>OY728158.1:815071404-816443327 GCA_963277665.1 Viscum album
TTTCATGAACTCCTTTTATTCTCTATTTATAATTTCAACTGGAAATTATTATTATAGGTTTTGGGAAAGAGGATCATGGTCCCTTTTTGGGTGTTTCATGAATTTCCGGAAATGGTCACCAAATTTCGGAGTTGATTCAGAACCCTTTACCGTCCCAATATTGTTGGGCTTCCTGTGACTGCCACTACATATTTACATGCAGAAATCTATCTACTCTCAAAATAGTCTATTTGGGATTCCTATTATACTCAACTCTTCCACTACTAACTTTTCTCAACCTTAAGTTGCTTGTGTTTACACTACAATTGAAATTTCAGAAGCGTTTTCCTCTAGATTTTGGCTTCAAAATGGTTCTAATGACATTGTCAATGAGGTAGTATTTGAGAGTGTTCCTGTATACTATAAAAAATTTTCTCGAATTGAATACCTTATTGGTGACTGTAGGGATCAAAGAATGGTTTCACACCTCTCTCCCACATCAAATTATTTTGGGTAGAAAATAAACCTCGAAAATTTTTCAGACATGAAACTCTATGGATAATAATTAAATTAAAAAGCCTATGGGTTTATCCATTTCTCATATTCTCTCATTTTTTGGGATATGAAAAATGATCATAACTCTCAGTATGTTATAGATCTGACTCAGAAAACTGATCCTCCTATTTTATTAACCAACAATTGTGATCATGGAGATAAATAGGAGGTTCTATCTTACTTGGATGAGTTTATGTAATACGAACTTGATAAATATTATCAACTTGAGGATGAATTTCTGAAATCATGTGCTAGAAAAGGATAGAAACCAATAGTGGTATTCGATTGGTTTAGCACTATGAGTTATAGAAAAACTAAAAAAAGGTTGGACCAATCTTAAAATAAGGTAACAATTTCCAATTGTTCCCTTACTACTAATATGAATTTAAAAAATATATTATTCCACCATAGCTTGTGCCTTCTTAAAATATGTCTAAATCTTCTAACTCATATGAATCAACCTATTTATAATATTATACTATTAAGAATGATTTGAATGACTCTGTATTTAGTGATGATTATCAAATTGGAGATAAATTGTTCTTTTCAAAATCCTGACTCTTGGATGGAAGAGAATGGAACAACTGGCTTTTGATATTACAAAAAATGATGAAATGACACTTGATTATTACCTTGATCTCATAAAGAAAATGTTTATCCGTAATGTAGAGGATATTAAGAAGTATCCAAATTTCAAATTAAAGGATATTCCATGCAGGTGACCCCTATCCCTCATGTAGACATATCTAAGATTGATTTTGGTTGAATATTTTATTTCCTTGTGGTATGTGAAGTCAAAGTGGTTGTTCTTGTTTATGATTTGGGATATTTTCTTACAATATACAGCTGTTGAATTACTTCTCTAAAATGTTTTTTATACATTGTTTAGTGTGGTTCATTTTATGTTTTTTTCCAATTCCATGCATTCCATTTTGGTGATGTTGAGTTGCATTGGTGTCATCCTTAATCTTGATCTTTTTTTATTATTTTGGAATTTTCTACAGAACTTGCATGACCTTTGGCCATTTCTCTGATTTTTAGTGTTTTGATCCTTATGGAGGATTTTTAATGTCTAATATTATTCAATATCAGGTCATGTTTTTTAATATCCATATATCAAAACGATGCTTGTACTCTATCCCATAGTCAATATTTCTGCAATCAAATGGAGTGTTATGTTATTGATGTCCTAGAATTTATGAACTATTAAATTCATCCTAGAATATTTTTTACTTTCTAGTGGTCTCATGGTCATTACTCTCAAGTACACCTATGTACTACAATTCGATTTTATAATTAGACTAAAACTAGCCTTCATGCTTTTCAATATGGATAGAAACATATCTTACTGGTGTTCTCCTCACCTATAACATGTAATTTTTCATTTAGTTTTTTATTATTTTGTTACTTTTAGTTAATCTCATGTTGGTGAATGGGTGTTTCACCTCATGTAATAATTTTACTATTTTTGTCCTTAATATATTATTTCAAGTTTGAATTGGGTACAATTCACACATAAATTTTTATAAAAAAATTATTTGAATAGAATAAAGAAACAATTATCAATTTTTACCTAGATAAAAAATGTGTTTCAATTTAAAATACTTTATGTAAAAATCCTATACGGTATTAGAAATGAACTTATCAATTCTAAATAATATGGATATTTATAGGAAATTTAATTTACAATGATCAAAATAAATTTATTATTTCGACACAAAGTTAATAAACCAAAAATGAATCAAGGAAGAATGTGAAAATATGTTCTTTGCTGAAATTGAAGATTAACCATCATTATAAATAATAAGTAAAATAAAAATACATTATATTCCAAGTGGATTATATGTAAAATAAATGGTTTTTATCCTTGACGAATTAGAATACTATAAAAAATCATTAAAATTTTGTTGAGGAAAATATCATATTCATAATAAAAAATCACATTAAAATCTAATGGTTCATACTTTATTATATAATTACATTAATTTAAAATATAATTTTAATATTAAAAAATAATTATTCAATCAATATATGTTCTAAATTCTAGGAAATATTATCAATGTCGTATAAATAATACAAATGATTCCCATTACAACAGTCATTGTTTTTTAATCAATATGAAGATTCCATTCAAAATATTATTAAAAAAATTAAAAATGGGTTAAATTTATTTTTTAAATTAGTAATGGTTAAAAACAATTTGGAATATATTTTTAGAAAATAAATATTTTGGTTAAAAATGATTTTCAACCGAAGCGAGAAATGAATTGAGATTTCATGAAGTAATTATCATTAAATATATGTACCAAAGAGTAGAAAATGGTAATATAACTTGAAAAAATTAAATAAATATCTAGAAGAGAATAAAATTAATTTTTCATATTATCTAATTATAAATAAATTTCCTTCAATGGATATTCAAGCCTAAACAATCTCTATTAAAATGATATTATGAAGTAAACTGATACAATGATAATAAAATTGAACTAAGAATTAACCAATGAATAGATTATGAGAATAAATTTTAAATACACATAAAAAAGTGGATATAAAACATAATGTAGATGAATTTATTTACACACATAATCCGTGAATATCATAGACAAATTATAATTAATATATCTTTATGGATGAAAATTATGTTGTCAAATTCTTTTCCACATGATAAATTTTAAGTAAAATATATTTTGTTGAAATAATTCCAATTAAAAATTAATATACCCCAAATTTCTAAGTAATCATGATATGAAATCTCAATGGAGTAGCGTGTACACCATATCAATTTATTTTTGTGTATAACATTAAAATATTCCTCAATGAAGGAAAATTGAGGTGAATTCCCTTTCCCAACACTGTATTTTAATTGATAATGATTTATTCTCCTTAATAATGGTTTCAACAATTATATATATATTTTATAGGATCATATAAATATTTACAATATCATATATCATTTATTTATAACATCTTATCACCAATTTAGTAATCAAATTTCATTATTTTCATTATTCGTGGATTTAATAACACTATTTTATCATTGTTTTTCACTAATTTTCATGCTATTGTTTATATAATATAGATCCATAATAACCAAATTGATCATAATTTTATAAATATCATTTTTTATGGAATAAATTTTTAGAATCATTTTTTAAATTTGAACATGGAGAACAGATAACATCTCATTGTAAAGACAGTATGTCGTATGCATGCACAAGTGATGCTGTCATTTCTAAAATGGTTCGAAGTGTAAAAAAATAAGTGATATATTAATAATTTATAATAAAAATTAAATCATATAAACCATATATATTTATTAAATTTATCCTTATAAAATTACATGTTTAATGTCCCTACCCCGATAGCTTATATATCTGTTGCCTTGAATGATGTCATCACATGAGACCAGCTGCACCTCCCCAAACACTAGAGGTTGTCAACTTTCATTATGGGTATATAAAGATAAATTAGGGGGTACTATAGCCACATATCATAGTAATACAAAAAAAAATAATAGCAATTGATAATATAACATGTCTCATTCATAAATGGATAACATATAGAAAAAACTAATAGGAAACCAATTCATATATGGAATAAAAATATGATGAATAACAATATAATAGGGATTCGTATTAATAACAATCAAAAAAAATGAAAAAATATCCTGAACATAGACCCAGTACCCAACCTAATATTGACCTCTCATGCTCCAATTCATCAGTCCATGCAGACATAAAACATGTGGTCCATATCATAAACTTGTACCAAAAAACTAGTTGTGTTTTTAGGATACCGATGTGCCATGGTTTCCCAATATGGGTTAAAGTACAACTAAGTAGGCATATATGAATGGAATGTAATGAAATAACTAGTTTTTACAATAGTTTATGTAGATAATCATGTGTAATAAATATGAACTGAAACTAAAAGAACTTTGTCTCTCAATTATGATAAAATAATATCCATTAAGTTCCCTATCCTCAACCAACCATCTAAACAAGCTTTGATAGTATTGGGATCCTAATCCATAATATAAGGGATTTCAATGTTTTAATCAATAGGGGTAATTCAATAATTAAACAATTCATTAAATTTTCATTGAACATTAGTTAAAAAAATCAATACATTTCGATACATTTGTGAGTATAGAGCCTCTACCCGACTTCCATATCTATACAATACATTGGTTATACTTGAGAATAAATCCATCCATACCAAAAAATGTATCCCTATTCCATTAGTTAGGATTGTAGAGCCTCATCCAGACATCATAACTAAACAATACTTTAGTAAGGTATAGAGCAATAGTCAAACCCGACCTAAATAAGGATCCTCAGTCCATTGCCTTGGAGCATAGAGCCTTAGTATGAAACCCTAACTCAACAATATGTTAATGAAGCCTATGTAAACTACCTATCCAAACATAAACGTGAACCCACTACCCATAAGTTATGATTATAGGACCTCAATTCGTCATCTTACCATAACAATACATCAGGTGGGGTCTAGATCATTAGTCTAGTCTGACTTGTGTTGGTAGAGACAGGGTCCAATACCCCACAACATCATATTATAATAAATCTATTTTCATATGATTCTTTAACCATTTAACATATTTACCATTTAAAAGACATAACTCATACCAACATATATATCATTTACAAAACATAACTCATCTAACATGTTCACATTATACCACATGACCCCTTATTCCATATTAACAACTAGAAAACAATTTACGTCCCTTTATTTCACAATAAATGATCAAAAAAAATGAAAAATACAAATTTTGAATCTTATTAAAGACACCCTTTAATAAATGGTTCATCCTCTTTGAAAAATAAATCATTTCCCAAGGAATACATTTCTATTTCCAACAATTTTAAATAATAATTAAAGAATTTTAATGATAAGGGAAAGCACACCCTCATTTAAAATTATCATTTGAAATATTTTAAGAGAGACGTTTTCTAAATCATATTGATGCCAATTAATATTTTTAAAACATTTTCCACTTTCAAAACAACATATAATATATTTAAAACAATAACTAGATCAAAATCCAAAATGATTCATTTAATCATTTCAATAACCTCTAGTCATTTCACAAATTCCACATGTAACCAATCGAATCATCCATTTATCTAAACCCACATGCCAATATATTATTCAATACCCAAGAAATTTTATAATTACACTAATATGAAATTTAACATCACATTTTACCATTTTCGAGGTTCATCAAACCATATGGGTATCCCTAGGGCCCGTCTCAAATCATCAATGATCTCTACAATGTTCGTGAATGGTCTCACACATCAATATAATAGCCAAAATACTTTTCCCAAAAAAATAAATTAATTCAATACATGTCAGTGATTTAGAAATACCACATACACGTATAACACAACAAGAATATAGGGAAAATATTTAAGACCAACTAACTCTTGTTTATAGGAAAACCCCTCATACAAATAAAACATTAGATACGATCTAAATAAGAGTTAACCAATAAGACAAATAAAAATCTACGAATAAATGGTTTAGGATCATTTATAGGAAACACAAAAACAAGGTACTTAAATAAAATGTAATAGAATAGTGTCTGATATATACACAAAGCTTCAATTCCCAATAAACTGGACTAAAAATTCTCAATACTCAATGTTGATTCATCCCTTGGATGACTAGGAGGTTTTGATTCATCACTCTTGATGATATAGGAGGAATAAAAGGGAAAAATTTGAGCGAGAATATTTTAGTACCTAGTGTAAAAAATGTTAAAACTCAATTTTTTATATCATGTATGGTTTTTGAACACAATTTTTCAAAACTTGTCCCAACAGTGAATCTTCCTCTGTCTGAGTGGGGACCTAGAAACACATTCTAGGTGGATACCCTCATGATTTGATAAACTATATAGTGACTATTATATATCCTCTATAAATGGTGTTGTTCATCCCATGGTCTCCTAGTCTGACATTCGTGGCTCTCATAACCATCCTCCCCCTTCCACATGCCACATGGTTACATCACACAGTTTCTTAAAATTGTGTTCCAAACTTTCTATTATCACATATTTATTGAAGTTTCCAATAATAAAATCCCTAAACCACCAAAATACTCCCAAGACAAATCTTAATAATCATATAAATCAAAAAAATTATTATTGTAGATGAGATACACTTTACCTCACGGTCAGGATCTTACAATCCTATTATTATAATAGCTCATCTGTGAGTAGAATTCTGAAAAATCACATAACCTAGAAGACATAAGGTTGGTCCACTGGGCCCACCCATTAACATTCTTCTACCAAATTTCTTCTTGAACACTGTCATGCCATTATCATACACAAACCAAAGAAATAATTCTATAAACAAATAATTTCCCCACTGTGTTCGATAATCACTAACTCAATTCTCTTTAATGGAAAGATCAACATCAACCCAACAGAATCCATAGTATATCTATAGAAAAAATAAGGAAACACTGCCTAAATCATGTCCCAAGAAAAAAATTACATAGAATAATACCACTACAGAAGAGTAGATCGATACTCCACCATCCTGATCCTCTCTTAATCTCATGGACTAAATTAGATGGCACCATCCACCCCCTATTAAAATCCTTGCATGACCAAGATCTGTCTCATAGAAGGAATAAATGATATTGACATCAAATTTAATGACCTAAATTGATTCATAACATGAGGCCCCAAAGACCACATTCCATATCCAATAAATCGTATGACAACAAAAACCAAACATTCATCTCAAGCTAATCATATTTCAAAACCATAACTAATGTTCATAACCAAAACTAAAACACCAATATGAATCTTACCCAAGACCATACAACAAAAAACATAAATTATGTCATCAACCATCCACTATCCCTGTATGGTTTTCCCGAACATATGAATTTGATTACCATCACCATACTCAAGTTTTTTAAACCTCCATCCTCAAAAAATAACATCCTAACATCTACTCAACTTTTACCACATAAGTGGAACATTTCTTGAGTCGCCACCCAAAAAAATATACACAAACTCCATCAAACACAAGCATATATTCATACTAGAAAAACCAACAAGCATATATATTTACACACTGTAACACCCAAAGATTTTATTAGATATATAATTTTTAATTTCATTGATTCCTTGTGTTGTACCCTACACAAATATAAACATGATCTATATGCAACATAGACTTTTCTTGTTATATACAAATCATTAATCTTGTATTTTTTTACACACAATTTAAAGCTATTTAGATTGAATTCATTTCATGTAATAAAAAAAAAATTGTGGAAAAAAAAATATTAATATCCTACCTTGTAACCTAGTCATTGAAATTTTTGGTATAAAGAGTATTAATTTTCTTTGGAAAAACTATTTGAATGAAAATAAGAGAGTTTATAAAATAATAAAAAACAAATTATGGATTTTATTAATGTATTAGATATGTAATATATTAATTATATTGTTTTAAATTCCTGTTATATGTTTTGTAGACATTATAAAAAATAAAATTAATTTTTTATATAAAAGAATTATTTTAAAAAAATGAGTTTTTTCACCGTTTTAATAAAACACTTATTTTAATTCTAGTTTTTCACATTTTTATATATTATATTTTAAACCTAATTTTCTCATTATGGCAACAAGATTTTTTTAAATAAATTACTATAACTTATGTTTTTTAAATTTAGAAAAATGAATTCCATATCTTGAATCAGTAGTTAAAAAATATGAAATTAGATTTATTTTATTTTTGGGAATTTTGAATATTTTGTTCAGTAATTTAAATTAATATGGTAGAAGGGTAAATAAAGTAATTATGGGTAAAAGTAATTTTATAATGTTACTCTAAAACATTTAATAATATAAATTTATGCATAGGTTTTAACAATCATCATCATATGATTAAATTTTATCCGCTATAAACCAGATGGATGATATTTGGACATTTATATTATTTTATTAAAAGAAAATATAAATATGTATCACAAAAATTATAATAACTAATCCATTTTTATATAGGGATATCTATAAGATAAAATATATTATCAATACTCATTTGAATGTGAAAATAGTTTTCATTATAATGGAAATTTATTTGTAAATAAATCATTATCATGATGTTTTATATATTAATGATTGAAAATTTAATAAATAAATGAAAATTCAATAAACTAATTTTTATTAAATTTATAATAACCATTAAAAGATACAAACACTTCACTTAATCTTATTGGTCGTGTATATATCATGAATAGTAATCCAAGAATCAAATTATAGGCCATTTAAAGCCTTATATAAGAGATTATGACACTTATAAGGTTTTATTTAAAGTGATGTTAAACATGTAACATTTATGTTTTTAAAGGAATATCATTTTTAATGATGAATATTATAGAAGATATACTTGAATTAAATTTTTTCTGAAAAAAATATAGTAGGTTTATCCCCATCACAATATTTTATTTTAAATTTTTATTCAATAAATAATTGTACTAAATAATTACACCAAAGTGACTTTTTAATTATTTTATTTCATTTGATAACAAATAAATTTTATTAAAATATTAAAAAATATATAATTTCTGATAATAAATATTTCCAATAAATTTTCTTGATTACTTTGACCTCATTGGATGACAATAATATATTTCAATCTAAGTCAACATTTTATATTAATATTTGTGAAAATCAATGAATAAAATAATATCAAAATTGAAAATATTGATTGTTTATCAATATAATATTTTATTAAATTATTTACGAATAATAAAATATTATTCAAAATATATAAAAATTATTCTATAGTAACAAATATTCTATGATATGTATTTATTGTATAAATGACATTATATAAGTAAATTTTGGACCCTTTTCATATTAATATATTTTTTACCCTCATTAAAAATTACTTAGAATAACTGTGTGTTAATTAAAATGAATAGGTTTAAATTGAAAAAATAGATTAAAATATTTTGGATACTTACATTACATTCTTATCTCATATAATATTTTAATGTAATAAATTTTGGTGTTTTTATTATTGATTTAATTTATTATAAATGAATATTTTTGTAATTTCCAATGGTGCCCCCAACCTCAACTATAATAGGGAACCTCTTTTTCATTTATTCATAGATCATTGATCTATAATGATCATCAATACACTTCCCATTTACCTTCAAAACATCCCTAGTCATATTATATAGGATATGGGCTTCTGAAAAGACCAAATTTATTTCCAATTAATGGAGATCTAGAGGGAGTTTGCTGAAGAAGTGGTAATGTCCTTTACCGACTCTCTCAAGATAATTTTTTCTTATAATTCCTCTTCATTTTATACATCAATACAATGTAATAAATAAAATATCTACTATATTCATAGATTTTATTATGATTATGTAACAACCATATTCTACTTTATATACATTCTACAAAAAATTAAATCACCACGCGTGTGTACGTATGGCTTACCATATCCATATCATGGTGTAATCTATTTTTCACATCTACATTACTAGGATAAATTATCTGAAGGAAATAATTAATATATATTATTATTTTAACAAGATATTTATTATTTAATAATATATAATATATACAATTCTGTATCATTTAATAATTAATGAAATGATATCATCGCTCTTGCGTACGTACGACCTACCATCTTCATGATGCGGTGCAATTCATTATACATGATATCCCTTAAAAAATGACAATATAAATTTATAGAGTGAATAAATTTGATATATATTATTTTAATATCATTACATAATGAAATAAATTTGACCTAAAAATCCTAAGTAAAAATTATTCGAAAAAACATGAAAAATAAATACAGTTGTTAATACCAAAATAACCAGTAATAATGTAATGTAAATTTTCAAAAAGATGATAATATGATCATATATAATATAATAAAAATGAAAATGATTATATAATAACTAAATGATATTATTTACATTAATATAAAAGAGATTCATATACATACAAATGATTTCATACCTTTGGTAAGGGATAATTTTTTAACCTAAATATTATCTAAGATTGTTTATATGTATGTATTTATAGGATTATATTTATCAACCATGTCAATGTTTCCTAAAAATGTTTTCCAAAATATTCTTTATATCCTTATAAAAAAATTTAAATTCATTTTTACCCATTTGAAAATTTATATTAAATTGTAATAAATGAATCTTTTACCATTTTCAGAATGAGGCTCTTATTAACTTTTCAGAAAATCTACAAGAAGAATAATTACATTTAACATATATGGAATGATTTTTAAAAAAACACATACAATACCTTATTTCCATGATTCATTATTTAAAATATTTCAAGTTTAATTTAAAATAAATTCTTTTCAACATAAATTCCATAGCATTTTGAGTAGAGAAAACATTTTTTGAAGAAGAAATGATATCTTCCTCAAGAAATAATTTCAAGTGGTTTGTAAAATATTATTCTACATGTAAGATTGAAATATTTAATAGTGTTATGTTTCAATTATACTATAAATATTGTTTCTATGATTTTTTTATGTTTATACTGAAATGTTATTTATGAAATCCATTTATTTTATGGGGAGAATTAGTTCGAAGTGGTCATGTCTGGGCGATTCCCTCTAAGAAATATGTTTAATGCAATTACCTCTAAGTCTTCAAGACTTTTAAGGGTTCTACCTTACCCCATTAAAGGTTTATTATCAAAAAACAATTAAGTCCTTCGGGCCATTTTTTCGGTCATTTGTTTTACATGGATTATATTATGATATAATGATGTTTTGGAAACCCATTTTATTCCCAGGGTTATGTTATGATGAAGGATTTATGTTATATTAGAAAACCTAAGAATTATTTCACTATGAGATGTATTGTAAATATATATCCCTTTAATTAATTGGGTTAATATTTTTATCACATGATATAGACATGGATAGAATGGTAAATGATCTTTGTTCTGTAATACAAGGTTGGAACGGGGAGTGAACTCAGTTAAGTAATGGACTTTTTCTAATTTGGTGGTCTTTGAAATGAACCTTGACTAATATATAATTATTTTCTATGATTATGTGTATGCCAAAAAATTCCATGTCTTATATTATGATGTTTTGGGTTACTTTCATTGATTTCTATGTACTTTTATGATTTATCCCACGACATCATATCATCATCATTCTTATGTTGGATAATATTTTCAAATGTTATGTTCTTATGTAATGTTATTAAGATATGAATAACATTCCCCTTATATAAAATTACTGAGAATATGATCTCACAATTTTCATAATTTTTTTCCACAATATATAAATAATAGTTGTAGGTAGGAAAATTGATGATTATGGTCTTTATTGTGTATATTAAAGATAATTCACCAATTAGAAGAATGTGTCCCAAGATTTCAAATGCACTAAAATAATATGATCTTTGGGAATATTTTTGGGAAAGGTATTTAGTATTCTACAAATTTAATATAATTTAAATGTACATCATTCTGGAGCCGTTTGATTTTGTTTCATAGCCAAGTCATGTCAACCATTGTAAATTTGGATGGTAAAAAATACGGAGATCCCTAGAAATATTTCTAAGGATATAGGGATGTCCCTAAGGATATGTCAATGGATATGTTAAAATAATGGAATTTTGTTATTGATCATGGTTAATCAATGATTAAAACAAATATGTCAGAAATTTAATGTAATTTCCTTTGATTATGGTATTTTCCAAGTATGATTTTTTCCTCCACACAATTCCTTTTTGGTTTTAGAAAATGGCTAGAACCAGATGAAACCATATTAACGATAAATGAAATTTGAAATGAAACAATTATCCAAATGAACAACCAAATTTTATGGGTGATAGAATGAAAAATAATATCCCAATATTTACAGAAATTATAAATCATTCTAGACTTCCAAATGAGCTGATAAGGGAACACGGTTCTATTGTGTCCTTTATGAGGCAACATCCAACTTCATTAAGTGGGTCTTCATATCCAATTATTACTGAACAATGGATCAATACCACAAAAAATATATATTATATCCTTTATTTTATAGAAATTGAGGAATAAATTTTGGTTTTTTATCATTT
Source organism: Viscum album (assembly GCA_963277665.1). Lineage (NCBI taxonomy): Eukaryota > Viridiplantae > Streptophyta > Magnoliopsida > Santalales > Viscaceae > Viscum > Viscum album. Next base: position 815,084,065 of record OY728158.1, read on the forward strand.
AGAAGGCTAAGCATACCAGTGGTTGACTTTATTCAATAATACAAGGCAACAAGATGAAATTGAATCCATGGAATGTGACAAGTTCAGGAAAATATTTTTCAATAAGTACATTCCTAAAATAGTTCATATGAATATGGAAAAGGAGTTCATTGATACTATAAAAAATTATGATGAATCCATTGGTATATACGTCGAAAAGATTACAAGAATTTCATGGTATGCTTTTGGATTTGTCATCCAAATAAAAAGTAAAGTAGATCGATTCATCATTAGATTAAAACAATGTCTTTAAAGGGATTTATGTATAAGGGAATTTATAGAAATTAAGAGATTGTGAATTTTTTCTATCATGTTTGGAATATAATTTGGTGTTACGTATCGATCTCATGGTTTTTACAGGAATCAGAAGAAAGAGATTAAGGGAAAATTTCAAAACAATGTCAAAAAGTAGATGAGTGTTTCTTTATTCTCAATGTATGGAAAGAGGAATGTTTAGGATTATCTTAAAGGTACTAGTAAATATTTTATGTGTGTAAAAGAAGGTTATCAGGTAGGTAAGAGTCATATTAAAGGAAAAAAGGATAATTATGTGAATAATGAAAATGATAAATAGAATTCACCTCCCACACTTCAATGCTACATGTGTAATGAAATCAGAAACTATTAAAACTAATTCCCTAATCTATGTGTTATTGATGATGATTGATGTTGTTGGAACATTCTTGTATAGAGTTTGTTTGAAACTTCATTATTCTAATGACTTCAATACATGATTCATTTACCACTAATATGTCTCCTATTATATGATATATTTTTATATGAAAAGACTACTTTTATGATACTTCTAATATATATTATGGAATTTCACAGTTGGATGGAAGATACCATTACCCCCATGGTGAGCTAACTCCAGAGGCATTTCACTGTTACGACCATGATGAGATACCACCAGGAGTCATTATCACCGCCCATACGAGTTTTCTCTATATAACACCCCAATAATTTTTTGATATGTTTTTCTTAATTCATTAAATTCAAAGAATATATTTTATAAATAACTGATATTTTTTGATAAAACACTTGGTTATTATAGATATAGTCATAACATGGATATTAAAAATAAATTTTCCACTTCTATATTTTGAATTTTGAAAAAAGGATATACACGGTATCGATCAGGGTGATATTTTGAGTCTGAAAAATTCATGTTAATTTTTAGTGAATACTAAATTACAATTATGAATAGTTACATACCCTTATGAATATTAACCTACCATTATGTATAGTAATACTTCCATAATGAATGGTAACATTACTCATGAATGTATAAATATAATTAGGCACCTTAAAAATTATGATGAATATTTTATGTGTTGGTATGTTTCTATTAAATAATTTTTTTAATTAAAAAATAAATTTATCATATTTATAAAATAAATTTTAAAAAATGGTGCTAATTTTTTTATTATAGATGTTCAGAAATAGTTATGGTGTATTTTTTATATTTATTTTAAATTCTTTAATTTTTGATGAATAATATAATATGATAAATTACAATAAATGCTAAATAATTGATTTAGTGCATATTAGGTGGTGCAAGGATGATGTAAGACCACATATTTCAAACTAACATGAAAGTATTACAATTTGGGTGTCATTAATCATGACCATTCATTGTCTTGGGAAGCAATTTTAAATAATGATTAAAATAATGTAAAATCCCTCCACCTCCACTATAAAATCTTCCTCTCACCCCCTCTACCTCAAACACCACTCAGGCTTCATGAATTGCCTAAATTATGCTAACATATATCCCTAACATCCCCCCCAACTTCCAAGGCCATCTGGTCTCACCAAAAGGCCGAAAATAAAGGCCTTAAAGAGATTCTGAAGGAGGAGTACTTAAGAGGAAAACCTCTCTTCTCTTTTCATTCAAATTCTTTTTCAAGTTCCATTATTTTGATGTACTCCCTTAACCCCCCATGTTAAAATGTTATGATATTACTAGTACCTTCCATGAAATGTAATTTTATTTTTCTAATGGAATGTTTCATCATAATCTCTCTTTTCCCCCACCTCTTATATTAAAAATGAAAATATCGCCCGAGACATGTTAATTTATCACATTCAAGGACAATGTGTTTTCAATTTCTATTACTATCTTCATGAATGGACATGAATCCTATTTAATGGTTGAACCAGATAATAATATATTTTTTAACTTATTAAATGTTTTTTAATCTTTATATAGTCATAATACAAAATAATAATACAAAACAATGTCATTATGCACAAAATCGCCATGTTAATCTGAGCGTTAATCAATAACTTTTACATAATGAGTCATCATCAAGTTATATAACCAAAAATCAATATAAGATTATTTATAAAGTCACTAATAATATCTATTTACAATTATGTTTGTTTAACCACATTTCAAATGAACATCAATTCATGAATACAAGTAAATTGGTCATGAAACCCAAAGAAGAAAATAGTTCCAAAACAATAAAATTGAATCTCTTAAACAAATAAAAAAGGACATGAATGATCCTAATAAGGATATAATATACCAATTAAATGTTGATGAAGTTCTGAAAAAAATTAATTAATGATGCTAAATTTTATTATTCATGTTGTTAATATCAATCAATAACACCTTTTGGCATAAGGTAACATATCCTCTCTCTCACTTTTAGTCAAGAATTACCCCTATGTTTTGCCATTTTATTTTTAATTCATAATTATGGGGAATTTTTTATCACCTCTCCCATTGTCCCTTATGATATATAAATTTTTGGATATCACTTTACCTCTCATTAATCCCTCTCAAGAAGACCCATTAAAATGCTGAAGTGTTTGTTAGGGGTTTCTCGTCTCACTTTTATTTCCATGAGATTTCCATTGTTCACCACTTATATCTTGTATGTGGTGTATGTGTGCGGCCATTTGATATATAATATCATGATACCATTTATATTCATGATATTAAATGATTCATTTGATGAATATTAATTTTTAGTCAGACGATACGATGGATTTCAATGTGGTAAAGGGATTTGTGTCAATTTCCATTTTTTGTGACATACTTTGTATTGTGTACCAAATAATTCTTATGTGTGTACGTACTTACAATTTGATATCAATTCTCCTTTTAAATTATATTTTTATTTTATATCTATAATCTGGATTCTGGGATATGATTGTTGTTGGATGTCGTACACCATTTTTCATAAGGTGTTTATTTAGAATGTCATTTTTACTATGGAAATATTAATGAATATGTATCCTATACTATATAAGAATAATGAGAAGGGATATTTTAATTTTATTAAATCTATTTATATATAATTATTTGTACATTATTTTATGGGTGAGGCCCTCTATAGCCCCTCGGTGCATAAATAGGTCTCATAACACCAATCAGTTTGCATCAAACGCTTCAAGTTGGTTTCAAAAAATCCAACATGTTTCTACCCACATACATAAACCATTTTGATAGTATAATGCTATAACTTTCTAGATACATGAATTAAAATTAATAAGAATTATATTTATTTATTATTAGTTATTATTATCCATGAGTTTTTCACAATGAAAAAATATATGGAGGTAGTTTCATTCTATGTTTATTAATGGAGTGTGTTTTTCATTCATTCACCATGCCATAATGAATATGCCAATTTTTTATGATTCATTTATTGCTAATTCATGATTCCTCTATTTGAAACTCTTACTAAGCATTTGATATCACCCCTTTCATTTTTTAACTTCAAGAGGTTATTTAGAGGGGACTATTTATTGAGTTTCTGTGGATGCAGTTTATTAGTTATTATTATGTATTTATATTGTTAAATTTCTCATTGTAATATGAGTTCCTTATAAGTATCTAGTTTTCCCAATACTGCGAAACTGACCGTTAATTCTAGATTTCATTCATCTTAGTCATGCTAATGTAATAGGTAATGCACCGGCTCCGGGATTTTGTGGTCGGGGAATTACAATTGTTATCAAAAAAATATTAGTAGAAAACATGGAAACTAGATTATAAAATTTATATTTGGGAAAAAATCCCTATGGCAGTATTTGAGGAAAAATATAAAAGAATTTACTGGAATTCTGGTAAAGATTAGATTATATGGATCCTTCTAGAAAATAAATCCTGGTCTAGATACAAACACGTAGCAGTAGCTCTGAAAAAAATGTACATAGGAGTGATAAATATGACAAGGAGTTTTGAGATTGACCTAGGGTATCTTAGTTCACAACAACATGAGTTTCTTCACTCATTATTTGACACTCCCAGGGGACATGGTTCGAATAATTCAAATTTTCATTACAATCCAATATGATGAATTTTAATGTAATGTTTTTCTCAAAGAAACCATGTTTATGGGATTATCTATGCATAGAATTTTAATTTATTTTTTGTAAATTTCTAGTTGATATTATAAATTATGATTCATAACCTAATCTAGTGTATTCTATTATTTAGAAATGGATTCTAATGGATGAAGGGGAGATGTTGGGACATCCCTACTGAGTAGGTCAACACAGTTAATGTTTGAGCAGATCAAATCATGACCATATCGGGACAACATACTCATGTTGTGAAGAATAACCATGCAACACCTGTGTTGGATCATTTCATGCTGTTGAATCCCCCAAAATTTAGTGGGACTACTACTACAATAGTATCTGAGAAACGGATCAAGACCCTTGAAATTATATACATGGAATTAAGATGAAATTAAAATGATAAGGTAGTGTTGGTAGTATATTGTCTCTAGGAAGATACTGATCAATGGTGTTCCTTGATCCAGAATAACACAGAGGTATATGAAATATAATATATGGAATGGAGGACTTATAAGGAAATATTATTCTAGAAATATGTCCCATGTGAGAAATGAATCGAAATGAAGAGGAAATTCCTTATCATAATGCAAAGGGAAGAAAACAGTGTTGCAAAGTATGATTCTACCTTCACCAGACTAGCCAGGTATTCTAAAGATTACATACATTACTCAGAAGACATAATTGATCAATTATTTTAAGGTCTTAAGACATCTCTTCAAATCAGAAATGGATTCTCAAACATTTTCATCATATGATGAAATTGTATTAGGTGCTATCAAATCATAGTGGGAGTTTTCTATATCAAATTTGATTAAGGGAAACCAAGATAAGAATCATTAATCTAAAAACCATGGAAAAGGTGGAGCTCTAATGAAGAACAAGGGAATAATTAAATTCTTGTTTTGTGGGAACTGTAGAAAGAGTCATAATGAAAATTAGTTTCATAAGATCCATGGAATCATTTCTCAGAAAAGTACATGAGAGCAAGGGAATAATTACATGATTACAACCTCCAAGCTTGAAGTTAATAATGATGTGGTGGAAGGTAAATTAATTTTTTTTCTCAACCATAACCAATGCATTATCTGATTTTAGATCATCCCATTCATTTATATCTTCCCTATTTTCCTAGAAAATTATACATGTCCAAATTGATTTAATAAATGGGATGTTGGTCAAAACACATATGGGATGTATCATTGCAACAATGTCATGTCGATTAGTCCCACTCATGACACATATACGTGCTTTATTTGATAACTATATCATCATACAAATGAATTACTTTGATATAATTCCCGATATGATTTTGTTGTCATATAATGATGTGATGATCTATTGTAAGAAGAATCAAGTTAAAATATTTAAAAAAAGTGTTGCATCCCTTATTTTTAGAGCAGAAACCTCGCCTTGTTATTATTATCTTGATCCACCCCCATTAGTTTTTCTGAATGAAATTATTAGAGAGGAGGAGAACCAAATATCTATGGGTGAAAAATAAATATTCAAATTGAAGATGTACATATAGTGAAAGAAAATATTAACATATTTATAGAGGATTTACCCTGGCATTCTCTAAAGCAGGAAGTTGTGTTTATATTAATGTAATCCCTGGTGAAAGACCTATATCAAGGACTCTCTATATAATTGAAACTGTGGAATTGGTGGAGATAAAGAAACAACTAGAGGAATATATTGATAAAGGATTTATTCAAACTAGTTTTTCTCCATAGGGATCCCCTTTACAATATGTCAATAAGAAATATGGATCTATGAGGCTATGTATTGATTACAAGAAGATCAATTATACTACTATAATGAATAATTATCATCTTCCATGAATTGATGATTTATTCGATCAACATCATGGAACACAATACTTTTTGAAGATTGACCTTCGTTATGGATATCATCAGCTGTGTGTGAGGAAGGAATATATTATTATGAACGCATTTAGAACTAGGAATGAACATTAAGAGTTTACAATGATGAATTTTGGACTGATTAATGCACCATCTATTTCCAAATATTTAATGAATAACATTTTCATGTAATATCTTGATAATATTTTTGTTGTATTTATTGATGATATCCTACTCTACTCCAAAAACTATGAAGACCATGAGAATCAAAAGATGATTTTTCTAAATATACTTTAATGAAATGATTTATATAAAAGTTTTAGCAAGTGTGAATTTTTTCATCAATAAATTTCTTTCTTAGGCCATATTATCTCTAAGGGTGGAATCCTAATTGTTCCTGTGAAGAAAAAGGAAGTCCACGAATGGAACATGCCAATGAACATAATTGAGGTACACAGTTTTATTGGCTTAGCAGGTTACTATCATCATTTCGTTTATAATTTCACATGGCTGGCTAACCCACTAACCAAGATCAAACGTAAAGGGGTTATGTTTGTATTGACTAAAGAATGTATAGATCTCTTTGAAGAATTTAAAATAATACTGATCAATGCTCCAATTTTGACTCTACCATCTTGAAATGATGGATTTGTTATAAACAGTGATGCATTAAATAATTGAGTGGTTTGCATCATTTTGAAAAATGAAAATGTTATGGATTATGCATCAATGTAGTTAAAGACTCATAAGAAAAAATTACCCCATACATGATCAGGAGTTAGAATCCTTAATCTTTTATCTCAAAATATGGATACATTATCTCTATGGTGAAATATGTGAGATATATATGGATCACAATAGTTTGAAATAAATTTTCACATAGGAATAACTGAACATGAGGCAAAGTAGTGGCTCGAGTTACTCAAAGATTATGATTTTCAATACACTACCAACCTTGAAAGGAAAATAAGTTGGATGATGCATCATTCTGGAATGATTATGGACTTATGACCCAAATTGAGGATTGAGAGAGATCATATATTCATGGATCTACTAAATATGAATATGGGAATTGATAAGTAAGGGAAACATTTTCCCTCTTTCAAATGATTTCTAAACAATCTTTATTGGAGAAGATAAAAATATCTCCATCTGATGATGGAAATCTACACAAGAAAATTAATGCTGTTAAGGATGTGAGATTGGAAAAAATCCTATATGAAGAAGGAGTTATGAAATTTAGGAAGAGGTAAGGTGATATATCAGTACATGAGCTAAATAGGATATTATTAGACAATTAACATAGCTCAAAATTATCTACACACCATTGTATAAAAAAATGTATAGAGATCTGAAGGACCATGTATCGTGGGATAATATGTTGTGAGAAATTTCTGAATACGTGTCAAGGTGTCTAGTTTTGCAACAGGCGAAGGCGGAGATACCACATCCTAGAGGGTTGATGAAACCTCTACCTATACTTATTTGGATGTGGGTGAAATTACGATGGATTTTGTGCCAGAACTACCAAGGATGACTAGAAGGAATGATGTAATATGGGTAATTGTTGATCGTCTCACAAAATTAGAACATTTCCTTGCGATATGGTTGGATTTACCACTTGAGCACCTAGAATGACTTTATATTAATGAAGTTGTAATACTTAATCGTGCACCTCTATCAATTGTGTTTGATCGAGATCCCCGGTTTACATCAAAATTCAAGGAAAGTCTCCTAAAGGCTTCGGATACTGAGCCTCATATGAGTACTTCTTATCACCCCCAAACCGATGGATAGTCAGAATGGATTATTCAAACACTAAAAGATATGTTGAGATCTTTATCTCTTGACTTTCAATGTATGTGGGGTCAACACATTTTTGGTGGAATATTCCTATAATAATATCTTTTATCCTACCATTCAAAGGGCCCCAAATGAAAAATTATATGATAAGAGGATTTGAACTCCATCTTGTTTGGATGGTATTGGAGAGATGAATCTTTTAGGCCCAAATCTTATCGAAGAGACAACATCAATGGTAATGAAAATTTAGGACCATATTAATGTAGCCCAAAGTAGGTAAAAGCGTTATGCTGGAAAATGAAGTAAGGATTTTGAATTTCAAGTATGAGATCTTGTCTTTCAAAACATATCTCTTTGGAAGGGTGTATTAAGGTTCAGTGTGAAAGGGAAACTGAGCCCTAGGTTCATTGGATAGTTTCAAATTCTAGAAATAATATGAGTTTTTGCTTACTAATTTTGAATGCCACCAAGTCTCCCCAAATTCTATAATATGTTCTCTATGTCATTGTTGAAGAAATTCATTCTAGACAAAATGCATGTAATCATCTTTGATGAAATTGAACTGGTACCTAATTTTTCATATTGTTAAGAGACTATCGAGATTCTTGACATAAGGTAGCAGGTATTGAGAAGTTAGAAAACTCATTTAGTAAAGGTTATCTTGAAAAACCATAATATGGAAGAAGCAACATGGGTACATTAAGATGATATGAAAAATAACCACATAAGTCTTTTTTGGGAGAAATATACATGAACTATTTCGAGGATGAAATTTCAGAAGGTGGGAATAATATATCACCAAAACCATTTTATTGTATGTTTCTCTAAATACATACTATTCAAAGCCTATATTTTATAATGCGTTGAGTTTCTTTAAAACAACACTTGTTTTTTAGGATATATTCATAACATAGTCATTAAAAATAAATTTTCAACTTGTGTGTTTTGAATTCTGAAAAACAGACATACACAGTTCTGATCAGGGTGATATTTGGAGTATGATAGAATCAAGATAATTTTTAGGGAATTGAAACCTAACCTTATGAATGGTAACATACCCATATTAATAGTAACATACACTTATTACTATTAATATGACTCTTATTAATGGTAAACTTACTCATTAATGTATATATAAAATTTAGGCAACTTAAAAATAATGATGAATATTTTATTTGATTGTATTTTTTGAGTAAATAATTTTTTTAATTAAAAAATTAATTTATCATATATATAAAAGTATTTTCATAAAATGGTGTTCATTTTTCAATTCAAAATGTCAAAAAAATGGTAAGGGTGAATTTTTGGGATTTATCTGAAATTCGTGAAATTAATATGAATAGTAAAATATGATAAAGTACGATAAATGCCAAATACATGATTTTTAGCATAATATGTGATACAAGTCTTTTATAAGAAAAAATTGTTAGAACTCACATGCCATTATTACTATTTTGGATCACATTAATCAATAAAATTCATTGTATTGAGCTAAAATTTTAAAATAATAATCAAAATAATGTAAAATCCCTCCTCACCTTCACTATATAAACCACTATCACCCCCTCTTCCTCCCACACCACTAAAGCTTCAAGACATTGTTAAATTCTGGTCAAATATCTCCCTATGATTCTACCCCATTACCAATACCTACTTTTATCAATATAAGGCCCAAAACAACGACCTTGAGGATATTTTCATGGAGGAGTACTCAAGAGGTGAACCTCTCTTCTCTTTTCATTCAAATACATTTACATGTTACATTATTTTGTGGATCTATCCTCACCTCCCATAATCCAAATGCTATGATAATTATAGTACCTTACATGGAATAGAATTTTGTAATTCTAATTTTATATTTCATCATCATCATCTCTCTTTTCCCCCAGCTATTACACTAAAATTTAAAATATCGTCCTAGACGTGTTAATTTATCACATTCAATGGCAACCAATTTTCAATTTTTATTAATATATTCAATAAGGGTAATGATACCTTTTTATTGGTTGAAATAGATCCTAATATATGTATTTTACATTATTTAATGTTCTATAATACTAATACACTCATAATATAGAATAATAATAGAAAAAAAAGTATGTTTTGTGCAAAACCCCCCAAGTTAAACCATGCGTTCATAAATAACTTTTATGTAATGAGCCATACTCAAGGTATTTATCCTAAAATCATTATAATATCATTTAAAATAGAACTATTAATATATATTTATAATTATGGATGTTTAACCACATTTCAAACAAACTTCCATTCATGAATACATGTAAACTAGTCCTATAAACCAAGGTAGATAATGCTTTCAAAACAATAAATTTGAATATATTAAACCCATAAATATGACATGAATGAACCTAATAAGGTTATACTATATCAATTAAATGTTGGTTGTGTTCATTAATTATCAATTAATTAAGTTAAATTTGATTATTCAGGCCTTTAAAATCAATCAAGAACACCTTCCGGTATAAGGTAAGGGATCCTCTCTCTCACTTTTATTCAAGAATTCCCCCAATGTTGTGACATTTTTATTTTTAATTCCTAATGATGAGGTATGTATTATCACCTCTCAAATACTGCCCTTATGATATATAAATAATGAGATACTCCATTACCAATCATTAGTATCTCACAAGAACACCTGTTACCATGCCAAAGTGTTTGTAATGAGTTTCTCATCATACTTTTATTCATGTGAGATTTCCATTGTTTTACACTTATATCATGTATTTCATGTAAGTGTGCATAAATTTGATATATATTATCATGATTACATTTATATTCATTGTATTAAATGAATCATTTGATGAAAATTAATTTTTGGTCACATGATAAGATGGATTATAAGGTGGTAACAGGCTTTGTTTCTGTTGACATTTCTTTGTGACATACATTGTATTGTACACCTAATAATTATTATGCAGTGTACCTACTTCCCATTTATGATAACATTTAATTTGAAATAATATTTCTATTATATATCCTTAATCTTGTTTCATGGATATGAATATTGTCTTATGAGGTACCCCCTTTTTTATACGTTGTTAATTTGGAATTGTGTTTTAACTATGAAAATGTTGATGAATTTGTAACCAATAATATATATGGATACTGATAGGGCATATTGTACATTAATTAAATCTTGATATAAAGATTTATTTGGACTTCCAGTGATTGGTGTGGCCCACTATATCCACTCAAAGCATAGACAGGTGTCACAAGAAAAATCAGTTGGCGATTAACCCTTCAACATTGTTACAAATAATTAGACAGGTTTCTACCCACAGACGTAAATTGTTTCAACGGTATAGTGGTATCATGTTCTAGATACATGATTTCAAATTAATAAGAATTATCTCTATTCATTTTTAGTTATTTCTATCCATGAGGCTCTCACTATGTAAGAAAATATGGATGTAGTTTCATTATCTATTTATTAAGGGCGTGTGTTTGTCATTTATTCAAAATTACATATTTACAATTCAAACTTGATTATGATTTAGTTATTAATGTTTCATGCTTCTGCTATTTGAAACCCTTACTGGGCATTTGAGCTCACCTCTTACATTTGTTTACCTTCAATAGGTTATGGAGAGGAATGAATTTATTGAGTTCCCATGTTTTCAGTTTATTAGTTTTTGTAATGTATTGTATTTTGTTACCTTTCACACTGTAATATGATTTCCATGTAGGTATATAGTTTTAGAGATACTACTAAACTAATTGTTACTTCGGAATTTAATTCATCTTAATCATTACAATGAAATAGGTAATGTGTTGGCTCTGGGCATTTTTCTTTGGTGTGTTAAACACTAGGATGAGGTACCTCTAGTGGTGAGTCACTGTTTTTTCTAGAGGATCTACCGCTAGAGGAAAATCACCACCAGATGCAATGTTACCGTCGAATTCTTGTTTTTGTTTTGGTCTGAGGACTTTGGTGTGAATTAATCATTAACAAAATCTATTATTTGATAGATTGACCATGTCTTCAAGACATTTTAATGTTTGATCTGAGGATTTTGTATCTTCTGCAACTGACGTTGCTATATATTCTCAAATTACCTCTCTCACTCTATCTCTATTAAGGATATAGAAAAACATATTGATAGAATGTTGATATGATCACCTACTGGAGATACAAATTTTTTAATTCTCACAAACTTGTTGATTCACATTCTTTGAAGATAAATAACATAGATGCAAAAACCCATTATCGATATTGATTGAGAAAAAAGATAGAGATTAGATGAAAAAAATCAACATATTTCTACTATACTCTGTACAACATTGATTTTCCAAAAAAAAGTACAAACCCCTCACCAATGATGATCTAAGGAATAAAAACATACAAAACAAAATAGTCTAATCCTTTTCTATTTTTATCCATTCTATATGTTTATCCTCTGAGGAGTGTGTTGGTTTTCTTTTTATCCAAAACATATTGTATCCTTCACATTCATAGAGAATACTTGTTATTATCTCCTTCCTAAATCTATTTACTATTGTGTTTGTGCAAGTGGTCTATGTGTGACCTGTGATTTTATTTCATCCCATAAATTACTATGGAAGTGGAATTTTATCCTAGACATTCTTATGCTATTGAATGATTACTTATTAAAGTTTTTGGATTTATTTTAATAAATTTATAATCTTCTTGGCAGTAGGTGATTTCTTAGTGGAGGGTAATGAGACTCACCTAGAGACTGAACCTCTTTTTTATTCCACTATTTCACTATGTTAATTGATTTTTTTAATATCACATTCTTGATAACTTCTTATTAAAAATCAAAAAAAAATTATTTTATAATTAATCATAATAAGGGTTTATATATGCACTTGTCTATGTAAATTTATATTGAAAATTATTGTATTTATAAACTATATTTTAACTGAGACATAATAACTCATTAATAAATCTTTTAAAAGGATAGATCTTATATCATTATTCTATCAAGATTAATTGGACAGTTTATTTTATAAAGTTTTTTTCATTTTTATTCTATTTATTAATAGAAATTTTTATTGGGAACTCAATTTACCCCTTCACGAGTTTATCACTTAGAAAAAAAAAATTATTAAAGTCTTGTTCTATATATATATTATTATCTTTTAAACTATAATTTTAGTTATATTATAAAGATCTCACATTTCTATCAATTCTAAATTTTAGTTCTCTATGGATAATAAACAAGAAGGATATTCTACAATAAAAACATATTATTTTAATGATGCCAACTATGCTAAATGGATAATCAAGATTAAAATTTATTTAGAAAGTATGGTTTTTCACAAAATGATTGTAATAGATTATCAATATGAAATATCAAAAAATTCTAGAAGTACATGGAATGAAGCTTCACATGTTTCGTATGTTAATAATTGTAAAGATATGAATGCCCAGTTTTGTGATTCAAGGAATGATAAATTCAATAGAATATCTAGTTTTTAAATATGCATATGAGATATATGATACCTTATCTATGTCACGTTAAATAATATCAAATTTAAATGAAATGAAATTGAATATATAAAAAATTAAATATGATACTTTTAAAATGAAATATGATGAACCTATTTCTGATTTGTTTCTCATGTTCAATGAGATTGTCAATACTATACTCACACCTGGAATGAATGTGACATACAATGATCACATGATGAGACTACTTTGATGTATACTGGATAGATATAGATGAACCTCGGTGTCAATTAAAAAATCTTGTTGTATAAGTAAACTACCTATCAAGGAACTGATAGGAAAGATGATGATGTATTAATAAGAGAGTAAAGTCAATAAATATATTGATGAAGATGAATCAAAAATAAAACCAATAGCCTTCATGAATACTACTTATAGACAATGAGAAAAAGGAAAAATCCAATATACGAGTGGAGATGAATCTCCTGATGATAATTATTATTAAATAGAACATATGGAACTAAGATTCATGAATTTCAATAAGAAATATAATTTCTTCAAAAAATAAAATTTCAATGGAGAATATGACAACCAAAAAAAGTGAAAAATCTATTGTAAAAATAATGACACTCAAAATTATTTCACCTCTTATGAATGCAAGAAGAAAAATCACATTAAAGATGATGGTAAAAATTGAATAATGAAAAGAAGAATGAGAATAAGGATAGAATATACAAAAAGGACAAAAAAGGAACTTGGGGAGCCTTATCCGATAGCCCAAATGACATAGACAATAATCAAGAAGATAACTATGATAGAGACAATATGTTCAATATAGAAAGAACAATAGAGGAATCAAATGTTCTTCTTGATTATCCTACTAATGTTTCATACATTTCTAAAAAAGATGAAATTAATGACAATGGTGAAAAATTAATTAGAAAATATATTTATGATTAATATAACATGATGGAAGACAATTTTGATGAGAAAAATGATAAATATATGTCACTCAAGAAACAACATGCATTAATAGTAAATGTTAAAAACAACCATACCATTGAAAATGTGAAATATGATCAACTTCTTAACAACAATAATGAATTAAAATTGTCAAATGAATAGTTAATGTAATAATAATAATTTACTAATGGTAAGAAAATAACAACTAGAATATATGGAAATCAAGTCACTCCCATCTATACAACTAACATAGTTTACCAGGAAGGAGAAAGAAAAATTTGAATAACCATATATAAATCTAGTACCAGTTCTAAAAGTTCATATACTACCCATACCTACTAAATTGGACATAATATATTTTTTACCACTAGAATAATTCAATCTAATTATAAAAAATGTTAGGAAAATATAATTTCCAATTTATTTTATTACAGTCATAATTAGACCAATTTGTATCAGGGTGCCAAAATCATTTTTGGCACCAATTATTATTCTACGATACTTGATTGAAACCCTATGAAAAAATACTATGGTAAATGGACAGTGGATATTCCAAAAACATGTCTGGTGAGTATTCAAACATCATGAATTTGATCCATGTTGATATAGGACTTGTCAACACTGGTGAAAATAAAAAATTTAAATAATTGACGTTGGCCAAATTGGTAATTATATTTCAATATTAATTTCCTATATTTTATATGCAGATGGTCTCAAATAAAATCATTTAGAATATCCCAATTATTTGATAATGGATTTTATGTAAAATTTGAAAAAATATATTTCATGTTTTTAATGATAAAAATTATTTAATTTTTACATCTTTGATTATTGAAAATATTTATTCATTAATTTAAATTACGTATATTCTATGAAAACTTCTTGGATAAGTTGCTTTCACAAAAAAAATAAGGCATTGAAATTAGAGACTATGCCATCACAATATTCACCTTCTTAGAAATCTATATAGGAAAGGGTTAATAAGAGACCCACAAAAGATAGAATTTTCAAATAATAGAGTTCATAGTCTATTCCAAAATGGGAAACTTCCGAATATTTCTATCAAATCTGGGAAAGTTGTTTCAACCACTCATACAGTAGAGTTAATCTACATAGACCAAAATTAACTAGTTTATAAAAATCTCCTCATTACAAGAAAATTCATCCCTATATGGATATCAATTAATATTTTCAAACATATTTGATTTATAGTTTTTTGGTAGTTAACCTTCTTTGTATCACATAATTTCTGGTGATCAATGACCTCTATCACTATCTATTAATCCTTTGTAGTTAATATTTTATTTCATACCCATGTTTTCATTTCCCATCTATGTTCTTCTAATTGGAAAACTTGTTATGTGATTATTACAAATGACCTGCATACATCTGATTCTCTCTTATTAAGTGGATGTTTATTATGTGGGTTAATCAATAATGGTATTTCCAAATGTCAAACACTTGATTATTGAGATCAAGTTTTAATTTCAAGGATACAATTTATTTAAGGTGATGAAAATTCAATTCCCTAAAATTATAAAATAATAACATTTTAATAGATAGACTGTATTACACACATCACTAAGTTTATCTTTCATTACATATAGGCTTGAGTTTCTTTGATAGCTTATGTTACATGCAAGTCAGAGTGTTACCAAAAGACAATATACAATTAATATTATTATTTAATATGATAATTATCACCTAGCCATTGGAATGGAATTTATGATTAAAATTAACAAGTTTATAAAAATATTTAGTTTACACATGTACATTTTTTATCTATTGATAATAAATAAGAGTTATTTGTTAGGAAAAGAAATATTTTCTAAAAACTATATTTTTATAAAGGATTCTTTAGCCACAGTTTGTGTGCATAAAATAAAAATTAATTTTTACCACTTTTATAAATTTTATTCGAAAAAATAAACTTCATTTTTGAAATCATCATAAAAAATTATCTTATTGTGAATTTTTCGTATTTTTTTAAAAACTTTTATTTCCTGATGAATAATGAAAAATATTTAATTTTAATTAAAAACTACCTTTTCATTTAAATAAATTATAATATTAAATTATATATTGAATCAGTTTTAAAGTAAAATTAGTTTAGTTTTATATTAATTAATCAAATGTAGGTAATTGGGGTCATTTTCATGTTGAATATGGATATAAAGTTTTTGTAAACTTTTAAACATTTTCTCTTTAAAAACTATCTTTCTCATCACGTCTACAGGATTAATTTTAAATTAAAATTTTCAAATTATGAGAATTGAATTTTTAGAATGGATTTCATATTTTTAATCATCATAATTTATAATTTATAATAAGTTAAACTTATTTTTTACCAAAATTAATAGTGAAAATAGTAAAAATTAATAATTGTGGTACGGTAAAAATGGTTTTATGTGGGGGGGTTAAACTATGAATATAAGGCTTAAAATGACCTAAAATTTTTTCCAACATCCATAGTATGCACATATATGGAACCTTATAAAATTATTTTATATTTTTATGTGTTTTCAGTACATTATTCCAAGAAATTTACCTATATAATATGTTAAGTAAAGAAAAAGATAAAAAAATAACCTTCCTTAGTTTTAATATCAATAAAGCTTTGAGATGGGGAAAAACAACATATGATCATTTATAATTGTTTTTTTGGAATAAAAATGATTTTTTATTATCAAGATAATTTATTTTATTTTGTTTTTATATGAAATAATTACTTTAAATGCTAAATAAATGTCGACGCATGAATTATTTAGTTAATAATTAAATAAAATAAATGATACTAAAAATATTAAAAGTGATGTAAATTGAGTTAACTATTGCGTTTCGTTAATTTTTTATATTATTATATCATTTTAAATAGGTTTTAATATAATATATTTTAATTACATCCCTGTAATGATATTTTAAATTCAAATTAAATTAATAATTCCAAAATTTACATTAATGTTATTTTATAATAAATGATATTTTTTAAAATGATTTAAAATTACTAAAAATCATATATTATTACAATTTATTTTTAAATGTTTATAAATATAAAATATGTTCTATTAATGGACCAATTGTTATTTTATAATGAATATATTTACCATTAATTAGTAAAAACTCTTTGAGCATGGTTAAGGTTAAAATAGTATTTTTGCACGTTACATGCGCTTGTATTAAAATTAATTTTCAACACACATATGATTTTTATCTGATAAATTTTATTTAATATTTATAATTAGTGGGTATAAATTATCTAATAAGTCCCGCTTTAATTTATTCTTAAAGGATAAATTTCATAGGTTAGAAAACTAGTTATCATAGTAAAGAACCAAAACGGTAAAAGTAGGGAACCTTAGAAGTTAAGGAAAAAAATGTTTAAAACATGTGTTTTATTGTGTGGTGGAGTTTTTTCTCAGACATATAATACATATACCCCTTTAATTATCAATTTTTTTCCTCTTGAGATAATATTGAACTCCAAATACTGAATACTTTTGGGTATTTATATAAATGTCACTCCTCCTCAACTATAAAAGGAAACTCATTCTCCTAACTTATTCACACCTCTAAATCCATTTTTCTTCACCAAAACTTGACCAAATAACTTTAAAACTTCTCTAAACTCATATTATAAGCCTTATTTTGGGTATAAATCCAACCTATAAAGGATTTAGTGCAAACCTAATAAGGATACTCGAAGAAGAGGTAATGTTATTCAATAAGCATCTATATTTTATTTCTTTATCCACCTACTTTAATTATTATTAAAACTTGTTTATGTAATAGACTCATTATCCTCCATCTTATGGTATTTTGTTTTAATAATTTCATTACCTACAGCCATCTCAACTTCCATCAAATGGGTTATGAAATCATCATTCATGTGTACAGTGGACTACTTCCTAACTAACTGATGTCATTCATTCTTCCATTACCACCTTTCACAGTTGGGCATGATGATGTATATAAATTATATGTATGATATTTATAAAATATTTATATTTTTTGGATTCATTATATCATATAAATATTTTTTAATTTCCGTTTTTTAGGGGATATGATAATGTCTTTCATGTGTATGGTGGACAACCGCCTCGCAAAACGATGTGATTCGTCACTCACTAATTCTTTACATGGAAGGTTATATGGTTAATTTTAATGATTATATGTGATATGAATGATAAATGTAACGCCCCGACCCTAGCTACCCAGAGTCGGTGCATTATTACATAACATTGGCATGATCATGAGAAAGATCAAGTCTCGAAAGACCGATTAGTTTAGTAGCCTTGGAATAACTAGATACATCCATAAATTTTTACATTACATCATAAAAAAAACATCTTGTCTTCATATCCCCTCATACTATCCCTGCAGGTCATTCATAAATTACTTCTTCATAATCCTGGGAAAAAAAATAAAACATTGAAAGGGGTGAGCTCGGATGCTCAGTAAGGATAAAATTATAGCAGAAGCTTTCATAAATAAGCATAAACACTTAAGGCAATTTATAACTAAAACAAAAGCCTTTTAAACTTGAACTTCAGCATAAAATGGCAAAGGTAAAATGAAATAATGCCATTTACTTACTCACATGGATATTCTACTAGTCGAATGATCACATGCAATATCAATAACCACTTTCATAATGATGGAATGCATAATGCCAGACTATCATAACCACATAGCCAAGGCCTCGTGCCAAGACTACAAATAAGATTTTGCCAAGGCCTTGTGCCAAGACATTAGTTTGTCTCATGAGACCTACCGATGCATCGAGGAGCTATAGCGGGCTCCACCCGTCACTTATTAAGTCCAATTCATTCCCATATGAAAAGGTTTAAACATAACGTAAACATTCGTATTAAACTAGCATACGAAATGTCAATACTTTCATCACAAACCATGAATGGTATAAAAATAGCACATCCACAGTCAAACATAATTCATTCGATACAATATGGAAGATTGTATTGTATCACATTAACCTCAATCAATAATAATGAAGGATGTTGACATAGATGAAAATAATCATCAAAACTATTTGAGAGAAATATCCCCCTTTTTCTTGAAAACATTTAAAAGTCACACTATTTGTCAAGAAGCCATTTAAAAGTATATTTTTGAATCAAAGTGTCCCATACCACTTTGAAACTTTTAAAAGGAGTTTTAATTTTAAAACTTTAATGTCCATATAAATAAATCCTTAAAACCATTTTTAAAATATGGACATTAATGAGCATGATTTAGAAGAATAATTCTTTAAAACATTTTAAAATGGTATTTTGGTTAGAGTTTCTAACCAAAAGAGAGACACTTTAATACAAATAATTGAGGTAATAAAAACATTGTAATATCATGAGAATAAAGGAATTCATGATATACTATGTCAAAGTACATTATATACACCACATAGAAGTGATTTGGTGTATATCATCAAAGAAGTCTCAATGGAATGTAAATTGAGATGAAATTTCTCAAAAAGGTTGTATCCTTAGGTTAAGGATAAATCAATGACATAATTATGTGTGACAAATATAAATACACTAAATATGATTGGATATTCAGTGTAAAACAATAAAATGACATTCACACATATTCTTGTAAAAACAATACCAACGAATTGGATGTTTAACTCAACAAATGGAGAATGAGTTAAAATTACTCTTATCAAATTCATATCAATGACTTGAGAATTACCAATGGAGTGATTACGTGTATCAAACTTCTATCCACAGGAAGGGGAGTGGAAATTATGACATAATCAAATGAATAGTGATTCCACACATAATCTTGGGGTAATATAATCAATGAAATATGTGTAAAGCCAAATGAGTGGAAATTGAAATCTCAAATTCCCTTATCGATTAGGTAACTTACGAAACATACACCCATGAAAGAAGTATCATACCATGATGATGTAAATACCCATAAATTAAAGTATATTACACAATGAATACGATCATGGGCAGTACACATACACCACATGCAATAATTAAGTGGTGATCAATGGAATTCTCACGGAATTAAAAGTGAGATAAGAAAACCCTTACCTTGTACTTTTCCTTGGTTGGGGTAGTTTAACCTCCTGTATAATAGTGAAATAATTGTTACTAAATTATACAAGAATCATATACATTAATATGATATCATATATGATCTTTTAATATTGATTTGATAATAATATCTTAGTATTATCGCCGTTTCGGGTGTTAACTTACTCATTTTCTTTATATGTTTTGTTACATAAGTCATGTTTGTTGTATCTTATTCATATCCAGAATGATATCAAGTCCTTAAACATCATTTTTAAATCATTAAATGATAATTATACTTGAATGGATACGATGGAGAATGAATCTCATCGCGTTCGTGGAGACGGTAGTCCGTACGTACGCACGAACGCTACTTCCATTTAATTTTTTATTTTAAAAGAATCGAATACAAATGATACATAGGTATATTACTATTCCAGTATAATATAATATTTTATATATGTTACTTAAGTTCATTAACACCATCCTTTATACGTTCCATGTGTGGTATGAACGAGTCATATCATTTTAAGGGGGCGGTAGTCCGCACTTCCTCAAATGAAATTATCGTATGTATATACAACATGAAACGAATAATGGTATGAAATAAAATGGAATTACAGAAGCTTATATATAAAATATATATCATTAATATCATATTTAATTATAGTTCCATCATAATGGCCACCATGAGAGGCGGTAAGATGTATTTGAACAATCATCGTTTCGTGAGGCGTTAGTTTGCCATCCACAGAAACATTATGTTCATCATCCATTAGATGGAGTTGTGTGTATGTGTAGTTTGAATCCTTCTTATAACAAAATCCTAGTATATTTTGGATACTGGTTTTGTTACAAAAGAAAGGAAATAAAAAGAGTTTGGGGGTTGGAGAAGCAAAATAAATGAAAATAATTTAAGAGAAAATCGTTACCTTTAATCTAGGTAACTCACTTTGGTTGGAACCAAAGGACTTCTTGAAATGCTTTCTGCCTAAGGGGAAGCTTCAAGGAGGAGGAGAGGGATTTGGGGAGCTTAGTTGGGCAGAGTTTGGACGAGCCAAGTGGCTTGAGAGGTGTGAGGAAAAGAGAAGGAGGAGTGCCCTTTTATAAGAGGGGTGAGGGGCACTTTTGGAAAAGCTAGAAATATTAATTTATAATAAATTCATATTCGGTTTCCAAAGGCTCCAAAGTTGACTATTCAAAGGATGAGGTGGGGATAGGTCGAAAACAACTCATCCAATAGAATTTAGACAGGTTTGGGTACTTATATTAACCTTATCTTTAAGTATTAACTCTAAGTTAATTAGTTTCACTTTTACAATGTCTCTTTGTATTTTTATATAATATGGTTAATAAACTTACTATATACATCCAAGATACCCCCAAGTGGTCCATTAATGATTAACCTATCATAATATAAGTCTCTTGGCCTAACCTTAGATTTTTAGGAATTTAATATCAATTAATATAATATTTGTTTTAAGAACTCTTTTATGTCAATTTTGACACTATTCAATAGTTGATTTTTGTGAAACTCATAACAGATTGATTACTTCAAACAAAGTCTATTAAATCAATCCTAATATATCATATTATCCTAGAAAATTAGTGTAATTCATTAAAAGTTTCATATTATATTTATTTGGGTATTTATAATATCAATTATGTTAATTTTTTACTATTTTAGTAATTACTGCATCATCATTGTGTCATAAATAAAATAAATTATTTAATGTCTAAAAATTATAAATAAAACATCATTATGTAGGAAATCTTTTTAGATTTCTAATTAATATTTATAATCGAAAATCCAACATGTATAACCCTATGTAAAAATTGTTCTTCTAAAAGATGTAAGCTTATGCTATTTCTATTTTTATTTTAACTTTATTAATATAATGTGTCCCTACCACATACAAGTGGCTCCAAGGGGTCCCCAAATTGACCCAAGGATGCCCATGGTCGGGTATGTGTCCACCAATAAGGTTAGGACACGTTTTAGGGTAATTTTGTATTATTATAATATTAGTTTTTAACCCTTATTTACCGGATTTACCCTTTAACCATGGTAAATAAAATATTTACCGCAGTAATTATTCAAAATGTATAAAAATAAAAGTTACCTATTTACACAATTTGAACATCCTGATTCCAAATATGGAATCCATTTTTCTAAATTCAAAACACAGAAGTGGCAGAAATTAATTTAAAATTAATTCCCGCTGTCAAAACAAAAAGCGTGTTTTTAAGAGATAATAAATATCAAAAGATTGACACTTGTTTATGTTTGGTTTAATTGTAAAATTATGTCCAATGACCAACATTATATTAAATGGTAAAAATATATTCTAAATATACTTTAAAACCACTCAAATTCATAATTTATCACTATTAATTATTTTGATTAAAAAAGTTATTTTTAATTAAAATTTAGTAATTTTCACTATTCATCAAAATATGAAAGTTATCCGAAAAGTACCAAAATTTCACCCTAGACTAATTTTGATATTCTGAATCCAAAAATGAAGTCCATTTTGAAATATAAAATATATATAATTTCAAAAAGTAGTTATTACTATTCATAACGGCTAGTTAAATTGGTTGTTAGAACTCGGTGTTGCGTACAACATACGCTATCACATTATTCAAAGAGAAGCGTACCGTAGAAGCTTGGGATGTTTCATTTTAAATTTTTGATGTCCCCATTTAGTCAAAAAGTTTAAAATATAGTATTTAAAAAGGGTTTACTATTATAAAAGTGCAATACTGAAAATGAATTTGTTCTTGCATTATATCTAAGAAACTCATAATATGGATTCTAAAATTATAAGGATTATATAAAGTTTAAAATTTAGTTAATACTATTCATAACCTTTTTTGAACGGCTTGTTTGGTGAGTCATGGTGCGCTTGAACTCGGTGTTGCGTGTAGTGCATGTTATTGAATTATTTTGAAGAAATAACACACTATGAAATCTTGGGGTGTTACATTCTCCCCTCCTTCAATAAATTGCGTCCTCGCAATTTGAAATTGTTCTTCGAAAATAAAAGGTTGAAAATAGAAAATATATTTGTGGGAAAACCCACATCGGAAATTGGTTTACTAAAATTTAGTCTTAATATGAGGAAAAGAGAAATGAAAGGGTCACCACCAAATTATGATCTCGATTAGGAGAACATTGGTGGCAATTAGAGACATATAATTGGAGGAAAAACCTAAATATTTATAGGTAGTGGTTGAGGTCATCAATCACAAACAAGTATAAAATTGAGGTCCTTAAACTCATCAATCTATGATGATTTGAAGTACCATCGGTTCAACAAAATATAGGGTATTGGGATCACACATTTTTGACATTTCAAAATATCTTAGTTGAAATCCCACATCGAAAAATGAATTAATGAGGCCTCTATTTAAAATAAAGAGTCGAAAGTATGAAGATTACCGAAAATAACACATACTAGGGTTCCATGAAGGAAAATATGGATATGGAGGAGAAATCTAACCATCAATTATCTGATGGAGAGTGGTAGAGAACATGGCTATGAAAAGGCCAAAAATCCCAAAGCCATAAATTTGTGATGATTTAAGGTACCATCTAGGACAACATTTTTGTTCTATGTTTCTTTTATTAATGTTGGGGATTTTATTTATGAGATTGGCTAAGAACATTATGAGATATACTTAAATTTTAAGTAGATTTTCATTCTTTAATAAATTTCCACCACTAACTCAATTTTTTTATAAACGATGAGTATTCAAGAAGACTTGGTCACACTGGAAGAGCTAGAATAAACTTCTATAGAATCACATGATCCATGCAGGATAAACCATATATTAATCAAAACCAAAATGGTTATTGAATGATCTAATGATCCCCCAAAAGGATATTCATTGAGATAAATATGCACTAATCTTAATTTCTAAAATTAAACCAACAATACCCCAAAGTTAAATAGATACCATTCAATAACCAATTGTCCTTAAAATCCTTTAATATAATCCAAACTAATATTGAAACCCAAAACATAGAAGAATTTGATTATGTAGTCTCCCATGTTACATTGTATCTCCAAATTACATCAAATACTCTTAAAGTCACATACTTAAAAGTAATCATCACATATTCTCTGTTATAGGTTAATCATTTCCATAAATAACCCGAATCACTATAAATCAACAATAAAAATGTTGATAAAAATCCACCATTACTCTACAAATGAAACCTCATTGTATTCTATTTTCCTTGGGCATATAGTGTTCCTAACAAAACGAACATCTTCCAAAATAACATTTATCACTTAATCACCAAATCATTTTCCTATACCAAGGGTATTAATTTGATAAGACATAAGAACCCAAATCATCTTATTATTGATCAATAAAATCATTTAAAAAAAATAGTCACACTAACCAGGGACTTCACGTAGTCCAGTGGTAGGCGATAAATCCCAATCGCACTTTGGTTGTGGGTTCGATTCCCACGGCTTTGTCCGACGCGATGGGTTGTCACACGGTCTACGTGTTGTCCTTTTTCAAAAACTATATTTTATAATATTACCAAAATGAGATAAATTCCTCAAAATAACATAATTTAACCACAAATGTTATATCATACTTTGCATTTTCATCCCAAATTATAATAACTTATCATTTTCTCAAACCCCAATGATCATATAAAACCAAATGGTTATTTATACCTATATCCACAAGAGAAGAGACAATTCTTCCTCAAATATCATTCTCACATGGCAAACTGCGGGGTTACAAATACAAGAGAAAATTATTCCAAAGCAAACCCATCAACAAGGAGTGCTAATACTTTTTAAATTTTTCTCCAGCCATTTATTTCCACATAGCTTCTTCTTTGACCAAGAAAATATCCTATAAAATAGGACATTCACTCGGGTAATGGCCAGGTCCCCTACATTTACGACAAATGACTGTAAATGGACTCTTGGGACCATTTTTATCTTCTTCCATAGTACTCTTCATTTTTCTTCGGCAATTCTTCACTTTATGTCCTTCCTTCCCGCACGTAAAACATTTCGTTGTCCCATTGAGACACTTTCCTGGGTGTCTCTTTCCACAATTCCTGCATGATGAAAATTGAGGTTTCTTTTCTCCATGGTCTCCATTGCTGGAGATCTTATCATTTATCACCTTTCTCTTCCTTGTTGAGTCTGGGAGTTGGTTAATATATATGTTGTTGATCATATTTTTGGAAAACTGATTTGGCATAAAGACGATATCTTTCACGCCTATCAACATTCCATTTTGTTGCTCATTGCCACCACTGTTCCCAACTTGTACATCATTCTCAAAGTCACTATGACTTCCTTGGAATCCAGCCATTGACTAAAACCAGAAGGCATTGTGTGAGTAATAGTAGTCGTAAAATCATTTAGAGATTAAAATGTCACCATATTCTCAATTTGAAACATATTAGGATTAACCAAGGTCATTTTCTCTCATCTTATGTATATATTACTTAAATCGGTTTGTAAAGAAAATGTAAATTATCCTAAGCATATCCCCCGGGAGTGTCGTAACCAAGAGTGCAGCAAGGCCCGTTGTCGTGCACCAGTTCCCGTTCGAGTCTAGCTCAAAGCGGTGTTTTCGGGTTTTACCCCTAGGTACATCTGTGCCAGAGCCGCCTCTACCTGCTCGTATCCAGACAGGGATGTATTGCTCAGAAAACTCACAAAATATCTACAATACCAAAATTCTAGGAAGTTATTTTATACTAATCCTCAAAGTTCATCTTAGGTCTACGTGCTCTAATCAGAGTTTATCTAAATCTAGCTACCAAGGTTTGTACTAAACTTCCTCTGATACCAACTGTAACGCCCCGACCCTAGCTACCCAGAGTCGGTGCATTATTACATAACATTGGCATGATCATGAGAAAGATCAAGTCTCGAAAGACCGATTAGTTTAGTAGCCTTGGAATAACTAGATACATCCATAAATTTTTACATTACATCATAAAAAAACATCTTGTCTTCATATCCCCTCATACTATCCCTGCAGGTCATTCATAAATTACTTCTTCATAATCCTGGGAAAAAAAAATAAAACATTGAAAGGGGTGAGCTCGGATGCTCAGTAAGGATAAAATTATAGCAGAATCTTTCATAAATAAGCATAAACACTTAAGGCAATTTATAACTAAAACAAAAGCCTTTTAAACTTGAACTTCAGCATAAAATGGAAAAGGTAAAATGAAATAATGCCATTTACTTACTCACATGGATATTCTACTAGTCGAATGATCACATGCAATATCAATAACCACTTTCATAATGATGGAATGCATAATGCCAGACTATCATAACCACATAGCCAAGGCCTCGTGCCAAGACTACAAATAAGATTTTGCCAAGGCCTTGTGCCAAGACATTAGTTTGTCTCATGAGACCTACCGATGCATCGAGGAGCTATAGCGGGCTCCACCCGTCACTTATTAAGTCCAATGCATTCCCATATGAAAAGGTTTAAACATAACGTAAACATTCGTATTAAACTAGCATACGAAATGTCAATACTTTCATCACAAACCATGAATGGTATAAAAATAGCACATCCACAGTCAAACATAATTCATTCGATACAATATGGAAGATTGTATTGTATCACATTAACCTCAATCAATAATAATGAAGGATGTTGACATAGATGAAAATAATCATCAAAACTATTTGAGAGAAATATCCCCCTTTTTCTTGAAAACATTTAAAAGTCACACTATTTGTCAAGAAGCCATTTAAAAGTATATTTTTGAATCAAAGTGTCCCATACCACTTTGAAACTTTTAAAAGGAGTTTTAATTTTAAAACTTTAATGTCCATATAAATAAATCCTTAAAACCATTTTTAAAATATGGACATTAATGAGCATGATTTAGAAGAATAATTCTTTAAAACATTTTAAAATGGTATTTTGGTTAGAGTTTCTAACCAAAAGAGAGACACTTTAATACAAATAATTGAGGTAATCAAAACATTGTAATATCATGAGAATAAAGGAATTCATGATATACTATGTCAAAGTACATTATATACACCACATAGAAGTGATTTGGTGTATATCATCAAAGAAGTCTCAATGGAATGTAAATTGAGATGAAATTTCTCAAAAAGGTTGTATCCTTAGGTTAAGGATAAATCAATGACATAATTATGTGTGACAAATATAAATACACTAAATATGATTGGATATTCAGTGTAAAACAATAAAAGGACATTCACACATATTCTTGTAAAAACAATACCAACGAATTGGATGTTTAACTCAACAAATGGAGAATGAGTTAAAATTACTCTTATCAAATTCATATCAATGACTTGAGAATTACCAATGGAGTGATTACGTGTATCAAACTTCTATCCACAGGAAGGGGAGTGGAAATTATGACATAATCAAATGAATAGTGATTCCACACATAATCTTGGGGTAATATAATCAATGAAATATGTGTAAAGCCAAATGAGTGGAAATTGAAATCTCAAATTCCCTTATCGATTAGGTAACTTACGAAACATACACCCATGAAAGAAGTATCATACCATGATGATGTAAATACCCATAAATTAAAGTATATTACACAATGAATACGATCATGGGCAGTACACATACACCACATGCAATAATTAAGTGGTGATCAATGGAATTCTCAAGGAATTAAAAGTGAGATAAGAAAACCCTTACCTTGTACTTTTCCTTGGTTGGGGTAGGTTAACCTCCTGTATAATAGTGAAATAATTGTTACTAAATTATACAAGAATCATATACATTAATATGATATCATATATGATCTTTTAATATTGATTTGATAATAATATCTTAGTATTATCGCCGTTTCGGGTGTTAACTTACTCATTTTCTTTATATGTTTTGTTACATAAGTCATGTTTGTTGTATCTTATTCATATCCAGAATGATATCAAGTCCTTAAACATCATTTTTAAATCATTAAATTATAATTATACTTGAATGGATACGATGGAGAATGAATCTCATCGCGTTCGTGGAGACGGTAGTCCGTACGTACGCACGAACGCTACTTCCATTTAATTTTTTATTTTAAAAGAATCGAATACAAATGATACATAGGTATATTACTATTCCAGTATAATATAATATTTTATATATGTTACTTAAGTTCATTAACACCATCCTTTATACGTTCCATGTGTGGTATGAACGAGTCATATCATTTTAAGGGGGCGGTAGTCCGCACTTCCTCAAATGAAATTATCGTATGTATATACAACATGAAACGAATAATGGTATGAAATAAAATGGAATTACAGAAGCTTATATATAAAATATATATCATTAATATCATATTTAATTATAGTGCCATCATAATGGCCACCATGAGAGGCGGTAAGATGTATTTGAACAATCATCGTTTCGTGAGGCGTTAGTTTGCCATCCACAGAAACATTATGTTCATCATCCATTAGATGGAGTTGTGTGTATGTGTAGTTTGAATCCTTCTTATAACAAAATCCTAGTATATTGTGGATACTGGTGTTGTTACAAAAGAAAGGAAATAAAAAGATTTTGGGGGTTGGAGAAGCAAAATAAATGAAAATAATTTAAGAGAAAATCGTTACCTTTAATCTAGGTAACTCACTTTGGTTGGAACCAAAGGACTTCTTGAAATGCTTTATGCCTAAGGGGAAGCTTCAAGGAGGAGGAGAGGGATTTGGGGAGCTTAGTTGGGCAGAGTTTGGACGAGCCAAGTGGCTTGAGAGGTGTGAGGAAAAGAGAAGGAGGAGTGCCCTTTTATAAGAGGGGTGAGGGGCACTTTTGGAAAAGCTAGAAATATTAATTTATAATAAATTCATATTCGGTTTCCAAAGGCTCCAAAGTTTACTATTCAAAGGATGAGGTGGGGATAGGTCGAAAACAACTCATCCAATAGAATTTAGACAGGTTTGGGTACTTATATTAACCTTATCTTTAAGTATTAACTCTAAGTTAATTAGTTTCACTTTTACAATGTCTCTTTGTATTTTTATATAATATGGTTAATAAACTTACTATATACATCCAAGATACCCCCAAGTGGTCCATTAATGATTAACCTATAATAATATAAGTCTCTTGGCCTAACCTTAGATTTTTAGGAATTTAATATCAATTAATATAATATTTGTTTTAAGAACTCTTTTATGTCAATTTTGACACTATTCAATAGTTGATTTTTGTGAAACTCATAACAGATTGATTACTTCAAACAAAGTCTATTAAATCAATCCTAATATATCATATTATCCTAGAAAATTAGTGTAATTCATTAAAAGTTTCATATTATATTTATTTGGGTATTTATAATATCAATTATGTTAATTTTTTACTATTTTAGTAATTACTGCATCATCATTGTGTCATAAATAAAATAAATTATTTAATGTCTAAAAATTATAAATAAAACATCATTATGTAGGAAATCGTTTTAGATTTCTAATGAATATTTATAATCGAAAATCCAACATGTATAACCCTATGTAAAAATTGTTCTTCTAAAAGATGTAAGCTTATGCTATTTCTATTTTTATTTTAACTTTATTAATATAATGTGTCCCTACCACATACAAGTGGCTCCAAGGGGTCCCCAAATTGACCCAAGGATGCCCATGGTCGGGTATGTGTCCACCAATAAGGTTAGGACACATTTTAGGGTAATTTTGTATTATTATAATATTAGTTTTTAACCCTTATTTACCGGATTTACCCTTTAACCATGGTAAATAAAATATTTACCGCAGTAATTATTCAAAATGTCTAAAAATAAAAGTTACCTATTTACACAATTTGAACATCCTGATTCCAAATATGGAATCCATTTTTCTAAATTCAAAACACAGAAGTGGCAGAAATTAATTTAAAATTAATTCCCGCTGTCAAAACAAAAAGCGTGTTTTTAAGAGATAATAAATATCAAAAGATTGACACTTGTTTATGTTTGGTTTAATTGTAAAATTATGTCCAATTACCAACATTATATTAAATGGTAAAAATATATTCTAAATATACTTTAAAACCACTCAAATTCATAATTTATCACTATTAATTATTTTGATTAAAAAAGTTGTTTTTAATTAAAATTTAGTAATTTTCACTATTCATCAAAATATGAAAGTTATCCGAAAAGTACCAAAATTTTACCCTAGACTAATTTTGATATTCTGAATCCAAAAATGAAGTCCATTTTGAAATATAAAATATATATAATTTCAAAAAGTAGTTATTACTATTCATAACGGCTAGTTAAATTGGTTGTTAGAACTCGGTGTTGCGTACAACATACGCTATCACATTATTCAAAGAGAAGCGTACCGTAGAAGCTTGGGATGTTTAATTTTAAATTTTTGATGTCCCCATTTAGTCAAAAAGTTTAAAATATAGTATTTAAAAAGGGTTTACTATTATAAAAGTGCAATACTGAAAATGAATTTGTTCTTGCATTATATCTAAGAAACTCATAATATGGATTCTAAAATTATAAGGATTATATAAAGTTTAAAATTTAGTTAATACTATTCATAACCTTTTTTGAACGGCTTGTTTGGTGAGTCATGGTGCGCTTGAACTCGGTGTTGCGTGTAGTGCATGTTATTGAATTATTTTGAAGAAATAACACACTATGAAATCTTGGGGTGTTACAATAAAATTGTGATATTAATTAAATATTCATCATTATGTAAAATTAATATATAATTTTATTTTTTTACACTTAAAGATGATAACATCATTTATATACGTGTGGACTTCCGTCTTCACGAAGCAATTTGACTCTATTTTAATCACCACCCCACATAGATGATATATATGTTTGTGTGTGTTTAAAGATAAAATATGATATATATGATATTATTATTATTATTATTTAAGTATAAAATATTACTTACCTTTTTTTAATGATAATTGAAAAATGGAAACGTTACTCATGTGTAGGCACACCCTACCATCTCCACAGTCATAACATACTTCATTTATCAAAACCATATTACATGATTGGTATTAAAATTATAATTGATGTATTTTAAGATCCTTTCCTTTCTTGAATTTGATTCCTTGTTTAAATTTTGGTTAAACTTCCTTTGTTTTGGCTAATAAAGTGGTTCTTGGGTGTATGGGAAGTTTTGGGGGTATTTTGGTGGTGTGGAACAAGAAAGGGGGAGAAAATATGCCAAAAATGTGTAGTTCATGGTTAGAACATGGTTAGAACAAACCATTTACATGGGCTAATAAACCATGCAACTTGGGGACCCATTTTGTAAAGAGGGTAGCACATGAGTACCACACGATTTTCTAGACAGTGTGGGTGCTCCCAGGAAATTGTATGGCTTAGCCTTTCTTAGATAGAGGGAGCAAAATAGTTGGCACATGGTTTGGGAAATCGTGTGGCCAAACCGTGCAGCCTTTAAAAAGTGTGTTTTTACCTTTTTCCCCTCCTGATATTATTTTTTTCTTCCCTTATTTTTAACCCCATTCGACCCCATATATCTATTTTGACAAACCGGAAGCCTCACCTCCTCCATTGGTGGTTCTCCTTCAATTTTTTGCCATTTGGAGTGTGTTTGGGTGAGAATCGAAGATTCGGGTGAGTCTAACACTCCTCTTTTCTCTATTTTCTGGATTTGGTCTTGTAGAATCTCTCCTCTTCTTATGAATCCATAAAACCCTCTCTTTTCTATAAGATTCTAATTTTGGGATTTTATGGGTGTTTGAGTTCAAATCAAGGGATGCATTTGAGATAGTAATAATCATCTAGCATGTGTTAGGTGGTCTTAAAGCTTTTTCCCATAGTCACGTCGTTATATATGTGTGTATGCATTAGTTTCAATCTATTACCTTTCTATTTTTTATGTTTTGATTAGTAAAAGTGATTTAGGCCACATATTTAAGTTTAGAACCCTTTACAAACCACGTGGGTCCATTGGTGAGTGAGACTAATCCTAGGGCAACCCATGGGGTCAGACGAACCCTTTTAAATGTAGAAAATAATTATAAACATTGAGATAGGGTAATTATGAGGGTTAATGGGTAGTAAATTGTAACTGGTTATGGGGGTAGGGTTAAAGGGTTAATTAAAATGGTTATTATTTGGATTTTGTAAATACGTAGGATGCTTTGTAATGTATTTAATGGTTCTTTTTGGGGATTTGAACCAATTAAATATTTATTGAAGGAAAAATGATGTTTTAAAGTGACTAATGTTTTAATGGAGTTTTTGACTTCAAAGTGATTTAAAAAGGGGTTTTTTAAGATATTTCAAATGACATTGAATTTATGACAGGGTTCCATTATTTTGAAAATGGTTTAATGGTTTTTTTGGATGATTGGAATGGAAAAAATTCTTTGAGGCATGTTTTAGTTTCTAAAGATGAAGACTCGTGTTTCAAAGGGTGGCTTCATTATGATTTCAAATAAGTATTTTGAAT
This sequence comes from Viscum album, assembly GCA_963277665.1. NCBI lineage: Eukaryota > Viridiplantae > Streptophyta > Magnoliopsida > Santalales > Viscaceae > Viscum > Viscum album. The sequence continues at coordinate 815,116,985 of OY728158.1, forward strand.
TTTTTTATACCATGATGTGGTTTTAAATGTCTAATGGGACCATAGTCATTGAATTTATTTGTGGTCTAGTGAGATAAGACCCATGATGATTATGCTGGCATGTTGACATGGTTATGAAATGAACTAAATGATGAATGTTCATAGTTGATTACATAACATAAGGGGGGGTTAGGCATAATAATATGTTAAATTAATAGTTATGGTTTCTATTGGTAAATGTGAAATGTTTTTTAAATGATATTAATGTTAATAATTAACAATTGAAAATACAGAATAAGGGGGTGTTTGGTATAAGGTAAGTGGGTTAATAGGTTATGAAATGTAAATGGTAAATGTGTTAATGGGTTAAGGCATGAAAATGATTTATGTGTTGAATGAAATATGAAATGTGAACATTATGTGTATTGTTTGAGAATGGTTTGTGAAATGGTATATGTGGTAAATAGATAAATAAGCATGTTAACATGGATTGGTGGTGTGGGATAAAGGTTTGAGGCTCCTCCCATGGGTCGGGTTGGACTAAGGATCTAAACCCCACCCTAGAATGCATAGGTTAGGGATTCGGACTGAGGCTCTAGGCCCCTAACATTTTCATTGGATGATACTACCTATAAAGAGTCTCCAAGGTAAGTGTGTAATGATTATTTATGAAATGTTCATACCTAGTGAGTTAGGGATATATGAATGATAATTGATTGTCTTAGGGCGTAGTGTAAATGATGTAAATTCCTAACCCATGGGAAAATTATAAGAATGATCAAGTCAATATTGTTAACTAATGGGTATGTGATCATTCTTTATTAGTGAACACCCCTTATGGTTAAAAGTGTTTGTAACCACTTTTTCCTTGTCTTAGGATCCTAGTGTGACCTAAGTTAGTTTTTTTGATTGGTAAAATGTTGAGAACTTAATGGATTAATTGGTTATTAGTTAATTACTTAAATGATTTCATGTTGTCTTGTTTACTTTTTGCACTTGATTATTTATATACACTATTGAACTGACTGTCTATTACTTAGACACCTCTAGTGGTGTCCAACTGAGTTGTACTCACACCCTGATCAGGCCACCATGACACTTATTCACTCAAGAAGATGCTATTTTATTTATGATACAGGTTCCAAATTGGGACCTATTATTTTTTTGTGCATGGGATATCGATTTGTAGCATGGAAGGTCAAGACCAGGCTGGGAATTGGGTTTATGTTCAGGATCTTGTGGTAGTTTTGGTTTTTTTATGTTTGTATGACTGCCGGATATATATTGTATTCATCATATTGTTATAACATGGGTTTATTGGTTACATGTTGTCATTATCACATTCTTTCCTTTTATTTATTTCTGCTAGTTACTATATTTATTGATATCATTTCTACTATGTAGTTACTCTAATAAGTGCATATAGTCTCCCCAATGTTTTCTATAGACCCGCGCTACTAGTCAGCATCCTCTGGCATATGGGGAGGCGCGCCTGAGGTCATGTAATGACCCATCTCAGGGAATAGGATAGTTTCCACTGGGTTGAGGATGTTACAAAGTGGTATAAAAGGATTTCTTTTGTCTTACTATTTGAGTAATGTTATACAAGATACTAGGATCTTTTCGGTTTTGGTAATGAGCTCATGATTGGGTGCTTGTATCTCCATGTATGAGGGAAAAACCAAAATTTTTAGGGGTGGTAATTTATGTTCATTTTTGTGATTTTATGGCTGATTGTTATTTCCACCTAGAGTGGCGCACTTAGATGTGGTGTTATTGATTTATGAGTTTTTATCTCTTGGACCGGTGTGGAAAGAGGGTTTTTGTGAGTTCATTCATCATTCTAGGCACATAGGATTGTTAAGTCATCTCTATGTTTCCTGTGATTGATAGTACCTTGAGATTCATATGCTGGTAGAGTAATTATCTTCTTATAAACCTCATCTGTTGATTCTCACTTGAAATGTTTGATAACGGAAATGTTTTTGAAATCTGAATTTGAATAAATTCTGTATTTTTTCAAATGTCAGGTTAATGAAAAGGTTTTTGAAAATTTAAATGATTAGGTATTGAAAATAAAATATTTTGAAATTTTGAACCTTCATTTTTAAATGGTAAAGTTTAATTTAGAAGGGATACGGGAGTGATGAAACGTATAGGGATATTGGGAATAGGTATCCCAAGTGTCATGATCAGACCCTATGTAAGGTTGTTTTTGGGTAGTGAGATTCCCCTAGTTGAGACCTTAGTTTTGGGGTGTTTGGATCATGGTGTTGACATATGTGTGTGGGTGTTCTTGGTGTGAGGCCTATAGTAAATGTCTTCTGGGGTGAATTGGATGTAGTATGTTTTGGATTAGGGGTAGTAGTGTTGTAGTGAGTAGCGATTTGGTTGAGTTTTGATGATGATGGCTTAGAGGGAGAGATCTAGTGACCTTTGTTCCAATTGACTCTGATTTAGGGAGATGGTACTGTTCGGTCTTCAATGATGACTTGTGAGAGAGGTAGGTTGGGTTGTTAGTTCTTTTGGCTGCATATGATGTAGGAAAATGTTTTGTACCTTGGATTTCCTATTGTGATTTTAGCCTAGAGGGATAATCGGTAGAGTTAATGGTATTTGAAATGTGACTTGATTGGTGATTTTGAGTTGATATTTTTGGGAAATCAAGGGTATCCTCAAGGAAAGATGGCCCAACATTGAAGGTTCCTTAAAATTCAAAGCACATGTGGTTTATTTAAAGGTATAATAGATACATTTTTTGGTGTTTTCTAGTGTGGTAAAAGTTTTTGGTTATCTCTTATTTTCTTTATCATAAGGTATCTAAGTGCTTGTGGTTGGTTGAATAGTCAGTTTTGGGAAGATTCAAGTTCATTAGGATCCTTTCCATGTGGTCTTGATGGTGGTTTATGTGAGAACCAATGATTATTTTGGTCGAGCAGGATATGAGTGACCTAGATTGACACTTCTAGAGTGTAAGTGACACCTAGGGGTAGTGATGGCCATGTGGCTAGGCTTTCTTCTATGAATAGTTAGTTTGATGGATGATAATGTTTAGAATTCCTTGAGTACAACAAGGTAGATAGAATGGGAGGCATGTCCAGATGAGTGAGTAAATGTTGGGCCTAGCTCTAGTGATGTATGATCCATGTGACCTATAGTCAGGTTCAGTGTATAGTCATAGAAAAGTGTGGTACATTGAATTTCTTGAGGGGGTTTAGATGTGGGATTTTTTTGGGAAGACACAATGTCATTTGGGATGGATGAATAGGTAGCTCGGGATAAAATTATTTCCATATTTCTATGTGATCATAGTGTAAAGTGAGAGTTATGTGCAAGGAAGTTGGGTCATAGTTCGGTGTGGTGGTCTATGTGCTCTATATAAATCTCTAAGTTTGTGTTGGAAGAAATCGAGTGGAGTAATGAAAGTGGTTCCAAGGGGAAGTTTGACTTGTGAATACTTTTCAGAGGGCCATGAAGTGGTATTGAGTTTTGGTTAGAAATCATATTCTAGTTGTGGTTTCTAATTGTGGATGGGATGATGGAAGGCAGGGTATCCTGAGACTTGTGGAAGGTTAAGGTGTCCTCGTAGTGATAGGTGACATCAGTGATGGATAGTTTGTTGTGGTGTTCATCAATGAATTCTTATCATAGTTTTCACTAGTGAAAATCATGTCCAATATCTTTAAATCATCCTGAGTGCACTGAAAAGGCTTTGGATTACACCTAGAGGGTTGAGTGTGTTTTGATTGGATATAGGACACATTTAAGGTTATCCACTTAGGGTGGTATATCTGGATTCATGTGGTGGGTAGTACACCATCGACTAATTGTGATTGAGGTCCTTGGGATAGACTGGATGTTGTTTAATGTTAGGGGTTCTGTTCTTGGAAGATGAGAATGGATAGTGGGTAAATTTGGTTTTGTTGTTCCAAGAAAGGTGGGATAGCCACATACATTTTTTAACTCTCATCATGTAAATGAAGTGTGAGCCATGGAGGTTGTAATCTCTTTAAGAAATAAGTGGGAATTATACCCTAAGCTGGGGAGTTGTAGATCATTCATGGATGAATGGAGCTTACCATGGAGTGGATATAGTGGCATCGGTATGCCAATGAGAAGTCTATAAGGGCATGTTTGGATTCCTTGTGGAAGGTTGGTTGGGCCACGGATTTAGTGGTACTTTTAGTCGAGAGATAGCTTAGAAATTAGGATGGTTTCAGAGGAAATCTAAGTATTTTCAATGGTATGTATTATTGGATGTAATAGAGCCAAAAATAGTTCATGGAGAAGCAGATACTATAAATTGAATTTTCACTGAAGGTTGAGAATGGACTCTGGTAGGCATAACTAGATGATGGGATTTTCCTTAGGTAAGGAGGAATCATGTCCAAGTAAAGGAAGGCATAAAAAAGTGGAAGTTTGGAACCAATGGAGTGATTCAGCTGGGATGGCATGCCTCAGTTGGGAAAAAGTGAGAAACATGGTAGGTTGTAATCCACCTTCATTTAATGTTGATATGTTAAGTGTGCTCCAGTATGAGAATAGGTTTTGAGTAAGAACCAAGTTTTATTTTGTTGACATAGGGATGATGTGAGTGTGATTAATCTAGGTGGTCTCAACGACATGGATGAGTGCTATAGTTTGGTAGAGTTTCCATGGATGTTTTATGCATGGTGAGTTAAAAAACACACCATATATGTTGTGAAAGTCGATTTGAGGTTTTGTTGGTATCCTTGTTGATGGTGTATGTGCCCAACACTAGGTGATGGTGGTGGAGAGCTAAAGTATATGGTTCAGATCACCCTAGTAGGAAAGTGGTTAGTTGATGATGTGAACAGTAGTATGAGTTGGATTTATTTGGGTAGGATCCATCTTGGTAATGTGGTGTTAGTGATGGGAATTATATTGGGTTTTAACTAGTTTAGTTCCATGAGATTAAGGTTATTCTTGGGTGTACTTCAAATGTTCATAAACAGGGTGAGGTTGTTGGGCCTCAAGTTATGGACCAATGCAGGTAGGGGAGTGTGATTGGAATCTATTTATCCCTTTATTAACACCGAGCTTGGGTCACCATTAGACTTTTGGAAACCAGGTGTGATGGAACCATGTGTTTTAGGCCATGAATTGTGGAGATGAACATACTAAGGGCATTCTGGTTGGCTCTCCAAGAGTAATGCAGTGCCTTGTCTATATCCTTTTAGTGGTGGACCGGTGATTTTTCCTGATCTCTTCCCTTTTTTTATGTTTTTAGTGATGAGGTTGAGGTTGATGTGTCATTAAAGAGCTTTAAGTTAGTTTTTGTGGTTTGTAGTAGAGAAGTTCTCTTTGGGTAGGATTATTTTCTATTTTTTAGTGTTATGAAGGTGTGGCTAAGTTTGGGAGAAAGGTTGGGAAATTAAATTTTATTTCTAGGCCCCATGGCCCGACCTTTTGTCTTATAGGATTAGTAAGGTTTGTGAGTATGGCTTGAGGATGAGTCATTATAAGGTAGGGAGTTTATAATATCTAGGCCTTTCGTGAATGCACTTCCTTATTTAAATTTTGGTTAAACTTAATTTTTTTCTCATGAAGTGGTTCTTGGGTGTATGGGTGGTTTTGGAGGTATTTTAGGGGTGTGGGACATAAAAGTATGAGAAAATAAAACAAACAGTGTGCAACACATTATTGGCACATGGTTAGAACAAATGATGCACCTAGCCCAGGAAACCTTATGGCTTGGGGACCCTTTTAGATAGGGGATAGTGCATAGTTACTGCACAGTTTTCCAAAATATGTGTGTGCTCCTAGTAAACCGTTCATCTTGGACCCTCTTGGATAGAGGGAGCTACATGGTTGGTGCGTGGTTTGGATAACTATGTTGACAAACCATATAGCCTTTAAAAATGGGTTTTTACCATTTTCCCCTCCTCATCTAATTTCTTTCTTCCCTAATTTTTCACCCCATTCGACCCTTATAGCTAGGGTGATGAAACGGTAGGATCCCCTCCTCAATGGGTGGTTCTCCTTTGAATAATGTATGTTTAGAGTGTGTTTGGGTGGGAATTGAAGATCTAGGTGAGTCTAACACTCCTCTTTACTCTATTTTCTAGATTAGGGCTTGTAGAATCTCTCTTATTCTTATGAATCCCTAAAACACTCACTTTTTTACTAAATTATAAGTTGGGGATTTAATTGGTATGTGTTTGGGATAGTAATCATCTTCGAGCACGAGGTAGGTGGTCTTGAATCTTTTTCCCATAGTCACTTTGTTATATATATATATATATGTGTGTGTGTGTGTGTGTGTGTGTGTTTGTATATGTATATATGTATGTATGTGTGTATGTATGTATGTATGTAGTGGTTCCAATGTATTATCTTTCTACGTTTTTATGTTTTTTATTATAAAAATTGATTTGGGCCATATATTGAGGCGTAAAACACTCCATAGACCATGTTGGGTCCATTGGTGATTGAGATCGAACCTAAGACTACCCATGGGGTAAGTCGGACCCTTGTAAATGGACAAAATAATAGGTAAACATTGAAATAGGGTTTATGAGGGTGAATGGGTAGTAAAATGTAATTGGATATGTGGGTAGGGTTACTAGGTTAATTAAAATGGTTATTAGTTGGATTTTTTAAATACCTAGGAGGTTTTTAAATGTATTTAATGGTGTGTTTCGGAGATTTGAACCTATTTAAAATTTATTGAAGTAAAAAATGGAATTTTAAAGTGTGTAATGTTTTGAAAGGAGGTGTTGACCTTAAGTGAGTTTAAAAGGGGTTTTCTTAAGAGATTTAAAATTACATTGAAATAAGGGAAAGGTTCCCATTTTTTAAAATGGTTTAATGGTTTTTTTGGATGATTAAAATGGAAACAAAATCCTTGAGTAATTTTTTAGTTTTCAAAGAGGAAGACCCATGTTTTAAAGGGATGTATTCATGATGATTTGAAATAAGTATTTTGAATTTTGTTTTATACCATGACGTGGTTTTAAATTTGTGATGGGACCATATTCATTGAATTGATATGTGGGATAGTGAGATAGGACTCATGATGATTATGTTGGAATGTTAACATGGTTATGAAATGAACTAAATGATGAATGTGCCTAGTTGATGATATAACATAAGGGGTAGTTAGGAATAATAATATATGTATTTAATAGTTATGGTTTGAATTGATAAACATGAAATAGTTTATAAATGATATTAATATTAATTTTGTATAATTGACAACATGTCATAAGAGAGTTTTTGGTATAAGTCATGTGGGTTAATGGGTTATGAAATGTAAATGGTAATTATTTTAATGTGTTAAGGGATGAAAATGATTTATGTGTTGAATGAAGAATTAAATGTGAATGTTATGTGTATTTTTTGAGAATGTTTTTTGAAATTATATATGTGATAAATGGATAAATAAGCATGTAAACATGGTTTGGTGGTGTGAGATAAAGGACTGAGGATCCTCTCATGGGTCGGGTTGGACTGAGGCTCTAAACCCCACCCTAAAATGTATGGGTTAGGGAGTCTGACTAACTCTCTAGGACCCTAACGGATTCATTGTATGAGACTACCTAAACTGAGACTCCAACGTAATTGTGTTATGATTATTTATGAAATGTACATCCCTAGTGAGATAGTGAACTTGATTTATTCTCTTATTCAGGATAATTGATTGGCATAGGCCATAGTGTAAATGATATATATGTCTAACCCATAGAAAAAATGATAGAATGATAAAGTGAATATTGTTAACTAATGGGTATGTGATCATTTTTTATTAGTGAACACCCCTTGGGTTAAAATTGAGTGTAACCCCTTGTGCCTTGGATTAGGCTCCTAGTGTGACCGGAGTTGGTTTTATTGGATGGTTAACTCTTGAGAACTTAATAGATGAAATGGTTATTAGTTAATTACTTAAATTATTTATTATTGTCTTTCTTACATGTTTCACTTGATTATTTTCATAAACTATTGAAATGACTGGCTATTTATTAGACACCGCTGGTGGTGGCCTATTGAGTTGTAATCACACCCTACTCAGGCCACCATGGCACTTGGGCACCCAAGCAGATGATACTTGTTTTATGAAATAGGTTCAGGACAGGGACCTGATGTTTGGTTTTTCATGGGATATTAGGTTAGAGCATGGGACTCTAGTACTGGGTTGGGACTCAAGTCCATGTTTGAGGTCTTTTGGTAGTTTTGTTTTGTTTTATTTTTTTATGATTGTCGTACATGTAGTGTATTCATCATATTGTTATAACATGGGTTTCTTGGTTACTTCTTGGCATTATAGCAAGCTACCCTTTTATTTTTTTTGGGGCTGGTTACTATATATTTTTATATCATTTCCTATATGTTATTACTCTGATAAGAGGTTATAGTCTCCCCAACATTTCTCTATAGACTCACACCGCTAGTCAGTAGCCTCTAGCATAACGGGAGGCCTGCCTAAGGTTATGTAACGACCCGACTCAAGGCACAGGATAGTGGCCACCGGGTTAGGGTAATTACATATATAAATATGATAATTATGCCATTATTATTATTCTAGAGATGATTAAACCATATAATATGTGAAATAACTATAACTTTCATTACAAAGTATGATTTATAAAACAGGACAATTAACACATGTATCAATTAAAATAATGAAATATTATTAATGAAAGGGTGATATGATGTTATAAAAGTATGATATATGATATTATAAATATTAATATAGTTCTATTATAAGTTGGTAGAATGTCCAAAATCACTATACATGATTTCAAATCATGTTCACCCAAAAAAATCATAACGTAAGGAATTTCGTCTCAATTTACATTCCATTGATACTTATTTGTTATTATGAACCAATTCATTTTTTTGTGGTGTATATACTACCCCTTTTACATGTAATATCATGATTAATTCATACTTAATGGTTTTTTAAGTTTCATTTTGAATTATCTCATCCAAGGGGATTTGACTTGAAAATTAATAGGAGGTAAAAGTTATTGTGCAATCTTAGTTTCTTTGGTAATTGTTAAATTTTCTTAAAACAATCAATTTATTATAGTCATTTTTTAGTGGTCGTTACATTTCTCTTAAATATATATAATATTTTATGATATATATGATTATTTCCTAAACTATATACGATTTTTACATATGGTATATACTTTGAAATTTATTTGATTAACTAGTGAAATATTGATAAATTTGTTTCTTTTACTCAATATGGATATTTTATGATAAGGAATAATTATTCATGAATTAAATAAATCATTATATTATGATTATTTTATTTTAAATATAGTTACAGGTGGATATTGGACTTTATATATCCCCTCAATGCATCAAAATGTCTCATGAGACAAATCTGTTGGCCAAGTTAAATGGGTTTCTACCTGTAGTTTTAAACCATCTTGTGAAAGGTATTGATAATAGAGGTATTAGGTGGGTTTTTACCCAGTATTTTTAAACTTTCTAGAGGATAGGTCTTGATAATATATATTTTCATGTTCCTTGAACATGACGTCCAATAATAAATCATTCCATTTATTAAGAATTCAGTTTTTCTATTATCCAATATTTTCACCATGATATTATCTATGGATTAATGTAATTCTTAGTTTATTAATTAAATGGCTTGTGTTTTCAATTATTTACCTTGAAATATTAATTTTTCCTTATCTTATCCTGATATTCAAGTTATTTAAATGGCATGTGTGTTCATTTTTAACCTTTAAATGTTTATTACACTTATTGATTCATGATATCTTATGTTTTCCTTAACCCTTACTAATAATTTTATCTCATCCTTATTTTGTTTCCTTTATCAAGAATCCATGAATTTTATTTTTGATATACAAGGATATTCTAGATGGAGTAATGATATTCTCAAGAATAAAAATTATATTTAAATTTTTATTCTCAAATGTAATATGGGGATCATATATGTATATGGTTTACCAAGACTGCTAAACTATTCAGTTCTTTGGTATGTGATTCCTTATTTCTTATTACAATGTAATAAAGTAGGCACTAGCTTTGGTCTACTGGGTTCAGTCTCACTATAAAAATATCCTTTGGTCTTGATTCTAATTTGAGAGGAAGTGATGGGTTATTTCAGGATGGTTGAGGAGAATGTGTACCTTTCACCTAGTGATAGAATTTCTTATTTAGATATATAGAATTTTATTTTTTTTAGTATTATGGTTGTAATTTCCTCCAAGTATTAAGATTTGGATAGAAATTTTATTACATGAAAGGGGGTGCTTTTTGAAATGGATTCCCATGAAATAAGCCTATACAAAAATCATATTAATCTCAAAGTTCAGAACATTGACCAAAGAAGTGTGTTTCAAAAACACTTTTTCAACCATAGGCTAAGAGTTGGATTTATTATCAATTATTAATAGAGATATTTTTAATAAATATTATATTTTTTAAGATAATAAATTGATATTAATGATCAAGAGATTATATTTTTTTATAATGTGAATAATGATCATGGTGATGAGTGGAATAAAATTCAATGGGGGTAATCAACTCAAAGGTGATATGATGATTTTTAGAGAACATCAAAACATAGAATTAGTGTATGAGGATGAGAATAGAAGATTTGTATCAGAATAATTGATATTTCCATAAGTATATACAGATATATAGAAATAATAATATATAGATGGCCTAGCATGGTAAATAGAATGAACATTTTAGGAGATAGAGTTTTCTTGAACAGTAATTGTTGAATATGTGTTGTAAGGGTATTAGATTAAGTAAAAAAATTATTCTCTCATTTTATATTAGTGAAATAAGTATGATCATGAATAAATAAATTTGGAGGGGGATATAATATGTTTAGGTAAGGAAGACATCACCATGACTATTATATTATGGGCTATGTTATAGTGATATTGACCTTGATAAGAGTGTATATTTTATATCTATTGTGAAGGTTATTTCATCTTGTAGTAATTATTATAGGAAATAAAAAAAATTATGTCATGGTATGATTTTTTGGGGAGAATGAAACATGGATCTAGTAGTTTTAATGAATGAAGACATCATGGTTCTTTTGTATGAGTAAGAAAAATGGGATAGTCTGGTGTAACATGCCATAGTGGTGGGATGGTGCAAGAAATCAAAAGAAAAAAGTTGAGAAGGCATGTTATCTATCATAAAAATATTACAAAAACTAGATTAAAAACCACTCCCTTTATAAATGATTTTTAAAAAACACTCATAATGGGGTACCTTTATCTGTTCTTTTTAAAAAGTTATCATAAAGTTCCCCGTCATACACCCTTTATTAGTGATTTTTTAAGAAGTTTTAATAAAAGTTATTCTATTTATCGGTGCGCTTCTTAAAAAGAACTGATAAATTGGGTATGCTGGGATACCTTTTATGAGTGCTAAAAAAGCACTCATAAAGGGTATCCCTTAATAGATCTTCTTTTTAGTTTTGAAAAATGGTGCCCTTACATACCCCCTTTATCAGTGCTAAAAAAGATTCATTAAAGGTACTATTTATCGGTCATTATTTTAGCACGCATAAAGGGAGAATTTCATAATAAACTATATATATACGATTAAATTTCATATTTAAATATATGGATATATTTATATTAATATAAATATAATATGTTTACTTAATTATGAATTATGTAATACTGAATATGTATTTATATTAAATATATAATATATTTGGTTTAATATGATTTATAAAATAATTAATATTAATTAAAAAAAATCTAATTATTATTCAGTAATTTATATTTAATAACCATTTAATATATAAAATAACAATTAATTAATTAAATAGTTTCCTAGGAGAAGTTGAGAAAATAAATCTAACTTTAAGAAACCATAAATTTTAATTTTGGGTGTATATTTAGGCTTTGTAAGCTATAAAATGGAAGATCCCAAAGAGATTTACAACATTAAATATTAGGGGAGCCTCATCCCTTATTTTTTCTTGGTAAAAAGTGGCCTACAAGGCCTCTAAAAAATTTTTTTAAGTTAAGGTAAACAAATTTCACTTAGTTTCATTTAGTTTCATTTAATTTTAATAGATTTTTAGTTTCATTTATGATGGTATTATTGACCTTTTTAGGTGAAGTCTTAATTTATTCCCTAGTTTTAAATCCCTATTGATTTTTTTGGTGTTGATGTTTGAAGGTTCTGGGGCATAGTGGAAGTGGTTGGGACTGTTCTCAATAAAAAAAATTCATTGGTTTCATTAGATAAATCCACAACCCTTGATGATTCAAAGAGACGAAATTTTCACACATAATTTATAATTAACTTATGTAAACAAGAATTACCTTTGTTATAAATTATTTCTTCATTTTCAAATTATTTGACCTTTCTTATTATATCATCATTATAATGAAGGATAAAAGGGTTAAATATATCTATAAGAATTGTAAAGACCCAAAAAAAATCCATGTAATTTTTTTTAATTATTTGGGATTATTACGAGTCTGTGAAAATTAACAGCGCGTGATTCTGAGGCCTGGTGTGCCCGGAATGAATTTCTAAACTTTTTTTAACGTACATTCATTAAACATGTGGGTGGTGTTTTCTATCTTTCAAACCAGTGCTCAGATTAAAAATCTATGGGCACCGTTGAATCTGTAGTTTCGGGATTCACTTAAGTGAGGTTTCACTTTGACTGCAAAAGGTCAGGAGAAAAAAAATAGTTTTTTGACTTTTTTAAAGAATAATAAAATAACATGTATTTGTTATTTTATTTTCTTTTTCTCCAATGGGTGAGTGATGGTGGTGGGATCGTTGAATTATCAAGCCATTTAATGGCTTGTCTCATAAACTGTGTAACCCCACCATTGTGAATTAAAATAGGTTCATTAATTCATTTAATGAACCTCATTAATTATTCAATGTGTTACTCACCTTTCCCCCTCCTATTTAAATGGAGCTCAGGGTGAGGTTTTGGTTCGACTTCTTCAAGTGAGGAAACTCTGGCAGATTTTTGAGGCAACATCCACCGATTGAGGATGAAAGCTTGGGTGGTAATGATTTGGGACCGATTAACGTTGACGACCCCTTCCAACGTGGACGCTCCTCCCACCAAAACCGTGACACCTCCAACGGATCTCAAGGTAGGGGGTTTATGTTTGGTTTCTATTTACATTATTAAAATGAGTTTATTTAATATTTAATGTTAGATAAATATTCTCCCGCTTGTTATCATGTTAACGTGGAGGGCGTGGGCCGAACAAACAAGGCTCGGACCCTCCGCTGCTTCATCCATGTTGCGTTCTTCAGGCACGGTTTCCTCAATTTTTGACAGAAATGTGAGACAGAAAGTCATGTTGTGACAGTGATAGTCCGTGAGACTCGTAGGCATATATAGCACCAATAATGGACCACTGGATCACATCTGGTGGTCGACAGAAAGAACCACTAGTGCGCCATGTCGGCAGCGTTCGGTAGTGGCCGGAGGAGGCCCGTGGAAACTGGTTGCGGGAGGGTGGAAGGGGGCGCGCCGTCGCGTGCCATGGTGGCCAAAGGTGGACGACCTAAGCCAGCTGTGTGGGAGAATGGTGATGCCTGTAGGCTCTAGCGGTAGCAACAGTTGTTGTAGGAGGGGTTGGTGTGGCCCCACGTCGCGCCGCGTCGGCTAGAGACCGGTCGCCCATCTGGTCGACCATTGCATGCGATGGGGCAGCGCCTTACCAGCCAGACGAAACAGCACCGCATCCGCAGAGGTAGCTAGAAAAATAGTTCACCATCAGACAGACTTGGACGAACACAGGCTAGTAGAATGGTCTGGACATGGGCCAGTCGAACGGGCCGGACACGAGCAGGACCCGCAGCCTAGCGGGCCAGCGCAGGTGGTCCAAGCCCCACCTGGTGGGTCCAAGCAAACACGGCCCGGGCCCGCGAACCAGTCGGGCTGACCCCAACGGGCCAGCCCCAGTGAATCGGGCCAACCCTTAACGAGCTAGGCCCCGGCAAGGTCCGTTACACCCCAAGACCCATTGCGTCAGGCTGGCCTGACTGAGTCAGACCGGGCCTAGACCCAACCGGCCCTCGAATAAAGAAACGCTCGTAACTGATGAACTGGGTGTCTGTTTGACACGCCATCAGTGGCATTGGGACACCTTTTGGGAAGAGATCCCTTTGGCATATTCTGGCAGGCCCGACGGAGCAAGGTCGGACTGAGGTGTGATCACCCCTATTTCACTAAAAGGGGTGTAACTAACAGATCGGGCTTCCGGTCAATGCGTTGTCTGTGGCAAAGGACCTTTGTGATCAGGGGGTCCTTTGGATATAATCTAAGTTATTTTTTATGGAGTTTGATGTGTGGCCTAGGTTTCATCAGACTTGAATCCAACTAGATCCTTTTTACAAAAGTGCCCATATCTGACAGATCGGGTGTCTAATCGATGCATTGTATGTCACGTTGGGACCCATATGACGGGGCGGTCCCTTGGGTATGATTTTTATGGGACTTTGTACTAGTTTAAATATGACCTATGGCTTGAGGATTAGATTATTTTGTAGATCAGTCATGCTTTGTGTGAGAATCCAATGGGTGGATGTGACATGAAGAAGAAGAGAGACCAATACAGGTCAGCATCAGAAACTCTAGTGTGGGATGATCCAACTGTATGACTAATAATCCCTACCTCTATACCAGTGACCAATAAAGTTCAACACCAGTGACCAATGTGGGTCAGCACCAGAGACCAATATAGGTCAGCACCAGTAACCAATACGGGTCAGCACCAGTGACCAATATGGGTCAGCACCCGCGACCAATACAGGTCAACATCTAGAGACCAATACGAGTTACCATACAGTGACCTATATGGGTCAGTAGTATATTTAATATGGATAGAATGATCTAGATTTACTACTAGTCATCCATATCCCAGTAACCTTGAAGTTATGTTATTCGAGTGAGCTCTCTCTTTTTCTTTGTGCTTCATGATTTAGATCATTCTTGTGATATTACCTTTGGGTTAATTCCTATGATGTTTTCTTTTTTGGATTACTGAGAGACCTTTGGGGGTCTCAGGTTCCTCTATTGAGTTGTTATACTCACCCCTGCACGAGCTCTTCCAGCACGTGTGTGTCCAGTGTAGACTATTGACGCTCTGAGGCAAACTTTGGAGGTTCAAGACTTGGTGGAGCTTGGTGTAATGGGAGAAGTCGAGATCCTCTTCTTCCACTTCATACATAAAACTAATACCCTCTAAGTAGATCTCCAGGGAAGATAAGACAGCTGTTTACTTTTTTTCATTTTCTAGGTCTTGTATTCCAACCCACTATTTTTAGTTTAGAGTTGTACTTGTGGTTGTACTTTACTCTTGTGGTTATACCTTACTTTTTTTGGTTGTTTACTTCAGTTTCCCTTTTTGAGTGTGTACAGATCTATAATTCAATGTCTTCCCTGTTCGGGAAAATCCTTTATGTGCTAGTCACCAACCCCTGACTTATGGAAAAAGGGCTTGGGGTAGTCACGTTCGGGCCACGTGGGACGGGTCATGACAAAGTGGTATTAGAGGACGGTCGGTTCTACGAGAATAACTAAGAGTCTACTTTTAATGAGGCAATGGTGTAAAGTGTATTGATTTTTTTTCTATACAGGGAGTCTAGTGTTGGTACGGTGGAAAACATATCCATACACCAGGACCCTGAATTTTGTTTTCTGACTCCATACATGAAAACATCGATTGCTAGTATTTTGAAAAGTTTTCTTAATCTTTCTTGAGTCAGCTCACCAGGTATAACTTATTAACTATGGTGCATCTGTTTCTTATAGGATGCCTCCATGAAGATAGCCATCCATCATTCCAGTTAGATATTGTGACAGTGGACCACCGAGCAATGAGGCGTCAGTATAAGGACCACTCACAGTGATTTCACCTTCGGGTGGTGTACCAGCAGCACCAGCACCCGTTGAGCAGCAAATGCTACCAGTGGATCATGCAAGCTAGCTGAGTGTGTTGCATGAGTTCCAGAGATAGAGGACTCTGAGGTTTCAAGGTGAGATGGACCCCCATGCAGTAGAGGACTGGCTTGAGGCGGTTTCGCAGGTCTTTTTATTAGTAGAGAAACCCACCAAGAAGATGGTGATCTTGGCCACTAGCCTTCTTCAGGGCTCGGTAGGATGATGGTGGAGCTCAAATATCCAGGTTCATGATGAGATGACCCTCACCTGGCCAGAATTTGAGAGACTTTTTAGGGAGGAGTTTATGCCAGTGACACTACACTCTATGCATATTCAGGAGCTATTGCATATGAAGAAGGACATCCATATTGTGCCTTAATACATGGAAAGATTTACTAACCTCTCCCAATAATCCACTGACATGGTATGAGACCCTTAATTCAGGGCCCGAACCTTTGAGCAAGTGCTCCGATGATAGATCAGAGCTGCGACATTTTCTCTCAGCATCCTAACACTGTCTAGGGTGCTAGAGAGAGCTTTGATGATGGATAGATTATTTTCTAACCAGGCACCAACAGTGAGAGCCCCTACCAGACGACAGGTAGTAGAGTCATCTGTAGCTGACACTAGACAGACGACGCAAAATGCCAAGCATGCTAGACCTTTTGAAGGGCCACCCTGGGACATAGGTTCAGAGTTGCGAGGCTTGAGAGACTGAGGGAGCTACCAGCGTGGCATGATATATTTTTCTTGTGGGGTACAGGGTCACAGAGTTTGTGAATGTCTGACTCCCCGGTCGGATGATAAGAAGACAGTGGAGGGGCCATCGAAGTAGCGGCAGTGGTAGGATCATGAGTGTCATCCAGATAGTGGAGGAGGCAGGGTAGTAGGACGTGCAGCAAGAGGTGGTCAGGGTCACCAGGCACCACCACCACCACCCCCAGGAGTTCCACCATGATCTTAGGGAGTAGGTGGATGGGGATAGGCCCAACTACTGGAAGTAGAGGCTCATGATCCTGAGGTCTCTGAGATGATACGTGGTACGATCTATATCTTCTCTACTTTAGCAGCAGTGCTTATCAACATAGGTTCTGGAAATTCTTTCCTTGTCACGGACTTAGTTCGGGACTCTGAGATTATGACTAAGCTTTTAGCCTGACCTTTGAATTTGGATACTCCTACGGGAGGAGATTCAATGGTCACACACTGGTGTCGACAGTGTAATATTACTCTCAGAGGAGAGAGTTTCAGATGGGATCTTCTAGTAGCAGCGTTGAATCCCAAAATTTCATTCTAGGCATGGGCTGTCTATCAGCAATTCACACACAGAATTACTACTTGAAACGTAAAGTGTGATTTACGTGCAGAGATAAAGTCCAATTTTCCTTTTTTGGTGAGAAGGAAAACAGAGTAGCACTATATGGACTTGTGCTCAGGAGGGTGTAGTCAATTACATATCAGTTGTCTTGCACCTTCGACACGGTGGATGAGGCGACTCCACAGTTTCCAGTGGTGGTGGACGAGTATGAGGACGTCTTTCTAGAAGATGTCACAGGACTACCTCCTCATAGAGAGGTAGACTTTTGCATTGACTTGTACCCAGAAACAACACCAATATCTACACCAGCATATTGGATGGCCCCTGCAGAGTTCCAAGAGCTGAGGGTATAGTTTGAGGACTTACAGAAGAATGGATTTGTAATTCCTAGTGTTTCTCCATGGTAATCCCCAATGTTGTTTTCCAAGAAGTAAGATGGAAGTTAGAGGCTATGTGTGGACTTCCGGTACCTAAACCATGTGACCATGATGAAAAAGTAACCTCTGCTGAGGATTTATGATCTATTTGATCAGTTGAAAGGAGAGAAGTGGTTCTAAAAGATAGACCTCAGATCAGGCTATCATCAGCTCAGGGTACGGTACGAGGACATACCGAAGACAGCCTTCAGATGTCAGTATGGACATTATGAGTTCTGGGTGATGCCTTTCGGCATGAATAACGCTCCAATAGTGTTCATAGGGCTCATTAACAGGATATTTCATCTATACCTTTATTGCTTTGTGGTGTTCTTCATCGACAGAATCTTGGTGTACTTAGCATACGTGGAAGAGCACATTTTACACTTGAGGATAGTTCTGAACACACTCCGAGAGCACCAGTTATTTGGGAATCTCTTAAAGTGTGAGTTCTGGATACGAAAGTTCCACTTCTTGGTACACATCATCTCAGAGGATGGATTTGTAGTGAATCTAGTGAAGATCGAGGCAGTAATTGCTTGGGAGCCACCCAGGAGTGTTACTGAGGTGTGGAGATTCCTTGGATTAGCAAGATACTGTAGGAGGTTTGTACCCAATTTCACTAGAGTAGAAACCCCTATGACTGCCTTGACAAAGAAGGGGAAACCCTTCCTGTGGTCAGAGACATGCCAGCAGAGCTTTCAATAGCTGAGGCAGAGATTGACCAGCACTCCCATCTTGAGATTTCTGTAAGAGGGAACTGACTATGTGGTTTACTGCGATGCATCAGGGACAGAACTTGGTTTCATCCTAATGCAGGATGATGTAGTGATTGCTTATGGCTCATGATAGATGAGGCCTCATGACAATAATTATGCGACTCATGACTTGGAGTTGGCAGCATTAGTCTTCACACTGAATATGTGGAAACACTACTTGATGGGTGAGTGCTTCATTGTTTACTCAAACCACAAGAGCCTCAGATATATATTCACATAGAAATATCTGAATCTGAGACAACAATGTTGGCTAGAGTTCCTCCAGGACTATGAATTTTAGATAGTCTATGTAGTTGGGGTTTGGCTTAGTGGTAAGAACCCCTTAATTCTACAAGAAAAATGGGGGTTCAAAACCCATTGGGGCACAGGTACTATAGCAGTACTGTAGTGTACTGTAGTAGTGGTGGTACTGTAGCACTAGCGGGCACTGTAGCAGCGGCAGGGTACTGTAGCAGCGGCGAGTACTGTGCAGTATTGTAGTAGTGTGGGTACTGTAGCAGTATTATTCACAGAATGGGTCTTGGGCCAAAAAAAGGGCCTACTGTCCATGTAATGGGATAAATAACCACTAGGCCTTCAGGCTATTTAATGGGTCTCCCTCTACCCAGTTAAATAGGTATTTGCTTTGCTTTAATAATAAACAAGGATTCGACCCCAACATTTAAAAAAAATTATATACTCTTAGGACGGGGAACATAGTGGTAGATGCACTTAGCTGAAGATAGAGTTCGCAGCTACTGAATGAGGCTTCAGAGAAGTTAGCCACGCTTCAGATATCCTATGTGGATAGAGATGAGACAGCCTACATCCAATCAATATTAGTTTCCCCTCCACTCCTTCAGTGAGTTAGGGAGGCACAACTTAGAGAAAGCAGCTACGAGACTACACATGCTCAGATATTCTCAGGCCATTCACCTGACGGATATTCAGAAGGTAGGGAGCACGCTATCCTTTTCAGATGACGTACAGTTGTACCAGTGGTGCTATTAGATGAGGTGTTGAGGGAGTTCCATACATCCCCCTTGGTAGTACATCCAGATGTGATGAATATGTATCAGGACCTCTGGCATCATTACTGGTGGACAAGGATCAAGAAAGTTGTGGCGGAGTTTGTTTCTAGATGCCTCACTTGCCAGCAAGTGAAGGCTGAGCACCAGGTACCAGCAGGCTTAACCCAACCCCTCGAGATACCAGAGTGTAAGTGTGAAGGGATACCGATAGACTTCATGATGGGGTTTCCATGTATGTCTAGAGGGCACGATACCATCTGGGTGATCGTTGACCGACTCACCAAGTCAACCCACTTTCTTGATATTTGAGAGAAGGGTTCAGTAGAGAGCTTGGGAAATCTCTAAGTTCAGAAGATCATGCAACTTCACAGGGTACCTTTCACAATAGTATCAAACCATGATGCACGCTTCACATCCCAGTTGTGGAAAGGATTTCCGGAGGCTTTCAAGACTCATCTTTTCTTGATCACATCTTTTCACCCATAGACAGATGGTCAGACTGAGTGGACCATGCAAACCATTGAGGACATGATTCGTGCATGCGTCCTAGATTTTGGTTATAGTTGGGAGGACCACCTACCCTTGGTAGAGTTCACGTACAACAATAGGTATCACTCCACCATTGGTATGGCCCCTTTTGAGGTGTTGTATGGATGACCGTGTAGATTTCCCTTGTGTTGGACAGATCTAGGAGATCCAGCACCCATGGGCCCAGAGATGGTATAGGCTACCACTTAGAAGGTGCAGGTCATCTGAGAGAAGATGAAGACTTCATAGAGCTAACAGAATTCCTATACTGATAGAATATGGAGACCACTACAATTCCAGGATGGGGACCATGTATTATTGTGAGTCTCCCCTAGATGGGGACTATAGAGATTTGGTCGAGGTGGAAAACTCTCACCTAGATTTATCGGACCATTCCTGAAACTTCAAAGGCTTGGTAAGGTGGCGTACCACTTGGAACTACCACCGTAGTTGGAGAGGGTGCACAACGTCTTCCATGTATCCTAACTGAGGAGATACGTACATGACTCATCTCAGGTCATCGACCATGGAGAGCTATAGATTGACAATGAGGTGACTTTTACGGAGTACCTGGTGGAGATAGAGGGTCGATAGGAGAGGATCCTTCATGGTTGGTCGATACCTCTGGTGCACATTCTGTGGTAGCATGGGAATCTCTAGGAGAGAACATGGGAGTGAGAGGCTCATATGCGTGCCCAGTACTCTTCTTTGTTTGTGTATCCTTGTTTGTATTTCAGGGATGTAAATCCCCAATGTGGGGAGAATATAAAGACCCATAAAATTCCATGTAATTTTTTTTATTTGGGATTATTACGAGTCTGCGAAAATTGATGGCGCGTGATTCCGAGGCCCCATGTTCCCAGAATGAATTTCTGAACTTTTTTTAAGGTGCGTTCAATAAACCCACAAGTAGAATTTTCTATATTTTGAACTGGTGCTCGGATTAAAAATATGAGGGCACCATTGAATCCATAATGTCGAGATTCACATAATGGAGGCTTCACTTCAACTGCAGTAGGTCGGGAGAAAAAGATAGTTTTTGTAATTTTTAAAGAATAATAAAATAACATGTAATTTTTATTTTATTTTCTTTTTCTCCAACAGATGAGCGGCAGTGGTGGAACTGGTGACTTATTAAGCCATTTAATGGCTTGACTCATCAACTGTGTAACCCCACCATTGTGACTTAAAAGAGGTTCATTAATTTATTTAATGAACCTCATTAATTCTTCAACGTGTTACTCACCATTCCACATCCTATTTAAATGGATCTTGGGGTGAGGTTTTGGCACAACTTCTCCAAGCGAGGAAACTCTGGTGGAGTTCTACAACAACATCCACCGACATAGGACAAAATCTAAAATGGCAATGATATGGGATCGATAATCATCGATGAATCTATCCAACGTGGATGCTCCTCCCACCGCAACTGTGACACCTCCAACGGATCTTGAGGTAGGGGGTTTATGTTTGGTTTTGGTTTTACAATATTGAAATGAGTTTATTTAATCTTTAATGTTAGATAAATATTTTCCCACTTGTTATCATGTTAACGCGGAAGGCACGGGAAAAATGAACAAGGTCTGGACCCTCCATCGCTTCGTCCATGTTACATTCTTAAAGGATGAATTTCCTCAATTTTTAATGGCAACGCGAGATAGAGGGTCACGTTGTGACAGCAGCATTCTGAAAGACTCGTAGGCCCAAACGGCACCAAGAACGGACCACCGGTGGCCCGTAGAAAGAACTGTCAGTGTGTCATGCCGGCAGTGGCTAGCAATGGCCGGAGGAGGCCAGCGGAAACTGGCCACAGGTGGTGGGAAGTCGGCACACCGTCGTGCGATGCAGTGGCTAGAGGCGGGCGGCCCGAGCTATCCATACGGGAGAAGGGCGACGTTGGCAACAGCAGCCGTGGCCAACGGGCTGCAGTAGGAGGGGGTGGTGCGGCCCTGTGCCGCACCATGTCAGATGGAGACCGGCCAACCATCTGGCCGACCATTGCACACAGTGGTGCAGCACCCCACCAGCTAGACGAGGCGGCCCCACATCTACGGGGCCAACTAGAAAAACGGTCCGCCATTAGGTAGACCGGGCCAGAAACGGATTGGTTGAATGAACCAGACTCATCCAGTGGGCTAGACCCATGGCCTAGTAGGCCAGCGCAGGTGGGATGAGCCCCACCCGATAGGTCGGGCCAACCGCGGCCTGGGCCCGTGAACCAGTAAGGCCGACCCCGACCGGCTAGACCCAGAGAACAGGGCCGCCCCTTAACGGTCCAAACCCGGGAGGTGTCTACTAGACCCAAGGACCCATTGCGTCGAGCCGGCCTGACCGAGTCAGACAGGGCCCAGACCCAACCGGCCCTTGAATAAAGAAACGTCTATAGCTGAAGAACTAGCTGTCTGTTTGACATGCAATCAGTGTCATTGGGACCCCTTTTGGGAAGCGGTCCTTTTGTCATATTCTAGCAGGCCTGACCGAGCCGAGATGAACCGAGGTGCGATCACCCCCATTTCACTGAAAGGGGTGTAACTAACAGACCATGCATTAAATCGATTCTTTTTCTGTGGCATAAGGACCCTTATGACAAGGCGGTCCTTTAGAGATACTCTAAGTGATTTTTGATGGATTTTGATGTGTGACCTGGGTTGGATTAAACTTAAATCCAACCGGTCCCTTTTTACAGAAGTGCTCATATCTCACAGACCAGACGTCTGATCGACGCACTGTTTGACACATTGGGCCCCCTATGATGGGGCGTTCCCTTGGGTATGATTTTTACGGGACTTCATACCAATTGAAATATGACCGATGGATTGAGGATCAGAGTCTTCCAGAGATCAGGCATGCTTTTTGTAGGAATCTAGTGGCTGGTTGTGACATGAAGAAGAAGACTGACCAATATTGGTCAGCATCAGAAACTCTAGAGTGGGATGATCTAGATGTATGAATAATCATCCCTACCTATATACCAGTGACCAATACGGTTCAGCACCAGTGACCAATACGGGTCAGCACCAGCGACCAATATGGGTCAGCACCAGCGACCAATACGGGTCAGCACCAGCGACCAATACGAGTCAGCATCTAGTGACCAATACGGGCCATCATATAGTGACCTATACGGGTTAGTAGTAGAGTTACTACAGATAGGATGATCTGGCTTTACAACTAGTCATCCATATCCCAATAACCTTGAAGTTATACCATTAGAGTGAGCTGTCTTTTTTTCTTTGTGCTTCATGATTTAGATCATGCTTGTGATATTACCTTTGTGGTAATTCTTGTTATGTTTTACTTTATGGATTACTAAGAGAATTTTAGGGGTCTCGGGGTCCCCTATTGAGTTGTTATACTCACCCCTGCATGGGCTCTACCCACACGTGTGTGTCTGGTGCAGACTACTGACACTCCGAGGTAGACTTTGGAGGTTCAGGACTTAGTAGAGCTTGGTGCGATGGGATAAGTTGAGATCCTATTCTTCAACTTCAAACTTATAGCTACTACCTTCCAAGTAGAGCTCCATGGTAGATGCGACAACAGTTTACTTTTCAGTTTCTAGGTCTTGTATTCTAGCCCATTGTTTTAGTTTACAATTGTACTAATGGTTTTACTTTACTCTCCTGGTTATACCTTAATTTTTTTGGTTGTTTACTTCATTTTCCCTTTTTGAGTGTGTACATATCTATAAGGAAATGCCTTCCCTGTTCAGGAAAATCCTTTAGGCGCTATTCACCAACCCCTAGCCTATGGAAGGCTAGCTTGGGGTTGTCACGTTCAACCCCCATGGGACGGGCCGTGACAAGAATCCACATGTTCTCCAAAAAACTCAAAACATCATCATAAAACCTATTAGTGATATCATAGAAGATCTTGTCCACTTATTTCATTTAGTATTAATCGAAATAAGAATATTTTTTTGTCTTGAATGATTTTATCTAGTTTTCTCAATATTAAGATGGAGGAGGATAATTATATCTCTCCATTATTGGAAATTTTCTTCAGAAGTTCTCTATAGGACTTGATAGAATTATCAAGAGAATACCTTGTGAAAACACTTCTAAATATCTCTAAAATGATATAAATTATGTTTATATATCTTGGTAAAAGAAGTAGTTATTACAAAAAAGTACTTTAACTAATCTCTTAATCCTGAATAAACCTCACATTGAATAATATTAATATTATAATTATTTTTCATTGACATGCACAAAACTCATGGATATTTAAATATAATTTATTAAATAAATTAATTAATATTTATTTAAGGGATATTAAATAAAATTTATCATTTTATTCTGAACCCCTGACATGGTTTGTTTACCATCCTTAGAATTTATGGAACCTTAAATAATAAATATTTATTTAAATAAATTATTATTATTTTATTATTCATTTAATAAATATTTATGCAATCAACATAACCTTGATACTTTTTCATCAAAACTTGGGAATAATATTTATTCTAAAATTATATTCAAATATAATTTAATTGAGATTCTAGATACACTTAATTTGTGACCCTCTAGGACTCTCGCATTAGGTGAATGAGCCTAAATTCTAATATCAACATCTATCAATACTTGAAGGAACTAATTGATAAATAAGTTAATCTCATAATTAAAAAAACCTATTAAAGATGCTTACTACATAATATAATCCCTTTTTCTTGATATATCATCAAATGGAACATACATTTGTGGCATCATCCTATATTATTGATATATATTTCTTTGATTTACATAATAAACTCATAGAAAAATATCTATGGATATGTACTTAACAAAATAGTTATATTTCAATAAAAGGAATAGATATATCTAAATCATTAACATAGAAAGTAAAAATCATTTCTTGACTTATTCATTAATGGCATATCACTTGTGATGCACCCAATGTATCTTACTTAACCATGATTATATGTCATTTTAGTTTTTGTAAATAAATAAAAGTACTTCATTATATACATAATTAATAATATCAAATCTAAATACTAATACACAAGTATAAAAATAGGAATAACCAATGACACATAAAACATATATAATTCCTATCGGTGGTCCTGTTATCATAATCCTCTCTTAGAGATTACGAAGTGAACACATCATGATAATAAGTCTCAATTTATTATGTTCCCCCTACACCTAATTGCACGCATCATCTGTGTTTCATCAAATAGATTTCATCTAGCCATAGAATATATATTTAATAATATTTTCATAGAACTTCATGGTTCTCATAATAATTGGGACTTCCATGGCCTTTTAATGATATGGATACTCTAAGGGAATTAACACATTAATTTTATGCATAAAAATACTTGTCATGTGATAAAATATTTATTAACATTCAAAACCTTCAATATACTTGTAATTAAAATTAAAATGTGGTTGGTTTTAGGTCACTAACTCTAATATAATCTCACTAAAATTAAATCCAACTACTAATAACTTCAAGTCTACAAACTCGCACAAGATATTTATTCTTATGTTGAGATAAGTTTTGTTTAATGGGTCTTTTGTGTTCTCCTTTTTCAAAACTCTTCTTACTATGACCTCATCCCTTTTAGAAAAATAACTCAAGAGGTGATACTTATTAATTATATGAATCATATATTGATGTGACCATGGATCCTTTGAGAGTGATACTATTTTTATATCATCACAATATTATGTGATAGGGAATTTATTGTTAGGAATCGCATTGAGATCCTATATGAATATTCATATCCACAATGATTCTTTAGCTGCATCGATATCAGCAATATACTTGAACTCTATAATAGAATTGGTGACCACTTGCTAATTTGAGCTCTTCCTGATCATAGATCCTTCATTAAGATAGAATACATATCTTTACTATGATTTCATATCATTCTGATCTATCTAGAAACAAACATTTGTATCTATCATGATGAATTGCACCTTATCTCCTCTATATACCAAGAAAATATCCTTAGTGAGCCTCAAATACATTAGTGAATTCTTTACAGGATTCTAATGATGGTTTCCTTAGTATACTTAATATTTACCAATATTGATTAAGGCATTTGCAACATCAATATTGGTATATAAAATGGAATACATAAAAGAACTTATCTCAAAATCATAAGGTATTCTAATGATCCTCTCTCTCTCTCTCATATTGAATTTTAGGAATCATTTTCTTAAAGATAAGTATATCATGTGACATGAATAATAATTCCCTCTTGGATTATTTTATACTAAATCCCTTTAGAATCTGGTCAGTGTATATTCTAACTTAGTCTATGAAGCCTATTGGATATATCATGAATGGTATTGATCCCTAGAATATAGGTTTTTTTTACTATGTATTTCATAGAGAATCACTTGTTCATCCATGTATTAAATAACTGTAAGACTAGTATTTCATTTCCCATTAGTAATGTTTTATCAAAATATACTACTAAGAAAATTATTTCACTCCCATTATACCTCTTATAGATACAAGGCTCACATTAATTATTTATAAAAATAGACTCCCTTATATATTTATCAAAGTGAATGTTCATAATTATGATTCTTGATTCAACCCTTAAATAGATATATGCAACTTGTATACCTTATTGGTGTCTTTTAGAGTCACTAACACTTCTTCTTATTCCATAGAGACATATTCCATAAGGTTCCAGTAAGGAACTACTTTCTAGAATCCATCTTCCAAATATTATAATCATGATAATATATTATAGAAAGTATAATTTGGATTGATTTTAGCATATCTACTACTTAAAAGGTTTGATCATAGTCTATGCCCTGAAATTGCTAAAACCCTTTAGCAATCAATCATGTTTTATACGTAATAATTTTACCTTTTATGTATAGTTTCTTTCTAAATACCCATGTCCACCCTACAGAATTTAAATCTATAAAAGGATCTACCAAAACATAAACATGACTCTATTACATGGTATAAATCACATAATTCATGGATTCTTTTCATCCTAAAACTTCTTAGCTACTTATTTTCTCCTTATAGGATAAAGGTTCATCATTGTCAATTAATAATGAGTCACTATCCTCATTGACTAGAAAACTATATCTCTATGGTTCTATAACCTCTCTAGTTCTTCTGTATATTACTTGTGTCTCTATAAGAACCACTTCTTTAGGGACTTATAGATTTTTTCCCTATGGTAAAACTTGTATATCTTGAGCATCAACTTCATCAAAGTTAATATTTATATAACTGTCTCTTTTGGAGATATACTCCCCCTCAAGGTATATGTATTGTCCTTCCACTATTACAATATTGTTTGGGGATTTATACAAATAATATACATTTTTTTCATTATAATATCCTATATTTATACACTTTATACCTTATGGTTCTAGTTTGTTTCCATATATAGCCTTAAAAATTATATGCATCCCCATACATGTGTATGTGACAAATTGATTTTATTTCTATACATTATATCATATATAATTTCATTTACCACATTAGTTGGCATTTGGTTTAGTATGTGTGTCATATCATATAATTCATATCTCCAAAAAGATTATTTATGGTCTATATAACTTATCATTGACCTCACCATGTCTAATAAGGTTTGGTTCTTCCTTTCACAGACACCATTTCATTATGGTGTTTATGGATGAGTGTGTTGAGATAGAATCCCATACTCTATTAGATATTAAATTAACTATTGATTAAGATACTATTCACCATGGTATTAGTAGAGTCTCTTTATCTTATTACTAATCAAATTCTCTACTTCATTCTAGACCTCCATAAATTTCTCAAAGTATTAAAATGTATACCTCGTTAAGTTTATGCATCTATGTATACTAAAATCATTGGTCAAATTTATGAAACAAGAGTATCCACCTATAAATTAATATAGAAAAGGTACACACACAAATATGTGAACCAATTCAATAAGTTATGTGGACCTTTCACCCTTTACAAAAAATAGAGGTTTGGTCATTTTCATTACAAGAAATCATGACACATATCAAATGGTTTTAGTTATAAAGAATCTTAATGCCTTTCCTAATACAGATTTATTAAGAAATTATAATTTATATTATGGATTAATTTATACCTTAATTGTGTGTGATATGAGTCATGTGATCTTGATTTATTATTTACTTTCAACACTTGGTTTCCATATTCTATTATATAAAGACCATTATTAAGATGCTTCATATCATAACAAATGCTATCATTATAAAATTAATCGTTTTCATTCAAAAAACTGAATAAAAATCCATAAATGTATAAACTGGACATGGATATAATATTTTTGGTAACTATAGGAACATAATAAAAGTTATTTAAACTAAAATTAATCTCTTTAGAAAAGTAAATTGGTAATCTCCAACAGCCAGCATATCCAAAAAAAAATCTATCAGTGGCTCAAAGATCCACACCACCTCTCAAAATGTACTTGAGTATACTTGGTTGATGTATTTTAATACGAATGTGAGAACCAAAAGATGTATTTAATAACCAAATAGTATACATTTAAAGGTTACATTCAATAATAATCACAACTAAGTATTCTTCATAATTTTTTTACTAAGGCGTATTTCTTTTTTCAATGTCCCTTCTTACCACATGAAAAATATTCTACATATTGTTCTTTAACCCACATCTCGATCTTATTTCCCATATTTGGGTAGTGCGAATAAGCCTCATACTTATAATTAGTCTTAGGCCTCTTTATTTCCCTTCCACTTGTTCAATATAAGTACTATAGGTTTTTCATTCCTCATATATGTATCTTCCATTCTGATTAGGGTAAGGAGATCTACGAGTACCTTCTCAATATTGTTCATATTATAGTTGATTATAAAAACTAGAGAAGCCCTATAGTAGTGAGGAAAGTATTAGGTTAGTGAAAAACTCATCAAGTGGCCTAAAATCAAAGATGTTCAAATGGTCAATATAGTTAAACATCTTGAATACATTTAGTCTAGCTAGCACAATCTACAAGCTTGCATGTGAAAAGTAACTTACAGATCTTATACCTCTCTTATATATATTTATCTTGATAAATATCATGGATATTGGAAAACATGTTTTATGTATCCATCTCATCATGAAGCTAGTAGAGCTCATTGGACATGGATGATAACAAGAGGCACTAAACATCCAATGTATCATCTAAATGTTCCAAAAGATAGTGTGTTCCTCTCTACTAGCCTCATTATATGACTCTTTATATAGAAAAAGGGACTCCATCACATATAATTTTCAATCTTGAAATAGTATGTTGTTCAAGCACCTATGTCACTCTTGTAAATTCACATTATTAAGGATATTTTATTTCTCCAATATCGATCACAGGGATAATTTCAAGGTCATATTACTTTGTATTTTTCTTCAAAAAAATAAAAGGATATTTTAGTGCTTTATCTTGATTTCAAAAAATATGATGTAATAAATTTTATTTATTAGTCTCCCACTATTTTATCAAATCTTAATAGTTATCACCATTGGATTCATAATTTTATGTCATGTGGATATTCTATTGGAAAGGATCCATATTTCTCTTCTCATGAACCAAACGGGTGCCTAATAAGTTATTCAAACATATTTAGGAAGGAGGTATTGACAACTTTATTAACTCAAGGTTACTTGGTCCATTGATTTGTAAC
The DNA here is from genome assembly GCA_963277665.1 of Viscum album. NCBI lineage: Eukaryota > Viridiplantae > Streptophyta > Magnoliopsida > Santalales > Viscaceae > Viscum > Viscum album. The sequence goes on from OY728158.1 coordinate 815,146,545, forward strand.
CCCAATCATGAAATATTTGACTTATATTTCATCATCAATTTCCTCCTAGTTGAACCATGTCTTTTCAAGGCAATCAATTATTGATTCCAACTAGGTTAATCTAACACAAAACTTTTGTTAAAACTCCATAATAATTGAAATCATCCTAAAAAAGTTCAGGTGATTACTTTGAACTGTGATTATATTGTAACTCAAGTAATAGAAGGCTTGGATGGCTTAATATTTCTTTGAGGTATTTTTATCTTACATGTAAATATTCTTCATTTAATCCCTTTATATTATTATTAATATAATTTTTATTTTACATAATTAATTAACCATGTATTGATAAAATTATTTATGCATAACCCATTTATATTATTCCACCTTTGAATGCATGTTAAGTTATTTACTTTATGTGTTAGAATTTAATATCAAATAAACATGTACTTAATTAAATAAAAATTAACCATTCATAGGCTGAAATAAAATAAATATATATCATGATCATGATATTTTAGTATTTTTTTAGTTTATTTATCAAATGATAAATTAACCCTTGACCCTAGGGGATTAACTTCTTGAACCAAGCTCGGTTTGAGTTGAAGTATTCCACATCTGGACAGTGTATCTCTTTGGTTTCACTACTTGAAAATAGGGCTATATCCACAGTTTTCTAAAACCATGACTATAGGTTTTTATGTCAATGTTATAGCCATGGTTTTTCTAAAATTGTGGCTATAAGCAGTTTTTTAAGGATATAGCCACGGTTCTTTGAAACCATGGCTATAGAATGCACTTATAGACACGGTTTTCTAAAACCATGACTATGGGTGGATTTTTAGAAGGCTATAGCCACGGTTCTATAAAAAATATGTCTATAGGTTGTTTTTATGAAGTCTATAGTCGTGTTTTTTTATGAAACCATGGCTATAGCCTTCACCTATAACCATGGTTTGCTTAAACCTTGGATATAGGTTGTTTTTCTTAAGGATGTAGACACAGTTTTTATGGAACTAAGGCTATATCATGTACCTATAACCATAGTTTAGGCTACTATGGCTATAGGATTCCTATGTAATCACTAGGGAAAAATCATGTGGGGATGTGGCAGGATGACCTATTTCCATGGTTTTTAAAGATATATAAAACAATATATATATATATACACCACAAGTGGGTTTTGGTGTGGTGGTAGCACACCTAGTTACCCATAGTAGGGGTATGGAGATCAATTCCCACTAGAAGAAATTTATTTTAAACCTATAGCCACGATTTTTCTAGGGCTATAGCCACGGTTTTCCACTGTGGCTATAGCCCAATTTCCATGATGGACAACTTGCACATGATCCTTATCCCAGTTTGTGAGGTATACTTAAGTTCATCCATGAGACCCAAGTTCAAAACCAGGTAGAGGCATATTTTCGGGGGTACTCTAGTAATACTGTAGCAGTACTATAGCAGGACTATAGTAGGCACTGTAGAAGACTGTACACTATGTGGTACTATAGTAGAACTGTACACTGTGCGGTACTGTAGTAGAACTGTACATTGTACAGGTACTGTAGTAGAACTGCACACTGCTCGATATTGTAGCAGGCACTGTATCAGTTACTATAGTAGGTATTGTTCGATACTATAGCAGCTGGAACTATTCACCTTGGGCCACCGGTTTGGGCTTGGAGTCCTTAAGGATTTTGGGCCACCCAGTCCTTCGGGTCAGTAGGGCTTTCAAACCACCTTTAAGGCCTTAGGGCCACATCAAGGCCTTCGAGCCACATGTAGTTTTCCCAGACAGACTCCACAAAAAAGGAGAAACCCTAGAATAGGATTCAGAGTAGGTGCACTCACCAAAGAAGAGACAAATGGATTTGTCAGAATGAGAGTGTATGGCTATGCCATCGGGACCAGCCTGTGCTTGCATGGGAAGCCTAGCCATATGGATATGTGAAGGTGGAGAGCTACTATCATGATCCAAATGCCAGGGAGGGCCAGTTCCTTATAGATAGTCTGGTTGAATTCCCTAAGACCTTCGGGTCATGTAATCTCCTAAGCCTACGGGTCATGTAATCTCTAAGCCTATGGGCTTTGTAAGGGTTCCCCCTCATCCCTTGAAAGGGGGGTTATCAAAAAATCAATAAAAATGAAGGCCTTTGGGCCATTCAGGCATGATGGACAACTATGAGGGCTATTGGAAAATTTCCAAAAACTGTGGCTATAGGTACTATTGCCATGCTGGAAATCGTGGCTACAACCCATTAAAACGGTGGTTATAGATTTTTTCTATATCCATTACAATAGGATCCATGACCCACTAAAACTATGATTATAGCTTATATCCACAGTTTTTACCCCTATAGACATGGTTTTGGATAGTGGGTATAGAAAAACTTTTCACTTCATGGTTTCACCTCAAATCTATCTTGAATCATCTCCACTCACTCGGGAGCTCCTTCCTTCACATATGATTACTCACAGGTGGGTGGGAGGAACCAAGTGTATGGGTTTACATAAAAGAAACTATGGACACACATGCATGTACATAATAAGAGGAGGGGATGATCCGAAAAACATCATTTTAATTTAATAATTATTATCAAAAAATCATGTAATAATTATTAAATTAAAAAAACAATAAATATATAGGTCAGTTAAGCTCATGAACATTCACACATGAAACAACTAAACATTTAAAATTATCTATCATTCATTTCAATTTGTTCTTTGTTAAAATAAAATTCCCTAATTGATAAATTAATTATTAAATAAATTAATACATTTTATTATCTTAATTTTTCTTCCAAACTATCATGGAGATCCTCATCCACTGTAATTTTTCAATAAATTAATTCTATTAAAATTAACTCATACACATCATGTACTAATAGGGAACATGTCATGTACTCATCTAGTCAATATTAAATTCTATTTGGAATTTAACATGACATGAACTGGACACAATGTGGCATGTACCCTTCTTCTCTACACAGTATGAACTATCACTATCATGGAATGTGACTATATTATGTATCGTCCCTATCATGTACAATGTACTTACATGGCATGTAAGCCTACATGAAATTTCTTGGTATTACACATTGTTTGGTTTTATGAGTTAAGAGACATAGTCAGCCTGACATTTATAACTAAATAGCATGAAATTAATATATGCGGTGTGTATTGTTAGTGATTCCCATGAAGTACACAATGTGATAATGACCATTTATGTTTTTTAGTTCCAGAATAATGTGTAAAACAATTAATTTAATCATTTAATTCCACATGAACATTAAAAAATTACTCAATGTGCAATTCATGGGAAACCCCTATCACATTGTGTGTGCATCATATAAACTCTATGTAGTTCAATTTTATTGTTATAATTAATATCCATTTCATATAATTAATTCACATGATACAACCTATCTCAACGTGTACTTTGAATGAATGGGTATGAGTAACACAACATGTACATCCCATTACACATCATGAAATTTGTTCTCTAGCCACCCATAAAATACACCTAGGGAATTAGTGTGTATTCCATGTGTTTATTAATGTGTTACATGATGTGTATGTTATCTTCATTCCATGTAATTATAATGAGACCATGTTTCTTGGATGGTAGTCAATACATGGAATGTAATAATTACATGTTTCATGCTTTGACCTTATGTCTTTTTCAATTATTATGTAGAAACATGTGGGGTTACATACTATGTACACACATTATATGTTTTGTAATCATGTTAAGTCATATAAAAATTAGTGGTAAATACAAAAGGTGTAATGATGTTGTGTATTATTTTCCCACATAGTGTACCTTGATTTTCATGACTCAACCTTGTGTGGTTAACCATGTATAAATAGTGTGTATTTTCCTATAACTTGACATGTATCTATGTCATCCATCCAAAAATATGGGATCCTTTAATTTCACTATATAATCTTTGGGTTCTACCATAGATGATCCTAACCACTTTCATTTTTACCATTGATCATGGTAATAATCCCTTATAGTCTTGAAGTATTCTAGATATCTCTATCAGTATTGAGAGGAAGAAGTAGTATGATCACTCTCCATTATTGAAATCATTATTAAGAAGTTATCTCTAGGTCTTGAGATAATTATCTAGATAATTCATTGTATTCATACTGATCTATATCTCTAAAATGATATATATTTGTGTAAAAATCTAGGTCGAAGAATTATTTGTTGCATAAAGTCCCTAAACCAATCTCTTAATCTCAAATAAACCCCTGTAAAATAATAATATTATTATTATTATTATTATTATATCCTTTATGTTCAAAAAAATCAGATATTTCAACATAATTTCTTAAATAAAATAATTAATATTTATGTTAATTATATTAAATAGAATATATCATTTTATTCAAGACCCTTAATAGAGCTCACTAATCATGCTCAGTGTTTATCAAACCATTAATAATAATTATTTATTTAAATAAATAAATATCATTGTATTATTCGTTCAATAAATATTTATATGATCAATATAACCTAAATAATTATTCCTCAGAACTTGAGAATGAGATTGATTATAATATTAATTCAAATAGAATTTAACTAGAATTATTGATAAAATTAGTGTGTGGCCCTCAAGGAATCTTTCTCATTGTATAGTATAATTTCTTTGTCTCGATATCTAATTATGAAGGTTGCATAATTGTGTTTTATACTTATATATTTGATTTTTCATTCATTGATTTCTTAAAATTAACTCACTTATAAATATCCATTGACATGGACTTAATTAGACAGTTCCATTTCAAGGTCCTAAAATATCTACATCCATTAACTCTAAAGGGATAAATGCTTCCATGACTTGTTCATTAATATCGTATCTCATATGATACACCTGAAGTATCCTACTTCATCATTAACATATGACATCATGGATTTTTATAATACATCAAATTACATGATTCATGATATACATTAATAATAATCTCAAGTCTAAGGACCAATACACATATCTATATATAGGAATATCCAATGAAACATAAAACATGTGGGATTCCTTTTGGTAGGGAAATTTTAGTAATATCCTCACTTAGATATTAGTAAGTTTAAAATTCATGAGAAAATACTCAATGTCTTATGATCACCCTACACTTGATAGCCTACATCATTTATGTCTTTCCAGATAGGTTTCATCTAACTATAGAACATATATTTAAGAATGTTATCATAACACTTTGAGGTTTTCATTATAATGGGGTAATCAAGTGACATTTTGATGTGATGGATACTCTAAAGAAATTATCACATTAATTGTATTAAAAATTTCATTCAACATGTGATAATATATTTATTAATATCCAAGACATTGAATATATAATTAATCTAAAGTACAAAGTAGTTGGTCCTAAGGAACCAAATCCAACAATATTATTGTGTTTTTTATGAAGTGTTATTTATAAATAAATATGTAAAATATATAAATATATTTGTATATAATGACATACAAAAAAAATTACAAAAAAAAATTATAAACATATAAATATACAAACACATTTATATAAAGAATAACTATTTAAGCATACAAATCATATTAAATATATATACATATATGTGTTCATATAAAAATACTAATGTATTTAAATAAATATAAATATATATAAACATATATAATTTTTATATATAAATTTATGTGTGTTTGCATGTAAATATATTAATAAACATAGATTTATTTAAGTTTATTTATTCTAATATATGTATATATATATATATTAAAATGAGTGTATATTTGAAAATATATACGTTTATATAAATATGTCATTATATCAAAAGAAACTTTTTTCTCAACTACTTATAATATTGATTATATAGAATATGTAGAGAAAGGGTTTGAATATCATATACATTGAATTAATTCTGAATTTAAAGAGTTAAGTGGCTCCTGTGTATGGGTTTGGGGTGGTACGTATTATCTAGCTTGAGTATATTGGGTCATGCACATAGAATTTTTTTACCCAAAAATATTTTAAAAATGTTTATAAATCCTTTATTAGAATTAGAAATTATCATTGATAATGGGTATCTTTATTAGTCCTAAAATTAGTGCTGATAAAAACATACTTTTATCAGTACTAGTTTTTAGAACTGATAAAAGAAAATGGATTTTATCAACATTTTTAATAGTGCTCATAAATAAAATATCTTATCAATGATAAAAACGCAGTTTTAGTAGTGTACAAGTTGAAATGGAGATCATGGTACTTGAAAGTTAAACTGGAATGGGGAATTGATTATTTCAACTCAACAGAGAAAGACATGGTGCATTGAAAAAACTCATGTGAGAAATGGGATATATATTTTTAGGTGTTTTGGAAGTCATAAATGTAAATAACCTAACCCTAGTAGCCTATATTTGGTGGTTAATTTATTAAATTGATAGTAGATACAAGTTATCACATCCCAAAGGACCAAATAGAATAGAATTCTTAGAAAACTAGATACAAACACGCTCCCATTATACATTGGTAACAAAAAATAAAAGCATAGTTAAATTAAATATTATGCATCCTTGAACTCATTAAAATATTCATTATTAATATCCTAGGGAAATTAAAAATAGTAAGGGTGATCTCAAATTCTTAGTAATAATTATGTACTATGAAAGATATGATGAGTAATTAAGGCATAATCTATATGGAAAGGTAAATATCTAAAAACACATTCCATTTAATCAATAACTTGATTGTAAAGAATAATATGGAAGGAATAAATAATGATCAAATAATTCCATATAAAAAATCACATAAGCTTGAAATTTATCCATGTATATCATAACTATTCAAATAATCACATGGGAAACAATAATTAATTTCATAATGGTGGAATGCATAATTTATGACATCATAAAAATACTTTCGAGGCCTTTCTCTGAGATAACTTACATAAATAGGTAAAGCCTCTACCAAATACCCAAAATAGCTTGTATTATTAGACCTATTGATACATCAAGGTGTTAATTATAATTGGGACCCACCCATAACTTAATAAGTACAATTAATTTCTCATATATTGAATTACCAATTCAATTCATAAAAAATATGTGTTATCAATAAATATTAATATTAAATAAATAATATGGAATATCAAGATTTCCCCATTCAATAAAGTATCAAAACATCATATGAAGAAATGGAATACAATTTAGGAAATAAGAATATATATGATTTAAAGAATATGAATATGTCTGATGAAAAATGATCATAAGAAATTGAATATTTCAAGAGAAAGAAAATGACCACAAAATTAATATTATATAAAATATTATTATCAATTAATCAAAAATATAGGTTTGTAATAAATTCAGGTTTTTTAGATAATAAAAGAATAGAACATTAAAATAAGTTTTCATAAAATATTTTTATTTGTAAAACCATTGAAAACTTATAGAAGAAACTAAATATCATAAATAGGTAACGGTGGTGGAAAAGTTTGTTAACATCCTATATGTTTAGAAATAAATATTCCTTTTGAATTTTTGTAAAGAAAGTTGAAAATTACCCTTTAGAGAAACATTATAAATATTCCTTTAAACCCTTGTAAAAATTCTAGGATAACAGAAAATTTTCTTAATAAATCATTTGAGTATATAAAAATAACTTTTTTAAAATGATTTTGAATTATACATGGAAGAAAAATATACCCAATCAAAAAGAGAAATAAGATCATATTTTTTAAAAATATTTATTTTCTTGATTTGTAAAAACCTAGAGTTTATAAATGATATTTTTTTATTGAATAAATGTGTTTTATATTATATAGTATTATAAACATGCATCGTATAGAGAAACTAATAATACATTATTTTGTTAATAGATATGGTTATATTATTGAGCAACTAAACCCATGAAAACTCCAAACATTACAATGGGAAAAATTGAAAATAATAAAAGTAGAATGGGAAATTTTTAATCTTTAAAATCAAATAGAATAATTTCCACCATGAACAACACTATATAAAAGAAATAGAATATTAATAAAACAATCGACATCTTTAAAAATGAAAAGATAGAACATTAGGAGTAATTATGGTGAATAATGTATGATGGAATTAAGTAGTATTTATAATAATTAATATTACCATTGTACTATTAATGTGACCATTAGAAGAGCAATGTGATCATGGTAATAGTAAATTGATCGTTGGGAAAAGTAATGTGATCATTGGGAATAGTAATTTGACCATTAGGAATAATGACATGACCATTAGGAATAGTAATTTGACCACAAAATAATAAAATTTATCATGATTAATTTAACAAAATAAAAAAATTATAATTCAGAAAAATAAATACAATGATTAAAAATTCAAAGAAAATATAAACACCTTATTAATAAATTTTATTTTAATATATTTCAAAAAAATCATAATTTTTATATTAATTATTAAAATTATATATGTTAGAAAATTATTTTCATTGAAATAATTTAATTTTTATATCCATCACATAAAAACTATTCAATGTTTATTTTTTGGTATTTTTTGAAATACTTCGATTTTTATGTGAACAATAAATATACACTTTTTCAAATACTGTGTGTTTTAGGACCTAATAATGAAGAAATAATGACTAAATAAATGCTAAATTGGTTATAGTTTCCAAAATTAATTTAATAATATAAATAGTTCATTTATAAATAGTAAACTAAATATTAAAACCTAAAAATTATTTTCCAATGCCTAAATATCTAAAGTGTCCCTTTAAATAAATATTTTTTCATTTTTCTCCTTTCCTTTTGATTAGAATAATAAATTATAATTATAATGTGATTAAAAATCCCCAAAACATGTTCTTTTATTCAGATATATTTCATTATGTCAAAAATGTTTAAATTCAAAGGTTTATCTTGGATATTATACTGTATTAAATATTTTATCCTAAAAATACCTTTCTCCTCAAGTATAAATAACCTCTCTCCCCTCCCTTGTAAATCCACTTCACTTACACTTAAAAAGTAAAAAAATCTACCCAAATCCTATCTCTTAATCCCCTTATCATCCTTAGGGGTGTTATAGAGTAAAAACTCTAATCATTAAGAGTGATTAGTGTCATAAAAAAAAGTAACACCGATAAAAGAGTAAGTTTTCATCAAGTCTTCTCTTATTTTCCTCTTCTCTTCCTCTTTTTCCCAATTACTTTCAAACAAAAATAACTAAGATTAATTAAGTAGTATGTTTTAATTATATTAATGATGTTAATCTACATAAGTTATCATATTTATGGTGTATTTATATCTTATGATTCTCTTCCTCCTCTTTTGACAGTGTCCCATCAATGGATGGTTTACCACCAATGAGGTTGTTTCCAAATCCATTTTATCACCACCCTTATGTTTGGTTATAAAAAATTATTTATGATATATAAATGTATAAATATATTTATTTTAATCTTATTTAATTAATTATAGTTATGTATAAATTACCTTCAACAAAAAAATAAAAAATAAAACATAATGGGATATTTTTAGAAAACATATTATACAAAAATGTTTCTTAATTAACAATGTGAATTAATAAATAAAATCCAGTGATTATAATTGATAAAAAGTGAAAAAGTGACCATTATGAAATTTTGTTTCTTTATTTTAATAAAAATAATTTTATTATTCAAGAGGTGTAAAATCCAAATAATAAAACAGGATTTAAGATAAGCCCAAACACCTTCTTTTTGAGTTATCTCCTATATCAAATTTTCTGTATAGACGTTCTTATAATGTATTTAAAATCGACTTCCATTATCCATTACCTTTTATTTATGGGGATATACATGTTTTACCTTGTCAAAAAGTTTTTTATCCATTTAAAAAGCTTTTTGAAAATACTTTTATTTCCCAAACATCACATTAAATCCTCTTAAGAAATTTATTCACCATTCAAGAATGATGATGTGTTATGAAAAAGTATGATTTCACTTATTCAATTTTGAATCCAAAATTTTATTCATGAAAGTATTATTTATGAAACATTTATGAAACCTATTTTTTGTATGGTTTTATTTCATTACTACCATTATTTTACCTTCTATGTGGTAAGCATGATTATGAGCAGTTTATGATGAGATGGGTGCGCCAAAGATTATATATCCCTCCAATTATTTGGTTAATGTGATGTATCCTATGATATTATGTGTATTATTCTTGAACATGATGATATATTTATTCATAATTATGATTTTATTATTTATGCACATATGTTATATGTAAACATGTATTGAGTCAATAAGGTTTCCTTACGACTTTTCTATTCCTATATGTTTTGAAAATCACAAACACTTTATCTTAAGGAAAATCATATTTCCCTAAGGATTATTTTCTTAAGGAAAATTTCCCTTCTCTATGTAAATTTTTATCCTTACCTTTGTTTTCATTATCTCATTTTATAATCTCTCTAAATCAAACTCGTTTAATTTCTAAGTCTAAAATTCGGATCCTCCTTAAAATATCAGAATCTTATAATTCTTTAGATATGGAGTGTTTTGTTTTTAGATGCTTAATTCTATGAAATCCATAATCTAAATTCTTGGAAATTCAGATTACGAATTCTCTGAAATTTAGATTCCAAATTCTCTAAAATTCATACTCTAAATTCTATGAAATTCAGATTCTGAATTCTCTAAAATTTAGATTCAAAATTCTATGATATTTAGATTCTGAATTCTCTTAAATTCAGATTCCAAGTTCTCTGAAATTCATATTCCAAATTCTCTAAAATTCAGATTCTGAATTCTCTAAAATTCAGATTCTGAATTCTCTGAAATTCATACACTAAATTCTCTAAAATTCATATTCTAAATTCTCTGAAATTCAGACTCAGAATTATCTGAAATTTAGAATCTAAATTCCTCATAATTTAGACTCCTAATTCTTGAGAAATTAGAACTTCAAATTGCTCAGAATTCAGACTCTAAAATCTATAGAATTCATATTTCTAATTATTTGTAAAATAGAATCTGATTATCCATGTTCTATAGAATCATTTTGTTTATATGATTAGATTATGATTTCTACTTTTAATTAGACTCCAAATTATATTAGAATCCAGATTTTCATTTTTGGTTAAGTTATTTCATTCTCCTTACACATGTTATGAAATGATGTCATACAATCTATTTTTCAACTAACCGTTGGTTGAGTGACATGTGTACAGGTCCCTCCATGATTCAAGGAAAAATATGACCATTGGAGGATAGATCTGACCATTAGAGTTGTGCCTATAAATAGAAGAACATTTTAATGAGCTCAATATATGTTCCCTTAATATAGATATTACATGTTGTGAAGTGATTTCTAGAGAGAGAGACTCTCATTCTTTGTGTAGATCTGAATATATTTTTCACCTTGCTTCGTGTGACTCTGATTATTACTGAGTATAATCTAGGGCTTCTAGGGATAAAAAGATAGATATAATGACTACCTTGAAGTTCAAGGACTTCTGGGGTTAGGAAGAGAGAGGCTCCAACTACCTTAAAATAGATTTATTGTAGGGATAGCAAGACAGATTCCAATATTCCTATTAAGGGCTTACCCTGGTGTGGGTAAGACAGACTTTCTAGAAACTATAAATCAAGGGACCTTTATCCAAGGTTTTTTAATACCCTACTCTTTGGGTCATAAGATTTCCTACTTGTTAGTTGTTTTGTTTCAAGTTTTTATTTCCACTGCATTTTGATAAATGAAGAAAGTGTAACTTTATTATACATTCTTGAACTTTTATTAACTCTAATAATAGATATTTTATATGATTTAATGTAGAATCTTTCCCTAAGTAAACTTTTCTTAAGTTTCTTTTCCAAAAACATATTTCCAAAACCCAATAAATTTTTTTTCATAATTAAGAACTAAAATAGGATTAGTGAATTTAATTTGTTTAACTTTGTTAAACATAGTTTTCCTTAAGGTTAAAAATGAAAGTTTTTTAACTTACAATTCACCCCACCCCCCACCCCCTTGTAATTGAGCATCTACATATACTATTTCAATCCTACAATTGGTATCAGATCAGGTCTCTAAAATACTTATACTCACATATAAGTTTTCTTGATTAATTTTTCCTTGTTCTAAATTTTCTTGCCTAAATTTTATTATTAAAATTTTTCTTAATGATTTTTATCATTTTTTATTAACTTTTACAACTAAAAAGTATTGAGGAAAAGTATTTTTATTTTAGAATGGTAGGAATGAATATTGGTTTTATTGATAATCTTAATCCTACCAGACCACCTATTTTTTATGGTAATGGTTATGAGTACTGGAAAGATAGAATGAAAACTTTTGTTATTAACACTAGAGTAGAAATTTTTTTAATGCTCATTAGTGATTAAAAAATTCCTAAAAATGAAGTCAAAACCTTCACCAACCAAGAAAAATCTGAATATCAACTAAATTACAAGGTACAAAATACTTTGTTGTGTTCTATAACCAGGAACATATATAGTCAAATATCTTCTTGTAAAGCTACCAACTGCATTTGGAAGAAACTCAAAGTTACACATTTTGGTACTTATAAAGTGATAGAAACTAGTAGATCTATGTTAAGAGGATAATATCATGGATTCTTATTTCCTTATGGAGAGACTGTTTGCAAAGTACAAAAAAGATTTATGACTATAATCAACAGTCTTCAATCTATGGGAGAAAAAGGACTTGATGATAAAGCTGTTATGGACAAGATAATTGATATTATTCCAAATGAGTGGGAATCAAAAAGTATGGTTATTGATGAAAATATGAAATTTTTCAATGTTACTCTTGATGAACTTTTTGGAACTCTTCTTTAACATGAGACAAGAATGAAAAGATATTCTGATATAAATAAAAAGAAGAATGGAAATGGAAGTGTATCCTTTACTACTACTAAATACAAGACTCTAGAAATGGTTACAATATCTAAGTCTAAGAAATTAAATGTTCTATCTAAGTCAAGTGAAAGTGAACATTCTAAAAATGAATTAGCTAATCTTTTTCGAAGGATGAAAAAGATAGTGGGAAAGAAAAAATTTCAATATAGATATAAGAATAAAGAAATAAAGGGAAATAAAGATTCAAAAGTCACTTGTTATGAATGAAAAATAACTGGACACATCAGGCTAAATTGTCCTATGCTTAAGAGAAAAGATAGAAAAGAGAATCATTCTGAGAGAAATGAGATGAAGTATTACAAGACTAAGGATAATAAAGTTTTGAAAGATAACGATACCTAGAGTTCCAGTGGTGATAACTCTTCAGATGAATCCTCGGAGTATGAAACATCTAGCTAGAAGAATCTTGGTCTACTATCCAAACTACCCATTGAAAATCATTGTCTAATGGCCAAGGTACACAATGATGAATCTTTTACTAATTTATCTTTGAATAAAAATTATACTGATGATAAATATTATAGGTCATTGGATGAATAATATTCTTCTGATGAAGATAATTCTTTACCTTATTATGAAGAAGTGTCTAGGTTTGGTAAAATTCTTGAAAATGAAAATTGTAAGATAAAAAAGAAGTTAGAGAAAGAAAATTCTAGAATTTTTTTTTTAACTAAAGAAGTATCAGATCTTTCTAAGGATGCTTTTGATAGACCTTTCTTGGTATTGATCCCAGCACCTCCCGTTTATAATCCAATGACCTAACCATTAACTTAACATGAATTTTTTGAATATAATTTAATATGTGTGTGTGTGTGTGTGTATTCATAAGTATTTTAAATTTTGATTTATTTAATGTTATTTAATGAAAGATTCCATAAAATAATGTTTGTACCTATACCAACGGTTCCCAAAACCATTGATATATACCTATACCAATGGTTTTGAGAGTTTTTGGTATATGTGCTTTGATTTTTTGAGTTATACCAAAGGTTTTGGAAAAATTGTTGGTATAGTTCCACCCTATACCAACGTTTTGGCCAAAACCATTTGTATAGGTCCATATAAGTGACCTATACCAACGGTTTTGGCCAAACCATTGGTATAAGTCCAAATTAGTTACCTTTACCAATAGTTTGGCCAAAACCGTTGGTATAGGTTCTATTTCTACTAGTGTATGGTGGTGAAAAAATTATATTAACTTTATATACATTAAAAAGAAACGTTCCTTTTAAATTTTTGTAAAGAAATTTGAAAATGACCCTTTAGGGAAAAATTATAAATACTCAATTAAAACATTTTAAAAACTAAATGATAACTTAAAATTTCCTTAAAATCATTTGATTAAATAAAAAGTGACTTTTTAAAATGATTTTGAAAAATATGGACATGGAAGAAAAATATACCCAATCAAAAAGAGAAATAATATCAGCTTTTATTTTAAACATTTATTTTATTGATTCAAGTTCCAAAGATATGAAAAGTTGTAAGAAAATAAGGAAACTCCATAAATATACATAAGATAATAAAATAGATGAATTTAATAAAGGATATATTTTAATATTCCTTCAATGAAAAATATAAACAATCCCAGAGAAATGAGACTTTAAAATAAATTATTACCTATTTGGTAACTTTTAATTTCTATCCCCTTGAAGGTGTAAAATTGAATTTATAATTTAATCATCATAAATATATTACATATAAAATTTAATAGTTGAATAATAGAAAATATGTCTTAATGGAGAGGAAATTGAAATAAAATCCCTTACAAATATTATATAATTGAAGTGATAATTAATTAATGAAGTGATTGTGTGTGAAAAATTTAAACCCTCACAAAAACAAGTGGAAATAAACTATAATACAATAAAATATAACTTCAAACATAACCAATTAATAACATAGTCAATGACATAGAAGAACAACCCAATGAATGAAAATTATGTGAAGAAACCCCTTAGATCACGCTTCTACTCTATTTATTTCTCTTTAACATCTTGTATAATAGTTTTAAAATTGTTTTTAATTTATAAGAGAATAATATTCATATTTATAATATAATCTCTAGTTATAAAATATCATCACATATTTGTTAGTAATCTTTCATTATTAGCATTTCTTCAGGTGTTAACTTCTTAGTTTCTCCATGTTTGTTTCATCATGGATGCTCTGGTTATTGTGAATAGGATATAATTTCATCATATAATGAATTATATTAATGTTATAAATATAATATTTATTCATTAGATACATTTTTAGAATCATTATTTAAATTTTGATATAGAAAAATGAATTACACCATTCATAGAGATAGTAGATCGTACGTACGCATGAAAACTGTTTTCACTTTTTGATGAATGGAATGAAAGAAAATTAATTAATAATTGTCCTTTATAGAATCATTATAATATCATATATATCATATATATTCATTAAATATATCCTTATTACCATCCTTGTAAATTGGAAATGAAAAATGAATCACGTCGCTTGGTGGAGGTGGTAGTCCAAACGTACTCATGAGCGATGTTATCATTTTCCAATTGATGGAAAGGTAAGAAGGTAGATAATATATTATATTTAAAAAAATATAATTATTTCATAAATATCAAATATACTAATTATTTCTATCTTTATAACTATCCAAGTAAAATGGTGATGAAAAACGAATTACGTCGCTACATGGAGAAAGTAAGTCGTACATATGCACGAATGATGTTTTTACTTTCCATGGTTTGGAAAATAGGTGGAAATAGTTGTGAAGTAATCATGATAACATATTATAGTATTTATGATACCATATTTATTATTTTATAATGGTTTAAACATATTTATAGAAAGTATCATAATAAATAAACTTGGAAGATTATGTAAGGACGATTACCTCTTCTTTGGTATAATTTCTTTAGATTCCTTCTTAAAGACTATTGGAATGGTATTTGAAGAAGAAAAATACCTATAATTATTATATAGATAATTTTATAAGATAATTTGGTAGTTTTTTATTGATATAGGTCACTCAAGAATTTGTAAATAAAGGCAAGGAGTGTCTTTTATAATTGAGGGTATGGGCACTCTTGTAATTACTTTAAGTATTAAAATAATATAAAATAAGTTTCATGGAAAATGTATCAAAATTAGAATAATTCAAAGATAAGAATATTATTGTTCTAAATTATTTCACCGAATAATATTTGGAAAAGTTTTTATGTTTTTACCCTTATCCCTTAATTTTAACCTTCAGTTAACCCTTTTGACAATTACCATGATATCAATACTTTTTTACTATTTCTGGGTTAAGAAAGTTACTATAAAAGTAAAAATTACACATAAATAAAAGGATTATATAGTCTTAATTTAATAATATAATAAAATTTATATAGGTTTATATATTATTTAAAACCTTATATTTTGGTTTAACTCCTTGGTTGACCAATTTTAACCTTAACTGTGGAAATAAATTTTTCAATATTGAAGGGTTATAATTTTATTTATAAGGGGTAAAGTGGCCCATAAATGTGTAAGGGATGAAATTTTATACCATTTATAATCCTAATTGTCCTATTTTAATATTTTTATGTTTTTAAAATAATTTTATGAAATATTATTTAACATAAAATATCAATAATGTCATTTTTTACACTATTCATTTAATTTGTCTTGAAAGACATAAAGAAAAATATGTAATTAAAATATAAATCTTTCTCACATCCATAATATGTTATACTCTTATAAAAAACAATGGTGAACTATAATTCACCCTAAAAATATTACTTTTATAGTTTTTAATATCATTTACATGATTTTTCTACTACTTTCACAGGTATTGTGTCGACATTGCCTAAGAATTTAAGGTAATTATTTTATACTAAAAAATAAAATAAAAATTACTATGATAAAAAAATTAATTCATATTTCATAAACACATTTATAATCAAACTTACCCTCTTTCTATCCTTATGTAAAAATTTTATAGATATTAAAGTCAATAGAGTGACATTTTGTAATTTTCATTACATTAAATAAAATAAATGTCATTATCAAGGTAAAATGGAAAAAATTCCATATATTAAAATTTGGGTTGTATATGGTCAAATATTTCACATAAAATTAAATTATATCAAGTTATGTGTTGTTTTTTGAGAACCTATTTCATGGTTTTAACCATGTTTTATCCATTTTACCCTTACCAATGTGGCAAATATTTATCTTTGTAACTATTTATAATGACTCAAAATAAAAGGGGCCTATTTACCAAATTTGAACCTCTTGATTCCAAATATAGAATCCATTTTTTCACTATTAAATTTCTATTAGTGTAAGAAATAAATTTTAATATAAATGCATAAAAGAAAATGGAAAAAATAGAAAAAATGATTATTTTTAGTATAAAAAATAACTTATATCAAAATCAAGAATATTGTTGATTGAAATTTAATTAATAAGATAATATGGATAATATTCCACTTTAATAAAAAAATAAAAAAAAAATTGAATTTTTAAATTACTAGTATCTTTATAAGGTATCCCAAGGAAAAAAAGGAATATTATCTATACAACCCTTCAGACAAGAAAGTAATTGTTTCAATACATGTCTTCTTTCTTGGGAGGGACTATATACTCAAGGAGGATAGTGGAAGAAATATTTACTTTTATGAATCTAATGCTCTAGATTTAGAAGATTTTGTATATGAACTGATTCCATAGGTCCTCGTGGAATAATTTATTTTTAAAACTCATGTGTTGCGTATGAGCACTAGAGAGGTAATAGAACTTGGGAGATATGGTTTTCTAGCCATAAATGATGATGGATCATTATTAGATAAAAATAATGATCCACTCTCCTATAAGTAGGTATTAGAGAACCCAAAATATGCAAGATTTCCAAAATCTATGAATTCTAAAATAGATTACATGTATTATAACAAAGTTTGCATTCTGATCAATACTCCTATTGGTGTAAAACATATTGGGTGAAAATGGGTATTCAAAAGAAATTTTTACATGTAAGGTAAATTAAATACCTATAAATCATGGATATTGTCTAAAGGGTTTAAAAAAATCAATGCATTTACTATGATGAAACCTTTTCTCCAATTTATATGTTTAAATCCATCTGAATTTTGTTTTACATAGCATCTTACCATGACAATGAGATTTAGACAATGGATGTAAAAATCACTTTCCTTAACTGGAAACTTTAAGTGGATGTGTATATGACACAACCATAAGGTTTTGTGACTCCAAGAAATTCTAAAAAGTTATGAAAGTAGTATAGATCCATCTATCAATTAAAGAAAGCATGGGGGTTATGAAACATTTGATTTAATGAGGAAATAAAGTAGTTTGGTTCTATTAAAAATGATTGTGGGTAATGTGTTTACAATTGCTTTAGAATGATTATGATTATTTTCATAGTAGTATATTATGATGACATATTATTAATTGGAAACAATATACCATCCTTTTAAGAGGCTAAGGCATGGTTGAAAAAGTGCTCCACGAATGACTCAGGTGAACCAGCCTAAATTCTAGGGATCAAGATCATGTGTGATAGATCCAATAGGATGTTTGTACTAAGTCAAGGTAAATACATTTAAAATATACTAAAGTGGTTCAATATGTAATAATCCAAGAGGGTATTTGTTCTAGTGTCACATGGTATATATATTTCTAAGAAAATATGTCCTCAAACACAAGAAGAAGGAGAGAGAATGAGTAAGATCCTATATGATTCTACAATAGTATCTATCATAAATTCCACGTTATGTATGAGGATTTATGTTTCCTATTCTTTGAAAATGGTAGGAAGATATTAAGAAGATCCAGGTGACCAGTATTGTACTGGTATTTAGGCAATCATTTAGTATCTGAGGAGAATTAAGGATATGTTCTTGGTGTATAGAGAATATATATATCTAGTCATCAGGGGTTACATAGATGATAGCTTTCGAATATATCATAATGATATGAAGTCACATTATGGATATATATTTTGTCTTAATGGATGATCTATGAGCTGGAAGAGTTCAAAATAACTAGTTATCTCTAATTCTATAGTAGTGTCTGAGTATATTGTGGCTTCTGATGTAGCCAAGGAAGTATTGTGGATTCAAAACTTTTTCCAAGAGATTAATGTGGTACCTATAAATAAAGACCCTATCAGGATTTATTATGATAACACTAAAGTGGTGTATCTCCCCAAGGAGCTAATTTCACACCAAAGGACAACAAACATACTTCTAAAGTTTCATCTATTGAGGGATTTTTTTCTCAATGAGGTGAAATTTCTGGGAGTAGAGTATCTATAGAGTAAAACATAGAAAACCCATTAACCAAGGAATTATATAATAAGAGGTATGAGTATCATGTGAGTGACATTTTTTTGAAAGTTATTATCAATTGGCTCTAGTACAAGTGAGATTATGTTGGATTTGGTGCCCTATAACCAACTTGTTTAGTACTTCATTACATTTTTTTATCATTAATGAATATTTCCTATCACATTATTATTATTATTATTCATGAAATTTTTATTTTATAATTTCCTAAGAATATATGTCATGCTATAAGGTCATATTAGTTCCTAGATAATATGAGAACCTAGAGGTTCTATGATATTATTCACAAACTTTGTTTTATGGCTATATGATATTATCTTATAGGAAATAGATGATACAGTCTATCAGGGGTAGGAATCTCATAAGACATTAATACACCTTCTCATGTTGTTCTCCCTTGGTAAAATTCATGATATGATTTTAAGAGAATAGACCTATAAATAAGAAATCCACATTTCCATGTTTCATTGGATGTTCCTATATATGGATATTTTTATTGATCATTATACTTTAAGATTATCATTAATTAAAATCATTACACTAATAATTTTATGTATTGATAAAAATCATAATAACATATGCTTAGGGAGAGGTATGATACATTGGGTTTTTCACGAGTGATATTTCATTAAAAAATAATGAGAGAAAGAATGTATCCCTTATGTCCCTTGAATGAATTTTATATCTTAGGCTCTTTTATGGGAATGGAACCACCTGTATAAAACAATTTCCATGGTGTTTGGTGAGTGAGTTCATTTTTTTGGAAAGTCAAAGAAAGAGATATTGAGAATATATGTTTGGAGTTAGTTCCCTATACTCCAATTTCTTTGTACTTAATGATAAACTTGTATTCATTGGATGAATATTAATAAACTCCTTATCACATCATGATTGTTCTTCTATGTGACATAGTATGTGATAATGTTCTAAGAATATATGGTGCACTAAAAGTTAATAGCGGATACCTGCTATGATAAGAACCCAAAAGTGCCATTACACTATACTTGAATATATGTTCTATGGCCAAATGATATCATTTAAAGGAACATAAATAATACAGGCTATCAGGGTTGAGGACTCATGAAACATTGAGGCACCTTCTCATGGTGTGCGCCCTTGGTAATATCTATAAGGATATTATGAGAACAAGACTCGTTAGTAGGAAATCCACAATCATAAGTGTCATTGGATGTTCCTATCTGTGAATATGTGTATTATTCCTTAGATATTAATATTACTATTAATGGGTATTATGACTCATGCACATATATGTATTGATGAAAATTGTGATGAGAGATATTCGCAGCGAGGTAGGATATGTTGGGTGTGTCATGAGTAATACTTAATTAATGAATAATACAATAAATGATTTGTCACTTCTATGGAAGTAGATATCTCAGGCCCTTTGATGGAAATGATATAGCCTAACTAAATCATTGGTCATGGTTTTCACTAGGAAAGTTCAATTTTGGGAAGTCAATGAATGAGAAATCGAGCACATGGGTTGATAGAACTTGCATGCAAACTACTTGATTGGAGATATTAGGACAAAGAGATTATATTACACAATAATCATTCGTATGAGGTGACATATTGTTGGGACATAAAATTCTTTCTCGTGGGTACCTTGACTTATTGATAGACAGTAATCTTGGAATTTAGGTAAGCCCACCTAATGCCAATGAGAAAGAGGCCTATAGGGTCACACACTAAGTGTATCCAATATCTCAGTTAAATAATTTATTTATGTAACAATTTGAATAAATATCATTCCTAGTTGTAGTTTAATAATTATTTAAGTATGCCTGATTGCAATTATTTCATCACTAGTTATTCAAGAGAATATATATTGTGGAAGTAATATTTATTTAACGGTGAATAATGCAGTTATATTTATTTAATAAATAAATAGTCATTATTCAAGGCCCCGTAAATATTAAATACGATTGGCAGACCAAGTTATGGGTATAGTGATAAATAATATTAAATATTATTTGGTTAAATAATATTTAAATATAATGTACAAGTTAAGCACATGTCATGGAAATAATAGAATTACTATTATTATTTAACATGGGGTTTTCACATGAAATAATAAATTAAGTAACAGCACCTGTGTTAATTACTTATTATTACTTGGTGAATTAATTTTTTTAAGTACATGTCATGGAAATAATAGCATTTCTATTATTATTTGAAATGGGGTTTTCACATGGAATAATAAATTAAGTAACATCACTTGTGCTAAATATTTATTATTACCTAATGAATTAAATTCCCCATTATGTTATTATTATCTATATAAGCCAAGGGGTTATTCCACCAGCTAACCAATCGTTTTTTGCACACCATCCTTGGAGAAAATCTCTAGAGCCTAGAGAACTCTTCCCTCTCCAAGAACTCTCACAAGAATTAGAGATATCCTCCTACACCAAATCAAATAGAACAGTTTAGAAGCGATTCTCAAGGTGATTGAAGGCGAACATCGCAAGCAAAAGTATATTCCATGTTAGCACCTAGAGACTCTTTCAGCGACTTTTGGAGATACATAGAGCATGCGTGGATCACCGCTAGAGGGTTCCTATCCTTGGATTCTACATCGCAACAAAGCCACACCTCGGACCCGTGCTCGGACACATCAATGAAGAAATAATCACCTTCGAGGTAATTCTATAATTTAATTTAATTAATTATAAACAAAATATGACAATCCTCTCTTATCGGTTTGAGATTATATCCTTTGTATTTTATCTTTTATTCAATTTAGTGGATACTAGCGTTCATCATCATATTGATCCTATATTAATCATCAATTATAGAAATTTGAAAATTTAGGTACACGCCCATTCTGTGCTTTTGCTGCGCTTGGAATCTACAACTGGTATCAAAGGGGTTATATTTTGTTTATAATTATTTAAATAAGTATTTGATGATTTATGATTTAATAATTTAGTTTTTCAATTCATGTTTAATCATTATTATAATCTGAATTTTTTGATCTTCTCCTCCATTATCATTTATTGTAGATCTAACAAAAAGGAATAATTTTATGATTAAAATTAAATCGAGGATCACATCAGGAGGCACCAATGGTTCTTTCCAGATAACACAAAAATACACACCATGTAGTAAGATCTACAGGCCTGGTAGTTGTGTTCAATGCATACAAATTAATTCGACAATTACTCAATTCATGTATATTAATGATACATAATGTAGTTAATTATTACACCGCATGTTGACTAGGAAATACTGGTGCACGTTCAGTCGGACTACACATCGTGTGGCCCACTAGACATGGCATGTAGTCCCTTCGAGTCAGGGTCAAGTCATCTATCCCATACATGGATTTCCCAGATGGTGACCGTGTAATGTGGAGTCTACATGATGTGTGGCCCACTAGACACACTGTTTACTTCGAAGATTTTTGAATTATACCTCACACCCCATTTCCTTAGGCGTGTACTTTGGATGGATAGTGAGGAGGGTACATGTCGTGTAGTCAGATCTACACGTCGTGTACTATTTTTAAATTACACAAATTTAAAATTTTATTATTATAATATGTAACCCTTGAGACATGTACCTTAGTTTGGGCATAAATCTAGGATACAACATGTGATATGTGTTTGATATATATACATATATATATATATATATATGTTTGATTAACATCTGTGTAATTTTCAAATATCTCCACATCATGTATGAGTTGTATTACAATTATAATTCTATGTGCATGTCACATATAACAAAGAATAAAGTGTATTCAATTATAAATACATGTTGGGTAGTTTTGTATGGGTATTCACTAGGTTTCTTCCAAGGTACAAGTTATGTACAAGTTTATGGATGTGAATCTCAAGGAAATTCAGAAAATGGATTAAGATAAAAAGGATTGATTAATTAAAGATAATGATTAATCAATTTGAGTGTAATTTATCTTAATAAAAATGATTAAAGAATTGAATTCTAGTTTTATTAAATATGTAACTCATTTCATGTATGTGGATGATCATGAGTTAGACCATACCTTTGTATGTGATTGGTTCCCTTTTAATTTATTTATTAAATTAAATTGTTAGCCTACATGCCTTCTCCTCGTTAATATATAGGGATTGTGTACCCATTGTTTCTTTTATGTAAACCCCCTTTTACCCCTCAAATTCATATGAGTTAAAATCATATATAATGTATATAAATCCCAATATAGTGGAGGCGGTTCAAGTTAGGAGCCAAGACGAAACCAATCCAAGGAGATACAAAGGTGGACAGGTGGAAAGTTGTAAACACGAACCTTAAATGGTACAAGTTTTTTATCCCCTAGGTCAAGGTTAGTTTATCAACCTCTAGATAAACTAACTAATAGTAAAGCTTATGATCATTCCCTTAATTTTAAATTTTTTTAGTTGTATGGTTATTCATTATGGATGTTTGATGAAATCACATAATTAATGAACTAACAAGCATACAAGATGGAACTAAAATAAAAATGGCTTATTCTTAAATATTATCTATACATAGTTAATCAGTTGAGTATATCCCACTTAAAATTAACAAGTATGTGAAAAGATAGTAAGTGGAAATTTACACATAAAGGATAAAATCCATTAATTAAATATTAAGTCGGTATAGCCTTCCATTACTTCGGTTTGAATTAAACCATAGTTCAAAGTGCTTGACTAACCCTGGTTGGGGTGGATTCAATTATTAGAGAATTCTAATTTGAATTTTTGGTTTGACTAAACTTAGTTTACATCAAGGGTTGACTAACCTAGTAGGACTTTGTGCAACTAAGAGGCAAAGGTTGAGTAAATCCAAAATTAAGGATTTCAGGATTGGGGATTCCACTCAACAAATCAAGGAGCTATGAGTTAATGAAGTTGGCATTTGTAATTCCTAACTAAAACTTTTCAAGTTTCTTGAACAACCATATTTGGGGTAATGAGAAGGGTAATATGGATCCTTGCTACTAGAATGTCTAAGAAAAGGGATATTCTGAAGCCAATGGTGAGGGCTATTGGGTTTAAACAAAATAGTGGGAGACTAATAAATATTAATTTATTTATTTGTCTATATTTATCAAGATAAAGTACTAAAACTCTATTCATCTTAATTTTTAGAAACATAAATCAAAATGAAATCAAATATATCATTTTGATCCATACTCGAGAAGGAAAACCTTCTCACTAGCACTAATTTCCAAGAGTGGTAAAGGTGCCTTCGGGTTATCTTTTTTCCATGAGATGAAACTTTATTTGTTGGAAGAGCCTTTACCAATTGTACCTGGAAATGAGTCGAGTGATGTGGAACTCTCTGTGTATGAGAAACATCTAAATGATGCTACATATGTTCAGTGCCTCATTCTATCTTCCATGACCAATGAGATCTTGATGAAACATGAGGAAATGGATGCTTATAGCATGATGTCTCACCTTTGGAATCTATATCAAGAGAAGAAGAGACAAGAGAGGTATGAGATATCCAACACTTTTTTCACTACTAATCTTGGAGAGTCTGTGCTAGATGGACCATATATAATCAATATTATTAGATAAATTGAGTGTTTTGACATATTAGGGATTAAATTATAAGATAATTTGTGTACAGATCTCATACTATCATCACTACCTAATACCTTCTCTAGTTTTATTGTGAATTGTAATATGAGAAATAATGAGAAGAGACTATCAGAGCTTCTTACCCTAATTCACCAAGTTGATAAGGACATGGGGCGTGAAAAACCCGCAATACTTATGGTGAATAGAAAGAGGAAGGACAAGGGAAAGGGGCCTAATATTTATAAATAATCTAAATCCTTCGAGAACTATCCAACCAAGAAGAAGAAGATCTAGAGGCAGGGTAAGGAAAAAAGACGTAGTATGCTTTGCATGTGGTAAGTTAGGAAACTGGAAGAGGAACTACACCCAGAGGCAAGGGGAATCCAAATGTGTGTTCATTATCGAGTGAAATATTTCCATTTATACACATTGGGTATTATATATAGCTTGTGGTGATCACATATATATTCAAATGATGGAACAAAGTGGATTTAAAAAAATTTCCAGAGGAGAGGTGGATCTATGAGCTGCTAATTGTGTGAGACTAGATGATCTTTACATTGGTGAATACCACCGCAAATTGATGACAGGAATGGTTTTGGTTTTACATGGCTGTTATTATGTACCTAGTGTTACCAAGAACATGATTTTGGTATCGATTTTAGATATATATGGATTAATTTTCAAGTTCAGAAATAAATGTTGCTACTTTTATAAGTAAAATGTATGTTATGGTATGGCACATTTAAATAGTTGTCTTTATGTATTAAATTATGAGAACCAAGTGTTGGAAATTGATAATGAACAAATTTCACATGGATCATACAACACCCATTTGTGGCATCATCGTCTCGGTCATGTAAACGAAAAGCATTTGACAAAGCTCTATAAAGATGGTTATTTAGACTCTTATGATCTAAAACCACTTGATAGATGTCATGCTTGTTTACAAGGGAAAATAACCAAACCACCATTTAGTGGATAGGGTTAAAGGGCCACAGATCTTCTAGGATTGGTACACACTGATGTGTGTGGACCATTTCCAGTAGAATCTAGAGGTGGATATTCTTACTTTATTACTTTTACTGATGACTTGAGTAGATATGGCTATGTATACTTAATGAGGTATAAGTCCAAGTCCTTTGAGAAATTTAAAGAGTTCAAGAATTAATTAGAGAATCATCTTGGTAAGAAGAAAAAGAAACTTCGATCAGATCAAGGTAAAGAATATATTAACCAAGAGTTTGTTGACCTTTTATAGGAGTCTGGGATTCTATCTCAACTCACTCCACCTTATACACCATAGTGGAATGGTGTTAGTGAAAGGAGGAACCTTACCTTGTTAGACATGGTAAGGTCGATGATGATTCGTGAAAATCTTATATTATCCTTTTGGGGATATGCATTACAAATTGTGGCATAAAAATTAAACCAAGTACCAACTAAGTCTGCAAATGGGATTCCCTTTGAGCTATGGAGTAAAAAGAAACCCACTTTGTCACATAAACATGTATTGGGATGTGAGGCATTTGTTAAGGCTTTCTTAGGCAACAAACTAGAACCCTGGATCATGGAGTATATCTTTATATAGTATCCCTAGGAAACAATGGGATACTACCTATACAACCCCTCGGACAAGAAAGTGACTATTTCTAGACATGTCATCTTTCTTGAGAGGTAGCACATCCTCAAGAAGGATAGTGGGAGCATGATTGACTTCGATAAAGTTAATGATAAATATATACAAAAGTTGGTATAGGAACAAGTTCCACAGGTCCCCATGGAAAAGGGACTTCCTAAAACACAAGTACTGCGTAGGAGTACAAGAGAATTAAGGAAACCATAGAGATACGGTTTCCTTGTCACTAAGGATGGTGACTCGTTATTATTGGACAATGATGAACATCTATCTTATAAGGAATTAGTAGAAATATCAAAATCTACAAGATGTATAGAAGCTATGAATTATGATATGGATTCCATGTATCTGAAACAAATCTAGGTTTTGATCGATGTAACAGTTGATGTAAAGCTTGTTGGGTGTAAATGGGTATTCAAGAAGAAACTAGAAATGGAAGGTCAAGTTAGTGCCTATAAACCAAGTCTAGTGGCTAAGGTTTTTAAATAATGTCAAGGAATTGACTATGATGAAACCTTTTTTCAATTTTCCCTATTAAAATCCATAAGAATCATACTTTCCATAACATCTTTCCATGAATATGAGATTTGGCAGATGGATGTCAAAACTTCATTCCTTAATGAGAACCTTTAGGAAGATGTCTATATGACACAACCAGAAGATTTTATGACACCAAGTGATGCTAAAAGGGTATCAAAGTTGCAGAGATCCATTTATGTATTAACCAAGCATCCAGGTCATTGAACATTCGATTCGATGAATCCATAAGAAAATTTGGTTTCATTAAGAATGAATGTGATTCATGTGTTTACAAACAGTTTAATGGGAATGTGGTCATTATCCTAGTATTGTATGTTGACAACATATTTCTTATTGGAAAAAACATACCAGTCTTGAAGTCAGTCAAGAATTGGTTAAACAATTACTTATCTATGAATGACTTAGGTGAAACAACCTACATTCTAGGGATCAATATCATTCTTGATAGATCCAAGAGGCTTATTGGACTAAGTCAAAGTACATAAAATGACCAGGTACTAAAGAGATTTAGTATGGAACAATCCAAGATGGGATTGGTTCGAGTGTCACATGGTATACATCTTTCCAAGAAAATGTGTCCAGAGTCACAACATGAGAAAGATAGGATGAGTAAGATTACATACACTTCAGTGATAGGATCAATCATGTATTCCATGTTATATAACAGACTTAATGTTTCCTATGCACTGAGCATGGTAGGTAGATATCAACTAGATCTAGGAGAACAACATTGGACTGCTGTCAAGATTATCCTTGAGTGTCTGAGAATAACTAAGGATATGTTCATGGTGTATGGAAAAGATGAGGATATTTTTATCATAGGGTATGTTGATACTGGTTTTCAAATAGATCATAATTATTTGAAGCTACAATTATAATATGTTTTATGTATTAATGGAGGAGTTGTGAGCTGGAAGAGTTCAAAGAAACCAGTTGTTGTTGATTCTACAGTGGAATTCAAATATATAGTAGCTTCTGATGCATCCAAAGAATCTGTATGGATTCAAAAAAAATCCAGGAGATTGATGTGGTTCCTAGTAGTGAATGTCCCATTACATTATATTGTGATAATACTATAGTGGTTTATCTTGAAAAATAGCCAAGGTTATATCAACGGACAAATCAAATACTCTGAAAGTATCAACTCTTGAGGGATTTCTATCAAAGGGGTGAATTTTCAATAAGTAGAGTGTCCAAAGAAGAGAACATGGTAGACCCCTTGACTAAAGGACTATCTCAACAGAAGCATGAATATCATGTGGGAGGTAGTGGGATGAAGGTTGTTAGTAGTTGGCTCTAGTGAAAGTGGGAGTCTATTGGAGTTGGTGCCCTAGAAACCAACTTATTTGTACTTTATAATAAACCTATATTCATTTGATGAATATTAATAAACTTCTTATCACATCATTATTGTTCTTATACATGACATAGTATGTGATAATTTCCTAAGAATAGTTTTTGCACTAAAAGTGCATAGTGGATCCCTACTATGATGAGAACCCGGAAGTGCCATGAAACCATTCTTGAATATATGTTCTATGGTTGGATGATATCATTTGAAGTGACACAAATAATATAGGATATTAGGGGTGGAGACTCATGAAACTTTGAGGTACCTTCTCATGGTGTGCACCCTTGGTAATAT
This sequence comes from Viscum album, assembly GCA_963277665.1. NCBI lineage: Eukaryota > Viridiplantae > Streptophyta > Magnoliopsida > Santalales > Viscaceae > Viscum > Viscum album. The sequence goes on from OY728158.1 coordinate 815,175,150, forward strand.
CCAGGAGAATATTATGAGAACAAGACCCTTCAGTAGGAAATCCACATTCATACGTTTCATTGGATGTTCCTATCTTAGAAAGTGTGTATTGGTCCTTATACTTTAAGATTGTTATTAATGGGTATTATGATATGTTGGGTGTGTCATGAGTAATATTGCATTAATGAATAATGTGAGAAAGGATTTTTCACTTCTACAGAAGTAGATATCTCAGGCCCTTTGATGGAAATGATATAGCCTAACTAAATCCATGACCATAGTGTTCACTAGGAAAGTTCAATTTTGGGAAGTCAAAGAATGAGAAATTGAGCACATGGGTTAATGGCACTAGCATGAAAACCACTTGATTAGAGATATCAAGACAAAAGGGTTATATTACATGGTAAGCATTCATATGAGGTGACATGTTGTTATGATATCAACTTCTTTCTCTTGGGTTCCTTGACCTATTTCTAGATAGTAATCTTGGACTTTAGGCAATCCCACCTAATACCAATGAGAAAGAGGCCTTGAGGGTCACACACTAAGTGTATCCAATATCTCAGTTAAATAATTTATTTTTTTAACAAGTTGAATAAATATTATTCCTGGTTTTGGTTTAATAATTAGTCAAGTATCCCTGATCGCATTTATTTTGTCACTATTTATTCGTGATAATATATTTTGTGGATGAAATATTTATTTATCAGCGAATAATTCCGTTATATTTATTTAATAAATAAATAGTCATTATTCAAGGCCTGGTAAATATCAAGGAGGATTGGCGGACCAAGTTATGGGTCCGGTGAGAAATAATATTAAATATTAGTTGGTTAAATAATATTTAAATATAACATTCAAGTTAAGAACATGTCATGGAAATAATATCATTTCTATTATTATTTGACATGGGGTTTTCACATGGAATAAAAAATTAAGTAATGGAACATGTGCAAATTATTTATTATTACCTGGTGAATTAAATTTGTTAAGCACGTGTCATGGAAATAATAGCATTGCTATTATTATTTCACATTTGGTTTTTACATGGAATAATAAATTAAGTGATGGCACATGTACTGATTATTTATTATTACCTAGTGAATTAAATTCCATGTTATGTTATTATTCTCTATATGATCCAAGGGGTCATTCCACTAACTAACCAATAGTTGTGTGCACAACATCCTTGGAGAAAATCTCTCAATCCTAGAGAAATATTCCCTCTCTAAGAAAACTCTCAAGAACAAGAGAGATCCTCCTCCATCGGATCAAGGAGAATTCTTTGGAATCAATTCTCAAGGCAATTAAAGGAGGACATCACTAGTAAAAGGATCTTCTATTCTATCACTTGGATACTCCTTCGATGACTTCTAGAGATACATGGATCATATGTGGATCACATGTGGATCACCACTATAGGATTCCTATCCTTGTATTCTACATCACAATAAAGCTACACCTCGGACCCATGGTTGGACACATCAAAGAAGAAAGAATATCCTTGTAGGTAATTCTATAATTTAATTAAATTAATTATAAACAAAATATTTTGATCCTCTCTTCTCAATTCTGGGTTCTCTCCATTTACTTTTATCTTTGATTCAATTTTTTGGATACCAGTGTTCATCATCGTATTGATCTTGGATTAATCATTGATTATGGAAATTTGAAAAGTTGGGTGCATGCCCATCCTACACGTCCATTGTACCTAGAACCTACATATATTTTGATGGAACTAACATGAAACCCTCTTGATTCAAGATATAATGATAAAGGTATTATATTACATAGTAATCATTCCTAGGAGTTTGGATGTTGTTTTGAAATTAACTTATTTCTATATGGGTGCCTCGGTATTTTGTTAGATGGTATCCTTAGTGTTTAGGTGGTTTTGCTTAATACCACTAGGAAAGAGGCCTAGAGGTTCATACACATAGTCTATACAAAATCTTAGTTAAATTCAAGTAATGAATTTTAACAAGTTAGGATAAATAAGATTTATTCGGTTTGGATGATCTTCGTAATTTAATTACAAGTTATTCAAAATAATAAGTGGGTTAAAAAATAATAGTAAATATTTATTTGAATGTTTTTAAAATATAATATGTATTATATTTATCATAAAATAATGTGGTGACATTTATTTATTAAATATTTATTATTCAAGGATCAGTAAATGTCGATGAAGGAAAGCATACCGAGATTAATGGTCCAATTGAAAATAATATGAATGATATTTATTTATATTCTTGATACTTTTCACATGTTAATAAATTAATATTATTATTATTATTAATGGAAATGGGTTTAACTAAGAATATTAAATATGGTAAGGTTCATGTCTGTGATTTTCCAAATTTAAACTTGTCATAATAAATAACTAATTATATCAATTTTAATAACTCACTTTTTGGTGTACAAAATGGATAGAGATAGGATTGCACAATCCCTAGAGTGAATTTTTTTCCTCCTCTTTCAATACTTTGATAGAACACCAAGAGTTATTACTCCTTTGAGAATAATATTGTTGGGGTCATCCATGAACAACACAGGAAATTAGGATTGTCCGTGTCAGCACCCAGTGATTCTATGACATCGTTCAGAGATTAGAGTGCATGTCTAAATCATCTCTAGAGGGTTTCTACACTTTAATATGGTAGTGAAAAAAGGTTAAGAAGAGATCTAGTTAACCTTATCATCAATAAAAGTTAAATTACAAGTTGAGTAAATTCTATATCTTCTCATAAATTAATTACAAATTTCATGTGAAGATCCTACTCTTCTAGTTCCAATGTTTTAATCTATTCAAGTAATCTACGGCTTTTATTCGACATGAAGTTTTGATCAATTGTGGAAATTATTACATGTAAATTAAGACTAAAAGATGAGTTGTTCATAAAATCAAAGGATGATTCCGCTACTCTAGGAGATTACAATTGGTATCAAAGGGATCACATGTTTAATTTATAATTATTTATTATTCATTGATTGGTTAAAAATGTTTTAATTTTCTTTTACTTATATTGATTTGTTATAATATTCAAAAATTGTTGTATATTTATTTCTTAGTTCTCAATAATATCCCAAAAATTGTTTAATGATTTATAATGAATAAGAATTCGAAGAGCACCATCTAGAGGTGCCAAAGGCTCTGCCTAGACAAAACTAGAGCACATAGCATTTACTTCCTACATACATGCCATGTACTTTTTTTGGACATCTATATCCCATGATAAAGCTAGATAGATCTGATGAAATTGGATATATGATCCAAAAAAAGTGGATCGGGATGTAGATCTAGATAGAATAGAACACAAATTGAATAATTTCATGACTTTTAATCAATATACACGATGCATAGTCTTTGTTATCTCATAGTTGAGTACATGAGGTTTCCCTTTGGTTTGTGTATCTGATACATAAAACTAAAACTAACATGTCGTGAAAATATGAGGTTACAATCCATTTATGGTTGAAAACACACCATGTACATTGAGCTTGTCTATGTAAGGGAACATGCGTAATCCCAAGGCATGTTTTGTGGACATAGGTAGAGGATAGTACATTCCATGTACTATACTACGCACCATGTAATCTACTATAGACATTATGTCTAGTTTTTCATAAAGAAAAATTAAATTTATAATTGAACCTATTTACATGTGTTATGTGTTTCATTTATTTGAAATAGTACATGCCATGTTGTAGAATTTATAATTATATATTAAATCTATTTCATGTTAAAATTTTGGATAATCACATAAGTTTCCTCTATGTAAAAGTATGTTCTTTATTAATTTTAAAGGAAATTAATTTTTGATTAAAATTATAGATGATGGTGGATTAAGGATGCTTATATTGAATTAAGATAAATGGAATTATTTGGGTTAATTTAGGGGGTATTATCTTAATTAAATAATGAATTGAAGTAATTGAAAATAAGATTGAAAATGTATTCTTGTTGAATGTTATGTCGATGATCATGAGATTAGACGATCCCTTTTTATTCTATTGAATTATTTTAATTTATTTTGGATAAATTAAAATTGGTGGGAAAAAATCCATCCCCTCCTCCTTATTATTTAAGGTTATGCATGCCTATGGTTTCTTTTCAATAAAACCCATTTTTTCAGTCCCTTGGATCCCCTCACCTGTGAGTGTGTAAAATATCATGTAAGGATGGAACTCTGAGTCGAGAGGAGGTGGTTCGAGTCAAGAAGATAATTTGAAACTATTCGAGGTGATACATATGTTCCAATGTGTAATTCTGAAACACAAACAAATATATGTTTCAAGGTGTTTTCCCCTAGGTTTGAGGGTTAGTTTATCATCCACTAGATAAACTAATCATTAGATAATATTATGCTCACTCCACTTATGTTTTATTTTTATCAGTTTCAAGGTTAATTAATTACATTTTTTAATGTTGTGTGATAACCTAATAAATGAATTAATAGTAATGAAAGGTAAAATAAAATATAATTGTATTATGTGTAAATATTTTATCAAACATGATTAATCACTTAAGTAAAATCCACTTAATATTATCAAGATGTATTAAAAGATAAAATTGGATTTATTCATAAAAATAAAAATCCATAAAACTAAAATATTAAGTTGGAATAGCCTTCTACTACTTAATTTAAAAATGAGATCATAGTTCAAAGTGCTTTACTAACCCAAGTTAGAGTGCTTTAAATTATTGTGGAACTTCAAAATTGAAGTTTTTGGGTTGAATAGACTTAATTTATATCAAGGTTGAATGGACAATAAGGACTTGGTGTAACTTAGAGTCAAGGGTTAAGGAAATTATAAAAAAAGAATTTCAAGATTGGGGATTCCACTCAATAGATCAAGGAACTATGATTTAATGTATTTTGAAATTTAGGCCTACCTAAAACCCTTTAAATAGCTTGTTAGGCCCAAGTCTAGGTTATGATAAGGGGAATATTGATCATTTCCACTAGAATATCTAAGTTATAATATATTCTAAAATTGATGGGGAGGGATATTAGGTTTTGAAAATAGTGGGATATTAATGGAATTTAATTAAATTTTAAATTTATCAATATTTTTTTAATCTAAAAAGTACTAATAATCTACTATTAATTTGTAAAAAATGAAAAATAAAATGACTTGACAATATCATGGTGATCCATACTAGATAAGGATAACCTTATCACCATTTTGAATTTCTAGGAATGGTATAGTCACTTGTGTGTTATGCTACACCACAAATGGAAATCATATGTGCTAGAAACCCCGCTTCATGAGTTTCATTCTAATGAGGATAATGAGGATGAAGTATATTTCTATGTAAAACATATAGAAGACACTATAGATTTCCAATTTTCCATTTTATCCTCCATGAACAAAGAGATTCTAAAGTAATATGAGGATATAGGTGCAGATAACATCATTTCTCATCTTAAGGATCTCTATCAAGAGAAAGAGATATCAGAGTGATATAAGATCTCTAATGCATTATTCACATGAAATATTGGTGATTTGGAACTATTTTTGGTACATGTGTTCATAATGATTGGATATATTGAGAGACTAGACATATTAGGTTTTAAAATCCCTGATGAGTTACACACAGATCTCATTTTTTCCTTAATAACAAAAAACCTCTACAGCCTTATTGTGAATTATAATATGATAAATTATGAGAAGACGCTTTTATAACTTCTTACACTTATTTGAAAAGTTGATAAATACATAGTTAATGAAAAAACCATTTTCCTAATGGTAAATAATAAGAGTAGAAATAAGGAAAAGGGGTTGAAGAGTTATTCCATGTCTAAGGATTTGGAGAATTGTCCCTCCAAGAAGAATAAGATATAGAGGCAAGGAAAGGAACATGATACAATATGGTTTTCATGTGTCTAGTAGGACCACTAGAAGATGGATCGAACCCAGTAAAATAATAAATGGAAGGATTTGGGTGAATTATTTATTGAGTGTAATCTATCTATATCTAAATTTTGGGTATTAGATACTGCTTTTAGTGCTCATATTTATATGAAAATATAGGAACCAAGTAGATTTCATAATATTACTAGATATGAGGTGTATTTATGGGATAAAAGTGGAGTGAGGTTGTCTACTCTAGCCATTAGATACCACCATCTCACGTTGCCAACATGATTGATTTTTGTTTTAAATAATTTTTATTATGTTCTTAGTGTTACCAAGAACATTATTTCCATTTCATATTTAGACATGGATGGATTTATTATAAACTTTGGAAATAAAGGTTTTTACTTTTATAATTATGTCATAAGTTATGGTATATCATAATTAAATAATGGTATTTATGTATTAGATTATAAAAACCATGTTTTGGAAATTGATAACGGAACAAACATGTGAAACTCATATAACACCATGTTGTAGCATCATCATCTTGGTCATGTAATTGAGAAGAATTTGAAAAATATCTATCCAGATGGTTACTTAGACGCTTTTTTTCATAAATAACTTGAATGATTTTAGTCTTGTTTACAAGGTAATATTACCATGACACCATTTGGTGGTCAGGGTGAAAGGTCCATAGAGCTTTTAGTTTTGGTACACATATATGTGTATTAAAATTTTCAAGTAGAGGATAGATATAGATTCTTATAATTATTACTTTCACATATGACTTGATTAGGTATGGATATATATCTAATTAATGAGGTAGATGTCTGGATCCTTTGAAAATTTCAAAGAGTTCAAGAATTCGGTTGAAAATTGGATTGGTAAGAAGATAAAGAAACTTTGATTGGATTGAGGTGGTGGATATCTTAATCAAGACTTTATCAAATTTATATGGGAGTATAGTATTTTATACCAACTCTCTCCACCTTATAAACCATAGTGTAATCATGTTAGTGAAAGGAGTAACCATGCCTTTTTGGACAAGGTAAGGCCAATGATGATCACGCCATCCTTCTATTATCCTTTTGGGGATATAAATTATAGACGACATCATACTTAGTAAAATTAGTAACAACTAATGTGGAAAATGGTATCCCCCTTGATTTATAGAGTAAAAATAAACCCACTTTGTCACATGTTCATGAAATGGGTTGTGAAAAAAAATTAATGATAGATCAATCAAAAAACTAGAACTATGGGGCATGAATTGTATCTTTATAGGGTATCTCAAGGAAATAAGAGAATAATATCTATAAAACCCTTAAGAAAAGAATAAAACTATAAAAATACAGTTATTTATTCATTAGAGGGATCACATCCTCAATGATAGTGGTAGAAATATTGACTTTGATGAATTTTATCCTCAAGATACACAAGAGTTAGTGCAGTAATTGATTTTATGGGTTCCTATGGAAGAAGTTATTCCTAAAACAAAAGTGTTATATAGGAGTGCTAGAGATCTAAGAGAACCAGAGAGATGTGGTTTTCTAGTAACCAATGATGGTGACTCATTATTTGTTGAAAATAATGATCCTATATCCTATAAATAGGAAGTAGAGAGCTCATAAGATAAAATATGGCAAGAAGCCTTGAATTTTGAAATGGATTCTCTGTATCAAAACCAATTTTGGGTTCTTATCGATCCTTTAGTTGATGTAAAACATGTTGGGTACAAATGAGTATTCAAGATAAATATATACATGTAAGGTAAATTAAATACCTATAAATCATCTCTAGTGGCTAAAGGGTTTAGAAAACATCAATTCACTAATAACTATGAAACCTTTTCTTTAGTTTCCATGTTTAGATCCATCGAATCTTTGTTTCTTATTGAATGTTATCATAACTTTGAGATTTGTAAAATGGATGTCAAAACGGCTTTCCATAATGGGATCCTTCAAGGGGATATTTATATGAAACAAACAGAAGGGTTTGTGACTCTAAGAAATTCCAAAAAGGTATGAAAGTTTCAAAGATACGTATATGGATTAAACCAGGCATCTAGGTTATGTAACATTCAATTAAATGAATCTATGAATGATTTTTGTTTCATTAATAATGAATGTGATACAAGGTTTTAAAAATGGTTCAGTAGAAGTATGCTTATTTTCATAGTAGTGTATGTTGATGACAGATTACTAATTGTAAATAATATACCTACCTTATAAGAGGATAATGCATGGTTGAGAAAGTGATTCTCTATGATATAATTAGGTAAACTATCCTACATTCAAGGGATCAATATAACTACCCATACTTTATATAAATTGTTAATACTTAAAAATTGAAGCGTACTTATTACATCATATAACAAAACCACAAAAGGACCGTATAGGTATAGTTTCTTTAGAAACTGGGAAACATAAACAACTGGTTCATAAAGCATCTACATTGTCTCCCATTTATTTCATCATATCTATAGTCCCTTTTGGCATATCTTACTTAATAACCTTCTTCCTGTCCTGGGGAAAGAAAACATACAAAAGGGTGAGCTCAAATTCTCAGTAAGGGTAAATAAAAGAAATATCAATCACATCATATTCATAAGAACATAACTTTTGGAAATCTTAACCTGCAAAAGAGAGCATAACTTCATAACATGGGATAAATCATAGTAGTGAAATGGAATCCCAATAATCCTAACTTAAAACATGAAACTTTGTGGCATACACACATAATCATAGAGAATCATTTCTTATTAGTCAAGACTTATTGTCAAGACTATCTTAGTGGACAAATTCCATTTCTGAACCGAGTTCACTCCTCGTTTCAGTCCTGTTTCACTGAACCGGTATAACCTACCGTTCTATCCATGTCTATCTCATGAGATATAAAATCTTTACCCAATGAATTGGAGGGAGATATAGGTCCCACCCATCTCATAATTATACCATTCTTATGTGTGCCACAAAATCATAAATCAAACATCATTGCATAACCCATGTAATAAAAATGGGATTCTTAAACAACATGACATCATAAAACAATTCATATAAGATAAAGGAATTCATAAAAATAATTCTATCACAACATAATCAAATCAATGTAATAATAGGGATATAAATAGAACCCTATATTATCTTAGATGGAAAATAATTTTGATAAAACACTTGAACTCTATTCTTGAGGAAAATATCATTTCTACTTCATTAACACTTTTCCATTCTTAACATGTCATTCAATTATAAACTAAAAGAAGTTGATTAAAAATAAACTTGAAAAATTTTAAGGTAAACTTCTTGGAAATAATGTTTTAAAAATCCATTCATGTCGTATAAGTTAAAAAAACATTCTTCTCGTACTTTTGTCGGAAAGTCAAAAAGTACCTCGTACGAAAAACGACAAAAGATTCCTTTCATATCTTTTACTAAAATCTCACCGAAGGGTAAAATTGGATTTAAACAATTGTAGGTGGATGGAAATAATATTACATATTGAAGAAACATGGATGTGGATGATAAAATACACCCCAGTAAATACCAAAGTATAAACAATCTCGGATAAAAATGAGATTGTGATATTTCCCTTACCTTAGGTCCGATTTTCTTCGAAAGTGTCCGAACCTCCTGTATAATGATTTAAATAATGTTATTGACTTATTCCAGAATCATAATTATTGTTATGATATCATATATGGTCATATTCTTAACTTCTTAGTAGTAATATTTCATTGCCACTTGTTATTCGGGTGTATATAAATTTTTGTTCTTATGCGTATTTTGTTGAATAAATTCTTATTCTTATCTTTAGGTTATAGATAACTCATTTACAGAATGGTATTAGTGTAATATATATCATATTAATTCATTCAATTCATTTATATAATCATTATGAAATTAAGATCATGTAGAACGAGTCGCATCACATCGTGGAGACGGTATTCCGTACGTACGCACGAGTGATGATATCATTCATATGATCATGGAATTGTATTGGAGTGTATGTATACTATTTTAGAATAAATATCACTTTATAATAGTAATATATAGTCATTATTTACACCATTATACCCATCCAAGTAAGGTGGTGGTGGAAAATAGATTACACCACGGCGTGGAGACGGTATTCCGTACGTACGCACGCGCGGTGATTTCTTTTTCCGTAGGATGGATAGATGGTGAAATAGGGTTGTTTCATACTTATAATAAAATATCAGTATGTGAGTGATACTGATGTTATTACTTCATAATGAAACAACTAAAGAAGAAGAAGTGGAATAAGAAATAAAGATGAAAGAATCGGTAACGGACATTACCTCTTCTTTGAAGTGATTCTTTGAGACCTCCTTTTAGGGCACTAAAATAGGTCTTTCAAGAAGACCAGAACCTCTAGTATGTTTCTAGGGAAGTGGAGAGAAGAAATTTTCAGGGTTTGGCCGAGCCTGAAGGCTCAAAGTGGTGTGAGGAAGAGGGGGAGGAGGTGCCCTTTTATAAGGGAGGAGAGGGGCACCTTTGGAATAACTAAAAATATTATTTTATTATAAATTCAAATTCGGTTTTTAATAGCTCCAAATTGATATATTTCTAAGATAAGGTGGGTAGGGGTCTAAATCCTCTCATAAAATAGAATTTAGACATGTTTAGGTATCAATTTTAACCTTATCATTTAGATTTAACTTTAAGTTAGATAATTTAACTTTTACCGTGTCTTTTTATTTTCTTATACTATAAGGTTAATAAACTTACTATATCAAGCCAAACTAACCACAAGTTGTTTATTATTAATATATATAACCTTATATAAGTCATTTGGTCTAACCTTAGATTTTTAGAAATAAAATAACAATTAATAATATAATATTTTTTTAAAAAACTATTTTATGTCAATTTTGACCCTATTTAGTAATTCATTTTTTTGAAAATCATAAAAGAATGATTAGTTCAAACCGAGTTAATTAAATAAATACTAACATGTCATATTAACCTATAAAATTAGTGTAATTCATAAAAAGTCTCGAATTACATTTATTTGGGTATTTATAACATCAATTATGTCAATATTTCATTAATAAGATAATTACTGCATCATCATTGTGTCATAAATAAATTAAATTATTTAATGTCTAAAAATTATAAATAAAATACTATTATGTTGGAAAACTTTTTATATTTCTAATGAATATTTATAGTCGAATTTATCTTATGTATAACCCCATATTAAAAATGATTTACTTATTAAACTTTGATTTTAACTATTTAACCCTTCTTTAAATAAATTAATAATAAATGTCCTAATCTAATCCAAGTGGGCATAAATGGTCATATTTTATTCCTAAGGTTGTTTTTGGTCGAATTACACTTTTCCAATAGAATTAGGACATGTTTTAGGGTAATAATAATATCATTTTTACCCTTAATTACCCTATTTACTTTTAACCGTGGTAAATAAAAGTAAAAAGTTACTATTCACCAAAAATTATTTTCATCTCATTGAACCACATTTTAGTCTTTGATATTAACCGTGTCTCTCGGATTTTTGAAATTCCACTCAAAGAAGTGGTAAAATTAAGTTTTATGAAAAATTCAGTTTTTTTAACTACCACTTAGTGGTTTCACTATTCATCAAAAACTGAAAGTTTTCAGAAAAATACCAAAATTTCACCCTAGGCTAATTTCGATATTCCAAATCCAAAAATGAAGTCCATTTTGAAAAATAAAAATTATAAAATTTCAAAAAGTGGTTATTACTATTCATAATGGCTAGTTTTAATAATATTTTAATAGCATATCGTTGTTTAGTGAAACTCGGTATTGCGTACGACGCAAGATATCTAGGAAGGCCGCGGTTGAGTGTAAAGCAAGACAATATAGTGTTGTGTGTAGTAAAAGATTCCTTTGATGATTTATATAACATAAAAACAAAATATTTCACATAAAAGTCTCGGGTGTTACATTCTACCCCCCTTAAAATGAATTTCGCCCTCGAAATTCGTCACTTTGTAACAAACAGATGAAGATACCTCTCCCTCATCATATCCTCAAGCTCCCATGTAGCTTCTTATAATTGGTGGTTACTCCATAAAACTTTCACCAATCAAGTGGTCTTGCTTCGTAGGACTTTTTCGCTATGATCCAGAATCTCTATCGGCTGTTCTTCATAAGAAAGTTCTTGCTTCAGCGGTATAACTCTAAGCTAAGTACATGTGAAGGATCAGGTATGTACTTTCTCATGAGAGATACATGGAACACATCGTGAACTTGAGAGAGATTCGGTGGAAGCGCCAATCGGTAAGCTACCTTCCCAACACGATCCAGTATTTCGAAAGGACCGATATATCTAGGGCTCAACTTCCCCTTCTTTCCAATTCTCGTGACTCTCTTCCAAGGAGATATTCGTAAGAACACTTTATCACCCACTTCAAACTCTAGGTCTTTTCTTCGGTTATCGGCATAACTTTTCTGTCGACTCTGAGCTGCTCTTATGTGTTGTTGAATAGATCTGACCTTTTCTACCATTTCATCAACGAGATTAGGTCCTAATAGCTTTCTTTCCCCAACTTCATCCCAGCAAGTTGGAGTCCTGCATTTCTTTCCATAGAGAGATTCATAAGGATCCATCTGAATACTGGAGTGAAAGCTATTATTATAGGAAAATTCCACCAAAGGTAGGTGTTGATCCCAACCACCTTTGAAATCCATAGAGCAAGCTCTCAACATATCTTCTAGGGTTTGAATTGTTCTCTCAGACTGACTGTCTGTCTGAGGATGATAAGCAGTGCTGAAACTCAACTCTGTATCTAGAGTATACTGAAGACTTTTCCATAACTTCAAGGTAAATCTCGGATCCCGATCAGATATAATAGAAAGTGGTACTCCATGCAATCTTACCACTTCCTTTACATATATCCTGGAAAGCTGATCCAGATAGAAATCCTCTCTAATAGCAATGAAATGTGCAGACTTGGTAAGACGATCAACTATGACCCAGATAGCATTATTGCCTTTGGATGTTTTAGGAAGTCCTGTGACAAAGTCCATAGTGATGTTTTCCCATTTCTATTCAGGTATGGGTAATGGTTGTAACAACCCTTTAGACTTCTGTCTCTCAGCTTTAACTTGCTGACAAACCAAGCATCGAGAGACAAATTCATCAACATCTCTTTTCATGTCATCCCACCAGAAGTACTCTTTCAGGTCCTTATACACCTTCGTGCTTCCAGGATGAATAGATAATTAAGAACTATGAGCCTCATCCAGCATCTCCTTCTTTAATTCGGGGATGGGAGGAACACAAACCCGATTCCGGAACTTTATTATCCCATCACAATCAAGGTTGAATTCAGGAATATTTCTCACCTTCTTTTGTAACTCGACATCTTCTTTATGTGCCTCTTTAATCTTCACATGTATAGATGGTTGAACATTCATTTGAGAAAGATAAGATTTTTCCCCTTCCATTATAATTCCAAGATCCATCCATTGTAAATCCATAAATATTGGATATTTTGTGATCCTCATCATGGATAAACTGGCATGGTCTTGTCGACTTAATGCATCTACCACCTTGTTTTCTTTCCCAGGGTGATAATGGATTGAGCATTCATAATCCTTAATCAGCTCCAACAATCTTCTTTGACGCATATTCAGCTCCTTTTGTGTGAAAATATACATCAAACTTTTATGATCATTATAAATATCACACCTTTCACCATAAAGATAATGCCTCCAAATCTTTAATGCAAAGATTACCACTGCTAACTCCAAATCATGTGTTGGGTAATTTTGCTCATGGATTTTCAATTGTCGTGAGGCATAAGCTATCACCATATCATTTTGCATAAGAACACACCCCAATCCCTTCTTGGATGTATCACTATAGATCACAAACCTTTCTCCACTACAAGGCAGTGTGAGCACAGGTGCACTGGATAACCTTCTTTTCAACTCCTTGAAATTCTCTTCACATTCCTCCGTCCAGACAAACTTAACTCCTTTTCGAGTCAACTTGGTGAGTGGATTAGATAATCGTGAAAAATCTTTCAAAAAACGTCGATAATATCTATCCAAACCAAGAAAACTTCGGATCTCAGTTACTATTGTTGGTCTCGACCATCTTTCAATAACCTCTGTTTTTTATGGATCCACAGATATCCCCTCTTTTGAGATTATGTGACCCAAAAATAAAACTTTTTGAAGCCAAAATTCACACTTGGTAAATTTTTCATAAAGCTTCTCCTTTCTCAGGGTCTTCAATATAATTCTCAAGTGATCTTCATGTTCTTCCTTGCTATTTGAATAGACAAGAATATCGTCTATAAAGAATACCAAAAATTGATCAAGATAGTCTCTAAAGACTCTATTCATCAGATCCATGAAGATAGCAGGGGCATTAGTAAGACCAAATGTCATCACTATAAATTCATAGTGTCCATACCTTGTACGGAAAGTTGTCTTTGGTATATCCTCCCTTTTGACCCTTAATTGATGATACCCTGAACGAAGATCAATCTTGGAAAAGTATTGAGCTCTGCGTAGTTGGTCAAATAAGTCATCAATGCGTGGGAGAGGATATTTGTTCTTGATAGTGATCTTGTTAAGTTCTCGATAATCAATGCAGAGTCTCATTGATCCATCTTTCTTCTTAACAAATAGAACAGGTGCTCCCCAAGGTGACGCACTAGGGCGTATGAATCCCTTATCAAGATTCTCTTGGAGTTGCTTCTTTAATTCCTGCAACTCAATTGGGGCCATTCTATAAGGTGTCTTTGAAATAGGCAAAGCACCCGGTACGAGTTCTATTGAAAACTCAACTTCACGATTTGGTGGAAGACCCGGTAATTCCTCCGGAAAGACATCATCAAAATCCCGTACAATGGGAATATTCTTAATCGTGAGTTTCTCACCAACCATTTGAGATAAATAACCTTCATTTAGTGGAATCAAGACCCATAAGGTAGAATGAATTTCCACTGGAAGGTTATGTTCATCCTTGCATTGATAGACGATCATAGATTGATCTAGAATATGAAATGTGACTTCCCTTCTTTGGCAATTGATATGAGATCCATATAAAGAAAGCCAATCCATGCCAAGAATCACATCAAATTCCACTATAGGAAGGATCACAAGATTTTCAGGAAGAACTTTCCCACAAACTTCGATCGGAGAAGAATTATAAACTTTTGATGCGACTGTTGTTCCATTAGGTGTTGTCACAGCTAACTCAACATCTAATTGTTGAGGTAATACGGTGATACCCTTAGAAAATTCTTCAGAAATAAAAGAGTGGGTGGATCCAGAATCAAATAAAACATTTTCTACTTTAGAGTGGATGGTAAGTGTACCTTTCACCACATCGTTATCGTACTCCACATCACAGGTAGAAATTGCATGTGACTTTCCTTTGTCTTTAGCCTTAAGAGTTTGTTGACGTCGACCATCATCATCAACCCTTGGATTAGGGCATTTATTGGCATAATGCCCCATCTCCTTGCACTTGAAGCATTAAAGTTTAGTAGGTTCATTATGTGTATCTCTTCCTTTGTTTGCATCATTAGACATCTTCTTGCCATCATTGCGGCATTCAAATGCCCGATGACCTTCCTTTCCACATTTGAAACATTTACTTGTCCCTTTAAGACAACTCCCTCCATGTTTCTTTCCACACTTTGAGTATAAGGGAAAGCTCATCTTCTTTTCAGTGTTCTCTTTAGATTTTCCTTTGAATTCCATTTTCCTCTTCTTATCAAACCCATATGACTGATGGGTTACTCCAATCTCCATCTCAACTTTGAGAGCACATCGAACGATTTCCTCATAGCTATTGAAGTCCCTTATAGCTAAGGCCCTTCGAAGACTTGGTTTTAAGACACTAAAGAATAGATCGATCTTACTCTCAGGTGGGATAATAATACCAGAAGCGTACCTTGCAAGTCTTGTAAAATTTGCTTCATAGGTACCAACAGATTCATCATCCTTTTGCTTCAGTTCAAGAAACTCTTTCTCCATCTTTGTTCGGAGAATACGAGGGAAGTACTTATTGAAAAATAAGTTCTTGAACTCATCCCATTCCATGGACTCAATTTCATCCCTTTGCCTCGTATTCTTAATAAGATTCCACCATTGATCAGCATCACCTTCCAAACGATACACTGCTAAGATGACTTTATCATGCTCAAAACATTGAAGAACTGAAAATATCTTTTCAGTAGTACTAATCCATTGTTCAGCAACTAATGGATTAGTAGACCCGCTGAATGAAGGAGGACGTTGTCTCATGAAGGATTCAACAGAATGTTTCTCCTTCCTTTGATCGTTTGGAAGTCCTGCATGATTCATAGCTTGAGAAAGTTGTGTGAGCATGGCTACAAGATTTTTCATTCTAGCTCCCATAACATTTGGTTGCTTAGGGGTATAATCATTGCATTGCCCGTCGCATTTCGCATTAACACGGTTCCTTCGGGTTCCAGCCATTGACTAAAACCAAGAATAATAGTGTGAGAAACACTAATTATAATAGGAAAACCACATAATCAAGAATAAAATTTCACACTTAAGGTCTTATCCTAGGTTATTCATGGCCATTTCTAAAACACTAAGATTTTGTACTATGCTTAGAATTATCCTTATGGTTCTTACTAAGGCTTTCACATCCTAGTTTCCAAAGGTTGACTATACCTTTCCTCTGATACCAACTATAATGACCCATACTTTACATACATTGTTAATACTTCAAAATTGAAGCGTACTTATTACATCATATAACAAAACCACGAAAGGACCGTATAGGTATAGTGTCTTTAGAAACTGGGAACCATAAACAACTGTTTCATAAAGTGTCTACATTGTCTCTCATTTATTTCATCATATCTATAGTCCCTTTTGGAATATCTTACTTAATAACCTTCTTCTTGACCTGGGGAAAGAAAACATACAAAATGGTGAGCTCAAATGCTCAGTAAGGGTAAACAAAAGAAATATCAATCACAACAAATTCATAAGAACATAACTTTTGGAAATCTTAACCTGCAAAAGAGAGCATAAATTCATAACATGGGATAAATCATAGTAGTGAAATGGAATCCCAATAATCATAACTTAAAACATGAAACTTTGTGGCATACACACATAATCATAGAGAATCATTTCTTATTAGTCAATACTCATTGCCAAGACTATCTTAGTGGACAAAGTCCATTTCTGAACCGAGTTCACTCCTCGTTTCAGTCCTGTTTCACTGAACTGGTATAACCTACCGTTCCATCCATGTATATCTCATGAGATATAAAATCTTTACCCAATGCATTGGAGGGAGATATAGGTACCACCCATCTCATAATGATACCATTCTTATGTGTTCCACAAAATCATAAATCATACATCATTGCATAACCCATGTAATAAAAATGGGATTCTTAAACAACATAACATCATAAAACAATTCATATAAGATAAAGGAATTCATAAAAATAATTCCATCAAAACATAGTCAAATCAATGTAATAATAGGGATATAAACAGAACCCTATATTATCTTAGATGGAAAATAATTTTGATAAAACACTTGAACTCTATTCTTGAGGAAAATATCCTTTCTACTTCAAAAACAATTTTCCTTTCTTAACATGTCATTAAATTCTAAACTAAAAGAAGTTGATTAAAAATAAACTTGAAAACTTGTAAGGGAAACTTCTTGGAAATAATGTTTTAAAAATCCATTCATGCCGCATAAGTTAAAAAAACATTCTTCTCGTACTTTTGTCGGAAAGTCAAAAAGTACCTCGTACGAAAAACGACAAAAGATTCCTTTCATATCTTTTACTAAAATCTCACCGAAGGATAAAATTGGATTTAAACAATTGTAGGTGTATGGAAATAATATTAAATATTGAAGAAACATGGATGTGGATGATAAAATACACCCCAGTAAATACCAAAGTATAAACAATCTCGGATAAAAATGAGATTGTGATATTTCCCTTACCTTAGGTCCGATTTGCTTCGAAAGTGTCTGAACCTCCTGTATAATGATTTAAATAATGTTATTGACTGATTACATAATCATAATTATTGTTATGATATCATATATGGTCATATTCTTAGCTTCTTAGTAGTAATATTTCATTTCCACTTGTTATTCGGGTGTTTATAACTTTTTGTTCTTATGCGTGTTTTGTCGAATAAATTCTTATTATTCTCTTTAGGTTATAGATACCTAATTTACAGAATGGTATTAGTTTAATATATATCATATTCATTCATTCAATTCATTTATATAATCATTATGAAATGAATATCATTTAGAACGAGTCGCATCACATTGGGGAGACGGTATTCCGTACGTACGCACGAGTGATGATATCGTTCCTATGATCATGGAATTGTATTGGAGTGTATGTATACTATTTCAGAATCAATATCAATTTATAATAGTTATATATAGTCATTATTTACATCATTATACCCATCCAAGTAATGTGGTGGTGGAAAATATATTACACGACGGCGTGGAGACGGTATTCCGTACGTACGCACGCGCGGTGATTTCTTTTTCCGTATGAGGGATAGATGGTGAAATAGGGTTGTTTAATACTTATAATAACATATCAGTATGTGAGTGATACTGATGTTATTACTTCATAATGAAACAACTAAAGAAGAATAATTGGAAGAATAAATAAAGATGAAAGAATCGGTAACGGACATTACCTCTTCTTTGAAGTGCTTCTTTGAGACCTCCTTTTAGGGCACTAAAATAGGTCTTTCAAAAAAACCAGAACCTCTAGGATGTTTCTAGAGAAGTGGAGAGAATAAATTGGCAGGGTTTTGCTGAGCTTGAAGGCTCAAAGTGGTGTGAGGAAGAGGGGGAGGAGGTGCCTTTTTATAAGGGAGGAGAGGGCACCTTTGGAATAACTAAAAATATTATTTTATTATAAAGTCAAATTCGGTTTTTAATAGCTCCAAATTGATATATTTAGAAGATAAGGTGGGTAGGGGTATAAATCATCTCTTACAATAGAATTTAGACAAGTTTAGGTATCAATTTTAACCTTATCATTTAGATTTAACTTTAAGTTAGATAATTTAACTTTTACCGTCTATTCTTGTTTTCTTATACTATAAGGTTAATAAACTTACTATATCAAGCCAAAATAACCCCAAGTTGTTTATTATTAATATATATAACCTTATCTAATTCATTTGTCCAAACATTAGATTTTTAGGAATAAAATAACAATTAATAATATAATATTTGTTTTAAAAACTATTTTATGTCAATTTTAACCCTATTTAGTAATTGATTTTTGTGAAAATCATAACAGAATTATTAGTTCAAAACAAGTTAATTAAATCAATACTAACATGTCATATTAACCTATAAAATTAGTTTAATTCCTAAAAAGTCTCTAATTACATTTATTTTGGTATTTATAACATCAATTATGTCAATATTTCATTAATAAGATAATTATTGCATCATCGTTGTGTCATAAATAAATTAAATTATTTAATGTCTAAAAATTATAAATAAAATACCATTATGTTGGAAATCTTTTTATCTTTCTAATTAATATTTATAGTTGAATTTATCTTATGTATAACCCCATATTAAAAATGATTTACTTATTAAACTTTGATTTTAACTATTTAACCTTTCTTTAAATAAATTAATAATAAATGTCCTAATCTAATCCAAGTGGGCCTAAATGGTCATATGTTATTCCTAAGGTTGTTTTTGGTCGAATTAAACTTATCCAGTAGAATTAGGACATGTGTTAGGGTAATAATAATATCATTTTTACCCTTAATTACCCTATTTACTTTTAACCGTGGTAAATAAAAGTAAAAAGTTACTATTCACCAAAAATTATTTTCATCTCATTGAACCACATTTTAGTCCTTGATATTAACTGTGTCTCTCGGATTTTTGAAATTCCACTCACAGAAGCGGTAAAATTAAGTTTTATGAAAAATTCAGTTTTTTTAACTACCACTTAGTGGTTTCACTATTCATCAAAATTTGAAAGTTTTCAGAAAAATACCAAAATTTCACCCTAGGCTAATTTCGATATTCCAAATCCAAAAATAAATTCCATTTTGAAAAATAAAAATTATAAAATTTCAAAAAGTGGTTATTACTATTCATAACGGCTAGTTTTAATAATATTTTAATAGCATATCGTTGTTTAGTGAAACTCGGTATTGCGTACGACGCAAGCTATCGAGGAAGGCCACGGTTGCGTGTAAAGCAAGCCAAGCTAGTGTTGTGTGTAGTAAAAGATTCCTTTGATGATTTATATAACATAAAAACAAAATATTTCACATAAAAGTCTCGGGTGTTACAATCAATATCATTCATGATAAATCAAAGAGCCTTCTTGGACTAAGTCAAGGTACATACATTGCCCAGATACTAAATAGGTTTATTATAGAACAATCTAATAGGGGATTGGTTCCAGTGTTTCATGGTATACATATTTCCAAGAAAATGTGTCCTCATACATAAGAGGAATGAGAGAGAATACATAAGATCCCATTAACTTCTATGATAGGATATATCATGTATTCTATGTTATGAATGAGGAGTTATGTTTCCTATGCATTGAGAATGGTAGGAATATATCAATCAGGTCTATATGAATAGAATTGGAATACTATTAATGATAACCTTAAGTATTTAAGTCAAACTAAGGATATTTTTCTACTACATAGAGGAGATGAAGCACTATTCATCAGGGGTTACAAATATGATAGATTTTAGATAGATGAAAATGATCTAAATTCACAATATAGATATATATTTTGCCTCAACTAATGATTTGTGATTTTTAAGACTTTAAATTTTCTAGTTTTCACTAATTTTATAGTGGTTTTCAGGTATAATTCAGTTTCTAATGCATCTGAGGAAGCGGTATGGTTTTACAAAAATATCATGCACTTTGGTGGGAATGGAAATCCTTGCATAAATACATGTACATGGTGTTTGGTGGTGAGTACATTTTTGGAAAGTCTAAGAATGAGGCATCAATCATATAGGTTGATGGAACCGGTATGAAACCTTCTTGATTCAAGATATCGTGATAAATAGATTATATTAAATGGTAAGTATTTATAAGAGGTTGGATTTCATTGTGAAATTAACATCATTCTCTATGGGTGTCTCTAACCTTGTAATTTAGGATTTTATTCTTAATTCCAATGATAAAGTGGACTAGAGGGTCACACATTTAGTGTATCTATAATCTCAAATAAATTCTAGTAATGGGTTTTAACAATTTATAATAAATAAGATTTATTCGGTTTATTTTATCACCATAATTTAGTAACAAGTTATTCAAAAGAATGAGTGAGTTAAATAATAATAGTAATTATTTATTTGTAAGTTTAGAAAATTTAATATTCATTATATTTATTTTATAATAATTTAGTTACATTTATTTATTAACTGGACATTATTCAAGGATCAATAAATGTCAATGAAGGAAAGAAAAATGAGCTTAATGGTCTGATTTAAAATGATGTGAATAATATTTATTTATATTATTAATTAATTTAACTTGTAAATTGATTAATAATAATATTATTATTATTAATGTAAATGGGGTTAAATAAGAATATTAAAGATTTTAAGTGGCTTGTGTGTGATTTTTTCAACCCTAAACCTACCATAATAAATAACTAATTATATCACTTTTCATAACTCGCTTGTTGGTGTACATAAATCATAGAGAGAGACTTGATCAATCCATAGAGTGAATTTTCTATTCCTACTCTCTCAATACTTTAAGAGAACACCAATAGTTTTTCCTCCTTCAAGAAGAATATTTTTGTGGTTAACTATGAACAACACAAGCGATTAGGATCGTCCATGCTAGCGCATGACGATTATACAACATCGTTCAGTTATTGTGGTGTGCATATGGATCACCACTAGAGGTATTATACACTTGGATACAGTAGTGAAAAGATGGTATGATGACATCTAGTTAACTTAATCATCAACAAAAGCTGAATTACAGGGTGATTCAATTCTACATCTTCTTATAAATTATATGTGAGGATCCTCCTCTTTTGGTTCTAGTGTTTTAATCTAGACAAGTAATCTATAGTTTTCATTGGAAATTACATTTTGATCATGTGAGGAAACAATTACACATAAATCTATGTTATTCATATCATCAAAGGACACTTTCACTTTTCCCAAAACATACACCATGATGTAGTGGTTATAGATCTATAAAAATAATATATTTTATTTTGATTTATAATCATAAAGATATAGAATGAGTCTTGGAGGTTTTACTCAATCTTAATGGATTTATTTGAATATTCTAAATTATGTGGTAAACATGGAATGATCCAAAATAATTTGAAGAATAAGGAGTGATCCCATCAATTGATCAAAGCATAGGAAACTTTAAAATCTTTATAAAATCTAAAATGGAAGTTTTAGATGAAAAATGACAATTTTATATTATTTTAGAGATATGGAAAATATATGTTATAAAATGATTGGTTTAAATTGACCAAATTAAATTTTTTGAAAGATAAGAGTCTCATGGAGTAGAATTTTAATTAATTACATCCAGTTATTAGAGAAAAATATGGAGCATGACGAGAATAATATCAGTAAAACTTTATTCTTCATCTAGTGATGTTTTTCATTATTTTGAATGTGTTAATATTATATAATAGACTCTATCATTAGAGATTCCTTATTTTTTTGGAGAATAATATTATAGTGAGGTGAACATCATTAGAGAATCAAATCATAATATTGTTGATGTAACTATAAGATTTTACTTACATTTATCCTAGAAAGTCCAAAACATTTATAAACTCATTCATCCTTCCTAAATAACTATATAGAGTAGTGGTAATAGTAAATTACTATTGGGAGTATATAGGTCAATACATAAATATTATAAAGTTAGTGATACATAGCATAAAGTGGCCACATATTATTTTCTATCCATAATTAATAATGATTTTATAAGGACCTGACCCTTATTCAATCCATAATTTCATTCATAAATAATATTTCATTTTCTCATTGAAATTTGGACACTTCCTCTTAGTATCAAGTTTTTCGATAATATAATACTTTTAAGATAAAAAAATATTTTCTTTTCATGACAAATTTTTACAATTTTCAACTTGACTTCCTCTTTTTTCCAACTCATCATTAAAACCTATGAAAAACATTTAAAAACATGATATGACCACAAAAGGCTCAGTTGGGGACATAAAAATAAGATAAAAACTTGTTTTCCCATTTTAAAACCATGGGATCATAAAATATAGTTTTCATTTTACATAATAAACTTAGAACTCAAATAATTGTTTAATAACACATGAAATCAATTTTACTGCCCAATGTTTTTCATAAAAAACTTTATAAGAAAACATGAAGGAAAAATAATAATCATGATGGTTTATTATAAAACATGATAACCCATTAAATAAATTTTCTTATAAACATACCTTTTTACCCTAAATGGTAATAATTTTTCCTTTAAAAAAATTCATTTGAATACATTTTGAAATCAAAGGATTTCTATGAAAACTCATTAATAAGTATATAAAATTTATGTGGGTTCCTTAGTAATTCATATTTATTTAACCCTTAAAATAACCCTTACAATAACCCTTACAATTGTAATAAAAAAATTAATTTCAACTTCTAACATAATTCTACTAAGGACATAATCATTACCAAACGTATTAGAGAGTTATATTGAGCTCACATGATCATAAACAATGTATAAGGGATATAACATTCATGAAACACATGAAATCTTGTATTTACATATTCAAAATCATAAAAATACCCTTTTGAAACCATATGCAAAACATTTTCAGTTATTTATGTATCCCTTTTATTTAAAAACCCATTTTCAAAACTAAAATAACCATATCAAAGGGAAAGAGTGTTTTTCTTTGATGGAAACATGGAATATTATAAAAGAATCCATACATTAAATAGTGGTTATAGTGAATAGAAAATCCTTTTTCCATATATATTAAAATAAAAAAATCATTTTTCCTTTTTTAAAATAAATTAAAAATGTTCCATATAAAATATATTAAAATATTTATTTTAAAAACCTTTAAAATAAAGTCAAAAGTGATATAAAATGTATTTTATAATTCATTTATGTCCATATAAATATATCCATAAAATAATTTTAATAATATGTAAATAGAAGGCAAATATTTAAAAAATAAATCATTAAAACATTTAAAATTGGATTTTTAATGTAAGGTGTTTCTTACCTTGAGTCTAAATCATCACATACATTCTTTATCTTCATCTTATTTGGATAACCTCTTTAAGTTTATACCTAAATACTTACTATGTTGGTTTTATGATCAAATTAGGGTATCTATGACATGGGTAGGGATGTAAGGAATGGATTTGGGTAGGTATATTGTCCAAAACAAAAAGCTCTTGAAGTGTGAATATGATAAGAGAAGGGGTTTTCTTTTATAATTTTGCTAGAGGAAACATATGGAATTCTCAAAAAGATTAAAATATATTAATGTACTAATTAAGATAAATGGATCCAAAATAGACCATTTCTAAATTTTAGATTATATAGGGTTGAAATATAGTTATTAAATAGAATTTAGACAAGTTTTTTGGTCATTTTAATCCTTATCTCTTTAGTTTAACCCACTAATAAACATCCTTTAACCTTATCTGAGGTAACAGATTTTCACTATTTTACTATTCATTATGACCAAAAATAAAATTAACATATTTAACAAATTTTAACCTCATAATTTTAAATATGTAATACATTTTTCAAGATTTAAATTCTATATTTTCTATAATTTAATTTAAAATTAATCCCACAAAACTCAATGAAAATGGTTTTTTAGAAAAATTCCTTTTTAAGTATAAAAAAGTTTTTATATCGAATTCAATTATAAAATTCATTCTAAATAAAGTAATTTTATTTTTTATTTAAAGTAACAAATTAAATTTTAATACTAATTGAAAATATAATTTTACTTTGTGAAAACATAAAAATAAAATAGATTTTTCAATAAAAATCATTATTTTAAACCATTCATTGCAAAATCAATCTTTTCAAAAAAAAGTCAAAACTTTATCCTAATATAATTTTTACATGATGGATTAAAAAATTAAGTTCATGTTTTTAAATAATAATTATATAATTTTTAAATATATATTTTAAATAAAACCATATAATGTGAGAAAACCCAATTTGGTTAGAAATGATGATTTTTCCTTTTGACTAAAAAATAGATAATATTATTATAATAAATATAACTCTATAAAATATAATTTCAAAATGTTTATAAGATATGAAAATTATTTATATTAACATTACCTAGGTTCTTACAGATTTTATAGTTTATTTTGGTACACTATAACATCACTATGTGTATTCTCCATGGGCATAGCCCAGTTTGGGTGAACCATGTAAAATCCATATGTCTTGTGTGCTTTAATTTTTTATTCATGATTGTACTAAGTGTGAGTAATGATGAGGGATTTATAGACTAAAAAAATTCCTTCAAGTTAGGTAATAATATTCAATGATGGGTGGGGTTTTGAAAAGAAACATTTAAACTAGGAAACACCCTGGTTTACCCCCCACCCCCAACCTTAGGGTGACTCGTGATATATATCATAACCTATTTATCCTAAAAGGTGGTATCATATAATATTTGTTCCAAATTATAGTCTAATAATCTATATCTTTTTTTTATTTTTATCAAAAATGGAATCATACATAAAAATTTCAATTTTTAATTGAAAAAACTATTATGGTTAGCAAAAGGAGATTGTTTTGTTTTTATAGGCAAGTGGTGTTGTAATTTTGGAATGCATAAATCATAATGATAATTTGAGAAATCATGGTGAAAATTTTATTGATATAGATAAATAAAAGATATTTTTAGGGGTATATCCAATGAGGTATTTAATAAAATTATTTATTATGCTATTTTATTTGATATATATAAGATTTTGGTAGAAATTTATAGAGAATTATAATAAGACAAGGATGTTGTGACATTATTATCAAGAGTGGATTGAAAATTTGGTTTTGATAAGTTATCAATTAATAAATCCATAAAAAAAATTGATGTTAAAGGGAAAGAATAGTATGATTAATAAAGAAGACCCCTGAGAACAAGGGCACACCCACTGAGGTATATGTAAATGATTATTGTGATAAATATATTTTTAATAATATTATAGAATATTCTTAGTAATTAGTTAATTAAAGATCCCCCATGAATAATGAAGTGGATTATTATTTTATGGAATAAGTGTAAATGGCATTAAGCCATTAATTAAGAAAAAAAATTTATAGTGGTCATGATAAGATTTAATCCTTACACAAAAAGGTATATCAATTTAAAATTATTTGTTAATTGGATTATGTGTTTATAGAAGATTTTTTTTAGAGTATAAAAGGATGAATAAATAATATATTTCCTTGAATATATCTATTTCTTTAATGGGTGAAAATATTAAATCTCAAAGTGATCTAATCAAAGAATATACACTTGAATGATAAGAACAAATGATAATGAAAAATGAAATTAAAGAAATATTTATAACTCTCAAGTCACATCTTAAAGAGAGGATTAAATCTAGGAAAATAATAGTTAAAGAATATAGTATATGTTTATACAATTGAAGGATAAGGATGTGTATATTAATAAGTACAAAATGAGGTTGATATTCTCAACAGGAAATATAGAGATCCATTCCATGGTAACATCAACAAGCAGAGTTCATAAAAGTGGAAATCTAAAATCAATGAGTAGAAGAAAAAAATATTTTTTGATAGAGTCAAATTGGTTCATAATGAAAGGTGTAATTTAAATTCTACTACTTTAGAGTTGTGGGGAACACCATGGATGTTTATCAAGAATTAAAAGTACTATATAATTAAAGTAAATACACTACACCATATCAACTAAGACCTGAACACATGTGGTGTCATTTTATTGAGATATGATTTATATATTCCAACCATGGACATATATAAATAAATTATAGAAATAGAAATGATATATATTCTAATATTAAATATCACACTGATATTTCAAGGGGGGAATTAATGGAAGGATCAATAATCTATTGCACTAAAAATATCATCAGGTTGAAGTAAAGTGATGATAGAATGCAACAAATGGTTCCCTAAGAACCAATTATTGATTATTGTAGCATCCATAATGGATATAAGGTGAGTTAGTTTATATAAATAAAATAATAATAAGTTAACCCTATTTAATAAAGGAAATATGAATGTGTAAAGAAATTATTACAAAGGATAAAAAATACAATGTAGTATTAATGGTTAATGAATAAGAAAAGCACAAAACATGCTTATGTGATCTCAAAAATACCATTAAAAGGTAATTTAATAATATTAGTGGTAAATACATCCTATGTTAGATTAATCATTTATAATGATACAATTATGTTTCATTAAAATAGAAAACATGCATGAGTGGGTATTGTTTCATAATATAGTTAAATCCCAAGTTGAGAAAAATTGTGAATTTTAATTCAAAAATTCAGAATGAAGTGTGTATAAGTGGTATCATACAAAGTAGAATAGATAATAAATATTGGAATTAGATTAGAAGTAAAGTTTGGTTCACCATGACTAACCATATTCCATTACTTAAGGATATTAAAAATTAGCCCTCTCCCCATGTACTTAATTTTTATAACTAATGATTAGAGTGATATGGGTTTGAAGGGGAGAAATGGTCTGTGGGGTGTGTTAATTTCATGAATATAAATACAATACTATTGTTTTCAAAGTTGTATTTGTAATTCACAATAGTTGGTGTCAGCATAATTAAAAATAGTATCAAAGCCCAATATGAAAAATGAAAGTGGTATATTATTGAATATGGAATTGCATGTGGTGATGAATAAATTTAAGTGGCTTGATACGTGATTTTAAATTCAAGTGGTATTAATAAAAATATAGTGATAAACAAGTGATATCATGTAACACCAAGTAGTTTAAGAACCTAAAGAAAAGGGAGGTCTACTTGATAAATAATCAACAATATTCACGAAGGATTTTATGTTTTTTATCTAACAATGTGGTATCATATGGTTTCTTTATAGGATAATAAATACTAATGAAATGAGACTCTCATGATGAATATCAATTCTTATAAGTTATCCCCAAGATAAAATAATTCAGAGAGACTATATTAATTAAGATTCAAAGGATACATTCCTTATTAGTGAAGAAGTGGCATCCTATAATGGAAGGAATATCATTGATATCATACTATATCGCAATTTTATCATAATGATTGGTATTGGTTCAGAATGCGGTATATATCACACACTTTATACTTTATTTATTATTCACTGATAATCTTTTGTAAGTGTGATTTAGATCACATGGAAAATATAGAAGGAATTAAAATCTCAAATTGCATGGAATTTATACAAGTGATTAGAATTTATAACATTGATGTTGTTAACTTAAAATCTTTTTTTATACTATGTTCCAACTCATTGGGTAGAGAGTTTATATTGATAACTCTTTGCTAAGTGGAAATTTCACTCACTGGAAAATCTTTGAGAGTTAAACTATAGTTGGAAGAGATTTTAAGCTTGAATAATAAATCTAGAATTAGTCTAATGAATTAGTGATAGAGACATTGGTAACATAATAAGTGGTATCAATCCTAGAGAGATTATAATGAGTAATGGTTGAAGTTTCACAAGTGATAAACTAAGATAAAGTGTAATTATAGTAGTTTTTATTAAACCCATAAAATATTTAAATTATATTTGGGTCTATTGAGGTTTCGACATGATGATGCGAGAATTATGGAGCTCGATATATATATTCACTCTTGGGGTAAAACGGTAAATTACACTATCTAGTAATCTTGGAAAAATAATATAATGGTTTTGTTGGATCTGGGGTGTGGTTTTTTCCCACGAGCTGATCCGGTATTGGATTACAAGTGTCGTTGGGCCTTGATAAAAATATTAAATGTATAAAAATAATATTTTTATCCCACACACATGAATTCATGAGAAACATAAAATTCTTACTATGTGGAGTATTATATAGAAAAACCAACAATATGATTGCATTAAAAACATAGTAATTTCCATAGGGATAATATAAGTTTGATTCGCATTGGTAACTAGGGAATTGAATTTCATTGGTGGGATGAGATAGATGTTTAAAAATAGAATTAGTTGTGTTATTAATTGAGAATTATGGAAAGTAAATAAGGGTTTAACCTTAGTCATTGTCTATAAATATATGTATTAAACAATTCTTAGGGTTAGCCATTTAGGAAACCCTAAGAATTATTGTCACTGATGGAAAACTATCCTTTTTGAGAGAGATCGAGGAGGGGATAGGAGAAAAACACCTTGAAATCAGTGTTAATTAAGTATAATGTTTATCAATTTATAATCTAATACTGAGGTAGGACTTTTTTATCTCCTTATGATTTGATTTTAATGGATTAATTCATTGGAATATTTTATTAAATCAATATTCTCTTCCATTTTTTATTGTGTCTAAATTGTTCTTGAGAATTATTATTCTTTATAAATTATTAATTTATTGAATTATACCCATGTTATTTGTAAATTATTCATGGATACTCAATTTAGATGGTTTATCTAACTTTTTTCTTTGTGGAAGTGGAATTTTATAGTGATGTGATTAAATTATTCTCTTTCCCTTTGTGTTATTCACCTTACTTTATCTCTCTATCCATGTTTCCTTGCATGAAAATGTTGACCACCATCCCTCACATTCAATTGTGACAAGGCAACCGCATCAAGGTTTGCTGAAAAAGGTGTGTTGGTAGTGGTGTGCAAATAGGGACCATCAGCCATCATCTCATCCAATATTTTACAAGTAGAGGGTTAGCCACTATCATGGTCAGTGGTGCGCATACCAATGGTTGGCCAGCATCATAGATGGTAGCATGCATAGGGAGGTCGGTGTTGTGTCTAGGTGGTGGAAAAGATTTCTAGTACATAATGTTGGATGTGATACCATTATGGTGTTATGGCCCCTATTGGGAACTGGTCAGGAGATATGCCTATTGGTGAATCTAAATGGTAGCCCAAGTGGGACACCATAAATAGAGAAACATGGATCCTTAAAGGGTCATGATTTCACTATAATTTTTTTCCTTACACATTCGATGTCACTCGGGAATCTACCTATAGTGGGGTCTCCATGAGGTGTGACAACACAACACCACAAAGGCACCATGACAATGAGAAAGCCTGAGTCTCACTGACCTATGTAAGGACACCCATCCCCCTAGTTGGGAAGTGCCTACGACTGGCTACCCAGGACAGTCTACTGGCCCAGAATAGCAGGCTAGCCAATACGATCTAAACCTATTATCCAGCCCATGTATCCAAGCGATATGGCCCTACCTGTGGGTGGGAATTTTTTATAGACCAATTCTAGATAACTTGACCTAGTGCATGGTTATTAAGTCCCACAATCCACTATAATATTCCATGTTTCATTCCCTAGGGGACACCATGTGGCTGGGAACTTATCCTATTTTTAATATTTTGGAATTTTCTATTGGGAGGGAATTTTGGGAAAATGTATATCCTATCCTAAGTGTTTTTCCATTTAGATTGTAATAATTATATCCACTCAACCATACATGGCTATTTACGATGAGATATAGGAAAACCTTTGGAATTACATTTGTAGGACCGACAATGGGGTATGATCATGATAGGTGGATAATTCCAGGGACTGGTACCTCTCTCCCTTATATTGTATGTTATTCTATATATTGTGTGTTATAATTTATTTTTGTGTTACACCCTTATTAGATTTGTGTGATTTGGAAAGTCTAAGGTCTTTTATACACCTAATTGAAGTGTTCCACCCTCATTAGATGTGTGTGATTTGATGAGGCATGGGTTCTTCTGAATAATCCTGATTATTGTGTGTCATCCTCATTTGTAAGGTGTGGTTCAATGGATCATGGGTTCTTCTTTATAATTCTCGTACGGAAACATGGGGTTATTAAGTCAGTGATATAACACTCAAGGCTATGCTCTGATTCTCATATGGATGGTTGTGTAGATAAAAACTTTTTACAATTTAATAGGTTTACTCATCTCAAACCATGCCTAATTTTTTAAAATATTATTATTACTCACCTCTTTTATTTGTGGTTTATGTTGAGGTGGTTTTCCTTAGTCTTTCCTTTATGGTTTTCAAATTTTCTTACTGGGTATGTTATACTCACCCCTGCATAGGTGTCCTTCTCACATGTTTCATGTCTTATTTAGTCAATATAAAGTTTGGATATGATATTTATGGATGATTTATCAGTTGGGATTAGTGGTTTTGAGGTTTCAAGTAATGGTGTGGACCATATTCAGATATTGAATTTATAGAGACATTTTTTTAGCTATCTGGGTTGGTATTTGTTCCTTTGTGATTATTATTGGGCATGTATTTTACCCTTATAATTTATAAATGTTTTATTATATGTCTATTTAGTTTATAGTCATTTACAAGAACATTTATATAAATTTTTTGTCCCATTTATTCTTCTAATTATTTATATACATGTGTGGTGGTGCATGATGTGTAAAGATGCATTATGGTAAGGCCTCCCATTGTGTGTGGTATACCTCATCGATGCTAGTCACCAACCCCTTGTCTATTGGAGGCAAGCCCAGGGTGACACACTTGACATACCACTACATAGGATGGGTCTTGATGGGTCAGGTTATGTCAAAGTGGTATCAAAGTTGGTTGTCTTAGGGATGGAGTTTGGAGCTTGGTGTCTATTTAGGATTAATTTGGAGAAATTATGCAGTGGTTTTAGGACATATCAAGTTTGTCTCTTAGACTTGAGAACCTAGTGATTGTACAACAGACAATGTATCCAATCACTTGGACTCTGATAACCTTCTTGTTGACTTAGTACACTGAGGAATTAGTTTTTCATAATGAAAATGATACATGCATCATATAGGAATGGATCATAGATTTCCATTTACTTATTGAATCATCTCCCTAGACCTGATTTATTGACCATGGTTCATTTTTTTTATTACCACATAGATATCCATTCAGGATTATTAGAAAGGGTAATGATGCACCCATGCCTACTATTGAGCCCCTTATTGATGATCATCTGGGGGATGAGACCTCCATTTAGGGGTTAGTTCATGAAGTATTCCCTCCATGCAGGTAGAGAGTTATTCCCCTTCATATGATGTAGTGGGTCAACCCCCTCCCACATAGTAGATAGATGACTCTCACTATAGAAAGAAGATAGTTATTATAATCGAATAAGATGAGGATGTGTGCATGCTAAGTGCATTGCATGAATTTTATTGATAGACACCGCTTAGGTTTTAGGGTGCATCGGGTGAACAGGTAGCTCAAGACTAGCTAGAGAATATTGCATGGGTTTACTTCTGAGTCTGGACTCCCATAGATTAGATGGTTCTTATAGTTCCCACTCTTATTCATGGAATGGTAGGTCATTAGTGGGGCCTGATTACCAAGACATATTATGTGGTTCCACTACCTCGATTTGAGTTTGAGAAACTTTTCAAGAGTATTATTATCTAGTGATGTTGTGTTTGGTATAAATTCCTAATCTTATAGAGTTGTAATAGTGAATAATGTCAATTATAGAGTACACATCGAGATTTATTGGACTCGGGTGATTTTATCTTGTTATGATCCCTGAAAATTTCATTTGGGCATGAAATTTTGAGCATGGAATCTTCAAGGATATTCATGATGGTTTCATAACTTTTTGTATTCCCACTTATGTAAATTTTTTGGAGATTTCCCTGGTTATGGGTATTTTTCTAGTTTAGGGGTGATAAGTGATAGTAGTTAGCATTAGTAACATTGTGGAAAATTCATTGGCTAAAGCTAGTTAGTGATAGGAATCATCATCCCAAAAATAGTGGCAGGCCCATGAGAAGAAATAGAGTCATGGTTCAATAGTATGAGGACTATAAAAAGATTCCAATGGACCTAAGGATAGACTATGCTCTTGGATTATGATGGACATACCTATCTGGATAAAAAGTATGGTTAGGTTATTGAGGGACCATCATGGCAAGGGTAATATCATGAACAGGTACCACCTAGGGGTGGATTGGGTGTCCCTTGGGTAGGTGAACATAAAATAGGTCTTATTAGTGTTTAGGGAGGATCAAGAGGCAGATGGAATTATAACCCACTTATACCACCAACACCCCCATCTAGCCCATGTCAAGATCCTAGGGTGAATGTATAGGGTCATGGATTGTTGTAGGAGATAGAGGGTTATGATTTGGAAGTGCTCAACATCATCAGAGATACAATCTATGTCCATTCTACACTAGAACTAGTACTGATGGATACTAGTGTGAGGCACTCTTTCTAGGCTACATCATTCATTTGACACCTAGAGATACTGATACATACCCTAGTTTAACCTATAAAATTGGAGAATCCTATTGAGGGTGATCCCACAATCACTCACATATTTTGGTAATTTGATCTTGTCCTTAGTGGGGAGACATTTCATCAGACCTCCAAGTGTCCAGGATAAGGCCTTATGATTTTATCACTGGTATGGATTGGTTATTGGAAATGAATGAATGAATTGATCACTACCATCAGAGAGTGTGATATATCTAAGACAATGAGATGAGATTCTTATTTTTGGGATACATGGACATCTAGATGATATAGTTAGTACCCTTGAATTGGAAGATGTAGTCAATCACACCCCAATTAGCTAGTTTGACTCTTGTTGTGGCGGATGCTCTGGGTGAACAACTTTTTATGGTGGTAGAGGAATGTGTGGGTGTTCTTTCCAATAAGGCTCCTAGGTTTCCCCCTTAACATGGGGTTTATTTTTGTATTAACTTGGACCCATGTGCCACATAGATATATTTAATACCCTATCAGATCATCTCGATTAAGCTTAGAAAGTTGAGGGTACAAATGGATTACCTTATAAAGAAGTGTTTTATCAAACCTAGTGTATCTCCTAGGGTTTCTATGGTGTTTTTCACTAAGAAGGAATAAAAGAGGCTAATATTATGTGTTGAATACCATCACTTGAACCAAAAAGATATCAAGATTAAGTATCCCTTGTCAACAATAGATAATATCTTCAACCAACTGAAGGGGGTGATGTGGTTTTCAAAGATCAACCTTAAACACGGCTACCATCAACTTTTGGTTTGTGAGGAAGAAATTATAAATACAAAATTTTGATATCAATATGATCATTATGAGTTTTTGATTATTCCCTTCAGCATGATGAACACCCCAATAGTATTCATGGGTTTCACAAACCAAATTTTCCATCCTTTATTAGAAAAATTTATAGAAGTATTAATTAATTACATCCTCATCTATTCTATTATAAAGGTTGATCATGTTAATAATAAAAGGATGGTACTATACTTACTATGGGAACACCAATTTTATAGGAATATCTTGAAGTATATGTTTTGGATTAGATAGGTCCATTTCAAAGCACATGTTATCTCAAAGGGAGGGGTGGTCATAGACCTGATGAAGGTCAAGGAATTATTGTCTTGGGAGACTCCCTGGATTATGTTTGATTTATAGAGTTTTCTCATATTTCATGGATATTACTGGAGGTTTTTAAATGATTTATTCAATATTTTAGTCCATCTAACCTCCCTTATATAGAATGGGATCCTTTTATTTGTTCTGAGCAGTGCTAGAAAGCCTTTAAGGAGTTAAATAATAGAATGACTAGTGCTCATTTCTTGCACTTTCCAGAGGAAGGATTCAAGTATGTCTTATACTATGATATCTCTATAGTGGGGATCAACTATGTGTTGATATAGGGGAATTGTATGATTGTTTTTGGGTCTATGGAGTTGATACCACATGATCAAAATTATATAACTCACAAATTAGATTTGGAATTAGTATTATTCACCTTAAAGTTATAGAGGCACTACCTTATTAGTGAGTGGTTTGTAGTCTATTCAGACCATAAGATCCTCAAGAACATATTTACCATTAGATATATCAACCTAAGGTAGAGGCATTGATTAGATTTACTAAAATATTATGACCTTTATATAGTCTATATTTTGGGGAATGTATAAGTGGTGGAATATTACCTTAATAAGAAGTTATGTGCCAAGATATTGGAGGAGGTTTCAGAGGAGTTTCCCTAATTTTGGTTGTCCTTAGTGGATGAGGGAGGTTCGTACTATTTTTGATCATTGGTTGTGACCCCACCGCTACTCCAGAGATTGAGGGAGGATCAACTAAGAGGCATAAATTGTGAGATTATGTGTGACTAGATATTCATATTCAATGAACCTAATGAATATTATGATGGTAGGGAGCATGTTATCCATTATCAAGGATGGACGGTGGTTTCTGATATTCAACATGAGAATGTATTGATGGAGTTTCATACTTCTCCCTTGGTGATACACCCATTAGTGGAAAGTATGTACCACGACCTTCTACACCAGTTTTGGTGCACGAGGATAAATAGGAGTGTTGTTAAATTTATTTACTAGTGCCTATCCTATTAGTAGGTGAAGGTGGAATACTAGGTCCTAAGAGATTTGGCCTATCCCCTTAAGGTTTCAATTTAGAAATGGAATGGAATATTGATAGACTTTGAGATGGTAATTCCTCAAATAGTGAGAGGTAACAATTCTATTAAGATGATCATTTATTGGTAGACCAATTCAACCCACTTCCTTTCTATTTAGAAGCATAGATACTAGTTTTTTATAGATTATAAATAATTAAATGAGAAATAAATTTCTTTAAAAAGATAAAATTTGTGAAGGGATTATATTAAATAGGGATATTTCAAACTCTCTAAACCTAGATTTATATACAAGTGTTTAATTAATTTATAAAATTTTGGATCCTTTAAGTGTATATCAAATGGGAATATTAGTACCTATAAATTTTATGCAAGAGTTATATTTAAAAGGGGTTAAACATTATTGTAAAGATAACCCTATGCATTTCAGAGATAAAGGGGGATAACATGAATGAAAATCAAGAGAAGGTACCATTTTAATTTTTTTATCAAAGGGGGTGAAAATTCAATATAAATATATAAATTACTATGGATTATTAAGATCTTGATTGTGGAGATGGATTTATAGAATAATTGAAAATAAAATCCAGGGGGTATGTTTCAAATATAGGTTGTGAGTTTGTTTTTTTATCAATTGTTGTTAAAGTTTTTTCAGTCAATATTGGATTTTTTGGAGATTATGGATGAATATTAATGATTAATAGATTTTATATTGGAGAAAGTGAAGAATGATAATGTTGATGAGTAGAACAAAATCCAAATGGGGATCCAAGAAGTAACCCAAAGGTGATATGATTATTAGTATAGAATAGTGAAACATGGTAGTGGAAAATGAATGTGGTCATGGAAGATCAATAGTGGAAGTATTAAAGTCATCATAGTGATATAATGGAGCTATGGAAAAGAAACGGTGAAGATGTACTAACATGGTAAAACTAATGAATATTTGAGTAGATGAATATTTCATTAAGAGTGATCGTTGAATCTAGATTCAAAGTGTGTTGGATGAGGTGAAATATGTCTATTTTAGAATTTTATTACAGCTAAAGAGGTAAGAGAGTGTGTGATAGAATCTAAAGAAGGATAGAATAATTTTAATGAAGGAGGAAATTTCCACACCTGTTATTGTACAGGTATGTTGTGGTGATACTAGCCAAGATGATAGTGAAGAGTTTCCAATCATTATAAAGGTCATTTCATCTCTGAGTAATTACTATTATAAATTATAAGACAGCTTATACCATGGTTTGATCCATTATGGATAATTAAATGAGGAGCTACTTATTTTGATAAAGGATGACATTGTGGTCCTTTTTTATGAGTTAGTGAAACAATATGTTTAGGTGTAACATACCATAGTCGTGGTAGTGGTGTTATAAATTAAAAGAAAATGATGAATTGAAATTATATCTATGGAATAATATGGAATAGATAATTTGGTACTTCAAAGTTAAACTGAAATGGGGAGTGATCAATTTCCATGTTGCAAGTCAAGTCATGGTATGTTAAAAAATTCATGTGAGAAATGGGATATGCCTTTAAAGGTTTTTTGAAATTCATTATGTTCAAAAGTATTCTTAACCGAAATGGGGAAATAAATATTAACAATTTTTTTCTGAAGGATTTTTCATATATTAGGATTTTTTGAATAAATAGGAAACTAGAAACATGACACATGAAGAGCCATGGTGGAATTTTTTTTTCTTGGAGACTGGCTATACCGTGTTTAGAAAAGGATTATAGATTGTTCATTCAAGTTATAGTCAACATTGAATTTAAAAATGACCAAATTTTATAGAATATGGAGTTAAAAATTCATATTATTTATATTTTGAGGCTAATTTTAATAAATTCATGTTCTGGTAAATAGGTGAGCAGACTATAGTGGTTGTGGATAAGGAAAAATAAAATATTTTGTATGAATTTAAAATTAAGAGGAAATAAAACATGTATTTGAGGATTGAATAAATATTTATAAACATTTTAGGGAATAATAGAAGTGGTTTGGGATGTACTCAATAGTGGAAATTCATCAACTTCTTTAGATTTCTCCTCAGAAATAGATGAATAGAAACCTAGAAATTCACAAGATGGGGTCATCACATGAAATTTATAATTAATTTATATATTATATTATATTAAGTTATTTATGATACAATTACAATCAATCACACACACACTGCACATACACAGTTCAGAAAGTTAGGTCATATCCACTCTAAGGGATAACCCACCCAACCAGCCATTTTTTATTACATTTGTTTTCCAAAGTCCCATTGGGAATAAATCCCATTACATGGACCATAGGCCCACTATTGGATGGCCTGAATTACTCAATTTCATCATTCCAGCATCACTACCTTACCATCATTCCTGCATCACCACCCCCCTTGATGGCCTGAAGGCCCTTTATGGCCCATAGGCCCAAATCAATGGCCCAAAGGCCCAAAAGGATGAATAGTTATAGCTAATATAGTACCTGTTGTAGTGCATGTGGTACTTACCCATTTAATTTATTGAATTACCTTTGTGTCCCATATAATCCCTCTAGCTATGATCTATACATGATGCCTGAACCTCTGAGAATCATCGTAGAAATACCCGAGTGCTAGCGTGGAATATTCTAAAGCTTGCATTGTTCATTGTTGATCACCAAAAGAATTGCTTCGTGGTGGAAAGATTCTTATTTTTTATCCCTTGATTCAATATGGTAGAGGAGTATTTATCTTTTTTCTTGATAGTATTATAGTGTAAAGGATCTCTATGGATTAAGATAATTCTCTCTAGAATTAATTATGCACAATGTTGTCTTATCTTGGTTATTGTTAGAGACTGACATAATCTAGTATTTATAGGCCTAGGGGTATATACTAAATAATTACACAAGGTGACTTATTATACTCTTAATCCCAAGAGAACCTCATATCTACATAATAATAATAATTTTTTATTTACTTAACATGCAATGAACTCAAGGGAAAATAAATATTATTTCCTTGAATAAATAAATTAATATTTATTTAAATAATATTTAATATTTCATTTCTTACTAGACCATTAAAATCAATCCATAATTTCCTCAATATTTATAAGGTTATGAATAATTTTTATTTATTAAAATAAATATATTTCACTACATTAATCCCTAATAAATAAATAAATATTATCTTCACTTAAATAGAAAATAAATATTTATTAAATATTCAACTCATAAATATTTTCCCAAATAAATGGTGACTGAATATTTACGATAAAAAAAACTGAATAAATATTATTCCTTGAAGTGGAGAATAATATTAAATTCTAATGTTAAATTTTTACATAAGTTAAGTGAGGTTCTGGATATACTTAGTGTGTGAACCTCTATATCCCTTTCTTAGTTATATTATACAGTACCGCCTAAAGCCCAAGCTTAAAATATTGTAACATACCATGGAACCTGTAGAGAGAGGAATTATTTCCACAATGATAAATATCAACATACAAATATATCCTATGTAATATAATCCCTTTATCATAATATCTCTAATTAAGTAGGTTGTATACCAGTGTCATCATCTTATGTGCTCGATGTCAGTTTCTTTGAATTTTTAGTAATCAGACTTTCCAACAAAATTTCAAGACTATAGACTTAGTCAAGTAGTTTTATTTCCATAAAAGGGCCTAAAATATCAACTTCTATTAAATAATAGAAGAAGAAAATTTTTTATTACATTATTCATTAATGTAATTTTAGTCGTGACATACCCAATGTATACTACTTTTCTAAGAGCATATGTCATCATAGTTTTCATCAATACATCAAAGTATGTGACTCGTGATATTCATTAATAATAATATTAATTTATAAGGACCATTACACATGTCTTAATTTAAAAACATCTAATGACACATATAAAATATAAATTTTCTATTGTCGGTTCATGTTCTCATAACCTCAATGATTAAAGAATACCAAGGGTGGAATTTATAAGAATAAGTATAAATGTCTTATGAGCCTCCTACCCTTGATATCCTATATCATTTGTGTCCCATAAAATGATATCATCAATCCATATAGCATATATTTGATAATATTTTTGTATCACTTCAAGGGTCTCACCACAGCGGGGAACTGCTATAACCTTTATATATAACTAGTACCCTTAAGACATTGTCACATTTATTGTGAATCAAAATAATGAATAAGATGTGGTAAAGTTTAATTAATATTCAAGACCATGAATATACTAGTAATAATAAATACATGGTTTTTGGTTCAAGGGGACCAACTCTAACACTTTATGAATGTATTTTACCACATTAAATTATGTTGTACACATAGCATGGTCCTGGATTATGTAAAGAATGGGGAGTGATCCAAACTATTGATCGAGGGGTTAAAGACAGAAAAAATATTTATAAAATCTATTATGGTAGTTTTAGATAGAAAATGACAATGTTATATCAGGTTCTGAGAGAGAAAGAAGAGAAGTGATCCAAATACTAAGTTTAATTAATCAAATTTGATTCATTGAAATAGATGAGGCTCATAAAGATAGATTTATATTGATTATATCCATTTTTGGAGAATAAGGTGTGAAATTAGAAAAAATTTAGTCTGAAATTAATCATTATCTTGACTTTTTCTTTTCTTTTCTATGAAAGTGTAGAGATTATAGATTAGACTCTGTCATTGAGGATTCATTCTTGTCTGGATTGAGTGGATAATATCACAATGATGTTGATGAAATTGGATCATAAAATCATATCATCATTGATCCAACTACATATGTTTACTTATAATTATTGTGTAGACACCAACACATCCATAAACTAACCTTGAAGTAATTCCTTGAGTGGTAAGAAGAAGAATGGATCATTTGGGTGAGTAGTGAGTAATCCCTAAATATTATAAAGGAAGTCTTTGCATGGAGTGACCTTGTATAATTTTGTATCTACTATATATATAAAGTATATAGTGTTTTTTGGTATACTGAAACATCATCATGTGCATGCTCCTTGAATGTAGCTCAGTGAAGGTGAACCGAGTAAGATCCATGTGTCTTGTTTTCTTTGTTATTTACATTTGTGATTTAATTCAATGTAATCCATGATGAGGGAGTGATACATTAAACATGTTCCATATAATTATTGGAAAAATTTTATGACAGGAAAGGGTTTTAGAAAGAGATGTTTAAATTAAACAGCATCCTAATTCACCCCCCCCCCCTTAGGGTGACTCAGGACTTACATTATAACCCACTGGTTTTAGAAACTATGAATACCATGATGATTTAAAGTGGTTGGATATTTTTAATTACCCTTATATTAATATAATTGTCTTAAAAGTTTATTCATTCCATCATGTTTATTATCCACCTTTTTCTCTAAAGAAGAAATTTTTACCTCATGAACACCTCTGGTGGCTGTTATCACTTATGTCCCAAAATATTCTGCATTCTGAACCATGTTGGCTATTAATTTATGAGCATTAACATGATTTTTCTCCACTATACCACCCTTGGTTCCAATATTTATTATACCACGATGCATGGAGACAAGTCCCTTATAGAATTATTAAGTTAATAGTTGGTCTCTAATTTATTTGAGCGAAACTAGAGCAATGACTTTTAAATATCTCTCAATATGCATGAAGGGTATTTCCATATGATTACCTAGTGACACAAATTTTTTCTCTAATTGATGCAAATTTTTAGGTAGGGAAAAACTTATATATGAATATTTTCCAATTACTAATTATTATAAGTAGATAGTATAACATGTTTTTTACTACACCATCAAGATATAAAGGGAAGGTCATAAGTTTGATGTGGTCCTTGATAACACCATGGGGTTTTGGGGAGGAGTACACAATTTGAAACTCTTTAAGGTGTGTGTAGGGTCGCTCACTGGGAAGACTATGAAATTTGGGAAGGATGTGGAAAAGACTGAATCTAAGGAAAAATTTGGTAATCTACTGGGGGTGTTAGATGTGATCATGTTGGAACTCCATATTGAGGTTAGTCAATTATTTTAGGGTTTAATTATTTTATTTCATTAACTCAATTACTTGAATGGATTTTGTTTTTTTGTTTAAAATCACTTAAATTTCACCAATTTTTTTCCTCAGTCTGAGATGATTAACTTAACTTGGATGCTCAAATTTTTGTGCAAGAATTTTTTTCAAGTTTAAGGTAAATTTTAATAAACTTATCAGTGGAATACCTGTAAATGGGGATAGATTTAAAATTTTCTTAAAAAATAAACTTTTATAGAATAGTTTATCATGAGAGAAATGAGAAATTGGTAGCAATTTTTTTTAATTTTTTTTTGAATACACAAGAACAAATTACCTTAAACGACTTTAGTGAAAGAAAGAGTGAAATAATAAGGAAAGTGAAAGAGAGAGAATATATATGTGTATGATTTTGGATTCCCTAAAAATAGTGAAAAGAATTATTCTTGATGTCAAACGTGTAATATTAGTATTTTATATTATTATAACATCAGCAATATAAGAAGAACCTTAAGTTGTCTCTTGATGAAGCATTTGAAGATTAATTATTTTAAAAAAAA
Source organism: Viscum album (assembly GCA_963277665.1). Taxonomy (NCBI): domain Eukaryota; kingdom Viridiplantae; phylum Streptophyta; class Magnoliopsida; order Santalales; family Viscaceae; genus Viscum; species Viscum album. The sequence continues at coordinate 815,217,170 of OY728158.1, forward strand.
TATATGGGTTCTTGAAAAAAGGATTGGACAAAATAGGGGGTTTTAGGATCAGGAAATAAGAAGGTATAAGCAATGTGAGAAAAGTAATAATAAATTAATTATTATAATCAAACATGGTCAACCCATGGTAATACATTAATGACCATCCTTCATTGCTTCAAGGTAAAATATTAAATCTTCTTAATCCTAAATTTCAAATAATTGAAACTAGTTTTTTTTTAGTCCTACTATGATACCTCCAAGGGTTTGGTCAGAAGCATGAAGTGAATCACTAGTGACCAATGGAATTGAGTATTTTTTTACGACATCACAACCTGAACTCGTTAGGGAAACACAAGAATAAATCAATGTGTTATCAATATTTTTATCTTTTATTTTATTATCTAATGACATATAGTTTAATTTCATGAGTGAGTTCATATTTATTTGATCAACTGATACAATCCACACAAACACCATGCTTAAAAAAATTAAAATCGGAGAATGGATTTTTGAATGATCACATTCATGGGTACCCCTAAGAACAATTCTATAAATTATAGAGTGACATACCAGTACACATATCAAGGGAGTGAAAAATAGATGAAAATCAAAAGATATAAATCTAGAATAAAAAATATCATATAAGGATTACAAAATAAAAGGCTTGGGATTATATAAAGTTACTCTATAATAGATCACTAGGATTTTATAACTCAATGAAAGGGGGAAGAAAAAATAATATGTCCCAAGCACTTTACTATCTCCATTTGGTCTATAATCCTCTGTAAAATGAATGAGGGAGTATTTTATTACACTTACATAAGAGATAGATTTGAAAGAAGTTAAGTAGCTGGTGGGATGGGTGAGTTGTATTTGATTATGGTATCCCCTCATATTTAATCTCATGAACAAATAAAATTATGTTTGAATCATGAAATTATATTTCTTGGGATAATTGGGCTTTGAGTTACTTTTCATTTCCATTAGAATAAATCCATTTTTAGTTTCCTAGACAATGTTATAGCACATTTAGTGAAGGTAGGTCCAAATTGTCTTATCTATAGTTGCTTCTATTTGTGGGTCATCATGGCCCTCTTGTGGTAGAATTCATCTCTTGGTCCATTTTAGTATAATGTATCCCCTTAACACTAGAATCCTACAAATAAGTAATGTTTCAATTTGAATTAGTGTAGTGAATGTTATGTAAAATATATCAAATTGGTTTCCTTTCATGAAAAAATAAAAGATAGTGAATTTTACCATGTTAATGTGTTTTTAAATAATGAATAAAGGGATTAAATGATAGGAAACAAGTCTTTATGAACATTTAAAATCACAAGTATATGGTTGAAAATATATGACAATCTATTGTGTGGTCATTTACTCTCACTCTAGTTTCTTAAGGATACAAGTCATTTAATCATGGTATAAAAATGATTAATGGTTAAATATATGTACATAAATTGATTCTTATCTTTTAATTTTTAAAAATATATAGTATAAGGGAGGAAATTTAAAAATATAAATATAAAAAATCTAGGATGTTACAGTGAGACACCCTCATCCCTTGAAATATAGGAAGTTTAAAGCATAAGAGAGATATAATTAAGATCTATAATATTCATTTCTCACTCATTTCTCTCTGTCTTTTTATAACTTCATGTTGTGGTGAACAGGTGGGAAGACTGTGGTGGTTGTAGATATGGAAAAATAAAATATTTTGTTTGTATTTATAATTCATAAGAAATTGAAAACGTATTTTAGGATTGAATAAATTTTTATAAAGGTTTTAGGGAATAACAGAAGCGGTTTGGGATGTACCCAAAAGTGTAAATTCATCAACTTCTTAATATTTTTTCTCAGAAATAGATGAATAGAAACCATAAAATTCACAAGATGTGATCATCACAAGAAATTTATAATTTACTTATATATTATATTATATTAGGTTATTTGGGGTAAAATTATAATTAATCACACGTACACACTGCATATACATAGGCTACAAAGGTGGGGAATAGCCCCCCAAGGGATAACCCACCCAACCAGCCATTTTTTATTATATTTTTTTTTCCTGAAGGCCCATTGGGTATGAATCCCATTATATAGCCCGTAGGCCCACCATTGGATGGATCAAAGGCCCCGCTTTCATAATTCCATCACCACTACCTGCCCATCATGCTTTCTTCACCACCCCCTTTGATAGCCCGAAGTCCCTTTGTGGCTCATAGGCCCAAACCAATGGCCCGAAGTCCCAAATAGATAAATAGTTCTATCTACTAGAATACCTATGGTACTTCCCCCATTGATGTCTTGAAGGCCCTTTGTGGCCCGTAAAATCCCTCTAGCTATGATCCATACATGCTTCCTGAACCTCAGAGCATCATTGTAGAAATACCCACGTACTAGTGTGGAATATTCTAAAGCATGCATCATTCATTGTTGATCACCAAAAGAATCACTTCATGGTAAAAATATTCTTCTTTTTCTCCCTTGAGTCAAGTGGGTATAGAAGGAGGATTTCTGTAACATTATGTTACTATTTTAGGTTTTCTTAAACCCACTTGTTTTAAATTATTAATATCTTAAGTGGAAAAAAATGATTTATCAGTGATTTTTTTGATAAATGTGTTAAAGGTCTTAACTACCGGTTAACATCTTGGAATATTCAATTGAATATTTTTGAGATTCAATATTGGGTTGGTGCAATATCCCGAGGCCCGAAAAGGCTCGGTGAAAACAGTATAAAATTATTAAATATAATATATTAAGCACGTGATTTTTATTCAAAATATTTGAATAACTCTAAAATATTGCATTGTTTGAGAAATATGAGACCACTGTTATGTCCAAAATATAGTATGGACCCTAGGAGGTGTATAAAATTTTAAGGCACTGGAAATTTGGATGTCTCTCTCATGAGTTAAAGTTATTAAATAATATTTAATATATTATTTATTAAAAATAATTAAATATCACCCAAATGGTGCATCGTATGGAAACTCTAAGATCACCGATGGGTCCAGAATGATGGGTTTACCCTAGAAGAGGTATAACGTTTGTTAGCATCTAGCGTTTGGATGCCTCTCTTGAAAAAATAACCATTTTATTTTATTTTATTATTTATTCCATTTTTAATTAATAAATCATGAATATCTCTCAAATGGTTTGTTATTTGAGAAATCTGATATCATTGTTGTGTCCGGAATGAGATATTTATTCTAGACATGGTAGAAAATTTATACGCAAAGAGTGTTTGGTCAGGTCATTAATTATTTTATGTTTTAATAATTATATTAAATGATTAATTATATTAATTTAATTTAATTATTAAATATAAATATACTTCACTGTTCATCTTCCCAAAGCCATGCTGGAACTCCATTTTTAATGCCACAAGTTTTCAAAACCTTCCATCTCCACCCGTTTTAAACCATTTCAATCACCAATACCCTAATGGGTTGAATTAAAACCCTTAATCATCAAGATTTGGTTGAAATAGTGGATTAAATTAGGGTATTAATTTTTGGGTGAAAGGATCTGTCATGGGCACCTTCAAATGATATGTGATTTTTGGGTACTTAGGTGCAGTAGAGTGGCTAACCATGGTTGTCTCTCAAAGGATGAAGTAAATTTGACAACTTATTAAAGGTATTTTGAAAATAATATAAAATGGAATAATAACACTACTTTAAAGGATGTGGGGGTGTTTTTCCATTCATAAAGCTAGAATAAGTTTGTTGGAAGAATATTGTATAATTTTTTTGTTTTTATTTTTGAAATAAAGTTCGATTAAAAAGACCCAACAACAAGATGTTTTTTTTAGAAAATATTTTAAAGGCGTAATTGATCTAACTCTACCTATTCACTCAATTATATATCATTATCATTTAAATTAACATTCACTTAATTATTATCCCTTAATTTCTTAAATCTTGAACCCTACTATAATTAACTTTACCACAAAGATGAAGTGAATTTGACCCTAGGCTAACTTCAGAGCATGCAATCGCAGCACCCTATTTTGATTGATGTTATAAGGTTAGCTTATGTTAAGTGTTAAATTAAGGCACATTTCCTCTCTAGAAATTAGAATTAATTTAGTTTAGTTATTATATTTGAACACTACAAATTGATCCCGTATGGTTTTGTATTACAGATTAAGTTCACGCTCTCACAATTTACACAAAATCTCGTCCTCACGTGTTTTTGTGTTAATTGTTCAATTTCTTGCTTAGTTTAAATTAAATTAAAAACTCAATTAATTGATCATATTATTTGAATTATATTATATCATTGATTCAAAATAAATTAATGAATAATGATAGAGTTCGATCGATTACTAAAAAAACTACTCTTACATGGGTGGTGCAGTCATCATAGAAACGTTATACAAGTGAAAAGGTTTAGAAAGGGTATAACCCAATATTTTTTATACTATTGAATTCCAGACCAAAGAGGAATATTAATAGAAGAATAAAATTAAAAATAACAGAATAATTATAATAGAAACTAAGAGTTTATTGAAAGCACAATAACATTACAACAAAGAAAAGGAAAAGAAGATCATTTTGGAGGAGATCCTAGCTTGGTAGCTTCCATCCTCCAATTGTGAATTTAAATGGTGTATAACCATTTCTCCTGTGCTCCCAATCTTATAATTCACGTAACAACCCCTCAAAATAATAAAAACACTAATTTATAGAGTGTATGGGAAGCTAGGTTTAAAGAGGTTTCAAGTGTGAATGGGGAATCTCATCCGAATATTATAATCCAATTTATACTTCCCATTTTACCTTCAAAACGTGTGAACCAGATATTCTTGCAAAATAATTATTTGTGTATAATTGAGTTTGAGAGATCATCTAAAAATTTGGGCTCAATCCAAGCTTGGATGTAGAAGTTATGACCCAAATACAGAACCTATATCCAATCTAGAGGGTCCAGCCCACATTTGACTTCATGATCCATTTAATCCAAAAAAATATACATTTTAGCTCCAATGTCCTGAAAAAAGTTTTAGGTAATTAATTCATGAACACATTTACAAAATTTCAAGTTCAAATAATAAATATTAAAATATTTATCTTTGAAATACTACAGTGCACTATAAATGGTAAAACTGGAATTTCCATCAAATTTTCAAATAAATGATCTAATCCCAAATATTTTATAAGTAATCATATTTAACACAATGTGAGGAAATTTTATCATTTATTATCAAAAAATATTCAATAAAAATGTGTTTTATCAACTCCCCCACACTTACCCTTTTTCACTCCTAGGAAAAACCTCATATCATGTATTCGAAAAATTTGTGACAAGATATGCATATTCATATTTCTCAATCCACAGTGTAAATATAGGCAAAGTAAGAATCCCATAAAGAGTCAATATCAATAAATTTTAAATTATTTGTCTCATAAATTGTGTCAAAACAAAATCCAGTGAGATTCATAACACTAATCATAGAGAAACAAGTCATGGGTATATCATGCCACTAATTCTCCACGTGTGTGTGTGCCAACCATTCCAAACTTGTCTCTCCACCCTTTATCAAGTATATTCAGGTAAATAAAAACTTTTCTTCTTACCTTATTCTATTCCACCGAACATGTTCAACATCCTTTGCAATCAAATTCCAAAAACCACTCATTTAAGCATTCCCAGAAGTCAAACCATGAGCTCCTGACCTAAATATCCCCACATGTTGTACATTTCTTCACTCCCCTCTTTATTGATTGTTTTTGTTTTTTTTTTTTTGTTTTTTTTTTGAATTTTTTTAGAGGGAATAAAACAGTCAAATATTAGGTTCACATGCATAGGTCAATCTGGTATAGTGATGGAAATGATCGGAAGAGAAACGAACATATGGAAAGACCATATTATAAGTTGAAAAGAATTACTTACCCAAAATATACATTCAATTGGGTAAGAGAAACTCACAAGTCATGATTGTGTGAAAAAATGTGTGGAGAAATCAATGACACAATTTACCATGAACAAATATCACAAATAATGATGTCAATATCTAAAAGGTTTTATAATGACATAGCCATTCATATCATCAATGACTTCAATTTTTATAAAAGTCAACCCTTAATAATGAAATCTTACTCATGCTTATATTTCTACCAATGAATTTTGAAAACATGCATTTTCCATATGTTCCACATGAGAATGTTACATGATATTTTTTTTATTTTTTATTGATTTTTTTTTTTTTTTGAAATTTTTAACCAAAAACTTAGTAGAAAATACACGTAAAACACACAAATGAAAATCCTAAATATCTACCCCAAAATGTTGTCCCCTTTCCCACACTTAAAATATTGAATTTTTTTCAATGTGAACCTATGAGATGTTATATGCACATGAAATTTATAATTTTAAATAGAAAAAAGAATATAAAAGTGAAAGGGTTAGGAACAGCCTGATATGCTCAAGTGATGATGGGGTCATGCAATGTGATGAAATCCACTGCATCAGTAGGAAGTCCCTCAATGTACTATTTCAAACGTTTCCCATTAACTGTAAAGCTCCTTCCTATGTCCTCTTGTGTGATATCCACTACACCATAATGAAAAACATTAGTCACAATATAAGGACCTAACCACCTGGAACGCAACTTACCAGACATCATCTTCAGTCATAAACTATAGAGCAAGACTCTCTCTTCAACTTCAAATTATCTTTTCTGGATCATTTTTTCATGATCTACTTTTTATATTTCCTTATAGAGCCTTGAGTTCTCATATGAAGACAATATAATCTCCTTAATCTCTTGAATTTGTATCTTCCTTTGGACTCTAGCTTGGGAAAAATCCATGTTACATTTCTTTATAGCCCAATAAGCTTGATGCTCAACTTCCATGAGGATATGACACGCTTTACCAAAAACAATCCAAAATGGTGATATAACAATGGGTGTCTTGTATATTGTCCTATAATCTCATAGCGCATCATCCAAGCACTTGCTCCAATCCTTCCTATTTGGATGCACGGTTTTCTCCAAAATTTATTTCAACTCACGATTTGAAACCACAGCCTAGCCATTTGTTTGGGGCTGGTATGGTGTTGATCTTTTGTGTGTCACCCCATACTTTCGAAGTAGGGAAGCCAAATTCTGATTGAAAAAGTGTGTCATTTGGTCACTGATGATGTCCTTCGGTACTTCAAACCTACAAAAAAATACATGCTTAGAAAAAGTCCACAACGACATGAGAATCATCAGTCCTGGTGGCCTTATCCTTCACCCATTTTCTCACATAAGCAATGACAACCAAAATATAAAGGAAACCAAATGAACTAGGAAAAGGACCCATAAAATCAATGCCCCATACATCAAAAATATCACAGAATAATATGGGTTGTTGGAGAATCTCATGTCTCCTAGAAATATTACCAGTGTATTGGAAATGTGATCACGACTTACAGAACACATGAGCATCATGGAATAAACTAGGACAATACAATCGAGAGTCAAAAACTTTCCTAGCTATCTATTGGGGTCCAAAGTGTCCACCACGAGAAAGTTTATGAGATAATTGGAGAACAGACTCAAACTCGTGATCAGGAACACACCTCCTAATAACATGGTCACTACACATGTTCCATAAGTAGGTATCATCCCACACATAAAATATAGACTCACTCTTTAACTTTTGGACTTTATGTTTCTTTAAATTTACAAGACTTTCATATGCAACAAGGTAGTTCACTAAATCAGCATACCAAGGATGTGTACCTGAGATGGAATAAAGATGCCCATCGGGGAAAGTGTCCCGAAGTGGTACCTAGTCCAAGGTGTCATCCTCTAGTGTGTGAGTAAGACTACTCATGTGGTCCACCACTAGGTTTTCCGACCCCTTCTTTTCCTTTATCTCAATGTTAAATTCCTGAAGAAGGAGCATCCATCAAATTAGCCTGGGCTTTGCATCCAGCTTCTTCAATAGGTACCTCAGAGCTGCATGGTCAAAAAAACAACTACTTTAGAGCCCAATAAATATGAACGAAATTTATCTAATGAAAATATAACATCAAGAAACTCCTTTTATGTGGTTTTGTAGTTTAATTGGTCTGAATCCAATATCCTTGATGCATATGCAGTCACATGTGAACATGCTTCCACCCTATGAGATAAGACAGCTTTGACTGTCAAAGTTGGAGGTGTCACACATAAGATCAAAAGGAAGCACCCATTGTGGGGGATGTATGATCAGTAGAGTGGTCAAACACTTATTTAGCTCATCAAAGTAAATCCTACAAGAATTATCAAACACAAAATCAGAATCCTTTTGAAGTAATCATGACATAGGAAGATCAATCTTACTAAAATATTTGATGAAGCACTGATAAAATAATGCATGCCCTAAGAAAGATCTAACATCATGCATGTATGAAGGATAGGGTAAGGATGAAATGGTATCTACCTTAGATCTATAAACCTATATCCCATGTTTTGACACTACATGCCCTAAGAAAATCCCATGCTCTACCATGAAATTACACTTTTAAAAGTTTAAGACCAGATTCTTCTCAATACAATGATTCAAAACCTTTCCCAAGCTAGAGATAAAATCATCAAATGAAGAACCATACACTGTAAAATCATCCATAAATACCTCCATGTAGGTCTTAATAAAATCAGAAAAAATACTCACCATGCATCTCTGGAAGGTACCTGAGGCGTTGCAAAGTCCAAATGGAATCCTTAGGTAGGAAAATTTACTGAATGCACAAGTGAATGTTTTCCTCTCATGATCCCCTAGAGCAATAAGAACCTGAAAATATCCAAAAAATCCATTGAAGAAAAAATAATGTGTCTTGTCAGCTAGTCTCTCAAGCATTTGATCAATAAATGGGAGGGGGAAATGATCCTTGCGAGTGGACTAATTTGGTTTCTTATAATCAATACACACACGCCAACTGTTTTGCACCCTCATTAGAACTAACTCAACTTTCTCATTTTTAACAACAGTAACACCACTTTTCTTAGGCACAACCTGAATAGGACTCACCCATTGGGAATATGAAATGGGATAGATTATACCTACCTTGAGAAATTTTTCAACCTCTTTTTTAACAACTTCCAGAAGGGTTGGATTGAGTCTCCTTTGTGGCTACTTAACAGATTTAGCCCCATCCTCCAAAATAATCCTATGCATGCAAATGGAGGGGCTAATACCTAACATGCCAACGAAGGTCCACCCGATTGTCCTAATATTCTCCCTCAAAATATTCAAAATATTTTCTTCATGTTCAAAAGGAAGATTATTATAAATTATAACAGGTAATCCCTCTCCACTTAGCAAGTATGGGTATTTGAGATTAGGTGGCAATGTCTTGAGTTCCAATGAAGGGGAGTGATGTATAGATGGATAAATTAAAGGAACTGAAATATGTGCACAATGAACATCAGTATCAGAATATACATCATCAAAATCAGAGAATAAAGCATCAAATCTATCAGCATACTCAACAACCATTTCATAATCAGAGTTCGTATGATCAAAATCAGAATATGAATCCATTTCAAAATTAAATCTAAGAGAGTCTTATGCATTAGAAATAGGTGTGTAAGTACTCTTAGACATCAAACTAGAACCAATACTCATAATCTCCCTAATCATAGGACAATCAAATTGTATGGGGTTTTTATTTTGTGGTTCAAAATGAGAGATAACAAATGCATAATGGTCCTATGAGGGGTACTTAATAGATTCCATAACATTAAATATCACACCTTCATCCCCAAAATCCATGGAAAGTGTACCCTCATTGAAATTTATGATAGTTTTACAGTTTTGAGGAAGGGTATACCTAAGATAATGGGAGCATGAGAACTTACCTGATCGTCCTCCATGTTAAGCACATAGAAATCTGTTGGAAATATCATATCTATTACCCGGACAAGTACATCCTCAAGGACTCTCGTTAGATATGTTTTAGCTCTATTTTCCAACTACACCACTACTCTCATCGATTTCAACTCACCAACCTATAAAGAAGAGAATACAGAGTAATGAATTACATTTATGGAATCTCCACCACCAAAGCCATTTTTTTCATTTTCTAAAAAGTCAGTTTAAGGGTTACCGGTAACCGTACAGACAAACGCAGTACCCAACATTCCACAGAAATTTCAAATTTCAAATTTCAAAATTTTCCAGAATAAAAATTTCGAGTGCAAACTTGACCAAACCCATGCCACGCGTTCACCTCGCGTCGCACAACCGTATCGAGCCATGAACCCTTGTCATGTCTCCAATCAGAGCAGGTCTCCAAAGAGAACAGAATTGACATCGTCGCTGGCTCGTCATCATCACATCGACACTCACCCCGATCATCATTTTCATCGCTGGAAACTGGAAACCACCATCTTCATTAAGGAAGCATCACCAGGAACCAAGGAACAAAGCACCAACACCGCTAAAGCTCCTCTGGAATGGTGTCGGTTGCTCGAAAAACACCTCCCAAAGCCTCGTTCTAAACCATCGCACCAGACCAACTCGGACAGTAGCATAGAAAATTGAATCCAAAGCAGAGTTGAGCAGAAACCATCCTGAACACCACCAGAATGAAGAAAATCATAGAAGCCACAACCGAAAATTGCCAACAGATCCAGAAAAATAGCCACTGGTGCCACCAAAAAAACATCCCAAAGGAACACTGAAACCCATCAACAGTACCATCCAACTCCACTTACTCATCTTTATACTAAAAATGACTAAAACAAAAAGCAAAACTACGGATGAGAACAGATACCACCAGAAAGGAGAAACAGAACCGGGGATGAAACCCTGATGAAAGCTGGGAAGAACCCAAAAAGGAAAAAACACGACCGCCTAACTGTATGGCATAAAACCCTTATGTAACCATCATTCTAACTCCGAACTGGAGAGTAAAGGTGGAACCCTGGGTTAGAGCTAGTTGGGAAACTGAGAATGAAAGGGAGCGAACAAAAGGACCGACTCTAGTAGCGTCAGAAACCCACTATCCACCGCACCGCAAATTCCAAAGCCTCGATGTAAACACCACCCCAACTCCGACCAGGATAGGCACGGAGCAACTTGAGGCCAGATCGGGGTACGGAAACAGAGGGCATCCACAGCACGTACCTTTTTCGGAAGAGGAAAAGCTGCGGAGAAATCCCACAGCGGCAAGCACCAGAGGAGAGGCCAAGGACGAAGGGGAGAAGCCATGAGCAGAGGATGAGTCCAAGAACGATGGGGAGAATCAGAGAAAGGGGCTTAGAAACCCTAGAGGGGAGGAGAAGAGGAGCGCAGGGAGCACTCTCCGCAGAGAGCGCGGAGAGCTCTATTGAGCATATACTTTTTATGGAAGCTCTTAAATCACAAATAGCATTGGAAAAGTGTAACTCTTATATGGTTCATGGGATGGTGAATGTCCCTAAATCCTTTAAATTTGTAGGAATTGATATAGTTGGTGTAATAAGTGACAACACATTCTTTCCAAGATTGATCCTCTCATTTCCCTTGATCCCTCTTTGATTGGTACAAATTTCCTTTAAGAATTTCACATAACTTGGGATTTTCTTGATGTCTTCGAGTAGAGGGATGTTGATCTCCACACGCTTCAATGTATCCAAAACTTCTTTTTGCATCACCTCTTTAGCCATCTTCTTAGTTTGTACAACCCTGTTTGGAAAGAGTAGGGGTTTAGGAGAAACATCATTAATCTTTTTCTTACCTTTATCTTTCTCCTTGGGTTGCTCATCAGCTGGTTTTGAATTGGGATTTTTTGGAGTTGAGGTGAATACCGGTGGAATGATATGTGAAGATATATTAGTTTTTTTATTACCACTTATCAATGTTATGGCACTGACATTCCCCTTTGGATTTAGAGTAGGTTGGTAAGGTAGATTTCCATAATTCTTACAACTAATTCATGAAGGGAAGTGTCAATCTAGCTAATTTGAGTTTTTAACTCCCTTATCTCCGAACCTTGACTCTTTAGATCATTTTTTTGATTAAGATCAATTTGTTTCAAAATATCATCAGTGTTAGAATATACCTTGTATAAGGCCCCAGCCTTAAACCTTACATAATTGTGAGTTATTACAAGATTAAACCTTGAGGATCTTTTCGGGTTTAGAGTTTTAGAGAATTAGATCTTAAAACATGCATTACAACCCACATTTAAACAAAGTGGTTACAATAAAAGATAGTATTCTTTTTTCCCATAAATGGAAACATATTGAAAATAAAAAATGGATTCTTTCTTGACACATCCTTGACTCTATCATCTTATCATGTACCTTTTCCTTGACCTGTGAAAAACATTTCAAAAACTTGGGATGAGCATAAAAAACTCAGTATGGGTTATAAAAAAAACATGGAAAGGAAACATGAGTTCATATATACATAATAATGAAATCATACTTTACCCATAAAACATAGGCACTTTAACACACCTCATAAAATCCTGAATAAATCATATAAATCATAAGACATAAAGGTAACTTGAGGCATTCATAACATTCTTACGTATGGAGTAACCCTCTTGGTTACGTTTGGAATACCCATCACAGTATATTCCCTAAATCTCTTCGGACAAACCTTAATGTTTCACTCCTTCGCGTTACCCAATGCATTGGAGAGCTATATCGGGCTCACCCACCTTTAGTTTATCACGGAACCACCCGTCTTCATAATAATTCCCAAGAACCTCAACATAATCGTATCACATAAAACATGCATAAAGGAAACATAACATTTCCACATTTCAATCACAAGATATCAATACAACACATTGATATAATAAAAACATTATGAAAACCATTTTCAATACCAAAATAAAATAAAAGTAAAACATGGTATTTATTTTTCTTTTAAAAAGAAGGTATGGATTGTAGGGGAAGCTGAAACTCAAATAATGGTCACGGCGGCGGAGAAGTCGTTGTCGCCGCATACGTACGACAAAAACATTCCCTTTTGTCGATTAGTAAATGCTTTGTATAAAAAATATTCCTTTTTAATAAACGTAAAATTCAAAGGGGTTTATACACCGTATAAAAGAAGGTTGTGTATAAAACAAAATATGTCGCAATGAAAGGAGATTGAGACGAAGTCCCATACCTCGTATCCGACTTGACCCGACTGTTATTTAATCTCCTGAATAATAAACTTGAGTTAATCTCTACTTGATTAAGAACCTTTTTCAAGTTCATTATTCCTTTTATACCATGTTATGAACATCATGTAATCATTTAAGTTAATAATGTTCATTTTGTCGGTATTTGGTTCTTAAGTCAAAAATAGACTTCTTACACTTACATGTTGTTAATTTGGTCAAAGGTTCGTTATATCCAGAATGATATTAATGATTTGGATAACATATACATCATATATATTCAGCATATACATGTATTTATAATATTACATCACATTTAGAGGTAAGAAATGAAATGCACCGTTCATGGAGACGGTAAGCCGTACGTACGCATGAACGCTACTTCCATTTCTATTTCGTATTTTCTGGAATGGAGTCATAATGATATAAGAGTATATTATAATTCCAGTATAATAACATTTATAATATCATTAACTTTATCCTTTACACATCCCACATATGGTATTAACGAATCAAATCACTTTCAGGGGGCGGTAGTCCGCACTTCCTAAAATGAAGATATCGTGTTCACCCATAATGGAAACAATAATGGTATACCATAAATGAAAAATACAGAAGCTTAAGGAAAGAATAAACATATTATATATCATATATAAAAATAGTGACATCATAATGGCCACCTTTGAAGGTGTTAAATGAGTATTGAACAATCATCGTTTCGGGAGGCAGAATTTCGCCATCCACAGAAACCGTATGTTATTTAACCATTTGATGTAGTTGTGTGAGAGTGTAGCTCGAATAAATCTTATAACAACATCCTAGTATATTTAAGATACTGTTTTTGTTACAAAAGAAGTAAATAAAAAGAGTTTAGGTGGTTGGAGAAGCAAAATAAACAAATGAACATGAGAGAATGAATTACCTTTAAAAGTGTAACTCCTTTTGATTTGAGCCTAAAGGATTCCTTTGAAAGGATTATGCCCAAAGGGAATCCTCTAGGATGAGTATAGGGATTTGGAGAGAGTAAATGGGCAGGGGATGGCCGATACAAAGGCTTTAGGAGTGTGTGAAATGAGGTAGAGGTGGGGGCCTTTTATAAGAGGAGAGGAGGGGCACTCTTGGAAAGTAAAGATAAGTTACTTTATTTTAAAATGAGTTTCAGATTCAAAAGGTCCCACATTGATATAATTATAGGATAAGGTGATAAGGGTTCGAAATCCACCCATCCAATAGGTTTTGGACATGTTTAGGTCATAGATTTTATGTTATCTTTTCATTTTATTTAAATCCTTTATTAATGAGGTAATCGCTACATCATTATGATGTCATAAATAAATTTATTTATTTAATGTAAAAAATATATATAAAAAAATACTATGATGTAGGAAATATTTTTATCTTTCTAATGAATACTTATAATCAAAAATATGATCTTTATAACCCCATGTAAAAATTGTTTTAGTAAAATAACTCATGTTTGTGTCATTTTTACTTTAACATTAAATAAAAAGTTATTTATGTCATTTCCCAACCAAAGTGGCTCCATGGGGTCCCCAAGTTGACCCATGGCTTGTCTTGGTCGGTCATGACACATCCAATAAGGTTAGGACATGTTTCTAGGTCATTTTATATTATTAAATCATTATTTTTACCTTAAACTACACTAATTACCACTAATCGCGATTAAAAACTTAATAAGTTACTATTCACCAAAAAATTATTTTAATCTCATTGAACCACATTTTACTTCTTAATGACAACCATTTATGTCGGATTTTTGAAATTCAAAACACAATGATGGGAAAATTTCATTTAAACGGAAAATCAGTTTTTATAAGTACCACTTAGTGGTTTCACTATTCATCAAAAATTGAAGTTTTTTAGAAAATTACCAAAACTTCACCCTAAGCTATATGTGATATTCCGAATTCAAAAATGAATTATATTTTACAAAATTCAAAACATATAAGTCACATTAATTAATTTAATAATTAATTCCCGCTGTCAGAGCAAATAGCGTGTTTTTATAAAACAATAAGTATCAAAAGATTGACACCAGTTTAAGTCTAATTTCAAAGTAAAATTGATTCCAATAACCACCATTGGATTAAATGGTAAAAATATTTTCAGATTACACATTAAGAGCAATTCAAAAAATAATCTAATCATATAAATAAATTAGATTAAGAAGCAGTTTTGATGTAAAATGCAGTATTTTTCACTATTCATTAAAAAATGAACATTGTCTGAAAAATACCAAAAATTTATCCAATGTAAAATTAAATGTCCCAATCATAATGAATATGTTTATTTTGACAAATATAGATTATAAAATTGTCAAAAGATAGATTTAAAAATGGTTTTCCATCAAAAGGCAGTAAAACAATCTTTTAAAAATATTAGTGTATTCCATGCTTAAGATTGGATTTATTTTCATTTTAAGCCTCTAAAACAATATCTAATTCATTAATAGACATAGATAAAAATATATATTATTCATTACTTACTTGGGATGTTACACCTTGGTTTGGGGATTCCCTTATTGTTGACTTGTTGATGTTTGAGCTTCAAATCTCCTTTGGGGTTGTTGGAAACCCTGTTGGTAAGGTAAAGGCTGGTAGAAGTTTTGTTGAAAAGGGGGAATTTTATTGTTTTAGAAAATTAATAAAGATTATTTTGTGGATATGTTTGTTGTTTCTGCTGATATGGTCTCCCAGGAAACACTGCTGCACAATCTTATGTTTCTTGCAGTTGGGGGAAACAGTCAGTTGGGTGGCTTGTCTCAATGCAAATGCCACAAGGCCTTGAAGGAGTGGGTTGAGATGTCTTTTGAGACAAAGTAATTTTCCTCACCATAGTGTTCAATTATTCCAACTTGGTATCAATTAAATTACTCTCAATAGAAGAAGTACTTACCTGATGTACTCCCTTAACATGTGGTGTACCTCTATCACCAAATTGTTGGGAGTTTTGGGTCATTTTGTCAATTAATGAACGTGAAGCTACTGGTGTCTTTTCCACCAATGCTCCTCCATTCGCAGCATCCACCATGATTCTCTCTATAGGTGTTAGTCCTTCATATAATTATTAGATGAAGATTTTATCACTGATTTGATGATGTGGGCAGCTTGCACACAACTTCTTAAATAACTCTCAGTACTCATACATTAACTCGCCTGGGGCTTTCTTGATACCTGTAATATCCTTTCAAATGGATGTGGTCCTCGATTATGGAAAAAATATCTGCAAGAAAATACGGTTAAAATCGTTCCAAAAAGTTACATCTTCATATTTTAAATAATACATCCAATCTTTTGCAGCTCCATAAAGTGAGAATGGGAATGATCTTAGTTTGATTTGATCTTCAGAAACATTTATTAGTTTTAAGGTTGATCAAACCACATTAAATTATTTAAGTTTTTTATTAGGATCCTCACCAGAGAGTCCATGAAATTTTGGAAGCATGTGAATTAACCCAAATTTCAGTTCAAAGTCTGATTCGAGATTTGGGTATGCAATGCAATTTGGTTGATAAATAATATCAGGTGTAGCCAATTCTCAAATGGTTCTATTAAGTTAATTTCCATTATTTTCAGCCATTTGTTATTGTTTTATGGTTGAATTTGAATTTCTTTCAATTTCAATGTCTTGAGATTTTATTAATTCTCCAATTGGTTGAATGTTGAAACTTCATGTAGACTGAGAATGTCTGATTCAAGCCCTAAGGTTGCGTTCAATATTAGGGTCAAGATCTAAAAGATCCTCAGGATTATTTTGTGTCATAAATCAAATAAAAATGAAAAGAATAAATTTGGACCATAGTAAAATAAAAATGTGAATTTTGAGTTGATGTTCAAAATGAAGAAGAATAAAATAATAGAATAATAAAAAATTAAGATTGGATAAAGAAGAAAGAAAGAAGAGAAGAAGAGAATAAAATGTAAAATAAAATAAATACCTCTAATTAATTGAAATAATTACTTGCCTCTCCGGAAATGGTGACAATTTTAAAGGAGTTTTCATGGGTTCCCTCAAATGATATGTGATTTTTGGGTACTTAGGTGTAGTAGAGTGGCTAACCAAGGTCATCTCTCAAAAGAGGAAGTAAATTTGACAACTTATTAAAGGTATTTTGAAAATAACATAAAATGAAATAACAGCACTACTATAAAGTATGTGGGGGTTTTTTACCATTCATAAATCTAGAAGAATTTTTCTGGAAGAAGATTGTATAATATTTTTGTTTTTATTTTTGAAATGAAGTTTGATTAAAAAGACCCAACAAGAAGATATTTTTTAGATTATATTTTAAAGGTGTAATCGATATAACTCTACCTATTCACTAAATTATTTATAATTATAATTTAAATTAACATTAACTTAATTATGATACCTTAATTTTTTAAATCTCGAACCCTGCTAGAATTAACTTTACCACAAAGATGAAGTGAATTTAACCCTAGGATAACATCGAAACATGCAATCAGAGCACCCTGCTTTGATTAATGTTCTAAGGTTAACTTATGGTAAGTGGTAAATTAAGGAACATTTTCTCTCTAGAAATTAGAATTAATTGAGTTTAAGGATTATATTTGAATACTACAAATTTATCCTGTATGGTTTTGTATTTCTGATTAAGTTCGCGCTCTCACAATTTACACAAAATTTCATCCTCTCGTTTTTTTATGTTAATTTTTCAATTTCTTTATTAGTTTCAATTTAATTAAAAAATAAATTTATTTATTATATTATGTGAATTATATTATATAATTTATTCAAAATAAATTAATTAATAAGTATGGAGGTCGATCGATTACTAAAAAACTACTCTTCCATGGGTGGTGTAGTCATCATAGAAACGTTATATAAGTGAAAAGGTTTAGAAAGGGTATAACCCAATATTGTTTCTACTATTGAATTCCAGACCAAAGAGGAATATTAATAGAAGAATAAAATTGAAAATAACATAATAAGTTGAAGATAAACTAAGATTTTATTGAAATCAGAATAACATTACAACAAAGAAGAGGAAAAGAAGAGCATTTTGGAGGAGATCCTAGCTTGGAAGCTTCCCTTCTCCAATTGTGAATTTAAATGGTGTAGAACCACTTATCCTCTACTCCAAATCTCATAATTCACATCAAAACCCATCCAAATGGGAAAAACGCTAATTTATAGAGTGAAGGTAAATCTAGGTTTAAAGAGGTTTCAAGTGTGAATGGGGAATCTTGGCCAAATATTTTAATCCAACTTGTACCGCCCATTTGACCTCAAAAACGTGTAAGCCAGCTATTCTTCTAGAAGAATGATTTGTGCATAATTTATTTGGAGAGATCATCTCAAAATTTGGGCCCAATATAATCTTTTATGTAGAATTTATGTCCCAAATACAAAACCCATATCCAATTTGGCAGGTCCAGCCCACATTTGACTCCATGGTATATTTAGTCCAACCAAATGTACATTTTAGATCTAATGTCCTGAAGTAAAGTTGTATCTCATTAATTCAGGTACAAATTTACAAAATTTCAAGTTCAAATAAGAAATAATAAAAAAAATTATCTTTGAAATACTACAGTGCACTATAAAGGGTAAAACTGGAATTTCAATCAAATTTTTAAATGAATTATCTAATCCCAAGTATTTTATAAATAAACATATTTAACACAATGTGAGGAAATTTTATCATTTATTATAAATAAAATATTCAATAAAAAAATTATCATTGGATGAAGGAACCATAACCCAATTGGGGTTATACATACCTGAACCCTTTCAGTTATGGTTCTTGGTCGATTAGGTCGAATCGAAGGACTTGTTTTCTTCATTCTTGTGATCAGTGGTGTTATATCTCTCTTTTGCAGACTTCTCCTCCCGCATACGCGACTCGCTGGTCCTACGATTGGTTCCCCTGGTCTATGTGTTTCTTTCCTTTATTTTAATTTTTGTTTAATTCCATTTCTTTATCCTCCCTTCTTAACAATAAAAAAGGTTGAATAATAATTTTATGAAACCCAAATTATAAATATATATTTCATCAAATTATTGGAATGGACAGTTGTTTAAAATTATCAAATGATAATTATTTGAATTATCAAAAGATAATGAATTATCAAAAGATATATATGTGTGTGTGTGTGTGTGTGTGTGTGTGTGTGTATGTGTGTGTGTATGTATGTATGTATGTATGTATATGTATGATAAAAACACATGGGATAATTTATTAAAATTATCTAATGTTATTTATTTTGATTATCAAAAAGAGTGATATATACGTATACACTCACAGGTATATATATATAGTTAGTTAGATATGTGTTTTTAATAATTACTTTGGAAATTAAGGATAATTTTATTAAATATAAAATTATCAATGTGTAATTGCTTTGAATTATTAGAGGACAATTACACAACTTATAGAAAATAATTATCTAAAATTATCAATGGATAACTAAAAGGTAATTATCACATGAAAATATTATCACAATTATCATAGGATAATTATGTGTATTTTCAAAGGATAATTATTATAATTGTTAAATGATAATTTGAAAATTATCCAAGTGAGATAAAATATTGTCGCATGTAATATTTTAATCGATAATTTTGAGAATTATTCAGGAGAGAGAAACAATCATCGCATGTGATATTTTATTTTCTTTTGAAATAAAATATTTGGTTCTGGTTCTAGGAACCCTTGATAAATGTCAAACTTTGATGTTTATAGGTTTATGATAATAAGTCTATGAGAATGTATACTGAACCACACATAGTGATTTATCAGTGCTGCTGACATTAACAAAATTGAGGTAGGTGGTTCTGTTCTAATTTACCAAATTGATTATCCTTGTATTTCTTGAATTGTTTCAATTTTTGATTTAAATTAAATTGCTCAAAATTTTCTTTCAATTTAATTGATAAAAACTTGATTCCAGTGAATCAGGATATTTGAAATGGTTTTGGCATGGAAATTTAAAAAACACTTAATTCCATTGATTTGGGTGTGTTTATTGGTTGATTTAAATTGTTTAAATTAAATTGTGTATTTTATGTCAATGATTTCAATTAAATTGTTGAATTTAATTGTGGAAATAAATTGTGTAATGATGAAATGTGTTTTGAATGTATTTCAAAATGGTGAAAATGGCTTTAAAATGTTTTGATAGAAACCCAGTGGTTTTATCTTGTGATGTTTAGGTTTTAAATGGAAATGAATTGGAATTTTTGAAATGGAAGAATGGGATTGATCATATTTTTAAGCAGTCTTAAAATAGTTCACCCATCATGTAAGAGCGCATTCAAGCCTTAGGTAATTAGTGAGTTATTTGGATACACTCTACGCTATGACAATGTTCTAAAATATACTTGTGGCGGGTCACATCCCCGAAGGGTTGGTGACGAGTCTCCTCTAGCCAGTTTCATAGGGATGTGTGTATACACATTTTGTTGAGTTCACATAGAGAGTGTGGAATCCTATAACTGGTTAATACTATCATACCTTTTAGAGGATGACCATGTTGATCGCTTGTTTATTTATATTTGAGATATAAATGTATGTAAATGTTTTTTGAACTAATTTACATGTCTTCTAAATTTATATAAACTATTTTATATAAATATTTTACATAAGAAATTTTTTAAGAAATGTTCCATCACTTTTAAAGTAAAGCATGTGCTTTGAATGTATTTTCCATAATTTTGAAAACATATAGCATGTTTTGTTTAAATATTATTTTGAATTACCAAACCAGATTGTTTTGAAAAATGAAAGCTTTTCTTTGGATAATCTTTATTTGGTATTTGTTATGGAATATTTGGTGTTATCCTACTGGTCTTAGGATCACACCCTACTTTTTCCTTCGAGTGTTTGTAGACTTTCTCCTTCTAGGCTCGAGCAAGGGGAAGGGATCTCTTGGAGGTGGATCCATCTATTGAGCTTTGGATGTGGTGAGTTGTGTCCTTAATAACTTTGGAGTTATTTTCCTGTTTTAAGTACTTGGGTTTTAGTACTTTGGATTTTATTCCTGGTTTTATTCTATTACTTTACTCATAGTGGAGTTTTCCTTTGACATGCATACTGTCTTTTATCTTTTGCTTCCATATTCTTGTGGCAGAAATCATTCCCACTTGTATGTAGTGTGATTCCAGGTGCTAGTCGTCAACCCATGGGGATCAGTAATTCACTTTGGGACATGTCAGGGCCAACTCATTTATCATGTTACTAGGGTGCCTAGGATAGTTTGTGATAAAATGGTAGCAAAGGGAGGTTGAGATTTTTTCTTGAAGTCAGTATGCATTTATGAAATCTTGTCAGTACTGAGGCGGTAGTTGCGATTGAGTGCTTGGCCAGCTCTCACCATAATGACCCTTAAGTCACTAGGGGTGGTTAGGGAATGAAATTTTATGGATTAGTTATATTATTTTCCCTATTTTGATTTGGATAGAGTGAAATCCAAATCATGTATGTTCTACCGGTCGGGATCATGTTTCCTTTGTTGCTATGTATGAGCATTATCTAATGTACTCTTTATTTTCTGTTGATGTTGTGTAACAGTATGCATCTGAGAAGATGTTTGAATAGGATCCAGGAAGGGGATACTTCTAAACATCAGTGAGAAAATCCTCCAATGGACCCGAGCCTAGTTGAGGTAATTGTGTGCACTGTCCAAGCTCTGGGATAGGCACCGCCTATAGTCCCCATTTAGTCTCCAGTTATGGAACATGGGGGTGTCCTTATAAATTGTTATCAAGAGTTATTTCACTAGAAATCACAAGTTTTCAAAGGCTCCACTGATCCTCAATATGTTGAGGAATGGTTGGGAAATATAGAACATCTTTTTGAGTTCTTGGAGATACCAGATGAGATCAAGGTGAAGTGTGCCACCTTCGTGTTGGAGGGACCAAGAAGGAGATAGTGAGACAAGATAGTGACGGAAAAGAAACATGAGGGATTAGAGTGGAAGGACTTCAAGGTTTTTTTCACAAAATTTTTCTATCCAGATTCAATGGTGTTGGTCAAAGCTATGGAGTTTTTCAATCTTGATCAGGCTGAAAGAACTGTGTCTCCTACGGATGTTTGGGGAACTTGCAGAAGTTTTTTCACAACTTTTCTACTCCACACAATGGAATGAGACCATCAACACCTTCAAAAACTATGGGTCAATCAAATTTTTCATGTACAAAATCATTCCATCCATAGGAATCTAGAATGAAGCCTCTTCACATAGTGGAATAATCTTCAGAGAAAGCAGATACTGGTTCAATGACTGTAAGTGGTACCATTATTATAGCTTTGTTGTTAGTGACTCCTCTTTTTGATACTAGTGCATCTCACTCATTTATTTAAACCCGTATCTCTAATATTCCCATGGAGTTTTTATCTTGTGCAATGGATATTATTACACCCCTTAGTGTGATGAGAGAGCAGGGTCTCTGTATTCCCACTTGTGTCTTCTCTCTATCAGATATTGAGCTTTCTTCGAGTTTTCTGGTTCTCAACATGCAATCTCTTGATGTCATATTCAAGATGGATTGACTCATTGCCAATAAATCCTAGATTAATTATTGTTATCTTATATGGGTCTACCTTAATACACCTGATGTGACTATTATCTTTCAAGGAGAATGAGACCCAAGGTCGAGCTGATCTGGACCTTCTTATCCAAAGTTGTGGAAAGTGATACTGGGTTTTACTTTTGATATGGTGTGAGATTCAATGAGTGTTGATTTCCCTCGAGTTTTCATCAATTTTCACATCATGTTTCTTTCTAACTTTTCTGGTTTACCGTGTGGTAAGAGAGGTTGATTTTTCTTATAAATAATAGTTACCATTCTGCGATCAGAATGACTCCTTTTGAAGTCTTGTATAGTCATCCTTGTAAATATATGTTGTGTTGGTCGGAGATTGGTTAATGTTCCTTGGTTGGACCAAGTTTAGTGCAAGATACAACAGCTAAGATTTATTTGATTTGTCAGTGAATTTTAATGACCTAGATCCAATAGAAGTCTTATGTTAATCGTTACCATAGACCTTTGGAGTTCTAAGTTGGTGACTAGGTGTTCTTGAATGTTTCACCCGGTGGGTCATCGACGGCTTGTGAGGCAAGGGAAGCTTACTCCTCATTTTATTGGACATTTTGAGGTGGTTTAGAAGATGGAGAAAGTTGCATATTGTTTGACACAACCACCGTAACTAAAATTGATACATAAAATGTTCCATGTATTGCAATTGTTAAATTATCTCTCTGATCCATCTCACATTTTTAAGTGGAGTGGTATTGAGATTGAACCAGATTTATCTATGACTAATTGATTGGTCAGGGTTGTTGAATCTAAGACCAAGGTACTTAGTGGGACGATGATACCTCTGGTCTACGTATTATGTCATGATGGTTCAAATTCTAATGAGATGTGGGAGATAGAGGCACTGATGATAGAGTATTGACCTCATCTTTTTGACGTGGAGGCTTCTTCATAGGCTTTCTGGGGACAAAAAGTTCCTATGGTGGGGAGGTTGTAACATCTTGTTACTGTTTTAGGTTTTCCTAAACCAACTTGTTTTGAATTATTAATATCTTAAGAGGAAAAAAATGATTTATCAATGATCTTTTTGATAAATGTGTAAAAGGCCTTAATTTCTGTTTAACATCTTGGAATATTCAATTGAATATTTTTAGGATTCAACGCTGATTGGGTGAAAGATCCCGAGGCCTGTAAAGGCTTGTCCAAGATAGTATAAAATTATTAAATATAATATATTAAGCATGCACTTTTTATTAAAAATATTTGAATAACTCAAAAAACAGTACGTCATTTGGGAAATCTAAGACCACTTTTATGTTTGAAATATGGTGTTGACCCTAGGAGGTGTATAACATTTGAAGGTGCTGGAAATTTGGATGCCCCGCTCATGAGTAAAAGTTTTTAAATAATATTTAATATATTATTTATTAAAAATAATTAAATATCTCCCAAACGGTGTGTTGTATGGGAAATATGAGACCGCTGATGGGTCTGAAATGAGGGGTTTACCCTAGACGAGGTATAATTTTTTATAGTGTTGGGCGTTTGGATGCCTCACTCGCAAAAATAACTCTTTTATTTTATTTTATTATTTATTCCATTTTTTAATTAATAAATCATTAATATCACTCAAATGGTTCATCATTTAAGAAATTTACGACCACCATTGTGTCAGGAATGAGGTTTTTATCCTATACAGGGTATAAAATTTATATGCAAAGAGTGTTTGGTAAGGTCGTTAATTATTTTATGTTTTAATAATTATATTAAATTATTAATTATATTAATTTAATTTAATTATTAAATATAAATGGATTTCACTATTCATCTTCCCAAAACCACACTAGAACTCCATTTTTAATGCCACAAGTTTTCAAAACCTTCCATTTCCACCCATTTGAAACTGTTTCAATCACCAACACACTAATGGGTTGAATTAAAACCCTCTATCATGAAGATTTAGTTGAAATGGTGGATTAAATTAGGGTATTAATTTTTGGGTGAATGAACCATAACCCAATTGGGGTTATACATACCTGAACCCTTTCGGTTGTGGTTCTTGGTTGATTAGGTCGAATCGAAGGACCCGTTTTCTTCATGCTTGTGATCGGTGATATTTTATCTCTCTTCCGCAGACTTCTCCTCCCACAGTCGCAACTCACTGGCCTTGTGATTGGTGCCCCTGGTCTGTGCGTTTCTTTCCATCATTTTAATTTTTGTTTTATTCAATTTCTTTATCCTCCCTTATTAATAATTAAAAAAAATTTGAATAATAATTTGATGAAACCCAAATTATAAATAAATATTTCATCAAATTATTGGTATGGATAGTTGTTTAAAATTATCAAACGATAATTATTTGAATTATCAAAATATAATGAATTATCAAAAGATATATATATATATATATATTATAAACACGCATGGGATAATTTATTAAAATTATCTAATGTTATTTATTTTGATTATCAAAAAGAGTGATATATACATATACACTCACAGGTGTATGTATATATATATATATAGTTAGATATGTGTTTTTAATAATTACTTTGGAAGTTAAGGATAATTTTATTAAATATAAAATTATCAATGTGTAATTGCTTTAAATTATTAAAGGACAATTACACATCTAATTGAAAATAATTATAAAAAAATACTAATGGATAACTACAAGGTAATTATCACATGACAAGATTATCACAATTACCATAGGATAATTATGTGTATTGTCAAAGGATAATTATTATAATTGTAAAGTGATAATTTAAAAATTATCCGGGTGAGATAAAATATGATCGCATGTAATATTTTAATCAATAATTTTGAGAATTATTCAGGAGGGAGAAACTATCATCATATGTGATATTTTATTTCTTTTTGAAATAAAATATATGGTTCTGGTTCTAGGAACCCTTGACAAATTTCAAACTTTTATGTGTAAACACTTGAGATAATAAGTCTGTGAGAAGGTATATTGAACCAAAGAGGGTGGTTTATCAGTGTCGCTGACATCAACGACAATGAGGTAGGTTGTTCTCTTCTGATTAGCCAAATTGATTATCCTTGTATTACTTGATTTATTGAAATTTTTTATTTAAATTCAATTGCTCAAAATTTTCTTTCAATTTAATTGATAAAAACCTGATTCTAGTGAATCGGGATATTTGAAATGGTTTTGGCATATAAATTTGGAAAACCCCCAATTCCATTGATTTGGGTGTTTTTATTGGCTGATTTAAATTGTTTAATTTAAATTGTGGATTTGATGGAAATTATTTCAATTAAATTGTTGAATTTATTTATGGAAATAAATTTTGTAATGATGGAATGTTTTCTAAATGGATTTCAAAATGGTGAAAATTGATTAAAATGTTTTGATAGAAACCCAGTGGTTTTATCTTATAAAAAATACATGTTTTTGAATAAAACCTATTTTGGTTTTAAATGGAAAGAAATTGAAATATTTGAAATGGAAGAATGGGATTAATCATATTTTTAAGAAATCTTAAAATAGTTCACCCATCATGTAAGAGTGCATGTAGGCCTTAGGTAGTTAGTGAGTAATTTAGATACACTCTACGCTACAATAACATTCTAAAACATACTTGTGGTGGGTCACATCCCCAACGGGTTGGTGATGAGTCTCCTTTGGCTAGTGTCGTAGGGATGTGTGTATACACATTTTGTTGAGTTCATATAAAGAGTATGGAATCCTATAACTGGTTAATACTGTCGTATCTTTTGGTATATGACCATATTGCTCACTTGTTTATTTATATTTGAGATATGAATGTATGCTAATGTTGTTTGAACTACTTTACATGCCTGTTGAATTTATATAAACTATTTTATATAAATATTTTACATAAACCATTGTTTTATAAATGTTCCATCTCTTGTAATGTAAAGCCTGTTCTTTGAATATATTTTCAATCATTTTGAAAATGTATAACATGTTTTGTTTAAATGTGATTTTGAATTGCCAAACCCATTTATTTTGAAAATTGAAAGATTTTATTTGGATAATCTATATTTGACATTTTTTATGAAATCCTTAGTGGTATCCTACTGGGCTTAGGCTCACACCATACTTGTGCCTTCAAGTGTTTGTAGACTTTCTCCTTCCAGACTCGAGAAAATGGAAGGGATATCTTAGAGGTGGATATAGATATTGAGCTTTGGATGTGGTGAGTTGTTTACTTAGTAACTTTGGGGTTTTTTTCTTATTTTAAGTACTTGGGTTCCAGTACTTTGGCTTTTATTCCTAGTTGTATTCTATTACTTTACTCATAGTGGAGTTTTCCTTTGACATGCATACTATCTTTTGTATTTTTTTTCTCTATTATTGTGGTAGAAATCATTCCCAATTGTATGTTGTGTGTTGCTAGGTGCTATTTGTCAACCCATGGGTATCGGTAATGCCCTTTGAACTATATTAGGGCTAGTTCGATTATTGGGTTACTACGGTACCCAGTCTGGTTCATGACAATTTCTCTCTGTTATCGAGAGCATTCTAGAGGAAAGGATCTATAGGGATTTAGAGGATTCTCTCTAGAATTCATTATATATAATGTTTTCTAAGCTTGGTTAGGGTTAGAGACTAACATAATCTAGTATTTATAGGCCTAGGGGTAAATAATAAATAATTACAAAAGGGGACTTATTGTTCTCTTAATCCTCAAGGAACCCCATATCTAAATAATAATAATAATTTTTTATTTACTTGACAAGCACTGAACTCACAAGAAAATAAATATTATTTCCATGAATAAATAAATTAATATTTATTTAAATAATATTTAATATTTAATTTATTACCGGACCATTAAAATAAATTCATCATTTCTCCTCAATATTTATAGGGATATGAATAATGTTTCTTTATTAAAATAAATATATTTCACTAAATTATTCCCTAATAAATAAATAAATATTATATTTACTAAAATATAAAACAAATATTTATTAAATATTCAACTCATAAATATTTTCTCAAATAACTAGTGACTGAATATTTACGATCAACCAAAAACTGAGTAAATATCATTCCTTGAAGTGGAGAAAAATATTGAATTCTAATATTAAATTCTTACATAATTTAAGTGAGGTTTTGGATATACTCAGTGTGTGACCCTTTAGATCCCTTTCCCAATGGTATTAGATAGTACCGTCTAATGTCCAATCTTAAAATTTTGTGACATACCATGTCAACCATATAGAGAAGAATTATTTCCACAATGATAAATATCAACATATGAATATACCCTATGTAATATAATCCATTTATCATCATATCTCCAATCAATCAGGTTGTATACCAATTTTATTATCCTATGTGCTCAATGTCACTTTCTTTGACTTTTTGGTAACCAGACTTTCCAAAAAAAATTAAAGACAATAGACTTAGTCAGATAGTTTTTTTTCATCAAAGGGGATAAGATATCAACTTATATTAAATAACATAAGGAGAAAATCTTTTGTTTCATTATTCACTAATGAGATTTCAGTCATGACATACCCAACACATCCTACTTTTCCAAGAGTATATGTCATCACGGTTTTCATCAATACATAAAAGTATATAAATCGTGATATTTTTTAATAATAATCATAATGTATGAGGACCATTACACATGTATTCATATAGAAACATCTAATGACACATATAAAATATGGATTTTCTACTGGCGGGTCATGTTCTCATAACCACAATGATTATAGATTACCAAGGGTGGAATTTATGAGAAACGGTATAAATGTCTTATGATCCTCCTACCCTTGATAGCCTATATCATTTTTGTCCCATCAAAGGATATCATCCATCCATATAACAAATATTTGAGAATATTTTCATATCACTTCAAGGGTATCATCACAATGGGTAACTAATATAACATTTCTATATGACTAGTACCCTTAGGACATTTTCATATTTATTGTGAAGAAAAAGAAAAAATAAGATTTGGTAAATTTAAATTAATATTCAAGACCATGAATATATTGGTAATAATAAAATACATGGTTATTGGTTCTATAGAATCGACTCTAACACTTTATGAATGTATTTGACAACATTAAATTATATTGTACACATAGCATGATCCTAGAATAAGTGAAGAATGGGGAGTGATCAAAACTATTGATCAAGGGGTTGGAAACTGAAAAATATTTAGGAAATATATTATGGTAGTTTTGGAGAGAAAAATGACATTATTATATCAGGTTTTGAGAGAGGAAGAAGAGAGGTGATCTAAATACTGATTTTCATTAATGAAATTTGATTCATTGCAAGAGATGAGGCTCATAAATATAGATTTATTTTAATTATATCCATTTTTTGAGAATAAGGTGTGAAATGAGAATAATTTTAGTGTGAAATTAATCATTATGTTGAGTTTTTTTCTTTGTTATGAATGTGTAGAGATTGTAGATTAGACTCTCTCATTGAGGATCCATTCTCATTTGGATTGAGATAAAAATATCATAATAAGGTCGATCCATTAGATCATAAAATCATATCATAATTGATGAAACTGTATATGTTTACTTATACTTGTCTTTGAGAAATCTACACATATATAAACTAACCTTTAAGTAATTCCTTGAGTGGTAATAAAAGGAAGGGATCATTTGGGTGAGTAGTGAGTAATCCCTAAATATTGTAAAGTAAGTAAGTCTTAGCGTGGAGTGACCATGTCTAATTTTTTATCTACCATAGATAGTGATCACATAGTGTGTTTTGGTATACTAACACACCATCATATGTATGCTCCTTGGACGTATCTCAGTAAAGGTTAACTAAGTAATATCCATGTGTCTTGTTTTATTTATTTTTTACATTTTTGATAGAATTAAATGTAATCCATGATGAGGGAGTGATACATTGAACATGTTCCTTAAAATGAGGGAAAATTTATGATTATGGGGAAGGGTTTTATAAAGAAATGTTTAAATTAAGAATCACCCTGATTCACCCCCCCCCCCCCTCGAGGTGACTCAGGGCTTACATTGTTACCCACTCACTTTTGAAACTATAAATAACATGACGATTTAAAGTGGTTAGATATTTTAAATTATCCTTATATTGAGATAATTTTCTTAAAAGTGTATTCGTTCCATCATGTTTATTATTAAAGTTTTTCTCTAAAGAAGAAAGGTTTGCCTCATTAACACCTATGGTGGGTGTTATCACTTATGTCCCAAAAAAATTATATGTTCTAAACCATGTTGGATATTAATTCATGAGAGGTAACATGAGTTTTATCTACTAGATCACCCTTAGTTGCAATATTTATTATGCCACAGTACATGGAGACAATTCCCTCATAGAATTATTGAGTTAATAGTTAGTCACTAATTTAGTTGAGGGGAACTAGAGTGATACATTTTAAATCTCTTTCAATATTCATGAATGGTATTTCCATATGACTACCTTGTGATACAAATTTCTTTTCTAATCGATACAGATTTTGAGGTAGGGAAAAACTTATATATAAATACTTTCCAATTACCAATTATGATAAGTAGATAGTATAACTTATTTTTGACTACACCATTAAGAGAGAAAGAGAAGGACCAAAGTTTTTTGTGGTCCTCAATGACACCCTGTGGTTTCATGGAGGAGTATACAATTTGAAACTCTTTAATGTGTGTGTAGGGTTTCTCACTAGGAAGACAATAAAATTTGGGAAGGATATAGATAAGAATTAATCTAAGAAAAAATTTGGTAACATCCTGGGGGTGTTAGATGTTCTTAGTTTGGTACTCCATATTGAGGGTATTCAATTCATTTAGGGTTTGATTATTTTCATTCATTAACTCAAGTTATTGATTGGGTTTTTTTTTTGTTTGGTTTAAAATCACTTGAAGTTTTTCAATTGTATTTTCCTCAAACTAAGATGATTGACTTAACCTAGATTCTTGATTTTGTTTGTGATAAGTTTTTCCAATTTTAAGGTCAATTTTAAGAAACTTATTGTTTGAATACCTATTCATGAGGATAGATTTAAAATTTTCCAAAAAATAACCTTGGATGGAATACTTGATCATGATAGAAATGGGAAAGAGGTAAGATGTTTTTCTAATTTTTTTTATGAATATAGAATAAAAAACTAACTTAAAAGACATTAGTGTAAGAAAGAGTAAAATAATAAGAAAATTGAAAGAGAGAGAATATATATATATGGGGGGTGGGGTGTGTGTGTGTGTTTGTGATTTTGGATTCCTTGAAAATGGTGCAAGGATTTGTTCTTGATGTCAAATGCGTCATATTATTTTTTTATATTATTAGAACATCAAAAGTATAGGAAGAAATTTAATTTGTATCTCAGACTTAGATGATTAATTTTTTTTAAATGATATGGGTTCTAGAAAAAAAGGGGTTAGAGAAAATTAGATGTTTTGGGATCATGCAACAAGAAGGTATAAGCAATGTGATAAAAAGAAGCATAAATTAACTATTATGATCAAACAAGGTCAACCCATGGGAATAAATTAATTATCACCTTCATTTCTTCAAGGTAAAGGATTAAATATTCTTAATCCTCAATTTTAAATAATTGAAACTAGTTTGTTTGTGATTCCTACTATGATACCTCTAAGGGTTTGGTTGGAAGCACAAAGTGACTCACTAGTGACCAATGGAATTGAGTATTTGTGTACGACATCACAACCCAAAAACATTAGCTAAAAACATGAAGAAATCAATGTGTTATCAAGATTTTTATCTTTTATTGTATGATCTTAGGATATATAGTGAAAGTTCATGAGTAAGTTCAGGTTGATTCAATCAACAGATACAATCTATACAAGCACCATGCTTAAAAAACTAAAATCATAGAATGGATGTGTGAATCATCACATTCATGGGTACCCCCAAGAAAAATTCTTTCAATTAGAGAGTTTCATACCATTACACATCTTAAGAGAGTGTAAAATGTATAGAAACAAAAAATATATAAATCAAGAATAAAAAAGATCATACAAGGATTGAAAAAGAAAAGTCTTGGGATTATATAAAGTTAATCTATAAGAGATCAATGGAATTTTAAAACTCAATGAAATGGGGTAAGAAAAAACAAAATGTCCCAAGCACTCTAGTCTCTCCCTACAATCTAGAATCATTTGTAAAATGAAGAAGGGGGTATTTTATTACACTTACATCAAAGATAGCTCTAAAATAAGTTAAGGAGCTGGTGGGATGGGTGGGTTGTATTTGATTATTGTATCCCCTCATATTTAATCTCATGAAAAAATAAAATTATGTTTGAATCATGAAATAATATGTCTTGGTATCATTGGGCTTTGAGTTACTTTTCATTTCCATTGGAATCAATCCATTTGTATTTTCCTAGACAATGTTATAGCACATTTAGTAAAGGTAGGTCAAAATTGTCTTGTCTACAATTTCTTATCTTTGTGTGTCATCATTGACCCTCTTTTGGTTGAATATATCTCTTGGTCTAGTTGAATATATTGTATTTCCTTGACCCTGGAATCCTACCAAGAAGGAATGTTTCAGTTTGAATTAGTATAGTGAATGTTATTTCAAAAATATCAAATTTTTGTCCTTTCATGAAAACATCAAAGATAGTGACTTTTCACTTTTTAATTTGTTTTTAAATAATGAATAAAGGAATTAAATTATGGTACACAAGGCTTTATAAATATTGAAAATCACAAGTATAAGGTTGAAAATATATGAGAATCTATTGTGCAGTCATTTACTCTCACTCTAGTTTCTTAAGGATGTAATTCATTTAATCATGGTATAAAAATGATTAATGGTTAAATATATGTACATAAATTATTGATTCTTATCTTTTAATTTTTACAAATATATATTATAAGGGAGGAAATTTAAAAATATAAATATACAAAATCTGGGATGTTACAGTGAGACACCCTCATCCCTTCAAATAGAGGAAGTTAAAAATATAAGAGAGATATAATAAAGCTTTATAAGATTCATTTCTCACCCATTCCTCTCTATTTTTTTATAAATTTTTTTAATTCATCTCTTTCATCTCTTCCCCATGCTAAATTTTTCCCAATATTTAATTTCATAGTAAGTACAAAATAGTTTTTCACTATTAAATATTGATTTTTTATAATAAAGTTACTATGTTTTATTCATTTTATTACATTTTCATTTAACATTAATGAAATATTTTTTATTATTTTGTATTCATATTAATTTTTATTGATAATTTTTATAGTTTTAAGTATGTTTTATTTTATTAGTTTTCTAAAACAGAATATATTTTATGTAATCATTATTATAATTTTCATATAAAAATAAAGGCATGTTTTGAATTTTTAATAATGTAATCATTTAAATTCATTGATTTTTGTAGGATAAAAATGTAGATGTAGATACTCAATTACAATAGGGGTGAATTTTAAGTTTAAAAACTTTTGTTTTTAACCTTAAGAAAACTTTTTTAACAAAGTTAAACAAATTAGATTCACTTAAAACCTCTTCTATAAGATTAAGGAAAAAAACTTTGGGCCTGATAAAGATGATTATTGAAATGAAATAAGTACACAGGTATACTTAAACAAGATTATACCTTAAAGCATATATAATGTTAAATCAGAGTTACAATAAAAAAGATATTATAAGAAAAACTTTCTTATTGTTACAAAATGCAGCAGAAATTTAAAGTACATATAAAAGAGTATAATTATTTTAAACCAAAGAGTAGGGTATCCAAACACCTTGGATAAAGGTACCTTGATTTATAATTTCAAGAAATTATAACTTACTCACACCAAGGTAATCCCTCAATACAAAGATCAGTATCTGTCATGCTATCCCCACAAGCCCTCGATCTGTAAGGTGATCATAACTGCTTTTTTCCTTTAACTTGGTATCCCCTGATTAAGCATGTAATCCACACCTTTGTCTTCCTTCATCTTGTAATCCCTTAATCTTAATCACCAACGATTGGATTTGCACAAGGAAAAACAAATCTTGTTGAAGATCTTTAGTATGTCGAACAAGTTGTTCACAACTTAATCTCTTCAATAGTTTTGCAAAAAGAAATTTTGGAAAAGCTCTTGTGTGTATCCAAAATCAAAATTGTGAATGTGTTGAGATCTTCCAAATGACTTGGTATTTATAGTTGTGATCTTCAATGTTCAAATTTTCCTCCAACGGTCATATTCTTCTTGAAATTTTGGAGGAACCTATACAGTTGAAACTTACAACGGTCATATAATAATAGATTGAACAAAATTGTTTAATATAAAAAAAATATCATGAGAAAATTTAAGTATGTATAAATCTGATTATATGAATACATTACATTAAGAAAATATAGTAACTTTAAGAAATATATAAAATCTTACATTAATAAAATATAGTAACTTTAAGAAAAACATAAAATCTTACATTAAGAAAATATAATAAATTTAAGAAAGATATAAAATGGATCCATAAATCTGGATGATTTGAAGGAAGTGAATAGGATTCACAAATTTTAGAGAATCCAAATCACAAAATTGAGAGAATCAAAATCACAATTCTGGATGACTCGGGATTGAGTAAGTGAATCATATTCGATTTTCTGTGCGATTCAGATTTGAGAAACAGGAATCAGAATCGAGATTCTGTGTGATTTAGATTTGAAAAACGGGAATCAGAATCAATTTTTTAAGAGAATCAGATTCATAAATCTGAAGGAATCAGAATTATGAAACAAAAAATTGGAATCACAATTCTAAAATAATCGTAATTGAGAAAGAAAGGGATTTTGTGTTTCATTAAGGATCTGGCTTATTCTTTCGAATTAAGAAAAAAATGTTAAACTTAGTAATAAAAATGTTAAAGAACATGTATATATATTTCCTTATAGATATAATTAATTATAAGAAAATGTGTTTGTGATTTCTAAAACATAAAGGAATGAGAAAAATTCATAAGTAAACTTTTGACTCCCCTTTTGGAAAGCACAAACAATCAATTTAAGAAAATAATATTAAAACTAAAAGAGTTCTTATTTCCCCTTTAGTTTATGGCTTATGATGAATACGACTAACTCCCCTTTAGGTTAATAAATCCCCCTAAGTATCGTATTATAACTTTATATATTTTTCATCCTTTCTTAAGAAAATATCCCCCTTACTTTAAGGATTTATTCTTTAAAAATTATCCTCCTTACATTTTCCTCCTTAGGATAATATTATTTTTAGAACATTATTCTCCCCCTTTGTGATTTTCAATAAGGAATGGGAAATAGTATTATATACCTGAAAGGTTAAGAAACAAACTATACAAAACAAATAATGACAATAATTTTATTTTCAAAAAGTTTTTACAATAAAATATCAGAAATATAATAAAAATCAATCTTTCTTTGGTATTAAGGGCCTGATCAAAGTCTTAAAATTCTTAATCTCCTTATGGTCATCTTGAAATTTTTTTAGAAGAACTTCCTAATACTAACTCTTATTCTAAATGTTCTGAATCTTTTCTTTGCGTCTCTTAATTATTTCTTCCTGGTACTTAAGCTTCTCATCGACCTTATCTTTTTAAGCTTTTACTCTTTTCACTTCTTGATAAAGAGAATTCAGTTTCCCATATAAATCCTTATCTTCTTATATTTAAATATCTTGTTCTTCCTTTATCCTTTCTAAGAAGTTGTTTGAAAGAGTTTTGATTTTGGCTTCTGATTCTTTGAAGGAACCCTTTAATGTATCAAACATATCATTAAAAGATTTAAGATCCTTATTGATCTGATTCGACAACTTTGTTATATATCTACAAGACTTCCTATGACAATCATAATTCTTCACAAAGGTTTTGAATTTAGCTTCAAGTTTTATGATCTTTTCCATGAAAAGGTTTATTGATTTTGATTTCTGATTTATAGAAGCTTGAATAAGATGAAATCTTGACTCATGGTTTTAGAAATAAGGAATGGAGTTCACCAACTTATTTAAGGATTTAACAACAAAATCTTCTCCTATAGAGGAGTAATACCTTTCTGATTCCAAATCATTATTATTAGATGTGCCAACATCTACTTTATTTCCTTTTCCTTTCATAGATTCTTCTTTTCTTAAACTCTAAATTTATTGCCTATCACCAGAAACTTGAATGATTTTATCATCATCATCATCACTATCATCTTCTTTATTTTCATAATTTCCATCAATATTATCATCTTCGTTAACTTCATCATTAGAAGGTATTTTTTGAACTTCACATTCAATAACATTATCTTTCTGAGCTGGGGATTTGTGAACTGATTTTCCTTTTGAGGAAAATTTTGATGAAGAGGCTTGAGAAGTTCTTATTGATAACCTGCCAGATTGGATCTGCCTCTGTGTTTCTTTGATTTTTTTAATCCTGTCATCACTTTATTTCTATTGGTTGTTAACTTCTTCTTCTACTACTTCTTGAGATTATTCATAAATAATCAGAACTGGGCTTGGGAAAAATTCCTTTCCTTTTTTTGATTGGATAGCCTCTACTACAACTGGTTGTGATTGTTTAGGAAGTTCAGTTTCTTGTAGAAAAAATTATGGAACTTAAATTTGTTCTAAGGCTCACTCTATATCTTTCAACAGGTCTTGAACAATATCAGATTCAATTAACTTATTCTTAATCTTATTATCCTTTTCTTGTTTCTTAAGTTCTTAAAATTCTCTAGTTTTCAATGCTTCGGCTTCTGCTAGATCTAACCCAAACACTACATCTCCTTATTTCCTTAGATCTTTGTCTTGTATCCACATTGCTAAAAATTCATATGGGTAATATTTTTGTTTCTTTAATTCTGGTGGTTCTGAATCTTAAGTTGTTTTTTGTGGTTTTAGGGCTTGAGACTTTCTTTTCTTAGGCTTAACTAACTGTTTCTTTGAGCTTTCTCTAATTTCATTTGACTTTACAGATAATTCAACAAACTAATTTTTCTTGTCACTAAAAGAATATTTCATTATTTTAAGTGTTTCATTACTTAAAATAATAATCTTGAATTTCTTTTCCTTTGAAATTCATGGAAATTTGCATAAGTTCAAAATAATTACGATAAGTTTGTACAAGGTTGTTGGATCATCAAGATCTGATATTTGATTGACTCATCCTTAATCTTGATGATAGTGATAAAGATGTAATTTAGGTTAATCTTCCTTAGATTAAAGAGAAAATCCTTCATAAATATATCTATTATTTTCAATGTATCCTTGTCTCTTTTTCTTAGTATTAAAAGACCTTGCATCCATAATTCCATGATCCTGAAGTTTGCTAAAAGGTTGGAAATCTTGGGCTCATTTACTCCCTTAAGACCAAAGTGATCAATAGCCTTACCTCTGTCAAAATATTCTTATGAATCTAACATCTTATAAGAGAAATAGTAAGATTCACCATCATATGGTATCTCAAGTATATTTGCAGATTTCTTATAAGATAAAGAACAAGTTTTCAAATAACTCTTAAACTGAAACTTATCCTTTCCTCCTTCATTGAAAAACTCGACTGATTGATATAATTCAATTACCAAGTCTACATATACAGGATCTTTTTCTCCCTTATTTTTTGCAATACAAATATTTTCCCATCCTTGGAATTTTATGATCTTTCTTATTAAAGAATCATAATTAAGAAATAAATCACGATCAACTAACCTTTATTTGAAGATTGACTAATCTTTAAGTTCCTTATTCACAAGCATTAAAGTCTGAGAGGATATTGATAAAGACATTCAGAACATAAGAAAGAGATCTGGAAACTAGAAAGGGAACTTTTAATGGAGGTAGCGACTCGAGAAAAAAATATCTGGAATTCGATGTGAGTCATGGGGGGTTCCCTCCTTTATATAGGTTCTAAGATAATGGTTCAACTTCCAAGGAAGATCAAATGGTTGATATTGATCTGATCTGATCCGATGATTGTGATTAAGTCAATGAAGTTTTATAGATTACGATCTTTTGAGGTTTTAAGGAAATAAAATGGATTTAAGGAAAGATGAATTCATTGAATTTTTTCTTAAAACATGATTGAAATACCTACAAAAAAATGAAACTAAGAGGTAAAAAGTAAGAAGATGTACCTTTTAGAGTTCTTAGAAGATTTTATAGTATTTGAGAAGATTATTCTTAGATATCTTATATTCTAAAAAGTTTTATTAGAGTTTGAAAACTTTTGTAGGTTCCAAATAACTTTTGTTAGGTTCCGAAAACTATATTCAGGTTCCGAAAAAATTTATTAGGTTCCGAAAAACTTTATTAGGTTCCAAATTTTTTTATGAAATCAATTATAATCCCCCTATGAAAAGGAGTATCTTAATATTAGGATATAGTTTTAACAAAAAGTATATATAAATGATTACCTTATAGTTATCATTCCAAACTTTTTTTAATGTATTCAAATCTATTGGAAGGTAATGATTTTGTAAAAATATTAGCAAGTTATTCATGCATTTCGATGAATTGTAAAATAATATCTACTTTAAGTTTGTGATCTCTAAGGAAGTGATGCCTAATATCTATGTGTTTTTCATGGGATTGATGTGTAGGATTTTTTTCTTAAGTCTATTGCACTAGTGTTATCACATGGTATCTGAGTTTTATAAAAAATCATTCCATAATCAGTAAGTATGTGTTGCATCCACAACACTTGATCACAACAACTTCTAGCTACCACATATTCAGCTTCAGTGGTGGAAAGTGATATAGAGTGTTGTTTCTTACATGACCAAGAAACTAATGAATCTCCTAAGAATTGAAAAGTTCTAGATGTACTTTTACTATCCATTATACAACCACCAAAGTCAGTATCTAAAAATATTTTTAGTTCAAAATCATTTTCAGAAGCATAGAAAAGTCCTAAATCCATACTTCCCTTTAAATAGAAAAAAATATTTTAACCACTTTTAAATGAGATTATTTTAGATTAGATTTATATCTTGCACATAAGCATACTGAAAACATTAAATATGTATGACTAGCTATTAAGTATAGTAAACTTTCTATCGTACCTATAAAATATGTTTGATCCACTGGTTTCCCAGCTTCATTGAGATCAAGTGTATTCGAGGTACCGATTAGAGTACTTATACTTTTAGTGTTGTCATATCCATACTTTTTAAGAAGATATTTAATATCCTTATGTTGAGATATATATAGGTTTCTTATAGTTTTTGATAAATTTTAAAACCAATTTAAAAATGTTAACTCACTCATCATACTCATTTCAAACTCATATTTCATAATATACATAAATGAATCAGTTAAGGATTGATGAATTGATATGAATATAATGTCATCAAAATAAATTTGAACAAATAAAACATTTTTGTTTGCTTTATTTATAAAAAGGGTTAGATCAGTAGTTCTCTTAACATAATTGTTTTGTAACAAAAATCGTGTAAGTATATCATACTAGGATCTAGGGGCTTATTTAAGACCATATAAATATTTTTTAAGTTTAAAAAAATATTCAGGATGTTTTGTGTCTTCAATACCAAGAGGTTGTTTAACATAAACTTCTTCTTAAACATATCTGTTAAGTAAAGCACATTTCACATCCATTTAAAGAACTTTGAAGTTAAATAATGCTGCAAAGGCTAAGAAAATTTGAATATATTCAGGTCTAGATACTGGAGTATAGGTTTCTTTATAGTCTATTCCTTCTTGTTAATTATAGCCTTTAGCAACTAATCTTGATTTATTTCATACTATGATTCCATTTTCGTCACATTTATTTCTGAAGACCCACTTTACTCCAATTATAGAGGTTTATTTAGGTCTTTCAACCAAGGTCCAAACTTTGTTCCTTTCAAATTCATTTAGTTCATCTTGCATATATTTAATCCAATATTCATAACCTAAAGCCTCATCAGTACTTTTAGGTTCTAATTGGGAAAGAAATTCTAGATGATCTACTTTAATTCTTAAAGAACTTCTAGTCTTTATGGGTTGATTTACATCACCAAAGATACTATCACTGAGATGATTCCTTAGAAACAACTAATTTGGGTTTTATAAAACCTATTCATCAACATAGGGTAGAAAGTCTTATGGGTTAAATACTTCATAAACATTTTCTTGAGTATTCTCCTAATTAGAAGAGTATTCTATCAAAGGTTGATAATTAGTTTTTGAAAACATATCAGAAGATGTAGGTTGGGGTTGTTTAAAAACAAAGGGATCAGTTTCATCAAATTTAACATGTACTATTTCCTCAACAATATAAGAATTTTTATTGAAAACTCTATAAGTATTAGAATTTGTGGAGTATCCTAAAAATATTCCTTTATCAAATTTGGGTGTGAATTTGTGTAAGTTATCTTTTGTATTCAAAATTAATACTTTGCATCTAAAAACTCTAAAGTATGAAACTTTTGGATTTTATCCTGTCCATAACTCATAAGGTGTTTTATTAAGAAATGGCATGATTGAAACACATTTTATAGTATAAAAATTAGTTCTCACAACTTCATCCTAAAAATGTTTATAAATTGATTATTCACTTTACATGGTTCTCATTATCTCTTGAAGAATTCAATTTCTTCTTCCAACAACACCATTTTGCTGAGGAGTTCTAAGAGTTGAGAAGTTATGAGTAAT
The DNA here is from genome assembly GCA_963277665.1 of Viscum album. Classification (NCBI taxonomy): domain Eukaryota; kingdom Viridiplantae; phylum Streptophyta; class Magnoliopsida; order Santalales; family Viscaceae; genus Viscum; species Viscum album. Next base: position 815,257,343 of record OY728158.1, read on the forward strand.
GCCTTTCTTAATACAAAAAGTTTCAAAATTTTAATTTTCAAATTCTCCACCATGATCTCTATGAATAGTTATCAATGGAAGATTTTTCTCATTTTTAACTTTGGATAAAAATGAATTGAAATAAGAAAATACTTCATATTTCCTTTCTAGAAAATAGACCCATGTAAATCTAGTGTAATCGTCAACTAAAACAATTATATATTATTTTCCTCCAATACTTCCAGTTTGTGTAGGACTAAAAAAGTCCGTGTGTACTAGCTATAATGAATCAGAAGTTGAGACTTCACTAATAGACTTAAATATTGACTTGTGTTGCTTTTCATATTGACAAGGATCATAGACTTTTATGGAATCAAATATATGATCCGGTAGATCCTTAACAAGTCTTTTCTTAGATAGTTTACATAAGTTCCTAAGGTTACAGTGCCATATTCTTCTATACCATAACCAAGATTTGTCTTCCATTGCACTAAGTCAAGGTAAGTCTTGGATTTTAAGGTCTTATTTTTTAAGTGTATAAACATTCTCATGCCAATGGGCAGAAAGAATGAATTCATCCTTGTAATTTTATACTACGAATTTATCATTCATAAAATTCACAAGGTAACCATTATCACATAATTGACTTATGCTTATAAGGTTGTTCTGAAGACCTTTAATAAATAAAAATTTTGAAATTAAGGATTTTCCAAGAAGAATTATGTTACCTATACCAACAATATATCCTTGAGCATTCTCTCCAAAAGTGACTCTTACACCTTTTATATTAATAATATTTTCAAAGAATTTTTTGTTACCATTCATGTGTTGGGAACATTCACTATCCATATACCATGTATTTTTTTTGGTACTTCCTTTGTTTTCTTGAAAATAAAACAATTATATTTTCATAATCCAAACTTTCTTGGATTTGGAAATGTTATAAAGTAAAATATTAGAAATCCACATTTTCTTAGAAAAGTGAGATTTATGAAAACCTAAGGATTGTATTTTGTTTAAATAAAAAAAATTCTCTCAATTTCCACCACTTTAACACTTATTGAAAAAAGGGGTACTCTGAGGTACAAAATAGTTGTGGCTAAAAACTAGTTTTGAGTGAGTATAACCCATTCCAGAACTATTATTAAGAGGACTAAGTTGTGAATACATTTTATCAAAACCTTCCTTACCAGAAGTAAAGTTTGAAAAAAAATTCTTTAAGAAAAATATTTCATATTTTAGTTTAATGATTAATTTTTATCCTCATAGTCATTAATCTTATAATTGGAGTTTATCTCTAAAACGTTTTTTTAGAAATATCTTTTTAGAAATCCTTATAAATTTTATCCTTTTCAGAATTAACTTACTCAAGGTTTTTTGAAATAGAAATAATTTAAAAAGATTTTTCATCAATATTTTTCAAAAGATCTGATACTTATTTTGTTAGAACATTGATTCTATAATTTACCTTATCAATTTTCTTTTATATATTACTATTTTCATTTTCAATAAACTTGTAAAATCTAGATACTTCTTCAAAGGTAGGTAAAAATTTATCATCTAATCAGGAAGATTCTTTATCTGAGGATGTAGAATGTTCTTTATCAGGATAATTAGTACCTAAAGATATGTTGGTTTATAATGTATTAGTTTGTACCTTAGCCATGAAACATTGGTTTTCAATAGGTATTCTAGCAATAAGAACAATATTATTTTGTCCAGAAGATTCATTATCAAAAGATTCATCAGATGAGTCTTTGCCACTTGCACTCTAAGAATTATTTTCATTTAATACTTTCTTTCCCTTAGGCTTGTAATATCTTTTCTGATTCATCTCAGAATGTCTATCTCTCCTATCCTTTCTTTTAAGCTTAGTACCTTTAGGTCTGATATGTCCAACTTTCTTACATTCATAACATGTGACTTCAGAATCTTTCTTATCTTTCCTATCCTTCTTCTCATATCTGTAATGTAAATCCCTCTTTCCAATAATCTTGTTCATCCTATGAGAAAGATTGGCTCTATCATTCTCTAAATGATTAATATCACTTGAATCTGACTGAATAACAACTTTATTAGACTTTTTTTACTTAAAAACTTTCTCAAGATTTTTGGATTTCATCTGATTTGAAGTGGTAGTAAAATAAGCACTCTCATTCTTCTTCTTTATATTATCAACATCACTTTTTAATTTGTTCTCATATTGTAAGAGAGTTCCAAATAACTCATCAAGAGTAATAGTTGTACCTTTCCTTGACTTGTCTATAGTAGTTCTCTTTGATTCTCATTCATTAGGAATGATGTATATAATCTTATCTACAAGCATCTCATCATCTATCCATTTTTATCCCATTGAATATAGACTATTCACAATAGTCATGAATCACTGTTGAACTTTAACTATTGGTTCTCTATAAGGAAAAAAATCATGATAATCTGCTCTAAGCATGGATCTTATGGTTTCTATAACTTTATATGTACCAAAATGTGTAACTTTAAGTTTCTTCCATATGTTGTTAGCTACTTCACAAGAAGATATCTGGCTTTAAATATTCCTGGTCATAGAACAAAGTAAGGTATTGTGTACCTTATAGTTTAGTTGATTTTCTTGATTTTCTTTATTAGTAAAGGTTCTAAATTCCTTGTTTGGAATTTTATAATCTCTAGTAAGTATAAAAAAGTTTTCAATACCAGTATTAATAAAAAAAAGTATTCATTATGTCTCTCTGATATTCTTAATCATTCCTTTAAAAAATATGTGGTCTTGTAGGGTTCAGATTATCAAAGGATCCAACATTCATTCCTGTCATCTTAAAAGTAATACAAGAATTATTTTTCAACAACACAAGTTAATATAGAATGTATTTATAAACAAAAGGTTTATAAAAGTAACAACTTGCAGAAGAAAACAAATAGTAAGTAAACTAAGCATTGAAAATATTCCTTTGATACTTAGTGTAAGTATTAGTATCTTAGAAACCTAGCTCTAATACCAATTTTAGGATTGATATGTAGATTTAGATACTCAATTAAAATAGGGGGTGAATTGTAAGTTTAAAAATTTTCATTTTTAACCTTAAGAAAACTTTATTTAAAAAAATTAAACAAATTAGATTCACTTAAACCCTCTTCTATAAGTAAAAAAACTTTGGTCTAGATAAATATGATTATCAAAATGAAATAAGTACATAGGTATATTTAAACAAGATTCTACCATAAAGCATATAGAATCTTAAATCATAGTTACAACAAAAAAGAAATTATAAGAAACACTTTCTTATTGTTACAAAATGCAGCGAAAATTTAATGTACATATAAGAGTACAATTCTTTTAACCTAAGGATTAGGGTATCCAAACACCTTGGATAAAGGTCCCTTGATTTATACTTTCAATAAAGTTTGTCTTACCTATACAAGGGTATTCTTTCAATATGAATATCAGTATATGTCTTACTATCCCTACAAGACCTCGATCTATAAGGTGATCAACACCTCTGTCTTCCTTCAACTTGGAATCCCTCAATTAAGCAGGTAATTAGCACCTCTATCTTCTTTCACCTTGGAAGCCCTCAATTGTAATCACCAATGATTAGTTTTGCACAAGTCATAATAAATATTGTTGAAGATCTTGATTATATCAAATAAGCAATTCACAACTTAATCTCTTTAAGGCTTTCGCACAAAGAAATTTTGGAAAATATCTCGCATGTCTCCAAAATCCAAAGGTGTGAATGTGTTGAGCTTGTCCAAATGAACTGGTATTTATATTCATGATCTCCAATAGTCGAATTTTGATCCAATGATCATATTCTTCCTAAAATTTCGGAGGTACCTGTACAGCTGGCACTTAAAATGGTCATATAATAACAGGTTGGATTACATCTTTTAATATAAAAAAATATCATGAGAAACTTTAAGTATATATGAATAGAATTATATAAATACATTACCTTAAGAAAATATAGTAACTTTAAGAAAGATAAAAAAATAGATCCATAAATCTGGAGGATTCAGAATTTGAGGAAGTGAATCGGATTCAAAAATTTGAGATAATTGGAATCACAAAATTGAGAGAATCCAAATCACAATTCTAGATGATTCGGAATTGAGGAAGTAAATTGGATTAGATTTTCTGTGTGATTCGGATTTGAGAAATAGGAATCGAAATCGATATTTTGTGCGATTCAAATTTAAGAAATAGGAATCAGAATTTATTTTTTAAGAGAATCAGATTCATAAATCTGAAGGAATCGGAATTGAGAAACATAAAATCAGAATCACAATTATGAAATAATTTGAATTGAGAAAGCAAGGGATTTCATGTTTCATTAAAGATCTGACTTATTCTTTTTACTTAAGAAAAAAAATGTTAGACTTAACAATATAAATGTTAAAGAACTTGCATATATATTTCCTTATAGATAGAAATAATTATAAGAAAATGTTTTTGTGATTTCCAAAACATAAATGAATGAGAAAAAGTCATAAGAAAACTTTTGACTCAACAATTTTAAATAAAAAATATCATTCTTTATTTTTTTAGTTTCAATGATTTTAAAATAAAAATTTTCAAAATATAGTAACTAGATTTTAAATTTCGATCTTAATTTGAATGAATCATACTATATGGATTTAAAAATTAAAATTCTTATAATTTTTTAAGGGTTAGGCAGTTGGAAGTGGCTGCACAATTCAATGGGGGTGGGCTACCCACCCCCACCAATTCCCTTCTACATTGCCTATAAAAGGCAGTGCACCCCCTGATATAATAGAGATGGAATGGAAGAAGGAAACATTGCACTGTCAATAAACAATCCATCTTATTTTCTTATTCATATTTCTTTTCTATTCTAATTTTTTCATGTCAATTTTGTATTCTCAACATGTTTTTAGCATGAATGCTCAAAAATGAGAAAGGTTTGTTTTTTTTAATTCTCACCACCTAGTTGGACGGTTCTAATTACTTATTAATTTTTATCTTAAAATTATCACAAGATTGGATGATTTATGTGTTTTAAATTTATTTATTTTTCTCTTCCTGATTGGATGGTATAATTATTAAATCGGTACATGCAAGAAAGTTTTAAACAAGTAATGTGATGTGTTTATTTATTTATTTCAAATCCCCACGTGAAAGATTTATTAACCAATTAGGGTGGGATATATATATAATATTAAATGATAATATTAACCCAATTTTAATGTTTTATAGTTATCATTATGTAAAATATCTTCACCATTCTTGACATTACTGGAATTAATTGCATGTCGTGGAGGATGGATGTGGAAATGCATCTTGAATCGATGGATCTCACAGAAACAATTAAAGAAAATAATTCACAAACCCTCCAAAATAAATCAAAGGTAATGATCTTCCTCAGAATATATCTTGATAAAGGCTTGAAATGTGAATACCTCATATAAAGAGATCCATGAAAGCTCTATAAGAGTTTAAAATAGAGGTATGATCATCAAAAATAGGTTTTTATTCCAACAACCCATGATGAATGGAATGCTTTATGCTTATAAAAATTTAAAAGGGTCAGTGATTACAATTCTTCCATGTATAGAATCGTATCACAGCTAAAGTATTGTGGTATTTAGATTACAGATGTTGATATTCTTGAAAAGACATATACGCCATTTCATGCATCTCACATCACCCTACAACAGCAATATCGCTTGAGAGGGTATTTAAAATATTCTAATCTCATGTCATCATTACTTATAGTAGAGAAGAATAGTGATCTTTTGATTAAAAATCATTAGTCTCATCCTACTAGTTCAATGATATAATTTCATGAAGCAAATTCTATATTTCATGAAAATAATCATGGAAGAATTCGGGGATGCGATTATCTTGGTGGATGTGGTTTTGGAGGCATACGCAGTTAAGGACATGGTCGTAACCATGGGACTCCTCGAAATGAATATCAAAATCAAAGAAATATTAGCTCAAACACTCTGAGGAATCCTAAATATTTTGCTATAGGTGTGGTTTTAAGGGACATTGGTGTCGAGTTTGTCGAACCCCAGAGCATCTTTGTAAGCTATATAAAGAATCTCTTGGAGAAAAGAATAATGAACCAAACCTTTATTATACATATTATAAAGATAAAGAAAAGGAGGTTAATTTTACTGAGAATCACAAGCCATCAAATGATGATTTCACTTATCTCGAAGCGGGTGATTTTACTTTTGAATTTGATTAGATGGTAGCTAGAAATAATTAAGAAAAATTATAGTAGTTATGATATGTCATTTTTTTCTATATGTTTTATATTTTAGATGTTTTATTATTTGAATTTCACAAGGTGTTTCTTAAAATATTATTCTATTTAATTTGAATAATTGAAATGGATTGCTTAAATGGGAAAAATATTTGTATACTAGGTAGTGGAACAATGCACACAATTCTTAAGAATAAAAAATATTTTATGATATTAAATCAACAAGACCAATTGTGAAAACTATATTAGGTCCTTCAGATCTGATAGAATGGGATGGTAAAGCAAGTTTTTCTTTACCCAATGGGATGAAATTTTTTATAAAAGATGTGTTGTTTTCCCCAAAGTCCAAAAGAACCTTGTTAAGTTTCAATGATATATAATAGCATGGGATACTCAAACTATATTTAAGAGAAATTAAAAGTACATGTGCATTACCATTAATAAATTCTATAAGAGTCGCATACTAGAAAAAACTACCAAAATTATCATATGGATTTCATTATACATATATGAGTGAAATCGAATCACATATGGTAGTAAAGAATGGACCAAAAATTGTTGATTTGTGGCATGACTGATTAGGTCATCCTAGTTCAGGAATGATGCAAAAGACAATTGAAAGTTCTCATGGACATTCAGTAAAGGTCCAACAAATCTCTCCACTAAGAAAAATTCCATGCGAGGCTTGTTCTCTTGAAAAGATGATCATGAGACCATCTCCAGATAAAATTAAAGCTGAAATTCCAGCCTTTCTTGAATGAATTCAATGGGATATATGTGGACCAATTTATCCATCGTGTAGGACATTTAAATATTTTTTGGTACTGATTTATGCATCTAGTAGATGGTCATATGTTTGTTTTCTCTCAACTTGTAATGTTGTGTTTTCACATTTTCTTGCCCAAATAATTAAATTGAGAGCACAATTACCTAATCATTTCATCAAGAAAGTAAGGCTCGATAATGTTGGAGAATTTACCTCTCAAGATTTCAATTATTATTGTATGGAAATGGGGATTATTATGGAGTATCCAGTTTCCTATGTGCATACACAAAATGGTTTAGCTGAATCACTAATAAAAAGCCTCCAACTTATTACTAGACCATTAATAATGAGAAAAAAGTTGTTGAGCTCTATATCAGGTCATTCAATATTTCATGCCTCGATATTAATTCGCATTAGACCAAGTTCATATCATAAACACTCTCCAATCCAATTGGATTTTGTCCAAGAGTCTGACTTCTCCCACTTAAGAATCTTTAGTTGTGAAGTATATGTACCAATTACTCCCCCACAACGTACAAAGATGGGACCTCAAAGGAGGTTGGGAATATATGTCGGATATGAATCCTCATCCATCATCATATATCTTGAACCACAAATTGGTAATGTATTTAAAACATGTTTTGTTTATTGTCACTTCAATAAAGAAGTATTCCCGTCATTAGGGGAGAAAAGAAATAAAGGGAGGAGATTTTATGGAATGTGAAAACGTTATCTTTTCTCGATCCACTCACCCGGAAGTGTGATATATAAGTGAAAAAAAATTAACATTTTCAAGAACTATAAAATCTATTACCTGATTCATTTAATGATTCAAAGGGCGTGAGTAAATCATATATACTAGCCGTAAATTCACCGGTTAGAACTGATTTCCTGAAGACATGATTACATAATGATGTTATTGAAATCTCAAAAACATGATTGAAGCATGGAAGACCAATTGGATCTAAGAATATAAATCCTTAAAAAAGAAAAGGGATGAGTATAATTGAAAACCCCATTATGGAGGTATGTGTTTCAGAAGAAACACTAATTTCAATAATTCTTAAAGAAATATATGATGATAATCGTAAAGAGAATTCAAAGGATATAGAAAACCCTAAAGGTTTGAAAAATAATTAAATCTCTCTTAATTATACCACTATAGGTGATATATGGAATCAGATTAATATAGAAAATATTGATGAAATATTTTCATATTATATGTTACATGATATAAAAAATGAAAACCCTGAACCAAGGTCTGTTATGGAATTTCAAAAATGAATCGATTGGAATAAATGGAAAGATACAATGAAAGTTGAATTAAATTCACTTAATAGGTGAAGATTTTTTGGACATATCATGATCACACAAGAATCTGTAAAGCCTGTTGGGTATAAATGGGTTTTTGTGCGTAAGAATAATGAGAAAAATTAGATTGTAATATATGAAGATCATCTTATCACAAAAGGTTTTTCTCAAAGACGTGGAATTGATTATGAGGAAACATATTCTCCTATTATGGAAGCTATTACTTTTTGATTTCTAATCAGACTTGCAGTAGATAAGAAGGATAATATGTGTCTTATGAATTTTTTTAAAACTTATTTATATGGGTCACTTTATAATATTATATATATGAGAATCCATGAAGGATTCAAAATACTCGAAGTATTGAAATCAAAACCCAGAGACCTATATTCAATTAAATTTCAAAAATCCTTATATAGATTAAAATTGTTGGTCTTGGGCATAGCGGAAGCTCATGGGTGGATGTGCCCACTTGGCTTTTTGTCATTAGCAATGATCAATCCGAGATCAATACGACGATAAATGCCAGACTCCACAGATCGAATCACAGAAATAGATAAAGAAGAATAATAGTCCTGGAACCACAAAATAGGATCATCACAGGTTTATTATAATTAATTTAATTAATTTATAAGAAGTACCTTTTATGGTGTTCTTTCTTTATTGATATTTCTAATCACATTCCGATGTGATTCGTCGTTGCGTCGCAGAATCCAAGAGTAGAATTCCTCTAGTGGTGATCCAAATGTGCACCACGTATCTCTGGACATCACCAAAGGAATATTTGGGTGCTAACGTGGAGAAACCTTTGCTTGCGTTTTCCACCTTAGATCGCCTTGATCTGATGGAGGAGGATCTCTCTCGGTCTTGAGAGTGTTCTTGGAGGAAGGAGTTATTTAGACCTAGAGATAATTCTCTAGAATTGTTGTGCACAACGATTCAGGAAAATTGTTGGGGTTTTGAGGATATTTATAATCGGGTTTGAGGTTATAGAGTTATGACAATAAATAAATGTGTTGCACGTTTTATTTATTTGATTAACTCTTATTGAAAACCCCCATGTCGAATCATTAATTCCTTGACATGTTCCCATGCTGATTATAATAAATATCATTTAATAAAATGATATTATTTTCTCAAAATCCTGACTGTAAAAACTACACGGCGTGTGATCATTAATACACAGCATGGACTTGTTTTTCATTTCCTTTACAAAATGAAAACTATAGGGCGTGTACATTCAATGTACATGGTGTGTATATTTTTTTTCATTTTCTTTCTAAAATGAAAACTACACGGCATGTACATTCAATGTACATGGAGTGTATATCTTGTTTTCATTTTCTTTCCAAAATGAAAACTACACGGCGTGTACATTAAATGTACACGGTGTGTATATCTTGTTTTCATTTTCTTTCTAAAATGAAAACTACGTGGCGTGTACATTAAATGTACATGGCGTGTATATCTTGTTTTCATTTTATTCTTCCTCCAACATTAAAATGATTTAGGATTCCTTGAATAATTATTAAACCACATACGGGAATAATCTTTATTCTACTTGAGATACTTGGATACACTTAGTGTGTGACCCTCTAGGCCTCTTTCTCGTTGGCATTAAGCAGGCTTTCCTAAAGTCCAAGAATACTGTCTAGAAATGGGTCAAGGCACCCAAGAGAAATAAGTTGACACCACATTGATGTGTCACCTCATACGAATTCTTATCATGTAATTTAATCCCTTTGTCTCGATATCTCATCAACCAGGTTTCATGGCAGTGTCATAAACCTATATTCTTGATCCGTCATTCTTTAACTTCTAGAAATAAACTGGTTGTGACACCATGGCCATGGAATTTAGCCAATAATTCTATTTCAATCAAAGGGCCTGAGATATCTACTTCCATAAATATTTAAGGGAAAAATCCTTTATCGACCTATCCATTAATAATATGTCATTCGTGATGCACCCAACGTACCCTACTTCCCGCCAACTATCTTCATGATGGTTTTCGTCAACAAATATATGTGTGCGAGTCATGACATGAGTTAATGATAATATTCTATTCTAAGGACCATTACACGCGCTCGTAGATAGAAATGTCCGATGACACCATGACATGAGGAATTACTACTGGTGGGTTTGTTCTCAAAATCTCCCATATTGGAGATTACCAAGTGCGAACTCCATGAGAGAGAGTCTCGTCTTCTTATGAGTACTCGCACATGAAGGTCTGTATACTATGTCTCTTATCATAGTATGCCATCCAACCGTAGAACTTTATTTAAGAATATTATTATAGCATTTCAAGGTTCTCATCATAGCGGGGATCTTCCATGACCTTATTAATGCAACAAATATTCCAGGACATTATTATATTATAGTCATGTAGAACAATGAACAATATATAATAAGTTTAAATTCATGTAATCAAAGTAAAAACAGTTGGTTCTCAGGACACCAACTCTAACAAACTCCCACTTGGACTAGAACCAACTGCCTACAACTTTTAGTCTGCTAGACCTCATGTGATGATCATGTTTCTGCTGAGTCAAAGCTTTATTCAAGGGTTCCGCCATGTTGTCTTCTATGGAAATACTACTCACTACAACTTCACCTCTCTGAGAAAAATCCATCAAGAGATGATACTTCTGAAGTATGTGCTTTGTCCACTGATGTGACCTTGGTTCTTTTTCAAATGTCACCGCTGCAGTATTATCACAATAGAGTGTAATAGGATCTTTACTTCTAGGTACTACATCCAGCTCTTGGATAAAGCTTCACATACATACTACTTCTTTATCTACCTCAGAAGCTGTGATATACTCAGACTCTACTATAGAATCTGCGACCACACCTTGCTTTGAGCTCTTCCAACTCACTGCACCTCTATTCAAACTGAAGATGTATCCAGTCTGCAACTTCATGTCATCTTGATCATTCTGGAAACTAGCATCTACATGTACTTTGATGACTAGTTTTTCATATCCTCCATAAACCAGGAACATATCCATAGTATGCCTCAGATACTTAAGGATAGTCTTGAATGCCATCCAATGGCGATCTCCTAGATCAGCTTGATATCTGCCTACCGTACTTAATGCGTAAGCAACATCTAGCCTTGTACATAGTATAGCATACATGACTGACCCAATCGTGGTTGCATAAGGGATCCTTGTCATTTTCTTTATTTCCTCATGTGTATGAGGATACATTTTCTTGGAAAGATGAATTCCATGTGACACTGGCAACAATCCCCTCTTGGACTGTTCCATACTGAATCTCTTCAGTATCTTGTCAATGTATGTACTTTGACTCAGGCCCAGCATTCTCTTGGATCTATCACAATGGATCTCGATCCCAAGAATATATGCTACCTCGCCAAGTCTTTCATAGAGAAGTATTTATCCAACCATGCCTTAACTGACAGTAAGACAGGTACTTTTTTCCAATTAGTAATACGTCATCAACATATACTATTAAGAAAACGACTGCACTTCCTCTAAACCTTTTGTAGACACAAGGATCACATTCATTCTTAACAAAGCCAAATTCTATTATGACTTCATCAAAACGAATGTTCCATGACCTTGATGCTTGTTTTAATCCATAAATGGATTTCTGCAACTTGCATACCTTTTTGGCATCCTTTGGAGTCACAAACCCTTTAGGTTGTGTCATGTAGACATATTCCTGGAGGTTCCCATTAAGGAATGTTTTTTTTCACATCCATTTTCCAAATTTCATAGTCATGGTAAGCAGCAATGGCCAATAGTATTCTGATGGATTTCAGTATTGAAACCGATGAAAAGGTTTCATCATAGTCAATTCCTTGACGTTGTCTAAAACCTTTTGCAACCAGTCGTGCCTTATAGGTGCTGACTTGTCCCTCCATGTCCAGTTTTTTCTTGAATACCCATTTATTACCAATAGGATTTACATTAACTGGAGAATCTACCAAAATCCAGACTTGGTTTTGGTACATGGAATCCATTTCATAATTCATGGATTCTTGCCACTTGGCAATGTCTATGCCTTCAACTACTTCCTTGTAGGTAATAGGATCATCATTGTCAACCAATAATGAGTCACCATCCTCGATAACAAGAAAACCATATCGTTCTAGTTCCCTCACCTCTCTCGTGCACCTATGTAGTTCTTGTGTCTCTGGAACAGATTGTTCTTCCATGGGGCTTTGTGGAATCTGTTATTGTACCAACTCTTGTGTATCTTGAGCCTCGACTTCATCGAAGTCTATCTCGCTCCCACTATCTATTTTGGAGATGTGATCCCTCTCAAGGAATATGGCATGTCTTTCCACTATAACCTTTTTATCTGAGGGGTTGTATAGGTAATATCCCCTTGTTTCCTTGGGATATCCTATAAAGGTACATTTTGTGCCTCGGGGTGTAAGTTTGTTACCTGAAGAGGCCTTAACAAATGCTTTGCTACCCCACACATGTAAATTTGATAACATGGCTTTGTGTCCACTCTATAACTTGTATGGAATACCATTTATTGATTTAGTTAGTACTTGGTTTAGTATGTGTGATGTTGTTTGTAATACATATCCCTAAAAGGATAATGGAAGACTCGCATGACTCATCATTGATCTCACTATGTCCAGCAGGGTGTGGTTCCTCCTTTCACTTACACCATTCCACTGAGGCGTGTAAGGAGTGAGTTGAGATAGAATCTCAAACTCCCGTAAGAAATCATTGAAGTCCTCATTAAGATATTATCCTCCTCTGTTTGAGCGGAGTTTATTAATCTTCTTACCAAGCTGGTTCTTAACTTCATTCTTGTATTCTTTGAACCGATCAAAAGAATCTGACTTATACCTCATTAAGTAAATATATTCATATCTACTAAAATCATCAGTAAAAGTTATGAAGTACAAGAACCCACCCCTTTCTTCAACTGGAAATGGTCCACACACATCTGTGCGAACTAATTATAGAATCTCTTTATCCCTTTCACCTTTCTCACTAAATGGGGATTTGGTCATTTTTCCTTGAGACACGCAAGACATACACCAAGTGGTTTTAGTTCGAAAAAATCTAAATACCCATCTTGATGTAATTTTGTCAAATGTTTCCCATTAACATGACCTAGCCAGTGATTCCAAATTTGGGTGTGGTGTGATTCATGTGAATTAAATTTGTCATCAATTGCCATTACTTGGTTTTTTTAGTCTAACACATAAAGGCCATTATATAAATGTGCCCTACCAAAACAAATTCTATCTTTATAAAAGTAGCTACATTCATTTCCAAACTTGAAGATGAATCCATCAGTATCTAATCTAGATATTTAAATAATGTTTTTGGTTATAGAGGGTACATAATAACATCCTTTTAATACCAAGACCATCCCAGTAGGCAATGTGAGGTGGTAGTCTTCGACAGCTACAGCAGCGAGTCTGGCTCTATTGGCTGATCGCAGATCCACCTCACCTCAGTAAATCTTTCTGAATCTACTTGGTTCCTGTATTTGGATAAATATGTGAGCACCAAAAGAAGTATCTAATACCCAATTGTTAGAAATAGATAGATTTCTTTCGATAACAAATGCACCTGAAGCTTCCCCTTGCTTCCTTGGCTAGGTGCAGTTTTTCTTCCAGTGGCCCTTCTTACCACATGCGAAACAAATAGCCTCTTGTTCTCTTGCCTCCCCTTTTATCTTCATTTTATTGTAAGGTCTTGAAGAATATTTGGGCTTAAATCTATTCGCCTTCCCTTTCCTTTTATTCACCATAAGAATAGAAGGATTTTCATGCTTCATATTATTGTCCACTAGGATAATGATGATAAGAAGATCAAATAGAGACTTCTCAATGTTGTTCATATTGAAATTTACAACAAAGTTAGAGAAGATCTGGGGGAGTGATGCAAGAATGAGATCGATACCTAGTTCTTCGGGGAGTTTAAACCCTAGAACCTCCAAGTGCTCAATGTAGCCAATGAGCTTGAATACATGAGGCCCAACTGGGGCACCCTCTCTAAGATTGCTCAGAAATAGAGCCTTGGAGATCTCAAACCTTTCCTATCTTGATCTCTCATGGTATGGACCACGAAGGTGCTCGAGCATGCTATAGGCATCCATGACTTCATGAGACTTTATGAGCTCACTAAATATTTATGATAACATCAAAAAATGAACGTCGATTGCATCGTTCAAATGTTGATCATAGACCAGGAAATCTTCATCACTCACCCCTTGGGAAAGAGAATCAGGAAGTGAGGACTCCAGCACGTAAAACTTTCGTTCATGGCATAGGATAACCCAAAGGTGCCTAAACCATTCCTGAAAGTTACTATCGGTGAGGATATTGTCTTTATCCAGAATTGATCATAGAGAAAATGTGGTTGATGAGTTTTTCATATTGATTCTACAAATTAAAAGAGCAGATTTATCAATGCCTTTTTATTACATTTTATGAAAAATAATAAATGAATTTATTAATTCTCCCACTATTTTATCATGTCCCAATGGCCCCCACCATTGAACTTGGAATGCCTAGTTGTTATGACATTCTAGTGGCAAGGATCCATATTCCCCTTTGTATAACCCCAACAAGGGTTGGTCAAGCTATTTAAAGGTATTTAGGTAGGCAGGTCTTTGCCAAATGTGAGCTTACAGTTCCTTGATCTGTTGAGTGGACTCCCCAATCCTGAAATCCTGACTTAGATTTCCTCAACCCTTTCCTCCATTTTAAAACAAATCTAGCAAGGAATGCTCCTCTTGATGTAAAATGTTTAAGTCAACCCAAAACTTTCATAATAGATTCCTTTATAAAAGTAAGTGTCCCAACAAGGGTTGGTCAAACACGTAGTTTTATTGAGTCTTGCCCTTAATCAAGTAACGGAAGGCTTGGTCTGACTTAATATGGTATTTTAGGGATTTCAATTTTTTATGCGTAGTTTCACATTATCACATTCTTGTTAATATTAAGTGATGCTTACTTAAGTTATTATCCATGTTTTGATAATGTTTACTCATAGTCCGGTTTTTATTTTATTTCATCTTTGCATGCTTGTTTATTTCATTAACTATGTGATTGTGATAACACATACATAATAAATAAACCATGCAATCAGACTGAAATAAAATAAGATGGCATCATCATGAGCTTCTATTGGTTATATTATCTTGCGGTTTTGATAAGTTAACCATGACCTAGGGAAAAACACCTTGAACCCAATGGTTCGTGTATTGCAGCTCCCACCTGTCCACCTTTGTATCTTCTTGGGTTGGTTTCGCCTCAGGTTCATATTTTGAACCATCTCCTCTGGCTTGGGAGATCCTCTATTACATGGGGTTTACATTAAAGAAACCATGGGCACGCAGGCCCTAAATTTTATTGGAAGAAGGCTCGCAGGCCAACGAATTTAAATTAAATAAATTTAAATGAAACCATAAACACACAAAGGGTCTTTGGTCTAGCTAATGATTATCCATAACATGCAATGACATTTATGCATATTTAGTATTCAAATTATTTTAATTGTTCTTTTATTAAAGATAAGTTGTGCTTGAATTCAATTAATTATGATCTTATAATTAATCAATTCTTTATCTTAAATTACTTTCTGAATTTCCTTGAGATTATTCTCATCCATATTCCTTGTATGGGTCTTTTTAATTTGGAGGAAACCTGGTGAAATCCCATTTCTGGAAAGTACATGGCGTGTAAGCTATATTACACATCGTGTATTTGTTTTCACCATTTATCCAAACTACAGGCTGAGGGATTTGGCGTGTTTTCTATACTTTAGAAATTTTGGATTACACGATATGTAAATTAATCTAACATGACATATACTTTCTTGTTATGTGGTTACCAGCCTGGAAATCCCGTGTACGCAGTTACACGGCTTCTCCTTGTACACGGTTTCACCTAGGTCGGATCAGACTACACGGTGTGTTGATTCAACATACATGTCGTGTATTCCGGTTTCCACGCACAGTTTAGTTATTTTCAACACAGTGTATTAAAAAACTTAGGTATGTTCAATTCATATGGCGTGGTTTGGCGGACCAGTACCGGTTTGTTGAACCTAAGTACACAGCGTGTAGATTTCACTACACATCGTGTATTCCTGTGTTGTAAAAACAGAATGAGCAGCTCCTCCGAATGAGTTCCTTGTTTTTATTTTAATCAAAATTAAAATTAAAAGGTCATTTTTGTGATTTGAATCAAGAAAAAAAAAAGGAAGAACAGATCTCATTCATTCAGTTTTATATAATGATTTATCTTGAATTGAATCAAATATAAATGCATAAATTATCAACGAAAATTAAATAACTATAATCAACGTTGTGACTCCTTTGATACCACTTATAGGTCCCGGGTGCAGCGGAAGCTCGTGGGTGGATGTGTACACTTGGCTTTTTGTCATTAGAAATGATCAATCCGGGATCAATACGATGATAAATGCCAAACTCCATGGATTGAATCATAGAAATAGACAAAGAAGAAGAATAGTCCTAGAACCATAAAGGAGGATCATCACAGGTTGATTATAATTAATTTAATTAATTGACAAGAAGTGTATTTTATGGCGTTCTTTATTCATTGATATTTCTAATCACGTTTCGATGTGATTCGTCATTGCATCGTAGAATCCAAGTGTAGACTTCCTCTAGTGGTGATCCACACATGCACCACGTATCTCTAGATGTCGCCAAAGGAACATCTAGGTGCTAGCGTGGAGAAGCATTTGCTTGCGTTGTCCGCCTTAGATCACCTTGATCCGATAGAGGAGGATCTCTCTCAGTCTTAAGAGCATTCTTGGAGGAAGGATTTCTTTCTACCTTGAGGGGATTCTCCAGAATTGTTGTGCACAACAATTCGGGAAAAGTTTTGGGGTTGTGAGGATATTATAATCAGGTTTGAGGTTATAGAGTTGTGACAATGAATAAACGTGTTACACGTTTTATTTATTTCATTAACTCTTATTTAAAACCCCCATGTAGAATCATTAATTCCTTGATATGTTCCCACACTAATTATAATAAATATCATTTAATAAAACGATATTATTTCTTCAAAATCCTGACTGGAAAAACTACACGACGTGTAATCATTAATACACGGCATGTACTCGTTTTTCATTTCCTTTCCAAAATAAAAACTACACGGCGTGTACATTCAATGTACACAGCGTGTATATTTTGTTTTAATTTTCTTTCCAAAATAAAAACTACACGGAGTGTATATTCAATGTACACGGCATGTATATCTTGTTTTCATTTTCTTTCCAAAATAAAAACTACACGGCGTGTACATTCAATGTACACGGCGTATATATCTTGTTTTCATTTTATTCTTCCTCCAACATTAAAACAATTTAGGCTTCCTTGAATAATTATTAAACCAGATACAAGAATAATTTTTATTCTACTTGAGATACTTGGATACACTTAGTGTGTGACCCTCTAGGCCTCTTTCTCATTGGCATTAAGCGGGCTTGCCTAAAGTCCAAGATTATTGTCTAGTAACGGGTCAAGGCACCTAAGAGAAATAAGTTGATTCCGCATTGACGTGTCACATAATACGAATTCTTACCATGTAATTTAATCCCTTTGTCTCAATATCTCATCAATCAGGTTTCATGGCAGTGTCATAAACCTATATGCTTGATCCGTCATTCTTTGACTTCCATAAATAAACTCGTTGTGACACCATGGTTGTGGAATATGAGTGACAATTATATTTCAATCAAAGGGCTCGAGATATCTACTTCCATAAATATGTAAGGGACAAATCCTTCCTTGACTTATCCATTAACAACATGTTATTCGTGATGCACCCAACGTACCATACTTCCCACCAACTGTCTTCGTGACAGTTTTCGTCAGCAAATCTAAGTGTGTGAGTCATGAAATGAGTTAATGGTAATATTCCTGTCTAAAGACCATTACACATGCTTGTAGATAGCAATGTCTAATGACACCAACACATATGGAATTACTATTGGTGGGTCTGTTCTCATAATCTCCCATCTTGGAGATTACTAAGTGCAAACTCCATGAGAGAGAGTCTCGTCTTCTTACGAGTACTCACACATGACAGTCTGTATACTATGTGTCCTATAATAGTATGTCTTCCAACCATAGAACTTTATTTAAGAATATTGTTATAGCATTTCAAGGTTCTCATCATAGCGGGGATCTTCCATGAACTTATTAATGCAACAAATATTCTAGGACATTATTATATTATAGTCATGCAGAACAATGAAAAATATATAATTAGTATACATTCATGTAATCAAAGTAAAAATAGTTGGTTCTCAGGACACCAACTCTAACAAAAAAAATCTGGGCGTATGTGGTATAATAGTTTAAGTGAATATTTGTTAAATAAAGGGTATGTAAATAACCTCATATGCTCATGTGTTTTTATTAAGCAAACAACATCTGGATATAAAATCATTGTTGTTTATGTTGATGATTTAAATATCATCAAAACTTCAGAAGAGATCAATGACGCAATGAGAAACTTAAAGGATGAATTTGAAATGAAAGACGTAGGATAAAATAAGTATTGTTTTGGATTAAAAAATGATCATATTTCAAGCGGTATATTTTTACATCCATTAAATTACACTAAAAAGATCTTAAAATGCTTTAATATGGATAAAGAGAATCCTTTAAGTAATCCAATGGTTGTCTGATCTTTAAATATTGAGAAAGGTTAATTTCGACCATGTGAAGAAACTGAGGAGTTGGTTGGTCCAGAAGAATCATACCTCAGTGCTATCGAAGCACTGATGTATCTTGATAATTGTACTCATCCTGATATATATTTTTCTTTTAATTTATTGGCAAGATTTAGTTCATCCCCTACACGAAGACACTGGAATGGTATTAAACATATTTTTCATTATCTTTGTGGTGCTATTGATTTGTTTTTATTCTATTCTAATAGATCAAAAAGGAAGATGGGTAGTTTTGTAGATTCAGGTTATTTATTTGATCCATAAAATGTGTGATCAAAAACTGGTTATGTGTTCACAGTAGGAGGTATTGTCATATCTTGGAGATCACAAAAGCAGATACTTGTTGCAACATATTTAAATCATGCAGAAGTGATAGATGATTAGACAACAAAAACACATGTGTTAATTAAATTTTAATGGTATTAAATGTTCATTTTTTATCTTATGGTCCTGAGTTAGTGGATTTTAATTTTGAACATCCATTCTCATCATTTGTTCACTTCATGCCTAATGTACACCAATTTAGGCCCAATGATTCATCTAATTTTAAGGAATGTAATTATCCATGTTTTAATTTTATATTTTGGGAAATATATCTACACTTTAATATGAACATTTTTCATTTAGGTATCAATGGAGGATTCATAAAGGATGATGGTGATATTTGGTGATGAAAGGAAATAATTCTGGAGAAGGCAGATTGGACACCAGCCCACTGCTGAGAATGTGGGGCCTACAATACTGGCCCAATAAATCCCAAATTTCGTGGTATTCTAGAAAACATGTATAGGAACAAATCATTAATCATGAGTAAATGCTAATTCGGCTTCCATGGTGGTTATTAAGGCGGCCCAAAGAGAAGATCAAAATATGGGCCAGAATCTACGGCCCAGAATTTTATCCCACTAAATCGGTCATAACTCCAGATCCACAACTCCAAATTGGCCCATATTTTACAGATGTCTAGAAGATATCCTTATACACAAAAGACTCTTCTATGGACCACTGATATTCGGCGATATGATTGCCCATACAGGATGATCTTTTCAATAAAGACGCGGAGGATAAAAAGTCAAGGAGGGGATTAATTTCTCCACCTCTTTCCACCACCCTAAGGCATAAATTAATTTAATATTTGGGAATAAATTTATTGAGGCTCATCCTAAGGCTTACCAATTGATTATTTAAGGCAGTAGTGGTGATGGGTAATACATCTCTTGTTTTTTGTAATGTTATTATGCCAAAGTTCCATTGTAATGTTCTCAATTTCCATGTAAGTTTCTTTTTTGTATTTCTATGTTCTTAAACAACATCTTTCTCTAATATTCTTCCTATTATCTCTCATTAAAACTCATAAACCATAGTGATATCTCTGTTTTGTGGTGAATTAGTTCACACATAGGTGTGAATTTTTTTCACACACACGGAGGAGTGCTCGTTATTTCTGCGATTTTAATTTTTTCAATCCAATTATTGTAAGCCATATTCTACCCACCATTGAGAGTATACCATCAATGAAGGGATAACCCTTTAATGGGTTGATCATAGGATTATTCAAAGAATGGATATTTTATGAACTAATTATTTTTAATTGGCTAATTAATTCAAGACTTCCATTCTTTAATTATTTCCACTCTTCATCTTCATTGTGTTTGAGGAAGCTAAATCCAAGTACTAAAATGACCATACACCTTGGAGAGATCATGAATTTGGTTCTATAAGTGTTTAGGAGATTACTAATTGATTTTAGTTAGCATAAAACCATAAAATGATGAAGTTAGTGTTATTTTGAAGAATGGATTCATCAAGAATTAATAAAACCATAATTGTTTAAAGAAGTAAAATTCATTCAATTCACCCAAAGCATAATCCTAAGATCAACCCATTTTCTTTAAATTGAATTCACTTAGGTTTCTTAGTGTTACTTAAAACCATCTAAAATTAAAACCAAGTTGGACACTTCATAGCCAAAAATCCATCTCATGGGTTTTGCATCTTAGGTATCTTCTTAGGTCTTAGTGGATTCGACAACCCAAGCTAGACTACAAGGACCGTTCTACCTTCATCTCTTGGGTAAATTTGAGCATGAATCAAATTTTGGCACCGTTTTCAGGGACCTAAGTAAGTACCTTAGACCAAATCCTTCTTTCCTCACCCCCATTCTTCTATTCTCACCCAAGATCTCTTATCTTTTCCCTTTCTCTCTTTTTTTTCCTTTTGGTGCATGTCCGCCTACACCTGTGATAATTCAAACAGACTAGTTAGGGTGGAAAGTCCTAGGATAGGGGAGTCAAGTGAAACAAGGGAAATCTTTCCATTAGATCCTAATCTTCCTAATACTCTAGAGTCAAAATTTGATCTCATTTCAATGGAAGGTCTTCAAAGAAACCAACTCAAAAACCCGGGTGGAAACCAAAATGGAAATCCAAATGAAGCAGCCCCAAACTTGGGGAATGCAGTTGATCAAACCATGAATGACTACCTCACACCATCCTAGACCAATGCCCCATCATGCATTAGACACAATTACCTAGGAGATTCCAACTACATCTTTAAACCCCATGTCCTAAAACACCTTCCCACATTCCATGGAATGGAGTCCGAGATGCCCTACCTTCACGTTAAGGAGTTCAATGACATTGTAGAAACCATGTTCCCCCCACATTAACTAGAATCAGCTAAGTTGAGGCTATTTCCTTTTTCTTTACAGGATCGATCTAAAAATTGGCTGAACAATTTGAGACCATCATCCATCAACTCTTGGGACCAACTACAAAGATAATTATACAAAAAATACTTTCCCCACCACAAAACAATTGCACTTAAAAAGAGCATCCAAAAATTTTTTGAAAAAGAGGGAGAGTCATTTTATGAAACATGGGAGAGGTTCAAAGACACCCTAAACATGGTTCCACACCATGGTTTTTCTATACCTGAACAAGTAAGAATTTTTTATGAAGGTTTGGACCCAGGGAACAAACAATTTATTGACATGATGTGTAATGGAACTTTTAAAAACAAAGCCCCAAATGATGCTTATGAGTATCTGGAAAGCCTTGATGAACAAAACCAAACATGGGGAACTTCACCTTATTCTGAAAAGCCACAAAGAACTACTAGAATTAATACACTTAGAGAATATGAAAGCCTTAGGGCTAAACTCACAACACTCTCTAGGAAGGTTGAAGAGATAGACCTTAGGAAAGTCCATGAAATCCAAATTGTTGACCATGTTTACACAATTTGTGACAAACATGACCATAAGACAGACAACTGCCCAACCATTCCATCCATCAAGGATGTTATTTTAGGAGGACCCTCAGTGAAAGTAAATGCTTTGAACTTTCAAAAGCCTCAATACCAAAACAACTTCAACCCAAGGTATAATGTCCACCCAAGCTTCCGCTGGAAAGATAACCAACAACCTAGCCAACCACAGGGACAAAATACTTAACACCAAAAGAACTACCAAACTCATAACCAGTTCCAAACCCAACCTATCCAATACCAACATCCACCGGTCCATTTTCAAAAAACCATCCCACCTCCAAAATATCCCCCTGGGATAAACCAATCTTCTCAAGCACCAACCCAAACTGTTCCACAAATCCTACTAGAACAACTATGAAAACAAATGGAAAGGATGAACTTGGAAGTCTCTTACCTTAAACAAGAACTTCAAACCATCAAAACTGGAAAGAAACCCATGCCTACTCAGGCGGTACCATCCTCAACTTCAAGGGGAGAGTCAAGTTGTACTCAAACAACTCATGAACAACTAAAGGTTGTGACTGTTTTAAGAAGTGGGAAATCAATTGAGAAACCTGAACATCTAAAATCAAAACCAAGTTGTCCACTTCATAGCCAAAAATTCATCTCATAGGTTGTGAATCTTAGGTATCTTCTTAGGTCTCAGTGGATTCGACAACCCAAGCTAGACTACAAGGACCGTTCTACCTTCATCTCTTGGGTAAATTTGAGCGTGAATCAAATTTTGGCGCCGTTTCCGGGGATCGAACCCGGGTCACCCGCATGACAGGCAAGAATACATACCACTATAATAAAAACTTGGATGAAAATTCAAATGAACCACAATATCAAACTGAAAAACACGATAACCTTTTCAAAGAAACAACTCTTCAACAAACAACCCCACAACCTGCACCATTTCCTCAACACATTAGGGGGAAAACCAAGCCTGAATTAAGTGAAACATTGAGGGAAATATTCTCACAAGTCAATTTGAACATTCCCCTTCTCGATGCAATCCAAACCATACCTTCCTACTCAAAGTATCTTAAGGACTTGTGCACTTTTAAAAGAAATTTTTCACATAAAAACTAAGTCCTTTTGGCAGCTAATGTGAGTACCACCATTCAAGGGACCATTCCTCCTAAGTTGAAAGACCCAGGTTGCCATTACATCAATGTTGAAATAGGAGAGAGCAAAGTTTTCAAGGCCTTGTGTGACCTAGGTCGTAGTGTCAATCTCATTCCCTATTATGTGTAATTCCAGTTAGGCCTAGAAGAGCTACAACCCACATCTGTCACACTTCAACTTGTTAATCATAGCATTAGGGTTCCAAAGGGGATTTTAAAGGACGTTCTAGTAAAGGTTGAAAACTTCATCTACCCTGCTGACTTCATTGTCCATGACAACCATCCAAACTTAGGAAAGAAGGAACAAACCCCAATCATCCTTGGTCGTCCTTTCCTTCCAATAATCAACTCTGTTATCCAAGTTCTAAACGGGAACATGACCATCACCTTTGGAAACATGAGTCTATACTTGAAAATCTATAATGAAAGCTCACAAATAGGGGATGATGAGGACATTCATGAAGTAAACATGATAGGAAGCATTGATAATGAATCCATAGAACATCAAGGAATATTTGATGGATGTTTAAGTCGGGATGAGATTGATTTCCTTTGTTCACATGAAGGAATTTTATCTCCTTGTCTTGAATCATTTTCAAATTTCTCTTATGATGAAGTATTAGGTCCAAAAATTAGTGAAACCTTTCAAGAAACCAATTTCATAGAGACCAATCA
This sequence comes from Viscum album, assembly GCA_963277665.1. Classification (NCBI taxonomy): domain Eukaryota; kingdom Viridiplantae; phylum Streptophyta; class Magnoliopsida; order Santalales; family Viscaceae; genus Viscum; species Viscum album. Next base: position 815,281,410 of record OY728158.1, read on the forward strand.
AACTTCCTTCCCTAAATCTGATCAAACCAAACATGTATTTGAAACTTCTATATGTGGGGAATCAATCCTATCTAAAACTCTAGGAAACAAAGTTTAACTTGATCCAATGTCCCAATATTCTGCTGAGATTATGAACCAACCTGATCTTAAATTGAAGGAACTTCTTGCTGCACTCAAGTATTCCTTCCTAGGGGAAAATCAAACACATCCTATTGTCATTTCTTCGTCTCTTGAAGCAAATAATGATAGGATGCTTCTAGATGTCCTTAGGAAACATAAGAAAGCCATTGGTTGGACCCTATCTGATATTCCTGGGATTATCCCACTTATTGGGACTCATAGGATTGTTTTGGAATCTGATTCAAAGCCATGTAGTCAACCTCAATGACGACTCAATTCTAATCTCATGGAAGTAGTTAGAAAAGAACTTTTGAAATTGTTAAAATCTGGTATCATCTATCCCATAGCTGAGAGTGAGTGGGTGAGCCCAATCCAAGTGGTTCCAAAAAAAGTTGGAATCACAATGATAACCAATGAGGATGGAGAGATTCTTCCAACAAGGGTGAGTAGTTGCTGGAGATTCTGCATCGACTATAGGAAGCTAAACTCATTTACCAAAAAGGACCATTTCCCCTTACCATTCATTGACCAAGTCCTTGAGAGAGTGGCAGGTCATTCCTTCTACTGTTTCTTAGATGGTTACTCGGGGTATAATAAAATTGAGGTCTCCCTAAAGGATCAAGGGAAGACTACATTCAAATGTCCATTCGGCACCTTTGCCTTCAAACGCATGCCTTTCAGGTTATGCAATGCCCCTGGAACCTTCCAACGGTGCATGATGGGAATCTTCTCAGACATGGTAGGGGATTTTCTAGAGGTCTTCATGGATGACTTCTCTGTGTTTGGGGATACATTTGAGGGATTTCTAAGAAATGTGGAGAGAGTCTTGTCAATATGTGAAGAAAAGAATCTGGTCCTAAACTGGAAAAAATGTCATTTCATGGTTAAAGAGGGACTACTTCTAGGCCATCTGGTCTCAGGTAGGGGGATTGAAGTTGATAAAGACAAGGTTGAAATCATTCTTCACCTTCCATCTCCCAAAACTGTTAAGGAAGTGAGGTATTTCTTAGGACATGATGGTTTCTATAGAAGATTAATCAAGTACTTTAGTTCAATCTCTTGTCCCCTTTGTGATCTACTAGTAAAGGATGCTCCATTTGTTTGGATAGAAAGCTATGAGGGTTCATTCTCAATCCTCAAATCCTCTCTCACATATCCTCCCATTATGAAATCTCCAAATTGGAACCTTCCTTTAGAACTTATGTGTGATTCCAGTGACTTTTCTGTAGGAGTTGTGTTAGGACAATGTTGTGATAAAACTCCTTATGTAATTTCTTATGAAAGAAAATCCTTAAATGATTCCCAAATCAAATACACCACCACTGAAAAGGAGTTACTTTCTATTGTGTTTTCCTTAGAAAAGTTTAGGTCCTACCTCTTAGGATCCCCCATTATTGTGTTCACTGGCCATTTTTCACTAAAATACCTCTTCCAAAAACTCTTAGATGCTCTTTGGGCCTATCGAACTGCATATAAAACCATTTTAGGAATGTCCCCATATAGGTTAGTTTATGGTAAAGCATTCCATTTTCCAGTGGAGATTGAACATAAGGCCTTTTGGGAAATTAAAAAAAAGAATTATGACCTCTCGTTGGTTGAAACAAAAATAAAATTAGATCTCAAAGAACTTGAGGAACTTAGGATGGAGGCTTATGAGAATTCAAGGATCAATAAAGCTAAAGTAAAAGCCTACCAATCTAGAAATCTTAAAACCAAACACATTGAACCGGGAAAACCTGTTCTTTTGTATAATTCTAAACTTCACTTACACCCGGGAAAATTGAGGTCTAGATGTTCAGGTCCATACATGGTGCATAAGGTGTACCCCCATGGGGCTGTTGAAATTCAAGATCCCACTAATGGTCAAACATTTAAATTTAATGGTCATAGAGTAAAACCATTCATAGATTCATTCCAAAAACATGAAGTTAATGAATACTTGTGTGAACCTACCTTAGATGACGAAAATAATTAATCTATTAGGGGTACAAGTCAATCTAATGACATTAAACAAAGCGCTACATGGGAGGCAACCCATGGTTTTCAAGTTTCCAATCATTTTTTTGTTTTAATCAAATTTATATTTCAAATAGGATTAGTGGATCATTTTGATATACCTTTATTCTAACTCAGATTATTGACCCGTTCTTCTCTTATGAGTATGGATGAGTATAAAAGGGGAGCATTGTATTCATCTGTGTCACACGGTGTGATCCCTGAGTACTACCTTAACCAGAAATTAAAAAGAAGACATTGTATCATCAGTTGATTTAAAAAAACAAAAACAAAAGGAAACCCATAAAAATGATGAGACTTGGTATTAAATAAATTATTTTGTTGTTTTTTCTGTCTGGTTTGTTCTTGTTTTTATGGTTCAGGGACTATTTTTTGGTGATACATATTCCATCAAGGAGGTGCCTACATCTCCCATGAGAACAAAGAGTTATTTGGGACACCACAATCATCATTATGAAGCCACCAGGTGAACTTGTTCCATTCCCTTTCCAACTCATCCCCCCCCCACCCGCTTTCTCCTCTCTTTTATTTTTACGAAACTAGGGATAGTTTTATTTTAAGTTGGGGGGTGTGGAAACAAAATTTTTGTTAAAAAAACAAAAAAAAATAAGTAAAATTCCTTTATTATTCATATAATAACATCTTTTCTCATATTAAAACTACATAGAAAATAATTTTTATTTCCTTGACTCTTAATTTAATTCATGACTAAGTTTACAAGCATTGATTTTTGGAAGTTTGGTTGTCCAATGAAAATTTTCATCATTTTTATTTTCATCTATTAAACCAAAATTTCACAATGAACATCCTCTAGATTGTGGTGTAATAATTTGAATTCTTGGGGTCCCATAATAAATAGCATATGCTGGTTTGATTTTTATAAATAATATGAGTATTCAAAAAAAATTAAAATTTGCGTGTAGAGCAATGGATTGATAAAATGCGTGACTTTCAGCACTTGGAGATCGTGACTCCAAAGTTTTCTAGCCCTGAGTTTTTTACTCTATCTCTATTTATGGTAATATGACTTTGTTTTTTATCAAGTTAACTCGAGATGATGCCCGAGTATGTGGGCTTCACTTGGTTCCCTAAGGCCTTTGAGTCTGGGAGTCATCGGCAAAGTCTTACTACATGGGTTAATTTGATTAACTGAAATATCAATTACTATGGCAGTATTGAAAAAAAAAGCCAAAAAAAAGGAATGACGAATACTCATATTAGGATTAAATGTGATTCCACCTAGCACTTCCATGATTTCCCCCTTGAATGAAAATGAACCCTCATATCTATTGTGATTCACAACACATCATTTCACATAATTGAGTTGGATGAAGTATGATGATGGATTTGATCAAAGGAATGGGATTTGGATTGGGATCTTCTTTTAAATTTATCATGTTTTAAATTATTTTTATAGTTTATAAAGATATATTTTTGTGTAGTTTACATTGTGAGCACTGTTTGTTATAATGTGTTTGAAAAAAAAGAATTCAAATATAATTTTCGAATTATTTGCTCGAGACCAGCAAATATCAAGTTGGGTGGTGTAATTAGACAAAAAAACACATATTTTAATTAAATTTTAATGGTATTAAATGTTTATTTTTGATCTTATGGGCCTGAGTTAGTGGATTTTAATTTCGAACATCCATTCTCATCATTTGTGCGCTTCATGCCTAATGTACACCAATTTAGGTCCAATGATTCATATAATTTTAAGGAATGTAATTATCCATATTTTAATTTTATATTTTGGGAAATGTATCTACACTTTAATATGAACATTTTTTATTCAGGTATCAATGGAGGATTCATAAAGGATGATGGTGATATTTGGTGATGAAAGGAAACAATTCTGGAGAAGGCAGATTGGACACCAACCCACTGATGAGAATGTGGGGCCCACAATACTGGACCAATAAATCCCAAATTTCTTGGTATGATATAAGAAATGTATAGTAACAAATCATCCTTCATTAGTTAGTGCTAATTCGGCTTCTATGGTGGTTATTAAGGTGTCCCAAAGAGAAGATCAAAATCTGGGCCAGAATCTGTGGCCCAAAATTTTATTCCACTAAAGAGGCCATAACTCCCGATCCACAACTCTAAATTGGCCCATATTTTACAGATGTCTATAAGACATCCGGATACACAAAAGACTCTTCTATGGCCTAACGAGATTCAGCAATATGCTTGCCCATACATGATGCTATTTTCAAGGGAGACAAGGAGGATAAAAATTCAAGGAGGGGATTAATTTCTCCACCACTTTCTACCACCCTAAGGCCTAAATTAATTTAATATTTGGGAATACATTGATTGAGGCTCATCCTAAGGCTTCCCAATTTCCTATTTAAGGCAGTGGTGGTGATGGGGAATACATCTCTTGTTTTTTGTAATGTTATTATGCCAAATTTCCGTTGTAATGTTCTCAATTTCCATGTAAGTTTCTTTTTTTGAATTTCTATGTTCTTAAACAACATCTTTCTCTCATATTCTTCCCATTATCTCTCATTAAAACTCACAAATCACAGTGATATCTCTGTTTTTTGGTGAATTAGTTCACACATAGGTGTGAAATTCATTCACACACACGGAGGAGTGCTCGTTATTTCTGTGATTTTAATTTCTTCAATCCAATTCTTGTAAGTCATCTTCCACCCACCATTGAGAGTATACCATCAATGAAGGGCTAACCCTTTAATTTTTTGATCATAGGATGATGAAAAGGTTGTATTGAATGTTATTTTATGAACGAATTATTGTTTATTGGCTAATTAATTCAAGACTTCCATTCTTCAATTATTTCCACTCCTCATCTTCACTGTGTTTGAGGAAGCTAAATCCAAGTACTAAAATGATCATACACCTTGGAGAGATCATGAATTTGGTTCTCTAAGTGTGTAGGGGATTAGTAATTGAGTTTAGTTAGAATAAAACCAGGAAATGATTAAGTTAGTGTTATTTTGAAGAATGGATTCATCAAGAATTAATAAAACCATAATTTTTTAAAGAAGTAAAATTCATTTAATTCACCCAAAGCATAATCCTAAGATCAACCCATTTTCTTTAAATTGAATTCACTTAGGTTTCTTAGTGTTCCTTAAAACCATATAAAATCAAAACCAAGTTGTCCACTTCATATTCAAAAATCCATCTCATAGGTTGTGCATGTTAGGTATCTTCTTAGGTCTCAGTGGATTCGACAACCCAAGCTAGACTACAAGGACCGTTCTACCTTCATCTCTTGGGTAAATTTGAGTGTGAATCAATAGCATTACATGAAGCATGTCAAGAATGTGTTTGGTTACAGTCTATGACTCAACACATTCGAGTGGAAAGTGGATTTCCTATGTATAGTATCCCAACAATTTTATTTGAAGATAATGTTGTGTGCATCACACAATTGAATGATGGCTTCATCAAAAATGATTGGACAAAACACATACCACCAAAATTTTTCTATTTCACGCAAGAGTTAATGAAGAACGGAGATATCAACATGAAATATGTTTTATCAAGCAACAAATTTGCAAATTTATTTACAAAGGTACTACCAACTTTCATCTTTAGAAAGTTTGTATGTAATATAGGGATATGTAGATTGAAAAATTTGTAATGTAACTTTCAAGGGGAGTCTACATGACTGTATTATTTTCCTTATTTTGGTTTTTATCCTACTGAGTTTTTCTATAAAGGTTTTTAATGTGGCGGTATCAAAACACGTATGACATTGATAGGGGTGTGCATCCTAAGGGGGGTGTTAGGTAGCTGGCGGCAGCTGCACAATTCAATGGGGGTGGGCTGCCCACCCCCACCAATTACCTAACCAATTATCTTCTGTAATGTATGTTGGTTGGATTAGATTACTCCATAGGGGGGTGAATTGAGTATCTATAAAAATTTATATTAAACAAAAATTAATTCTTTAACAAGTTTCCCCAAAATATAATCAAAGTCAGTTTGTAGTAAATTTATAAAATTCTTGAATGTTCAATTAATTTCTCTATTTATTGATTAGTTCTCAGCTATACCAATCTAAAGATTGGTATAACTTTTGAAAGTAATCTACTGGTTTAAAATATATATAAACACTTTCTAAACTAATTATCAAAGTCCAATTCAATTTTATGTAAAATGTAATAAACACAGATCAGATTAAACTAAAAGGCAAAGACACAATAGATATAAACAAGAGGTTCAGTCTCAATCTAAGACTTAGTCCTATCTACTTGGTGATCACCTGCCACCAAGTAGTTTAATTTAATAAAAAGTCTAATCCACACCATGGATCAGGGTTCACAACAACACACAAGGCTATCCAGGTCACACTTGACCTCTACCACAGTTATTCATGGGAAAATCAACAAACAGGTCACACTTGACCTCTTCCACTATTCTACGTGGGATACAAGAGTAAAACAGAGAGTAAATTTTAGGATATCAAGTATCCACCAGTTATAAACAGGAGACGGTGTGTGTGTAATAGACAGATACACACACTGCTCGAAAATATAAAAAAAAAGAACACAACAGAGATATAGATGTAGAATAGAGTTTAAAAGTCTATTTGTGTTATGCAGTGAAGCTCTGGACTCAGTTGATGTAGGAGAAATCAGGTTTGAGTCCTCTTCTGGAAGGTGGCTTCAAAATAGAGTATCGTAGCCTTCCAGGTGTGAAGAGTTCAGCTCCTTGATGTTTTGATATTCAGTGAAGTTCAGTAGGTTTTTGCCTGTCTTTTTTATTTCCCCATATGTTATTTATTATGGTTCTTGGGAGTTGGAAGAAAAGCTCGAGAGTTACAAGAGTTTGCAGTTCTTCTACTGTTTTCACTTTTTAGCATATTCCTTGTGCTATTCTCTGTCTTTTTTACAATCTTGCTTGTAAATATTTTATACTTCAAGATCCTATAGGTATGAAGATCTCCCCACGTTCATGTACCTCGTACTATCTATGGATAGTCCTACATACAACATTAAATAATATCAGAAACATTAATTTTTCTAAATATGATTGTTAGATATAAATTTGAATAAATAAATTTAAAGACAATTTTTATGACTATTGGTGAGTCGTAAGTATCGGTGACTCATTGGCATCAATCTGTCATCATCAGTCTGTTAGCATCGATGACTCATCATCGGTGATTTCTTTCCATTGGTATCAGTGACTTGGTGTATCAGTGAGTCGTTTGTGCTATCGGTCTGTCAAAGCATTGGTGATTCGTCATCAGTGACTCATTTTGTACTATCGGTGTGTCTTCCATCGATGAGTCGATCATCGTTGAGTCGATCATCGGTGTGTCGTCTATTGGTGAGTCAATCATCGGTGTGTCATCCATCAGTGAGTCGATCATCGGTGATTCAATCATTGGTGAGTCGATTTGAACTATTGGTTCCAGAGACTCTGAAAAACTTATAAAGTGTTTATCTTACACATAACACTACCAGATTAAGTGAAATTCATAAATACATGAATATATATACACTGGTAAACATATTGAAGCATGAATACACATAGTTTATTGATTTATCAAAATGTATTGTACAGTATGAAATAATTTATTTACTTAGATATATTCAATGACATGATCAAGTTTATTTATTACTTAATATAAGAATTAATAGGATCGGTAGATTGACATGACTTGTAATTATTAAAACCACTATTTCTCAAAGGGTCCAACAATATCCTCCTTTTTTATAATCACAAATCAAGTCATAATCATGATGTAATAGAGGTAATATAAACGGCTCCCCCTCAATTATGTAATAGAGAAAATATATATATATGACTTTATATCAAAGAAGGGTCATTTAAATTAGATCATTTTGTATCAGAGATAAGATATATATATATATATATATATATATATATATATATATATATATATTATGTTGAGTACATTCTATGTGTCCTATGCCAGAGTTTCTCCCCCTGAGATTAATAATTTATGCCTATCCTTTTATGCAGCCTATACCTTTCTCCCCCTATTGGGATTAGAAAAAAGGTTAAGAGAAGGAGAAAGAATATAGAGAAAGAACAGAAATAAAATGAGAAACATAGTGAAGACAAAAAGGATTTTCATTAAGGTTGAAGAGAGTACAATCATAAAAATAAAGGAACAAATCCTTATCAAATAAGCAATCTACTACTAAGGGTTTGGCTTTTGAGGTGCTTTGACTTTTTCTAAAGGATTAACTAGAGGTGCAGGAGGTGGTTTTGTGGTGGTAGGAAAAGGTCGTCTTATTAAAACACCAGGCAAGGCAACACCTATAGGTACATCTACTGCAAGGCTAGGTCTCCTTTCTGAGAGAGAGAGCCTAAGATACAGTCATCTGAGCAGGAGGCCGAGAGATAGTTCCAATGGAAGCAACAGGTGGAACCACTATGGATTTAGCTTGAACATGAAAGTACGGCTTAAGAAGCTTGATGAATTCATTAATGAGTTCACCTCTATATTAAATAGCCTTCTAGAAATCATCCTTATTCTCTAGGAATTTATCTAGAAGAGGAGTAAACTTATTTAATTGTGACACTTTCTTCTTTAAATCTTTTGTTACTGGAGGAATCTTCAGATTTTTGACCAAATACTTGAAGTTATTGATGAGATCATACTTGGTATATATCTTGTAAAAATACTAATCCACTTTCTCTCTAATTTCCTTCTAAGCAGTAGAGGCTTCATTTGTGCACTGTCTTACCATGTTGTAAACAAGATCGGTATTTCTATGCACCTTGGAAAGAGTTTCTTTGTCTGAATCACTCTGAATATTCTTGAGTTCTTCCCTCATCACAACCCTAAGAGACTCCATATCAGTAGCATCAACCTTGATTCCTCTAGAACTAGATGAACCAAAGATCATTTGGCCAAGTTCCTCCAATTTCTCCAAATCTACACTCAGTAGATGTGTCACTAGGTTTCTAATAACATCCATCGCACCACCAAAAGAGGTATTGAAATCGGTTTTTAGATAGCTTAACTCATTTCTCATCCTCTTCACTTCTTCTCTCAGCAAAGTATTGTTTCTAATGATTTTATCAGCTGTAGTAATGAGATTAGGTTGAATATCATGAATCATCATCCTTACAATTTTAGAAGCATCAGCATCTAAAATACTCATGGAAGTAGAGGCTTCACTTCTGGATCTAGCCTAGGATCACACCGACTCACATATATCAGCTTTAAATTTCTCTAAATCAACCTTAGTGACATAGTCACTAGGCACTGGTTGTGCTATTAGCTCAACTGCAGGCGGTGAAACCGGTGAAGCAGGTGCAATAGGTTCTGCTTCAGCTTGAGCTTGTTGAGAAGGAGGATGTGCTTCCATCTCCTCATCTGAGTTATATTCCAATCCAAACAGAATGTATCTTGGATATCTATTCCACTCATGTGTACATGTCCAGTCTCTGGGCTACATTGTATCAATATGGAATCTTCTTCCCTGAGGCTCAGGTATAATCTCAGCTTCATCTTCTTCTTCATCCTGTCTTCTAGATAATACAACATTTCTAGGAACTGGTACCAATTGGGATTGAGGTTATACTCACACTCCAGCCACTTCATATTCTCCATGCACTTCCTAAACCTGAGGCATTTGTGCAACTTGATCCTCAGCCTCTTCCTCGTGGCCACCAGCCATAATTGCATTCAACTCTTGAATGATTTCTTGATTTTCAACACCAAGATGGTCGGGCCTGCCATCATTACTAGTATCTCTATGATCAGCAGCCTCCTTTTCAATAAGATCAGAACTACCCTGTCCATCATCTCTATCAGTAGCTCCATGTACAGATTAATCACTAGATCAGTCAACCACTTATTGACCCACTTTTAAAGAATCACTGACATGCTCATCATCATCATCATCAGACTCCTCATCTGACTTACTTACATAGCCTTCCACACCAGTGACTTATGTCTCTTTCTCATCCCCATCACCTAACAAAGGTTCCCTTGAGGGTAAATCCAATGGTGGACTAGCAAGTCCATAAGGCATGTCCTTTGGGCAATCAGCAATATCAGGATCACTCTTGTCATCAAAAGGAGACCCTTATTCTCTTTACAGCTCAGCCTCAGCTTCCTCATCAGATTAAACAGGTACTTCACCTAGTTTTAGGCCTGGATCAGCTTGATCCTTTGGTCTGGTAGGATGGTCAATCGGATTGTAATCTTCATATAGCCTTTCCTCATCTCCAACCCAGCATTTATTCCAAGGGTTCTAGAAAATCTTCATCCTATTGCAAATCTCTTTTTGAAGATAAAAACCACTACAGGCACTGATCACTTCATATCTATCTTCCACACAGTCCAACTTATTTAGCATTGCCGAAATCATCCTAGGATAGTACAAACATGTTTCTTTCTTGGAGGGTTTTATCATATCAAAAATATGTACCCTTAGGTACCTACACAGATTCACCTTTATCCCATTCTTCAATAGGTAAATCAGGAATACATCCTGATACTTCATAGCATATAAGTCTACCTTCCTTGGATAGATCTGATGTTGAATGAACTTAAAGAGAAATCTTGCCTCTCCATCCTAATCACTAGCAGTATCTCTCCTCAATTTTTCACTTCCAGTCATCTCCTTTAGAGCATCCTCATATGAAAACAAATCAGATGAAGGAGTAATATTACCCAGATAATCATCATAGATACCTTCATAAGGAATTTCCAAGCATTCATCCCATTCCTTTAATGAAAAAGAAATCTATTTTCCCTTCATCACTAACTTCATTCTTGCTTCCTCACCTACATCCATAAATATCTTCAAGTTGAGATAAAACTCATGTACAAGCTGGGGATAAAAAGGCCTCTCATTGTTTGAGAACTAACTTATCCAACCTTGAGATTCAAGAACACTCAACAAAAGATAATTTCTTAATAGAAGCTAACCAGCATACACTTCCTTCTCAGCTGTAACAACTCGTCTTTCCAAACTAGGCTTTGCAGTACCACTAGACTCACCCTTCTAACACTCATATAGTGGAGATTCACTCAACTCTTCCATCATGTGCTTCGTCCTTTCCATTTGTGAAGATTCAAGTCTAAAGGGAGTTGAAAGGTCATGGGTAGAGAGGTAGAGTTTTGAAGAGCAAAAGGTTCTAAGGCATAGAGGGAGGTGAAAGGTTGAAGTGAATTAAATTCATTTTATCATTTAGGGATTGTAAATCATAAATCATAAAATTGAAAAATGGTAAAAAGAACACAAAATTGTATTGTTTTATTTAAAATAGAAAAAACTAAAAAAATGTCCTTAAGGGCATTGGTTTCACACAACTGATATTACACAATCGGTTTTAAGTGATCGTTTTCATTGATCAATTTCACCTGATCAGTTTCACTGATCGGTTTCACTGATAAAAATATTTTTACAATGGGGAAAGAGGTTGAAAGGACTTTAGAGATTTATCATTCCTAGTTCATGTCTGGTGTAGTTCATTCTCTTAAAGTTTAAGGGTTTGGTGAAAATTTCAGCAAGTTGATGCTCAGTACCAATAAACTCAAGAGTTATATCATATTTTTGACAATGATCTCTCAAAAATTGATGTATTACATCAATATGTTTTGTTCTAGAATGAGAAATTGGATTTTTTTAGAAATGTTAATAGCACTTGTATTGTCACAGTTTATGGGGATATGTCTGAATTGAAATCCATCGTCTAATAAATTGTATTTCATCCACAAAATTAGTGCACATCAACTACCAGCAGCTATGTAATCTACTTCAATAGTTGATAATGCAACTTAATTTTGCTTTTTACTACACCATGATATTAGTGACTTTCCCAAAAAGTGACATGTTCCAGAGGTACTCTTTCTATCTAAATTACATCCACCAAAGTCATCATCTGAATAACTAACCAAATCAAAAGGTTGTCCTCTAGGATATAATAATCCTAAATTAGTTGTCTATTTTAGGTACTTAAAAAGTCTTTTAACAGCATTTAAATGTGACTCTTTTGGGTTTTCTTGAAATATTTCACACATACACACACTAAACATAATATCTGGCCTACTAGTAGTTATGTACAGAAAGATCCCAATCATTCCTCTATAAGAAGTTTGATCAACAGATTTCCCATTTTCATCAATATCTAACTTACATGTAGAAATCATAGGGGTTTCACTACTCTTAATTCTATAGAAGTCATATCTTTTCAAAATATCTTTAGTTTACTTAATTTTATTTATAATAATACCTTCTTTATTTTGAAATATTTTAAATCCAATAAAATATTTAAGTTCACCCATCAAAATCATTTCAAACTCACTTTGCATATTTTTTGAAAAATCATTACACAAATATTTTTTAGAAGATCCAAAGATAATATCATCTACATATGTTTTGTCTATTAAAACTTATTTTGAAATTATTTTTATAAACAAGGTGGGATCGGCAACTCCTTTTTTAAAACCTTTTTAAATAAGGAAATTACTTAATCTTTCATACTAAGCTCTTAGAGCTTGTTTCAAACCATCTAAATCTTTAGATAAATTGAAAACTTGATTTGGAAAATGAGGATTTGTAAATCGTGGGGGTTGTTCAACAAAAACATCCTCAATTATATAACCATTTAAGAATACATTTTTAACATCTATTTGATAAAGTTTAAAATCCAAGTGTGCTGCATAGGCAAGTAAGATTCTAATGGCTTCAAGCCTAGCTACCAGTGCAAATGTATCTTCATAATCAATTCCTTACTCTTGATTATATCCTTGTGCAACCAACCTAGCTTTATTTCTAACTATATTTCCAGCTTTATCCACTTTATTCCTAAACACCCATTTGGTTCATATGGTCAAAGTATCTTTTGGTCTATCTACAAGCTTTCAAACTTTATTTCTTTCAAACTGGTTAAGCTCTTCTTGCATAGCCATTACCCAAAATTCATCATTGATTGCATCATTGATATTTTTAGGTTTAATTTGTGACAAGAATGCTTGATGTTCAACTTGATTTCTCAAAAAGGCTCTAGTTTGTGCTCCTCTATCTAAATCTTCAACAACAACATCTAAGGGATGGTTTTTAAGGGTCCTAGTTAGTCTAGTAAAGGTAGGACTAGATATTTCACATTCACCATTTTGATCTTGTACATTATGGCTAGATTCTGGAAAATTTCCAGAACCATAAGATTTCACAGATTCCTTCACAGGATGATTTGAGGTTTTAGCATTAATTTTCAGATTGGACATATCCTCTTCAATATTTTCTAGAGAGGTCTTAGGCTCATGTGGATCTGTTTCATCAAACTTGACATGTACATATTCTTCCACACATTTGGTTTTATTATTAAAGACTCTATAGGCTTTTCTTGATGTAGAATATACAGGGAATATTCCTTTACCACTTTTGGAGGAAAATTTATCTAGATTTTCTTTAGTGTTCAGAATATAAACTTTAAATCCAAATACTTTAAAATAACTTACTTTGGATTTCCTGTTGTTTCACAACTCATAAGGGGTTTTCTTAAGGATGGGTCGATTAATACTTTGTTTATTATGTAATAAGTTTTATTAATAGCTTCTACCCAGAAATAAATTGGTAGTTCGTATTCATTAAGCATAGTTTGGGAAATTTCCTATAGGGTTCTATTTCTTCTTTCTAACACACCATTTTTTTGAGGTGTCCTAGGGGAAGAGAAGTTGTGCCTATAGCCATTTTATGAGAAAAATGATTCAAAGTCTTTATTTTAAAACTCATGGCCATGGTCACTTCTTAAGGATTTAATCTTAATTCCACTAGGATTTTCTATTGTCCCAGCATACTTGGTAAAGTGAGAAAAAAACTTCACTTTTGTGAGCTAAGAAAAAGGTCCAAGTATATCTAGATAAGTCATATACAAGAACATAAACATAGTTCTTCCCATTGAGACTTGAAACTCTAGATGGTCCAAACAAATCCATGTGAACCAATTCGAGAGGTTAAGAAGTAGTTACTTATTTCTTTGGTTTGAAAGAGATTTTATGTTGCTTTTCTTTTTGACAAGGATTGCACACCTTATTGTCTGGAAACTCTAATTTGGGTAGGTCTTTAACTAAACCTTTTCTAGTTAACTTCTTAAGGGAGTGCACATTGCAATATCCTGGTCTTTTTTGCCAAATCCAAGACTCTTTGTGAAAGGAACTTAGAAAAGAAAAATTATGTGAGGCTAGTGTGTCTAAATTTATAGCATATACATTATCATTCCTAAGAGCAGTAAATACTAAGTTATTTTTGCATAAAAAACATGGCATGAATCATTTTTAAATTTTATATTAAATCCATAATCACACAATTGAGATATGATAAGCAGGTTATACTTTAGTCCATCAATATAAAGTAATTTGGAAATTGAAATAGATTTAGGGTAACCAATATAGCCTAGGCCGATGATTTTTCCTTTACCATTGTCACCAAATGTGACATGTCATCCATCAATTTTGATAAGACTTTTAAAGCTTGAGTAGTCCCCTGTCATGTGTCTTGAACATCCACTGTCCAAGTACCACAGATTTCTATAGGATCTCTTTAGGCAGTTTACCTACAAAACAATTTATCCAAGAAGAGATTTTGGTACCCATATTTGTCTGGGTCCACAAACATTAGTGATAAAAGATTTAGGAATCCACAATTGTCTTATGGGATTCCAATATGAAGAATATAGAGTATTTGAAAAATAAACTCTGTTTGGTCCTGAAGAATTAGATGCAGTAAAATAATTCTTGGAACTGGAACTTGTAATAAAATTATGGTTTCTGAAGAAAGATGCAGATTTTTCAGATTTGGTTATAAAGTGTGTTTTGGACAAGTTATTTTTCCCTAGCTGATATCTTATCCCAGAAGTGTACTTAAGAGCTATCTGTTTACCATGAAATTGAGTAAGGGTATTTTTCCCATTGGTAAATTTTTCTAAGTCCTTCTTTAATTGCTCATTAGACGTTTTTAATTCATTATTTTCCTTGAGTAGTTGAGCATTTTTCTCTTTTTCAGTTGTAAGTTAAGATTTAACAGTTACAGTAAGAGCATATTGTTTCTTTAAATATTTATAATTATATTTTAACTCATTACATGTTTCTTCCAGCATGTTGCGATTCTTAAATAATTCATCATTTTTCATATTCTCAGACTCACTTTCATTTTCATAATAATAGGAATTTTGAATAGGAGGGTCTAAGATTACATGAGAAGTGTTTTTCATAAAACAAATATTATCCATATCATCTTTCTCATCATGAGAAGAATCAGATTCACTGAAGTTTTCCTCAGAGGAACTTCAGGTGGCCTTCATTGCTTTCTTATAATTTCTATCCTTATTCTTGTACTTATTTTTGTATTTGATCTTTGGACGGTCAGCTTTGACATGTCATTTCCTTTTACATTCATAGCAAATTATCACTTCTGATTTATCATTTCTCTTCCAATCCTTTTTCCAATTTCCCTTATTGTCATACTTTCCTTTGTAATTGGGATTTTTGAAAAACTTTTTTTCCTATAAAATTTCTTGAATCTCTTGGCCAGCTGGGCCATTTCTTCATCACTGTTTGAAGCTGATTCTTCACTACTGGAACTTTCAACGGTAGCTTGAACTTTCTCTTTGTCTTTACTTTTAGAGGCAGTAGTCTTGAAGTCTACATACTTTCTTTTTGGTTCATCCTCTTCTTGATTTACCTTCAATTCCTCTTCATACGTCATTAATTTGCCAATCAATTCCTTCATTGGCATCTTATCAATGTCGCGTGATTCTCTTATAGATACATATGTCCCTCGCCATCTCTCTGATAAGCATCACAAAATCCTCATAATATGCTCTTTGGTTGTAACTTCTCTTCCTAAAGAAATCGTGGTATTCACAATTTCATTGAACCTGAGATACATATCAGAAATAGATTCATCAGACTTCATTCTAAAATTATCATATTTAATAGTATAATTATTTAATCTCATTTCTTTAACATTAGATGTTCCCTCATGAGAAACAGACAAAGTGTCCCAAATTTCATGTGCAGTTTTACAAGCAGAAATACGATTAAACCCTTAATCTCCTAGTGCACGGTATAGAGCATAAATTGATTTAAAATTATTGTTATAGGTAGTCTTGATAGGTTCATCGCAAGTGTTTCTAGTAGTTTCAGGAATTGCATGTTTACTTTCAATAGCAGTCCATATTTCAAATCTCATACTTTCTAGATGTATTTTCATTTCAAGCTTCCACTGAGCATAGTTGGTTCCATTGAAAAACAGTGGTTTGTTAGTAGCAACTCCTTCTAATCTATTATCCATGATATAAATTGTAAAAGAATTTCAAAGATATAAAAATTTAGAAATAACACATATTTTAAGATCTTTAAAAGACAACTACAATCATAGTTGAAAAGCTTTGAAAACTGACAAATTTTTAAGATGCCTTTGATACCAAATGTTGGTCGGAGTAGATTACTCAAGAATGGGTGAATTGAGTATCTATAAAAAAATTTGTTAAACAAAAATTAATTCTTTAACAAGTTTCCCCAAAATATAATCAAAGTCAGTTTGTAGTGAATTTATAAAAATCTTGAATGTTCAATTAATTTCTCAGTTTATTGATTAGTTCTCAGCTATACTAATCTAAAGATTAGTATAACTTTTGAAACTAATCTACTGGTTCAAAATAGATATAAACATTTTCTAAACTAACTATCAAAGTCCAATTCAGTTTTATGTGAAATGTAATGAACACATATCAGATTAAACTAAAAGGAAAAGGCACAGCGGATATAAACAAGAGGTTCGGTCTCAAGCTGAGAATTAGCTCTCTCTACTTGGTGATCACCTGCCACCAAGCAGTTTAATTTAATAAACAGTCTGATCCACACTATGGATCGGGGTTCACAACAGCACATAAGGTTGTCCAGGTCACACCTGACCTCTACCACAGTTATTCGTGGGAAACTCAACAAACAGGTCACACTTGACCTCTTCCACTGTTCTACGTGGGATACAAGAGTAAAATAGAGAGTGAATTTGAGGATATCGAGTATCCTCCAGTTATGCACAGGAGACAGTGTGTGTGTGTAACAGACAGATACACACACTACTCGAAAATATAAACAAAAGAACACAACAGAGATATAGATGTAGAATAGAGTTTAGAAGTCTCTGTGTGTAATGCAGTGAAGCTCTGGACTCGGTTGATGTAGGAGAAATGAGGTTTGAGTCCTCTTCTGGAAGTTGGCTTCAAAATAGAGTAGCATAGCCTTCCAGGTGTGAAGAGTTCAACTCCATGATGTTTTGATGTTCAGTGAAGTTCAGCATGTTTTTGCTTGTCTTGTTGATTTCCCCGTATGTTATTGCTTCTGGTTCTTGGGAGTTGGAAGAAAAGCTCGAGAGTTACAAGAGTTTGCAGTTCTTCAACTGTTTTCACTTTTCAGCATATTCCTCATGTTATTCTCTGTCTTTTTTACGATCCTACTTGTAAATCTTTTATACTTCAAGGTCCTGTAGGTATGAAGATCTCCCCACATGCATGTACCGCGTACTGTCTACAGATAGTCCTACAGACAACATTAAATAATGTCAGAAACATTAATTTGTCTAAATATGATTGTTAGATATCAATTTGAATAAAAAAATTTAAAGACGGTTTTTATGACTACCAGTGAGTCATAAATATCGGTGACTCATTGGCATCAGTCTGTCTTCATTGGTCTGACAGTATCAGTGACTCGTAATCGGTGAGTTCTTTCCATCGGTATCAGTGACTCGGCGTATCGGTGAGTCGTTTGTGCTATCGGTCTGTCAAGGCATCAGTGAGTCATCATCGGTGACTCATTTTATACTATCAGTGTGTCGTCCATCGATGAGTTGATCATCAGTGAGTCGATCATCGGTGTGTCATTCATCGGTGAGTCGATCATCGATGTGTCGTTCATCGGTGAGTCGATCATTGGTGAGTTGATCATCGCTGAGTCAATTTGAACTATCGGTGCCAGAGACTCTGAAAACTTATAAAGTATATGTCTTACACAAAACACTACCAGATTAAGTGAAATTCCTAAATACATGAATACCTATACACTAGTAAACACATTGAAGCATGAATACACATAGTTTATTGATTTATTGAAATGTATTGTACAATATGACATAATTGATTTACTTAAATATATTCAATGACATAATCAAGTTTATTTATTATTTAATATAAGAATTGATAGGATCTGTAGATTGACATGATTTTTTATTATGAAAACCACTATTTCTCTGAGGGTCCAACACTGTCTAAAGCAGTGCACCCCCTTGTAGAATAGAGATGGAACAGAGGAATGAAATGTTGTATTGTCAATAAACTATCCGTCTTATTTTATTAATCATCTTTCTTCGCTATTCTAATTTTCTTGTTTCAATTATTATTTATCTTTCTCCGCTATTCTAATTTTATTGTTTCAATTTTTATATTTTCATTAGTAAGTTATTTATGAGTTTTAAGTTTTGTTTCACTAATTTTAAATTCCGTTGCATGTGGCATTAACTTCAGCTGAAGTTGATTATTGGTCAGATCCGAAAGCCGGTCTCTCTCGTGCCTAGGGTTTGCTGCTGCTTCTCCATTGACAGACTTCACTGAATCATAAATTTGACGATTCACCGACATCTATCCAGTTCGATTGTTAGGGCTGTGGTAAGAGCTTCGTGCCTCTCCTTCCCTCCCGGAACTCTCGAATCACCCCTTACGGGTTGTTTCAGATTTATTTGTTCGTCTGAAAGTTCACAGAGTATACTAAACTTATCGTTTACTATTAATTACGTGAACATTGTGCTTTATCCGTATTTTACGGCTGGGCGGCCAAAGAATCCGTCGATCATTTTTTTTAATCATTGCGTGCATCATTGTTCACTTTCTGGCATTTACAGAGATTTCTCTTTGGGATTTCTTGGAGTTTCGATCTCTGTTGGCTACAGAGAGAGTACTTCAATACTTGAGAGAAATTATTTCATACTCAGTCAGTTGCTGGTTTTTGTTTACTTGCAAAAGTGCTCAACAGACGATTGATTCTCTTCTAGGTTCCTGTTATTTAACATGAAGCGGACATTAACATGGAATGATAAGGTGGATGTCAATATATCTTCGGATGAATCTTCTTCCTCAGATGCCGATGCGTGTGTGGCTGTTAATGCCAAGGATGATGCAAATTTCTCTACTGCTAGCATGGCAATTGATCAATCTGTCCCAGAGAAACCACCGGAAGGTACTGCATCATTGGTTCTCCAGCAGATCACAACTTTTGTCATTTATTGTTATTTTGGTTTCCTTGAAAAATTCTGCTTGGTCAATTTGAAGTTGAGGATTTTAAAAATAGAATGCTTTCTTCAAAGCGAATACTTAGAGCAATGCAGCACTTCAAAATTTATGGTATTTGTTCATCTTAGAATTGCAAAACATGCATAAATCCTTAACATTTCATTTAATCTTCAACATCATATGCCCAAGCTGGTATGTTATCAGAATTGTCTTTTTAAAGATTCTGTATTTAGTTTTGTTTTTTGAGGTAGCCCTGGCACCCAGGACGTAAGAATGATGTCAGGGTTGATTGGGTTATTCCTGAATATTCACCAGTTATAATAATTTTCTTAAATTGATTGATCACCGATGTCAATTACTGTTAATTTATGTTGCTGCTGTTCTCACTTCAAACCTGGTGAGTATTTACCATGCTCTTTGTTTCCTGATTAGTTTTAAACCAACTGTAATCTTCTGCAAAATACGCTTATTTTTCAGGCGCTATTATTGAAAGTGCAAAAATGTATCAAGAATACATGAAGCATGTCCCAATCCCAGCCCGTCGGGGCTCTGTTATCCCATGTACTTCATGGATGGGTTTAGGTTGGTCCATGAAGCAGTTATATGGACAACCTTTGCATTACCTGACCAATATCCTATTAAGACAGTGGGATCGGTCAAGGTTTGGCACTGAGGATGAGGATAAGCCTTTGGATTTCATTATTGATCCCCGGAAAGCAGAAGCTAATGTATGGCTAGTAGAAGAAGTTCATCGCCTGATGACCTCTCATCATCACATTGCAAAGCTCTGGGTGTCTGATCCTATGCACCATACTTTGATTGATCCCATCTTCCCGAAACTATGATGGTTGAATCCCGATGCTCCTCTTTGATGCTCATCCTTCTAATGTCATTGTGCATTGTATATTTTAAGGTAAGGTGTTCGTTTATTCTTTGTTTAATCACCAATCATAATATAATGCCCATGATGTGGGCTTGCATGAAGGAGTTCATTAGATAATGTGAGTTACGAGAGAAGCCCTTATGATGGCAGGGTCTGCTGCCATTGAGTTTTCAAAGTAAATATTCCTGGCTTCCATTGCAACCTGAACGCTCTTCCTCAGCAGAGGTTCGGCTCTGTCACTGGAAAACTCTTTGGCCTGGAACCCTTGAACCGTGACCTGGGATCCCAAAGATTTGCCTGTTAGGTTGTAGAAATGGAGGAAGGTAGGTAGGGGGAGAGGTTTAACCTTGTAACATGCGGTTTACAGAATTCAAACATGTGCTTTCTCCTTGGAAATTCAGTTAAATAACAAATTCAAATACATAATAAGAGTTTTACAAGTAAAAATTAAGAAAATAAGGAACAGAATTCAAATATGTGCTTTCTCCTTTGAAGCATTGCCTGTGGCGATCAACACCCATAATCCAGCTAATAATGTAAATTGTGAAAATTGAGTTGTAATCTATTTCGAGTCTCCATTCCTTGTGGCGATCAAACTTGTTTGGTCTTTCACCTTTAAGAATACTATTTTTTTAATTGTGTTTCATTTTTCATAAGATAAACATGGGTGATAAAAATAGACAGTTGAGTTGACGTGTTTTGAGCTTGTCTTGAGCAGGACTTACCAGTGTTTTGAGCTTGCCCGTCGTAAGATACAAAAACTTTTATGAACTGTGAAATAGTATGTTAAAAAAGATTATGTCTACAATTGTGTAAAAATTATGCAAAGACCAACAGTATATTAATAAAATATGGAATCGATACATTTTCTCATTTTTTTCATTGAACAAATAGCTTTACTAAACAATAGAACACAGTTTCAATAGAAAAAATTATACAAACAATTTATATAACCCGTTTATATACATGGCAAAGAACTTTATAAAACTCAAAACATGAGAAAATGATAAGCAAATTAAGAGAAAATTGTTGTACCATTAGAAAAAATCCCCAAAATGTCCTCACATATTTGACTTAAGAGGGAATTTGTGATACATATAAATTTTATGAACTACAAAAAAAAAAAAAATGGGGGAAAGAGAAATTACACAAACATCATTTTAAGTAAAATTAATTAGGGATTAAAAGAAGATTTTTTATTATGTTATAGAAATATTGATCCATGGAGGAGTATCATACCTTGGCATAGGGAGTTCGTTGATACGCTTGGTTGCTTGTTTAATGATAAATTCCTTGATGACATCTGATATCATAGAAGTCTTTCTCTTCGTCTCAAATCCATCATGTTGGACCAGAACATGTTATGAATAAGGGAAAATGGGTTTGGTGGGGGTTGGAGGGGCATAACATGAGAAGTCAACAATAAGGATTATCAATGAAAGGAGGAGAGGAAAGAAACAGAGTGACATCAAACCTGACAAGGGTATCAATAGTTTTGAATGGGCCGAATAAAATGAACTTGCTTTTGATCCTTTGAGGCAAGAAGCAAATAATAAGTAAATGGTTAATCTTGAATACCGCACATCCAAAATGCAAAGAGCATAAAACTGAAAATAAAATAATATTGGTTGCAGTTGATGTTGAAAGAGGAAAGGATTACTCAACCATAGACCAACCCATTTGTAAACACCCATATATATATGTAATGTTGTACAAAAAAAAACACTGCTTCAAATAGGTTTAGAATTTGGTAACTCCATGATAAATCATTAATATTACACATCCAAAATGCAAACAGGTGGGTAACTGAATGATTAGTCTTCAAAATTGTACATCCAAAATGTAAAGAGATGGGAAAATAAAGATGAAATGTTATACAAAATACAATTAGCAGGTAAACTATATACACAACATATGTGATAAACATCCAAAATGCAAAGAAAGTTTGAAAATAAAAAATTCAACCACACATAATATATTTATAGTAATATATTTGATAGCTTGTCACTTAACTATCAAAGATAAATTTATACTCTCAGAGTGGATAACCTTGAGGTCATCTCAAAGTGGCAATGTATTTATCCTGGTAAAACCTCTAAACTCCTTTTGATTTTATCTATTTAGAAGGCGGTAAAAAAAGTATGAAAACAATGATGGGAAACATGAAAGGAGAACTAAGAAAGTAGGAAACATAAACAAGAAGGAAAAAAGAGTCATAAAGAACAAAATCAGTTCTCGCCTGATTTACTTTCCTACTCCCTATCATAGATTTGTTGAAGGATATAACCATCAACTCTCACCCTCATTCAATGCATGATTGATGTCTCATCTCACACACCTATCCCCTTAAATAATGAGCACTAAAGCATAGAAAATCTTCCAATCTAAGAGTGCTCTTCCTGAATGCAACAAGAATCACTCACCAGAGTCATTATAGCAAGGATGAATCACAAGCTACGATGATCCTGCTAAGGTCATCAAGTCTCACAATCCTCACTCATTACACTCCGTCGAGTGAAAGGAATGAGGAAGAAGAAAAAGAAAAAAAAATCAAGAAGAATATCAAACCAATCTTGAGAATGAGTGTACTACTTCATCTCCCCACCCCACCATCATAATCTGGTAAGTGTGAAGAGAATGAAGATGATCAACTTGATAATCAAATCTCTAGGAAGCTTTGAGCTTCACTTCCTATTACTGGACTCAAAAGTTTTCCCTCAATTGTTGTAGATTCAATAACACAGCATCCTGGAAGAAGAACAACACAATAGTGTTTACAAAACAGTAGTTACAAAATGAATATGTTGGGAGGAAGAGAGAGAGTTAGATGAGGAGAAGAGAAATCAGTAATTAGCTCATGCGGACCGAAATGGGGAATACATAACTAAATCCATCCCCTTATTAGAAAAAGGAACGGGAAATCATCACAAACAAAACTATTTTAAAAGGTAGCATTATCCACGTGGCAAGTTCTCAGGTGTTATTTCATCAGCTTAGAGTAAAGTCCCCAATGACTGCAGTTAAGCTCCTATAACTAAATGCGCTCCACCCACATGTGGTTGGCTTCAAATCCAGATATGATGTACCTAGATGAGGATCCCAGCTCCATTCACTACTCTGGAACATTTCCAATAATCTTTAGAAGCTTCTCATGTACTTCGCTTCTATAGCTTGAGCTCCCCTTGCTTGTCTTAGATTTGATTATTTAGGGCCCCTTGATATTTAAATCCATTTCTCTGCACCTTTATGTAGCTTCAAGCACATGAAGTTACACCTTCGTACCCTAGAGTCACCCTTTCGTAGCTCCTAGGCGTTGCGGCTTACCCTTCCGTAGACTTCAGCTACGTGGCCAGAGTACCTTTCCGTAGGCTTCAAAAGAGGGTGGTTACCCTACTACAACCTCACAATCGATCTCAAGGTCTCATGGTCGATCGACTGGTATTACTGTCGATTGCACGATCACTCCTCATGGAAGGCTGCTGACCACTATTCGGGCCAGGCCGGCCCGACCCGAACAACCCCGTGAGGTGGCCCGAGCCCGACCTCAGGGCGGCCCAAACCATCAGGGCGGACCGAGTTTTTTCGAGTCGGGCCATGGTGAGCTTTTATTATTTTCAAAGTAATTGTTTGTTTTCATTTTTTTAAATGTTTTTATTTAAATATTTTTTTAACATTTATTTAAAACATTTTTTTTGCATTTATTTTTAAACGCATGTTTTTTTGTAAAAAAGTTTATTTTATTTTTATTAACATTTTACAGTGGATGTATATGTTATTTTTTTTGTCTAAATAGATTTATATATTGTGAATCTAAATATATTATGTGCAAATTGTAAAAAAAATTAATGACGGGTTGGGGGTGCGCAACAATGGGTGAGTTTAAAGCATTGTTATTTAAACAATTTTTAACATTTATTTAAAACATTTTTTTACATTTATTTTTTTTAACTTATTTATAATTTTTAAGCGTTTGTTAATATTTTTTATTTAAACCGTTTTTTAACATATGTTTCAAACATTTTTTTACATTTATTTTTAAATGATTAATTTAAAATGTTTTTTAATTTTTTTAAGCGAATGCTTTTTACCAGTAAATTTTTAAAACATTTAACTTTTTTTTTTCAAATTTTAATGTAAAAAGGTTTTTTAAGTGTTTGTTTTAAAAAAATTAATTTAAATGTTTGTTTTAAAAACTTTTTTTAAAAAAATTTGTTTAAAACATTATTATTTAAACATTTTTTTGAACCATTTTTTAACACTTGTTTAAAACGTTTTTTACATTTATTTTTAGACGTTTAATTTAAAAGATTTTTTTGAAAGCATGTTTTTTAAACATTTAACATGTTTTATGTAAAAGCATTTTTTTATTAATATTTTACAGTGGGTGGATATGTTATTTTTTTCTAAATAGATTTATATATGCATGTGAATTTATATATATTATGTGCAAATTGAAAAAAAATTAATGATAGATTGGGGGTGCACAACAGTGAGTGGATTAAAAGCGTTGTTATTTAATCATTTTTTTTATCATTTATTTAAAACATTTATTTACCTTTATTTTTTTAACTTATTTATGAAAAGTATTTTTAATCGTTTGTTTAATTCAAAACATTTTTTTATGTATTTTTATTAAATGTTAAACATTCTTTTTGTAAAAACGTTTATTTTCTTTTTATTGACATTTTACAGTTGGTGGATATATTATTTTTTTCTAAATAAATTTATATATGTGAATCTATATATATTATGTGCAAATAAATAACGAGAAGTTGGGGGTTGTGCAGCAGTGAGTGGGTTAATTTTTTTTTCTAAATAGATTTATATATGTATATATAGTATATATAATATATACAAGTTTCATCAAAATTTTTAAAAAAATTAATGAGGTTGGGGGTATGCGAAAATCATTGGGTGGGGTAGTTATTTTTTTTGTTAATATATAATAAGTTATTATATATATATATATATGTATATAATGTTAAATGATTGATATATATATAATATGAGAAAATTGTAAAAAAATAATTAGGGGTTGGGGGGTGCGCCGTAGTGAGCGAGTTAATTTTTTTTTCTAAATAGATTTATATATAATATATGCAAATTGTAACGTACTAAAAAAATTAATGAGATTGGAGGACGTGCACAAACATCATTAAGTGAATGTGTTATTTTTTTGTTAATATACACTAAGTTATTATATATATAATATTAAATCATTGATATAAGATTTTTAAAAGCCGCACTTAATTGATATATGTTATTAATAACTTTATATATATATTATTAATGGCTTTGTTTATATATATATATATATCATATCATATCATTGATATATATTATTAATATATTTGTTTATATATCTATATATACATATATATAATATGCAAGTTTCATCATATTTTAAAAAAATTAATGAGGTTGGGGGGTGTGCAAAAATTATAAAAATAATAATTAGGGGTTGGGGGGTGCGCCGCAGTGGGTGAGTCAATTTTTTTTCTAAATAGATTTATATATGTATATTATATTTAATATATGCAAGTTGCAACATACTTAAAAAAAATTAAGGCAGTTGAGGGACGTGCACGAACATCATTAGGTGAGTGTGTTATTTTTTTATTAATATACAACAAGTTATTATATATATATATAATATTAAATCATTGATATATATATATATATATGTTAATAGCCTTGTTTATATATATATATTATATTACATCATTTATATATATATATATATATTATTAATGGATTTTTAAAAGCCACACTTAATTGATATATATTATTAATGGTTTTGTTTATATATATACATTTATATATATATATATATATAATTATATATCGTTGTATATATTACACACACACACACATTATAATTATATATAATAATAATTATATGTATATATATACATTATTATATATATATATATATATATATATATTATTTTTTGTTAATATATAATGATATATATACACATATATACATATATCGTTGATATATATATGCAGTCTGGTGATAACATAACAAGCGCTGCCTTGGAAGCTTGAGGTAGAGGGATTGAATCTCCCTACCAACAGTTTCCCGTTATATTTTTTTTACAGACGGGCTTCGCACGGGCTAAGCTTCATGCGGGCCTACGGGCCGGGCTTTTTCGGGCCGGCCCGGCCTGGCCCACGGACCTTCTTGGATAGGCTGAGGCCTGACCTAATGTACCTATGGCCCGAGCTCGGTCTGGCCCGACGCGGGCTTTGCTGGGCCGTGCCGCTCGGGCTTTCGGGCCGGGCGTGTCCGGCGACCGGGCCAAAATTACACCCTTACATTCCGTATACTTCAGTCATGCGGGTTAACTTTCCTCAACACTGAAGACCATAGGCTCCACCCTTTAGTGGGTGTAAAATACCTTTTTGTAGCTTTCAACTACCTCTATTTAGACTTTGAGGTCCTCGTAGTACCCTTACGCAAGCTGTGAAAATCGTAGGCTGTCTTTACGCAGCCTGCCAAAATCCAAAATTAAAATACAAATTGAAATTCAACAATTCAAAATACAAACCACAACTTTCAATGTAGAATTAAACCATGAAATTCTAGAATTCGAAGGATGAAATAAAAACCTCTATCAAAATCACTACAAATTAGCATTTCAATAAAAAACATCCAAAACAATCAAAAACTTGTTCTTAAAACATAAGAAAATTAAATCAAGAACAATTGAACACCCAAAACACCGATTTTCACTAAAATACTCAACGAGTTAAAATTTCATTACAAAATTACTATTATTCAAAAATTCTCCCATTAAATCACATTTTAGCATTTAAAACCTCAATAAATTCGAAATATAAATATAGTAAAATATATTCAAAATAGGGCACATCAAATTCTCCCACACTTAAGATATTGTTTGTCCTCAAATAGTTAATTAATCAAATCTAGTGGAAGAAAATAAATATCAAGAATGAAAAACTGAAGTTCCATAAAGAATTGGATTTCAAAATTATTTTTCCCCAGGGTCTCACACTAGTAGGAAAAGTGATTACTCCATTCAAAATGAGTGGTTTGGCCAAAAGTTGGTTTTAGTTTTACAAAAAAAAAATATTGAAATTGAAAATTTTGAAAAGACTTGAACAAACTTCACTTTGCATTTAACTAAATTTCCAAACTTTTCTTTTTCTCAAAGTGAACATACCCACATAATTAAGACAGAATAAATATACATAGGTGACTGAAGTGTATGTTTAATAATTAATTAAAGAATGAATAATTAACTCAACTACCAATTTCATCTTAAAGAATAAAAAGTTCACAAGGATTATGAGCTCGTTTCATACCCATTTAAATGCATAGCTTATGAGTTTAAAATCAAATCAAAAAGTCCAAAACCAATGAAGATTGTAAATCCTACTCCCAATGTTTGGCCAAAAGCAAAAAAATTCAAGAGGGAAATAAAAAGATACACCCAATTAATTCTATTGGGTAAAATAAGAAATTAATCTCCTCAAAGTGGAAACACAACATTCAAACTTCAGAAAAATTTTGAACCACAAAATAGTAAAATTGAAGCTCAAGAGCAATAATTTTTGCTTTTCTAAGGGTTTTTGATGTGTACGCCATTGAAGTACATTTTAGCACATTTTAGGGCCCCTAATTCCTCCACACATAAGATATTGCTTGTCCTCAAACAATCAATTACTCAAATTCACTGGAAGAAAATAAATCTCTAGAATGAAAAACTGAAGTGACACAAAGAATTAATTTTCAAAAATATTTCCCCCCATAGACCCTCTCAAGTAGAAAAATTTGATTGCTTTTTTCAAAACAAGTGGTTTGGCCAAAAGTTGGTTTTAGTCTTACAAAATTGATTGAGATTGAATTTTTTTAAAATTCTAAAACAAACTTCACTTTGTATTTAACTAAACTTCCAAACTTCTCTTTTCCTCTAAATGAACATACCCATATAATTAATAAAGAATAAATTGACAAGATCAGTGGAAGAGTGATTTTAATAATGAAAAAGAATGAATAATTAAATTAACAATGAGTTTTAACTTAAAGAATAAAAATTTCACAAAGATTAGGAGTTCATTTCATAAACCATTAAAATGCATAACTTATATGTTTAAAATCAAATGAAAAATTACGAACCCAATGAAGAATGTAAATCCTCCACCTAATGTTTGACTAAAAGAAATTTTTTTCTAGAGGACTATAAAAATATATACCCAATTAAGTCCATATGGTAAAAGAAGAAATTAATCTCCTCAAAGTGAAAAAATATCATTCAAACTTCAGAAATTTTTTGAACCGCTAACTAAGAAAATTGAAGCTCAAGAACAATCAATTTTGAAAAATTTTAGGGTTTGTTGATGTGTACAACATTGAAGTGCATTCTAGCACATCTTAAGACCCCCACTGAAGGTTCCGGGCGCAGCGAAAGCGCGTTGGTGGGTTTGCCCAACTTTAATTTTAACGTTAAACAACGTTCAATCCGAGATTCGTCACGATATAAAACGCCGAATCTTCGGAATAGAATGAAGAACGAAAAGAAAAGAAGAGTTCCGGAACCCTTGAGGAGGATCATCATATGTTGATTATAATTAATTTAATTAATGCATAAGAATTACCTCGTTGGAATTCTTTCTTCGTTGATGTGTCCGGTCACGATTCGGTGATCCGTCGTTGCGTCGTAGAATCCAAGTGTAGGATTCCTCTAGCGGTGATCCACACGTGTGTCACGTATCTCTAGACGTCGCCGAAGAGATCTCTGGGTGCTAGCACAGAAGAACCTTCGCTTGCGATGTCCGCCTTCGACCGCCTTGATCCGGTGGAGGATCTTGCTCTCGTAACTTGAGGGCGTTCTTGGTGGAAATGGAATTCTCTCTTGACTTGAGAGTATTTCCAAATCCGTTGTGCACAACAATGGCTCTTCAAAATGTTGGGGCTGTGAGGATATTTATAATCATGTTTGAGGTTAATAGAGTTATGACAATAAATAAACGCGTTACGCGTTTTATTTATTTCATTAACTCTTATTGAAACCCCCCCATGTCGAATTATTAATTTCTTGACATGCGCCCACACTGATTATAATAAATATCATTTAATAAAATAATATTAAATCCTCAAAATCCCAACTGGAAAAACTACACGGCGTGTAATAATTAATACACGGCGTGTACTTGTTTTCCATAAAACTACACGGCGTGTATATTTAATATACATGGCGTGTACTTTTATTTTCCATTTTTTTTCTCCACCACATTTATTAGACCTTGAGTAATGACTATTTATTTCTTAAATAAATTTAACTGCATTACTCGCTAATAAATATATTATTTCGTCCACAATATATTCTCTCGAATAACTAGTGTCAAAATAAATGCGATCAGACATCCTTAAATAATTATTAAACCACAGTCGAGAATAATATTTATTTAACTTGTTAAATTAATATTTAACTGAGATACATGGACACACTTAGTGTGTGACCCTCTAGGCCTCTTTCTCAGTGGCATTAGGCTGAGCCTGCCTAAAGTCCAAGGTTAGCGTCTAGCAACACGCCAAGGCACCCATAGAGAAAGAAGTTAATGCCGCAATGACGTGTTACCTCCTACGAACGCTTACCGTGTAATATAATCCCTTTGTCTCGATATCTCCAATCAAGCGGGTTGCATGCTAGTGCCATCAACCCATGTGCTTGATTATTCTTTCTTTGACTTCCCGTAATTGAACTTGCCCATACCTTACCATGGCCATGGATTTATTTAGGCTATATCAATTTCATCAAAGGGCCTGAGATATCTACTTCCGTTATGGAACGGAAGGGACAAATCCTTTCTCGCATTATCTATTAATGCGGTATTACTCGTGACGCACCCAACGTATCCTACCTCGCTGCGAACAGTGTGTCGTCACAGTTTTCGTCAATACATCTAAGTGCGCGAGTTGTAATACCCATTAATAATAATCTTAAAGTCTAAGGATCAATACACACGTCCGTAGATAGGAACATCCAATGACACTATGAAATGTGGATTTCCTACTGGCGGGTCTCGTTCTCATAATATCCTCCTGGATATTACCAAGGGCGCACACCATGAGAAGGTGCCTCAAAGTTTTATGAGTCCTCACCCCTAATGAGCTGTATTATTTGTGTCCCTCAAATAATATCATCCGGCCATAGAACATACATTCAAGAACAGTGTTATGGCACTTCCGGGTTCTCATCATAGCAGGGATCCGCTACGACCCTTTAATGCAACAGCTGTTCTTAGGACATTATCACCTGACATGTCACGCAGAAGAACAACCAAGATGTGATAAGACTTTTATTTAATGAATAAAGTACAAAGTAGTTGGTTCTAGACCACCAACTCCAACAGACTCCCACTTGGACTAGAGCTAACTGCTAACAACCTTTAACCCGCTAGCTCTCACATGATATTCATGCTTCTGCTGAGATAGGCCTTTAGTCACAGGGTCCGCCACGTTCTCTTCTGTGGACACTCTGCTCACTGCAACTTCACCCCTTTGATAGAAATCCATCAAGAGGTGATACTTCTGGAGTATGTGCTTTGTCCGTTGATGTGACCTTGGTTCTTTTGCAAGAGCCACCGCTGTAGTATTATCACAATACAATGTAATGGGATCTTTACTGCTAGGCACCACATCAAGCTCCTGGACAAATTTCTGAATCCAAACGGCTTCTTTGGCTGCATCAGAAGCCGCTATATACTCGGACTCCGCTGTAGAATCAGCGACAACTGGCTGCTTTGAACTCTTCCAGCTCACAGCTCCTCCATTGAGATATAAAACATATCCAGATTGCGACTTCAGATCATTCTGATCTGTTTGAAAACCAGCATCAGCACACCCTCTGATGACAAGCTCCTCGTCTCCTCCATACACCAGGAACATATCCTTAGTTCTTCTCAGATACTTAAGGATAGTCTTAACAGCAGTCCAATGCTGTTCTCCTGGATCTGCTTGATATCTGCCTACCATGCTCAGTGCATAGGCAACATCAAGCCTGGTACATAACATGACATACATGATGGATCCTATAGCCGAAGCGTATGGGATCTTGCTCATCCTATCTTTCTCCTGTTGTGTCTGGGGACACATTTTCTTAGAAAGATGTAAGCCATGTGAAACTGGAACCAATCCCCTATTGGATTTTTCCATACTAAATCTCTTTAGTATCTGGTCAATGTATGTACCCTGACTTAGTCCAAGCAGCCTCTTGGATCTATCACGAATGATCTTGATCCCTAGAATGTAGGCTGCTTCTCTTAAGTCCTTCATGGAGAAACACTTGTTCAACCAGTCCTTAACTGACTGTAAGGCTGGTACGTCGTTTCCAATAAGCAATATGTCATCAACATATACCACTAGGATGAAGACCACATTCCCATTAAACCGCTTATAAACACATGGCTCACATTCGTTCTTAATGAAACCAAATTCCTTTATGGCTTCATCAAATCGAATGTTCCATGACCTGGATGCTTGCTTCAATCCATAAATGGATTTTTGAAACTTGCAAACCCGTTTGGCTTCACCTGGTGTCACAAACCCTTCTGGTTGTGTCATATAGACATCTTCCTGAAGGTTTCCATTAAGGAATGCTGTTTTGACATCCATCTGCCAAATCTCGTAGTCATGGTAAGCTGCTATGGCAAGTATGATTCTTATGGATTTAAACATGGCAACTGGCGAGAAGGTTTCATCATAGTCAATTCCTTGATGCTGTCTGAATCCTTTATCCACTAGCCTTGCTTTATAGGTTCTAACTTGACCTTCCATGTCCAGCTTTCTTTTGAATACCCATTTGCATCCAACAGGCTTTACATCAACTGGCTCATCGACCATAACCCAAACTTGGTTCTGATACATGGAATCCATCTCAGAATTCATAACTTCTAGCCATCTTGCAGCTTCTGAGCTTTCTACTGCTTCCTTGTAGGAGAGAGGTTCATCATTGTCCAACAATAATGATTCACCATCCTCGGTGACTAGGAAACCAAATCTCTCTGGTTCCCTTACCTCTCTTGAGCTCCTACGCAGTACTTGTGTTTCTGGAACCTCTTCCACGGGGACCTGTGGAACTTGTTCCTGTACCAACTCCTGTGTATCTTGAGCATCAACTTCGTCGAAGTCAATCTTGCTCCCACTATCCTTCTTGAGGATGTGCTCCCTCTCAATAAATACGGCTTGTCTGGCGATATTCACTTTCTTGTCTTGGGGGTTATATAGGTAATATCCTTTTGTTTCCTTGGGATATCCTATAAAGATACACTTCGTGCCCCGGGGTGCTAGTTTGTTGCCTGAGAAGGCCTTAACAAACGCCTCGCATCCCCATACACGTGTGTGCGACAAAGTGGGTTTCCTTCCATTCCATAACTCGGATGGAATTCCATTTGCCGCCTTAGTTGGTACTCGGTTTAATGTGTATGCTTCAGTTTGTAATGCATATCCCCAAAAGGATAATGGAAGATCCGCATGACTCATCATCGACCTCACCATGTCCAACAAGGTGCGGTTCCTCCTTTCAATAACACCATTCCACTGTGGTGTATAAGGAGGAGTGAGCTGAGATAGAATCCCAGACTCCCGTAGAAGATCGATGAACTCTTGGTTCAGATATTCTCCACCTCGATCCGATCGAAGCTTCTTTATCTTCTTACCAAGTTGATTCTCTACTTCATTCTTGAATTCCTTAAATTTCTCTAAGGACTCTGACTTATACCTCATTAAGTAGACATAGCCATATCTACTCAAATCATCAGTAAAAGTAATAAAGTAAGAATATCCACCTCTAGTTTCTACTAGAAATGGTCCACACACATCTGTGTGTACCAATCCTAGAAGCTCTGTGGCCCTTTCACCTTGTCCACCAAAAGGCGGCTTGGTCATTTTTCCTTGTAAACAAGCGTGACATCTATCAAGTGGTTTTAGCTCAGTAGAGTCTAAATAGCCATCTTGGCAGAGCTTTGTCAAGCGCTTTTCGTTCACATGACCAAGGTGGTGATTCCATAACTGGGTGATGTATGAGTCATGTGAGTTTGTTTCGTTATCGATTGCCAACACTTGGTTTTCGTAATTTAATACATACAAACCATTATTCAAATGTGCCATACCATAACATACGTTGTTCTTATAAAAGACATAACCCTTATTTCCAAACTTGAAAATAAATCCATCCATATCCAAACAAGATACAGAAATTATGTTCTTGGTAACACTAGGCACAAAATAACAGTTTTGTAAAACCAAAATCATGCCAGTTGGCAATGAGAGGTGATAGTTGCCAATAGCCAATGCAGCCAACCTTACGCCATTGGCAGCTCGAAGATCCACCTCTCCTCTGGCGATCTTTCTAAATCTACTTGGTTCCTGCATTTGAATACAAATGTGAGCCCCACAAGCTGTATCTAATACCCAATGTGTAGAAATAGAAAGATTGCACTCGATAACGAACAAACCTTTAGCGTCCCCACGCTTCTGGGTGCAGTTCCTCTTCCAGTGGCCCTGCTTGCCACATGCAAAACACACTGCTTCCCGTTCCTTGCCCTGCCTCTGGATCTTCCCCTTCTTGGAGGGACGGTGCTTGGGGGCTTCAGACCGTTTATAAGTCTTTGCCCCCTTTGCCTTGTCCTTCCTTTTCTTGTTCACCATAAGGACCGCGGGTTTGTCACGCCCCATGTCCTTATCTACCTGGCGAATCAAGGTCAGAAGCTCCAATAGACTCTTCTCATTGCCGCTCATGTTATAGTTGACAATGAAGCTAGAGAAGGTCTTGGGCAATGATGATAGGATGAGATCTGTACGCAACTCATCTGGGAATTTAATCCCTAAGATGTCCAAGCATTCAATGTAGCCAATAAGCTTGACCACATGAGGCCCAGCTGGCACAGACTCTCCAAGCTTCGTGGTAAACAAAGCATTGGAGATCTCATACCTCTCCTGTCTCGCTTTCTCTTGGTAGAGATCTTTAAGGTGAGACATCATGCTATACGCATCCATGTTTTCATGTTGCTTCAAGAGCTCATTAGACATGGCCGATAGCATGAAACACTGGACATCTGTGGCATCATCCATGTGTTTCATGTAGAGAGATAATTCCTCATCACTAGCCTCTTTCCCAGGCGCAACTGGAATAGGCTCTTCCAGCACATATAATTTCCTTTCGTGGTGAAGGACGACGCGTAAACGCCTCTGCCACTCTTGGAAATTGGTGCCGGTGAGAAGGTTTTATTTTTCGAGTATGGTGCGCAATGATATGTTTGAAGTCATTTTCTTGTCGTTTCTACAATTTAAGATGAGCAAAGGTTTAGTACTTTATTATAAAAATTGAGACAAATAAATTAATTAATACTTATTAGTCTCCCACTATTTTATCGAAATCCAATAGCCCTCACCATTGACTTCGGAATATTCTATTGCATGAATATTCTAGTGGCAAGGATCCATATTTCCCTTCGCATTACCCCAACTAGGGTTGGTCAAGCAACTTGAAGGGTTTTAAGTAGGCATTCCAAATGCCAACTGCATTAACTCGCAGTTCATTGATCCGCTGAGTGGACTCCCCAATCCTGAAATCCTTTTTGTATTTCCTCAACCTTTGCCTCTTGGTCACACCAAGTCCTGCTGTGGCAGTCAACCCTTGATGCGAACCAAGTCAAGTCAACCCAAAACCTTGAATTAGAATTCCCCGATAATTGAAATCACCCCAACTAGGGTTGGTCAAGCACTTTGAACTATGGTTCGATTCTAACCAAGATTATGGAAGGCTATGCCGACTTAATTTTTATTTTGAGGGATTTTATCCTTATACGTAAATTTCCATTTTATTATCTTTGATTACATGCTTGTTAATATTAATTGGGATATACTTAAGTGATTTACCATGTCTAAGATAATATTTACGTATAAGCCAATTTTATTTTAGTTCCATCCTGCATGCTCGTTTAATTCATTAATTGTGTGATCGTGACAACACACCCACAATAAATAAACCATGCAACTGACAGAAATAAAATAAATGGTATGATCATGAGCTTTTCTATTGGTTAGTTTATCTAGCGGTTGATAAACTAACCCAAGACCTAGGGGAGAAACACCTTGAACCTTTCGGGTTCGTGTTTACAGCTTTCCACCTGTCCACCTTTGTATCTCCTTGGATTGGTTTCACCTTGGCTCCTGACTTGAGCCGCCTCCACTAGCTTGGGAGCTCCATCAATTACATATGCATTTATCTCACACGCAGGTGAGGGGAAAAAAGGGGTTTTTACATAAAAGAATCCTTGGGCGTGCATGCCCTACATATTAATGAGGAGATGGCTCGCATGCCAACAAATTTAATTTAAATAAATAAATTAAAAGAAACCATTCACATACAAAGGTCTTGGTCTAGTTCATGATCATCCATACATGCAATGATATTTACGCATAAATAAAACTAGCATTCAATTCTTTAATCGTTCTTGTTTAAGATAAATCACGCTCGAATCAATTAATTATCTTTAATTAATCAATCCTTTTATCTTAAATCCCTTTTTCTGAATTTCCTTGAGATTCTCATCCATCATAATTTTAAACAAATAAATTCATTTAAAATTATCCTTGTATGTAACTTGTACCTTGGAGGCAACCCGGTGAATTCTCATTTATTACGCAGATGTTAAATTAAACATATATATATAAAACACCTATCACGTGTTGTGCCTCAGCTTTACGCCTACACCATGGTACACGTCTCAAGGGTTTGTATAATATAATAATAAATTTTAATAAATCTGCGTAATTTGGGTGAGTACACGGCGTGTAGTTCCGACTACACGGAGTGTACTTTTTCTTCACCATCCATCCGAAGTACACGCCCGGGGATAAGGCGTGTTAATGTACTTCGGAAATTTTTGGAGTACACGGCGTGTATAGTGGGACACACGCCGTGTAGTTTCCGCGTTACACGGTTTCCAGCCGGGCAGGCCGTGTACAGAGTACACGACCCAACCCTAACCCGAAGGGACTACACGCCGTGTTCATTGGACCACACGGCATGTATTCTGGAAACCGTGTGCCACCTGTTTCTGGTCAACACACGGTGTCTTAAATTCTTAGAAAGAATCCAATACACGGCCTGATTTGGCGGATCAGTCAATGCATTGAACCTAGACTACATGGCGTGTACTTTCGAATACACGCCGTGTATTCTGGTGTTATATGGCCAGAAACGTTTGGCTCCTCCGGATGAGTTCCTCTATTTTATTTTAATCAAAATTAAAAGAAAAAAACCGTTTCTGTGAGGTGAATGAGAAACGAGGGAGGAGGAACAGATCTCGAGATTCAGATTTCCAGAACGATTAAACATGAATTGAAATAACTAAATTATTAAATGCATAAATCACCAACGAAAAACTAAATAATTATAACCAACGATATGACCCCTCTGATACCACTTGAAGGTTCCGGGCACAGCGAAAGCACGTTGGTGGGTTTGCCCAACTTTAATTTTAATGTTAAACAACGTTCAATCCGAGA
Organism: Viscum album; assembly: GCA_963277665.1. Taxonomy (NCBI): domain Eukaryota; kingdom Viridiplantae; phylum Streptophyta; class Magnoliopsida; order Santalales; family Viscaceae; genus Viscum; species Viscum album. The sequence goes on from OY728158.1 coordinate 815,318,237, forward strand.
TTCCTCACGATATAAAACGCCGAATCTTCAGAATAGAATGAAGAACGAAAAGAAAAGAAGAGTCCCAGAACCCTTGAGGAGGATCATCATATGTTGATTATAATTAATTTAATTAATGCATAAGAATTACCTCGTTGGAATTCTTTCTTCGTTGATGTGTCCGGTCACGATTCGGTGATCTGTCATTGCGTCGTAGAATCCAAGTGTAGGATTCCTCTAGCGGTGATCCACACGTGTGTCACGTATCTCCGGATGTCGCCGAAGAGATCTCCGGGTGCTAGCGCGGAAGAACCTTCGCTTGCGATGTCCGCCTTCGACCGCCTTGATCCGGTGGAGGATCTTGCTCTCGTAACTTGAGGGCGTTCTTGGTGGAAAGGGAATTATCTCTTGGCTTGTGAGTATTTCCAAATCCGTTGTGCACAACAATGGATCTTCAAAATGTTGGGGTTGTGAGGATATTTATAATCATGTTTGAGGTTAATAGAGTTATGAAAATAAATAAACGCGTTACACGTTTTATTTATTTCATTAACTCTTATTGAAAACCCCCCATGTCAAATTATTAATTCCTTGACATGTGCCCACCCTGATTATAATAAATATCATTTAATAAAATAATATTAAATCCTCAAAATCCCAACTGGAAAAACTACACGGCGTGTAATAATTAATACACGGCGTGTACTTGTTTTCTATAAAACTACACAGCGTGTATATTTAATATACACGACATGTACTTTTATTTTCCATTTTTTTTCTCCACCACATTTATTAGACCTTGAGTAATGACTATTTATTTCTTAAATAAATTTAACTACATTACTCGATAATAAATATATTATTTCGTCCACAATATATTCTCTCGAATAACTAGTGTCAAAATAAATGCGATCAGACATCCTTAAATAATTATTAAACCACAGTCGGGAATAATATTTATTTAATTTGTTAAATTAATATTTAACTGAGATACATGGACACACTTAGTGTGTGACCCTCTAGGCCTCTTTCTCAGCGGTATTAGGCTGAGCCTGCCTAAAGTCCAAGGGTTAGCGTCTAGCAACACGCCAAGGCACCCATAGAGAAAGAAGTTAACGCCGCAATGACGTGTTACCTCCTACAAACGCTTACCGTGTAATATAATCCCTTTGTCTCGATATTTCCAATCAAGCGGGTTGCATGCTAGTGCCATCAACCCATGTGCTTGATTATTCTTTCTTTGAATTCCCGAAATTGAACTTGCCCATACCTTACCATGGCCATGGATTTATTTAGGCTATATCAATTTCATCAAAGGGCCTGAGATATCTACTTCTGTTATGGAACGGAAGGGACAAATCCTTTCTCGCATTATCTATCAATGCGGTATTACTCGTGACGCACCCAACGTATCCTACCTCGCTGCGAACAGTGTGTCGTCACAGTTTTCATCAATACATCTAAGTGCGCGAGTTGTAATACCCATTAATAATAATCTTAAAGTCTAAGGATCAATACACACGTCCGTAGATAGGAACATCCAATGACACTATGAAATGTGGATTTCCTACTGGCGGGTCTCGTTCTCATAATATCCTCCTGGATATTACCAAGGGCGCACACCATGAGAAGGTGCCTCAAAGTTTTATGAGTCCTCACCCCTAATGACCTGTATTATTTGTGTCCCTAAAATAATATCATCCGGCCATAGAACATACATTCAAGAACAGTGTTATGGTACTTCCAGGTTCTCATCATAGCAGGGATCCGCTACGACCCTTTAATGCAACAAATGTTCTTAGGACATTATCATATGACATGTCACGCAGAAGAACAATCAAGATGTGATAAGGCTTTTATTTAATGAATAAAGTACAAAGTAGTTGGTTCTAGACCACCAACTCCAACACCCACACACTTGAAATCCAACATTGGACCTAATGTTGAATCTCAAATGTGGAGGAAATAATTTAAAATAGATTAGTTCAAATAGATTTTGAAATTCAGCAGAGAAAAATAATGTTTAAAGGGTTACAAGAAAGCTCAAAAACATTTTTCCACATAACTGAAACAATCAGGATGTTTCAAAGCATGCACAAGGTGTTGTTATTACTTCACTTTTCAGTTCAAAAGAAGAAATTCCAGAAGAGTCTATGCTTAGACTTTAAAATTTCAAAATGTTAAAAAAAACACAAATATCACCATGAAATTGTACAATCCATCGCACAAAGACAATCAAAATAAAAGCATCAACCAAAAAAATTTAACAAAGGATTTCAACATGTAACAATCACTTCTCACATCAATTTTATTAAACAAATAAATTTCAAAACTTCAACAAACATATTTAAGCAGATGATCATGATTTAAAGTGCATAATTTGAATAAATAATCTGCTAGTATAAATGATTTATCAAATGAGGTTCAACCAAAAATATTCCCCTCTTTCCTTTGTGAACAGTCCTTATAGCTACCAACTTCTAGCTCTTTCAAGAACAAATCAACATAGGATTCTAGAATTTAAAGTTCAAGAACTCATGTTACCATAGTTTTAGAAAGGGAATTGGATTCAAAGATTCCTCAGAATATAATTCCTCTTAGTATAAAGACCCAAACCCAAACATTACATATTATAATGTCGTTAGACTATAATTCACTTTCTTTCATTCCTAAAGATCTTTTTGGTTTAGAGTTTTAGATAATTAGTTCATAACTCATACATAAAAAATCCATATATTAAAAAGTGGATACTTCTGATTAGTATCCATTTTCCCATAATCTAAAACTTTTAAAATAAAACATATTTTATTTTCATGAAAACTCTCCTCGACTTTCAACTTGAATTATTCTTTTCCTTTACCCATCCTTAAACCTAGTGAAAAATATTTTAAAATTGTGGGATGATCACAAAAAGCTCAATAAGGGACATTAAAAGAAGAAATATATTAGTCTAGTGAAAAAATGAAAGCCCATGAAATGTTTACGTTTATCTCAATATTCTTTGAGTGAATGAAATAAATCATTTACACATGAAAATCACACACACTTTTTGTTCAAAGAAAATATTTAAAACCCATAACAAACAAACATAAACATTTTCTAGAAACTTAGAGCATCATATTCAAAATATACTTTAAACCTATGTCAGAAATAACTAGAGCCCAGTTAAATCCATAGGAGAAACTCTTGGTAACTCCCTTCTTACTAGTTAAGACAAGGAAGATCACCCAATCCATTGGAGAGTTATAATGGGGCTCACCCTTCATATAAGCTGTATCAGACTCACCTGTTTTTCATGATCTATAATGTAATGGTTTGTGCCTTCCCGATCTATTACATTGCCAGTTTGGGTAGTTGGAGAGTGTTTGGGGTTCTTTAGAGGAAGCCTCGTGGGGTTTGGTAGAGGTTGGAGTTGCATGAGTGCTGCAACAAGTGGTTCATGATGTGAACCGAGTTCACGTCATGAATTTATGTTTCACGACTTGTGTAGTCAGTTGGTTTCACGAATTGTATGTGGGTTAAGGGGGAGCAGTGAAATGAATTTTCATCATGAAATGAATTCATGACATGTAATTAAATCAGGCCAAGGCTACTTAATTTTTGGAAGAAACCGAAAATATAGAAATTCCTGTGGAATTCACATCCTGAATGCAATTCATGACATGAAAGGGGTGGGTTCCAGATTTTAAATCCTTTTCTTCCAAATGATTTTTATTCATCTGACCGTATCTACCCCTCTCTCATTTTTGGAGAACCCTAGGCGGTTTTGGGATAATTTCCAACCCTCTTCTCCCTACTTCGATTCACGGGTTCCAGTGGTGCTATTTTGACAATTGGTGGTAATCCATTCTCTTCTTCTTGGTTGTTTTCTTCCATTCTTCTCCTGAGGATCCATTGTGGTGGTGCGTTTTTTATTTGGAGTGTGAGTTGGGTTGCGTTTTCATGATCCTTTGGTGCAGTGTAGGTTGATATGTGATTTCCTGTGTGCGGTTGTGGTTTGTGGGAGTTTCTTCTTTTCCCTTCAGTGTACAATGTGTAGAAAAATCTTATTTGATGCAGGGGATCCCTTGTTTCTCATTTTTGTGTATGATGCAGGAGGGGTTTACTCTTTTTTATCTATGGTAGATGGTTTTCTCTAGCCTAATCAAGATAAATTAATCGGTTTAATTGAAATTAAAGGGGAAAGGTGTTTGATCAACATGCTTTTATAACTTTGATATTATCATGATGTTGTGATTGTATGAACTAAATGCCCCAATGAGAATGATGGTTGTTGGGGGATTTTTTTTCAATGTGGTTATTGTGATATGGAAACCTTGTTGCATTTTGTTATGATATCACCCTAAATGGAAATTGGATAACCACTTATATTTGAGTAATAAAATGGTTGCCCCCAGATTATGGATTGTGTGAGAATGAACTAAATAAAAAAGTGGAATGTGATAAAAAGTCCCCTTACTAAATATTTAAATTGTTTTGTGATGTGTTGCTATGTGTGGTTGGGGAATGTGGGGCTGATGGGTTTATTCAACCATGCTGTGGGGCAGAAATGTGATGGTTTGTTTGGTCATGCTGTGGGGAAACAGTGATGGATGGTGGTTTGTGATGTGGCTGTGAGATAGCGGTGATGTAGGACTGGTTGTCTTGGTAAGGTTGATGTGTTTTTTTTGTGATGTGTTGTGATGAATTGTGCTAGTTTCCTGGGTAGTAATGGAATTAGATAATAAGTATTGAAATGGTTGGGGTTTGGTTTGGTTAACAGAATGGAGATGGGTTATGAATAAAATAAATAGGACTGGATAATGGGGCTTGGTTTGACATGTAATAAAAAGTGATAAGTGGCTTGTGAATTGTGTTTGTTATGTGGTGTTTTGCATTTAGAGGTGGTAGTGAAAGTGGGGATGTTGTGAGTTGGTTAGTTCTTTGTTGTGAACCCATGGGTTGGGCTTGGGTGTGGCTATATATATTTACTTGTATATTCCTTTTGATTTCTACATGCACCCCACCTACGTCGGTCAATATGTGCCACCATCCGTATATTCACACATGGGGTGTTATCCCCAAAACCTTGGTGATGAGGATATATAGTTGGTGAAGTGAGACCGATTGTTGCCTATCGACCGTTCAAATGTCTGGTGCTTTGCTAATGTTTATAGCAGCACTCGGTTCGAATCGTTGGTGATAGGAAACAATCTTACACACTTCAAATGGTTCCATTACCTGGGATGATGCAACTAGTAGTTCATTTTTTTTATATAAAAAAAATTCAATAACAAAAAGAAAAAAATATGACAAAAACACAAAGAAAAGCCCATATTCCTCATCCTTTCAAAATTAATCTGAATGCCTCATAGACTACCAAAAAATTCATCAGATTTCTTTGACCCTAGAATTGAGAGAACTCGTTGTCGACTTAAGAGGAACATCAGGTATAATCAAAATATTGTTCATCTAATTGATCTAGATATGACCAATCCTAGGAAACAAACACATAAAGAACTTACTACCCTTGACATGAATTACCAAACACTTAGTATTCAATATCCAAATATCGAGGCTTTTTTCGAACTCAAATTAGGTTTGATTCATCTTTTGACTCATTTCCATGGGCTATCCAGTGAGGATCCATATCTTTATCTCAAAGAGTTCCAAGTGGTGTGCTCTACCATGAAGCCTCAAGGGGTTTCTGAAGAACAAATCAAACATAAATAATTCCATTTCTCCCTAGATGACTTCACCAAGTCATGAATATATTACCTCTATCCTGGTTCCATAAACACATGGAATGACATGAAGAGACTCTTCTTAGAGACATTCTTCCCTGCTTCTCGAAATGATTTTATCCGAAAGGAAATAAGTGGTATCCATCAATTCCCCAATGAATCACTCCATTAGTACTGAGAGAGATCCAAAAATCTTATGGAAAATTTCCCACACCACTAAATTCTTGACCAAATCATGATCTAATACTTTTACGAGGGGTTATTGGCCATGGAGTGAACTCTCATTGATATTGAAAGTGGTGGTGCTCTTGTTGAAAAAACTCCTACAGCTGCATGAGATCTCATAAGAAACATGGTTGAAAACACAAAACAATTCCAAACTCGAGAACATGCTCAACTTAAACAAGTCAAAGAGAATAAATCCATAAATCATAACAAGCTAACTGAGTGGATGAGTAAACTTATAGGTCTTGTGCGACAACTAGTGGTGGCTTCCAAAGCCCCAATATCATCTTCTCTATAATCATTGTTCCCTGGACCTATAAAAAATTATGGAATCTTCATATCAACAACTCATCTAACCGACACATGTCCATAACTACAAGATGATCCATCAGATTCATCTGGACTAATGGATATCAACACAACATATGATCAACAGAACACCAACCCTTAAAAATCAGGCCATTTCATTAAAAACTCCAACCAACCCCACTCTGATCCCTTCTCTTCTACATATAACCTAAGCTTGAGGTATGGTAATCCCATCTCTCATCCACGTCAATTATTTCCTCAAAATCCAAACCAATTCCAATATGGTCAAGGTGGTAGTAACTTCCATCAACCTTATCCTTTTGTACCTCAACATAAAATGAGAAATCATCCTCCTGCTCCTCCTAGCTTCCACTATCCTAGTGATTCTTCTCAATTCCCAAACCAATACAAGCACTTTCCCAAGAAATAAAATCAAGGAAATCCAAATGTGTGACATGCCTCTTCTTCTAATAAACCATGGGAAAGTGCTATAGAAGATCTTACCTCCTTCACCCGTTCTTGCCTCAAAAATGTTGAAAACCAAATTGGTCAACTTGCATCCCACCTAAGTCAGAAACAACAATCCAATTCTTCCCAACTCCTAGCTCAACCATTGCCCAACCCCAAGGGTAATGTATGTGCAATTTTACTTTGATATGGAAAGAAGATTTCGGTGCTTCATGATGACTCCTATAAATCCCCTTTAAATGTTGATCTGGAAAAGGAAAAGAACAAAAATCTAGAAAAAGAACTTGAATCCACTCCAAAACCTCTTTTCATCACTCTTAAGAGCCCAATTACTTTTACTCAATCTACCACTAATCCAAAATATTCCTTTGAACATGATTCTAAAATGATCAACATGTTTAGACATGTTGAAGTCAATATTCCCCTCTTAGATGCCATAAAGAAAAACCCTAAGCATGAAAAGTTTCTTAAGGAATTGTGCACCCATAAGAGACATCTTAGGACTATTGAAATTTTTTTAACCCAACATTTCATTCCCATGAAGTGAAAAGATCTAGTGACCTTTATGGTTCCATGCCAAATAGGGAGTTCCAACTTTGATTATGCACTCATAGATCTAGGTGACTCAATAAATGTCATGAAAAAATCCATCTTCTCTAACCTTGGTCTAGGTTTCTTTCACCCAACAAGTGTTTTCATTTAGTTAGCCAATCGAAGCACTGCTAGTCCTAAGGGAATAATCAAAGATGTCCTTGTACGGGTCAATAATATTATCTTTCCAACTGATTTCTATGTCCTTGACATGTAAGGTGAGATGAAATCTTCTCCATCTCCCATAATTATAGGAAGATTGTTCCTCATGACAACTATAACTAAGATTGATGTCTATTCATGCATCTTATCCATGAAACTTGGTGAAGAACTAGTCAAGTTCAATATTTTTCAAGTCATGTGATACCCATTAGAGGATCACTCTGTATTCTATATCCATACTTTTGATAAAACTTCTGAGAGTTGATTGAATCCCATCCCATCATGTTCTTATTATTTTAATGATAGTGGAGTTTGTTAAATTTTCACAATAATTACCCAATTCATATATGGAGAAGTTGATGTTGATATTTCATTTATAGACTCCATCAATCTAAAGGATCATGAAAACTCTCTAGAATCCCATATCACTTCTGATATCTATTGCTCCACCTTGGACAATATTTAGAAAAATGAATCAAAACCAACTAGAATCCCTTCCTTTGTTTCTAAGTTTTCTAGTGCAAAAATGAAAGATGAAACCGATCTAAAACCCCTTCCTTCACACCTAATGTATGCATTCTTCTTCTATGATCACTCTTATCCTATCACTATCTCTCATGCACTTACTAAAACAATGGTGTTTAAACTTATTCAGGTATTAGAGGAAAACAAAAAGGTCTTAGGTTGGACCTTAGATGATATACCAGACATCAACCTTTCCCTTTTCATGTATCACATCCATCTAGAATAATCATCCAAACCAATCAGATAACCTCAAAGAAGACTTGATACACTAATACTTGAGGTTGTTAGGGAAGATATCACTAAGTTTTTTCAAGCTAGTATCATCTACCCAATTTAAGATAGTGAATGGGTTAGTCTTATTCAAGTAGTACCTAAGAAGGGTGGGATAACTATTTTCACAAATGAACATGGAGAGGTGGTCACAACTCGAGTGAAAAAAAAATGGTGTGTGTGCATCGATTATCAAAAATTGAATGTTGAAACACAGAAAGATAACTACCCTCTTCCTTTCCTTGATCAAATCCTAGAAAGATTATCTGGAAATTCACATTATTGTTTTCTTAATGTATACACTGATTACTTCTAAATCCCATTCACACCTCAGGACCAAAAAAAGACTAAATTCACTTACCCCTTTGGAACATATTCATATAGGAGAATGTATTTTGAACTTTTCAATGATCCTACAATATTCAAAAGGTGTATTATGATTATCTTTTCTAAATTCATTGAGCATTGTATAAAGATATTTATGGATGACTTTACCATTTATGGTGATCCATTTGAATCTTGCTTGCATTCACTCTCTCTGGTCTTACAAAAGTTAGTCAACTTTAACCTTGTGCTAAATTTTGAAAAATGTTACTTAATGGTTACCAATGGGATTGTTATAGGACACATAATTTTTCAAGAGGGTATTCAAGTCGATCCATCTAAAATTTAGGTGATCCAATCACTTCTTGAACCTGCATTAGTTTGGGACATCTGTTCATTCCTTGGTCATGCTGGTTTCTATCAGTGATTCATCTAGAAATTTAGTTGGATTTCCCTCCCACTCATTTGTCCACTCCAAAATGATGTTACATTCCATTTCAATGAGGCTTTTAAGAGATACTTCATTAAACTAAAAGTTATTCTTACACCTTCCACAATAATCCAACCCCCAAATTGGTCCTTACCATTCGAATTGATGTGTGATGCTTCCAATAGGGCCATTGGGTCAGTTCTTGGTCAAAGAAGAGAAAAAATTACTCATCTCATATATTATGCCTAAAAAACACGGGATGAAACACAATCTAGTTACATTGTCATTAAAAATGAACTTTTAGCTATGGTTGTTTCCTTGGATAAATTCTAGACCTATATCTTAAGTTCCAAAATAATCAACTTTACAAAAAATCAATATTAAAGTTATTACTCAAGAGAAGTGATTTTAAATCGAGGATAATAAGATGAATCCTTATGCTCCAAGAGCTTGACCTTGAGATCAAAGATAAGTCTGGAAAACAAAACCCTATGGCTGATCACCTGAATAAAATTTCCAATTCTTCTCATTCTGAAATCATTGATACTAAATTTTTTATTGAGCACCTCTCATCTCTCAATCCAAATTTACTATGGTATGCACCAATTGTGAATTACTTAGTTTCTAGTGTTTTTCCTGATTTTTTTTTCAAAAGAAAAAAAATAAATCTAAAAAGTGATTCAAAATACTATTTTTGGGATGATAATAATATTTGGAAAACTAGGGCTAACATAGTGATTAGAAAATGTGTTGATGAAGATGAACATTCCTCCATCTTAGAATTATGCCACTCAATGCCTGGTGGTGGCCACTTTGGACCTCAAAGGACCTCCTAAAAGGTCATTGACTCTAGATTATTCTAGTATTCACTCTTTAAGGACTCACATGAGTTCTTTCAATCTTACCCCACTTGCTAAAAGTTTGGCACAATTTCCAAAAGAAATGAAATTCCCCAAAATCCCTTAATCTTTTGTGAGATCTTAAATGTTTGGGGCATCAATTTCATGGGAATATTCCCACCTTTACAATGGATTATTCTACATTCTTCTTGGGGTCGACTATGTTTCTAGGTGGGTTAAGGCCAAACCCACCAGAAAGGTTGATGCACATAATATTAGAGAGTTCTTCAAAATGCACAATTTCCATCAATTTGGAACTCCATGTACCATGGTAAGTAATTTAGTAACCCATTTCTATATGAAGTTGCCCAGTCAGGATCCAAGTATACTGATAGGGGGAGGGGTGGATCAGTGATACCTTTTTATTTTATGTTTCCTTCTTTTTGAAACAACCTTCGCCTCTTGTTAAAGAGTTCTTTCCCTGCTGAACACAATCTAGACACATATCCATAGGAACACCATAATTTACAAGTTTCACTCCTCAACAAGAGTAGCTACGTCCTTGCTATGGTATGAAAAAAATCCAGTACTGCACAATCCACTAGAAAAAAAATCCTTTGATGTGGAATACAACAAGTAGGATATATCCTTACACTCGTGTAGCACTTGGAAAACAATCTGCAAGTGCGTGCACACCCTCTTAGCACAAATAGAGAAAAACAAAGTTTCAGTGCCTCTTAATCAGCTTTCACGGTTTGATCTTTGAAAACAATTCTTCTCTTTCTTACCCAGAAGCTGGTAAGAACTACCTTGCACACAACTCAATGCTTGTGATGAAATCAAATATTTTATGCACCCTTTTAGGTGTCTTGTGTGCAACTTTAATTCCCTATGTGCAAGATTTGACTTTTGTTCATGAAACACATCTTGCGTGCAACTTCAATCTTGCACATAACTCTATTCTTGCGCACAACCTCTCCTTACACACAACTCTATTTATTTCGCTAAATCCCTTTACTTAAAATTATTCTGTGCTTTAGATCTTGGGATTTCTTTATGTGTCAATCTTTTTAAATGGGATGGGGTCACCTCTTATTTATAGACAATGTTGAACCCTACGCACAAAACCCTAATGCATCGTGCAAGATCCTAACACGTCGTGAAAATCCCAATTTGGAATTTCATTGGGCGCATAAGCCTCTTTCATGGAAACCTCATCTTTCATGCTCTTCTTGAATCTTTCACACACTTCTTGAATCTTTCATGCACTTCTTAAATCTTTTGTGCGCTTCATGCCTTTGCTATTTTTTGAAGTTCTAATCCCGAAACACGCCTTGTGCGCAACATTCCAAAACACCTTCAATCTTGCGTGAAAAAACTAATCTTATGTGCACATGATAGATCTTTTCATGTACCTTTCTTTTCCAAAAACACATTTCTACATCTCCTAGTTTTCAGGCCTAAAAAATTGGAAAACATTGGATAATGAAGCCACCTTAAATATGTTCTTTTGTACCACCTCTAGATCATCCATTCTTTTTTTCATGGTTCACACCACTCCATTCCAAAACCACTCCTCTAATTTCATCATGAAATCCACTATCATGATATATATCCTTTGATCGATCATCTTTAACATTGTTATATTTTCAAAGGAAAGTATTGTAACTTCCCTGTCTTCCAACAACATCTTTCTTTCCAATCAAAACTAAATATGATTAGCATCACCATTTCTCCCCTTTCCTTCACAAGGATTGCATCAAAAGTTCTCCAATAAATTTATGATATTTGTGAGATACAAATCAGAAAAGCATCGTCTGATTTTACAAGTATTTTACAAATTGAATTGATTTATCCCCTTTCTGACAAAAAAAGACGACAATCCACTTCTCTATCTAACTTGGTCCCAACAATCTCCCCCTTTGGATTTTGTTGTCAACCAAGATTCATTAATCACTACACTTTGTAACCTCAAGATATGGATTACTTATCAACAATTCTAAGCCTACGTAAGCTAACTCATTGTAGGAAACAAGAATTATTGACAACAAAGCCATGCTGTCCAGAAGTAGTAATTATGAAATTTCTACAACATTTCTTCCTCAGCCTTCTACAAAACATAAACTCCTTTCTTCTACAACATTCTTCCTCTTCCACAAAATTCTTCCTCTTCCACAACATTCTTCCTCATCTCTCTCCACTTCATCAACTTTCTTGGAATACAATTTTTTTTCCTACAACCATCCAACAAATAGTTATAATAGTTCATACACATACATGTTGGATTTATATCTTACCCACAACTCCCCTTTAATGCATGCTTCTATAAGGATAGATTTATGAAACAATTATCCCCCATTGACAACACTATCCAAAGGTAAGATGAGTAAGGGGACATAAAAACATACCTCAACCTTGATGAGATAGAGGTTGGACGCCCATGTTCAACCTCAATTTAGAAAATGGTTCCTTTGGTAAAGGTTTTTTTTGAAAATGTCAGAAACTTGTTCCAATTTAGGAACATACTCCAGCTTTAATTCATACTTTTCAACATGCTCTTTGATGAAGTGGTACTTTATGTCAATATTTTTTGAACAAGAATGTTGTACCATATTTCTTATAAGATTTATTGAAATTTGATTATCACATCCCAAGAGAAAGGGTAACTTTACTTAAACAAGTAAGTCTTCTAACCGAGTCTTCATCCACATGAGTTGATTATCAGCTTGAGTAGAAGCAACATACTCAACTTCAGTCGTGCTAATAGTTACTAAATTCTGTTTCTTTGTTTGCCTACTAGCACAACTTTTCCCCAGAAAGAAAACTCCACCAGATGTGGATATTCTATCTTCAATGTTTCTTGCCCAATCAGCACATGAATACCCAAAAATTCAATATTTTCTGAGCTATCATACCTGATTCTGAAATTTTTTGTGCCTTTGATATATCTGAGAATCCTTTTTCCAGTAATAAAATGTGATTATTTGGGATCACTCTGAAACATTTCACATAAGTTAACAATATAGACAATGTCGGGTCTTGATGCAGTCAGATATAACAGACTTCCAATTAGCTTTCGAAACTCTTTTTGATCAACCTCCTTGCCTTCTCCATCTTTAGACAACTTGGTTCCCACTGAAATCGGTGTGGAAACTAGTTTCAAATTTTCCATGCCAAACTTCTTCAGAAGTTCCTTAGCATACATTTCTTGAAAAAGGAAAATGTGGATCTTCTTCTATAAAATTTGCAACCTAAGAAAGTATTTCATTTCTCCTAGCATGGATATCTCAAATAAATTCTTCATCTCTTCAACAAATCTTTCAAAATCTCTTTCATCATTTCTAGCAAAGATAATGTCATCAACATATACAATTACGATGAGAGAGAACTCTTGACATTCCTTGATGTAAATATTGTTGTCAACTCTTCCTTTCTTGAAACTCATCATTCTCAAAAAAGTATCCAATTTTGTATACCATTCCATTGGAGCTTGTTTTAGCCCGTACAAATCCTTCTTCAACCTGCACACACAGCTTTCATATTTTCCAACAACAAATCCACAAGTTTGTTCAATGTAAACTTCTTCATCAAGATTCCCATTAAAAAATGTGGACTTTACATCCATTTGAAAAATTTTGTAACCTCGTTGTGCAGTAATAACAAGAAATATTCTGATTATTTCCAATCTTTCCATCAGAGAAAAAGTCTCATCAAAATCAACACCTCCAATATGTGAGTAACCTTTGCACATTAATCTTTCCTTGTTCCTTATCACTTCACCTTCTTCATTCAGCTTGTTTCGGAAAACCCATTTTGTACCAATAACATTTTTGTTATCCAGATTGGGTACAGGTTCCCAAGTATCATTCTTTTCTATCCAATAAATATTTTAATTCATAGCCTTAACCCATTCTAGATGATCAAAAGCTTCATTCAAATAATTTGGCTCCACTTTTGAATACAAAGAAGTATGTGTATTGTTGTTCTTCTTGTTTGAACCCTCTGATGTTGATCACCAATAATGTTTTGAGCCACCACTTGATTCCTTAGCCCATGATGAGCTGTTTGAATTTCATCCTCATCACTTAAAATTACTAAGTCTGATTCTTCTTCTTGAGTAGGATTACCACTGTCAGTAGAATTATCAGAATCATTAACAAAACTTTCCTTATCCTGCTCAACTTCTATATCAGCCAAAGTCTGCTTTTCTTTCTCAACATTTTCAACAACTTTCACATCAACAGAATTGATAATTCTTCCTATTTCTTTTTTGAAACATCTATATCCTCTTCCTTTCAGAGCATAGCCAAGAAAAATTCCATCATCTCCTCTTTGCTCAAACTTTTTGAGGTTTTCACCCTTTTTCTTTATGATGTATAGACTCCTAAAAACTCTTAAGTGTTTCAAACTTGGAGTTTTTCCATAAAACATTTCACATGGAGTCATATCTGAACTTGTTCTATAGAAACATCATTTTTGAATGTACACAACAACACTCATGGCTTGCCTCCAATAGTAATGAGAGAGACCATGTTCAAGTAGCATAGTTTGACCCATTTCAACCAAACTTCTATTCTTTCTTTGAGCAATCCTATTTTTTTGAAGTGTGTATGGTGAGATGAAATCATGACTAATTACATGATTCTCAAGATAGTTTTCAAATTCTTCATTCTTATACTCACCTCCATTATCATTTCTCAAATTCTTCACTGCATACTCACATTCCTTCTCTACTTTCCTCCTAAAACTCTTAAACATTTTTAGAGCATTTGACTTATGTTTCATATACATAACACATGTAATTTGAGTAAATTCATTAATGAAAGTGATGAAGTACTTATCTCCATTTTTTTATTTCTTTCTCATTGGCCCACAAATATCAGAATGAATAAGTTCTATGTTTTTTTAAACAAATGTCAACTCTCTTATGCACATAATTTGTAATATTCCCTTTTTAAAAAGTAGTGAAACACTAATCTATTCTTCTTAACATATCAGGAATATATTGGACATTATCTCGCATCAATAACTTGCTTATGTTTCTCTAACACATGTGTCCCAACCTTTTATGCCACAATTTATTTTCTTCCACCAAACCCATGTAACAAGAGTTTTGTATTTCACCAACTTGGAACAAGTTTCCTTTTGTACGTTGGCTTCTTGTAACTATATTTCCATCTTCTTTATTTTTCACAATAAACACATATCTTATGAAGATAACTTTTTACCCTCATTAAAATGTTGTGAAACACTCAGAAGGTTGTGTTTCAGTCCATCAACATATAAAATTTTCTTGTATTTCATATTTTCTTTCCCAATGATGGCTGATCCAACACCTTTGATCCTCAGAGATTCATCATTGATGAATGCCACTATTACTTCTTTGAATTATTTCACATTCTTAAACATATTTAAGTCTCCTTTAATATGAGAGGAACACCCACTATCAAGAATATAGGATTGTTCTCCTTTTATAGCTTTCAAAGCGGTTTCAACAACAAGAGATTTTTCTTCTTCCTTTTCTTTCTTCACCTCCATCTTCTGAGAATTGTTAATGAAATTTTGTTGCACCAGTAACAAAATAAGACAACCCTTAGCAAGATTTCTAGTTTTATCACATATTTCACAAATAGTTTCCAGTGGTTGGAACCTATTCTCAACTTTCACACCAGCCTTCTCAGATTTCTTTGAAACTTCCTTATCAGACTTCTTCTTTTGAGAGGATTGAATCCCCCTAAAACCTTTTCTTCCATAACTTGTGGAATAGTAGGAATGTTTTTGGTTGAACCAACACATATTTTCCATGTGTCTGAATCCACCACAATACCAGCAGTAGCCATAGAATGAGTATTTCCCTCTAAAACTTCCATACTGACGAGAGTTGTGAACATGCTTCTTAACAACCTTCTTAATTGAACTCTGCTGACCATCAACCTTTCTGTTTTCAATTATAACATTATTATTCAACTTATATTTCTATTCATACTTATCAGAACCATAAGTAAAATATATATTTTTGGACTCATAATTTTTAGATACTTCTAATTTTTCAACATTGTTAACTTTTCCCAAATACATAGACATTCCGACTTTGTTTATATCAGAGCTAGTTCTATCTTTCTTCTCAACCTTTGAAGACAACTTTTGTTTATCCTTCTTAGGTTTATCCTTACTAGAACTATCACAAACTTCTGAGATAGATTGTTTGAAACTTATATTCCTTTCTTCATCTTTAGAAAGTTTATATTGGACAAGGTCCAACTCTTCTTATTTTGACTTCATCTTTACTTGAAGATGATCATTATGATTCTTTTAATTCTTAAGAGAATTATTTAGATCATCAATATCCTTTTCCAGATTCACTTTATCATCAGGAAAACCTTCTTGATTGTTTAATGAGGAATTTTCATTTATCAATTTCCTGTTTTCCTTCTCAAGCCTTCTGATCTTCCTCAAACTTTCTTTCAACTCTTCTTTCAGATGACATTTAAGTTGATTTTATTATTCTTCATAACTAATACCATAATCTTCATTGTTCACTACTACAATAAAGGTATTCTCTCTAGATTTCTTAGAAAAATATTTTTCAGATTCAGCTTCACTACCATCTTCTTCATCATCTTTAGAAAAAAAGCTTATTGCTTTTGATTTGAAGAACTTTTTATCCTTCCCTTTGGAAAAATACTTATCTTTTTCACCTTGTTTCTTTTATGACCTTATTTACCTTCTTTCATCTTCATTACCGTCTTCTTCTTTATTTCTTTGAGGATAATTATCCACAAAGTGCCTAATGACTCCACATTCAAAACATTTCAAGGGGAGTTTCCCCTTGTATTTCCTTGTACCTATTTTCACATTCTTAGAAATCAAGGATAAAATTTCATCAAAATTTTGACATACCACATATTCATAACCAGATTCACCAACTTCATCTTCAATAAGAATATTCTATGACTTCTATTTCTTTGTAATCTTGAAAAACATTTCTCTATCTGCTTTTGTTTTTCTCTTTATAGTATTCTCCCTTCTCATTTCATAAGTGATGAGAGTTCTATGCAAATCATCTCGAGATAATGTTTTAGGGCCTCTGTCTTCCAATGATGAAACTCTAACATAAAAATTTTCAGAAAAAATTCTCAAGATCTTTTCAACAACTGTAGAATCCTCTAACTTTTCATCAAGACATATGATTTCACTAACAATTTCATTTACCCTGGTAAAGAAATCCCCAATAGATTTAAGCTCTCCCATTTTCAAGTCTTCATACTTCAGCCTCTATATTTGAGGTTTTTCCTTCTTCACTTTCGTATTTCCTTCATATATGTTTTTTAGCTTATACCAGACGCCTTTAGCTATAAATACACTATTCAATCTCAAAAAATCACTCTCAAAAAGAGATGAGAGTAATGAATTTTTAGCTCTTCCATCATTCTCAAGATTCTTCGTATCATAAAGTGTAAGAGGAACCTTGTCATCAATATGTGAAAATACATCTGTTGAAGCTTCAAGAACTTCATACCCAAGAGATATAAGATAAGACATCATTATGTCTTTAAAAATATGATAATTATTCCCATCAAATATCATAACCTCCTTACTATTTATGCAATTTAGATTCTCCATCACAACTTCTCTTCAAAACTTCAGCAAAGAACAAACAAAGGGAACCTATCACTCTGATACCAAATGAAGTTGCCCAGTCAGGATCTAAGTATCACTGAGAGGGGGAGGGGGTGAATTAGTGACACCTTTTTCTTTTATGTTTCCTTCTTTTTGAAGCAACCTTCACCTCCTGTTAAAGAGTTCTTTTTTTGCTGAATACAATACAAATACACATCTACAGGAGCACCATAATTTACACGGTTCACTACTCAACAAGAGTAGTTACATCCTTGGTATAGTATGGAAATAGTCCAATACCATAAAATCTACCAAAAAAAATACCTTTATGTGGAATAAAATGAGTAGGATATACCCTTACACTCATGTAGAACTTGTAAAACAATTCGAAAGTGTGTGTGCACTCTCTTAGCACAAATAGGTAAAAACAAAGTTTCAGTGATTCTTAATCAGGTATCACAGTTTGATCTTTCAAAACAATTATTCTCTTTCCTACCCAGAAGCTGGTAAGAACTATCTTGAACACAACTTAATTCTTGCGCTACACTCAAATATTTAATGCACCCTTTTAGGTGTCTTGCATGCAACTTTAATTCCCTACGTGCAAGATTTGACGTTTGTTTGCAAAACACCTCTTACATGCAACTTGAATCTTACACACAACTCTCTTCTTGTGCGCAACCTCTACTTATTATGCACAAATCTATTTATTTCATGGAACTCCCTTTACTTAAAATTCTTTTGTATTTCAGAGCTTGCGATTTATCTAAGTTTCATTTTTTTTAAATGGGTGGGGGTCACCTCTTATTTATAGGCAACACTGAACCCTCCACACAAAACCCTGACACATCGTGCAAGATCCTAACATGTTGCACAAAACCCAATTTGACGTCTCATTGGGTGTGTAAGCCTCTTTCATGCCAACCTCATCTTTCATGCTCTTCTTGAATCTTCCATGCACTTCTTGAATCTTTCATGCACTTATTGAATCTTTCATGTGCTTCATGTCTTTTCCATTTTTTTGAAGTTCTGATCTTGGAACATTCCTTGCGTGCAACATTACAAAACACCTTCAATATTTCTTGAAAAAAATAATCTTTCGCACACATTCCAGATATTTTTGTGCACCTTCCTTTTCCAAAAATACATGTCTCCATCTCCTGATTTTCTGGCCCAAAAATTTGGCAAACATTGGAAAATGACATCACCTTAAATATTTTCTTTTGTACCACCTCTAGATCATCCATTCATTTATCATAGTTCACACCACTCCATTCCAAAACCACTCATCTGCTTTCATCATGAAATCCACTATCGTGATATACATCCTTTGATTGATCATCTTTAGCATCGTCATATTTTCAAAGGAAAGCATTGCAACTTCCTTGTTTTCCAGCAACATCATTCTTTCCAATCAAAACTAAATATTATTAGCATCATCGTTTCTCCCCATTTCCTTTATAGAGCTTGCATCACAAGTAATCTAACCCACTTATGATATTTGTGAGATACAAATCAGAAAGGATTATCTGATTTTCTAAGGCTTTTACAAAGTGAATTGATTTATCCCCTTTTTGACAAAAAAATACAACAATCCACTTCTCCATATAAATTGATTACAACACTATAATCAAAACATGGAATCTCTTATGAAAAATAATGGGGTTATACATAAAAATCAACTACATATCACCCCCAAACAAATGTAATGACTGAACTTTCCAAAAGGGAAGTTAAAAGAGTGCTTGAGAGAATTGTTAAGCCCACAAGAAAAGACTGGTTTGAAAGACTTGGTTAAGTGATTTCGGCTTATCAAACTGCCTATAAAACATCTATTGTGATGCCTCTATTTAGGCTAGTTTTTTAAGGCATGTAATTTACTGGTTGAAATCCAATATAATTTATTTTGGGCTATGAAAAATTGTAATTTTGATTGTGAAAAATCTAGTAAAGAGATATTGTTTTAATTGAATAAATTAGAGGAGCTTCAACTTAATTCATATAATAATTACAATATCTACAAATAAAAATACAAGGTACTCTATGGAAAAAACATTCTACTAAAGTTACTTCATGAAGGTGAAAAGGTAATGATATTTAATTCTCAATTTTGACTTCACCCAGGTAAACTTAATTCTCATTGGGTTGGTCCTTTTATTATTACTAATGTTTAACCATTTAGTGCAGTGAAAGTCCAAGACCCCTATTTCAAAAGGATATTTAGGGTTAATGGATACCAGTTAAAGAATCGCCATGAGAAGAATACAACCCATGAACCACATCGACTTCCACTGAATCCCCAACTACTAAAGTATACCTACCACTGGATGGAGATGAAGACCCACCAAATCCAAACTAGGGGGCACCTTTTTCCCTTAAAATCCTTCTACATCTCTTCTTCCCCCCTCTTTCTTCTTCTTTCTCTCTCACTTTTACTTTTTTACTACTTTGTTCATAATTTTTTTATCTCTCTTTTATGTGGGTGTGAATTAAAAAAAACTAAAAAAACTAAAAAAAAAAATAAAAAAATACAAAAAAAAAAGAGTCACAATTAATCACCATTAAAATTTTAAATTTTATCCAACCATTTTGGGGAGTCAAAAAAATTGATTTCATCTCAAAATTTTATATTTTCATAAAAAACTTAGATAAAAAATTTTGTTTGTCAATATCAATAAGTTTTGAATACTCAATTTTTGATTGGAAAATGTTTTTCCCCTATCATGAGGAACAACACAAGTTTCATGCAAAGGTCACCTAAGACTATCTTTTCATGTTGTGTGTTTTACCCCCCGATTGTGAGTCTTGAGTTTGTGGAACTTTGAGCTTAATTTCCCACCTTGGTGTGTATTAATGTGAAAGAGGAATTATTTGACCCACATGAGAATCAAAATATCCAAATAGACTCCCATTACCCTTAAATTTATTCTCCTTTTGAAAGCCCCTTAGAGCCTATGAACACTTTTTTTATATCCACATTATAATCCCAAATCCTTGTCCAACCCAACATCTATATTGTTTTTCATTGCATGATTTATTGAAGTTTAATTGTGGAGGGAATGAATTTCATTTTGGATATTATTTCCTTAATTTTCAACATGTAATCATATTCTTGAGGGAAAACATCAATTTAAGTGTGGGGAAGAAGTTTTAATTTGGTGTTTTTTGGGAATGGATTCATTTTTATGTCATTTTGTACAAATTTTATTGAAAAGTGTAAAAAAAAAACAAAAAAGAAAAGAAAAAAAATAATGGGTTGTTTCTTGGGTAGGTTAAAAATCACTCTTTCTCAACCTTTGATCTTGTTTTAACTATTACAATTAGTATCATGAGGATATCAAACATGGGTTTGGCGATGAGTGTTGAGATTTTTTCCAAGATCAAATTTTGAAAAAATAATAAAAGAAAGAAAAAAAAGAACACTTGTATCATAATTTCTTGTGTTGTTGGGAGAAGTTTTGTGTTTTGTGTATATTTCAACGTTTTATCCTCTTAAAATTTTCTCTCTCTCTCTTGCCTTTCTTGTCACATTCATGCACATGTAAATATGTGTTTCTATAACCTTCTATGTCTTATTTAAAAAATTATGCATTGCCTTTTCCATGTTGGTGTTTTAACCCTATTTTCCTCTCTTTTGGACATTATATTGATACCATCCCATAGCAACTAAAAACCCTTAAAGAATGCCTCTAGATTCTTTTGCACTTTAGAATAGGCAATGTAAGCTGAGATCACTTAAAAACTCAATTATTTTCACTTTTGGTTAGTGAATGATTGAACTTATTTAAAATAAATTTATATCATGTTGAGAGGAGTAAGTTTTAAGTGATCATGTTTTCTAATTCAAATTTTGAATATGAAAAAATAATTTTATTGACACATGATTACAGTAAGAAATTGTAGTGGAATTATTTATGAATGAGTGAACTAGTTTTATCCTCCCCTGATTAGTGAAAACAAAATGTTAATATTTTTTGGTGAGTGAAAATGATTTTCTTATATTTTTGTGTTTGTTTTCCTGAGGAAATTCACTATATTAAGTGTGGTGCATTTGATATTACATATTCATTCATGATTTTACATTACTCCCATCATGTTTTACTAAAAAATTATTAATTTCCAGTCAATGTTTGTATTTTAATCATAAACACATAAGGAGAGAATTGTTCAAGTTCATTCAATTACACTATAGTTTAATGTTTTGATCATATATTTCAAAATACTAAACCAAATTATGCAGATCTTACTTTTTACCATTCTTTATTTAAATTAAATCAAATCATTAAACTGGAGCTTTGTCTAATTAGGCCATTTCAAGGGTCATATGAGCCACACAAGAAGGCCTAAAGAATCTGTCAAAGAAACTGGACCAGCTGTGATGTTATATTTTCTGGGCTCAATCCAAAATTCCAAATTAATTCACTAAAAGACCAAAGAAATTCTATTATATCTTGGATAAAAATTTCAAGGTCCAAATAAACCAATATGTGGCCCAATTGATGCATGAAAGTTTATCCCACAATTCTATATGGTATTTGATAACAACCCACAATTCTTGAATTTTATCCCAATTTAATCATTCAATTTAGCTGATATTTTGTTAGGGAAAGTAAAGATATAGGATCCTAACTTTTTATAATAAATGTTTCATATTTTAGGGAATCTTCTTGGCCTAAAACCCATTCACATTTTGGCATTTGAAAAAGTCTAGATAAAAATGGACAAAAACACATTGTTTAGGAAAACAACCATAAATTTGGCTAAAAAAGTTCAATGACCACCAAATTTGTTGGGTGAACTTTTCACATGAATATATACAACTTTTAAGAATATTATTTCTCCAAATTTATCTATCTAAAAGGTCAAATGGTCAATCTAACTTGAGGGGTAGTTTTGGAAGGAAAACAGTTCACCACCTTGGTCTATAAATACACTTCCCTCTTCTCCTTACAAGGGATATGAATTTAATCACTTTAGGAGGATAATTTTCATGAACATAGAATTAAAAATGGACTAGGAGGACTTTAAATAATCTTGTTTCAACAAGAGAAACCCCCCCTTCACTTTCTATTTCATGTTTATATTTTCTTGTTTTCAGCTGAAATCATGTAAGTTTGTTTTCATTTAAATTTAATATTAATACATGTTTCTTTATCATCATCTATAATTATCATACACCATCTATTGTGTAATATTAATCTTCTTAATTTTTTTAAATAAAGTTGAAAACCATTCCCTTCTTTCACTTTCTTATTCAATTAAAAGTTCATGTTTAATTTTCTTCACAATTCATGTGTGTGTTCGACACACTTCTCTTATCTTATCCCATTATTTTTATTCTATTTTTTAACTCACCACACAAAACATCATTAACTATATTAATAAAAATATACATGGATAATAAAATATATTATTTGGTAAAGTCATAATTTTAGGATGTTAAGTGATTGAGAGCTCTTGCTCGTTAAATATTCTTTAGGTTAACATTGTGTATGTTAAACTTAAAATGTCATGTTTTAATGACATGTTTTGTTTAATGTGTGAATTACATGGATTATTAGAACCATAAATACACTACCATAAATAATTATTGATTTATATTATAACCCTAGTTAAGTTAAGTCTTGTATTAAATCATCAACACTTGGGAGTTTTTATTAAAATCATATTATGAAGTGAGTGTTAATTTAATGAAATATAACACAAATGTCAAGGATATCATAATCTTAAATCCCCAATAATGAACTCAACCCAATATTTATCAAATTTTTAAATCAAAATTCATTAATAAAATAATTTAATTAATCTCTATAAAAAAACCCTCCATTCAAAATACAAATAAAAAAACAATCGACTCTAAAAAAAGTACCATCGTTGAGGATTCAACATAAGTGACACTATACACATTAGAAAAGCACCATAAATTTTTATGGTCAATAGGAGAAAATCAGACATTCTTAGAACAATGTTAAGCGTTTTATTTTCTCCTATTAACTATTTAAAGGTCCGGTGCTCTTATAATGTGTATAGTGACACTCGAGTTGAATCCTATATGATGATACTTTTTTTAGAGTCGATTGTTTTTTTGATTTGTCTTCTGAATGGGGGGGGGGGGGTTATTTGAAGAGATTTATTAAATTGTTTTATGGATGAATATTGATTTAAAAATTTGATAAATATTGGGTTGATTTAATTATCATTTATTTAAGATCATGATATCCTTGATCTTTGCATTATATTGTATTAAATTAACACCCACTTCACAAGATGATTCTGATCAGAATTCCCAAGTGTTGAGGATTTAATCCAAGACTTAACTTAACTAAGGTTATAATATCAATCAATAATTATTTATGTTAGTGTATTTATGGTTCCAATAATCCATATAATCTACACATTAAATATAACATAACCTTAATCCATATCATTTTAAGTTTAACATACACAATGTTAACCTAATGAATATTTAATGAGAAAAAGCTCTCAATTAGTTAACATCCCCAAATCATGAGTCACCCATTGGGATATTTAATTGACCATTGATATTGTTATTAATATTGTTTATTATGTTTATTATGATGAGTTAAAAAGATAATAAAAATAATGGGACAAGATAAGAGTAGTGCACCGAACATACACACGAAAGGTGAAGACTATTAAAAACGAACATTTGATTGAATAAAAAAGAAAATGAAGGGAATGGTTTTAAACTTGATTTTAAAAATTTTAAGAACATTAATATTACATAATACAAGGTGGATGATAATTATACATGATGAATAATAAACATGTATTAATATTAAATTTAAATGAAAACAAACTTACATGATTAAAATTGGAAACAAGAAAAAACAAACATGAAATGAAAAGAATAGGAGAGGTTTATCTTGTTAAAAAAGAGTAAAAAAATTCATATAAGGACATTTTAAAGGCTACAATCATTCAAATTATTCTTCTTAAGTGCTGAAATGCGGACCCCTTGTTAGGAGAAGAGGGGAGTGTATTTATAGACCAAGGTGGTGGATTGTTTTCCTTCCAAAACATCCCTCAAGTTGGCTCAACCATTTGACCTTTTAGAAAACTGAATATGAAGAAGTAGAATTATGAAAAGTTATATATATAGACGTGGAAAGTTCACCCTCTAAATTTGGTATCCATTGGACTTTTTTATCCAAAATTATGGTTTTTTTCTTAAACTATGACTTGTTGTTCATTTTTATCCATATTTTTTTAAAGGACACAATGTGAATGGGTTTTAGGCCAGAAATATGCCATCAAATACAAACTATTTATTCTAAAAAGTTGGTATAATATATCTTGAATTTATCCCAAAAAAATATCAGCTCAATTGGATGATTTTATTAGAAAAAAATTCAATAATTATGGGCTTTAATCAAATCCCATACAAAATTGTGGGATAGACGTTCATGAATAAATTGGGCCACTTATTAGTTGAGTTGGGACTTTAAATTTTTATCCAAGATGTAATGGAATGCACTTGGTATTTTAGTAGAGTATAAATGAATTTGAACTTTTGGATTGATCCTAGAAAATATAAAATAACAACCGATCTAGTTTCTTTGAAAGATTCTTTGGGCCTTCTTGTGTGGTTTACATGGCCCTTCAAATGGACGAATTGGCCAAATCTATAGTTTAATGATTTTTTGTAATTTGAATCAGGAATACTAAAAAAAATAATCATATAATAATAATAATAATAATAATAATAATAATAATTATTTTGTAATATACGATCAAAACATTAAAATGAATTGTAATTGAATGAATTCGAACAATGTTATCCTTATGTGTTTATGATCAAAATATAAACATTTAATGGAAATTAATCATTTTTAGTAAAAAATCAGTGATGGGAGTAATGTAAAATCATGAGTGAATATGTTATATTATTTTTCTACCCTCTGTTTCCCACTCTCTCTTCCAAGAGAATAAATATGCATAGATTGTGAAGGTCGAAGGCATGTTAGTGCACTAGGTGATGACCTAGGTGTTTGTAAGCGAAATGTGACATGACCATTCTATGGGGCAGTGTGGTGTAATTTCCCTCATGTATGTAGGTGAGATGTGATGTGACCTTGATATGGGGTGGTGTGGTGTGATGGACTATATGTCTATGAGCGATATGTGATATGACCATGCTATGGGGCGGATTATGGATGGGGTCATGCATGGTAGGAGGAGGGCACGTGTGTAACGTCCTAGATTTGGGTGCCACCCAAGGGTGCCCCATACTTGGTTGGTCACATGACCTAAAAAAAATTTCTCTAAATGTCAGAGGCTGTTGATTAGCAGTGAGGCCCAAGATCTGATAATGAGGAAACTATGCCCTCATTGGAAGAATATACACACCAGAATTAATAATAAAACAATTACGAAAGCAGTAATACGATAAAACATAAGTAAACAACGGAAGACTGATAGTAATAAAACAAATGGATAATATATATATATATATATAAGTGATTCATGTCATATGTGTCTAGGAAAGCAGTAAAAATAGGTCACAAAGATGGAAATACAATACAATCCAATGCAAGGAAATATCAAGTAAACTTGAACAGTATCACAAGCCTCAGCTTGGTCCCATGCTCTCCAAATCCAACAGCAATCAAGTACCAGATGAAGAAGGGTGATTTCCCTTATCTATACCTGCAATCATATAATCTGCTTGGGTCCAAAATCATGACCCAAATAGGGCGCAAGATGAATCCCAGTAGGCAACCACCAAAATATCTATGCCTATCCGTCAGTGAATATATATATATATATATATATATCAGGTAATATGAAAAAATGAAGCAATAAACTAGGAAGTACTCAAAAGTAAACAATCCTACAGTTTTCAATTAAATTCATTTAACATTTATTATTCATCCGTTGAATCATGTAACCCTGGGATCTAGCCTAAGCTTTGTATCCCCTATGTAAAGTAACAAAACAGATATCTCAGAAGACCATATAAACAATCAAGTATGACTAAATCCAAGCTTGTGATTTGGCTTGGAAGACTTGTCACAATCATTCAATTATTCACAAACTACCCTTTGGTAAAGCTCTCACAGTCTAACTCCTTTGATCCAACATAGCATCAATTCATTAAACAACGACCCTTTGGGAAATATCTCATGGTCTAACCCCTTTGGTCCATCATAACATCAATTCATTAAATAACAAACCTTTGGGAAATATATCACAGTCTAATCCCCTCGCGTCAATCATCTACACCAAGGCTCTCACGGTCCTGTGTAAATAATTTGGAAGTCCCCTCAGTCTTCCTGGATGAAGGCTCTCATGGTCCATTAGAAAAAATAGCACGTATATCATATCATAAAAAATAATCTGGAAGTCCCCTCAGTCTTTCTGGTCCAAGGCTCTCACGGTCTATTGAAAAAAATAGCACAAATATCATATCAAAGAAGCTCATGTAATCTATAACTAATACATGGCTAAACATTCACAATGCATATCATAGACATTTCATATAATCAAACTTCATCCTAATCAAACAAGGAATGGAAAACAAGGTACTCCCCAAAGAAAACCTAGACCAAATGGCTGTAAAAAATCAGAAAAGGGAAACATACCCATGGGGTGTCCCTTAAACAAGGTATCTAACCTTACGCATAAGAAACAACCTTTTATCAATCAATAAAAACATAGTAGGTAATAACAAGGATAAATTACAAATCAAGAAACACCCAAAACATGGGTATGCGACACTTTTAAAATATATAATCCAAATAAAAACAACAAAAGGAACAAACCACCTACCTTGATGTTGTAAAATTGATATACTTGAACACCGACCCTTGAATCGGCCTAGATCGGTGTAGATCGGTGGGATTCTAATACACTCGATAGTGTCTCAATCGGAGCTTGGACAGAGAATCGAGGGTTCAAACTTCATTGGTTGTTCCAGAGCGCTCCTCTATGAAACACATAGAGAAGAAGATGGTTCCAGATATGAGATGTGACCCCCCTCCGATATATCAAATAAAAAGAAAACTACATGGTGTGTTCATTAACACTATACATCGTGTAGTGGCCTCAACCGACCCCCCGACTTAAGTGTGTCTACTAGGTCACCACACAATCATGTATTTGGATGTTACATGGTAAAAACACAGTTGTACGTGACATTCTAGTTACATGACATGTACACAGAAGTACATGACGTGTACTTAGAAAATCTTCTTTTCTTCCTTTTCCCTCAAAACAACCTGAAAACAAGATCCATAACTGAAAAGAAGGTATGGGTTCTTGCAATGTGGTTGATGTAATTCATGTTCATTATAACCAACTACTTTGGTTATTATTATGATGTGATGGAATAGGTGTATTTGGGTGAGATGAGACGTGACCGTGCTGTGGGGTAGTGGCCTGGGTGTTTGTGGGCATGATATGAGATGTGACTGTGATGTAGGGCGGTGGTATTGATTAGTGTATTTCATGCATGTATTTTATGGTATTATAAGATATTTATTTTTGTATTAAATTGTTAAATATTGCTAGTATTAGTAATGTTTGACTTGTTTTATGTTTTATGGCAGAATACATTGAATTTTGGAAAAGGAAAAAAAAGAGAAACCAAATTTTTGAGGATGATCATGGAGAACTTACAAGGCACATAACTAAAGAAATAAGAAAAAACAAGGCTTATGGAGCAAAAAATTCATTTTACACATCATGTAATCACTACACGTCATGTGCCGATGCAAGCCTTGAAAGAGCTACAAGCCGTGACGTGAAGGAAATAAAGATGGAATGAAATTAACACATGTTACGCTGTGACACTACTGAAGTATGCCCATAAATCCTATAGGCCATGATTTTGATGCACGTAGTGAAATATTTACATGTCATGTAATTTCTAAATGGTGTGAAATGTTTGGGATGAGATAAAAATTGAATGATTCATCATATATTAAACTTTTGACCCATTTTAATATACGGGAACCACCTATAACCAACTTTTGACCCATCCTTTATGCCATTCATTAATGACCTATCCCATCTAGAACCTATAAATTGAGGCCCATCCTACTACTATGGAGGAGATCTGGAAGACCAAAGCTTAGAGAGAGAAGCTGTACTATGCAAGGTCCTACCCAGTTTTATCACCGTTTTCTTTTATGATTTCTTTTTATTTATTCCTTCCCACTTATTCTATCATCATTAGGATGAGAGGGTAAACCTGCTTTATTCTAGGGTTACATAGAGTATGGAGGATGTTTCCATTGGATTTATTACTTTTTCTTTATTCATGTATTTTGGATTTCTGTAGTTTATTGAATCAATTTACAATCTATTTATTTTAATTTTATCATGACCATTGGTATTTGAATATAAAAGAAACATTATAAATTGCAAAATTGGTTACCCTAAATCAAGGAATGACCATTGTCGTATTCAGGGAAACCAGATTTAAAAATGGTACCAAGAGAAATTTGATTCGAAAAAACCCTAAATTGCCTATGTGGAGGAAAAAAGAGGATTTCACTATCAAGGAGGGGATACCATGTCCATTGGGTCTCCCTCATCTTGACTCCGACACCAATCATGGATTAATTAGCTTATTTTCTTAAAACTAATTACACCTGAACCCTGAAACTAAAAAACCCTGACATGTTTTTAAATCTTTTCAAACCAATCAATATTATTTTCTTTCATCTTTAGTTTTCTCAAAACTATTTCCAAAACAACCAATATGATTTGCTTCACCTTTTTTAAATTTTAAAAACTCATTTTTCTTAACCCTCTTTCTTAAAATCAATCAAATAAAACATAATTCTCTTGAGAACCTAATTAAACTAATTCACCATCTCTGTGGGTTCAAACTTGAACGTTCATAATACTACATTTTAATTAATTTATTAGCATAGTTTGAGTTTATATAATTTTTTTATTTTAATTAGAACCATCAGGAAGTAATGATTCACCATGGGTGAGTCAAAAATAGTGCCATTTTTGGGCATGGTTACAAGCTAGTTTTTAGGTTTCTTTAATTTTTAATTTCATTTTATTTCTTTATTTAAATTTCCTTTTTACAATGGGCGTTCATGCTGTTGTTTTCAAGATTTTAAATCTTAATTCACTACCAAAACGTGCATGCAAAGGGGAAATAAATTTCTGACTTCAATAATAAAATTGAGAAAAGGCTGAGAAATAATAGAGTTGTGACCATGGTGGGCATAAACATCAACCAACCTTCAGAAGGAATTTTGAAAAGAGATTAGGGGCTATGAACACTTAAAAACTATGAGAGACCATCAAAAATAAAATTTCAACTGAGTATTCTAGCACCCACCATTGTAGGAAATCACTTAGAGATCAATTCATCAATTATTTTAATGATCTCAAACAACGTTCAATTTATTGGACAACCACATGAAGATCCAAACACACATCTAGGAAATTTTATCGAGCTCTGTGACATGTTCCAATTCCAAAATGTTTCAAGTGATACGGTAAGGCTCCATCTTTTCTGAATTCAATTATATGGGCGAGATCAGGATTGGATCCAAATCCTTCCCGCACATTCCATCACTACATGGAATCATATAGAATGGAACTTTCATACCCGATTCTTTCCACATTCTAAGTCAATGGACATACGGGTAAATATTCTAAACTTTTTTCAATTTGAAGATGATTCTCTATATTATACATGGTAAAATTTTAGATATATGAATCATAAATGTCCCCATCATGGTATAAAGCTATGTCTACTAATATAAACTTTTTATAAGGGGTTTTTACTGGGAAATAAGTCAATTTTAGACATTGCAACTAGAGAATCATTAATGAAAAAGTCTGATGAAGTGATCTAAAACTTGTTAGATGAAATAGAAAGAAATAGTTTCTAGTGGTAAGGAGAAGAGGCACAATGGAAAGGTGTTCATTAAATAAATAACAACCACTAGATGGCAGCACAATTGGATTCATTAACAAAGAAAATGGACATCATGATGGGACAATATCAAAACCCCCAAGGTGAATTTATAGAATATGAAAATTATTCTAATCACAATCATGGTAATAAATTTCAGGTTTGGAGGCCTCAAAAACAATAAGGACCATGATATCAATAAAGGACACAAGGGTACCAACAACAATCACCCCAAGGGATCACACTGATGAGTCAGGTCCATATGTTGGAAGAGTTTCCATCTACATTCATAACCACATCTGGGGTTTCACTAAAGGAAATAAAATAAGAATCAACAAACCAAAAGGCTGCATTACGAAATCTGGAGTGTCAAGTCATCCAAATTGCTAACCATCTTAGGGAGATACCCATAAGATTACCACCAAGATTCCCTGAAATATGCCTCCATGAAGATTTAAAATCTATACAACTTAGAAGTGGAAGGTAGACAAAAGGAAGTGGTATAGAATTTACATGAAAAAAACTAGTGGGATAACGTGAAAAAGAAGTTGAAAGTACCAAGGAATAAGTAGATAAAGAATCTGAATAAGAACTACCATAGTACAATCCAAGGAAACTTTTCCAGAATGAATGGTGAAGGAAAATAACAATGTGCAAAAAGGTAAATTTTTAGAACACTTTAAAAAATTTTATATCCATATTACTTTTGTAGTGGCACTCACAAACATTACAAAACATGAAAAATTCATTAAAGAGCTGGTAAACAACAAGAATAAGTTGGAATAAATGAGCACTATTCCACTCACATGAGAGTGTTTGGTAGTGGTATCTAAGGATCTACCTATGAAAAAACGTGATCCATGTAGCTTTTCGATTCCTATCTTTATCATAGCTAACAAATGTAGAAAATCTTTGTGTAACTTAGGTGCAAGTGTCAATATCATGTCATACATGACTATCAAGAGTTTGGGACTAGACGGATTGAATCCTACAAATGTACTTATTCAATTAGAAGACTCAATAATAAAATACCCAAGATGAATGATCGAGGATATCTTGATCAGAGTCAAAAAAATTTATTTCCCTGTCGACTTCCTAGTATGGTAGAGGATCAAAATCCACTCATTCTAGGGACACCATTTTTTGAAACTGGGTGTGTACTAATCTAAATTCAAAGTGAGGAATTCTATCTAAGAGTTAGAAGTGAACAAGTAAGTTTCAACATCCACCAGGTAATGAATAACTATGATGTGATAGAGGATAATGAGTTTGGAGAAGAAAAAACACCCAAAGTTGAGGGTATTGTCGAAGGTAAAGAGGTAAAATAGATAACTTATGTTGTGAAAAAGGATTCTCAACTAAAGAATAAAGGGAATATGAGGATCAAAATCACTGATAATAAAGTAGTAACCGTCACCACCACATTTGATAAAGGACAAAATATATTTATGGTACATGACCATCCATTTAGTTCATTGGGATTGAGGAAGAAATGGTGGATCAGCCCGCTGGAGATCAAGCAATTAATTCCATCATGAATAATTGAGCTATTTTGAGTGGAAGGATAGGGAATAACCTATATGGACCTGAAACAACTAATACCATTCATAAACCCTGACTAGGTACAAAATTTTCAATCATCCATCACGTGATCTAAAGCTAAAAGAGGTAATGTTGAGCCAATGATGGTAAACAAAAGCACTTCTGGGAGGTAAACTGAGTTTTTTCTTGTATTTTCTTTATTTGGTTTTTAGGCATGAATTATATCACATAAAATATTTAAAAATTAATTGATAATGGAATTATATTTCACCTATTTATTTTTAATTTGTAGGACCATCAAGACCTAAGCTAGCAGCAAGTAACAGAAGGCACAAGAATAAGCTACAGGAAAATTACACGTAATGATAAAAGTACACATCATGAACTGGTAGAGATATAAAATTTGTATCCAACTTCAAATAAGCATTCAAAAGGGGAGTAATTATTTAAATTTATAATTTTTATACTATATTACCCACATTTAATTATAGCTTTTAACTTCCAATTGCATGCCCCACATTTGTTTCCTTCTTTAATAAACTTAACTAGGAGACATAAATTACTTGGGATAATTATCACGTAATGAATTTAAATTTCTTTTTCACTACATTTGAATAAGAAATATGGGAAAGGAATTTGTAAAGATAAGCATATAGATCAGGAATTTAGAAATCAGGATAGGGGATCATTTTGATCATTGTAAATGATTTTTTGGATAATTTTCCATACTTTCAACTTATGATATTTTCATTAATTGATTTAATTATTTGTATGGATTTCCATGAGTAATTTTTCCAACTATTCATCTCATTCCTGAGACATCCTCTGAGCCAATATTTTCTATTCTTCCTTTTTTATATTTCTTGAGAAACTCGAGCATGTTTTCTTCTAAAATTTTCTTTGCATCTTATCAAAGCTATGACTAAAAAAAATAAATTTTAAAATGATTGAGACATTATTTTTTATCCCTTATGCTAAGACCCAATTTACATTAATCCATTTTGAAACCCATAAAAACCTTGAAGATCCTTGTTAATAAATAAGATATGTTACAATCCAATCTTATACTTTCATGATTTTCTCATAATTTTTGGCATGATTATCAAAAATAAGTGTGGGGGAAATTTTATGAGATTTGGGGAAGTCACATTCATTGTATTTATTGCAACCCTATTAAAAAAAGAAAAAAAGGAAAACGAAAAAAAGGGTTTTGTCTAGGGAAATTAAAAAATCACTATTGCTAGACCTGTGATCTTGTTATAACTATCACAAATAGTGTTATGAGGTAATCATTTAGGGTTGGGTAGTGGTTGTAAGAATTTTCCCTAAAACAAAATTTAGAAAAATAAAATAAAAAATATTAATAATAAAATATAGTTTTTCATTTTTTGCATTTCATCTCTTTATGATCCTACTATGAGATACTTGTAGAAGATGAGACTTTCATTTAGCTGTTTTTGATTATCATGAAAATTAATTTAGAGAAAATCTCCTTTTTGAGGCTTAGTTGATTTACACAATTTACCTACCTTAAATAAGCCTCATTTTCATATAATCCTAAATAGTGAATTCCCCATGATTACTTGTGATTCTATATTTATGAAGTAAAGATGTTAGATACCCTGAAAGCCTATGGTAAGTAACATGTTCTTGAGGTATGTTCCAAACTCTATTTACAATTATACCTTGATGATGAACTAAAAAATTCAATGTGAGGTAAATTAAAAATGGAATGCATATTAATAATGGACTTCAAAATGAAAGTGGATGAATGGAAAGGATTGGATATTTCAAAAGAGGAAAATTAAAATACATGGTTGTTTTGAATTATTTGAAAAAAATGAGGTGTTGATAAATTTTCTACCAGTGATGTTCAAACATTTAATTTTCTATTTGATTAATTTATTTTTTTGAAATTGAATATATACTATGGTAAGGAGAGAATTCTTTATAGTATGTTGAGATTCCATAATTGAGGACAAGTATGAATTCAAGTGTGGGGGTATTTTATTAGTGTATTTCATGCATGTATTTTATGGTATTATAAGATATTGATTTCTATATTTAATTGATAAATCTTTTAAATATTGGTAATGTTTGAATTGTTTTATGTTTTATTGAAAGATACATTGAATTTTGGAAAAGGAAAGAATGAGACACCAGATTTTTGAGGATGATCATTAAGAAATTACAAGGCACATAATTGAAGAACTGAGGAAAAATGAGGATTATGGAGAAGAAAATTCACTTTACACATCGTGTAATCACTACATGTCGTGTATCAGTGCAAGCCATGAAAGAGATATAGGCCATGAAATGGAGGAAATCAAGATGGAATGAAGTTGACATGTGTCATGGTGTGAAACATATGTGTCACACCATGACACTACTGAAGTATTCAAAAAAATCCTATATACTGTGAGTTTGATACATGTGGTGCAAGATTTACACTTTATGTAATTGCTACATGATGTGTAATGTTCGAGATAGGTAAAAAATGACCAGATTCTCCATATTTTTAACTTTTGACCCATTTTAAGACATGGGAACCACTTATGACCAACTTTTGACCCATCCTTAATGTTATTCAATAATGAATGATCCCATATAGAGCTTATAAATTGAGTTCTAGCCTGTTATTGTGGAGGATATTCGAAAGACCAAATCTTGGAGTGAGAAGCTATGTTGTGCAGGGTCCTCCCTAATTTCATCTATGTTTTATTTTATACTTTTTTTCTTTATTCCGTCCATATTATTCTTACATCACTGGGATGAGGGGGTAACCCACCTTTTTCTAGGGTTATATAGTCCAAGGGGGAAGGTGTTATTGGATTTATTCCTTTTTCTTTATTCATGTATTTTAGATTGATGTAGTTTATTGAATCAATTCCAATCTCTTTTTTTACTTTTATCATGGACACTGGTATTTTAATCTTAAAGAAACATTATAAATTGTGAAATTGTTTACCCTAAATCAAGGCATGACCATTTTCATATTTATGGAAACATGGTTTAAAAATGGTATCAAGACAAACCTGAATCAGTAAAAACCCTACATTTAAAGTGTGAAAGAAAAAAGGGGGTTTCTATGTTAATGAGGGGATACCATGACCATTGGATCCCCCTTATATAAAATTCAATACAAAACATGGATTAATCAATTAATTTTATTAAAACCAATTACACCTAAACCCTGAAACTAAAAAACCCTAGAATGATTTTTAAATATTTTCAAACCAATCAATCTTATTTGCTTTAATATTTCATTTTCTCAAAACTATCAAATCTACTTTGATTTACCTTTTTAAAATTTAGAAAGTTAATCTATTATTCACCCTATTTCTTAAAATAAATCAAATAAAACATGATTATTTTGAAAACCTAATTAAAGCAATTCACCGTCTCTGTGGGTTTGACCTTGAACTTGCCTAATACTAAATTTTAATTAATTGAGGATCATAGTTTGAGTTTATATAAATTTTTTATTTTTATTAGACCCATTAGGAAATAACAACACCCCATGGTCAAGTCTGATATATATTATACGAAATAGATGAGAGATCTAGGACATACAATGTTGGGGTGTGAGAGAGGAAAATAAATGGGAAAGCGGTGTGGGGTTCCCTTTTATCGATATGATTGATATTATTCTATTATAATTGGTTGGGGTTATTTGTTGAGAATGCCTTGGTGAGGATGGGCTTGGTTAGTTGACCTATTTAGGTGTTGTTTGGTTTTTTTGTTTACTCATAGGTGAATTATTATGATTCTTTTACATGTAAATGAGAGACTTTAGTTTTACTAATGTGTATAAATGTATGTTCACCCTATATATATAAATTGATTTTCAGGTTTCCAGGAGGATTTTATGGACCATGCATGACATTTCTAGCTTGGGTATTTGGATTTTTGCTATGTTTCTACCTTAGTCTTCTTTTGGGTTTTGTACTTTAGAGACTTTCATTTGTATCTGTTCTATTTATTCATGCATTGTGGGGGGAATTCTTGGTTATTTCTTTATACTATGTCATGGTGTTGATTTTGGTTGATTCATCCTTTCTCTTGATCCTATATTATTATAAAGGGCACTACCTCCCATTTATGAGATTTTTATAGCCTAAAATCAAGTTTTAAACCTAGGTCCTACTGGAGGCGGGACTCAGGGGTAATTATCCCTCTCCCTTCATTGCAGTATCATTGGTGAGAGGGGGTTATGATAGAGTGGTATCAAAGGTGATTGTTTAGGGATAGGTTGGAGTTTGGAGTTAGGAATTGAGAGGTTTTCATTGGTTGGTATGGAAATAATACCAATTGAACTTGGTACATGACATAGGTTTGGGATAACAGCTATGACATGGGATTTTAGGGACCCATGTAATCTGATGCATGAAATACGAGCTTATTGAACGACCAAGTGAGGTGACCTATTTGTAGGGTAGATACCTAGGGGAGGTACATGCATTATGATGACTTGTATTCCTATTTTAATTTGGTGGTATTGTGAAGTTATAATAAAGTAAAATGAAGTAAAATAAATTAAATGGATATTAATAAAATTCCATGCTACCATGATTGGGAAGTTCTCCTTGCTTTTCAGGAATGGATCCAAGTCATCATCTTTATGTGGTTCAGGTAGTTAAGGTTCAGAAGGCCGATCCAATTGATCTCTAAAGGGTTTATTCAGTTGAGGAGGGTGATCAATGTTAGAGGGAATTATACAATTTTCAATAATATAAATTGGGGAATTATGAGGGAAGTGTTTTCAATGTGGAGATAGAGATCTAGTTGGAGGAGATTAAGACCACCTTCAGTTTGATCTAGGCCCCAATTGAGTACTGGGTCCCTTTTGGAAATTAGTCAAATGTGGGGAGTTGCGCATTAGTGGTGGACATTGTATCTAGTTGATAGGAAGGAGGAATATGTTTCATGGGTTGAATTTAAGAAATATTTCTAGACAAAGTGTCTCCATCAACCATGAAGGCAATGAAGATACAAGAGATTCTTTCTCTTCATTAGGAGAGTATGTCAGTACGGGATTTGGGAATCAAGTTCAAGGACCTTTTGTATTTTTCCCTAGATATATTTTCATATAAGGAGTCTTGTGTGAGATAGCTTGAGGAGTAACTCTTACCTTTGATCCAGTATACAATTAATCCCTTTATGTTTTCAACATATCTAGAGGCTTAAAAGAAGGAAGAGGTGATTGAGAGGATTCACTCAAGATGAGGTTTACTAAGTAATGGGATTCATCAGGGTCACTCAAGGGGAATAGTTTTTAGTGGAAGGTCTTAGGAATCAGGTCTTTTGAGGTTTCAACCAGTGAAGATTTGACCTAAATAGATTCCTTTCTGGCCTTTTTGGGACAATAGTTTTCATGATTTTTTGGGGTACTTCATGCCATTGTTTTTTTTCTATAGGGTTTATGAAAATTACTAGAATTGATGGATAGTGGATATCTAAGAAAATTTTGGTAGAGGTGGTCTAGTTCAGTGCCAACCTCAGTAGTAGTTTCTAGCAAGATCGTTTCAACAGTAGGGGTAATAGATTTATGCTCCATCAAGTGGAGATAGAGTGGGTATAGTATTAGTTTAGGATGTTCCTCATGTTTAGGTACTCGACCTATGTTTTTCCATGAATGTGGCCATCAGAAGAGATGTAGAGGAGATGAACATGGTCAGTTGCATGAAATGAATCAGCAGTACTAGAGGGGCTAGTGATCATTTGAGGTATGCTCAAATGATTATCTAATCTCATTTGTGATGTGTTTTATTTAGGATATTCACACTTCTTTGTTGTATCCACTCTATTCTATGCTCTAGGACTAGAAATATAGAGCCTTCCCATGCCCCTAGTGTAGACTGCAACATTCAGAGGCTAGTTTAGTTTGTTTGATGTGTGATGGGGGTGTAGAACAATAATGGGGCCACATTAGTCCTATGAGGATATTTTTATTTTTAATATGCAACCATATGATGTCATTATCAACATCAACTAGTTGTATTCTGTGCATACCATTATTGACTACTTTCAGTGGAGAGTTATGTTCTCAGATGTGGATGGTTAGCATATAGTTTTTATTTGAGAGAGAGGTTATCATGTGAGTAGTAAATGCGTGGAGCCCCTTATTTCTCTGATGGCTATATTTTTTTTTGTGGAATTATTAGATACTTGGATTTTGGAGGTTCTTAAGGTTATTGGGGAGTTTTCGGTTGTTTTTCCCAAGGAATATGTGATGATACCCCCTCAACATGATGTTAATTTCAGGATAGACTTATAGTCCGTTGCTTCTCTAATTTCAATGGATACTTATCGGATAGAACCTATGGAGTTATGGGATTTTAAGATTCAAATATATGATCTAATTTAGAAGGGTTTCATACAACCTAGTGTGTCTCCATGGGGTGCTCCATTATTTTAAAAAAAAGGAGGATGGTAGTCTAAGGCCGTGTATAAACTAATAGAGGTTGAATTAGGTAATGTTTAAGAACTGTTGCCCTATTTTGTGGATAGATGATATTTTAGACTAGTTGATAGGGGACTATTGGTTTTATAAGATCGATCTATAGTCTAGGTATCACAAGTTGAGGGTGAAGGAGGATGATATCCCAAAAACTCAGATGCAGGTATGAGAACTCTGAGTTTTTAGTCATGTCATTTGGTATCATGAATGCACCATCAGTGTTCATAGGGATCATGAAATCCATGTTCCATAAATTTCTAGACTGGTTTGAAGTCATGTTCCTTGAAAACATATTGATCTACTTGTATTCATAGTAGG
This sequence comes from Viscum album, assembly GCA_963277665.1. Classification (NCBI taxonomy): domain Eukaryota; kingdom Viridiplantae; phylum Streptophyta; class Magnoliopsida; order Santalales; family Viscaceae; genus Viscum; species Viscum album. The sequence goes on from OY728158.1 coordinate 815,356,932, forward strand.
AGAATTTAGATCATCTCAGAGATTTCATATAGCTTCTTTGACACCACTGGATCTATGGGGAGCTATCCAAGTGTAAGTTTTGGACATGAGAGGTGAATTTCCTTGGACATGTGGTATCCTAGTAGGGTTTAGCTATGGAATCATCAAATTTTGAGGTGGTTTTTTTCTTGGGAATCACCTAAGAACATGGTGAAGGTTTATAATTTCCTTGGTCTTATAGACTATTATAAAAGTTTAGTGTATAATTTCTCTCAAGTTTCAACCCCACTAATAGTTTTGACTAGGAAATACTAGGATTTTTATGGATTGGTTAGTGTCAGGTAGAATTTGACTACCTAAAGGGGAAGTTTTTCAGTGCTCCAGTTCTTTAGTTTCCATAATAGGGGGTGATGTTTGAGGTGTTTTATGATGATTTCCATATTGGATTGGGATGTAAGATTATGAAATATATATAAATGATCTCTTATGGGTATAGGTAGTTATGTCCCCATGAGCGTAACTATACCACCCATGATCTAGAGTTGGTGACAGTTGTGTTTGAGTTGAAGTTGTGGTAGAGTTACCTCATTGGGGAGCGATTTATAGTCTTCACAGATTATAATAGCTTGACGTATATCTTTTCTTAGTGAGATCTGAATCTTCAATAGTGGATGTGGAATAATTTTCATCAGGACTGTGATTTTGAGATCTCCTATACCTCTAGAAATGGGAATGTTTTGGATGATTCTTTAATAAAGAATTCATAGAAGGATGTTGTTTAAGAGTCTAATGATGTTTTGAAAGTTATGGAGGTGTTGTAAGACTTTAACCCAAATATAGGGATGGTTAAAAGCACATACTGTTTATTTCAGATGAAAGCATATTCTTGTATTATGTATCTAGTAGAGGAGTCTCAGGGGGAGACTCAAAGGCAGAGGTGATGTGAGTTTGTGTTGTCCATGGTGATTCTCTGGACTGATGGTAGGAGGATGGTCAGAACTGAATGTTGTTTTAGGGAATTCCTTTTGTTTTGGACATAATAAATGAGGGATTCATTTTTTAGTTTCATATCTCACCTTTGGTGATATACTTGTGATATTCCAAGATGTACTATGGATTGAGGATAAAATTTTAGTGGCTTGGGATGAAAAAGAAAATAGCAGAGATTGGGGTGATGTGTTTGGTTTGTTAGATGGTAAAGTCTTAGCATTGTGTTCTCGATGTTTTGTTGTAGCCCTTGGATATTCCCAAGTGGAAATGGGATGAAATATTGATTGATTTCGTCATAGGGTTACCTCGAGCTCAGGGAGGTTGTGATGCTATTTGGGTAATCATGGATCAGTTGAAAAAATAAGATCACTTCTTAGCAATCAAGGAGTCAGACACTGTGAATGTTTTGGAAAGGAGGTACATTGACGAGGTTGCACATTTTCATGGAGTCCCAAGTATATTATCTTAGATCAGGATTAAATTTTTTACTTCATGAGTCTAGAGAGGATTTAAATACAATTTTTTAACTCAGTTATGACTTAACACTACTGTCTACCCCCAAAAGGATGGGTAGATGGAGTGGAATATCTAGATACTGGAGGATATGTTGCGGGCATGCATCTTAGAATTCAGAAGATCATGGTAACAAAAATTAAATTTGGTTGAGTTTTCTTATAATAACAACTATCAATCTTCCATTAGCATAATTCCATTTGAGGCTTTGTACAGGTGACCATGTCATTCTATGTTGTCCTAGATAGAGGTTGGGGAGGTATAAGTCCTTGGTCCTGATATAGTGTAGAGAACGACATAGAGGGTTCATCTTGTTTTTGAGAGGTTGAAAGAAGTTTAGGACTTCCATAAGTCTTATGCTGATCATAGGATAAGGCCCTTGAAGTTTGAGGTTAGAGACCCTGTGTTCTTGAGAGTCTCCCATCAATGAGGGAAGATGATGTTTGGAAGAGGGAGTAAGCATTCTTCCAAGTTTGTTTGGCCCTTTGAGGTGTTGGGGTGACTTCTTGAAGTGGTGTATTAGTTGGCATTTCCATTGTGGATAGAGAGAATCCACAATGTCTTCCATGTGTCTCATCTTCTTCAGTATCTTTAGGATGAATCCTGCTTCATCATTGCAGAGAGTCGGATATCAAAGATAACACAACATTCATGGATAATCTAGTAGAGATACATGATCATCAAGATAAGGTGATTTTTGGGTGGACCATCCCATTGGTACATGTGTTGTGGAGGCATGGTGGTCTAGATTAGAGCACTTGGGAACATGAGATTCATATGTATGCCCAGTACCTAGAGTTATTTTGAGTTTGCTTTATTTTTTCTGGTTTTTCTTGGATGATGTGATGTTTGGATTTTGATGATTTATAATAGGTTATGTTCCTTTGATGCACTAGTTTCTTATTATGTGATGTGTGATAAAGTTCCAATATATGAAATGGGTAGGACCTAGTTCCTAATAGATATGCATTATAATATGATGTGATTAAACTCATGAGGGTGAGTTAGTTCCACCAAAAGTGGATAGTATCATGACATGGAGAATGGAATTCCCTAATTTGTATATTTGGGGTAGTGTAGTTTTTTGTTTATAGCAGTATTTGGTTTGGGCTATGCGAAGATCATTGTGGTTGTGTATATGGAAATGTGGTTGTGTGAAAGTATGTAGTTTATGGATAGTACCGCATTTTGTGGTGTTATGCCCATTGATAGGTGGTGATGTGATTTTTAGGATTTTTTGGGTGTTTTGGTTGGTGAGTTTGGATAGTGGTAACATTTTAGGTATGATGAGATCCTTGAGAGGTTTCTCATGGGGTGGTTATTTAGACCCCTTTCTTTTTATGGGTTTGCTTTTTATTTTCAAGGATGAGAATTGTTTGAGAGGTATCTAATGTAATGACCCATGCATTTCTGACCCATTACATTACTAGTTTGGGTGGTTGTAGAGTGTTGGGGGTTCTTTGTAGGAATCCCTGGAGGGTTTGGTAGAGGTTAGAGCTTCAAGAGTGATGCAGTAGGTGGTTCATGATGTGAACCAGGTTCACATCATGAATTGATGTTTCATGGCTTTTGTATCAAGATAGTTTCATGGATTTTATATGGGCTAAGGGGGAGTCTGTGAAATGAATTCAAATTGTGAATTGAATTCACAATGAATAATTAAATTAAGTTGAGGTGACTTTATTTTTTAGGAAATAAAAAATATGGGAATTCCTATGGAATTCACATAGTGAATGGAATTCATGAATTGAAAGGGGTGAGTTTAAATTTTTAAATCCGTTTATTCATCTAGTTATATCACTCTCTCTCTCATTTTTGGTGAACCCTAGGACTTTTTGGGAGAAATTACATCCCTCTTCTCCCTAATTTGATATATGGGTTCTGTAAGAACCCGGATATTAGTTTCAGGTATGTTTTTCCTTTTCTGGTCATTTTTGAGAAAAAGAGGAAAATATGAAAATTTTCGAAGTACACGCCGTGTAATTTATGAGTACACGCCGTGTACTTTGATGCAGCGCCAAGACGTGTGTTGGCCGTGTCCGGGCCACACACACGGTGTGTAGGGGAGATGTGGAGGCCGCTTAAAGCGGAGTATGGAAAGGCCAAGTACACGCTATGTACCCCAGAAGTACATGCCATGTAGTTTCTTTTTTTTTCATTAAATGGACCAGGGTCACTCCTAATCAACAAAAACGTCTTCTTCTCCAGGTTCTTCAACTGAGAGCGACCCGTACAGCCAAAAACATCCTCTGAGCCCTAGATCCTCCATCTGTTTTCCGAATCGACCACCGTCGATTGCGTTGGAACCGCAACGGTGAGCTCTTCCTTCTTCTTGAGTCTCATTCCATGATTTTCCCTCTTTCTCAAGATATCGTGGGTTTAATTGTTTGTGCATTTTCATAGATCTATGCCATTATAAGGAGAATAAAGCCTCGTGGTTCTAGTATTTTGATCTCCTAGCATCAAGGTAGGTGGTTTGTGCCTTACCTTTTGAAGTCTTTGAGTTTTATGTGAAATTCCACCAATACCCGTGAACGAGGTATTGCGTGTTTACCTTTTTGACCCTGTTGTTTTCCTACCTTGCTTGTATGCTTGTGTAGAGGTAAATTTGATCATGCTTGTGTGTAATTACTATGATTGGATGTTTTTCCCATTCCTTGTTCTTGATAAAACCTTTGGGTCTTGTTAGCCTTTGGCCGCTATCCCTGTTTTCCATGCCTTGTGACCATAGGATAGAATGATATTCTTGACCTGCTTGTTATGCTGTAGACTGGTTAGCCAAGTAGCTCTGTAGGTGTACTTGGGCCTTATAGCATTATTATGCACTGACTGGCACGGGACCGTGAGAACCTGGTGCTATAGACTATAAGGGATAGACCAAGTGAGCTTCCCAGAGAGTCTTGAATATTACAGACCACAGGAGGGTAGAACGAGTTAGCTTCCTCAGAGGGTCTTAGATATTTTAGACTATAGGGGATAGACCGAGTGAGCTTCCTAGAGAGTCTTGGATATTATAGACGATAGGAGGGTAAACCGAGTGAGCTTCCTCAGAGAGTCTTTACTTTGTTTGAGTTTCTTTAAAACCTTTCCATGCTAGAGAAGGAATTTACTGAGCGAGCTTCCTTAGAGAGTCTGTGATAGACCTGAGACTATAGTAGGAATTGACCGAGTGAGCTTCCTCAGAGAGTTTCTAGACCTTGGGGCTATAAGTGGGTTAGACAGCATGATCTTCCTTGACTACCCTAGACTATAAAGGGAATTGACCGAGCGAGCTTCCCCAGAGAGTCTTGTAATTTCATATGACCAAAACAGAGGGGTTAGGCTGAGTTCACTTCCCAGAGGGTTGTTGGTATTTCTTGGATAGGACCAGAGGGGTTGGCCGTGAATACTTCCCAGAGGGGTTCCTGTTGTTGTTAGATATTGCTTCTCTACTGCTTTTTGTTCTGTGGGTTGATTACTACTTTATATCATCCTGTTACTACATACTGATTATTACCTGCTGTTTACTGTTATTGTTTACTGCTTACTGCACTATTACCTGCCATATAATCACTCACTATTAAGGAACATATCTTTGGGTGGTTTCCTACTGGGATTTAGTCTCACACCCTATTTGGGCCATGTTTTTGGGCCCAAGCATACTATATTATTGTAGGTATAGACAAGGGCAATAACCCTTCGACTTCTGGTATTTTATTTCCTTAGAGTAGAAGAGCATGGGACCAAGCTGAGGCTTGTGATGCCGAGGAGTTACTTTTTGTCTTTATTTTGTACTTGTTTTGGTACTGTTTTTATTTCTAGCATTGTGACCTATTTGGATGATTTCCTAGATATGTATCATGCATCATTTCATATATGCATATGTGCTCCAGTTGTTTATTGTTTTAGTCTTCTTCTCTTTATTTTTGTTGGATATTTACTACTTCCGCTATTGCATGTTTTATTACTTCCACTGTGTACTCTACCAATAAGGGCATATTTTCCCCAATATCACACCCAAGGACCTTGCTACTAGTTGGTAGCCTCTGGCGTTTGGGAAAATGCACTTGAGGCCATGTGACCAACTGGGTACGGGGCGCCTCTGGGTGGCTTCCGGAACCGGGACATTACAAAGTGTTATCATAGGAATTCTTTTCTCTTAATTTACTATTTGGAGCCTTTAGCCAGGGATAGGATGGATTCGGTATTTGGTAATAAGCTGTGCCCGGGAGTAGCTAACCCATGTACAGGGAAAATCCAATCTACCTCGTTATTGCAGTTTTATGGTTTTGAGAATTTATGGTTGATATTATTTCACCTAGAGTGATTCACATGCCTTGTGTTGTTATTGTTGTGCTATTGTGGTTCTATTTCTGTAGCAACCCGATGAGATGAGGGTATGCCATCTCATGCATCATATAATCACTTGTTAGAAATCACATTCCATGCATTCTTACCATTCCATCTAGGGTTCATTATCAATTGCATGTTTTTGTGATAGACATTGTGTAGATTATGCATGCTGTTGTGATAGATTCTTTGATAGAATCCCTGCAGTTTGATAGAGAAATTGTTTATATGTAACTTGCTTAAATGAATGCCAAATTTTGGTTCTTGAGGTGCTATGGGCCCTCATGAATCGTAACTTGGTGGATCATTAACTTTTTACCCTTGTTTTTGATATGTAGGAGATGTCAAGATTTGATTTGTGGGGAGTATGGGCCCTCATGGATCAGAATTTGGAACCTCCATGTTTGGTTTTTAGTGTTTTCTAGGCTTCGGTGCAGTTTCTGAGCTACTGCCCAGAAAAACCTAGAATACATAGAGTGTACTTGACTACACGCCGTGTAGTTTTAAACCGTGTCATTGATTGTGTGAGTAGAAACACAGAGTGGTGAAAAAGTTTTCAGGAAAACGCTGTGTATGGTAGTTACGCGCCGTGTAGTAGTGAGCCGTGTACCCGACCGTGTTACTAACAACACGGGTCAAGGAAGCTCATGTAGTACACACCGTGTTTGGTATGAACACACTGTGTAGCCTTGATCTAGGTACCTGGCCGTGTCACGAACAACATAGGATGGTGTTATCTCTCCTATACACATCATGTTTGTTCAGAACATGCCGTGTAAGAGTCAGTCGTGTAGCCGGCCGTGTAACTAACAACACGGGCCGCTGAAACCTTGTCTGGTACATGCCGTGTCCTTAGTGAAGACTCCGTGTAGTATAGGGTTAAGAGGGCCGTGTGGGTTAGCCATGTAAGGAGACTCGGGCAGGGGAGTGGAGTTCAAGTACACACTGTGTTTGGGGACAACATGCCATGTAGTCGAGGGTGTTACACGACCAGAGGTGGCAGAGGTACACACCCATGTGTCTGGATTAAGAGGACATGCCGTGTAGTCGTGTTTTGTAGAAATTTTTTGTTCTTTTACCCTGTTCTCGTTTTGTGCTCTTGTGTTCTCTGTCCTTGATAATCCTGATCTAAGGTGTGCTTTTGATCTTCCAGATCTATGACTCCAAGACGTCCTCCGGTTGTACGTCAGCTACCAGACGGTGATCAGACACCGAATATGGCTGATTAGGGATCTCTTGCAGATCCTCTTGCAGATCCTCCTGCAGATCCTCCTACTGTGCTAGCCTTGGCACCAGCAGTTATACCCGTTGTAGGTGCCGATGCACAGTTTAGGGAGGACTTCCTGAGGATGTTTCATAACTTTCAGGGAGCGCCGCCTCCTGCACCGTTGATGGCTAAGTTGATGTGGGTTTTTTAGCAGCATCATCCTCCTACTTTCTCAAGGGATAGAGGACCCCAGGCTGCAGAGTCGTGGCTAGAGGCAATGCTGACAATCTTCGATCAGCTGGAGATACCTCCAGAGAACAGGGTAAAGCTTGCTACTTATATGCTCTGAGACACCGCTAAGAGGTGGTGGGGGGTGATCTCGCAGTCAGGGCGCCAACAGAGTATGACTTGAGATTATTTTCGGCACATCTTCTATGATTAATTTTATCCATAGACCTTGAGGTCTGACCAAGCCTAGGAGTTTATGAGTCTCGAGAAGGGTACTCTTTCTGTTATGGAGTAATTGTCTCTTTTTACCGAGCTGCAGCGCTTCACGCTGATTCCAGCAGGTGATGAGTTTTTCCTTGCTAGGAAGTTTGAGGATGGCCTCAGGCAGGAGATCCATTCCTAGGTGAATATCTTTAGGTTGACTTCGATATCATCTATCGTCAACCATGCTCTGATCATTGAACGCAATCTGAGATATTCGGGAGCAGTGAGCCAGGGCGGTTCAACATCCAGAGTCAGTGTTCCTCCTACTGATAGTAGGAAGCGTCGCAGGGAGTCTGCTCGAGGAGATCAGGGTAGGCGGAATGTATCTTCGGGCAGCCAGGTAGTATGCTACCGGTGCGGTAGGAGTGGGCATACTAGGACTCAGTGTCAGAGAGACCCGATGAAGTGCCGATCTTGCAGCAAGATGGTCTATCTTCAGCGTTTTTGTCAGATCTTCTCGCTTACAGCTGGTGGTAGGGGTTCTTCTATGACCCCGCGTATAGGAGATGTATCGCCAGTTTCTCACCAGTTTGGGAACTGGAGTTCTTCCAGCCATTCGGGCCGAGGTGGAGGTCACAGTCATGGTGGTCAGTCACCAGGATATTAGCGATAACAGAGTGGATCAGCTCAGAGTGGACAGCCAGTGGCACAGGGCCGCGGTACGGGCAAGACTTTCACCATGGAGCAGACCTATCAAGAGCAGGATCCCAAACCTTCTACAGTTCGAGGTATGGTCTTAGTATCCTCAGTTTTATCTTCATCTCTTTTCAATACTGGTGCCTCACATAGTTTTATCTCTGTTTCTGTTGTGGAGATCCTTGAGCTCTGTATCATTTCGTCTGCCGACATGTTGACTCTTGATACACCGTTGGGAACGAGGACATCTAGCGTACGTCAGTGAAGAGAGTTACCTCTTGAGGTTGCAGGGTGTCACTTATTATGGGACCTCTATGTCCTAGAGATAACAGGCTATGATTTCATTCTTGGTATGGACTGGTTAGTTCCCTTCCAGGCAGTCGTAGATTGCTATCGCCGCAGGGTGAGTTTCGTATCACCAGAGGGAAGATATTTTCTTCATAGAGGCAAGTGGGATGTCTAGGAGGGTAGAGCTAGACCAGAGCATCATGGGATAGGGGAGTTACCAACCAGATTTCCAGTCTTTATCTGGATGACCAGGGGACTTCGCAGTTAGACTTTTCTCCAGTGGTGGATCGTTTTAGGGATGTCTTCCCAGAAGACTTTTCAGGTTTGCCTTTGGAGCGTGAGGTAGACTTCTCGATTGAGCTCGTTCCAGGAGCGGAACCGGTGTCCATTCCTCCTTATAGTATGGCTACACCTGAGTTGCAGGAGCTCAAGAAGCAGTTGAAGGAGTTGCAGGCAAAGGGTTTCATCCGACCCGGTACTTATCCTTGGGGTTCACCGGTCCTATTTGCGAAAAAGGTAGATGTCACCCTTAGGATTTGCGTGGATTATCAAAAGCTAAACCAGTTGACGGTCAAGAATCGATATCCATTGCCGAGGATCGATGACCTTTTTGATCAGCTTCGAGGAGCCCGGGTGTTCTCGAAGATTGATTTGAGGTCCGATTATCATCAGTTGCGCGTTATACCATCGGATATACCTCTTACAGCCTTCAGGAGCAGGTATGATCTATACGAGTATACAGTCATGCCATTCAGTCTCACGAATGCGCTAGCAGTTTTTATGGAACTGATGAACCGAGTGTTCCATCCATACTTGGATTTATTTGTGGTGGTTTTCGTGGATGACATCTTGGTGTACTCTCACACTCGACACGACCATGTTACCCATCTTGAGATCGTTCTGAGTACACTGAGAGAGCATCAGTTATATGCTAAGCTCTTGAAATACCACTTTTGGATGGATCCGATTCACTTCTTAGGTCACGTTATCTTAGAGATAGGAGTATCAGTAGACCCATAGAAAGTGAGAGCTATAGTTTCCTGGGAGTAGCTGAAGAATGTCTTTGAGGTGAGGAGTTTTCTAGGGCTGGCTGGATACTACAGGCGTTTCATACAGGACTTTTCATGCCTTGCAGCACCGCTGACAGGTTTGACCAAGAAAGTTGTGAATTTCTTATGGTCAGATTCTAGTGATTTAGCCTTTCAGGAGCTGTCAGCACCGATACTAGTCTTTCCAGAGCCGGTAAAGAGCTATACAGTCTACTATGATGCTTCAGGTGTTAGATTGGGAGCTATGATTATGTAGTGAGATGGAGTCATTGCGTACGAGTCTCGGAAGTTGAGACCGCACGATAGGAACTACCCGACACATGATCTGGAGTTGGCAGCTATTGTTCATGCCTTATGCTGTTGGAGACATTACCTTCTGGGGGAGCACTTTGTGGTTTTCACCGACCACAAGAGTCTCAAATACATCTTTACTCAGCATGATCTGAATCTGAGATAGCATAGGTGGGTCAAGTATCTTCAGTCCTTCGACTTTGAGCTTGCCTATACGTCGGGAAAGGGCAACGAAGTGGCTGATGCATTGAGAAGGAGAACTCAGATTTAGGCATTTTAGGAGTCTAGTAGTGAGTGGAAGCTTATGGCTCTGTTCTCTGAGATGCACTTGGAGGTGCATGACAGACAGGGACATACTTTTCTATCTTTTGTAGCTTTTACCTCTACCCTTCTTGATCGGGTGTAGATGGGGCATCTATCAAACTCAGAAGGCCTAGTCCCATGGGAGAGTCTGTTAGGAAAGGATCCTCTTCCTGGGTGGACAATGGGTGAGGATGAGATCTTGCATTTATAGGGACGTGTATGGGTTCCAGTAGACATATGCAAGGAACTGATGCGGGATTTTCATTCTTCAGTTTGGGCAGTTCATCCTGGCGTCACCAAGATGTATCGTGATCTACACCACCAGTACTAGTGGCCAGGTATGAAGAGAGATGTTTCTAGGTTCGTCATGAGATGTTCTACTTGTCAACAGGTGAAAGCGGAGCATCAACAACCAACATGGATTTTACAGTAGTTACCCATTCCTAAGTGGAAGTGGAACGATGTCCCGATGGACTTCGTGATCAGGTTATCGAGGTCACCTTAAGGGAGTGATGCTGTTTGGATCGTCATCAATAGGCTTACGAAGGTTTCTCACTTATTTCCGATCAAGGAGACATTCAGTGTTGATGAGCTGGGAAGGTTGTACATCCGAGAGATTGTATGTCTGCATGAAGTTCCACACTCCATTGTTTCAGATAGGGATACACGTTTTACTTCTCGGTTCTGGTAGGGGCTTCAGAAGGCTTTGGGTGCGCAGGTACTTTTGAGTACAACATAACATCCCTAGATAGATGGCCAGTCCGAGCATACGATCCAGGTGCTTGAGGATATGATCTGAGCTTGCATTCTAGACTTTGGCGGTTCTTGGGAGAAACATATTCCTCTTGTGGAGTTTTCCTATAACAACAGTTTTCAGGCGACTATTCAGATGGTACCTTACGAGGCTTTTTACGGTAGGCCATGCCGAACACCTTTGTGCTGGCTGGAGGTAGGAGAGGTAGCCTTGTTGGGACCTCATCTTGTTCAGGAGACCTCAGAGCAGATAGAGTTGATTTGGAAGAGGATGGCTACAACACAGTCTCGATAGAAGTCTTATGTTGATCAGCGGAGACGACCTCTGGAGTTCGAGGTCAGGGATCAGGTTTTCCTACGTGTCACATCGAGGTTGGGACACAAGAGGATTTAGAGATAGGGTAAGCTTTCACCATGGTATGTCGGGCCATTTGAGGTGTTGGAGAGAGTTGGTCTGGTTTCCTATCGGTTTTAGTTACCTCAGAGGTACCGGGCTATACACGACTTCTTCCACATCTCTCAGCTCTGATGATACTTTTCAGACTCGTCTTATGTCTTTCAACCCGAGGAGGTTGAGCTTGAAGCAGATGCGTCGTTTGAGGAGCATCCTATCCATATTGTCGATCATAGTACGAAGGTTCTCTGTGGCCGGTCTGTTCCTCTGGTACGGGTGATATGGTAGCATGGGTGAGTATAGAACGAGACTTGGGAGAGGGAGGATGATGTACTATCGTAGTGTCTAGATCTATTTGGGGTTTCTTCTTCTACACCTCACTAGGGAAATTCAGGTATGAATTTCTTTAAGGGGGGACATTTGTAAGAACTCGGATCCACGTTTTAGGTATGTTTTTCCTTTTCTGGTCGTTTTTGAGAAAAAGAGGAAAATATGGAAATTTTCAAAGTACACGCTGTGTACTTTATGAGTACATGATGTGTACTTTGATGCAGTGCCAAGCCGTGTGCTGGCCGTGTCTGGGACACACACACGATGTGTAGGGGCGATGCAGATGCCGCTTAAAGTGGAGTACAGAAAGGCCAAGTACACGCCGCGTACCCTAGAAGTACACGCTGTGTAGTTTCTTTGTTTTTCATTAAACGAACTGGGGTCACGCCTAATCGAAGAAAACGTCTTCTTCTCTAGGTTCTTCAACTGAGAGTGACCCATATGGCCGCAACCATCCTCCGAGCCCCTGAGCCTCCGTCTGTTTGCCGAATCGACTGCCGTCGATTGCATTGGAACCGCAGCAGTGAGCTCTTCCTTTTTCTTGAGTCTCATTCCCTGATTTTACCTCTTTCTCAAGATATCATGGGTTGAACTTTTTGTGCGTTTTCATATATCTACACCGTTATAAGGAGAATCAAACCTCGTGTTTCTAGTATTTTGATCTCTTAGCATCAAGGTAGGTGGTTTGTGCCTTAAATTTCAAAGTCTTTGAGTTTTATGTGCAATTCCACCAATACCCGTGAACGGGGTATTGCGTGTTTACCTTTTTGACCCTGTTGTTTTTCTTCCTTGCTTTTATGCTTGTGTAGAGGTAAATTTGACCATGCTTGTGTGTAATTACTATGATTGGATGTTTTTACCATGCCTTCTTCTTGATAAAACCTTTGGGTCTTGTTAGCCTTTGGCCGCTATACCTGTTTTCCATGCCTTGTGACCGTAGGATGAAATGATATTATTGACCTTCTTGTTATGATGTAGACTGGTTAACCAAGTAGCTCTGTAGGTGTACTTGGGCCTTATAGAATTATTATGCACTGACTGGCATGAGACCGTGAGAACCTGGTGCTATAGACTATAAGGGATAGACCGAGTGATCTTCCCAAAGAGTCTTGAATATTACAGACCATAGGAGGGTAGACCGAGTGAGCTTCCTCAGAGGGTCTTGGATATTGTAGACTACATGGGATAGACCGAGTGAGCTTCCCAGAGAGTCTTGGATATTATAGACTACAGGAGGGTAGACCGAGTGAGCTTCCTAAGAGAGTCTTTATTTTGTTTGAATTTCTTTAAATCTTTCCATGCTAGAGAAGGAATTGACTGAGCAAGCTTCCTTAGAGAGTTTGTGATAGACCTGAGACTATAGGAGGAATTGACCGAGTGAGCTTCCTCAGAGAGTTTCTAGACCTTGGGGCTATAAGAGGGTTAGACCGTGTGATATTCCTCAAAGAGTACCTGAATACCCTAGACTATAAGGGGAATTGACCGAGCGAGCTTCCCCAGAGAGTCTTGTAATTTAATATGACCAAACCAGAGGGGTTAGGCTGAGTGCACTTCCCAGAGGGTTATTGGTATTTCTTGGATAGGGCCAGAGGGGTTGGCTGTGAGTACTTCCCAGAGGGGTTCCTGTTGTGGTTAGCTGTTGCTTCTCTACTGATTGTTATTCTATGGATTGATTACTGCTGTATATCATCCTGTTACTACTTACTGATTACTACCTGCTATTTACTGTTATTGTTTACTACTTACTGCACTATTACTTACCATATACTCACTGACTGTTAAGGCACAAATCTTCGTGTGGTTGCCTACTGAGATTTAGTCTCACACCCTGTTTGGGCCATGTTTTTGGGCCCAAGTAGACTATGTTGTTGCAGGTATAGACAAGGTAAAGCTCCCTTCTACTTCTGGTACTTGATTTCCTTAGAGCAGGAGAGCATGAGACCAAGCTGAGGCTTGCGATGCTGAGGAGTTACTTTTTGTCTTTCTTTTTTACTTGTTTTGGTACTATTTGTATTTCCATCATTGTGACATGTTTGGATGCTTTCCTAGATATGTATAATGCATCATTTCATAAATGCATATGTGATCCAGTTGTTTATTGTTTTAGTCTTTCGCTGTTTATTGTTGTTGGATATTTACTGCTTCCGCTACTGCGTGTTTTATTACTTTCACTGTGTACTCTTCCAATGAGGGCATAGTTTCCCCACTATCACACCCAAGGACCTTACTGTTAGTCGACAACCTATGGAATTTGGGGAAATGTGCTTGAGGCCATGTGACCAACCGGGTACGGGGCTCCTCTGGGTGGCTTTCGGAACCGGGATGTTACAGGTTCCAGTGGCATTGTTTTGGTAATCTATGGTAATACCTTCTCTTCTTCTTGGTTGTTTTCTTCTATTATTCTCATAAGGATCCATTGTGGTGGTGTGGTTTTGGATTGGTGTGTGATTTTGGCTGGATTTTAATGATCCTTGGGTGTGGTGTTGGTTGATTTGTGGATTCCTATGTGTGGTTGGTGTTTTAGGGGGTTTCTTATTCGGCCTGCAGTGCACAGTGAGTTGGAAAAGTTTATTTGAGGTGGGGAATCCCTTGTTTCTCACTTTCGTGTATCATGTAGAATGGGTTTACTCTTAATTATCTATTGAAGATGGTTTTCACTGGCCTAATCATGATAAATTAATTAGTTTAATTTAAATTTAATGGTAAAGGGGTTTATTCACATGATTTTACAACTTTGATATTATTGTGATGTTGTGATTGTATGAGATAAAATAACTTCTAAAAATGGTGTTCATTGGGGGAATTATTCACTATGGTTGTTGTCATATGGAAACCTTATTACGTGTTTTTGTGATATCACCCTAAATAGAAATTGTTTAACCAATTATATTTATCTAATAAATTGGTTTCCCCTAGATTATTTCTTGTGTGGGAATTCCCAAAATAAATAAGTGGAATGGGACAAAAAAACCCCCTTTCTAAATATGTAAAATGTTTTGGGATGTGTTACATTGTGTAGTTGGGGCATATGGGGATGATGGGTTTTGTTCGGCTATTCTATGGGGTGGTAACGTGATGGATTATTTGACAATACTGTGGGGCGGAGGTGATGGATGGTGGTTTATGATATGGTTGTGGAATGGTGGTGATGTCTAGTAGGTTGTCTTGGTAAGGTTAACGTTCTGTATGTTTGTGCTGTGATGTGTTGCATTGTTCTAGTTTCCCAAGAAGTAATGGAATTGGTAAATAATGATTTAAATAGATGGGATTTTGTTTGGTTAAAAAAATGGAAATGGGTTGTGAATAAAATAAATGGGGCTGGATAGTGGGACTTGGTTTGGATTTTAATAAAATGTGGGCAGTGTCTTGTATCTTGTGTTTTTTATGTGATTTTTTTTTCATTTAGAGGTGTCTGTGATAGTGGGGATGTTCTAAGTTGGTTAGTTCATTGTTTTGAACCCATAGGTTGGGCTTGGATGTAGCTATATATATATATATATATATATATATACTTTTATATTTATTGTGATTTCTATATACACCCCACCCATATCAAGCACTATATGCTGACAACCACATATTCACTCGAGGGGAATATTTCCTAAAATACCGGTGATGAGGATGGATGGATGACTACCCTCTCTTTTCCCTTTTCTCATTCAGGTGAGTATATATGCACATTCTATGATAAAAAAAGGTCTATTATTGAACTATGTGATGACTCTAACATCCCATCCCTCACCCATTGACTTGGGAATAGGAAGTGGGTGTCAATGGACTTAGGTGGCATTCCCAAGGAACCAAAGGTTGGAACTAAATTTCAAGGGCCTCAAAAAATTTAGGGGAATATTTTCCCTTTTAATATAAAATATCCAAACCACACAAAAATAACAAAAAAACCTCTATATGATACATGACTAAAAAAATACAACTCAAAGCATAAATAAGTAAATAACCATATCAGATTACAAGTCGAAACCAAGAGACATAACCAAAACAATAAAAAGAAAAAAAACCCAAAGAAACCAAAGAAATGAAACTAGTAACTCCAAACCTGGTCCAAGATCTAACATGACAATCCACAGCCACGGTATCAATAAACATCACTAAAGAACTGAGATACCTTGACTTTACCTGTATCTCGATAGATGACATATTCAAACACTCAATAGTGCCCAAGTAGGGGGTGAGTCTAAACTTAGTAGGATTTCCCCAATGACTTCCCATATCACACCACAAAGACAATTTTTTTAGCACATTTATATAAATGTTTTTATAATATTTAAAACTATTTATATAAAATCCGAAATAGTTTTCCACAGGAAAAAATAATAAAAATACTTTAAAACATTTCTCATTCGATTTTGAATGCCCATTCCATAATTCCAAACATCCAAATATATACACATTCATTCCCTAGTGACAGTTCCATATTCATGAGTGATCACTCATCGATATACAAATTCGTTACAGGGTAGCCAATACCAGGTTCCCTAATGGTGCACATCCCTTCCAAAGGGTCATGTATGATGAAAATGAACCCACACCAACCATGTAAGATAAAAATAAATGCCAATACATTTCACATAAACCTTTCTTTATTTAAAAAATTTAAACAACCATTTTCCATGTATAAAATAAAAACCATAATTTTAAAATCTCCATTTTAAAATTATCATCAAAGGGAATTTTCTACAAAACAATCCAATTTCTACAATTTCTAAAAAACTTTACTAAAGAAGTTTCCAACAAGATTAACACAAGAGTTTCAAAATCATTTCAATAAAAAATTTATTTCAAGCCAAGCCTTCAATTTCTAATCAAGTGGAGGAGAGAGGGAATCCACCTACCTCATAAACGGGTGGAAGAATGAATAACGACACAACAATTCTCTAGATCTGATCATAAACCACCTTTACTTCCATAGATCAAACCATAAAACATCACAATTCACATCAAGGAATAATGATATATCCACCTTCACTTTCTGATTGATCATCCATGATCACTTACTCAGATCCATAAATCGATCACTCGGTGCACTTTTCTTATTGTTACCTTTTTTAGATTGCATAGGTTGAGGGGACATGATTTTCCTAGAATCACCATTACTCACTTAGTTCTGATGATGAGATCTATTCTACCACACTCATCCTATCAAAGCATACGATGACTAAGAAACCTGAGATGTTTCTTTAGCACCTAACCTTGGATAATTGTGATAATAGCATTGAATATGTCCCATTTGATTGAAATTGTGAAATGATCTAGGTGGTTCTATATAATCTCACTTCATATGCTCAAAAAAACCACACTAAAAACATTCAGGCTTACTCTTCATCCAATGAGGAAAGTTGACTGATTCCATGGTCTAATTCTGAGATATACCACCCCCTGGGAATTGGTGTCCCTCTTCTTATTGTTCCTAGCATTGGATTTCCCACTTGTTCCCATAGTAATAAACATGATTCCTACAACCATATTTACTGAGATATCTCTTTCTTATACCTTATCTCTATCTTCCATCTCTATATAATCCATTATAAAAAGCACAAAAATATTTGAGTGAATATTTGGTTTCAATACCAACTAAAAAGTGCATGTCTTAAAGGATTCACTTGCAGAAACATCCACCATTATAAAGAGAACTAAATTCATAAATTAATATGCATACTCGATTATTGAGAGATTATCCTTCGTCAAACTGAATAAGTATGTTGTTTTAGCAATTTCAAACATGCGAGGATATAATTTTTTGTTAAACAATTCTTTAAAATCCCCCCATACCATGCCTTAGTCCAATTTATCCTGAACTAATAAATCTCACTACTATCATGCTAGATCATCCAATATATACATCACCAACTTCACTTTTATCTATGATGGTGTGCCATGGAAATCGAAGATTCGATTTATCTTATTCATCCATACTTATGCTTTCTCTAAATATGAATCACCCCAAAATATGGGTGGATTCTTCTTTTGGAACTAAAACAAATGATCTACTTGTCTTGGTTCATAATTTTTATTCCCACTATCCACAACATAAAAATCCTGAACAATACTTTGGACCAAATATTTTTTCACATGTAGGTGTAACCACATTCTCAATAGCCTCTTCCTGTTGGTTCATATGACGCCTACCCAGTTCCCATCTCTATATCCAAAAAATATATATTTAATCTCAATCTCTAGAAAATAAATTCTTAGTTATTTCCAATTACCATTTCAACAAGTTCCACAATCATGTTTATCCACAATAAACTATTTTAACTGTGTTCAAAATACTACCATCAATCCTTCTCAAAATATCACCATTTCCAAAAAAAATTCAATGATTTTAAAAAATAATTACTTCTTACCATTTCCATAAATCATTAACTCAATAATGAACAATGAATTCCTAGTGGGAAGTCATACTATTAATTCATGTCATGAAACTATCATCGGCTAAACCCATGACGATGAGGTGAAAACTCACCTAGAAGTGTCTAAAACACTCATATACCTAAACACTATGGTAACTTGAAGTTCAACATAAAGGGGTTAGATGCACCTTTTTATAATCTACATTTCAAGTTTTAGTAATCCTATCTCCTTTCTACAATTCCAAGAAATAGAAAAATTTATCAAGACTGATACCATTTCCAACTCCAAGACTGAACAAAACTGATACCCCAGGATCAAAAAAACTAATACCATTTTTAACATCCCTCCCCTCACCCATTAGCTTGGGGGGAGGAGGTGGGTGTTACTGGCCATGGGTGAAATTTACAAGACACCAAAGGATAAAAATAAATTCCAAGGGCCTCAAAACATTTGGGGGATGATTTTACCTTTAAATATAAAAAATCTAAATCACAAAAACAAGAACAACCAAACCTATATATGATGTATGAGTACAAAAATACAACTGAAAAAATTACCAAGACAATAACTATATCAGAATAAAAGAGGAAACCAAGTGACATAACCAAAGTAATAAAAATAAAAAAACCCAAAGACACCAAATACATCAAACCATCAACTCCCAAAATGTTTCAAGCTCCAACATGACAAGCCATTCCCATGATATTAAGAATAATCACTAATGAAATAAGATAATTTTCCTTTACATGCATCTCGATAGATGACATCTGTAAATGTAGAATAGTTCCCAAGAAGGGGGTGAGTCTAAACTTAGTTAGATTTCATCAATGAATTCCTAACTCATAACACTAGGAGAAAACATGTTAGCTCATTTATATTAAACAGTTCAAAATATTTAAAATAGTTTATATCAAATCCAAAACAAATTTCCATGGAATGTAATAAAAAAAATCCTTTAAAACATTTCTCATTCCATTTTTCATACTCATTCCAATAAGAATCAAACAAGAGTTTAAAAATAATTTCAATAAAAACATTTATTTCATGATAATAATTATTATTCTAATCAAGTGGAGTTAATAGAGAATCCACCTACCTCAAAAATGGTTGAAAAAATGATGAACAACATAAAGATTCTCTAGATCCGATCATGAACCACCTTTACTTCCCTATACCCAACCATAAAATATCACAATTCCCATCAAAGAACAAGGATCTATCCATAGTAGATTAGATCTAAGGTTTCAGGAAAGAGGAGGAGAATAGATCTAAATAAAATAGCCAAGAACAGAGACTTACCAGAAAATATAGATCTCCAATGGGCTTTGAATCACCAAAAAATTTCTCCCATATCGAATGGGATTGCCTCTCAATCATTGGGAGGAATAGGAATTTAGGATTATGAAATATTAGGCAAATAAAAGGGGTACTTGGACTTAATCTATGTTAGATCAACAAATTTTGGATGTACAACTATATGCTTCACAGTTAGACCGTACTGTTTGGTAGATCATGTGCCAACCGTGTGGTGCTACTACCTTAAGCCAACCCCTCTCATGGTTGGATCAAATAGTTAGAAAATGTGTGCACAAATCATGTGTTTACCACTATTTTAAGGTGTACAGTTTCTCTTGGTCATCCTCATGGTTTGGCTAAACTGTACACCTACCCAGTACCCACTCTCTTACCTTGAACAGTTTCCTAGATGGGGTGTATGGTATGTACTAATTGTGATCAAATTATGTGCCACCAGAAAATCCTACAAAGATTCCAAAACTCCTCTAAACCTCTCAAAACTTAGCCTAATCAATATATATACATAAAAAACATAATTAAAGGGATAAGAATATGAAAATGGGGGTGCTAAATTCTTCTTACCATTGATATTTCTGTCCCCAAAAAGTATAAAACTAGAGTTTTTTGGGAAGATTTCGGTCCATTACTCTATCATTTTATTTTCACACTCCCACATTTATTCTTGAATCCAACCATGTTTCCACAAACCATTCACTATATCGATGCTTTACCTATCCACAATTCATATCATACAACGAATGAACATAGCATCCGACTCTAGGTCAACATGATCCCATAGAATCATATAGTTAGGATTAGGTTGATAATTCTTCAAATGAGATACATGAAACACATTGTGCACTAAACTAAACCTTGTTGGAAAATAAAACCGATATGAAACCTCACCAACTCATTCAAGTATATAAAAAGGGCCTATGTATCGAGGTTATAACTTTACCTACTTACCAAAATGATGATTCCCAATCCTTGGAGAGATTCTAAAGAACACATGATCACTCAACTAAAATGAAAATGATTATTGAAGATGATCTATATATGATTTCTGATACCTATGATCCATATCCATTATCTTCCTAGTCAACTGAATCTTTTCCTTTATCTCTTATATAAGTCTTGGTCCAACCAGTGAAGTTTTACATATTTCCAACCAAAAAATTAGATAACGACTTCAAATCCCATATAATGCTTCAAAAGGAGCCATATGTATTGAGGTTTGATAATTGTTGTTGTATGATAACTCCACTGATGGTATGTGCTCCTTCCATAAGCCATCAAAATCCATTACACAAGCTGTAAAGACCCTGACCCGAGTATCCCAGAGCTAGTGCTTTACTTTATTACATTAGTATTATTATAAGAAATCACATCCTAAATGACCAATCAGTTTATTAGTTTTGGAAACTATATTAAATACATGAACTTTACATTACAAATTGAAAGAAAAAACAACATAGCAACTCCATTGTTAACACCCAAGAACTCTTAGATTAACCCTACAAGTCATTCATAATATATCTCTCGGAATCCTAGGGAAAAAGAAACATATGAAAAGGAGTGAGATCAGATGCTCAGTAAGGGTAAGAAATATATAGAAATATATAACATAAAAAATAAGTTATGATAAATAAATAAAAATAAATTCCATTAAAACCTAATCTTGAGCATAATATGGGTGGAATAAAATCTGAATAAATAATTCCATATAAATAATCACATGAAACATATCCATGGACATTCTACTAGTTGAATAATCACATTATTTATCAATTAATAATATCATAATGATGGAATTCATATTCCAGACATCATAAACCTATCATCTAGGCCTTGAGAAAGACTTATGAAAATAAATGGTTAATGTATTGGCCAATATCCATTTCTGTTTTTTTTCACGAGACATATCGATGCATCGAGGGGATATAGTGGCCCTCACCCATCACTTTTTAAGTACAATGCATTCCTCATATGTATATAAAAATATATATTTAAATAAAAGTGTCTCATACCACTTTGAAATATTTTAATCATAATCATATATGAAAATACTCCAATAAAATCATTGATAAATTATTTGATGAAAATAATCTTTAAACATTCCAAAGTGTCCCATACCACTTTGAAACATTTAAATCATAATCCCTATGAAGGAATAACATATAATATCATAAAATAATAATACTCAAGATTTGATACATCAAATAGCGGTATATATGTCACAACCTTGCCCAGAGGGGACCATATCGTGACTACCCCAAGTTCGCCTCTGATAGGCCAGGGGCTAGTGAGTAGCATCAAGTAATAATTTCCCACAAATGGGTGGCATTATCCTAAATTAAATGCTCACATACACACATATACAAGATACAAAATTCTGAAATGCAAAATAACTTAAAGAAATCATGCATACAACTAATATCCTAAAACTAGAGTATGATAGAAAGTAAGGGAAAAGTAAATAGGGACAAAATACAAGCCCACCATAAGAGTCTGTAAAACAAGTATAACTGAAATGGTAGAAGTCCAACCTGCTCTAAGGGTGAGGACTATGTCAAAGGTACACTCTCAGAAAATTCCTCAGTCTGCACAGCTCAAACTATGCTTCACTCTCTCTTGGTCCTCTGAGGACACCGTCAAATCTTCCCAAGACATGACATGTGTGGGAAAAACCCATGTAGGGGTGAGTATAACAATACTCTATATGACACCCCAAAAACACTAAACATGAATCACCAAGGATAGTCATCTCAATACAAGATGTAACACTGTATAACAGATAAAAGAATTAAAGACACCCATATATACTTAGGAGAGACTCCATGCCATCAGGTGTTTATAACCAACTTCTAACCACATGATTCTACTCGAAGCACACTGGTTTTGGGAGAACTCACTCATCGGACCATGATATCAACGTAGACACTCAAAGAAGAGGTCTAAATCATTTGGTCCCAACCCAAAGAGTATACACTGGTCTTAGAAGACTATGATATACATATAGGGGGTCACACCCAGAACCATTTGGGGATACCACAAACCCAATCTGGATCAAACCGCTACATAGGGGATCGTATGCCAACAATTCCTAAAACCCTAATGATAGGAACTGCTATATGGAAGATCAATTCCCTACCCAAGGAGGTCACACTAATTCCACAAACTCCACGAAGGATGATTGAGGATCACACTCTAGTCTCATGGAGGGACACCACAGCTCTATCTAAGACTCAACCTCTAGAGGGGATTGCAATCTAGTGATGTATATGTAATACCACATTATAACCTTGAGAAAATGACTAAAAAAACACACTCAACCTATACTACTACAAATTTGAAAAAAGAAGAGCCTGAAAATGTCCACCTCAAGGAAATGATCATGTTGCCACATATGACATTATGTTTAGACGCTCCATTTAGGAGTTATGATCATTTGAACCTACCACTCGAGGGGCTACCCATAGACATTCTGGGGCCTACGGATATACCGCCACAGTCAGTACACCAATCACCACAGTCGGGCCACATACCACATGAACCAACCGCCCATGGAACGACCGTCATGGTCAATACACCTATTGTGCTTGACCAGCCGCTGTGGTTGACCACCTGTGAACCAGCCGTGCAGTCACTATACCCCATGGTAGCTCGAGCTACCACGACACTATGGTCGATCATCATGGTCGATCATAATGGGGCTCCACCCTGATTGGCTCGAGATTTGACCCGAGTCCACCTCATCCGACCCGACCCAACTTCCCACCTAGGCCCGACCCACCTGCTCGCCTGGGCCATCTCGCATGTGGCCCACCCAGTCTCACACGACCACCACCACCTCTACCTATTCCATCCCCACCGGATCCACTATTTTTTACTTAGGCAGCCCCCACTACGTCCACATGTGAGTTGCCATTGTGTGCCACTTCCAGCCACTAGTCGCCACCGTGTGCTGTCACCGACCGCTGGTCACTGCCACCACAGGCCAGTCGTCCCTTCTACAGACCACCACACCTCATATGATGCCCAAAAATTTAATAGATCATATATATGAGTTTCTTGGGTCCCGATCTATACTAATCCAACCTCATTTGTTGATTTTCTACAAATCCAGGTGTTCAATTGAGTTTGAAACCACCATAAAACGTCGAGCTGAGACCATGGGGATCCAATGGTGAATAACATGAAGAAAGAAGGGAGAAATACATAAAACAAAAAATTGATTAATGAACTTTGACCATTGTTCTTTTGGACTTGATTCGTTATCATATAAGGATAATCGAAGAGGGATAATCATTGAACCAGAAATAATCCATTCTATAAAATTGAAATCTATCGATGGTATGTGAATTAATAATTGTTCATTGAATTAACCTGCATTCATATGAGATTATAAATAGGATTAAATTCACAAAAAAACACCCTACCTCGATTTGGATTGATTGTTGATGAAGAACAAAGTTGTGTCGCGTTTTTTGGTGAGATCCTTAAAAATCGATGTTCATCAATCATTGAACCTCGATCCATTGTCGTTTGTCAGAAATAATTCCCAGAGATGTCTCTCCATGATCCTCTATAATTTATAGGATTATGCAGAAAACCTAGGAATTCTGACATAAGGATACATTTAAAGAACAAGTTGCTACTTCACTGCGTTAATAAAATAATTTTATAATTTTATTCGTTTTACGCCCGTGGTGACTTTTTCACAAATGACATGTGAAGACCAATGTTAGGTCACACCTAAGGTAAAGATGATATTCTATATTCAATAGTTCCCTCATATTTCTTATCCAGACACTCTTTTAGGAGTTATTCCACTTTTTTAGGAAAACCGTGTACACCTTCTATTTAATATTTTAATATTTTTTACACATTTATTATAGGAACACTTGGCCTCAAAATATCATTTCTTCTCAACACCTAGTCTCAAAATTAATCCATATAATATCCCAAAATAATGCACAGAAAATTAGAGACATTAAATTCTCCCCACCTTGGGGATTTACATCCCTAAAAATTCAAAACAAGGGTTAATCAAATAGATGGGGGGTACTGAGCACAAATTTGATCCTCCCGATCCCATGTTCTCTTCTAAAGATCCCCTTACTTCCACCGAATGTGCACCAAAGGAATCAATCATCCCTAAAAGAACCTCTCTTACTGATTCTTGATCTACACTGGGTAATCAGTAAAGGTATATCCATCCTTGATGTCCAGATAACCCCAATCGATAACGTGTGATGGGTCATGCATGTAACTCCTCAGCTACGACACATGGAAAACGTTGTGTACCTGGTCTAACTGTGGAGGTAGTGCTAAGTGGTACACTACCTTTCCAACTCTATGTAGTATCTAGAAAGGGTTGATGAACCTCATTGATAGCTTACCGCCTCGTCCAAAACTCTGTAATCCCCATCGAGGTGAAACCCAAAGGAACAGATGGCCTCCTTCGTTGAATTACAAAGGCCTCCATCACCTGTCAATATAAGAATTCTAATGGATTTGTGCAGTCTTCATCCAATCCTATATAATCTTCACCTTCTCTATAGTATCTTGTACCAACTCTGGGACCATAAGTACTGAATCACCTATGTCATTCCAACAAAGTGGTGACCTGTAGGGTCACCTATACAAATCCTCAAATGGTGCCATACCAATGGTGGAATGGTAGTTGTTGTTGTTTGAAAACCACACCATTGGTAGGTGATCCTCCTAACTATGGAAAAAGTCTAACATGAAATCCCACAACATTTCCTCTATAACTTGAATGGCCCAGTCAGTCTGGACGTTAGTCTGTGAATGAAACGCTGTTCTCAAGCGTAGCTGGGTCCCAAATGCCTCTTGTAATCCCTTCCACAACTTGTATGTAAAGAGAGTATCATGATAAAAAACAATCACTTATGGAACTCTATGGATTCAAACTATCTCCTACACATAGAGACGTCCCAATATCTCTATTAAACTATACTCTCAGATAGCTAGGAAGTGGGCCGACTTGGTGAGTTAGTCAATGATCACCCAGATGGAATCGTGTGTCCCCTAGAAATACGTGATAATCCATTCAAAAATTATATAGACATCCCCTACCAATTTCATTATAGAACCTTAAGGGGTTGATTTAAACCTGCTGGAACTTGGTTCTCAGCCTTTACTTGTTGATAAGTAAGTCATTGAGAAACCAACTCTGAAACTAATTTCTTCATTTCTATCCACCAAAACTAATGTCGAAGGTCCTGGTAGGTCATTACCACACATAGATGTACAACCAAAAAGGATTTATCAAACTCCATTAAAACACCCTCCCTCAATGTCACTGGTACTATTGTGTGTCCTCTAAAGAGGATGACATGCTCCCCACCTTTTGAATATCCATCAGAAGCATGCTCTGTGGACATCTGAGCACATAGGGTCTCGCAGTCGATATCCCCAAGATGTTCCTCCTTGACTCACAATAAGAGTGGAGGGGTTAAAACCATCGACTAGAGGTAATATTCTCCATCTCCATCCACAAAGGATAACTGTAATGAGGCTAACTACTCTGACACCTCATTCAGAAACTGTGAACTAGATCTCCTACTAAGAGAATCTTTTACCACATTTCCCTTTCCAGGAGTATAGACAACCTCAAATTCATAGTCCTGGAGTAACTCTATCCATCACCTCTTTCTCAAGTTTAGATATTTTTTAGAGAAGATATACTTGAGACTCTTGTGACCAGAGTAGATGATAAACCACTCACCCATCAGGTAGTATCGCCACATCTTCAATGTGAAGACTACCACTGCTAACTCAACATCACAGGTCACATAGTTCTACTCATGTGGTATCAACTAGAATGAACCATAGTCAATCACTACTTGTCTCTACATCAGGATACAACCAATACTAGTTAATGATGCATCACAAAACACCACGAACTCGATGCCTTCCTCCAATAACCTCAAGATTGGAGTGCTCGTTAATCTATGCCCTAGCTCTTGAAAGCACTGATGAAACTTTTATGTCCAAATGAATGGTTTCACCTTTCATGTAAAATATATAAAGGGTGCTTACACTCTATATAAGTCAGGTAAAAACCTCTGATAGTACCCATTGAGTCCAAGGAAACTCCATACCTCAATAACACTCTTAGGTGGCTACCAAGCAAGCACCGCCTTATCCTTCACTGGATCCTTTGAATCTTTATCCTCTAAGATGATGTGTCCCAAGAAATATACTTCTCGAATCCATAAACAAAAATTTTAGAGATTTATATAAAGATGGTGCTCTAGAATATTTTCCATAACTATCCTTAATTGTCTTGTGTACTCCTACTCAAACACTGAATACACTAGGATGTCATCGATGAAGACCACTATGAACCCATCTAAGTAAGGTGGAAAGATCCAGTTCATGAGTCCCATGAACACTTATTATGAGTTCATCATACCAAAAAAAATCACCAAGTACTCATAGTGACTGTTATGACATCTGAAGGCCATCTTCGGTATATCCTCATCCCATACTCATAGCTGGTGATAGCCTGATCTGAGGTTGATCTTCAAGAATGATCACACTCCTTTAAACTGATCAAAGAAACCTTCCATCCTAGGTAGTGGATACTTTTTCTTCATGGTCACCTAGTTTAAGCACCATAAATCCACACATAACCTCAAAATCCCATATTCCTTCTTGGAAAACAAAACTGGGGCTGCCCAGGGTGAAATAATGGGTCTCACAAATCCCTTCCTCTGTAAGTCCTCTAATTGAACCCTTAGCCCAAGAAAGTTTTTGGGAGTCATCTGATATTAATGTGTAGATATTAGTTCCATCCTGGGGTGTAGATCAATGAATAATTCCATCTCTCAGTGGGTAGGTAAACTTGGAACATCTTTAGGAAATACATCCTCATACTCCGCCACAATTACAGGAAACTGAGGACTCATATCATCCACTGCACTGAGGGTGAGGCTATCCAACAGATGAGTAATAGACATCAATATCCTATGTGATAGTCCATCCTATTTTTCCTAGATCCCCTTTTCAACAATAAGGGAAAACTTTGTTCTATCACTGGGGACACACCGCACTCTTCTCCTAAAATAGTCAATCTGAGCATGAACTATAGATAACTAGTCCATACCAAGAATGATTCCGTAAGGCCTTGAAACCACTACCAAGAGATCCCAAACAAAAATACCACCTTTAAGATTCAGGTCACACTATTAGTACTAGTGTGTGATCATCGAGTCTCCTCAAGTAGGAGTCTCCATTCATAAGGGTCGAGTCAATGGTTCAACCATAATCTCCGATTATTGAATAAGATCCATGGAAAGAAAAGAATGACTAGAACCTCTGTCTATAAAAATTTTAGTTAAGTTAGAAAATACACATATCATACCTCGAATCATCCCTGGAGCCTCGGGGTCATAAGCCTCCATAGCCTACAACTGGCCTTGTCCCTGTCCCCCAACTCCTTGAGCCTAGCATAGACCACTTGGGGGTGTTGGTGGTAATAGGTTGAATCTCCAACCACCTCCTACTACCCTACCAACCCATATTATATGTATTACACCCTATTGACCACCATGATATTGTCTCTATAGTTTTATAGGTGGTCCCTTGACCATATCCCGACCAGCTATATGATGGGTTGGGCAATCACATGCTAGATGTCCCTGACCGTCGCATGAGAAATACCGCCTATACCTTGGATGATTCAAGCCTCCCTGGGATCCTTGAACCACCGAACCTGAGTCCTGGGATTACCTACTGAAGCACTTGACCTTCTTGGATCCATATGAATACCATAATCTACCTGCTACCGAGGTATCAGCTATCGGGTGGCCACTACTAGCTCTCACTACTGGTGTCTGCTCTTCTGGAAAACTTTCCACTAATAGGGCTTGCTCAAGTACCCCACCATAGTTAGAAATGCTAAGGGAGAACACTGATACCATGATTTCCTGGAACAATCCCTGATAGAAGGTTTGATACCTAGAGAACTAGCCTTGTACTATATCCAAGGAGTAGCATAAAATATTAGTAAACTTAACTGACCACTCATCCATGGTCATACTACCCTACTGTAGATATTGAATCTCCCGTATACATACCGATCACAACATGGTTGGATAGAAATCCTCTCTAAAGAGATGCTCAAAGTCTGTTAAGGAGTGATCCATCTTATCATGTGATCTAGTCACCAAGCTCTACCATCTCCCCGCAAAGCTCTGAAGAAGGCTCGTAGCAAGGACTTCCATCAGGTCGACATGCATCCTTACAAGGTAGAAAACACAGGTGAATGCCTCTATCCAATCCTTATCCATATGTGGCATTGGATTTCCCCAAAAACTGAGAGTTCATTGGATCTGAAACTCATTCAATGCACTCAGACTGTGTTCATCCTCAGCTGGTAGTGCTTGTAGTAGCTGCTGATCAACGAGTGTTAGTATAGCTAGTAAACCACCCAGAGGTGCTATATCTGTTACAAGAACCTAGAATGATTCCTTATCATTAGGAGGATCATCCTCATGATCACACAGTGGAATCCTATTTGGCTGTTTACATGGAGGAATCCTTAAATAAAACAATATGTACCACATTCAATTGAGTATATCCAGGGAGATGACTCAAGAAGGACATGGAAGACACAACCATTACTATATGATGCATGTACCATTGTTTCCACCCTGAAACTAGTGTTTTCATATACTGAGTTGAAAATAAGGTGTTCAGAGTCCTGGTGTATAGATACATCATCCACCCTCAACACTAGAGTCCCTAGCCTAAAAGACAAACTTGAAACCCTTAAACACTATTTCCCCAAACCAACCTTACAGATTCATAAACCTAATGTAGAACTGACCACCTCTGATACCACTTTATCATGACCCATTCCAGAGGGGACCATGCTATGACTACCCCAATCTCGCCTCTGATAGTCTAGGGGATGATGACTAGAACTGAGTAGGAATTTCCCACACATGGGCGGCATTAACCTAAAGTACTGGTACACACACACACACATCTACAAGACACAAAATTTTTAATTGTAAAAAAAATAAGAGAAATCATGCATACAACTAAGATCCCACAACTAGAGTACAACAGAAAGTAAGGGAAAAGTAAAAATGGACAAAATAGAAGCCCACTAAAAGAGTCTATAACACAAGTCCAACTAAAATGGTAAAAGTACAGCCTGCTCCAAGGGAAAGGAATACATCAAAGGCATTATTTCAGAAAACACCTTGGTCTGCCTAGCTCCAGCTATGCTTCACCCTCTTCTGGTCCTACTAGGATACCATCAAAAGGGCTGCCATCTTCACAAGAAACAACACGTGTGGGAAAAACTTGTGTAGGGGTGAGTATAACAATACTTAGTTGGACACCCCTAAAAACACTAAAAACGAAACACCGAGGATAGTCAGAGCAATACAAGATGTAACACTGTATAACATATACAAGAATTAAATACACCCAGATATACTTAGGAGAGACTCCACACCATTAGGTAGTCATAACAAACTTCCATCCACATGATTCTGCTTGAATCACGCTTATTTTTGGAGAACTCACTCCTCAAGCCATGATATCATCAGAGAAACTCAACGAAGACTATGATACATAGATAGGGGGTCATTTCTAGAACCACTGGGGGACACCACGAACCCAATTTGGATCAAATTTCTACATTGGGGATTATATGCCAACGATTCCACAAACCCTACCGATAAGTCCCACCAGATGGAGGATCAACACCCTACTCAAGGAGGCCACACCGATTCCAAAAAATCTACTAGGGATGATAGAGGATCGCACTCCAGTCTCATGGAGGGACACCACAACTCTATCTGAGACTCTACCACTAGAGGGGATTATAATCCAGTGATGTGGATGTAATACCGCACTGCACCCTCAAGTAAAGGACCAAGGGAACACACTCAACCTATACTAGTAAAAACTAGGAAAAATAAGAGACTCAAAACATCCACATGAGGGATATGATCATGCCACCATAGATGTCACATCGTTTGGACTCTCCATTTCAAAGTTATGATCATTTGAACCTACTTCTCAAGGGGCTACCCGCAGACCTATTGAGGCCCATAGACCTACTACCATAGGTGGTCCACCTACCATCATAGTTGGTCCACCTAGTACTGTAATTGGTCCACATACCACTACAGGCGGTCTACATAATTCACAGAACGAACACCCATGGACCAACCATCACGGTCAGTCCACTTGTCGTGGCTGACCGACCACTGTGGTCGACTACCCATGGACCAAACACACGGTCGTTGCGCCCCACAAAAACTTGAGCTACCATGACACCATGGTCGACTATCATGGTCGACCGTAATGGGGCTCCACCTTGGTTAGACTAATATCTGACCCAGGTCCACCTCATCTGGCCCATACCACTTGCTCGCATGAGTTTGCTCGCACATGGCCCATTTTCTCTCACAAGACCACCACCACGTCCATCTATACCAGACCGCCAGCTCCAACGCATCTGCCTTCATTGTCTCGCACCCCACATCCGCCACCCAGCTGGATTTCTAGCCACCACTACCTCACGCAACCCCTGGAACGGCCGCACACAGATCCATCACCTGCACATGGTTGCTGCCATGCACCTCCCCCAGCCACTGGTCTCTACCACCGCATGCCGATGGTCCCTTTCCTGGACCACTACACCTCTTTTTATGCCCAAAAATTTAATCGATTGCAGATCCAAGAACCTTGGGTCCATATATACATTGATCCATCCTTTGTTGTTGATTTTATACAAATCCAAAGGTCCAATAAATTTCAGGACCACCTGACAACGTCAAGCTAAGACCATGGGGATCCAACAAAGAAGAACATGAATAATGGATATAGAAATCCATAAACAAAAAAATTGAGGAACAAACCTCGACTATTGTTTATTTGGCCTTGGTTCGTTATCTTATAAGGATAATCAAAGAAGGATAATCAAAGAACTAGAAATAATACATTCTATCAAATAGAAATCTACCGAAAATACACATATCAATCCTTGTTCATTGAATTGATCTGCATTCGTCTGAGATTAATAATAATATGAAATTAACAAAACAAAACACCATACCTCTATTTGTATCAATCATTGAAAAAGAATGAAGATGCGTTACATTCGTTGGAGAGATCCTTCAAAATCAATATGCGTCGATCATCATTACTCAATCCGCTGTCTTTCATCAGAAAGGATTCCCAGAGCTCTCTATATATGATCCTATAGAAGTTCCAGAGTTATATAGATAACCCTGAAATTATGACATAAGGATACATTTAAATAACAGTCACTACGTCAATAAAATAATTTTATTATTTTATTCATTTTACGCTTGCGACTTCTTTTTCACAAACGACCTATGATGGCCAATGTTAGGTCACACCTAAGGTAAATCCACTATTTTGGTTTCAACGATGCCCTTGTATTTCTAATTCAGGAAATTGTTTAGTATTTATTAAACTTTTTTTAGTAAAAATGCATGCGTTTTCTATTTAATATTTTAATATTTTTTACACATTTATTCTGGGAACTCCGGGCCTCAGAATCGCACACTGTTTCAATGCCTAGTCTCGAAATTAATACATATAATATCCAAAAATAATACATGAAAAATCTGAGACATTAAATCATACACCACATGTAAGGAATAAGTGGAGAACAAAGCATATATTTCATAGAAGTAAAAGTGAGATGAGAAAAACACTTTTTTTACTTTGGAAAGAAGTGTTATTTTGGAAAATCATTTGTTTTTGTCATAAAATCAGATTGTAAACATGTATATCCTAAAAAAGAAAAAGGGAAGTAAAATTAAATTATATTTTTGGAATAAATGATGTCCAAATGAAGTGAAAACATGAACAAAGTGTTTTTAAAACACTTTAGAAATGAGCCTCTTTAGTGAGGTTTAAGGAAAATATTAAAGAGGCTTTAAAACGAAAAAAAGGAAAATTGTTTGTATAAAACCATAAATGAAATAAATTGTTTTTAATGAAAAAAGTCGTTATTTTCAAAAAATATCATTTTCTAAAATCTTATTATGGATGGTACTTGAAAATGGGTAAGAAATTGAGACGTCCCCTTTAATCGAGCTTATGTATCGGGACAAATTGAGAAGTGAGCCTTGTAAAACATGTATTTCCCATAAAATGAAGATGAAATAATATGTATATATGAGTTTTTAACATATAAAAATAATATAGTATAAATAAACAAAAATAAATAAGTATTACATTGGGGTAAAGATAGTGAAAGAATAACCTAAAGGAAAGATGAAGGTTTGGGTAGAATCCCTTACAACTTTGAAAACAATCAAACCATATGCCCCATAAAATTAATGATAATAAAATAAGACATTTAATACCAGGAAGATAAAGATATTAATGATATGATACATAAAGGTCAGTATACATACACCACAAAAAAGAAATAGCGGTGAATAAGGCATATCTCATGAAAATAAAAGTGAGATGAGAAAACCCTTACCTTATGTATGAATGTGTTATGCACTTGACCTTAATGTCCCAGATAATAAAATTAAATCCATTAATTAAATAATTAAGAACCTTATATACATTTATTTTATTTTTTATAGTTTTATTAAGTTAATTTATGGCCTTATTGATGAGTTATAGAGTTTAATTTCATCATTCAGGAGCATTCATTTTCTTGGTTTTCATGATCGGTTCGCTTGTTTATTAGTAATAGAGTTCATGTAAAATGGTTATAATTATCCAGAATTGGAATTATATGTTATTGATTAAAATAAATAATTTTAAATGGTTATATATATCATTTGGTTATATGGTATGAGGATGGATAATTAGATAAGACATTAGTGATAATATTTTATATTATTACGTTGATTTTTATCACAATAAACTCGTTTTGTTTTAATCATTTAGTATTATGTAAAAAATGTTACTTCCAAAACATAAAAATGGTTTTAATATAAATTTAAAAAAATATTTCAACCATTAAAATGGTTTCATGAACAACATCACAGATGATAAAGGAAAATGAAAAGTTGTCATCCTTGAAGGTAATAAAACAACACCTCACATACGATGTTTCCATTTTTAGAATAAAAAAGGAGAGGAGAAGGTAATTGATGATGTATTATTCAATTAGCATAATAAAATTCTATTATAAGTAAGGTAATGGAGTTATATTTCTATTTTGATTAGGGGAGTTGAGGATATGATAATAAAAGAAAATAACTTAAAAATAAATAAAAAGGAAAAGGAAGAAGATTTTACCTCTTGAATTCTCCTCCTTGAGAACCTCCTTAGGGAAATGGTTTTGGTCTTTTGATGAGACGAAGAGATACAGGACATGGGGGGGGGGATTATTGGGAAGAGTATTGGGCATAAATTTGACAAGTCTCAACACTTGGAAGGCGTAAGGATAAGGGGTGGTATTTATAGTGGAGGAGAGGAGTGTTTTTTGAATATTTTAATCATTTGTTTATTATTTTGGCTCAAGACTATGAATAGTTTGAGAATTATAACCAAATATATTTAAATAATTAAATATATTGTGATATTATGGTATTATATCATCCATACATCACCCATGACTCAATAAT
The DNA here is from genome assembly GCA_963277665.1 of Viscum album. Taxonomy (NCBI): domain Eukaryota; kingdom Viridiplantae; phylum Streptophyta; class Magnoliopsida; order Santalales; family Viscaceae; genus Viscum; species Viscum album. The sequence continues at coordinate 815,390,772 of OY728158.1, forward strand.
CCACGTATTTAACATTTATCATAAATTATCATATTTTACTATTCACAAAAAAATCAAGTATTTTAGAAAATCCCAAAAATTAACTCTAACCATTTTTTTGATGTGTAAAATTAAAAAATAAACCCCATTTTATGAAAATAATTTAATAAATATGATAAATTTATTATTTTTAATTAAAATCATCATTTACTCGAAAAATATAGTTTTTAAAATTATAACTAATTTTATAATACTTTGAAAAATTAACTAAGGTCTCATTAAATTATCCTAAAATCATAAGACAACAAAAAATTGGTTTATGAATAAATTTTATGAAAATGAGTTTTCTTTTAAATAATTTTATTAATTATAAAATTGTAATTAAATAATTATTACTCACAAAAATACTAATACATAATTAATAATTTTTAAAATATTCATTTACTTATACTATGATATAATTATATCATAATTTCATTTATGAGATGACTAAATTTTATTTATAACTTCATGGGTGAGGTTACTATGAATTTTTATGATTTACTATTCATAAGGGTAATATTACTATTCATAAGGGTAACATTACTATTCCAAAGGGTCAAGTTACTATTCACTATAAAATTAAGTTGATCTTATTAGACTCTAAATATATTACTGATCATGATCATGTATGTATACTTTTCAAAATTAAATTCATAGAAGCAAAAAAATTACATTTAATGCTAATCCCATAGGTGTGGCAAGAAGGCGAGTAAAAATAACATTCAAAAGTTCAATAAGTTTTTATATCTAATTTCAATATAAAAATGATTCTAATGATCTAAATTGGATTAATATATATATAATTGATCTATTGTGACTTAAAAAAAATAAATTTAAATTATAATAATTATTTAAATGAAAAGAACGGTTTTAAGCTATAATACAATATTTTTTACTTTTCATCAAAAAATGAAACTTCTCAGAAAAATACTAAAAATTCTCCCTAAGTTAATTTAGATAATAAAAATTCAAAAATAATGTTTATTTTACCAAAAAATTATACATTTCATTATAAATATGTTTTATTTATGTTAAACCATTATAAATAATAGTTAATAATATTTATTACTATTCACATTACTATGTTTAATAGCTAGGTTATAACTATATTGTTTAAATAATTATAAAAATAAAGTTTTGTTTAACAAAGACTCAATGTTACATGCATTACAGGATATATTAAATTTATTTATAAATCCTTGGGGTGTTACATTCTACACTCATTCAATAAATTACGTCCTCACAATTTTAAATTTCACTTTGAAAAATAAAAAAGTTTGATACTAGAAAATACCTCTATAGAAAACGCACATAGAAAATAGGGTTAATAAAATATACTCTTAATTAGAGGGAAAATAAAATGTGAAAGTCACCATGTAAGAACCTAGATCTTCTTTTTCAGGTATGTTTTCCTTTTCTGGTCTTTTTTGAGAAAAAGAGGAATTTCTGAATTTTTTTGAAATAAACGCCGTGTACTTTCTGAGTACACACTGTGTACTCGGTTACCATGAGTAGACATGTGCTGGCCGTGTAGCGGCCATGAACACAACCATGTGGGGGTGACCCAGAGGCTGCCTAATGCGGGGTACAGAAACGGAAAGTACATGTCGTGTACTTACAAAGTACACTCCATGTATTTTTTTTTCATTAAACGCACCGGGGTCATGTCTAATTGTCAGAAAGGGATTCTTCTAGGTTTGGTTCGGCCGAGAGCTCCTATACGGCCATGATCTTCCTCCGAGTCCCCGACCGAGCATCCGATATCTGATTCAACCACCGTCAATTGCGTTGGGATCACCTCAGTAAGATCTCTCTTTTGCTTGAGCTTTGTTTCATGATTCATCTTCTTTATGAAGTTATCCTCTATTGAATGTTTTAGATGTTTTTGTAGATATTTGGTGTTATAAGGTGATTCAAGCCCTGAGACTCAAGTGTATTGATCTCCCAACACCGAGGTAGGTGGTTTGTGCCTTTCTGTTGAAAGTCTTTGATTTATATGTGCAAAAACTGCCAATACCCATGAACGGGGTATTACGCGTTTACCATTTTAGCCCTATTGTTTTACTGCTATGCTTTTATGCTTGAGTTGATGATAATTGAATGTGAATAGGGTTAATTGATATGCTTTGGAAGTTTTTTCCCATGCATGATTTCCTGTTTTGACCGTTGGGTCTAGTTTTCCTATTAGGCTACTGTTACTGTCCCATACCTAGTTGTAGGATGGTGTGATTGTTCTGGTATACTGATATGATGTAGAGTTCTAGACAAGTAGTTCTTGAGGTTTACTTTTGCTGATATGTGCTGCTATACTTGCTTGACTTACACAGGGTCGTGAGAACCTAGTGTATAGACCATAGGGATAATGGACATAAGGGCTTCTCCAGAGTGTCTATTTTACTTACGATGTGAGACCATAGGGGGAATTGACGTAAGTGCTTCCTCAGAGTTTCTATAGATCATCGACATGGGCCATAGGGGTAATATACATTAAGTGATTCCCCAGAGCACCTTTAGTTGCCGATACGATACTATAAGAGGAATTGATGTTGAGTGCTTCCCCAGAGAGTCTATGATTAAGCTGAAACAGAGGGGTTAGACTGAGTGTACTGCCCATAGGGTTGCTTGTTTTGCCAGGTAGGACTATAGGGAATAGGCTGTGAGTACTTCCTAGAGGGTTACCTATTTGTGATTACCTGATTTGTTAAGCTGTTTCTTGATATATGATACTGAATTCATTGAAACTATGAATTGTTTACCTTGGGTACTTCCTTGTTTACTGCATTTATTTTCTTGCTGCCTGCCATATATTCACTGACTATTAAGAACAAATATCGTGGTGGTTTCCTACTGAGATTTAGTCTAACACCCTATTTGGGCCATGATTTTGGGCCCAAATAGATTATATTGATTCAGGTATAGATAAGGGAAAGTTCCCTTATACTTCAGCTACTTTATTTGCTATGGAGCTGGAGAGCATGAGACCAAGCTATGACTTGCGATGCTGAGGATTTGTTTACTTTTATTTATTTTATACTTGGGTTTTGTACTATTTTATTCCATCATTGTTATTTGTTTGGATATTTTCCTAGACATATGTATCACGCATCATTCATATATATATATGTGCTCTAGTTTATTATTTTCTAGTCTTATGCTGTTTACTTTTGTATGGATTATTCCTACTTCTATTTTTGATATTGCTTTCTTCCACTGTGTTACTCTGCCAATGAGGACATAGTTTCCTCACTATCACACCCAAGGCCCTCACAGCTAGTCGGCAGCCTCTGGCATTCATGGAAATGCGCTTGAGGCCATGTGACCAACCGGGTACGGGGTGCCTCTGGGTGGATTCTGGAACCAGGACATTACAAAGTGGTATCATAGGAATTATTTTATCTTGACTTACTATTTGGAACCTATAGTCAGATATAGGACGGAATAGGTACTTGGTAATAAGCTGTTCCTGGGAGTAGCTAACCTATGTACAGGGAAAAGACAATCTACCTCGTTTATTACAATTTTTCTGATTTTTCAAGTTTATGGTTGATCTGATTTTCACTGTGGGGTGACTCCCATGTATCGTGATGTTATTTTTGACATTATTCAGGTTGTATTTCTGTTGAAACCTGATGATATGAGGGTATACCATCTCTTGTATCATTTAGACACTTGCTAGAAATCACATGTCATGCATTCTTTCCATGACATATAGGGTGCATTAGAGATTGCATGTTGTTGTGATAGATGTTGTGCTAGAGATGCATGCTGTTGTGATATTTTCCTTGATAAAATACCTGTTGTTTGATAGGGTATAGTTTATGTAAGATTTTGTTTGAATGAATGCCAAACTTTGGTTCTTGAGGTGTTATGAGCCTTCATTGACTGGAATTTGATGGATCATTGACTTGTTTACCTTGTTTATAACATGTGTAAGGTGCCAAGCTTTGATTAGTGGGTAGTATGGGCCCTCATAGATTAAAATTTGGCACTTAAGGGACCATTTCAGTGTTTTTCTGGGCTCCAGAGTAGTTTCTGAGGCTTACTGTTCAGAAAAACCCAGAATACATGCCGTGTAGTTTTGACTACACTCCATGTGTTCTTCTATTCGAGAAGAAACTATTTTTCTTAAGTACACTCCGTGTACCATATGTACATGCTGTGTAGTATCTAACTGTGTCAAAGGCCATGTGGACAGAGACATAGGATAGGGAAACCTTTGTTCGAACACGCAGTGTGCCATCTGTACACGCTGTGTTGTGTTGACCCTATGTCCGCCCGTGTAACTAACAACACGGGTCGGTGTGATTCTTTCTAGTACACGCCGTGTCCGTCTGGAACATGCCATGTAGTGTCAGCCGAGTATCTGGCCATGTTGCTAACAACATGGGTTAGTGTTATCTTTTCTAACACATGTTGTGTCCATCTGGGAGAACGCCATGTAGTATCGTTCTAAGGAGAACTGTGTGGCTTAGTCATGTAGTAGGACTCGGGTAGGGGAATAGGATTCAAGTACACACCGTGTTTTAGGTGAACATGTCATGTGTATGGGGTGTTACATGACCAGTTATGGCAGGAGTACATGCCCATGTGAATGGTTGAAGGGAACACGCCGTGTAGGGCTTATACACGCTATGTAGTCATGTTTTGAAAAACTTGAATGCTTTCCTTCTCCTGTTCCCTTCTTACATTTTCAGTTTTTTCCCCTTGTTAATCTTGATCTAAGGTGTGCATTTGACCTTACAGAGTCATTCCACCGAGACGTCCTACAGTTGTACGCCAGTTGCAAGGTAGCGATCAGACACTAGATATGGATGATCAAGGACTACATGTAGATCCCCCCATTGTGATAGTATTGGCACCAGCCATTATACCAGATGCAGGTGCTGATGCACAGTTCAAGGAAGGATTTATGAGGATGATTCATAACTTTCAGGGAGCACCACCTCTTGCCCCGTCGATGACAGAATTGACATGGGTCTTTCAATAGCAGCATATTCCCACTTTCTTAGGGGATGGAGGACCCTAGGCTGTAGAGTCATGGCTAGAAGCCATGCTGATGATCTTTGATAATCTAGAGATGCCTCCAGAGAGGCGGTTAAATATCACTACATATATGCTTTGGGATTCCACCAAGAGGTGGTGGGATGTGATCTCACAGACAGGACACCAGCAAGTCATGACTTGGGAGGAGTTCCAGCGTATCTTCTATGACTACTTCTATCCAGAGACCTTGAGGAACGATCGATCTCGAGAGTTTATGATTCTAGAGCAGGGTACTCTTTCGGTTATGTATTATTACTCTTGTTTTACTGAGTTGTAGCGTTTCACTCCTATTTTAGGAGGTGATCAGTTAATCCTGGCAAGGAAGTTCAAGGATGGTCTGAGGCAAGACATCCGATCGTAGGTGAACATATTTCGGTTGACCTCTATAACTTCTATCGTTAACCAGGAACTGATCACTGAGCATAATCTGAGGGATTTTGGAGTTATGAGCCAGGGCAGCTCAACATCTGGAGTTAGTATCCCTCTTACTGACAGCAGGAAGCACCGTAGGGAGTCTTTGTGTGGTGATCCAAGGGGGCGAGACACATCTTCTGGTAGCTAGGTGGTGTGGTACCAGTGTGGGAAGAGTGGGAATATGAGGCCACATTGCCTGAGAGACCTAGTAGAGTGCTGATCTTGTGGCAATATGGGTCATCTTTAGCGCTTCTGTCAGATCTTCTCACCAGCAGCTGGTGATAGGGGCTCTTCTATGACTCCTCGTTCAGGAGTAGTGTCACGAACCAAATCTGGTTACCGCCAAAACCAGCACCAAACCCAGCCCGTGAAATGACCTGAAGGGCATTCCCTATCCCCACGGGCTGTCACAAGTGCCCGAGTATCATTAATTTAGGTTTGGGAATGATTTACCCGAGTATGAAAGCATAAAACATTAAAAACAATCCATAATATAAATCTGAAATTTTTGAGCCAAACAAGACTTATGTAAAAACCAAAACTGAGTAAATTGGTTTAAAGATAATACAAGTGGTCCAAATAAAAATAATTATAGCATCAAGATAGCCCCAAGGACTCCACACGACTAGGGGTCATCGCCCCCAAGCTATCTCCACAACTCCACACCAAGGATGGGAACTAACACCATGAACCGCCATCACCCTTAGCCTTTCCTTTACCTGAATCAAACATAACCAAGTCTACTTAAACCCAAGGGGTGTAAGTAGGGTGTGAGACTAAGCCCAGTAGGATACCACCCAATTATTCCAAAGAGTAAGAAATACAATGTGAAAAAGAAAGCAGTTTTCAAACGCAAGGAAAAGTAGTGTTAAAATTTCAAGAAATGAAACCTCTAATTGAAAATATTTTTCAATCCAAAATTTTCAGAATATTAACACATTAAAATAAAAATGTTAGATACTGTAATTTACTTCCAAACACACCCTAAGACATGGGTAAATACTACAAATCCAATGAGCAACAACATTGGGAACACCCCTAGGCACTAGGTTGTCTTGGACCCTATGTACCTCGTACCTCAGTGTAAAGTAACCATGGAAAAATCCTTTCTCATGCATGAGCCACTAGTAGGGAACATACCCATAATCTAGTGGTCCCAAATAATCATCCACATAGTTTAGTTAGAGTTGTCATTATCCAAATGCTAAGTGAAACAGGGACAAAACCCATCCGGTCCACTAGCCGTACTAGTACAAATCCGCCCCACCTAGGTACCCGAACTTCCCCTTTTTGTGCTCAATCAATTTCAGCATACAACATAAATAAATTTTCATATAAAACACCATTACTGTTAAAACACAACCAATACAGTAGCTATCACATTTTATACCACTTAAAACACGCAACAAACCACTTAGATTTTTCATAAAACAATTCCTCAAAATCTCGTAGTGTTTCGGACACAAAACTCCTTATAGACCTAAATTGCATACTATGTGCACATATTTAAGTTTCCAAAACATAAAGGGAATCCTACTACATTTCAGTGAAAACACAAAATCATTTTTAGGGCAATCCCATATGGTTCAAGAAACGACATCATTGCCAAGTCTCCATTTTTACATAACACAACTCTTAGAATTTCATGTGGTTCACAAACACTATTAAAACCAGATTTTTCAGCAACAAACACAAGGGAAAATCATTAAAAACATCATTTTTATCCCTATTATAGTTCAATAAAATCAACTAGTTACTTATAGGGTAGCCCCAATTAAACTAATAAAACATTTCTATGAAAAACCCCCAATTTCACATGAAATTGGCCTTTAGGATTAATTTTAAATACAAACACCACTAAAACTATATTTTTCAGAAGTAATAAAATTTAATAAGCATGAAAATACCATAAAAACAGTATCCAATTCACAAATATTTCATACACAATGGAATCACCTACCAAAACCAAGGAAACCCTTGAATCCTTTGTGCGAAAACTCAAACGCACCACCGCCGCACCTCAAGGAAGGTAAATCAGACCTAAAACCAGAATTTCAGACCATGAAACACAAGATAAAACCCTAATTTTTAAACCCTACTTCCTGGACATTAGGAACCTCAATGATAATGGAAGAAACCCTAAGTAAATTGGATGTAACCCTAAACAAATTGAAAGAAGAAAGGAGGAGAACAACTTACTTAAAATATCTTGTATAAATTGCCCCCCAAAATACCAGTAGATGATTTTAAAAATACTCAAACATTCAAGGGAGGTTCTAACAAGGATAGGTAGATCATTTAGGAATTTTAATGGGGGAAAAATAGTAAGAATCTAAGGAGTTATTAAGGAAACAAATTACCTTTATAAATCTGCCCGAAATTTGAGTTCTTCAGAAGTTTCAACCTAAACCGCGATGCAAATGAGCTGAAAAGATTATGGGAGGATATTGGAAGCGCGGATGGGTTCAAGGGGCGTTTTTGGGTCTTTGAATCACCGAAAAACCCTAAAAAATGAATAATTTATTAATTAATCAAATTTTATTTTTAAAACTGGAATTGGACTTTCGGGCAGGCCCAATCCCTTAAATAAAAACCCATATACACCTTGGATATGGATTTCCAAAGTCTCCAAATTTTAATTTTGGTGTTAATATATCAAGGGATGAAATTTAGGAGTTGGAATGAGTGAAAAATATTAAAAAATTAATATATTATAAAAGAAACAAAATTTATTTTTAAATCAGGAATTGGGCTCACGGTTTGGCCCAATTCATGAAAACTCACCTATTCTCCATAAAAACTTTGAAAACCCCCCAAAACAAAACATTAATGGAAATTAAAATAAAAATACATTTAAAATAAGCTATGTATGTGACAATTCTCCCCACCATGAAAACTTTCCACCCCGGAAAGTCACAGTAAGGCCAAAGCAACAACCAAACCCAACTGAGAAACCAAGAGGTACTCTCTTGCCAGGTTTCTCCCCCAAAGGCCATAACACCTCCAGTGATCAATGAAGGAAGGAATACTCTCACAAACCTGACTTACACTACTTTTCTGAAAGAATCAATCACATTTAGGCTTTATACCAAATGAAAACTCCTCAAACACAATCTGAACAACACTCAATCAATTTACCCAAATAAATAACAACATCGAATAAGGTTACACTTTACCTACTATAACTAAACCATTGGTCACTCTCCAATATCAATGTTTACCAAAGTAAGATGTAGGTAGTTATATATCTCCAAATGATAATACATAATTCCCATACAAAACCATGGAAAAATATGAGTTACTCATATGAAGAGACACAAATGGGCTCCCCACCGTAAGAGACAACTTAATTTTTTTCCCGAGACAGAATCAAGACACTAATAGGGGGAGGCCCAAATAGACTCCCTAGTACAAGGGGTATACATAAATTAGAAATTTACAAAATAATATACATGATACCCACATTGGGTCTTCCCACCACAAGAACCAACCATCTTAACTGACCAGCGTGGGCCGACACGAAAAGACCCCAAAATTAAGGAGTTGGGACGGTCACACGGTTAGTCTGCACAGTTTGGAAAACTGTGTGATACTATATGGATCCTTATATCTGCATGGTTATTTTTTTGTTCATGGTTATAACTAACCATGTGAAAACCATGTGCTTAACTTGTCTAGCAAAATTTCCAACCATTCTCCAAAGACTCAATGGAAACCAAAGGGGGAGGGAATAACATTGTGTGATGACATGGGTACAAGACCCTCTACCCATTTCCACCGAACGAGAACAACAGAAGGAAGATGATGAAACCATAGGTTTAAACACTTTCTATCTTTCACACTAAGGATATGAAATTGTACAAGGGTTTAAACAACACTGGTGTTTCCCCTGACTACGCGCCAGCTTCTCTCCGGGACCTATGACTGGAGCTCAAAATATTGAAGCATCTTCGACCACGCAGTTAGGCTGTTGAAACCCCTATGTGGAACTTCTTATTTCGGTGCCACAAACAACTACACCTCATACCCCGATGGGTTTATCAAGACATGACACACTCCATAACCCACTTTACCAAAACCAGACATTTCATTGAAACAAGGGATCAGAAGATGCACACACATCGCACCTTGTTTCTTTGGGTGAGAAACAACAGAAGGGAAAGACACGTATAAACACATTCCTCTAAGATAGAGGATTTGATGTTTTTCCCAAGGGAGACATAATCCCAACATAACATAGAACCATAGAGGATTGTGTGACCTTCACCTTTATGGTCAAAAGAGCACACAACATCACAATGCGTCACCGAACACAACCCTTGCGATTGATAGAAACAATACATGGAACGAGACCATATTCAAAGTCCCTAAACAACAGATAAGTCCAAAAAGTGGACAAAATATCCTATCATGACCGAAATCTCAAAATTGGTGGTTTAATAATAACTCTTTCTTCAAAGAAACTATAAAGAACCCAGAGGCCCTTTTAGACACCATCAAGACACTCATCCGTACTAACAATGAAAGAACACTCCCACCTTTGATGAATCAGGAAACTTAAGAAACTAAGGTCTCTTTAAACCTTCCACAAGCACTATCCCACTATAAGAGGATCCACAAATCAGCGAAATGAATGGGTGTAGACTCAATAAAAAAAATGTTCGATAAAATATTCTTTATATTGATCAACTGGAGGATTTTCCAATGGAGAAACAAAACGGGTTGCACTTCAGTTGTGCATTAAACCTTAATGGGGGAATACCTTATCAAATGAGAGAACCCAAGGACCCAAACAAGCTGGTCCATTGGTCAAAACATTCCACAAACCAGATCTAAACACATGAAGGGAACCACCGTAAAGGCAACCCAATTTTTTTTTTCAAAAGAGACCACTAACCGTCCCTACAACATAGCTTACCGACCAAACACAAACCCAAAACATAGTTCAAACAGAAGGGGTTCTTGAACTCAAAACATCCCACAACATCAACATTTTCAAAAACCCATAATACAAACCATACCAAACTATTCATCAAGACATCATGTTTTTATTTAAAACCAATTCTTTGAAAACAAACGGTTTAGTAGTAAGCGTATCCACCAATGGTACCCCATGGGCCTCACAAATGCATGTTTTTGTGCCACACCAGGAACCCTCCTCATATCCATCCCATATAACCCCATGCATGTGGTTTCCCATGAAAATACCAAAGGTTAAAACAAAAATTCGTTCCACTTTTCAAAACCAAAACAGTCAACCAACACATCCTTTTTCTCAAAACTGCTAACAATGAGATCAAAATCCCAATTCACATCTTAAAAAACATTTCATAAGGACACAAACATTTAGAAAATAATCCATAATTCAATAAAAACACTTTTGAAAACAAACTTCAATATGGTTCTGGATTTCAAAAGAGGTGTAAGCCTACTATTTTACATTTCAAAACAATTATAAAAATTCAGTTCTACCATTTCATAAATCAAAACATTCCATATTTATTTGAAAATAATTTCACAAAAACTTTACACTTCTTAAAACCAAGTCAGTTTAAAACCAAAGTTCCAAGATTTCAAAACTAAAGAACACAAGAAAATGCGAGAGGAAACTAGTTTCAGTGGGTAACTTGGACATATGGTTGGCGGCCATATTCCAATCACTTCACTATCACAGAGAGTGTTCTAGGGAATATCCCCAGCTCTACATGGCTTGCCAGGCCCTGCGAGCTTACTGAGACCATTAACCCAACTCTCTTTTCATTTCCCCTAATCATCATCAGACCAAGAAAACCAAAAGACATCGATAAATCCATACTTCCCATGGTGACTTGAATCCCGTCATGAGGTGTGCTGGCTAGGCACACTACCCATGACTGAAATTTCAAGTCCCAAAATCCTAGCTCCAGACTACGCTGACTCTTCCCCAAATAACATGACCCAAGGAGCGAACTTGCTCTGATACCATTTTGTCACGAAACGAATCTGGTCACCGCCAAAACCGGCACCAAACCCAGCCCGTGACATGACCCGAAGGGCGTTCCATATCCCCACGGTCTGGCACAAGTGCCTGGGTATCATTAATTTAGGTTTGGGAATTATTTACCCGAGTATGAAAGCATAAAACATTAAAAACAATCCATAATATAAATCTGAATTTTTTGATCCAAACAAGACTTATGTAAAAACCAGAACTGAGTAAATTGGTTTAAAAATAATACAAGTGGTCCAAATAAAAATAATTATAGCATCAAGACAGCCCCAAGGACTCCACACGACTAGGGGTCATCGCCCCCAAGCTATCTCCACAACTCCGCACCAAGGATGAGAACTAACACCATGAACCGCCATCACCCTTACCCTTTCCTTTACCTGAATCAAACATAACCAAGTCTACTTACACCCAAGGTGTGTAAGTAGGGTGTGAGCCTAATCCCATTAGGATACCACCCAATGATTCCAAAGAGTAATAAATACAATGTGAAAAAGCAAGCAGTTTTCAAACGCAAGGAAAAGTAGTGTTAAAATTTCAAGAAATGAAACCTCTAATTGAAAATATTTTTCAATCCAAAATTTTCAGAATATTAACACATTAAAATAAAAATTTTAGATACTATAATTTACTTCCAAACACACCCCAAGACATGGTTATATACTATAAATCCAATGAGCAACAGCATTGGGAACACCCCTAGGCACTAGGTTGTCTTGGGCCCTATGTACCTCGTACCTCGGTGTAAAGTAACCATGGAAAAATCCTTTCTCATACACGAGCCACTAGTAGGGAACATACCCATAACCTAGTTGTACCCAATAATCATCCACATAGTTTAGTTAGAGTTGTATTTATCCAAATACTAAGTGAAATAGGGACAAAATCCATCCGGTCCACTAGCCGTACTAGTACAAATCCGCCCCACCTAGGTACCCGAGCTTCCCCTTTTTGTGATCAATAAATTACAGCATGAAATATAAATAAATTTTCATATAAAACACCATTACTGGTCAAAAACAACCAATACAGTAGCTATCACATTTTATACCACTTAAAACACGCAACAAAACACTTAGATTTTTCATAAAACAATTCCTCAAAATCTCGTAGTGTTTTGGACACAAAAATCCTTATAGACCTCACTTGCATAATATGTGCACATATTTAAGTTTCCAAAACATAAAGGGAATCCTACTACATTTTAGTGAAAACACAAAATCATTTTTAGGGAAACCCCATATGGTTCAAGAAACGACATCATTGCAAAGTCTCCATTTTTACACAACACAACTCTTAGAATTTCATGTGGTTCACAAACACCATTAAAACCATATTTTTCAGCAACAAACACAAGGTACAATCATTAAAAACAGTATTTTTATCCCTATTATAGTTCAATAAAATCAACTAGTTACTTATAGGGTAGCCCCAATTAAACTAATAAAACATTTCTATGAAAAACCCCCAATTTCACATGAAATTGGCCTTTAAGATTCATTTTAAATAAAAACACCACTAAAACTATATTTTTCAGAAATAATAAAATTTAATAAGAATGAAAATACCATAAAAACAGTATCCAATTCACAAATATTTTATACACAATGGAATCACCTACCAAAACCAAGGAAACCCTTGAATCCTTTGTGCGAAAACTCAAACGCACCACCGCCGCACCTCAAGGAAGGTAAAACAGACCTAAAACCAGAATTTCAGACCATGAAACACAAGATAAAACCCTAATTTTTAAACCCTACTTACTGGACATTAGGAACCTCAATGATAATGGAAGAAACCCTAAGTAAATTGGATGTAACCCTAAACAAATTGAAAGAAGAAAGGAGGAGAACAACTTACTTAAAATATCATGTAGAAATCGCCCCCAAAAATACCAATAGATGATTTTAAAAATACCCAAACCTTCAAGGGAGGTTCGAAAAAGGATAGTTAGATCATTTAGGAATTTGAATGGGGGGAAAAAGAGTAAGAATCGAAGGAGTTATGAAGGAAACAAATTACCTTTATAAATCTGCCCAAAATTTGAGTTCTTCAGAAGTTTCAACCTAAACTGCGATGCAAATGAGCTGAAAAGAGTGTGGGAGGATATTGGATGCGCGGCTAGGTTCAAGGGGCGTGTTTGTGGTTTCGAATCACTGAAAAACCCTAAAAAATGAATAATTTATTAATTAATCAAATTTTATTTTTAAAACTGGAATTGGGCTTTCGGGAAGGCCCAATCCCTTAAATAAAAACCCATATACACCTTGGTTATGGATTTCCAAAGTCTCCAAATTTTAATTTTGGTGTTAATATATCAGGGGAGGACATTTAGGAGTTGGAATGAGTGAAAAATATTAAAAAATGAATATGTTATAAAAGAAACAAAATTTATTTTTAAATCAGGAATTGGGCTCACGGTTTGGCCCAATTCATGAAAACTCACCTATTCTCCATAAAAACTTTGACCCCCCCCCAAAAAAACATTAATGGAAATAAAAATAAAAATAAATTTAAAATAAGCTTTGTATGTGACAAGTAGAACCACCAGTTTTTCACCAGTCTGGGAACTGGAGTTCTTTCGGCCGTTCAGGTTGAGGTGGAGGTCGTGGCCATGGTATCCAGTCACCCGATTTTCAGTGACAATAGGGTGGATCAACTCAGGGTGGCCAGATAGGGTCACAGGGCCGCTTTGTAGGTCAGAATTTTTCATTGGAGTAGACCCAATAGGAGAAGGATCCCGGACCCTCTACAGTTAGAGGTATGATCTTAGTTACCTCAGTTTTATCTTCTGCTCTTTTCAATATAGGGGATTCCCATAGCTTTATATCTGTTGCGGTTGTGGAGAGCCTCAGGCTCTGTATCTTTTCTTCTGCTGATATCTTAACACTAGACACTCTGTTGGGGACTAGAACAATGAGTGTACATCAGTGCAAGGAGTTCCCTGTAAAGGTTAGTGGGTGTAACTTTTTATGGGACCTCTCTGTCCTAGGGATGATAGGCTATAATGTCATTCTCGGAATGGAATGGTTAGTTCCCTTCCAGGTAGTCATCGACTATTATCACCATAGGGTGAGTTTCATATCACCAGAGGGTGAATCTTTTCTTTATAAGGTAGAATGGTATGTCTAGGCAAGTAGAGCGGGACCCGAGCATCATGGGTTAAGAGGAGTTACAACCCAGATTGCTAGTCTATATCTAGATGACCAGGGGTCTTCACAGAGAGACTTTCCCCCAATGGTGGATTGTTTCAGAGATTTCTTTCTAGGGTACTTTTTAGATTTGCCTCCAGATCATGAGGTAGACTTTTCTATTTATCTTGTGTCAGGAGCGACACCGGTGTCCATTCCCCACTACTACAAATACACCCTTTATCAGTGCTAAAAAGGGCCTTTAACAGCGCTAGGAAAAGCGCTGTTAAAGCCGGAGAAGATAAAGGGGGGGGGGGGGGTCCCCTTGATCAGTTCTTTTTTTAGCGCTGATAAAGACCCCTTTTATCAGCGATAAAAAAAAGCGCTGATAAAAGGGGTCTTTTATCAGTGCTAAAAAAAGCGCTGATAAAAGTACCCCTTTATCAGCGCTTTTTTTAGGGCTGATAAAGGGGTCCTATATCAGCACTTCCTTTATCAGCGCTTTCGTTTTAATGCTGATAAAGGACCTGTTTATCAATGCTTTTAAAAAAGCGCTGATAAAAGTAAAAAAAAATAAAAAAAATTTAAAAAATTACAAAAAAATTACAAAAAATTAAAAAAATCATGCCAATCATGGGGGGGATTTTATAGCGCTTGATCCCCCCTTTTAACAGTTCTTTTTAGCCCCTCCAGTTCCCCCACACACCCCTACACCCTTTATCAGTGCTAGCCCCCAACATCCACCCCATGCGTGCGCCTTTGTCTCTAGTAGGTTTTGAACTCGAAACCTCCCCCCTGCGCGCTTAAGCCCTTACCACTAATCTATTTTGATTTGTTTTCTATTTCATGGTATCTCTCTCTCTCTCTCTATATATATATAGTTATATTTATTCATATAGTAATATATATTTATATTAATATATATATAGTTATATTAATATATATATAGTTATATTAATATATATATATAGTTATATTAATATATATATAGTTATATTAATATATATAGTTATATTAATATATATATAGTGATATTAATATATATATATATAGTTATATTAATATATATCTATATTTATATATATATATATAGTTATATTTATTCGTATAGTAATATATATTTATATTAATATATATATAGTTATATTAATATATCTATATATAGTTATATTAATATATATCTCTATTTATATATATATTTAGTTATATTTATTCATATAGTAATATATATTTATATTAATATACATATATATAGTTATATGTATATATATTTATAGTGATATTAATATATATATTTATAATGATATTAATATATATATATATATAGTAATATTAATATATATGTAGTTATATTAATATATATATATATAGCTAGATTAATATATATATATATAGTTATATTAATATATAGTAGTTATATAAATATTCATATATTGGTATTTTAAATAAAATGGATATTAGTTATTATTTAGATAGAGCTAATATATTTTATATGTAAATATGTTTAATTATTTATTTTAAAAATTTAATTTTTAGGTGTGAATATATAAAAAATATGTACATATAGTTATATATTTGATTATAAATAGCAGTGCATTATAAAAAATGATAAAATTTCAAGGACATAATATCAATATGAATGTAATACCTTGGAATAAATGCAGTCCCCACCAAAAAATCCAATAATACCCCCTCAAATGAGGCTGAAAACCCACAAAATGTTAAAAAATCTGGGTACCCCGACTAAAAACTCAGTTTTGGAGGCCTTCTGGGTCTCTTTTGGCCTTGAAAAACGCTTAACTTAGGTCCCCCCTGAGTCACAGTGATGTAGAGCTCATCGCAGTCTTCGATTTGATATGTGGTAGAGCTCAAACTGACACCCAGATCAAAAGTTATGGCCGTTTGAAGTTTGAGTTGCGTTTTTAACTTATTTTGGATCTTTTTTTTTAATTTTTTAATTTTTTTAGTCTTAAAATTGTTATTAAATGACTACTACTCCATAATAATTAGAAAATTATTAATTAAAAATATTTTTTAAAATTTTTAAGAAGCCATTTTCACTAAATATCTTATATATTAAGTATATTAAGTGTTAATGTACATTTATACTTATCTAAAATATATTTAAAAATTATATATTATATCTATATCAATATAACTATATTTATATATTAATATATTAATATATATATTTTAATTTTTAATTTTTTTTTGAATTCGACCCTTTATCAGCGCTACTAAACAAGTGCTGATAAAGGGGGTCCCTTTATCAGCGCTAAAAAAAGCGCTGATAGGGGGGGGGGGGGGTTTATCAGCGCTAAAAAAAAGCACTGATAAAGGGGTATGTTTATCAGCGCTTTTTTAGCGCTGATAAAGGAACCCTTTATGAGTGCTTTTTCGTTAGCACTGATAAGGGGGGGGGGTGCTGAGAAAAACTGTTTTTGTGGTAGTGCCTCCTTATAAGATGGCTACACCAGAGTTACAGGAGCTCAAGAAGCAGTTGGAGGAGTTGTAGTCAAAGGGTTTCATCTGACCCAGTACTTCTCCTTGGGATTCTCCTATCCTGTTTTCAAAGAAGTTAGACGGTACCCTTAGAATTTTTTGGACTATTTGAAGTTGAACCAGTTGACGGTCAAGAACCGATATCCCTTGCCAAGGATTGATGACCTCTTTGATCAGCTTTGAGGAGCCCGAGTGTTCTCAAAGATTGACTTAAGGTCCAGTTATCATCATTTTCACTTTAGACCATCTGATATACCTCTCACAACCTTCCGGAGTAGGTATGGTATATATGAGTATATGGTTATGCTGTTTGGTATCAGGAACACGCCTGTAGTTTTCATGGCACTGATGAACCAAGTGTTCCATCCATACTTAGATTCTTTCATGGTGGTCTTCTTGGATGATATCTTTGTATACTCTCACACTCGACACAACCATGCTACCCATATTTAGATCATTTTGAGTACATTGAGAGAGAATCAATTATATTCTAAGCTCTCAAAGTGCCACTTTTGGATGGATCAGATTCACTTCTTAGGTCATGTTATCTCTAAGACAGTAGTATCAGTAGACCCAGAGAAAGTGAGAGTAGTAGTCTCTTGGGAGCAGGAGAAGAACGACTTTGAGGTATGGAGTTTTATAGGGCTGTATGGATACTACAAATGATTCATTCCGGACTTTTCAAGCTTAACAACACCACTAACGGGTCTGACTAAGAAGGGTGTAAAGTTTTTGTGGTTAGATTCTTGCGAGTTAGCCTTTCAGGAGCTGAAAGGGAGGTTGACTTCAGCACCAATATTAGTGTTTCTAGAGCTGGGAAAGATCTACACTGTGTACTATTATGCTTCAGGTATTGGGCTGGGAGCTATTCTTATGCAGGGGGAAGAGTCATTGCGCATGGGTCATGGTAGTTGAGGCCACATGAGAGGAATTACCCGACGCACGATCTCAAGTTGGCTGCAGTTGTTCATGCCTTATGCTATTAGAGACATTACATTTTTGGAGATCATTTTTTGGTTTTAATCGACCATAAGAGTCTCAAGTACATCTTCACTCAACGTGATCTGAATTTGAGACAATGAAGGTGGGTTGAGTACCTTCATTATTTTGACTTGATCTTGCCTATACGCCTAGTAAAGGCAATGCAGTGGTTGATGCATTCAACAGAAGGACTCAGATTTAGGCAGTTTAGGAGGCCAGTAGTGAGTGGTAGCTTATGGATCTGTTCTCTGAGATGCATTTGGAGGTGCACGATAGACAGGGGAAGACGTTTCTTTCTTCTATGGCTATTACCTCTACTCTTCTTGATCAAGTGCGAATGAGGTAGCTATCAGATTTAGAAGGCCTATTCCTATGGGAGAGCGTGTTAGAAGGGGAACCTATTCTGGGATAAACCATAGGTGAGGATGAGATCTTTCATTTCCAGGGGCGCGTATGGGTGCCAAAAGACATACATGAGGAGCTGATGCGAGACTTTCATTCCTCGGTTTGGGCAGTTCATCCCGGTGTCACCAAGATGTATCGTGATCTACACCGTCAGTATTGGTTTCCAGGTATGAAGAGAGATGTTTCTAGTTTCTTCATGAGGTGTTCTACCTGTCAGCAGGTGAAGGTAGAGCATCAGCGACTAGCACGACTTTTACAACAGTTAACCATTCTCGAGTGGAAGTGTAATGATGTCGTAATGGATTTTGTGATAGGTTTACCAAGGTCGACTTGAGGGAATGATTCAATTTGGGTTGTCATTGATAGACTCATGAAGGTTTCTCACTTCTTTCCGATCAAGGATAACTTCAGTGTCAATGAGCTGGGATGGTTGTATATCCGTGAGATTGTGTGATTACATGGAGTTCCACACTCCATTGTTTTAGACAGAGATTCACATTTTACTTCTCGGGTCTGACAGGGGCTTCAGAAGGCTTTGGGTACACAGGTACTTTTGATTACAGCTTACCACCCCCAGACATATGGCCAGTCCAAGCATATGATTTAGGTGCTTGAGGACATGCTTCGAGCATGTATCCTGGATTTTGGAGGTTCTTGGGAGAAACACATACCTCTTGTGGAATTTTCCTACAACAATAGTTTTCAAGAAACTATTCAGATGACACCTTATGAGGCTTTGTACGGTAGGCCATGCTGATCAACCTTATGTTGGCTGGAGGCAGGAGAGGCAACTATCCTAGGACCTCGTCTTGTTCAGGAGACCTTAGAGCAGATAAAGTTGATTCAGAAGAGGATGGCTATGGCACAGTCTAGATAGAAGTCTTATACTGATCAACAGAGATGAACTCTATAATTTGAGGTTGGGGATTAGGTTTTTCTATGTGTCACACTGAGGTTGGGTCACAATAGGATTAGGAGGCAGGGTAAGCTTTCGCCGAGGTATGTCGGGCTATTTAAGTTGTTGGAGAGAGTTGGGTCGGTTTCCTATTAGTTGCAATTACCTTAGAGGTACTAGGATATGCACAGTGTTTTCCATGTTTCTCAGCTTCGACGTTACTTCTCAGAACCGTCTCATATTTTCAAACCCGAGGAGGTTGAGTTGGAAGTGGATGGATTGTTCGAGGAGCATCCTAACCGGATTGTTGGTCATAGTACGAAGGTTCTATGTGGTTGGTCTATTCCTCTGGTACAGGTGCTTTGGCAGCATGAGTGAGTACAGGACAAGACTTGGGAGAGGGAGGCTGATGTACGATTACAGTGGCCAAAGTTGTTTGGGGTTTCTTCTTTTATGCCATATTGCTAGGGAAATTAGGTGATGAATTTATTTAAGGGGGGAAGTTTTTAAGAACCAAGATCTTCTTTTTCAGGTATATTTTCCTTTTTTGGTCATTTTTGAGTAAAAGAGGATTTTTTGGAAATTTTCAAAGTACACACTGTGTACTTTCTGAGTAAACGCCGTGTACTCAGTTACCATGGGTAGCCATGTGCTGGCTGTGTAGCGACCATGCACACGACCATGTGGGGGATACCTAGAGGCTGCCTAATGTGGGGTATGGAAACAGATTGTACACGCCATGTACTTCTAAATTACATGACATGTATTTTCTTTTTTTTCATTAAACGCACCAGGGTCGCGTCTAATTGCCAGAAAGGGATTCTTCTAGGTTTGGTTCGGCCGAGAGATCTCATATGACTGTGATCTTACTATAATCCCTCGGCCGAGAATCCGATCTCTAATTCAACCGCCGTTGATTTCATTGGGATCACCTCAGTAAGCTCTCTCTTCTACTTGAGTTTCATTTCATGATTACTCTTCTTTCTCAAGTTATCCTCTATTGAACGTTTTAGACGTTTTTTAGATCTTTGTAATTATAAAGTGATTCAATACCTGAGACTCAAGTATATTGATCTCCCAAAACCTAGGTAGGTGGTTTGTGCCTTTCTGTTAAAATTCTTTGAGTTATATGTGAAAAAACCACCAATACCCATGAATGGGGTATTGCGTGTTTACCGTTTTATCCCTATTGTTTTCCTTATATGATTGTATGCTTGAGTTGATAATAATTGAATGTGAATAGGATTAATTACTATTCTTTGGAAGTTTTTGCCCATGCATGATTTTCTGTTTTGACCATTGGGTATAGTTTGCCTGTTAGGCTGCTGTTACTGTCCCATGCCTAGTTGTAGGATGGTGTGATTATTCTAATATGCTGATATGATGTATAATTCTACCCAAGTAGTTCTTGAGGTTTACTTTGACTGATATGCGCGAATATACTTTCTTGACTTACACAGGGCCGTGAGAACCTGGTGTATAGACCACAGGGAGAATGGATGAAAGGGCTTCTCCAGAGTGTCTGTTTTACTTACGATGTGAGACTATAGGGGGGATTGACATAAGTGCTTCCTCAGAGTGCCTGTAGATCCTCGACGTGGGCCAAAGGGGGAATAAAATTTGCATACTTCCCCAGAGCACCTTTAGTTACCGATATGAGACTATAGGAGGAATTGATGGTGAGTGCTTCCTCAGAGAGTCTATGCTTAAGCTGAACTAGAGGGGTTAGAATGAGTGTACTTCCCAAAGGGTTGCTTGCGTTGCTAGGTAGGACCAGAGGGGATAGGCTGTGAGTACTTCCCAGAGGGTTACTTGTTTTTGATTACCTGATTTGTTTAGCTGTTGCTTGATATATGATACTAAATGCATTGAAACTGTGAATTGTTTACCTTGGGTACATCCTTGTTTACTGCATTTATTTGCTTGCTGCCTGCCATATATTCACTGACTATTAGGCACATATCTCGTGGTGGTTGCCTATTGGGATTTAGTCGCATAACCTATTTGGGCGATGCTTTTGGGCCCAAACAGATTATATTACTACAGGTATAGATAAGGGAAAGCACCCTTCTAATTTAGGTACTTGATTTTCTGTGGAGTTGGAGAGAATGGGACCAAGCTATGTCTTGCGATGCTGAGGAGTTGTTTACTTTGATTTCTTTTGTACTTGGGTTTAGTACTGTTGTATTCCAGCATTTTTATTTGTTTGGATGTTTTCCTAGAAATATGTATCATGAATCATTCATATATATATATATGTGTGTTCTCTAGTTTATTATTTTTTAGTCTTCTACTATTTAGTTTTGTATGGATTATTCCTGCTTCCATTTTTGCTATTTCTTTCTTCCACTATATTACTCTACCAATGAGGGCATAGTTTCCCCACTATCACACCCAAGGCCCTCGCTGCTAGTCAGCAGCCTCTAGCGTTCATGGAAATTTTCTTGATGCCATGTGACCTGCCAGGTATGGGGTGCCTCTGGGTGGCTTCTAGAACCGAGACATTACACACCACCAAATTAGACTTTCAAATAAGATGACATCATTGGAAAGTGAAAACATGGACATAGAAGATAAATCTAAATACAATGTTATTATGGATAGTGATAGAGAACATAGTTAGGAGGAAGTTAACATTCTCAAATCCATAAATCCATGATGATATAAGGGACCATTTAATTCATCATAAAGTAAGGTACAAGGATAAAATATATTTTTTGGGTTTCAAGATCCTTTCCCTAAATTTGATAAATTATTTCACTCTATAATAATGTTAGGAAATATAGTTACTTGATACATTTCTATAAATAAAATCTTATTATTCAGTTGTGCCTTTAACTATTCCTACTTAATTTCATGGAACGAGTTGTATCGTATGGTGATGTAATAAATTAATATCTAAAACCTTGTCCAAAGATCAAATTCAACCATTTCATAAATGGTTAAATTTTCAAAAATATCATGATCCAAAAATTTAGAAAGAAGGTAACTGAATTCCCATAATGAACTTATTAAACAACATGTAGTGGCTCTTAATTTCCACATACAAACATGTAAGTAAATTATCCTTTTATTCTCTTAAAGCATGGTAATAACATGAATTACCATAAAACCTTATTGAGTATGTTTATGCTTCATTATTACTTATGTAAAACATAATAAATTAGATATATTCTTTAAACCCAAAATATTGTATACTCTACCAATGATAGTATAAACCAAACAATCCATTATTTAAATCCAAGATAGTAAGTACTATCCAATTTATGTTATCCAAATAAATCATCTATTTATTCCAAAATTTTATCTTAGGAACATATTAAGGGTTTTATTTCCCTCAACCATATACTTTCCAAATATATTAACTTGCTACTAAGTCACTTTTCCTTGGTACCATTCAACATAAATTATAAAATAATTATTGAAACAGTACTGCAATATAAATGTATCTTATAAATATTATAATCATAACATAATTCTTGGATCTAATAACACAAATACATTACTTATACCATTTCTACTATAGTTACAACAAAATATTGACCCTGATCCCTTTGAATTTTTTGAGTTATATTTCCTTGGAACATGGGACATTGATTTGCGTAGTGTCACATCTCCTTGCAGTTGAAGAATTTTATATTAGAAACATTTTTCTTATCTTTTCAATAATTATCATGGTGTCCTTTTTCTTCATACTTGAATCATACTCCTTTTCCTCTTAAGAATATACCATGGTGTTTCCTTCTATAATTATCACATGTGGGAAAATAATTATTTCCCTTCCCCCTTTCTCTATACTTTACACTCATTTCTTCTTCTTCTCATGCTTCTTTCTGAAGCCTTAATACTCAGAAAACCCTTTCTCATTCTTTTTATAACATTATTCTATCTCGTCATATGAGAGAACATTTGAGAGAAAAGTTCCCTTTTAAATACTGTCTTAAACTTATCAAATAAATGACTATTCTTACTCTTTGGATTATGTGTATTGATGTGGTTACCATTACTTCCACTGGGAACCATTTCTAAAAAATGGAATACATTATATTAGGCTATGAATCATAATACATAATTTCAAATTGGTAAAACACTTAACATAAATTGAAAATTTTTATATAACTAATCTCAAAGTCATAAAAATTGTTTCTTTGGGTCCATATTTACTTTTAAATCATTCATAATGGTTTGTAAATAAAATGTGAATTATCCAAAGAATATCCCCTAGGAGTGTCAAACTAGGTGCATAGTAAGTCCCATTGTTGTGTACCAGGTTACCCTGAGTTAGGCTTAGGACACCATGTTGAAGTTGTTACCCCTAGGTACATATATGCCAGAACCACATCCACTTGTAGTATCCGGATAGATATGTATTGCTAGGAAGACCCACATAATATCTACATTACCAAAATTCTAGGATGTTCTTATATGCTTATCCTCAAAGTCTATCTCAGGGTTATGTTCCCTAAAATATGTTTTATAAATCTAGTTTTCCAGGTTTCAACTAAACTTCCTTTGATACCAACTGAAAAAAACCTCGACCCCAGTAGCCTGGAGCTGGTGCCTCAATTTATTACATTGGTATGATTACAAGGAATCACATCCTGAAGGACCAATAAATTTAGAAATTTTTGAATCCATATCACATACATTAACTTTACATTACAAATTTAAAGGAAAAACAACATTGAAACTCCATTGGTAACACCCAAGAACACTTATATTAACCCTGGAATTCATTTATAATATACCTCTCAGAATCCTGGGGAAAAAGAAACATATGAAAAAGGTGATCTCAGATACTCAGTAAGGGTAAAAAATATAGTAGGATTTATAACATAAAAAATAAGTAATGATGAATAAATAAAAACACATACCATTAAAACATAATCTTGAGAATAATATGATAGGAATAAAAGATGAATAAATAATATCATATAAATAATCATAATAAACATAAACATAGATATTATAATAGTTAAATAATCACATTATTTATCAATTAATAATATCTTAATGATGGAATGAATATTCTGGACATCATAAACCTATCATTGAGGCCTTAACCAAGACTTCTTAAATTAAATGGTTAAGGCCTCGACCAAAATTCATTTCTGTTTTGTCTCATGAGACCTACTGATGTATTGAGGGGATATAGAGGGACTCAACCATCACTTTCTAAGTAAAATTAATTCCTAAAATATCTAATAAAAATATATCTTTAAATAAAAGTGTACCATAACACTTTTAAATATTTTAATCATAATCATAGATGAAAATTCTCTAATAAATTCATTGATAAATTCTTTTAGGAAAATAATATTTAAACATTCCAAAGTGTCCCATACCACTTTGAAACATTTAAATATTAATCCCTATGAATTAATAACATAAAATATCGTAAGAATAATAAGACTCAAGATTTGATACATCAAATGGAATTATATACACCACATGAAAGGAATAAGTGGAAAATAAAACATATATCTCATAGAAGTAAAAGTGAGATGAGAAAAACCATTTTTTACTTTAGAAAGAAGAGTTCATTTGAAAAATCATTTGTATTTGACATAAAATAATATTGTAAACATTTATATCTAAGAAAATAAAAGTATAGTACAATGAAATTATATTTTAGTAATAAACGATGTCCAAATGAATTGAAAACATATAAAAAGAGTTTTTAAAACACTTTAGAAATGATCCTCTTTAATGGAGTTTAAAGAAATTATTAAAGATCAATTAAAAAAGAAAAATGAATAATTGTTTGTATAAAACCATAAATGGAAAAATAATTTTTTTCATGAAAAAATTAATGATTTTATAAAAATATTGGTGTCTTAAATCAGATTATGGATGATTCTTGAAAATGGGTAATAAATTGAGATGTTCCCTTTAATCGGGTTTGCGTATCGAGAAGAATTGGGAATGAAACCTTGTAAAAGACATATTTACAATAAAAGTAAGATGAAATGATCTTTAATTTACCTTCAAAATCTTAAAATATGTTCATGAAACCATTTTAATGGTTGAAACAAATTGTAAAATGTATATGAGAAATAACACCTCACAGATGACATTTCTATTTTTAGAATAAAAAGGGAGAGGGGAAGGGGATTGATGATGGATTATTATATTATCATAATAAAATAAAATTATATTTAAGGTAATATATTTATCATTCTATTTGGATTAGGGGAGGTGAGGAGAGGATAATAAAATAAAATAACTTGAAAAAAATTAAAAGGAAAAGGAAGAGGATTTTACCTCTTGAATTCTCCTCATTTAGAACCTTCTTAGGGGAATGGTTTTGGTATTTTGATAAGACCAAGAGCTATAGGATGAGGGGAAGAGTCCTATAGAGATTATTGGTTAGAAATTTGACAAGGATCATGTTTTGGGAGGTGTGAGGATAAGGGGTAGTATTTATAGTGGAGGAGAGGGGTGTTTTTGAATATTTTATTCATTTGTTAATTATTTTGGCTCAAGACTATGAATAGTTTAATAATTATCAATAAATATATTAAAATAATTAATTAGAGTTTGATATTATGGGATTACATCATCTATACATCACCTATGACTCAATAATTCATGGATTTAACATTTATCATAAATTATCATATTTTAATATTTATAATAAATTCTTGTATTTTAGAAAAATCCAAAAAATTCACCCTAACTATTTTTTGATGTGTAGAATTCAAAAATGAACTCCATTTTATGAAAATAATTTTCTAAACATGAGAAATTTAATTTTTAATTAAAATCAACATTTACATAAAAAATATATTTTTTAAAATTATAACTAATTTTATAACACTCTGAAAAATTAACTAAGGTCTCGTTAAATTATCCTAAAATCATAACATAAATATATTTATTTATAAATATATTTTATGAAAATGAATTTTCTTTTAAATAAATTTATTAAATATAAAATTGTAATTAAATATTTATGACTCACAAAAATACCATAACTTAATTAATAATTTTTAAAATATTTATTTACTTATACTATGATATAATTATATCATAATTTAATTTATGAGATGCATAAATTCTATTTATTCCTTCATGGGTGAGGTTACTATTCATTTGACCGATTTACTATTCATAAGGCTCATATTACTATTCATAAGGATAACCTTACTATTCCAAAGGTCAAGTTACTATTCACAAAAAAATTAAGTTAATCCTATAAGAGTCTAAATATATTACTGATTGAGATCATTTATGTTTGTTTTTAGAAATTCAATTCACAGAAGTGACAAAATTACATTTAATTCTAATCTCATAGGTGTGGCGAGAAGGCGGGTAAAAATAGCATTCAAAAGTTTAATAAATTTTTAGATATAATTTCAATATATAAATGATTCCCATGATCTACATTGAATTAATATATGTATAATTGATCTATTATGACCTAAAAAAATCAATTTGAAGTATAATAATTATTTAAACTAAAAACACAATTTTTAACAGCAATGCAATATTTTTCACTATTCATCAAAAAATTTAACTTCTCAGGAAAATACTAAAAATTCACCCTAAGTTAATTTTGACAATAAAAATTCAAAAATGATGTTTATTTTTCCAAACATGATACATTTCATTATAAACATGTTTTATTTATGAGAAACCATTATAAATAACATTTAATAATAATTTTTACTATTCATATTATTTTGTTTAACAGCTAGGTTATAAAAATATTGTTTAAATAATTATAATAACAAAGTGTTATTTCGGTGAGACTTAGTGTTGCATAAATTACAGGCTATATAAAATTTATTTGTAAATCCTTGGGGTGTTACACAAGCCCTACGCATATCCTCCAACATTTGGATTTTTCGTTCAGACTATCTATCCTTTTGAGGATGATAATCTATACTCATAGTCTACCATGTCCTTAGGGATTGCTGTAAGGATTTCCAAAAATGGGATACAAACCTAGGGTCTTTATCAGATATAATCGATACTGGAATGATATAAATATTTAAACTTACTGGATATAGATTTTGGACAAGTCCTCCACAGAATTAGTTTCATGAATAGGGATGCAATGCGCTGAATTTGTGAGTTGATCTACTATCACCTATATGGAATCATATTTCTTAACCATCCTTGGTAAACATGTCACAAAATCAATGGCTATTTTCTCTTACTTCCACATGGGAATTGGTAAAGACTTCAACATGCCCATTGGTCATTGGTGTTTCGCCTCGACCTGGTGACATGTGAGGCATCTTGAAAAAAACTACGCCACTTCCCTTTTCATTCCAACCCACCAAAGATGTGATTTCATCTCTCTATACATATTTTGAATTCCTGTATGAACAAACCATATGGAATGGCGATAAGCATTAAGAATTTTTTCCTAAAAAACCAAAGGTACCATGATCCGATATCTAAAACTAAAAATTGAAATCCAATCCAACTTCCATCCCTCAATGGTCTCCCCACCATTGAATTCTAACCTAATATAAAAAAATTCAAGATCGAGTATCTGAGACTTTATAAATTTCTCAACAAAATTTGGAAAAAATGAAACTAGAAAAAAAACTGTGACATTACCCTAGTCGGTACCATCTAGGTGCATGTCTGCTATAAATGACATAAAATTCCACTGATATAAAGCTTCTTTAACCAAATAATTATAGGAATTCCTACTTAATGCATCCACCACCTAATTTCATTTACCTTATGTATACATAAAGTTGAATTTGAACACTTTAAGGTATTCCATCCAACTTCTCCGTCTCAAGTTCAAATCTCTTTGTGAGAAAATGTTCTTCAAAATATTATGATCCATAAACACAATAAATTTCTCACAAAAAATATAACAATTCCAGGTATTTAAATCATATTATATTGTAACTAATTCCAAATTGTGTGTTGGGCAGTTCTTTTCATTCAACTGTAACTTCCACAAACCATAAGAAACAACATTATCTTCTTTTATGGAATACATCACAACCCAGACCCTGAAGCATCATAATAGACTACATACCCCTATCCTGACTCTTGAAATGTAATTATAGGTGATGATGTAAGTATAACATTAATCTATTGAAAGGATTTATAATATTCCTCATTATATTGGAAAATAATTCATTTCCTCTTCAAATCCTTCATCAATGATGCCAAATTTGAAAAGTCATGTACAAAACATATGTAGTATCCTTCCAAGACAAAGAAACTACATACCTTAAAGACATTACTTAGTGGTTTCTTAGAGATAATAACTTATACCATTTTGGATCTACATAAACTTCTTTTTTATAAATTACATGTCCAAGGAAATGTTCCTCTTGCATCTATAAATCACAGTTTAATAACATGGCATATAGATGGTGTTCCCATAAAATACCGAACACTGTAGCCAAGTGTTTCTTAGGATCCACCATTTTCCTATAATACACCAATATATCATCCAAAAACACCCCCAAAAAGGAATATAGATACCTTTTAAATACCTAATTTGTAAATTCTATAAAGATGACCGGTGTATTCGTAAGACCAAAAGGCCTAACAAAAAACTCATAATGTTCACATCTTCTTTTAAAAACTGTCTTTTGGAATATCCTCTTTCTAAACCCACAACTAGTGATATACCAAATGTAATTCAATTTTATAGAACCATTGGGATCCTTTAAATTGATCAAATAATTCATCAATGCATGGAAGAGGACACTGATTATTTATCATAACTTGGTTAATCTTACAATAATCCACACAAAGAGTAAGAGTTCATTTAACCTTCTTTACAAAAAGAATCAGTGCTACCCATTGGGACATGATTTGTTGGATTAAGGTTTTACCTTCCAACTCTCTCAACTGATCATTTAGTTCCCTTAATTCTATTAGTTCCATCTGATAAGATTGAAGGGAAATAGAACTGTTCCCCAGTAGGAGATCAACCATAAAATCCACTTCTATTTTGGGTGGAAACCCTGAGAAATTGTTTGAAAAAACATCAAGGAACTGGTTCAATGTGGTGGGAAAATATCTATTAACGATCTCATCTACTGATGTTAATTTCTAAGAGATTGTTCCAACCGCCCATACCAAGAAACCTGGTTTACTTTCATCCATTTCCCAATATCCTTTAAAGAGATTCCTAACACTACCAGAAGATTTGAAACTCACATTCTGTGTATAAAAATTGATATGGGCCTCAAATGTTTTCATACAATCCATTCCCAGAATCAAGAAAAAGACATCCATATCTATCACATATGAATACCATTCCAACTCAATCCCATGGATTATTATCTAACACACTACACATTTAAAGTCTTGACACTCTCTTTGTCCCAAATGTGTTTGGATTTTAAAAACAAAAGGAATTATATCAACATGAAACCCCATCAGATCAACAACACAAGAAGAAATAAATGAGTGGTAGACACATGTATCAAGTAAAATGTTCATAAGGGTATAATTAAAAATTATTTTACCTCTCATCATCGAAGTTCCCAATTGATCATCTATTTTGACTTTCTCAGTTCATAAAATTTATTAGTCAGTTCACTTTTCTATTTTTTACCTTGTTGAGATTGCATAGGTTGAGGAGTCACAATGTTCCAAGAATCACTATGGATAACTCAATTATACTAATGAGATCTATTCTGCTACACTCATCCCATTAAAACATACTATGTATGAGAAACATGAGATGTGTCTCCAACACCTAACCTTCAAGCATTATGACAATAATGCTAAAGATGTCCCATATGGTTGTAATTTTGAAATGATCTAGGTAGTGCTGTATAATCTTACATTATATGATTAAAAGAACCACACTAAAAATATATAGGATTACTCTTCAATCTATAAGGAAAGTTGACCGATATCATGGGCTGATTCTAAGATATACCACCCCCTTTGGAATAGGTGTCCCTCCTCCAATTGTTCCCAACATTAGAGTTCCCACCTATTCCTATAGGAATAAACCTACCCCCTAACCATATTTCTCAAGATGCATCTTTATAATACCAGTAATCTTTTGACCATCTCTATATAACCTGTTATATAAAGCATAAAAATATTTGATTGAATATATGGTTTCAAACTCGACTAAAAAATGAATGCCTTCAAGGAAGATCTTTTTAAAACTTCTAGTGGAAATAAAACTAAATTCATAAATTTATATGTATACTCTATTATCAAGAGATTATCTACTTAAAACTGAATAATTTTTTTGTTCTAGAAATTCAGAATGTATGAGGATAGAATCATTTGTTGAACAATTATTCAAAATCTTCCCATACCATCCCTTAGTCCAATTTATCCTAAACTGCTAAATTCCATCACTGGAATTCTAGATTCTCTAGAATATATATTCCCAACTTCACTTTCAGATCTGCTAGTGTTACTAGCCTTAGGTGATATCCCCAAGACACCAAAAGATGGAAATAAATGTAAGTGGAATCAAAACATCTGGGGGGATTATTTTACCTTTAAATATAAAGCATCTAAACCACAAAAACAATAAAAACCCAACCTATATATGATGTATGAATACAAAAATACAACTCAAAACATAACCAATACAATAATCATAACAGATTATAAGTGGAAACTAAGTTACATAACCAAGGGAATCAAAAGATAAAAAACCCAAATACACCAAAGACATCAAACTAGCTACTCCCAAACTGATCCAAGCTCCAACATGAAAATCCATTCCCATGATATCAAGAATAATAACTAAATAACCATATACCTTGACTTTACCTATGTATTAATAGATTAAATCTACAAATTCACAATAGTTCCCAAGTAGGGGGTGAGTCTAAACTTAGTAGGATTTATCCAATGACTTCCCAACTCACGCCACTAGGAAAAAAATTGTTAGCACATTTATATAAAATATATTATAATAGTAAAAATAGTTTATATCAAATCCAAAAAAATTTACATGGAAATAAATAAAACAAATCCTTTAAAAAATTTCTCAATCCATTTGGAATACCCATTCAATAATTCCACACATCCACACATCCACAGATACATGCCCAGGTGATAGTTCCATACTCTTGAGCGGTATCTCTTTGATCTACTAAGTTATCAAAAGGTAACCAATACCAAGTTCCCTAATGGAACAAAACCCTTCCATAGAGTCACCTATAATGAAAATAAACCCACACCAACCATGTATCCAAAAAATCCATGCGAATCCATTTCACATAAACATTTTCTTATTTAAAAAAATTTCAAAAACCATTTTCCATGTATCAAATCAAAACCATAATTTTAAAATAACCATTTTAAAATTATCATCAAAGATGATTTTCTAAAAACCCATCCAATTTCCATGATTTCTCAAAACCATCACTAAAGAGTTTTCCAAAAATATTCACAGAAGAGTTTCACAATAATTTCAAGAAAAAAATTTATTTCAAGCTAAGGCTTCACATTCCAATCAAGTAGAGTTGAGAGAGAATCCACTTACCTCACAAATAGTTTGAAAAATGAAGAACAACACTATGATTCTCTAGATATGATCACGAAACACCTTTAATTACCTTCATCCAAACATAAAATATCATGATTCCCATCATTAAATAAGGATCTATACTTAGTGAATTAGATCAAAGGTTCTGAGAAAGTGGAGGAGAATAAATCAAAGAAGAATAACCAAGAACAATGACTTACCAGTGAATTTGGATCTCCAACGAGCATTGAATTTCCTAAAACATTCTCTCAAATCAAAGGGGATTGCCTTTTAATCATTTGGAGGAAAAAGAATTTATGTTTATGAAATATTATACAAATAATCAGGGTCCTAAGACTTAATACATGTTAGATCTACAAATTTTATATCTATAACTATATATTGTACGGTTAGGCCGCACAATTTAGAAGACTATGTTCCAACTATGCATTTATAACTCTTAATCCAATCTCTCACATGGTTGTATTTCATGGTTAGACAAACTATGCACCAACCGTGCATCTCTTACTATTTTAAGGTGCATGGTTTATCTTGAGAATCTTCATGGTTTTGGATGAACCATGCACCAACCATGCACCTACCCAGTGCCCACTGTCTTTCCTTGCAAGGTTTTTTAGATGGGATTCACGATTTTTACTAACCATGCACAAACCATGTGCCTAAATAAAATCATCTAAATCATTCTAAAACTCCTCCCAACCTTAAAAAAATTAACCCAATAAATATATATACTTAAAATACATAAATAAAGGATCAATTACATAAAACTATGGGTGTTACATTCTCCACACCATTGGTATTTCCACCCCCATAAATTATAAAAATAGAGTTTCCCTAGAAGAGTTCAGAACATCACTCCATCATTTCCTTTTCACTCTCTAACATTTGATCCTGAATCTAACCATGTTTCCCTAAAACATTCACCAGATTGATGTTTTATCCATTCAATACTTTCTCTTTCCTATCCAAAATCTATATTATAAAATGAATCAAATTAGCATCCGAATCTAGGTCAATGTGATCCCATCAAATTACATGCTTAGGATCATGCTGCTAATTCTTCAACTAAGATACATGAAACACATTGTTCACTAAACTAAACCTTGGTTACAAATCCAACTGATATGCCACCTCCCCAACTAATTCAATTATATCAAAATATCCCTTCTATCAAGGATATAACTTTCCATTATTACAAAAATAATGATGTCCAAGCCTTGGAGGGATTCTCAAGAACACATGATCACTCACCTAAAATGAAAATATTCATCAATGATAATCCATATATTATTTTTGAATACTCTGATCCATCTCTATTCTCCTCTTAACTAATCAAATCTTTTTCATTGTCTCTTGAACAAGGCTTAGTCCAACCAGTGAAGTTTCACTTATTTCAACCCAAAAAAGTGGATAAGAACAAGGAATCCCATACAATGATTCGAAAGAAGCCACATGTATCTAAGACTAATAAATTTTGGTATATGATTAATCCACTAATGGTATGTGATCCTTCTATGAGACACAAAAATTCATTACACATGCCCTAATAATGTCCTCCATCATTTATATTTCATGTTTAGATAATCCATCCTTTTGAGAATTATAAGCCACAGTCATAATCAACCATGTCCCAAGGCCTTTCTACAAGGATTTAAAAAAATGAGATGTAAAATTGGGGTCTCTATTAGAAAAAATCCATAATATAATTCCATGAATCTTTACAACTTCTCAGATATAGATTTTGGACAAGTCCTCCACTGAATTAGTTTCATGAATAGGGATTAAATGAGTTGACTTTGTGAGCGTATCCACTTCACCCATATAGAATAATGTTTCCTAACCATCCTTGGTAAACTTTTCACAAAATACATGGCTATATTCTCCCATTTCCACATAGGAATTGGTAAAGACTTCAACATGCCTATTGGTCATTTGTGTTTTAACTTGACCTGGTGATAGGTGATGCATCTCAAAACAAGATCTTCCACTACCCTTTTATTTCCAACCCACCAAAACTATGATTAAATCACTCTATAAATACTTTAAATTCTTATATGAACATCCTATTTGGAATGGTGGTAAGTATTAAGAATTTGTTCCTAGCAAACCAAAGGTACCATGATATGATCTCTAAACCTTAAAACTGAACTCCCATCCAGCTTCCATCCCTCAATGGTCTCCCTAACATTGAGTTTCTACCTAATAGAAACACATTTAGGGTTAGATATATGAGCCTTTTATAACTTGCTTAAGAAAACCAAGAATAAAAGAAACTAGAAATAAAACCATGACATCACCCTGGTTGGTACAATACAAGTGCATGTATTCTATAATCAACATCAACTACCACTGATCTAAAGCTTCTTTATCCAACTGATTATATGAATTCTTGCTTAATTAATACTTCATTTAATTCCATTTACCCAGTGTATACATCAAGTTTAAGTATAAAATTTTAAGGTATTCTATCCATCTTCACCACCTCAAGTTCAAATCTATCTGTGATAAAATGTGTTTCACACTCTTATGATCTGTAAACACCATAAATTTATAAACAAAAATATAATTACACCAGGGATTCAAATCATAGAATGCAACAAGTAATTCCAAATCTTGTGTTAGGTAGTTCTTCTAATACAACAGTAACTACCTTGAACCATAAGCAATAACATGATCTCCCTACATGAGAACACATCCCAACACAAATCCCGACACATAAAAATAGACCACATAAACCAATATAGACTTTGGAGACCTAAGGATAGGTGATGATGTAAGTCTAACCTTAATCAATTGAAAATATTTATGACATTACTCTTTCCATTGGGAAGGAATTATTTTCCTCATCAAAGTTATCATCGGTTATTCCAAACATGAAAATTCACATAAAAAACATCTATAGTATCCCGCCAGGCTAAGGAAACTATGTATCTTCGAGGCATTATTTGGTGGTTTCTATGAGATAAAAACTTCTTTATTTTTTTGTATCTATATAAAATCCTTTTTCAAAAATGAAATGACCAAGGAAACATACCTTCTGTATCTAGAAATAACAATTTGATAACTTTAAATACAGGAGATTCTCCCACAAAATACCCAACATTATAGCCAAGTGTTGCTCATGATCCACCTTTTTCCTAGAATACACCAGTATATCATCAAAAAACATCACCATAAAGAAATATAGACACATTTTAAATATCTGATTCATCAATTCCATAAATATGAATGGTAAATTTTTAAGACCAAAATTCATAACAACAAACTCATATTGGTTATATCTACTTCTAAAACATGTCTTCATAATACCCACTTACCAAATCCACAGTTTGTGATATCCTAAATGCAAGTCAGTTTTAGAGAACCACCGAGCTCCCCTTCATTGATCAAACATGTCATCAATGTATGGAATAGGATACCAATTTTTTTATTTTAACTCTCTTAATATTACCATAATTCACCCAAATTCTAAGAGTTCCATCTACTTTATTTACAAAAATAAACGGTGCTACCCACAAAGACATGCTCAGTTGGATGAACCCTTTACTTTACAACTCTTCTAACCTATCCTTCATTTCCCTTATTCTATCAATTCCATTTGATATGATAGAAGGGAAATATGATTGGTCCCTAGTAGGAGATCAATCATAAACATCACTTATCTTTTGAGTAGAATCCCTGAGAAATTTTTAGGAAAAACATCAATGAACCGGTTCATTATGGTTGGAAAATATCTACTTGTGATCTCATCTATTGATTCCAAAACAACTATTTTTAACATGTAAGATATAGTTTCAACCACCCATACCAAGGGTCTTTCTATACTTTCACCCACTACCAAATATACATTAAAGAGATGCCTAACACCATCTAAATATTGGAAACTCACCTTCAATGCATAACAATCGATATGAGCCTCAAATTTTCTCGGCCAATCCATTTTTATAACCAAGTCATATAAATCCATATCTATCATAGATAAATCCCATACCAACTTAGTCCCATTAATTATTATCCAACATGCTACACATTACAAGGATCAACAATCTTGTTGTCCTAAAGGTTTTTGGATTTTAAAAGTAGAAGGAATCATATCGACATATAACCTCATCATATCAACAAAAAAAAATAAGAAACAAATGAGTGGGATAGACCTGTATAATTTTTTTAATAAGGGTAGAATTCAAAATAATCATACCTCTCACCATCGAACGTCCTGATTGATCATCAATGATCAATTTATAATATCCATAAAATTTCTCACTCAATGAACTTTTATTATTTCTACCTTACTGAGATTGCATAGGTTTAGGAGTCATGGTGTTCCTAGAATCACCATGGCCCGCTCAGTTTTGCTGACAAGAGATATTATACTACACTAGTCCCATAAAATTATATGTTTTATGAGAAACATGATATGTGTCTACATCACCTATCCTTGGATCACTATGAAAATAACACTAAATATGTCCCATATGGTTGGAATTATGACCTGATCTAGGTGGTTTCATATAATCTCACTTCATATGCTCAAAAGAACCACACAAAAAACATCCAGGATTACTCTTCAGTCGAGGTGAAAGGTTTACCAGTCTCATGGTATTATTTTAAGATATACCACCCCCTTGGGAATATGTGTCCCTCATCTGCTTGTTCCAAGCATTGGATTTCCCACCTGTTCTCGTAGGAATAATTATGCTTCCTCCAACCATATTTACAGAGATATATCTTTCTGCTACCATCTCTCTATTGACTATATCTGTATATTCTATTATATAAATTAATAAAATATTTTAGTGGATATTTGGTTTAAAAAAAACTCAAAAATGTATTCATTCAATAGGAACATGAAGCAACTTCTGGTGAAAAGAAAACTAAATTTATAAATTTAGTTTCATACTCTATTACAAAGATATTACCCTAATTAAAAATAAAGAAGGCTATTATTCTATAAATTTTGAACATAAAAGGATAGAATTTTTTATTGAAAAATTCTTCAAATTCATCCCATGCAATGCCTTGGTCCAATTTAGCATGAATTGCTAAATCCCACCATTGGCATCCTTAATCCTCTAGCATATACGTCATGAAATTCAATTTCAGATAAACTAGTGTTCCAAGGAAGTCAAAGATTTGATTCATCCTATTTGGCCACCCATCTTCTTTCTTTAACTCTGAATAACCCTGAAGATGGGTGGATTATGATTTTGGAACATAACCGAATGATCCACTTTCCTTGGTTCATTCTTTCTGTTCCCTCTATCTATAACTTTAAAATCCTAGACAATACTTTGGACCAACTATTGGTTCACCTGTGGCTTAGGTGGAACCACATTCTCAGCAGCCTCTTCTGGTTAGTTCTTTTGGTGACTACACAATTCCATTAATTATAACAAAAAAAACTCCATTTAGTCACACTCTCTAGAAAATGAAGTCTTAGTTATTTCTAATTACCATTTCAAAAAGTTCCGTAATCATGTTTATCCACAATAAAAAGTTTTAAAAATTTTAAAAACACCACCATAAATACTTTTAAAAATATAACCATTTGAAAAAATTTTAAACTATTTTAAAAAATAATCACTTATTACCATTTCCATAAATCACTAACTCAATAATAAATAGTGAATTCCTAGTCGTAATACATACGATTAATTCATTTCATAAAACTATCATCGGCTAAACCCACAATGATGAGGTGAAAACTCAACTAGAAGTGCCTAAAAAAACTCATATACCTGAACCCTGGTAACTTGAAGTTCAATATAAAGAGGTTAGTTACAACTTTTATGCTCTACATTTCAAGTTCTAAAAATCCTATCTCCTTTCTACCGTTCCATTAAGTATACGAACATATCAAGACTGATACCATTTCCCACTCAAGGGATGAACACAACTGATACCCACAGATTGAACAAACTGATACCATTTTTAACATCCCACCCTTCACCCATTATCATGGGAAGAGGTGGTGGGTTTTTATAGACTTAGGTGAAATCCCCAAGAAAAAATGTATAGAAATAAATTACAAGGACCTCAAAACATTTGGGGGGATGATTTTACCTTTAAATATAAAACAACCAAATCATAAAAACAAGAACAACCAAACCTCTTTATGATGCATGAGTACAAAAGTACAACTCAAAACATAACCAATACAATAGAAAAATTAGAGTACAAGAGGAAACCGTGTGACATAACCAAAGGAATCAAAATAAAACAAAACCCAAAGACACCAAATACATCAGACCCACAACTCCCAACCTACTAAAAACTTGTACATGAGAATACACACCCATGTTATCAAGAAGCATCACTAAATAAATTAGATACCTTTCCTTTAACTTTTTCTTGATAGATGATGTATAAAAATCCAAAATAGTTCCCAAGAAGGGGGTGATTCTAAACTCAGTAAGATGT
Source organism: Viscum album (assembly GCA_963277665.1). Classification (NCBI taxonomy): domain Eukaryota; kingdom Viridiplantae; phylum Streptophyta; class Magnoliopsida; order Santalales; family Viscaceae; genus Viscum; species Viscum album. The sequence continues at coordinate 815,429,033 of OY728158.1, forward strand.
CCCCAATAACTTCCTAACTCACACCACTAGGAAAAAACTTATTAACACATTTATATAAAATAGTTTAAAAATGTTAAGATAGTTTATATTAAATCCAAAATAGTTTTCCATAGAAATAAATAAAAAAATCCTTTTAAAAATTTCTCATTCCATTTGGCATACCCATTCCATAATTCCACCCATCCACACATCCATACATTCATGCCCAGGTGATAGTTCCATACTCATGAGTGATCTATCAATAATCTACAATTTCATCATAAGGTACTCAATACTAGGTTCCCTAAGGGAACATTCCCCTTACATAGGGTCATGTCTAATGAAAATGAATCTACACCAACCATGTATAAAAAATACATGCCATGAAATTTCACATAAAACTTTATTTCTTTTAAACACATCAATAACCATTTTCCATGTATCAAATCAAAACCATAATTTAAATTCACCATTTTAAAATTATCATCAAATATTATTTTACAAAAAACCATCTAATTTCCACAATTTGTAAAAAACATCATGATTCAACAAGATTTAAATAAGAGTTTCAAAATCATTTCAAGAAAAACATTTATTTCAAGATAACACTTGAAGTTCTAATCAAGTGGAGTTGAGAGAGAATCCACCTACCTCACAAATGGTTAGAAAAATAAAGAACAACATAATGATTATATATATCTGATCACAGACCACATTTACTTTACAATATCCAACCATAAAAGATGAAAATTACCATAAAGGAATAAGGATATATCCACATTGGATTAGATATAAGGTTTTAAGAAAGAGGAGGAGAAGAGATATAAGAAGAATGACCAAGAATAGAGAAATTTCGGTGAATCTATGTAACGCCCTGACCCTAGTTACCCAGAGTCAGTGCATTATTTTAATACATTGGCATGATCACAAGGAAATAATGTCCTGACAGACCCATCAGTTTAGAAGTCTTGGAAAATAGATTACATACAATAACATTACATTACAATTTCAAACATAAAACACAGTGTAAATAGTTCTTTGAGAACGCCATTATTCCCTTTAGCTTAACCCTGTATATCAATCATAATACACTTCTTGGAATCCTGGGAAAAATAAAACATGGAAAGGGGTGAGCTAAAATGCTCATTAAGGGTAAGCAATACATCGTAAGATAACATAAATATTAAGCATGGAGAATAATTGAAACCACATGCCTTTACCAATAATAAACATTAATACTTTTATGGAACTAATATGAGCTGAGTAAATAAAGCCATAATAAAACATAATCATGGGTATTATACTAGTCGAATGACCACATGAACCATCAATATTAATTCCATAATGAGAGAATGTATATTTTCGGACATTCTGAAACATTTTTTCAAGGCCTCGGTCGAGATGTCTAAAAATGATTAAGGCCTCATCCAAAACCATATATCAAATTGGGAAAGGCCTCAAGCCAATTACACATCTAGTTGTCTCATGAGACCTACCGATGCATCGAGGAGATATAGCGGGCTCCACCCATCACTTACTATGTCCAATACATTCCTCATATGAAAGGGTTGAAACATAACATAAACATTCATATAAGAACTAGGATACGAAATGTCAATACTTTAACCAGAAACCATGAATGGTATAAAAATAACACATCCACAGTCAAACATATCACAAAACCTTCAATACAATATGGAAATTTTGTTTCATAATAAATCAACTTCAAAACAAGTTTAAAATACATTAAAGGATTTTACATAGATGGAAATGATTTGTAAAACTCTTTGATTGAAATATCCATTTTCATGAAAACATTTAAAAGTCACACAATTTAGAAAGGAATAAATTTAAAGATATTTTTTAATCAAAGCGTCCCATACCACTTTGAATATTTTTAAAGTAATTAACATTTTAAAACATTCATGTCCCTTTAAATAAATCCTTAAAACCATTTTTCAAACATGGAAATTAATGAGAATGGTTTAGAAGAATAAATCTTTAAAACATTTAAAATGATGTTGACATAGAAGAAATCAAAACTATTTGAGAGAAATATCTCTTTTTTGAAATAATTTAAGAGTCAAATAATTATAAAAGAAAAAATTTACTTTGAAAATATTCTTATAAGCTTGTAAGGGAATATTCGATGATTTTATAACAATGGAAAATAGCTGCACCCACCGTATAAGTTAAAAAAAAGACATTCTTACCTTAATTTTATCGAAAAGGTTAAAAAGGATCTTGTTTGGAAAAATACGGAAAGATTCCTTTATAAACATCTTATAAAAAGTCAAAAAAGGGTATAAATGACTTTAAACCATAGTCTGTAAAATATTAAGAATTATTTGAAATACATTTTTAAGAATCATGGATGTGGATAGGTAATTACGTATAAACAACCTCAGATAATGAAGAGATTGTGAAATAAAACCTTACCTTGTACTTTTCCTTGATCGAGGGTAGGTTAACCACCTGTATAATGGTGAAATAATTGTTATTAAATTATACAATAATCATATACATTGATATGATATCATATATGAACTTTTAACATTGCTTTGTTAATAATATCGTAGTATTATCGTCATTTCGGGTGTTAACTTACTCGTTTTCTTTTATATGTTTTGTTACATAAGCCATGTTTGTTATGGATAGGTTGTAACACCCCGAGCTTCCACGATACGCTTCTCATTCAATAATGAAATAGCTTGCATTGTACGCAACTTCGAGTTCTAAAACACCGCGACTAATCAAAGTAGCCGTTATGAATAGTAATAACCACTTTTTAAAATTATAGAAATTTTATATTTCAAAATGGACTTCATTTTTGTATTCGTAATATCGAAATTATCCTAAGTTGAATTTTTTGTAACTTTCTGAGAACTTCCAATTTTTTTATGAATAGTGAAAAATACATAAAACAAATTTTTTAATCAAAATAATTTATTGTGATAAATTATACTATTTAGTGGTTTTAAAGTATAATTAGAATATATTTTTACCATTTTATCCAATGGTGGTCATTAGAATTAATTTAACATTGAAATTGGACATAAACAATTGCCAATCTTTTGATATAAATTGTTTCTTAAAAACACGCTATTTGTTGTGACAGCGGGAATTAATTATAAAATTAATTAATGAAACTTATATGTTTGGAATTTTGTAAAATAGACATCATTTTTGAATTTGGAATATCAATTATAGCTTAGGGTGAAATTTTGGCATTGTTCTGAAAAACTTCAATTTTTGATGAATAGTGAAACCACTAAGTGGTAGTTAAATAACTGATTTTTCGTTTAAATGAAATATTACCACTTCTGTGATTTTATTTTCAAAAATCCGACATACATGGTTGTCATTAAGAAGTAAAATGTGGTTCAATGAGATTAAAATAATTTTTTGGTGAATAGTAACTTTTAAGTTCTAAATCGCGATTAGAGGTAATTAGTGTAGTTTAAGGTAAAAATAATGTTTTAATAATATGAGATGAGCTTGACACTTGTCCTACTCATATTGGATGAGTCATGGCCGACCAATACAACCCATGGGTCAACTTGGGGACCCCATGGAGCCACTTTAGTTGGAAAATGACATTAATATATATTTATTTAATGTTAAAATTAAATTGACACAAACATGAGTTGTTTTACTAAAACAGTTTTTAAGTGGGGTTACACAAATCCAAATTTTGATTATAAATATTCATTAGAAATCTAAAAAGATTTCCTACATCATAGTATTTTTTTTATAATTTTTAGACATTAAATAAATTAAATTATTTATGACATCATTATGATGCAGTGATGACCTCATTATTTAACGATTTTAATAAAATGAAAAGATAATGTAAAATAAAAGGCTTAAACTTGTACAAAGACTATTGGATGGGTATATTTAGAACCCTTATCACCTTAGCCACGAATTATATAAGTGTGGTACCTTTAGAATCCGAAAAGAATTGTGTAATAATGTAACATTTCAATCTTTCCAAAAGAGCCCCTCCTCTCCACTTATAAAAGGCCCCCACCTCTCCCACCTTATTCACACCTTCAAGCCATTTGGCTCGGCCAAACTCTGCCCAAATACTCTCCCAACTTCCCCCTATTACTCCTAGAATCCTCACTTTGGGAAGAACTCTTCCCAAGTAAGCCTTTGGCTCAAATCAAAAAGAGTTACCCGATTTTGAGGTAATGTCTTCTCTAATGTTGTTTTGTTTTATTTTTCTTCTCCAACCCCCTAAACTCTTTTTATTCATTTATTTTGTAACAAAACCAGTATCATAAATATACTAGGATGTTGTTATAAGAAGGATTCGAGCTACACTTACACACACCTACATCTAATGGTTAAAGAACATACGGTTTCTGTGGATGGTGAATTTCTGCCTCACGAAACGATGATTGTTCAACACTCATATAACACCTTCAAAGGTGGCCATTAAGATGTCACTATATTTATATATGATATAAAATATGTTTATATTTTACTTATGCTTCTGTATTTCTCATTTATGGCATACTTTATGATTTCCATTATGGGTAAAATGCGATAATTTCATTTTAGGAAGTGCGGACTACCGCCCCCTCAAAGTGATTTGAATCGTTAATGCCATATGTGGGATGTATAAAGGATGGATTAAATGGTATTATACACTATATTATACTTTAGTTATATTATAAATTTATATCATTATGATTTCATTCCATTAAATACGAAATAGAAATGAAAGTAGCGTTCATGCGTACGTACGGCTTACCGTCTCCATGAACGGTGCATTTCATTTATTACCTCTAAATGTTACGTGACATTATGAATGAATGTATATACTGTATATATATGATATATATGATATCTACATCATGAATATAATTCTGGATATAATGGATATTTCACCACATGAACAACTTGTAATTATAAGAAGTTTATTTTTGACTCAAGTACCAAAGATCGACAAAACGACCGTTATTAACTTAAATAATTAAATAAAGTTCATAACATGGTAATAAGGGATATAAAAGGAATAATGAACATGAAAAAGGTTCTTAAGTAAATATAAATTAACTCTAGTTTATTATTCAGGAGGTTAAAGAACGGTCGAGTCAGGACAAGACGCAAGGTAGGGGAACTTCTTAACCCAACTTCCATTCTTTGGGTTAATCTCCTACTTTCAAATTATGTCATGATATTATTATGTCTTATTTTGTATTCTTTATGTGTACCTATAGTGAATACACATAATATATCTATTTTATTTTAAAAATTATCTTTGTAAGGACTTCGTCTCAATCTCCTTTCATTGAGGCATATTTGGTTTTATACACAAATTTCTTTTATACGGTGTATAAACCACTTTGACTTTTACGTTTATTCAAAAAGAATCTTTTTTATACGAAGCGTTTACTAAATAAAAAAATGGAATGTTTTTGTCGTACGTATGCGGCGACAATGACTTCTCCGCCGCCGTGACCACTATTTGAGTTTCGGCTTCCTCTACAAGCCATACCCTTTTTTTGAAGAATAAATACCATGTTATACTTTTCTTTTATTTTGGTATTGGAAATGGTTTTGAAAGTGTTTTTATTATATCAATGTGTTGTATTGATATCTTGTGATTGAAATGTGGAAATGTTATGTTTCCTTTATGCATGTTTTATGTGATACGATTATTTTATGGTTTATGAGATGTTTAAACCTGTTCATATGAGGAATGTATTGGACTTAATAAGTGACGGGTGGAGCCCGCTATAGCTCCTCGATGCATCGGTAGGTCTCATGAGACAACTAGACGTGGAATTGGCCGAGGCCCTTTCCCAATTTGATTTATGGTTTTGGCCAAGGCCTTAATCATTTTAGACGTCTTGGCCGAGGCCTTGACAAAATGTTTCAGAATGTCTGGCATTATACATTCCCTCATTATGAAAGTGGTTATTGATATTACATGTGATTATTCGACCAGTAGAATATCCATGTGAGGAAGTAAATGGAATTATTTCATTTTAATTTTTCCATATTATGTTGATGTTCAAGTTTAAAAGGCTTTTGTTTTAGTCATACATTGCCTTAAATGTTTATGTTTATTTATGAAAGCTTCCACAATATTGTTATCCTTACTGAGCATCTGAGCTCACCCCTTTCAATGTTTTAATATTTTCCAGGATGTGAAGAAGTATTTTATGAATGACCTGCAGGGATAGTCAGAAGAGGATATGAGTGTGGACTATGAAGACTTTGTTATTGTAGTTTTTCACTTTATGATGTAATGTAACATTTATGAATGTATCTAGTGTTTCCAAGGCTACTAAACTAATCGGTCTTTCGAGACTTGATCTTTTGTGATCATGCCAATGTTACGAAGTAATGCACCGACTCCGGGTAGCTGGGGTCGGGGCGTTACAGTTGGTATTAGAGGCAGTTTAGTACAAACCTTGGAAGCTAGATTTAGATAAACTCTGATTAGAGAACGTAGACCTAAGATGAACTTTGAGGATTAGTATAGAATAACTTCCTAGAATTTTGGTATTGTAGAGATTTTGTGAGTTTTCCGAGAAATACATCCCTGTCTGGATACGAGCAGGTAGAGGCGGCTCTGACACAGATGTTCCTAGGGGTAAAACCCCAAAACACCGCTTTGAGCTAGACTCGAACGGGAACTGGTGCACGACAACGGGCCTTGCTGCACTCTTGGTTACGACACTCCCGGGGGATATGCTTAGGATAACTCTCATTTTCTTTACAAATCATTATGAAGGGTTTATGAGTATATACTTCCTCAAAGAAAACATTTTTATGATTATGGATTATATCCATAAATAGTTCAATTTATGTTAAGTGTTTTATAAGTATGGGATTATGTATTTTGATTCATAAACTGATCTAGTTTATGCAATTGTTTAGAAATGGCGCCTAGTGGAAGGAATGGAAACCGTATCAATGCACGCACTCCGTGTAGGGATTGCCCTCCTGCTCAAGATAATTATTGTGGAGCTGGAGATACAACTGGTGCTGATCAACTTATTATCATACTGGGACAACTCACTCAGGTTATGAATAATAACCTTACTCATATGGAGCACCCTGATCCGCAACGTGGAGGATCAATGTTAGACAACTTCATGAGGCAACAACCACCAACCTTCAATGGGAGTACAAATCCTATAATAGCTGAGCAATGGATAAATTCCTTAGAGAAAATATTCCATGCCTTGGGGAGTAGTGAAAGGGAGAAGGTTGTCATGGCAGTTTACCGCCTCACTGGAGATGCCGATCAGTGGTGGTCGCTGATTCAAAACACAAAGGAAGATGATGACGTATCAAATATGGAATGGGGGGAGTTCAAAGAGCTTTTCTTAGAAAAATACTTTCCTCGTGACCATCAAGCAGAAATGGAAAGGAAATTTCTGAGTTTGAGGCAGAAGGAGGATGAGAATGTCGCAAAGTATGAGGCTAACTTTACAAGGTTAGCGAGGCATGCTGCCGATTATATACGTAACCCAAGAAGTAAGATTGACCATTTCTTTGATGGGTTAAAACCATTTCTCCGTAGAGCTTTAGTATCACAATCCTTCTCATCATACGAAGATATTGTCTCGTGTGCTATCAAGACAGAAAAGGAATTCTCTAAGTCTTATGACAACAAAGTAAAGCAAGAGAAGAAGAGAACGGGGGAACAAGAGACAGATAAAGGGAAAAAGGGAAAGAAGGATTTTCCATTATGTGATAATTGTGCGAAGAATCACCCTGGTACGTGCCTAAAAGGAATGGGAGTTTGTTATAAATGTGGAGAAAAGGGTCACCGGGCTCGTGATTGTAAGGGAAAGAAAGAGGCTGTCAAAGTTGAATGCTACAATTGTAGGGAAATGGGGCATTATGAAAATGAATTTCCTAAGCGTCAAGGAAACTTAACTCAGAAAAGGCCAAGGGATCAAGGCCAATCTTATGCTGTGACTACAGTTGAAGCGGAATAATTAATGTATTGGTTCTTTTGGACTCAAAGATTATATTCTGGTTATAAGAATAATGTGATATATATATATGGATTGTACTGCAGTACTTTTTGATTTTAGTAAGGTTTTAATATGATTAAGGTAATCATATTTTTAGTATGTGACAATAAGAGAAACTTTTCTTTGTTTGGGGAATCTGATGTTACAATTGATTTTGGAATTAAGAGACCTTTTAGAGAAAGTCTGGACAGAGGTATTTTGGATAACTATAAAGGCTGGAGTGGATTAAGTTGATCTTTGGATAGTATTGTTTAAGGTTAAAGGATTTCTGAAGATTATTTTTGGAATATTATAATACTATAGTTTTAGGAAAAGGACAACCTGCAGGGTGGGGAATAACCCGTCACGTCGGACAAAGCTGCAGGAATCGAACCCACAACCATAGTGCGACAAGCCTTTATTTCCTACCACTATCCTACAGGAAGTCCATGGTTAATACAAAATAATTTTACTAATCTAAATGGTATGTGTTAAAATTTGGAACCTTATACAATTAGGATAAGTATAATATTTTTGAGTTCTATTATCTTTTTGAGTGAAAGATGAGTTGAAGGTTGAAACTCTAATTGTCAAGCATAAATATATATATACCTATCTCTTATTCAAATAATAAATTAATTCTTAAACTTTAGTAAAGGGATATTAAAACAAAAAAAAAAGTGTTATCCTAATACCTTATGTCTTGTTGAACTGATGATATTTTAAATCAACATAGATTGAAGGCTTTGAGGCCCTCAATTTGACAGTTGATTGTGATTGATGACCTCAATCACTCCCTACAAATATTTAGGTTTTTCCTCCAATTATATGTCTCTAATTGCCACCAATGTTCTTCTAATCGAGATCATAATTGGGTGGTGACTTTTTCATTTCCCTTTCCCTCTTATTAAGGCTAAATTTTATTAATCTTATTTCTGATGTGGGTTTTCCACAAAGGTATTTTATCTTTTCAACCTTTTATTTTCAAAGAAAAATTTCAAATTGCGAGGACGCAATTTATTGAAGGAGGGGAGAATGTAACACCCCGAGCTTCCACGATACGCTTCTCATTCAATAATGCAGTAGCTTGCATTGTACGCAACTTAGAGTTCTAAAACACCGCGACTAATCAAAGTAGCCGTTATGAATAGTAATAACCACTTTTTAAAATTATAGAAATTTTATATTTCAAAATGGACTTCATTTTTGTATTCGTAATATCGAAATTATCCTAAGTTGAATTTTTTGTAACTTTCTGAGAACTTCCAATTTTTTTATGAATAGTGAAAAATACATAAAACAACTTTTTTAATCAAAATAATTTATTGTGATAAATTATACTATTTAGTGGTTTTAAAGTATAATTAGAATATATTTTTACCATTTTATCCAATGGTGGTCATTAGAATTAATTTAACATTGAAATTGGACATAAACAATTGCCAATCATTGGATATAAATTGTTTCTAAAAAACACGCTATTTGTTGTGACAACGGGAATTAATTATAAAATTAATTAATGCAACTTATATGTTTGTAATTTTGTAAAATAGACATCATTTTTGAATTCGGAATATCAATTATAGCTTACGGTGAAATTTTGGCATTGTTCTGAAAAACTTCAATTTTTGATGAATAGTGAAACCACTAAGTAGTAGTTAAATAACTGATTTTTCGTTTAAATGAAATATTACCACGTCTGTGATTTTATTTTCAAAAATACAACATACATGGTTGTCATTAAGAAGTAAAATGTGGTTCAATGAGATTAAAATAATTTTTTGGTGAATAGTAACTTTTAAGTTCTTAATCGCGATTAGAGGTAATTAGTGTAGTTTAAGGTAAAAATAATATTTTAATAATATGAGATGAGCTTGAAACTTTTCCTACTCCTATTGGATGAGTCATGGTGACCAAGACAACCCATGGGTCAACTTGGGGACCCCATGGAGCCACTTTAGTTGGAAAATGACATTAATATATATTTATTTAATGTTAAAATTAAATTGACACAAACATGAGTTGTTTTACTAAAACGGTTTTTAAGTGGGGTTACAAAAGTCCAAATTTTGATTATAAATATTCATTAGAAATCTAAAAAGATTTCCTACATCATAGTATTTGTTTTATAATTTTTAGACATTAAATAAATTAAATTATTTATGACATCATTATGATGCAGCGATGACCTCATTATTTAACGATTTTAATAAAATGAAAAGATAATGTAAAATCCAAGGCTTAAACTTGTCCAAAGACTATTGGATGGGTAGATTTCGAACCCTTATCACCTTATCCACGAATTATATAAGTGTGGGACCTTTAGAATCCGAAAATCATTGTGTAATAATGTAACATTTCAATCTTTCCAAAAGAGCCCCTCCTCTCCACTTATAAAAGGCCCCCACCTCTCCCACCTTATTCACACCTTCAAGCCATTTGGATCGGCCAACCTCTGCCCAAATACTCTCCCAACTTCCCCCTATTACTCCTAGAATCCTCACTTTGTGAAGAACTCTTCCCAAGGAAGCCTTTGGCTCAAATCAAAAAGAGTTACCCGATTTTGAGGTAATGTCTTCTCTAATGTTGTTTTGTTTTATTTTTCTTCTCCAACCCCCTAAAATCTTTTTATTCATTTATTTTGTAACAAAACCAGTACAATCAATATACTAGGATGTTGTTATAAGAATGATTCGAGCTACACTTACACACACCTACATCTAATGGTTAAAGAACATACGGTTTCTGTGGATGGAGAATTTCTGCCTCACGAAACGATGATTGTTCAACACTCATATAACACCTTCAAAGGTGTCCATTAAGATGTCACTATATTTATATATGATATAAAATATGTTTATGTTTTACTTATGCTTCTGTATTTCTCATTTATGGCATACTTTATGATTTCCATTATGGGTAAAATGCGATAATTTCATTTTTGGAAGTGCGGACTACCGCCCCCTCAAAGTGATTTGAATCGTTAATGCCATATGTGGGATGTATAAAGGATGGATTAAATGGTATTATACACTATATTATACTGTAATTATATTATAAATTTATATCATTATGATTTCATTCCATTAAATACGAAATAGAAATGAAAGTAGCGTTCATGCGTACGTACGGCTTACCGTCTCCATGAACGGTGCATTTCATTTCTTACCTCTAAATGTTACGTGACATTATGAATGAATGTATATACTGTATATATATGATATATATGATATCTACATCATGAATATAATTTTGGATATAATGGATATTTCACCACATGAACAACTTGTAATTATAAGAAGTTTATTTTTGACTCAAGTACCAAAGATCGACAAAACGACCGTTATTAACTTAAATAATTAAATAATGTTCATAACATGGTAATAAGGGATATAAAAATAATAATGAACATGAAAAAGGTTCTTAAGTAAATATAAATTAACTCTAGTTTATTATTTAGGAGGTTAAAGAACGGTCGAGTCAGGACAGGACGCAAGGTAAGGGAACTTCTTAACCCAACTTCCATTCTTTGGGTTAATCTCCTACTTTCAAATTATGTCATGATATTATTATGTCTTATTTTGTATTCTTTATGTGTACCTATAGTGAATACACATAATATATCTATTTTATTTTAAAAATGATCTTTGTAAGGACTTCGTCTCAATCTCCTTTCATTGAGGCATATTTGGTTTTATACACAAATTTCTTTTATACGGTGTATAAACCACTTTGACTTTTACGTTTATTCAAAAGGAATCTTTTTTATACGAAGTGTTTACTAAATGACAAAAGGGAATGTTTTTGTCGTACGTATGCGGTGACAATGAATTCTCCGCCGCCGTGACCACTATTTGAGTTTCGGATTCCTCTACAAGCCATACCATTTTTTTTGAAGAATAAATACAATGTTATACTTTTCTTTTATTTTGGTATTGGAAATGGTTTTGAAAGCATTTTTATTATATCAATGTGTTGTATTGATATCTTGTGATTGAAATGTGGAAATGTTATGTTTCTTTTATGCATGTTTTATGTGATACGATTATGTTATGGTTTATGAGATGTTTAAACCTGTTCATATGAGGAATGTATTGGACTTAATAAGTAACGGGTGGAGCCCGCTATAGCTCCTCGATGCATCAGTAGGTCTCATGAGACAACTAGACGTGGAATTGGCCGAGGCCCTTTCCGAATTTGATTTATGGTTTTGGCCGAGGCCTTAATCATTTTAGACGTCTTGGCCGAGGCCTTGACAAAATGTTTCAGAATGTCTGGCATTATACATTTCCTCATTATGAAAGTGGTTATTGATATTGCATGTGATTATTCGACCAGTAGAATATCCATGTGAGGAAGTAAATGGAATTATTTCATTTTACTTTTTCCATATTATTTTGATGTTCAAGTTTAAAAGGATTTTGTTTTAGTCATACATTGCCTTAAATGTTTATGTTTATTTATGAAAGCTTCCGCAATATTGTTATCCTTACTGAGCATCTGAGCTCACCCCTTTCAATTTTTTAATATTTTCCAGGATGTGAAGAAGTATTTTATGAATGACCTGCAGGGATAGTCATAAGAGGATATGAGTGTGGACTATGAAGACTTTGTTATTGTAGTTTTTCACTTTATGATGTAATGTAACATTTATGAATGTATCTAGTGTTTCCAAGGCTACTAAACTAATCGGTCTTTCGAGACTTGATCTTTTGTGATCATGCCAATGTTACGAAGTAATGCACCGACTCCGGGTAGCTGGGGTCGGGGCATTACATAGGTTGTATCTTATTCATATCCAGAATTATATAAAGTCCTTAAACATTATTTTTAATCATCAAATGCAAATTATACTTGAATGGATATGATGGGGAATGAATCTCATCACGTTCGTGGAGACGGTAGTCCGTACGTATGAACGAGAGACAATATCATTATTTTGATTTTAAAATAATATATAATTGGATGGTATATCATATATACAGAATCATTATCATGTTATATTTATTATTTACATCAATTAAACATCATTATCATACCCATCCAAATAATAATGTATTGAATAACAATTACACCACGACGTGGAGATGGTAGGCCGTACGTACGCATGTATGGTGACATGTCATTAAAAGGACGGATAAAATAATGAATATAGAGGTAATATATTTTTAATAACATCATAGTATATAGAATATACTGGATTTATTATTTTATAATGGAAATAACAAATAAAAAAGAAGTGGAAGAAGAAAGTAACTTGAAAGAGGGTGGTGAAATCATTACCTCTTCTACGGGTTCTTCCTTTTGATTTGATCAAAAGGGATCCTTAAGTTGGTTTTATGACTAAAAGAAGGCCTCTAGGATGAATTTAGGGAAGTTCAGAGAATATTTGGGCAGGGTTTTTCTGAGCCAAAAGGCTTTGAGGGTATTAATTTGAGAGAAGGGGGAGTGCCATTTTATAAGAGGGGTGAGGGGCACCTTAGAAAAAACTAGAAATATTATTTTATAATAAATTCATATTCGGTTTATAATGGCTAAAAAGTGGATTATTCAAAGTATAAGGTGGGTATAAGTCGAAAAAAACTCAAAAAATAAGTTTTAGACGAGTTTGGGTCACTTTATTAACCTTATTTTTAGTTTTAACTCTTAGTTAATTAGTTTGACATTTACCATGTCACTTTGTATTTTTATATTATATGGTTAATAAACTTAATATATACTTTGAAGCGACCCCCAAGTGGTCCATTAATGATAAACCTATAATTATAAAAGTCCTTTGGCTGAATCTTAGATTTTTATGAATATAATATCAATTAATAATATAATATTTGTTTTAAAAACTCATTTATGTCAATTTTGACAGTATTCACTAATTGATTTTTGTTAAAGTCATAAAAACTTTATTAATTCAAAAAAAAATTCATTTAAGAAATCCTAACATGTCATATTAACCAATAAAATTCTTTTATGGCATCAAAATTTTCAAATTATATTTATTTTAACATTTATAATACCAATTATTTGCTTCTTTCATTAATAAGAAAAATACTGCATCATTATTGTGTCATAAATAAATTTAATTATTAAATTTCTAAAAATTATAAATAAAATACCATTGTGTAATAAATATTTTTATCTTTATAATGAATATTTATAGTCTAAATTATAACATATATAACCCTATGTAAAAATTTATTTTCTAAAAGATACATGCTTATGTCATTTTTGTATTTACTTTAACTTAATTAATATAAAGTGTCACTATCACTTATAAGTGGCTCCATGGGGTCCCAAAATAGACCCAAATATTCCCATGGTCAGAAATATATCAACCAATAGGGTTAGGACATGTTTTAGGGTAATTTAATATTATTATAATATTAGTTTTTTACCCTTATTTACCTGATTTACCCTTTAACCATGGTAAATAAAATATTTACCGAAGTAATTATTCAAAATATCTAAAAATAAGAGTTACCTATTTAAAAAATTTGGGCATCCTGATTCCAAATATGGAATCCATTTTTCCAAATTCAAAATATAGAAGTGGAAAAAATTAATTTAAAATTAATTCCCGCTGTCAAAACAAAAAAGCGTGTTTTTAAGAAACAATAACTAGCAAAAGATTGACACTTGTTTATGTCCGGTTTAAATGTGAAATTATGTCCAATGAAAAAAATTGTATTAAATGGTAAAAATATATTCTAAATATACTTTAAAACCACTCAAATTCATAATTTATCACTATTAATTATTTTTATTAAAAAAGGTTTTTTTAATTAAAATTTATTAATTTTCACTATTCATCAAAATATGAAAGTTATTAGAAAAGTACAAAAAATTCACCCTAAGCTAATTTTGATATCCCGAATCCAAAAATGAAGTCCATTTTGAAGGATAAAATGTATAAAGTTTGAAAAATTAGGTATTAATATTCATAACGGCTAGTTTGATTGGTTGTGGTGTGTGTTAGAACTCGAAGTTGCGTACAACACACACTACTGTCTTATTCAAAGAGAAGCTTACCATGGAAGATTGGGATGTTACATTCTCCCTTCCGTCAATAAATTGCGTCCTCGCAATTTATTCTCAGTTTTGGAAACTTGGGGTTGACATTTCAAAATATCTTAGTTGAAATCCCACACCAAAAAATGGATTAATGAGGCCTATATTTAAAATGAAGAGTGGTAAGTATAAAGGTTACCAAAAATAACACATACTAGGGTTCCATGTAGGAAAACATGGATATGGAAGAGAAATATAACCATCAATATCTGATGGAGAGTGGTAAATAACATGGCTATGAAAAGGCCAATAATCACAAAGCCATAAATTTGTGATGATCTAAGGTACCATCTTGGAAAACGTTTTTATTCTAAGTTACTTTTCATAATGTTGCGGAATTTATTTATGATATTGGATAAGATCATAAGGAGATATAATTAATTTATAATTAGAGTTTTATCCATTAATAAATTTCTACCACAAACTCATCTTTCACCCCAAAACATAATACAACTCAAAAATACTCTATTTATCCTAATCGTATAGGGTTCCAAATATAATGAATTTATAATTCACATATCAGACCCTTCAAAAAAAGAAACTACATTATACCATCCAGGAACTTCACATAACCCAGTGGTAGGCGATAAATCCCAATCACACTATGGTTGTGGGTTCGATTCCCGCAGCTTTTTCTGACGCGACGGGTTGTCACACGGTCTGTGTGTTGTCCTTTTATAAAAATCCAAAAATAACCTTTCAAACTTATTCCATTACAACCTTTAGACTTATCCAAAATAATTCTATCCAAACTCACAATCCAAAATTTATAAGGAAGGTAAATATAATTAAGATCTTTTTTCCACGTAATAACATGTGAATACCTTCATCATGCATTCTTTTAAAATATGGTAACACCCTGAATTACCATAAAACCTTATTGATTACATTCATGCTCCCTTATTATTTATAGAATACTATATATATTCTTTTTATCCAAAAAATTTGAATATTTCAACAATGATGAAATAAACAAACCATTAATCAGTGCCAAGGTAGTTAATAATATCTAATATAATTTATCCAAATCAACCATCTCTTATTCCAAATTTACTACCTCAGTATCAAGACCATATTAAGGATTACCTTTCCTTCAACCATGTATTTTCAAAAAAAATTAACTTGCTGTTGAGTCACTTTTTATAGTACCATATAATCTCAAATCCTCAATGAAATAGTACTGTAGTATAATACTTATTTATCTCCATAATTCATATAACCAGTACATCATTGATACAACACTCAAATGAAATAATTCTTTAATAACAACATAAGAAAACTAGTCATTTCTCTTCATATATGGTAGTATCATAACTTTATTATTATCCAATAGCATCATTTGGGCATACTCTGATGATTTGAACACTGATTCACGTAGTGTCCCCACTCCTTGCAGATGAAGCATTTTACATTTGAAACCTTTTTCTGACCCTTACAGTCACGTACTTGGTGTCCTTTTTTTCCACACTTATAACAAACTCCCATTCCCTTTAGGAAAGTTCCAGGGTGTTTCTTCCCACAGTTATCACATATGGGAAAATTCTTCTTTTCCCTCTTCTATTTATCCTCTTTCTCTCTTTAATCCTTTTCTTCTCTTACTTCCCTTCAAAGCCAAAGGACTCAAAGAATTCTTTACTTATCTTATTAACACATGATATTATTTCTTCATATATTAAGAAAACATGAGAGACTATTTACCTTCTAAATGTTGGCTTAATACCATGGAAGATATGATCCTTATTACTCTTTGGATCATATGTATTTCTAGAGTTCACATTCCTTCTACTGGGTGCCATTTCTATACAATGGCGTACACTAGGCCAGTTTATGAATTGCAATGAATAATTCGAAACTTGTAAAATACCTAATGTAAAATTAATAGTTTATGGATATAATCCATAATCATAAAAATGTTTTCTTTGAGTAAGTATATACTCATAATCCCTTCATAATGGTTTGTAAATAAAATGAGAATTATCCTAAGCATATCAACTGGGAGTGTTGTAACCAAGAGTGCAGCAAGGCCCTTTTTCGTGCACCAGTTCCCGTTCAAGTCTAGCTCAAAGCAGTGTTTTCGGGTTTTACCCCTAGGTACATCTGTGCCAGAGCCACCTCTACCTGCTCGTATCCATACAGGGATGTATTTCTTGGAAAACTCACAAAATCTCCACAATACCAAAATTCTAGGAAGTTCTTATATATTAATCCTCAAAGTCTATCTTAGGGATATGTTCTCTAATCAGAGTTTATCTAAATCTAGTTTCCAAGGTTATTGCTAAACCTCCCTCTGATACCAACTATAATGCCCCGACCCTAGTTACCCAAAGTCGGTGCATTATTTTAATACATTGGCATGATCACGAGGAAATCATGTCCTGAAAGACCGATCAATTTAGAAATCTTGGAAAATAGATTACATACAATAACATTACATTACAATTTGAAACATAAAACACAGCTTAAATAGTTCTTTGAGAATTCCATTATTCCCTTTAGCTTAACCCTGCATATCAATCATAATACACTTCTTTGAATCCTAGGAAAAATAAAACACGGAAAGGGGTGAGCTCAAACACTTAGTAAGGGTAAACAGTACATCAGAAGATAACATAAATATTAAGCATGGAGAATAATTGAAACCACATGCCTTTACCAATAATAAACATGAATACTTTTATGGCAAGAATATGATCTGAGTAAATAAAGCCATAATAAAACATAATCATGGGTATTCTACTAGTCAAATGACCACATGAACCATCAATATTAATTCCATAATGAGGGAATGTATAATGCCAGACATTCTGAAATATTTTTTCAAGGCCTTGGCCATGATATCTAAAAATGTTTAAGGTCTCGGCCAAAACCATATATCAAATTGGGAAAGGCCTCGACCAATTCCATGTCTAGTTGTCTCATGAGACCTACAGATGCATCGAGGAGCTATATTAGGATCCACCCATCACTTACTATGTCCAATACATTCCTCATATGAAAGGGTTGAAACATAACATAAACATTCGTATAAGAACTAGGATACGAAATGTCAATACTTTAACCATAAACCATGAATGGTATAAAAATAACACATCCACAGTCAAACATATCACAAAACCTTCAATACAATATGGAAGTTTTGTATCATAATAAATCAAATTCAAAACAAGTTTAAAATCCATTAAAGGATTTGACATAGATGGAAATGATTTGTAAAACTCCTTGATTGAAATATCCCTTTTCATAAAAACATTTAAAATTCACACAATTTATAAAGGAAAACATTTAAAGATATTTTTGAATCAAAGTGTCCCATACCAATTTGAATCTTTTTAAAGTAATTAACATTTTAAAACATTCATGTCCCTTTAAATAAATACTTAAAACCATTTTTCAAACACGGACATTAATTTTGTCAAAAAGGTTAAAAAGGACCTTGTTTGGAAAACAACAGAAAGATTCCTTTATAAACATCTTATAAAAATTCAGACAAGGGTATAAATTACTTTAACACATAGTCTATAAAATAGTAAGAATGATTTGAAATACATTTTTAAGAATCATGGATGTGGATGATAAAGAGGTCCTAGTAGGTAATTACGTATAAACAACCTCGGATAATGAAGAGATTGTGAAATAAAACCTTACCTTGTACTTTTCCTTGATCGAGGGTAGGTTAACCTCCTGTATAATCATGAAATAATTTTTATTAAATTATACAATAATCATATACATTAATGTGATATCATATATGATCTTTTAACATTGCTTTGTTAATTATATCTTAGTATTATCGTCGTTTCGGGTGTTAACTTACTCATTTTCTTTTTTATGTTTTGTTACATAAGCCATGTTTGTTATGGATAGGTTGTATCTTATTCATATAAAGAATGATATCAAGTCCTTAAACATTATTTTTAATCATCAAATGAGAATTATACTTGAATGGATATGATGGGGAATGAATCTCATCGCATTCGTGGAGACGGTAGTCCGTATGTACGCACGAGCGACAATATCATTATTTTGATATTAAAATAATATATAATTGGATGATATATCATATATAAAGAATCATTATCATTTTATATTTATTATTTACATCAATTACACATCATTATCATACCCATACGAATAATAATGTCTTGAATAACAATTACACCACGACGTGGAGAAGGTAGACCGTACGTACGCAGGTATGGTGACATGTCATTCAAAGGATTGATAGAATACTGAATATGGTTGTACCATATTTTTAATAACATCACAGGTTATAGAAGATACTGGAGTTATTATTTTAGAATGGAAATAACAAAGAAAGAAGAAGTGTAAGAAGAAAGGAACTTGAAAGAGGGTGGTGAAATCATTACCTCTTCTTCGGGTTCTTTCTTTTGATTTGATCAAAAGGGATCCTTAAGTTGGTTTTATGACTAAATAAAGGCCTCTAGGATGAAGTGAGGGAAGTTGAGAGAATATTTGGGTAGATTTTGGCTGATCCAAAAGGCTTTGAGGGTATGAATTTGAGATAAGGGGGAGTGCCCTTTTATAAGAGGGGTGAGGGGCACCTTAGGAAAATCTAGAAATATTATTTTATAATAAATTAATATTTGGTTTATAATGGCTTCAAAGTGTATTATTTAAAGTCTAATATGGGGATAGGTCGAAAAAAACTCAACCAATAGGTTTTAGATCGGTTTGAGTCACTTTATTAACCTTATCTTTTAGTTTTAACTCTTAGTTAATTAGTGTGACATTTACCATGTCACTTTGTATTTTTATATTATATGGTTAATAAACTTACTATATACTTCCAAGAGACCCCCCAAGTTTTCCATTAATGATAAAAATATCATTATACAAGTCCTTTGGACAAACCTTATATTTTTATGAATGGAATATCAATTAATAATATAATATTTTTTTAAAAAACTCATTTATGTCAATTTTGGGACTATTCACTAATTGATTTTTGTTAAAGTCATAAAAACTTTATTAATTAGAAAAAAATTAATTTAAGAAATCATAACATGTAATATTAACCAATAAAATTATTTTATGGCATCAAAACGTTCAAATTATATTTATTTTAACATTTATAATAACAATTATTTGATTCTTTCATTAATAAGGAAAATACATCATCATTATTGTGTCATAAATATATTTAATTATTCAATTTCTAAAAATTATAAATAAAATAAAATTATGTAGGAAATATTTTTATCTTTATAATGAATATTTATAGTCTAAAATATAACATATATAACCCTATGTAAAAATTTATTTTCTAAAAGATATATGCTTATGTCATTTTTGCATTTACTTTAACTTAATTAATATAAAGTGTCATTATCACTTAAAGGTGGCTCCATTGGGTCAAAAAATCGACCCAAAGATGACCATGGTCAGAAAGGTATCATCAAATAGGGTTAGGACATGTTTCAGGGTAATTTATATTATTATAATATTATTTGTTACCCTTATTTACCAGATTTACCCTTTAACCATGGTAAATAAAATATTTACCGAAGTAATTATTCAAAATATATAAAAATAAGAGTTACCTATTTACACAATTTGGGAATCCTGATTCCATATATGGAATCCATTTTTCCAAATTCAAAACATAGAAGTGGTAGAAATTAATTTAAAATTAATTCCCACTATCAAAACAAAAAAGCGTGTTTTTAAGAAATAATAACTATCAAAAGATTGACACCTGTTTATGTCCGGTTTAAATGTGAAATTATGTCCAATGACCAATATTGTATTAAATGGTAAAAATATATTCTAAATATACTTTAAAACCACTCAAATTCATAATTTATCACTATTAATTATTTCGATTAAAAAAGTTGTTTTTAATTAAAATTTAGTAATTTTCACTATTCATCAAAATATGAAAGTTATCAAAAAAGTACCAAAAATTCACCCTAAGATAATTTCGATATCCCGAATCCAAAAATGAAGTTCATTTTGAAAGATAAAATGTATAAAATTTCAAAAAGTGGGTATTACTATTCATAACGGCTAGTTTGATTGGTTGTGGTGTGTGTTAGAACTCGAAGTTGCATACAACACACACTAATGTATTATTCAAAGAGAAGCGTACCGTGGAAGATTGGGGTGTTACAATCTAGATCTCCAATAGGCTTTTAATCACCTAAAAATTTCTCCCAGATTTAAGGGGGTCGACTCTCAAGATTTGGGAGGAAAAGGAAATTGGGATTATGAAATATTAGGAAACTAAAAGGGGTCACGAGACTTAACTTGAGTTAGATCCAAAATTTTTGGATCTACAACTATATGCCACATGGTTTGGTAGACAATGTGCCAACTTTTCATTGCTACTACCTTAATATGACCCCTAGAATAGTTGAATCACATGGTTAGAAAAAACATGTTCCAACTGTGTGTTTCCCATTGTTTTAAGGTGTACATTTTATCATAGGAATCCACATGGTTTGACTGAACAGTGTGCCAACTGTGTGATTACCTTGAGCCCACTATCTTCCCTTTCATGGTTTCTTGTATGAGGCGCATGATTTTTACTAACCATTCTCAAAACATGCACCTCTAGAAAATTCTCCAAAGCATGCCAAAAATCCTATGGACATCTCAAAACTTAACTCAATCAATATATATATACATAAAATACATAAATAAAGGGTTAAGTACCTAAAATTGGGGGTGATAAAATATCCCAGGTGTTTACAGATGAGATGTGTTGTGACCATGATGTGGGGCGATGTGGTGTGATGGCCCAGGTGTTTGTGAGTGAGATGTGATTTGTCCATGATAAGGGGAGGTGTGGTGTGATGAAACAAGTGTCTTCATATGAAATGTGATATGACCATGTTGTGGGGTGACATATTGTGGGGGTTTATGCATGGTAAGAGGATGGAACAAGATTGATGTCCTTCATGTTCACAATACCCTACTACTTGGCTATGGATATGATGTGAAGGCCTAGGTGTCCTCAGGGAAGACTTGATGTGACCATTCTGGGTTGGTGTCCTAGGTTTCTTTAGGCATTATATGAGATGTTACCATGCTATCAGGTAGTATTATATGTTATATAGATGATATGGGGATCCAGGATGTACAACATTGGGGTGTGAGAGTAGAAAATCAGTTGGAAAATGATTTAGGGAAACCTATTATCGATATGATTTATATTATGTTATTATACTTTTATTTTTTTATTTGTTTATCATTCCTTGGTGAGTGTGGTCTTGTTTATTTGACCTATTTAGGTATTTTTTGGTTTTACTATTTTCTCACGGGTGTATTAGTATGTTTCTTTCACATATGCATGAGAGACTTTGGTTTTCCCACTGAGTAAACCTATATACTCACCCTATGTATATAAAATTATTTTCAGGTATCCAAGAACATTATGTGGACTATATTGGACATTTCTATCTTGGACTATTGAACTTTTCCATATTTCTGCCTTATTTTTCTTTTGTATTTTGTACTTTGGAGACTTTCATTTATATACGTTCAATTTATTCTTGCATTGTGGGATGGTCCTTGGTTTTTAATTTATATTATTTCATGGATTTACTTGTGGTTTATTCTTCCTATCTCTTGATCCTATATTATTATAGAGGGTAATGCATCCCATTTATGAGATTTTTATACCCTCAATGGTAGTCTCCTACCCGCGGCCTACTGGAGGTGGGCCTTAGGGGTCATTATCTCTCTCCCTTAATTGAGATATCTTTGGTGGGAGGTGGATGTGGAATATAATGAGGATCAACCCTTCATATATGCTATATTGGGCTTACCCATTTCTCATATAAAATGATCAAGTACCATATCATGAGTAAAATATTTTATGCTTACACTATTCATTATAAAACCATTTAATAACCCTTTTAAACTAATATACAATTCACTTTGGATATTAAAATACCATTTTCTTTTAAAAACAAAATTTTAATATCAAAATACATAGCTAAGTGGAAATATATTTTTTATTTTAATAAAACATTAAATCTTGTAAAATAATCCAAATATCAAATAATGGTTATAGTGGAAGGAAAATCCATTGTCTCTGTATAAGTTAAAATAGAAAATTCCTTTTGTATTTTGTAAGGAAATTTAAAACGTTATATTAAATGATTCATTTTGAAAACATTTGAAAGGAAGTAAAAATTGATATAAAATTGATATTATAAAAATTTCACATCCAAGTAATTACATTCATAAAATCATATTTAAAACATGGAAATGATAGGGAAAGATTAAGAATATAGATATAAGAAATATTTAAAATGAGGATTTAAGTTAAAGTATCCCTTATATAAAATCATAAAAAGATTCATTTTTAAAATCATTGTAAATAAAGTAAAATATGGTAAAAAATTACCTTTAGAATAAATTTAATTATAAATAATAGTTTTCTTGAAATATCTAGAACATGGAAGAAAAAGAGTTGGAAGGGAAACTTTAAAAGAAGATTTTGAAAATCCCCTTACCTTAAGTCTAACTTGTCATGTGTGTTATTTATTTTTATGAATAATAAAATTATATTAATTATTTAATTTATTAGTAAAATTTTTAATGTTTATTATTTCTTTCATTTTAACTCTTACCATGATATAAACAATTAGTTAATCATTTAAGTTTACTTCGGATGTATTGATGGTCTTCAGCTTATATGTCAAAAATGTCTTTGGTAGGTTGACTATGGTCAAAGAGGTAATTATTATAGAATATATATAATAATAATCATGATATAATTATATTTTTTATAAAGAAATTATTATTTATAAAAAATCATGAAAGATGGTTATGAAAAATGAACTGCGTTACGATCATAGAGACGGTAGTCCGTACGTATGCAAGAGTAACTTTTCCTTTTTCCAACGATCATCATGGAAATAAGGTAAGTATTATTTTATATTTAAATAATGATAATAATATCATAAATATTTTATTATTTATTTAATTAAATTTATATATATCATCCATGTGATTTGGTGATGAAAAATGAATCACATCGATTCATGGAGGTGGTAGTACACAGTTATGCATGAAAAAATCAGCATATTTTAATGAATGGAAAGGTAAGAAAATATATGATATATTATATTTTAAGAATGATAAATATTTCATTAATATCATATATAAAAATTAAGTCCATCATCATGAACAACCGTTAAAGGAGATGAAGGAAAATGAATTACATTGGTTCGTGAGGTAGTAGTCCGCTGTACACACGAATGATGGTTTTGTTTCCTATTTTATGGAAGAGGAGATGAATGTAGGTTATGAAATTCACATAATTACATATCATTATATGGGATATAATTATTTTATTACATAATAATGGTTGAATAATACTCTAAGGAGGTGTAAGAAGAAATAAAAAAACACTCGGTTAAGAACGATACCTCTTTTTCGGATGACCTCTTTAGGTTTGCATGAAAATCATTCATAGGAGAGGATTTTAATAAAAAAATGATTTCAAGAAATAGTGAGGGAAATGAGGAAGGTATTATTTAGGCATTTTTTAAACCAAAATTCTTTCAAGGTGTGAATAAGAGTGGAGAGGAGGTGGCCTTTTATAAGTGAGGTGAGTGACACAATTGTAATTTTTGAAAAGAAAAATATGTAACAACATTTTTTACATGAAAAAAGGATCCAAAATGGACCATTATATAGTCTTATATTATATAAGATCGAAATATTTCTAAAAAATATATTTTATACTTGTTTTTAAGTCATTTTATCTTTTATCTTTTTTGTTTAACCCTCGGTAAACCCCTTTAATATTAACCGCGGTAAAATATTTTTATTGTTTTCACTATTAATTATGGATGAAAAATTAAGTTAAACTTATTGTATAATATAAATTATTATGATTACAAATATTTAATCCATTTTATCAAATTCAATTTTTATAATTGGTAGAATTAAATTTAAAATAAAACCCAAAGACTCAAAGAAAAATCAGTTTTTCAAGAAATGTATTTTTCAAGAAAAGATGATATCATATTAACTTTTAGACTAGTAATCATCATTATATGAATTTAAAATAACAAATATATATATATATATATATATAATATAATCTTAATTTAAATAAATCATTCTTAGGTGTTATTTTAATTAATTAAATTATAGAAACATTATGTACTTTAAAATAGTTTAAAAAAAATGTATTTTGAATCCTAAAAATAAACTTATATGAAAATCCAGTATAAAGATCATTAAAATGTAAATAATGAAAGTGCCTAGTATGAATAATTGTTTCACTGAGAGTGGGATGTGGTGAACTAGTAATACTTTTTCTTTTTATGTTTCCTTGAAATAACCTTCAAATACTATTAAATATTTTAATCCCTGCTGAAAAAATAATTAAAACACACATCCACAAGAACACAAGTATTTTCAAGGTTCAGTATTCAATAAGAATAAATATTCCCTTGGTATGTTTTGAATATAATCCAATACCACCCAATCCACTAGAAAACAATCCATGGATTACAATGAGTATGATATAACCTTTAACTTGTGTACAATTTTGAAGATATTTAAAAGTGTGTGCACCCTATTAGCAAAAATAGGGTAAAAAATGTTTGTGTAACAACTAATGTTACCTGTGATTCTTTTCAAATTCAAAAATTTATTATTTGAAAAAAAATTATTCAATTTATTACGCAAAATATGTCAATAACTCTAGGACTTTGATATAGAATTCAAACCAATTTTCCAGTCTGATCTGATCACTCTGATTTTATAGATCCGATTACCCAATCTGATATGTTCACTCTGATATTAAAATTTGACTTCCCAATATGATAGATGCATCTCTATCAGAATCCGATCGATAAAATTCAGAATACTTCTTTCCTCAGTTTGGAAATCCCAATACAGAAATCCTTGATCCGATTAATTCAGCCTAATATGATGATCAACTGAATACGATGACAAGCATAATCTGATAGAAAACTAAATACAATGATTAGGTGAATACAATGATCTACTGAATATGATGATAAGTAAAATATAATATATTACTGAATATGATGATCAGCTGAATACAATGATCATATGAATACAATTTTTTGTCCTTGTCTCTTCTCCTTTCACTCTTTCTACTTCAAAAAACTTCTTCAACAAAGATTAATATGAAAACTTCTTATTCTCTCTAAAAACTCAGATCCTATCTCTCTTCCCATGAACAATACATTTGTCAGATAAATGAAAAATTACCTTTTCCCTTTTATAGGTGACCCATGAATGGTTTTGGTGGGAATCTCTAAAACTTTCCCACTCACCTAATTTTTTTGAATTTGTATGTTTCTAAGAATTTAGGGTGAATCTTGACCTCATCAACCTTTCTCAACTCTTATCGATCCTTCTTAAATATTCTATCAACATCATTTATTACTTAAAATTTCTTTTCAAAAATTAGTCTGGATCTGATTTTGTTTCTTCATTCCGATTGCTGAATACGTTCATTAGGATGAATCAGTGTTGGATCAGATATGATGGCTCTTGACCTAGCTGAAGAGGTAAAACGACTTCTCAGATTTTCATGATCCCTCTAGAAAACACATTCTGTAATCTACTTCACCTTTATTATATTTATTCACTTATTCTCTTGAACCAATTTATTGATAAAAAAATAAATTAAACCCATTTGAAATGGTTCACTACATTTTCATCACATTCTTTTCTTTTCTAAAAAATTATTTCTCTAAATACAATAACATTATAAATCCGGTCATCAGATTATTTTTCTTCTGAATATAATAACACTTGAAATATTAATTATCTTTTCTCATAAAATTAATTAATTTAAAAACTCCATCTTGTATCATGACTTCTTTCATGAATTTGAACACATTGAGGATCAACTTTAGAATCATCATATTTTCTAATGAAATTATTGTAACTTCCCTTTCTTTCATCAACACTCTTCTTTCTTTCTCAGCCTAAATCGTATTGCCCAGAATACAATTTCCTTGAATATGATCAGGTTGAATATGATTTCCAATAACCTTCTTTATTTCAATCCAGTTATGATCAATCTTAACATGATCAACAATATCCCTTTCACTCCCCCGTTCTTTCATCAAGATTGCATCACAAGTTTCAAAATTTACTTATAATTTATAAGAAATCTAAGTTCAACAAAAAATTATTACATTAAATTTATTGTATTCATGTAAACTATAATCACGAAGGATATAATTCTCCATCAACTAGATTTAAAGTGAATCAGACAACCATTTACTTTTAGCAAGATTCTTCCTCAATACGATCAATTTCTCACTCCGTATAAAAAATGAATCCGATGAGACTTTTCTTCCCACATCTCCTAAACATGATGAACCTTTTCAAGAATTATGAATATTTTTTTTGAATATGGCGGTCAGTCTAAATTTCAAAAAATACAAAGTGATGTGATTTTACTTCTTTTATAGAAATTCCTTGACAATGAAAGACAACACTTTGAATGTAATCACCATCCTTATAATATTGGTCCTAACAATCTCCACCTTTTGATTTTTTGTCAACCAAGTTTCATAAATCACTGAAATTTTCATCCCCAAGTAATGTATTACCTATCAATAATTCTATGCCTATGTGATATAACTAATTGTAGTAAATAAGAATCATTGACAAAAAAACCATGCTGTCCAAAAGAAGTAATATGAAAACTTCCTCATATTTTCTTCCATTCTTTCTCAACTTTTCACTTTTGTTGGAATAAAAAACAATTTTTTACCTATAACCACTCCAATAAATAGTTATAATAGTCCACACACAATACAATGATGAATTCACATCTTACCCACAATTCCCTCTTTTTACATGTATTCAAAAGGATAGATTTATGAAATAATTCCCCCCTTGATAATAAAATCTAAATGTAAGATGGGATATGGGACATATATAAATACCTCAAACTTGATAATAAATAGGTTGGAAACCCAAATTAAACCTCAATTTAGAAAAGGATTCTTTTAGTAACAGTTTTGTGAATATGTCAGCAACTTTTTATGATGTTGGAACATACTCTAGCTTTAATTAATTCTTCTCCACATGCTCTTTTATGAAATGATATTTGATATCAATATGTTTTGAATGAGAATGTTGAACTGGATTCCTAGTGAGATTGATTGTACTTTTTTTCAAATCCCAAGAGCAAGGGTAACTTCACTTCAACAAGTAAATATTATAATTAAGTTTTCATCCATATAAGTTGAGTAGTATCTTGAGTGGCAGAAACATACTCAACTTTATCCATACTGATAGTTACTAAATTATTTTTCTTTGAATTCCAACAAACACAATTCTTTCCCATAAATAATACTCCACCAGATGTGGATATTATTTAATCAATGTTTCCTACCCAATCATCATCTAAATACCCAAAAAAAATCAATATAATCTAAGTTTTCATACTTGATTCTGATTTTTTGTGCCACTGATGTATCTGAGAATCCTTTTTTAGTAAGTAAATGTGATTCTTTTGGATCAATTTAAAATATTTCATATAAGTTAACAACATGAACAATGTCAGGTATTGAGGCAATAAAATATAATAAACTTCCAATCATCTTCCAAAATTATTTATGATCAACTTATTTTCCATCTCCATATTTATTCAACTCTATTCCCATTGTAATCAGTGGGGAAATAGGTTTTGAGTTTTCCATGCCAAACCTCTTCAGAAGTTCCTTAGCATACTTTTCTTGAGAAATAAAGATGGGTTTTTTATTTTATAAAATTTTTAACCCAAGAAAGTATTTCATTTCCCCCAACATGGACATTTCAATTTTTTTTTCATATATTCATCAAATATTTCATAACTTCTTTCATTATTCCCAGCAAAGATAATTTCACCAACATAAAAAATTATGATGAGGGAATAATCTAGACTTTATCTAATATAAATATTTCTATAAACTATTTCTTTCTTGAAACTCATCTTCCTTAAGTAAGTATCCAATTTGGAATACCATGACATCAGAGGGTTTTTAGTCCATACAACACCTTATTCAATCTTCATACATAACATTCATCTTTCCCAATAACAAATCCACAAGGTTATTCAATATAAACTTCTTCATCAAGGTCACCATTCAATAATGAGGATTTAACATCCATTTGAAATATCTTATAACCTCGTTGTGAAGTAATATACAAAATGATTATGTTTATTTCTAACCTTTACATAAGAGAAAAGGTTTCATAAAAATCAATGCCTTCAATTTGTGAATACCCTTTTAAAACTAATATTTCTTTGTTTCTTATCACTTAATCTTCTTCATTCGGCTTGTTCTAGAAAACCCATTTTGTACCAATGATTTTTTTTCTATCTTGGGTATGATTTCCCATTTATCATTCTTTTCAATATGATCCAATTATTAATTCATGGATTAAACCCATTATGGATGATCAAAATATTCTTTCACATCATTTGACTCCACTTTTGAATACAAAGATGTATGTGTAATAACATTTGTTATTATTATTGTTTGAACCTTTTGATGTTGATATCCAATGATATTCTAAGCTTCCACTTGCTTTATATTTATAGGATGAGATTTTTGAGTATCTTACTCATCATTATAAATATCTGAGTCCAATTATTCACCTTGAGTAGGATTATGATTATCTGTATCCTTATCATAATTTTTTTGAAAACAATCTTGCTCAAATTTATCATCCACATGAGTATTTTTATTTTCCTCTACCTTTTCAATTACTTTCACATCAACTGAATCAATAAATATTCCTATTTATTTATTGAAACATCTATATCCAATTCCTTCCAGATAATAGCCAAGAAATATTCAATCTTCACCTTTTTGATCAAACTTTCCATAGTTTCCACCTTTATTCTTTATAATACATAGACTCATGAAAAATTTAAAGTGTTTCAAACTTGGAGTTTTTCCATAAAACAATTCATATGGAGCTATATCTTAATGAGGCCTATAGAAAAAATGGTTCTGAATATAAACATAAGTACTCATGGATTATATCTAAAAGTAATGAGAAATACCATATTCAAGTAACATAGTTCTTCCCATTTCCACCAAACTTCTATTATTTCTTTTAGCAACACCATTTTTTTTGAGGAGTGTATGGGGAGATATACTCATACTGAATTCCATGCTTCTCTAGATAAATTTCAGATTTTTCACCTCTGTATTGACCACTATTGTCAGTTCTCAAATTCTTCACAGAATACTCACATTCATTTTCATATTTCCTTATGAAACTTTTAAAAATATTCAAATCATCTAATTTGTGTTTCATATATATAACACAAGTAATTCAAGTAAAATAATAAATTAAAGTGATGCAATAATTATATAAATTTGTTAATAGTTTTCTCATCAGCCCACAAATATCATAATGAATCAGATCTAGGAATTTTTTTGAACAAATCTCAACTTTCTTATGCACTGAATTCATTATATTTCCTTTCTAAAAAATACGGAAACACCAATATATTCTTCATGGAAAATTAGGAATGTCTTAGGCATTGTATCTTGTTGATAGTTTTCTTATGTTTCTTTGACACATGTTTCCCAGCCTTTTATGCCATAATTGATTCTCTTCCACCATACTCATGTAAAAAGTGTTTTGTGTTTCACCAACTTGAAACAAATTCCTTTTTCTACATTGGCCTCTTGTAATAATTTTTCCATCTTCTTCACTTTTCACAAAAAAACATATCTTTTTTGAAGATAAATTTTTTACCCTCATCACAAAATTTTGAAACACTTAGCATGTTGTGTTTTATCCCATCAACATATAAAGTTTTCTTGGATTTTATCTTTTCTTTCCCAATAATGGATGATCCAATAACTTTTATTTTTAAGGATTCATCATTGCCAAATGTTACTGTACCTTCTTTAAAATCTTTCAAATTCTTCAAAAATTTGAAATCCACTATCATATGAGAAGAATGCCCACTATCAAGAATCCAAGGTTGTTCTCCTTTTGTAGATTTCAATACAGTTTCAATAACAA
Organism: Viscum album; assembly: GCA_963277665.1. Classification (NCBI taxonomy): domain Eukaryota; kingdom Viridiplantae; phylum Streptophyta; class Magnoliopsida; order Santalales; family Viscaceae; genus Viscum; species Viscum album. The sequence goes on from OY728158.1 coordinate 815,460,076, forward strand.
GATCCTTTTATTCTTCCTTTTCTTTCATCACCATCATCTTTTGAGAATTGTTAAGAATCATTGTTTGTGCTAGTAACAAAACAAGACATCTTTTTTCAAGGTGTCCAAGTTGTTCACATCTTTCACAAATAGTTTCCAAAGGTTGGAACCTATTTTAAATTCTTACACCACCTTTCTTAGGTTTCTTCAAAACAACCTTCTTAGAATTTTTCTTTTGAGGGAATTGACTCCCCCTAAACATTTTCCTTTCCTAACATATGGAATAATATTAATGTTTTTGGTTCAAACAACACATATTTTAAATATTTAAAAATCCACCATAATACCAGAAATAAACATAAAAAGTATATTTTCCTTTGAAAATTCCATGCTGGATAGAATTGTGAATATGTTTCTTAGCCACCTTCTTTTATTTATTTTTTTGAGATTACAACCTGTCTACTATTAATAAGATTCTTCCTATACTTTTACACTTTATTAGAACAATAAGTATTTGAAAATTTTCTATATTCTTATTGTTTAAAAAATAATTTGGATTCAGGGTTCTTTAATACTTCTGAATTCCCAACTTTTTGGCCTTTACAACATCCATAACTTTCCCAGATTTCTTCTTCTTAGAAACAATTTTATCTTTCTTCTCTACCTTTGAAGATATATTTTGATGATCCTTATAATGTTTCTCTTTTTGAGAACATTCAACAACTTCAGATATAGATTTTTTGAAACTTGTATTTCTCTATTTATCTTTTGAAATTTTTTATTAGACAAGTTCCAACTCCTCTTCTTTCACCTTCATCCTTACTTCTAGATACTAATTATGATTCTTTTATTCCTCAATAGATTTATTCAGACCATTAGTATCTTTCACCTACCTTTCTCATCAAAAATACATTATTTAATGTTTCTTGAAATATATTCAGACTCCAACTTCTTTTTTTTATTCTCAATTCTTTTAATCATCCTCAGACAATATTTTAACTCTTCTTTCAAATGAAATTCAAGTTGAGTTTCTTCTTATTTTTCTTCATAACTACTACTTCCAAATTATTCATCATTCAATATTGCAATAAAAGTTTTTTAACACTATACTAAATAGATTTTTCATATTAAACATCACTACCTTCTTCTTCTTCATCTCTAGATAAGAAACATATTATTTTGGATTTGAATAATTTTCTATCTTTCTCCATAGAATACAATTTTACTTTATCTCTTTGTTTCTTCTATGATCTTATTAGTTTTATTTCTTCTTTATCACTAACCTATTCTTTATTTCTTTGAGGAAAATTAGCCACAAAATTCCCAATGACTTCACATTCAAAACATTTCAAGGGAAGTTTTTCTTTATATTTCCATGTACTTCTTCTGACATTTTTAGGAAAAAAGGACAGGATATCATCAAATATTTTATACACCTCATTTTAAGAATCAAAATCACCAGTTTCATCTTCAATAAGAGTCTTCTTTGACTTTTATTTATTTTTTATCCTTGAAATACATTTCTCTATTTACCTTTTTTTTCTCTTCACAGGTATCTCCCTTCTCATTTCATAAGTGATGAGAGGGATATGCAAGTCATCAAGAGATAATGTTTCAGGATATCTATCTTCCAATGAAGAAACTTTTTCATTAAACTTATTGAGAGGAATTATCAAAATATTTTTAATGAATTTATAAATATCTAATTTTTCACCAATACATTTAATAGTATAATAATTTCATTTACCTCGGTAAAGAAGTCCCCAACATATTTGTACTCACCCATCTTCAAGTCTTCACACTTCAATCTCTAAATTTAATTTCCCCCCTTTTCACTTTTTTATTTTATTCATATATATTTTTCAATTTATCCAATATAGATTTGGTTGTGACAACACCTTTCACCCTTAGGAATTCACTTTTAGAAAGTGATGATAATATAGTATTTCTGTCCCTTCCATTATTCTCCCAATTATTCTTATCAACAGTTGTAAGAGGATATTTAAAATCAATAGGAGTAAACCCATTTATTGAAGCTTCAAGAACATCATATCCAATAGATATATGATAAGGAAACATTCTATCTTTCTAGATATGATAATTATTTTCATAAAAAACCAAAAAACCTTTACTGTTCACACAATTTGAATTCTCTATCAGCAAAGAATAAGCGAAGGGAACCAACACTTTAATACTAGTTGAAAGTTTCAAGTGAGGATAATTGTATCACTGGGAGGGGGAGGGGGTGAATTAGTGGTACTTTTTATTTTTATGGTTCCTTGAAATAACCTTCTACTCCTATTAAAGATTTAAATCCCTGCTGAAAAAATAATTGAAACACACATCCACAAGAACACAAGTATTTATAATGTTCACTATTCAATAAGAATAGCTATGTCCTTGGTATAGTTTGGAAATAATCCAATACCACAAAATACAATAGAAAAAAATCCTTGGATTATAATGAGTAGGACATACCCTTTCACTTGTATAGCACTTTAAAGATAATCCAAAAGTGTGTGTGCACCCTCTTAGTACAAATAGGGTAAAATACTATTTATGTAACAACTCATGTTACCTTTTATTATTTTGAACTTCAAAAGTGTATTCTTCTAAAAAAATTCCTCAATTTCTTACCTAGAAGATGGTATGAACTTTAGAACATTGATATAGAATTCAAACCAATTTTCTAGTCTGATATCCCCACTCTGATTTTCCATATCCAATTACCCAATCCGATCTGCTCACTCTGATATTCAAATTTGAATTCCTAATATGATAGATGTATCTCTATAAAAATATGATTGAGAAAATTCAGAATACTTACTTCCTCAATCTGGAAATCCCAATATGAAAATCCCCAATCCCATTAATTCATCTCGATATGGTGATTAGCTGAATATGATGACAAAAAGAATTCGATAGATAGCTAAATATGATGATAAACTGAATACAATGATTATCTGAATACGATGATAAGAAGAATCTAATAGACAACTGAATATGATGATCAACTGAATAAGATGATTAGATGAATACAACATTGCGACCTTGTCTCATCTCTTTTCACTCTTTCTCCATCAAAAAACTTCTTCAGTAATGATCAATACAGAAACTTCTTCTCTCTAAAAACTCAGAGCTTATCTCTCTTCCCGTGAACAATACATCTGTAATATAAAGTAAAAAGTACTTTTTTGACTTTTATAGGTGACCTATGGATGGTTTTGGTGTGAATACCCAAAAATTTCCCACTCAATTTTGTTTTCCAAATTTTCATGTTTCTTGTAATTTAGGGTGAATCTTGACCTCATCAACTCTTCTCAACTCTTATCTATCCTTATTGAATCTTCTATCAAATTCAGTTCTTCCTTTAAATTTATTTTCAAACATTATTCTAGATCTAATTTATGAATCTTATTTTGTTTATATATTCCAATTACTGAATACGATCAGTATGATGAATTGGTATTGGCTCAAATACAATGTCTCTTGACCTAGTTGAAGAGATAAAACATATTATCTAATTTTCATGCTCCCCCTTAACAACACATTCATAAATCTCCTTTATCTCTCTTATACTTATTAAATTATTCTATTGACCCACTTGAGTGATAAAGAAATCAATTTAACCCCTCTGAAATGGTTGAATACATTTTTGATCACATTCTTCACTTTTCTAAACAATTATTTCTCTGAAAAAATGGAATTCTGAATCAAATCAGCATATTAGTTTTCTTTTAAATATAATACCTATTAGAATATTCTTTCCCTTTTCTTATCAAATTTATTCTATCACAAACTTCATCTTGTATCATTACTTATTTCATGAATTTGAACACATTTAGGATCAGCTTTAACATCATTATATTTTCCAAGGAAAGTATTCTAACTTCCCTTTCTTTCATTAACACTCTTCTTTCCTTCTTATCCCAGATATGATGGTCTAGAATACAATTTACCTGAATATGATTAGGCTAAATATGATCTCAAATACCCTTCTTTATTTCAATCTAGATTCAATCAATCTTAACACAATCGGAAACATCTCTTTCACTCCACATTTCTTTCATCAAGCTTGCATCATATGTTTGACAATTTACTTATGATTTATGAGAACTCCAAGATCAGAAAAGCGTCATCAAATTTTATTTATCATAATCATGCAGACTTTGATCAAGTAGGATCTAATTCTCCATCAACCAGATTTAAAGTGAATCTAATGACCATTTAATTCAAGCAAGATTCTTCCTCAATATGATTGATTTCTCACTCTGGATTAAAAATGAATCCAATGATCCTTTTATTCCTGAATCTCCTAAATACTATGGAAATTTTCAGGAATTTTGAGTCTGATTATTTTGAATATGATGGCTAGTAAAAATTTCACAAAATACAAAGTGATGTGATTTCTTTCTTTTATAAAACTTCCTCGATAATAAAAGACAACACTTTGAATGAAATCACCTTCCTCATCAACTTCATCCTAATAATTAATTGGATTAAATATAATAAAAGAAAACTTATTTTACATTAAATCAAATTCAAATCATAATGGTACTTTTAAATAACTCAATTTATTGAAAATAAATGTTTGGATTTGAAAAATAGGTATTTTCACTATTCACTGAAAATCAATATTTTCCAAAAAATTCCAAAATTTCACCCTAAAATAATTTTGATATGAAGATTTAAAAAATTATTTTAATTTTATCAAATAAAATTTCTAAATTTTCTAGAAATTAATTATAATATTTTCTCACAAAAATAATAAAAATAATTTTTGAAGAAAACATATGTTTCATGAATAAAAAGACATTACTAAAAATTGAGCAATTATTTACTAAGAATTTATTAATATATTTATTTTTATTAGAATATATATATACATATATATATTTGATAAATTATTTAATACTATTCATAAGCATTAATTTAATGGCTAAGATATACTGATCATATATTTAATGGGTCATTCAAGCTCAGTGTTTCCTATCATATATTCTATTACACATAATGCTAATATTTTAAACATAGGGGTGTTACATCCTACCAATTTAATAAATTTCATTTTCATAACTTTAAATCGAGCTCTATAATCAAAGGTTTGAAATTTTTAAATACCTTTATTGAAACCCGACACTATAAAAAGGGTTAATGAAACATCCTCTTGATAAGAGAGAAAAGAAAAAACAAATGTCACCTATAATAACACATAACTATGTTTACAAGTAGGAAAAAAATTAGTGGGAAGTGAAAATACAGACATGTAGAATAAATATAATGTACATATAATGATGGATATATATATATATATATCATTGATCCAAATAAATTGAATGATCATGAGATAGTTAATAGCCACACAACTATAAACCAAAGAGGTGTGAAAAAGACCAAAGATTCATACAAAATAAAGGTAATAGGATATTTTTTTTGAAGATACTTTCCCTAGAGTTGAGGAATTACTTTACCATATAGATGAAGAAAATAAATAAATATACTTACTTTATAAGTATAATTTTATCCCTTAATCAATTTCCCCCACAATCTCATCATTTTTTCTAAATGATGAGTATTCAAGATGTATTTTTAAGGATTTAATCACTAACATCAACTTATAACTGATCAAATAAACCAAAAAAGAATGACCAGATATTTATCCTATTTTAGACATTAACCAAAACCAAAATGGTTAGAACAAGGTAAGATATTTTAAAAAATGAATAAACCTTCATATCATTAATTTCAAAAAATTCAACAGTAATAACCAAAGTTCAAACTAAGTCATTACATAAATTATTATCCTTAAAATTCTTCAAAATATTCCTAAATGTATATTCCCTAATAATATAATCTCTAATATATACTAATCATTTCCAAAAAATAAAATAAATCACAAAAAATTCAATGTAAAGATCATATATGTTTCCAAAAGATAATTTAAAGTTTATTCCTTAAATGAAATTCCATAATTTTTGGTCTACCTAAATCATATTGGGTTCCCAAAATCATGAACTTCATTTTAAATAAAATTAATCACAAAATCACCAAATCAATTTTGAATCCCATGGTTTTCTATATGATAAAACATATGTTCTAAAAATGAACTTAATCATTATATTTCAAATATTTTAATTAGAAAATTGATGTCATACTAACCAGGTTATCACATAATCCAGTGGTAGGCATTTCACCCTTGTCACCCATCAATTGTGTGTTCAATCCCCATGGCCATGATAGATGTGACAAGTTGTACTTTTTCTAAAACTATACTAATAAAATTCTTATAAAATTCCTAGAAATATAATGAACACCCTAAAAAGTAATCTTAATAATCAATGATCATATAAACCCTAAAGGTTATCAATACCATTAAACTTATGTCCAAAAAATTAAAAGAGAATTATTCCTAAAATAATATTTTCACATGTTAAAGTTAGTATTATATATACCTTAAGAATCTATCAAAACTCAATAAATGTATCCAAAATTACTCCCATAGGATAAAACATGAAAAGAGTATTAATTCATTTAATGTTATGATCATCCTTAAATATACCACTACATCATAACTCTATAATACCTATATATAGACAACTTCATCACTCAATATTATTCATAACCCATTAACCATGATTTTCCTCCTTATTCCTTAATACTTACTTCCTACAAACAAATATATGAATCATATACTAATATCGAATAACATAAAAACATAATCCAAGATATAATTCATACCTTTCATATGATATTTTCAGTTTCCACATATTTAATTGTAATGGAATTAGGTATTACTAGATATTTATCTACATAGTCTTTATGATCCTATTCTTGAGATTCCACTCTAGTAAATTGATTTTGATAATACCAATACTCCCCATATTTAAAACATTCAATTGATACATTAGGAATAATTTTAACCCCCTTCATAGAGATAACCAAACAATTCATTTTCCTTATAGGATTATTAATTTATTCCCTCCTTTACAACATACAAAATATCTTCCTATTATCTTAATAAATTTTATTGGGTTCTTCTTCCCATATTCTTAACACATAGGCCATTGATTATTTTTACTTTATGATCATCACATGAACTACCGTGGAGATTCACTTATCTTTTATTTTTTATGTTAGGAAATTCACTTAGGTTCATGTTTTTAATAATAACTAGTGATAGTTGGCTAAGAAAAAACATAATATTTTTCAATATAGCTCATATTACTTTCAATTCCGCATTTAGAAAACCACCAAATTTTCTTTCATATCCATATTAATATGGTTCTTGCTGGATCCATCCATTTACTAAAAAAACATTAGTGTGTGTATATCAAACAAACTATAATGAACCATCTTACGAGGAGGATAAATATTAATATATCCTTAACCATGAAATCCCCTATTCAAACCCTTTTATTTAACCAAAATAACCATAATTTTCCATAGCATAATAACCTTTATAGTTATAGATTTTTTTTAACTTAAGATAAAATCACATCTTAACCTCTAAAGATATCTAAACCATTTCTATAATACCAACTATAAGGACCCAAACTCAAACATTACATATTCTAGTGTCTTTAGACTAGAATCCACTTTCTTTCATTCCTAAAGTTATTTTAGACTTTATGTTTCAGAGAATTAGGTCATAACTCATACATAACAAAACCATATATTACAAAGTGGATACTTTTGATTAGTATCCATTTTTTACATAATGTAATACATTTAAAATACGACATATTTTCTATTCATGAAAAATATTCATGACTTTAAACTTAAATTATTCTTTTCCTTTACCCATCCTTAAACCCTATGAAAAATATTTTAAAAACATGGTATGAGAAAAAAAGTTTAGTAAGGGTTAAAAAAAGAAATCTGTTAGTCTAGTAAAAATCATGAAAACCCATGAATTATTTACCATAATTTTAATGTTCATTGAGTGAATGAAATAAATAATTTCAACATGAAAATAACACACAATTTTTATTCAAATGAAACATTTAAAACCCATATAAAATAAATAAAAACTTTTCGAAAAACTCAAATAATAATATTCATAACCCATTTAAAACTAGTGTCAGAAATAACTAGAGATTAGTTAAATCCATAGGATAAAACCTTTGGTAACTCCATTATTATTTAATTTCAAGACAATGAACATAACCCAATGCATTGAAGAGATATAATGAGGCTCACCCTTTATATAATCTATATCAGGCTCATCTATTTTTACTGATCTATAATGGGGTTCAACCCTTCATATAAACTGTATCAAGCTTACCCATTTCTCATATATAATTATAAAGTAACATATCTTGTATAAAAAATTTTATTCTTGAAATTTTCATTATAAAACTTTTAAAAAACTTTTTTAAACTTGTATTCACTACAATTTGAGATATTAAAATACCTATTTATTTTAAAAAACTATTTTTAATAAAAAAATATCTAGAAAAAGGGAAAGGGTGTTTTTCTTTGAGTAAAATGTGAAAGATTATAATGGAATAAAAATATAAAATAACGGTTATAGTTTCAAGAAAAATCATTGTCACCGCATACGTTAAAATAGAATATTCATTTTTTTATTTTGTAAATATAGTCAAAATGTTTCGAAAAAATATTCATTTCAAAAAAGATTGAAAGAAATTAAAAAGTGACATAAAATTTCATTTATAAAACATTAATTTACATTTAATTACATTTATAAAATTATTTTTAAAACATGTACATGGAAGACAAAGATTTGGAAAATAAATCTTAAAAACATTTAAAACGAGGTTTTAAGTTATATTGTCCCTTATGTAAACCCTTAAAAATATTCCTTTTTAAAAACATTGGAAATAAAGTGAAATATGGTAAAAAAATTACCTTTATCATCCATTAAATACTAAATAATATTTTTATTTAAATAATTAGAACAATATAGAAGAATAAGTGTTGTAATCGAAACTTTAAAATAATATTTTTAAAAGAAAGACGCTTAACTTGAGTATCAATTGTCACATGTGTTATTTATCTTCCTAAATAATGAAATTATATTAATTATTTACTTGATCAATAACATTTTTCATGTTTATTATTTATTTTTTATCTCTTACCATTCTATACACATATAGTTAATCATTTAAGTTCACTTCGTAAGTTTTGATGATATTCAGATTATATGCAAAAAATGACTTCAGTAGGTTAAATATGGTTAAAGTGGTAATTATTAAATCATATATAGAATTAAAATAATAATTTTTATATATCAATAATAATTTTAAATTCAATAATTAAATATGGTTTTGAAAAATGAACTACGATACAATCATGGAGATGGTGGGTCGTACGTACGCATGAATAACATTTCCATTTTTCAATGATCATTATGGAAAGAATATAATTATTATTTTATCATTATATAATGATAATAATATCCTAATTATCATATTATTTCTTTAAATACATATATATATATATATATATATATATCATCCATGTGATGTGGCGATGAAAAACGAATCCCATCACTTTGTGGAGGCAGTAGTCCACACATACGCACAAAAGACGTTATGATCTTTCAATGAATGGAAAGGTAAGAAAATATATGATATATTATATTTTCAGAATGATAAATATTTCATTAATATCATATATAAAAAATAAATCCATCATCATGAATATCTGTGAGAGGCGATGATGGAAAACGAATTACATCGGTTTGCAAGGTGGTAGTCTGCCGTACACACAGATGATGGTTTCATTTCCAATTTGATGGAAGAGGAGATGGATGTAGGTTATGAAACTAAAAAAATAAAAAATAAAAATATGGGATATAATTATGTTATCATATAAACATGGTTGAATAATATTTTAAGGATATGTAAGAAAAAATAAAACAAAATGCTCGATTAAGAACGATACCTATTCTTTGGATGACCTCTTTAAGTTTTCACCAAAATACTTTTAGGATGGTTTCATAATAAAAAAATGATTATAGGATGTTGTGAGGGAATTTATAAAGATAATTGTATAGGTATTTACCAAACAAAAAGGATTTTATGTTGTGAATAGGATAGGACATGGGGTGGCCTTTTATAATTTTGGGAGAGGTCATACTTGGAATTTTTGAAAAGAAAATACAATACCCAGATTTTAAACATACAAAAAAGGATAAAAAGGGAACATTATAGAGGATTAGATGATATAATATCATAATATATTCATAAAATATATTTTATATAAGTATTTATTTCATTTTCTCTCATATATTTTTAGTTTAACCCTCCGATAAACCCATTTAACCATAACTGTGGTAAAATATTTTTACTATTTTCACTATTTTCTAAGAAAAAAAACCATGTTGACCTTATTATTTAATATAAATTATTATGATTAAAAATATTTTATCCATTTTATAAAATTAAATTAAAATTTTTAGCATAATTTAATCTAAAATAAAACCCACAAATGCGACAAAAATACAGTTTTTTAAGAAATGTATTTTTCAAGCATAAGATGATCTTATATTAATTTTTTGACTAGAAATAATCATTATATGAATTTAAATTAATATTTATAGATATATAATATATAAATTTCATTTAAATAATTTAAAATTATGGTTTATTTAATTAAATTAAAATGGAGAAACATTATTCAGTTTAAAACAATTTTCAGAAAAAATACGTTTTAAGCCTAAAAATAAACTTATAATAAAATCCATTATAAAGATGATTAAACTATAATTAATTAGATTAAATATAAATAAACAATACTTATTCTTATTTAAATTAAATTAAAATAATAACAGAAATGTTAAATTATTAAATTTATTGAAAAAAATCAACATATTTGAAAACTAAGTATTTTTCACTAATCACTGAAAAATAAATATTTTTCAAAAAATCCAAAAAATTAACCCTAAATTAATTTTTATATGATTATTTAAAAAATTAAGTTAATTTTATAAATTTTTTTTGAGAAGTTCTATAAATTAATTATACTATTTTCTCATAAAAATAAAAAAAATAATTTCAGAAGAAAACATATTTTTGATGAATAAAATGATATTACTATAAGTTGAGTGATTATTTACTAAGAATTTATCGATAAATTTATATTAAGTAGGAGATATTTTTATATTTTCTATAAATTAGTTAATCCTATTCATACCCTTCAATTTAATGACTAAGTTATAATAGTTATATATTTCACCATTTGTTCAAGTTGGGTGTTGCATGCCATATACTCTATCTTAAATAATGTTCTTATTTTAAAATATTAGGGTGTTACACTTAGTCTTTGAAAGTATTTGTGTTTATACCTCCAAAATTTTTGTCTGAATAGCTCTTCTCAACACTTTCATAATATAAATTCTAATGTAAATTCATTAATTTAACATAATGGATAAAACTGAATAATTTCAATGAAGCCCAGTAAAGTGGAAATTTAGTCGTGTTTAGAGTATAAAGAATAACATTTCAAGCACTTCCAAAATCCTAAAACAAAAAAAGAAGTTTTAAGGGTGCTACAATATTATTTAATTTTTTTCTAAATGGTTTTTGATATTAAAATACCTTTTTAAGCGTAACACTCAATAATTTATACTCAAATTTAATTCAACTTACTATATGATATATACCATAGTGAACATACATGTTTTGAGTTGAAAATCCATTTGATTTTAAATAAAAATAGAACAAGAATGTATGTCACTATTTTTCACCATGAACCCATATCTATATAAGCCTAAAAATAAGATAAATTGACTAAAATTAAATGTATAATTTCCCACATATGTTGAGAAACTGGTAATTAGAATATAAAATTTTAAAAGTTTTGAGTAAGTGGTATACAACCTAGGTATTTATGGAATCCAATACCATATTATTTTATTAAAATAAGGGAAAAAAATAAATAAAAATACTAAGGAAATAAAAATAAAAATAGTAAAAAAATGAAAAGAATATAATATTAGGATAAACCCACAAGGGGTACTATGTTTTAATTATCCACATGTGGATAGTATTTGATTAATACCCAATCTTATGGGGTGTGTAGCTTCTTTCTTAGAAACTAATACATTTTTTCATTCGAGTGTGTTTCTTTACACACTTATTTCTAAGATCAATATAAAAAATGTCTGGTTCTAAGTCCTCTTCAATGATTTAAAAAGATATTTCCACCAAATCATTATGTATTATTCCATTCATGTGGTCTAAGGATGGTAGATACAAAAATTGAGGAGCCTCAACCTCAAACTCATGAAAACTATTAAAAAAATACTTAAAAACATAAAATTCCACCATTTTCAAATAATATTCAAAATCATTAATAAAATTATAGGTAAATAGGGATGATAAACCAATAAGATTTTATAATTCATATTTATATATTTGCACCTTAGTTGTGGCTGAAATTCTAAAATCTTAAATAACCTCCATACTCAGATTTTCAATCAAATTTGGGAGCACTAAAATTTCTTTAATAGGTTTAGTTTTAGTTCCTTCTAGGATGTACATGAAGTAAAAAAATTTATCAGAATATTCAATATCCACATAAGAAAAACCAAAACCAAAATCATATTTAATATAATTATAATAAAATAAGAACATAGTTTCTTCAATAAAATTTTAATCTCCTTGATTCTGTTAAGATTTATCTTTTTCATGATAAAACAATTCTCTTGGAAGTGATTTTCTGGCATGACATGAGAGTAGTTTTCAACCTCCTCCAACCATTACTCAAAATAGATAACTTCATAATTAGAGCTATCCATGGAAAATGAAAAGGTATTTATAAGTGGTTTGACTTATTCAGACATTAAATAATCAAAAGGAAGGCCAGTATATAAAAAATTGTTCAATTAAATATTATAAATTAATTGATCTTCCCAATGTAGCCCAACTTATTCAAATTATTCATGTCCCATCCCCTTCTATCTCTCAAAATAGGTCTCAATATATGGATCTTGATAATCTAGATTATCATATAGGGACACTATAAGCCCAAAGTGGGAGGATTTAACTTATTCATTATTCTCTTAGTTGTTTTTTTATTCATCTTCTTCATAGTATTTTTTTTAATTTTATTATAACTATAACCTAATATTTTTCTCCTCTTGATTTTAGTTTCTATCTTGGAAAAGATGCATCAACTGATCAATAACTACTAGGTCATTCTTAGTAGGTTCTCAGACTATTTCCCTTGAGTCTAATTCTAAAAATCTTTTAAGGCTTGTGTAAGTTCCTATACTTGAGAGTACTCTAATAGTGAATCCATATCCCAATCATTATATTAAATAACTATTGACAATAATTATTAAATAAAAGTGAATAATCAAAAAGAAAAACTTATCTCCCCTGAAATGATGCTAATTTTTGAGAGATTTTTCTTCGAACTATCAAAGATATATTTATATTCTTATTAGATATAGCATAGTGGTTAACCTTGGGGAAATCTCAAGGTTTTAGAGTATTTATCCTAGTAAAACCTATGAAATCTTTTTATTATTTTATTTATTTATAAGTTAGTAATTTTTTTTGAAAATAATAAAGGAAAACATGAAATGAGAACAAGAAAGCTGAAAATATAAAAATAATAATGAAAAGAGAGTAAAAAAGGAAAAGTCCAATCCTAGGTTGATCTACTTTTCTACTACATATCATAGATCTAATAAAGGATATAACCATTAAATCTTAACCTCACTTAGTACATGATCAATGTACCATTTCAAAACGTCTATCTCCTTAAACAATGAACACCCAATCATAAAAAATATTCCAATACAAGAGTACTCTTCCAGAATGAAACAAGAATCACTCAATAGAGCCATTCTCACAAGAATGACTCAAAAGATTGGATGATATTGTTAAGGACATAAAGTCTCAAGATCCTCAGTCATCATACTCTATCTAGTGAAATGAACGAGGAAGTGAAAAAAAGAAAAAAGAGTAGAAAACTGATTCTAAGAATGAGTGTGCTATTTTATTTCCCCACTTCATCATCACAATATGGTAAGAGTGAAGGGAAGTAATATGATCAACTTGATAATTTAATATCTAGGTAGCTTCAATCTTCACTTACTAGTACTGTACTTGCATGTTTCCCCCATTACTAGATGTTTGATAATGAAACACCCAGTAAGAAAGAAATAAACAGTATTTACAAAACAATAGTTACTGATTGAGAGTTTTATGTAAGAGAGAGAGAGAGTGAGATAAAGAAAAGAAGAATTGGGAATTAGATCCTAAGGGAAAAGAATAGAGAATACCAATTCCATCCCCTTATTATAAAAAAATAAAAAATCACCACAAAAAAACTATTATAATAGGAACCATTATCCACATGAAAGAAGTTCATAAACCATCCCAAATACTGTGGTACATTGATACCCAAGCTGGTCTTGATATGTCTTGAAAAGATTTCCCAATCCCCATGGGATAGATAATAGAACCTGGCATCGAACAAGAATGAAAATGGAATTATTTTTCCAAAAAATAGAAGAAGATAAATGATATGAGACGATATTCCAACACTACCCATGGAGAAAGTACCAGAATCAAATAGTTAAAACAATACCCACATAGTACATCATCAAAATAAAAAACATCCAAAAAAGTAAAAACTTAGAAAAACTCATGTAATAGTTGGATCACATATCCATTGGTCACCTCCATCAATACAGGTACCAAAAATCAAGTACTCCCACCACCTCTAAGTGGTGCTTTCCCTTTTATTGTACCTCACACAAGAAACAATAAACCATTTATGCTTTCGATTGAAATAAAAAAGGCATGGAATGGAATTTACACATTTTAAAAAAAACTTGATTTCAACCCAAAATAAGGAAGAAATATCAAAATAGGATTAAATAAAAATTTTATATAAAAAATTTATATAAAATATTAGGCATGAATAAAATATTATATAATAAATTATGTGCATAATAGAGCCAAACAAAATAGAGAAACATGATCATAAACCCTGCAGTTTATTAGTTTATGGAAATAGGATCTTCACCCTTCTTAATCATCATCACAGATCAAGATAGGTGTAAACACTCAGATAAACACCCCAATAATGGATTTATTGGGAGAAATTAGTCTACAATTTATCAGGGGACCCATCACAGAAAAACATGTTGAATTTTATTTAGTTAGTGTTTTCATCATTAATCCATTTACAGGGATTCAAAGTCCTATAATGCTTGTCCTAATCACATAATAACTACCCATGATTACATGTGTTTCAATCAATCAATCAATCAATCATGGTAAAATCAATCATTTCAAATAATTTCACTATTCGCACTTTAATTTCCAAATTTCATTTTTAACATTCCTTTTCATTTGAAAACCCAATAATGGGTTTTTATGCACATGAGCCTCAACCTGGGTGGTGAGGACTCTTAAGTGCATCCAGGTGACCTGGGATCAAATCCAAGTGGAGGCACAATTTTCCAGGTTACTATAGCATGCACTATTTGGCACTGTAGCACCTAGGAATTTTCCCCCTATTTGGACCTTCGGGCCACTGATTTGGTCTCCGAGTGTTTTAAGGCCTTCAGGCCACCCAAGACTTTGGGCCAGTAAGGCCTTCAGGCCACATTTAGTGCAGATGCAAACTAGACAACCTAAAAGGAACAAGATCTATAGGAGGATGAGCAAGGAGCTTTCACCACAACAGAAGCTACACGGATTGCAAGAATGAGAGGGTATGACACCTTCCATCGGGGAAAGCCTATGCATGCATGGGATAACCTATCCAAATAGCCAAACGAAGGTGGAGAGTTGATTTCATGATGAAGATGTTGGGAGGAGTAGTTACAAGTAGTTAGTCTGGGTTGTATGTAATGTAGGAATCCTACGGGAAATGAATTCCTCTAAGGCCTACAGGGCCATGTAATACTTACACCTATGGGAACTGTAAGGGTTCCACCTCACCTCTTGAAAGGTGGATCATCAAAATCAATAAAAAATTAAGGCCTTCGGGCCATTGGATGGGTTTTCATGAAATTATTTCTCTTTAAAATAATATTTCATTTTATGCCAATATTTTTCAATAATAAATATCAATTTATTTAATCAAATACGTTTTCAATTCAATCCATTATTTTTCTCAAATTCAACTCAATAATTTAAATTCCATTAAAATTGGAGTTTTTTTAACAATTCCATTCCATTTTTAAATAAAAAATAATATTATATAAAATATGGGTTTTTAAATCAATTAAAACTCATTTAAAATCCATCAAAAAACACAGGGTTTCATTTTTTAGGTAAATCCTTATAGAAGCACCCACCTTAATCACATTATAAAATAATCAAACACTCAAAACATGAATACCAATAGAGATTTAAAGGAATGGTAGATCAAGGAGGAATCCCTATAAATAAATAAAATTAGACCAGGGTTCCAATACATCAATAATATGAAGATTCATCACTCTCAAAGTAGATAAGAGATGACAAGAGGATTCTATAATGAGAATAATTTTCTCTTACTAGGGGGGGATTGAACACGTGCACCGATGCTTCTATCTGAGAAGAAAAGATGTTGGAGGATTCAAAAAGTTCATTAAGATCTTTCAAAATTCAAAAATATAAAATGATATTTGAGTTAGAGGAGTTTTATATAAACTTGGGTATAAGAATTTAAGTTTTTGAAAACACATACCACACCGCAACCCCACATGGCCACATCATAGAAGTGAAAAAAATACCCTAGACCATAGTGAAACTACCTGAGACCACGACACAACCCCTACTCGTAAACTAGAAACCTAAAAGAATGTTGGAGACCTCCTAAATATCTATTTCAACTAGGGTAAGGCCATAGTGCATCCCAAACAATACTTTAAAACTACCCTAGACACTAAAAATCTCCATGGCACAACCTGGCGGTCCACACTATAACTATGCATAAACAAGCAGTAGTATTAAAATTAACCACCTAGGGATCCACTGTATAGACCACTGCCCATGCTATAGCCCTACCCAAAATGGAAGAGGCTTCTAATTTACCTATGTCATAACCAAATGGTCCATGACATAGCTTCTCATACTCTACACTGTAGCCCTACCACCATGGAACAACATACTACAAACAACATGTATTTCTTCCAAAAATCAATAAAAACATGAAACTATACCCAAATGAAATGGGGATCGAAACAAGGGAGAATAAGTAAATGAAATAAGCTAATGGTATGTTACAACCTCCCGACCATAAATTTTTTTACCCTAGAATGGTTTTTAAGAATATTCCATACCAAAGAGATGAGGCCACTGCTCTCTCATCAGTTCCTCAAACTCCAAAGTATCATGAAAATCATAACCATGATTTTATAGCACACAAACCAAAGATATATAATTCCCATGAAGAAATTTTTTCTTAGAATCAATAATACTAAATTGATTCTCAATCATAGATAAATTAGGTTCAAAATCAAGATATTCCCAACTCAGGAAATGATAAGGGTCATAAAGATGCTTCTTAAGCTGCAATACATGAAACACATTGTGGATTGATTTTAACTATCATGGTAAGGATAACTGGTAAAACAAATTACCAACCCTCTCAATAATATCAAAAGGAATAAAATACCTCAACATAATCTTTTTCTATTTCCCAAGACTTTGGTGACCCAACTTAGGTTAAACTCTCAAGAACACGTGGTAAAAAACTAGAAAATCCATTGATCTATATTAGTGATAAGTATGGATTTTTCCATCACTATTATCTGATGAATCAACTAAATCTTCACCATTATCTCTTGGAAAAAACTTGTTCCAACTAATAAAACTTCTCTAATATCCATCCCACAGAGAGGATATCTACAAGTCCAACCATACAAGGCCTCAAGAGGATCTATTCTAATCACAGAGTCATAAATATTGTTTTAATAAAACTCAACCAATCCCAAATGGAAACCCCAAGATCCACTAAATTCGAGAACATAATCACATAGAATATCTTCCAAGATCTATATAGATCGTTCCATCTGGCCATCTATCTATAGATGGTATGTCGTACTCAATTGAACCTGGGATCCTAGTGCCTCCTGGAGTCCTTTTGAATGATGATAAGTGAATCAAGGATCCCTATCAGAAACTATAACATATGGAACTCCATGAAATCTGATGATCAATTTCCTATAGAGTATTCCAAAATCCTCAACATCGGTTGTATGATGAATGGTTATAAAGTTATCCTATTTTTTCATCCTATAAATCACAACTCATATCATATTCATCACTTGAGGGGCACATATAAACCCAACCATGAAGTCCATAGAAATATCATACCACTTACAAGTCAACATAAGAAGTGGTTTAAGAAAACCCAAAGGTATCTGGTGCTCATCTATGACTTTCTAACTGGTATAACAATAATAAACAAAGTTGGAAATGTCTCATACCATACTTTTCCACCATAATCATTGTTTCATGTCATAGAACATATTTGTGGTACTAGGGTACACTACCCATTAAGAATTATAGAAATGTCCCATCATAGTTTTCCTCACATAAAAAGGTAAAAAAAACATATTACAGAAACATAAGACACTATTAGAGGATAATGAACACTAACCAATGGTCTCTCCACTATAAAGAGAGTTCCTAATTCCACAAAATTAATCATCAAGATACTATTTTTGAAGAATAACTTTCATAAGAGAGGAGGTTAACAGAACATTTTTTAGAATGATCTCAGCCACATCCTCTTGGACTCCCAATTTCAACTAAGAAAATAGAGCCATAAAATTCCACTTTTTTGATAATTATTTTATGTTATGGGTTGGAAGTTTCCTTATTAAAGAATCAATAATTAAATCCCCCTTTAAAGTGGTTTAAGCAATGTCAAAATCAAAATACTACAAGTACTCCACCCAATACCTCCATCGAAGATTCAAATCCTTTCAAGAGAAGATATAAATCAATATTTTATGGTTGCAATATATGGTAAATGTTTCTCAAAAAAGGTAATTCCACCAACTCTTAAGTACATGAATCACATATATAAGTTCAAGATCATGGGTTAGATAGTTCATCTTTTGTGGACTAAGTAGTCTGGAACCATATGCTACCACATGATCACACTACATGTGAGCGCAACCCAAACCCAAAATAGATGTGTTACAAAAGACCACATAGACCTACACATCCTTTAGAAGATTTAACACTAGTTAAGAAGAAAAAATACATTTTAACTCAAAAAAATAACTTTGAAAATTCTAACCCCACACAAACTTCACTCCCTTTAGAGTGAGACCGGTCATTGGAGAATCTAGATTTGAGAAATCTTTAACAAACCAGTAGTAATATCCCTTTAAGCCTAAGAAGAGCTGTATCTAAAAAAATTACATGGTTTCTCCCATGTCATAACAACTTTAACCTTCTCATGATTGACTGAAATAACATGTTCTGTTACCACATGTACCAAGAACCTCACTTCCTAAATCCAAAAATTACATTTTTGAAATATTATAATCAAATTAGTGATTTATAAAAATTTCAAAAACTAATCTCAATTAAAACACATGATTTTACTTAGACTTAGGGTAAACCAGGATGTCATTTACAAATACCACTATGAATGGATCAAGGTACTCATAAAATATACTATTCATCAGTTCCATAAAGATAACAGGAGAATTGGTTAGACCAAATGGCATAATAAGTTACTCATAACGGATATACTTACTTTTGAAGGAAATATTCATGTTTTTAGATTATTTAATTATCAATTGGTGATAACCATATCAAATATTGATCTTTAATAACCACTTATCCCTTTTCAAATGGTCAAAAAATATCAATCCATGAAAAAAATTCTTTTCTTTACCATAAATTGATTGATTTTCCAGTAATCAAAACAATGACAAAGTGATCCATATGATTTATTTAACAAAAGAGCATGTACCAACCAAGGTGATACACTTGGGAGTGTAAAGACTTTATCTAATAGATTATCCAATTGAGTTTTCAACTTTTTCAATTCATCTGGTGCCATACGGTATGAAGGAACAAAAACTAGCTAAGTACCATGTACTAAATAAATATATAACACTACTTCCCTTAATGATGGAAAACTAGAAAAGTCAGAAGAAAATATGCTTGGAAACTTGAATAAAATTGGAGGGATATCATCACTCAAATATTTTAATACAAAGTCAAAAGAGAAAAACAATATTACCCTACCCAACTCTAGAAAGGAAGGTCTAGTTCTACTAAACCTTAGGTCCCATTATCCCTGAAAAACCAAACATACCTCATCGAGCATAGTAAATGAGACCTGCTGAAGATAACAGTCAATATAGGAATTATAATAAATTATCCAATCTATCCTAAGAATGATTTCAAGATGTTTTATTTCAAGAACTAGGAAATTATAGTAAAGTTTAATCTTTTATAGAGATAAAATGCAAGAAGGGAAACATAGACCCTAATCTATCTTCATTATGAGGGGAATAGTAATATACATCAAATATAAAAAAATATCTATATAAACATTTAGAAAGTTCACAATATGAGTTTATATAAATGAGTTATATACACCCATGTCAAATAAAGATGTCAAAATAGATGAATCTATAGTGATGGTACCTATCATGGTCGCTGGACCTGCATCAGCTTCCTCTGAAGACTCTTCTACTGTATGAAGAAGCTTAGTTGTAGATTCATGTGGGTGGAACCCCTAATTTCTTGAAGAATATGATTTTATCTTAGTAATTTTTGGTTTTGATGAGCCCGTTCAACTGCATGGAGCAGAAAATATATCGAGGAACTTCTATAGGTGGATTGAGTGACTACAATAACTATAGATATTAAGAATATTATTGAAAACTTGATTCAAATTCCCAACCTTACCACACGATTAGAAAGTCATAGGGCCTCTTCCAGGAACTGATTGGGGTTTGGATGATTCCAACTATCAATATGCACCATGAAACTCATTACGCTTTCTCTTTCCTTTAAATGAAATAATACCACTACCATTAAGAGAAAAATGAACTTTCTTCAACCTTGAAATTATATATATTTCAATCTCAACCATCAATGCTCCATTTAGTATGTTAGTATAAGAGGTGAGATTTAACATAAATAATTGAGATCAGATATTGGATCAAATACCCATCTCAAACATTTATGCCTTTAGCCTTTTATTCATCACCACCATAGGAGAAAACTGAACAAGTTCAAGCTAGTGGTTTTCATACCGAGTCACGGTCCCATCACCTTGATAATGGTTATGTAACTCCATATACATTGAAAAAAAACTTTGATTATATATAGAACTTCTCATTGAAAAAAATCTAAAGTCATTCCACTCAATGCCCTTGTGTTTCTTCATTATCACCATTTAATCCCACTATCACTTACTAGGTCCCTTAATATTTAAGGAAACACACTTCACTTTTATTGAATCATGCATTTCTAAGAACTAAAAAAGAAGCTAAATATATTTCAACAAATCCTATGACTATTGAGGATTATTAGTGCCTTGAAAATATAACGTATTCTAGTGAAGAAACACTTGAGAATGATTCTAAGATTCATCCCTTTGCGGTTCAACTATCAAAGCCTAAATGGGAATAGGTTTTGGTACTTATTTTAGAGCATGGATAACATGCACCACTATCTCAACAAGATTCAGATACATTGAATAATTTTCTAACTATGGTTCACCAAAAACATCCTCTTTTGTCCTATTTAAATGTATTATTATAGGCATGATTCTATACAACATCAATTGGAAATACTGAAACTTTAGCGAGGATACATAGATAATCAAATCAATCAAGAGTCACAAGGATAAAAAAACTCAAAAAATTTGGGAAAGTACTATAATTAGATCAAATTATTCCACAAATACACTTTTACCAAACTCCCATAGTGAATTAAGGATCATTACGATGAGATTTGGGAAAGATATTTCTTGTAACTACATTTTATTTCTTGAAATTCCTACTTTGTATCTACCATGACAACCCAAACTACATACTGAAATCAATAAAAGATGCACATCCTACATGTGATCTAATAACACTTTGTCATGAACCAACTCATATACCCTAGTACATTGATACCCGATCCAGTATTTAAATGGACCGAAGGGCATTATTGATCCCCATGGGTTGGTTAATAGAACCTGACATCGAAAAAGAATCAAATGGGAATGATTTTTCCACAAAATATTGGAAGATAAATGATAAAAGTTTGTATCCCAACACTCCTCAAAGAGAAAGTACCCAAATAAAATAGTTAAAACAATACCCAAAAAGTGAATCATTAAACAACACAACATAATCCAAGGTAAAAAAACAATGTAATAGGTGGATTAAATCTCCATCAGTCACCTCAATTACTTCAGGTCCCAAAAATCAAGTACCCCCAACACATATAAGTAAATATTTCCCTTTTCTTGGACTAAAAATAAGAAAATATAAAAACTAAAAAAGGAAAAGGTATGGTGTGAGAAAAAGATCCCATTAGGATACCACTAAATATTCTATAATAAATTCTATAAAAAAACCATTTATGCTTTCAATTTAAATAAATCAAGGAATTGAAAGGAATTAAAGTATTTGTAGCAAAACATGATTTCAACTCAAAAGATAATAGATACATAAAAAAATTATTAAATAAAAATTTTATATAAAAACTTTATATATTATAACTGTAATGAATAGAATATTTCTAATATCAATTACGTGTATAATAAAGTCAAACAAAAAAATAATCATACTTATAAGATCTTCAGTACATTAGTTTTTTCCAATAGGATCCTCAAACTTCTTAATCATTATCACAACTTAATATTGGTTTTCACACTCAAATAAACAACCCAATATGGGAACCATTATGGAAAGTCAATCTACACCCCATTAGGGGACCCATCATGAAAAAACAAGTTGAACCAAGTTTAGTTAGTGTTTTCATTATCAATCCAATGATAGGGAGTCAAAGTCATAGAGTTCTTCTCATAATCACACACTAAATACCCAAGATCACATGTTTGTAAATCAATAAATCAATCAATAAATAATAGATAAATCAATCATTTTAAATCATTTCTTCATTCACAGTTCAATTTATATGTTTCAGTTTCAACATTCCATTTCATTTCAAAACAAAATCATGGGTTTTAATAAAATTAATTCCCTTTCAAATCATAAATAATTTTAATAAAACTTCTTCAGGAATCAACATAAATTCATTTCATTAAATCCAATTTCAATTCAATCCATAATTTTTCTCAAATTCCACCCAATAAATTTAATTCTATTAAATTTGGGTTTTTTCATAATTCCATGCCATTTTTAAATGAAACATGAAATCATATTAAATACAGGTTTTTAAATAATTTTTTTTAAATTCATCATGAATATAGGGTTTAAATTATAGGGTAAATCCTTATGTAACCACCTAACTTTAATCACACAATCAAATAATCAAACACCAAGAACTAGAATTCCAATAGAGACTAAAACGAATATATGATCATAGAGGAATCCATAGAAACAAATCCCATTATATTAGTGATCTAATATATCAAAAACATGAGTATTAATATATATATATAAGTTCATAAGTGAGTAAAAGATGATTCCATAATGATAAGAAATTTCACTTACTAGAGGGGGATCAAACACATCAAATAATGCTTCGATCCCAGAAGAAAGGATGTTTGAGGAGTCAAAAAGCCTATTACGAGCCTTCTAAAGTTAAAAAGGTTAAATGAGGTGTGCGTTTTAGGATTTGAATATAATTTAGGCTATGATACTTTAATTATGTAAAAACAATCACGCCGTAACTCCACATGTCTACAACACAGAATTGTAAAAATACCATAAACCACGACGCAACTACCCCGGACCATGAAAAAAACCCTCTTGGTCAACCAACCACTTGAAAACATGCTGAAAACCTCACCCATATCCAATTATCTCAGTTTAAGTCTAAAAAATATTCCAATAACTATACTAGAACCACCATATACACTGAAAATAACTATGGTGCACCCTAGTGGTCCATGCCAAAACTATTCCCAAATAGGAAGTAACATCAAAATCCACCACCCATGGATCTATGGAACATACCAAAACCCACACTGTAGCCCTACTTGAAACTATAGAGGCTTCCAATTTAACTATTCTATATCCATATGTTTCTTCGTGTTTCCCCTCATACTTCACATCAAAACCTTACTACCACAACATAGCCTACTACAAACAACTTTCATTTTTCCCAAAACCCCAAAAAATAGGAAACTATACCTAAATGAAAAGGGGATCAAAAAAAGGAGAATAAGTAGCTAAAATAAGGTGACATGATTTTATAGAAACTCTCATGTGTTCTTCATCAGCATTGAGTGAAGTCCCAAATGACTATAGCTAATATCTTGTGACTGAATGCACTCCACACATAGGTAGTTGGAATTAAATCCAAGTATGATGTACCTGAAATAGAATCCACACTCAATTAACTAATATAAAAAATTTAAAAAAATATCTATAAGATTCTAATATACTTTATTTTGAAATATTTATCTCCCCTTTCTTTATTTTTATTTGATAATTTAGGCCTACTTCATGTTCAAATTAATTTCTATATACCTTTAAATAACTTTAAGCACACAAAGTTACACCTCCATTACCTTGAGTTACATTTGTGTAGTTATTAGGGAAAAAATCACCATTTTTTATACTTTATTTGAATGAAAAACTACCTTCTTGTATTCTTCAAAAGCAAGTGGTTACCCTACCATAACCTCACAGTTTATCTAACGGTCTCACGATCGATTTTCTAGCACCACAGTCTATCACATGTTCGCTTATCATGGAAGGTTTTCATGGTTGATTTCCATGATCAAACTCCCCATTTAGTTTTAAGGATTTACATATCTATGAGACCCATAGAGTTAAATTTACATAACTTGAATAATCTGTAAGTTATACTTTCATATACATCAACCACATAGGTTACCTTTCCATAACACCGAAGACTGCATGCTCTACCCTTTCATGGGTGAAAACTTACTTTCCATATCTTTCAGATTCCTCTACATAGGCTTTGAGATTCTCATAGTACTCTTAAAAAAGATATGAAAATAATAGTATTACTTTATTTAGCCTATTAGAGTCCAAAAATAAAAATACAAAGTGAAATTTAATAATTCAAAATACAAAATCACAACTTTCAACATATAATTAAACCATGAAATTCCATAATTTTAAGGATGAAATAAAAACCACTTTCAAAACCACTATAAATTAGTATTTCAATAAAAATTCACCAAAAACAATAAAAAAATTATTCTTATAAAATAAGAAAATCAAATCATGAACAATTGAAAAATTGAACACCCAAAACTTTGATTTTCACTAAAATATTCAGTAGACTAAAATTTCATTATAGAACTAATATTATTAAAAAACTATCCAATTAAAGAAAATTTTATAATTCAAAACCTCAATAAATTCTCAAAATGGATGTGATAAAATGTATTCAAAATTGTTCACTTCAATATTTCATTTGTATAGTAGGTTAAAATGATGAGTTTCACATAGATAACTCATTGATTTTTATTAAAGATGCAAAATCTAAAATAAAAA
Source organism: Viscum album (assembly GCA_963277665.1). Lineage (NCBI taxonomy): Eukaryota > Viridiplantae > Streptophyta > Magnoliopsida > Santalales > Viscaceae > Viscum > Viscum album. Next base: position 815,485,664 of record OY728158.1, read on the forward strand.
GAGGTAAAGATTGAAAATAAATTAGTATAAATTATACTACATGTACTGAAGGTTGTAATAAAAATCTATGAAAATTATCTCATTTAAAAAAAGCAAAACTCATTGATTTTTATAGATTTTTCACCTCTAAATAGTTCCTCATTCACTACCTCAAATAGATTTAATAAAAATTATAATGACATGATGTTGATTTACTCCTTTTAGATTCTACTAAATATAACACTTAGATCCCTAAAATAACTTCAGTAATTATACACAACAATTTAACAACAACCCTTTCATTACTGCTGATTTTTTTTCTTCAAACACTACTTAAATGAAATAATAAGATCTTACCATAACATGAATATACCCCATTTCAACATCTCTTATTCATCAACCTATCAGATTAAATGAAAAAGTAAAGAAAATAAGTAATCATTTGTGTGAAAAAGAACAAAAATGTATAGAAGAAAGTAATTATCAAGAACATACCTCTGGGACTTTTATAATCAATAAAAAACCATGAAATTAAAAACATTAATTTCCTATTCTATTATTTCTTCATAAAAAAACATAACCCATATTTTATTTAAAATTTTTTTTTGTACATGAGTAAAATTGAATGTAAACATAATGACATATTAAAGGAATGTAACCTATTTGATACACATGAACATTGATATTGTATTGAATTATCATTTTATATATAAAATAAACCTAGTCAATACCCACATTAGTCAATTATATATTAAAATAATAAAACATATTTGTGTTTCAATAATATATTTAAATGGATGAATTATAGGGGCTCCTTTGAAAAATCTATAGATTTTATGCTATATAATAAGACCAGTAAGATTGAAACTCAAAATTTATTACATTATAAAACATGAATCATATTAGAAATAACACCTTCATCAGGGTATATTTGTTTATAGGTTGAGCATTCATAGAAAAAACAAAGTGATATGGATATACAAGAACTATGAAAAAAAGAAATGGGAAAAATGTTTACATAAAAGATAAATAGAAAATAAAAAAAATGAAAATTCACATAAACATGATAAAATTAAGCATTGAGAATAAACATTCAAAAAATATGATTTATGAGTAAAAAATTTATAGGAAATTTGGCCACAATTTGTTATCTTTTTTTTATCATATAATACTTTTATCAGGTTTTTTAATGATTTGTGGCCAAATTTAAGTTAATAAGATAATTCAAGGAGTTTTTGGATCTTTGTGAGAAAAATGGAGTCAAATAATGTTATAATAGATGGTTTACAATTTTAGAATAGGAAAATATGGATTTTGAACCGTGATGGGAATAAAAAATCATGCCATAACTAGTATATTGTGTCACATAGTGTTTTATTTTTAAATAATACTTCAATAGAAGAAGATACTTGCACCATGGTCTGAGTATTTATCCCATTGGATGCTTCAGTACATAGAAAGAATTGAAAAAGTGCCAACTCAACTCAAGCAATGTAGGAGGCCACAGATAGCTGCCACAGGGCATCCAACCAACCTCGACCATGATGAAAGGGTTGAATGGAAATGAGTATGTCAAACATGGGTTAACACTATCATGAAGAGTATAAAATTATTGAGGGTCAATTTTGAGTGGTGAAAAAAACCACAATGTGAGGTAGTACAGTGACTCACTATACTGGTAGGTCCTAAGAAATTTGATGAGAAACTGATCATGAATCCATGATTGTATAAAAGAGCTCAAATACCCAAAATTTCAATGTGGGACATAGAAAAATGTCACAATTCCATATAGATATAAAACATGAAATAAAAGGTTATAGATAGACAACACTTCATATACTTAGATTAATTCATACAACCACACAGTGTCAATTTCACAGTGGCGTGGAGGGTTGAAATTTGGCCATGGAATTATTTTTAGAGTACTCGATTACCACATCACAAGCATTATTACTAAACATAGCTCGATCAAGGGAGGAATATGTTGAGTCAATCCATGATAAAATAATTAAGATATTTAGTTCATGAATCTCAAATATTGAATTTTTGAAAGAATATATTCATGTACCATGCCATTTCTAAAGTGGTTGTGGTTGAAACCTTTTGAGGAATTTAGAACTTAAGTTCTTTATGCCACAATGATTTTAGTTTCACCATGGTTATATCTATACTATTCAAACGAAGAAATATTAACTTAATTAAGGGGAATAGACATTAATAAACATTAGGTGATATGTGAAACCATTGAGTACAGACATCAGGTGAGGATAAGTCAAGGGGTAGTTGGAGCACTTACTATAGAGACATAGATTTATTGATTTTTATATTGTGGATTGTGATGGATAATTTCATGATATGGAAGTTTGATTCCTTATTTTTTTGTGATTGTGTTCATATTTATTTCTGTGAATTTGAGTCTTCTATTCCATCAAGATACCACTTCAAACATGAGGAATAACCAATTAATAATAATTAGGTAGTTTCTAAGGGGAAAGTGGATCATAATTAAGAAGAATAATGTTTTAATTGGAATAGTTAACTTATCTTGAAAATTTATGTAGAAGGATCAATATCATGCATTTATAATTTCTATCTTATTATATAATGACCTAGAGAGAGTGATGATGATTAAAGGATGAACCTCAACATAGTATAGGGGAGTTGGATAGAGATATCTGAACTTAATTCACCATTTTCATAAGAGTTTGTATTTAATACACACAAGCTTATCAGATTTCATTGAACAAAGAAATATGATAGACCTTGGTATTTATAGTCTTCACTAATCATGTAGGTTAGTTACCTGAATAAGTTTTTCATTTGGTTATTATGGTTGATTTTTGAGTTAAGTCCGATTAGACCCTATAAGAGTATGTCCTCTAAAACTAGTCAACTATCTTTTTCTCCCACAAACCCTAGAGAATATGGGCTTAGAGGACTTGTTCTCATCATTTTATATTCTTATCTTGGTGTTACATTAATTTCTTCATTCATATCTTCTATAAAAGTAACAATATATAACGATTGGCTCAGATAGGATACTAACTTTCCAGGTGGTTTGAAATTGGGATTAAAATCTTCTATAATACAACCTAGTACAGATAATGATTAGGATACCATGATTTATATTCTAAACTTTGACCAATCCCCTTATGAGTTTATTATTACTATGAGTATACCATGTTTTTAGAACCGCTCTTGGGTATGGTAATAAAACTACCCTCATATATGAGTATTGATTTCTTATTTCACTATTTTCTTATCTCTTTATATTTTTACTTTTATTATTTTTCATGCACAAGGGTGTTATTTTCAGTTTTCCTATAAGTTATAGGATTATGATCCACATGATTTATATGAGATCAAGGAGTGAAAATTTCAAGTATCACCTTGAATTCATTCTTGAGATAGAGTGAAAATTTTTACACAACCATAGATAAACAATGGTTAATAACCCAGAAGCCCAAAAAACATGTGAATAACTCATGAAAATTATTGGATATATATAGAAATCATAGTGTTAAATTATTATTTAGGACTATGGATTTCCTTTTATAGATGGAGGAGCACCAAGTATCATGTTCCTCCATTCATTATAACAACATTGAGCTAAAGTTTAGTATGGAATAAAATATCCATAATTCTAAAAAATTTAGAGATATAAAACATGATGGACTTCATGGAAATACCTCTAATTTTATCACTATTTGTGAAATGTTCAAGAATAATAGAGTATCACACGACACCATAAGACTTTGAGATTTCCACTTTTCATTGATGGGGTGTATTAAAGAGTGTTTAAAATCGTAACTATTGGGGTTTATCACAACATAGGAATAACTAGTCAATAGATTTATTGATAATTATTATCCTATAGTGAAAATAGAAAAACTCTAAAGTGATATTCATGAATTCATACAGCAATATAGAGAGTCTAATTTTGGATCTTGGGTGCATTTAAAGGATTTTTTACAACTACACCCTTACTATGGAGAAACCTTGTGGATATTTTTGAGAACATTTTACTTTGGTTTTCAAAAAAAAAACTCAGGATATAGTTGTTTTATTAGCGATAGGTAGTTTGATGGGAAATTCACCCATTAAGGCTCAATCCATTTTAAACAATCTAGATGATAAATTTTCACAATGGAAAGGTGAGAGAGAACTGAATGATAGAGGAGTGTGTCGTGTGGGGGAGATGACTAAGATGACTTCCCATCTTGAGGCCATTTTAAAGAATATAGAAACCCTATTTTCCATCTATAATCAAGGATCACCCTCTGATCCTCCTAAGGGACTCTCATGTGAGATGTTCAGTGGTCCTCATTTGTTTCAATGTTTTCAATATAGAGTTGAAAAAAATTAAGGTGAGGTAAAATTTATGAATTAAAACCTTCAAACATACTATAAAAATTAGTATGGGAAAGAAGTGAGGATGTTTCAAAAAATCCAATGTTGGAGAGCTAGTTTTGGGAAGAATACAAAGTGTAACTCAGGTCCTACTAAATTTTACCATGGATAGAAAGCATTGAGGCTTTCCATATAATCCTTATAACCTACCAGACCTTAATTTCAATAGCCACAATATCTAACACAACAATAAGAAGTGTATACCTATTTTGAGGAGTTGTTCATAAAATATATGAAACAAAATAACCAATGACTTGGACAAGTTGAGAGTATTATAAAAAATCAAGAGAACTATTTGATGAATCATCAAGGGTTTCTATGAAACATTGAGACACAACTAAGAAACAATTCCTAGAAACTGACTAAGAATTCCCATTAATTCTTTATAAGTAACACTGAAGTTATGAGATAAGAGTATAAGCCTATTACATTGCGTAATAGAAGAGAACTATAGGATAAAACTAAGGCTGGGGAAAAGGATCAAGGACAACTATAATAATAACTGGATTAAGATGTGGATAGAACCAAATAAATAGAAGTTGGGAACTAGAGTCAAGAAACTAAGGAGTAAAAGGTAGTGAAGAAGCTAAAGGTACAACCATATTGACAAACCCTTCATTTTCTAGAGAAGATGAACCATGGTAAGATGAATCATAAATAAAAAAAATTCTAGAAATATCCAAACAAATTCACATAAACATACCATTTTTAGTGGAAATATACCAAATGAAGAAATATGCTAAGTTTCATAAGGAGATATTTTCTAATATAAAGAAAATAAAGGATTTGAGTGTAATTTATTTAAGTGGGGAATGCTCAGTTTTAGTATAAAGGAAACTACCTACAAAGTTACAATACTTAGTTAGTTTTTCTATTCCATGAACCATTAGGTATTTTACTTATAAAAATATTTATGTGATTTAGGAAAAAGTGTGAACCATACGCGATAGGCTTCCTATTACTTCCGCTGATCCCAAGAACGCGCCCGACGCGCCGCCCATTTTTTCAAATTTTCTGCCCATTACCCCTCCCCTAGCTCGACCTCCGGATCCTCCGCCGCCGGTGCCCGGCCGTGACAGCGGTTCCGCCCTCCCTCTACCCCAACTCACCTCAGCTCCTCAGGCAATATTCTTCGGTTCCCTGTCCTGGCCTCCATGACCCTTAGGCACAAATCCTCCCTCAGCTGCTCCTGCGCCCCCTGGTGCTCCCCAAATTTCGGTGTCACCCCCTCTCGAGGCTCTTCAGCCAGGATCCTTCAGAGATTCACTTCATGGGTTGCTCGGGGACTCCTCGAATCCCCTCTTTCTAGAGGTAAGCCTGACGGGCTCGTCTTCTTCAAACTCAGGTTCCTGCGTATCCGTTGTCTTCCCTGGGTCGGTGCTCTCGGCGGCGGAGGCGCACCTCAAATGGACCCTCGTGGCATGCTTCAGCTCCGAGAAACCCCTCCTCCCCTCTTTTCAGTGCTTTGTCACCTCTTGGGGTCTCCAGCATCAGGAAAAAATCTCGCCGGTTCACAAGAATTCTTTCTGCATCTTTCTAGCTTCGGAAGTGGATTTCGTGTCCGCGTGGTGCAAAGCCCCAAGATCGTTTGGCCGCTGGCGATGTAGCCTATCCCATTGGTCCATGGACATTCACAAGGGCAAGGAAAGTTCGCGTGCCACTGTTTGGATCAACCTTCCTGGGTTGCTTCTCCCCTTCCTGAACGGGGGTTTTCTCAAAGTGATCATAGATGCTTTGGGGGGATTCCTCTACGCTGACGATAGAACCATTAGATGCGAGGATGAGTCGACAGCTCGATTATGTATCGAGATTGATCTCTCCCAACCCATTCCGAAACAACTCTCCCTTAAGGTGGAAGATGGGTTGGCATGGGACCAGGTCATCTCATACTCAATATTTCCCAGGTACCGCTCCTTATGCTTTCTCCAGTGGCACTCCCTACAGGTTTGCAGACGCCGCCGACACTCACTATCTCGATGCCAGCCTAGGACCAGGTCGCAACAGCCTACTTCCTACTCCCTTACTGTGACACCCTTCACTGCAGACCACTCTCCAAGTCTAGTGATGACCCCTCTAACTCCCACCCCAGGTTCTGAGGTGGCTCTGATCCCTCTTCCTCCCTACCTTTTGTTATCTTTCTTGAACCTGGATGCCTCCCTAACCAGAGCTGTGACATCCTCTCTGGATGGAGTCCTGACCCCTACTATAATCTTGTCATGGTTACCCCAGGGATCCCTACTATAGGGGATCCTCCCATGCAGGCTGGATCTTCTCCTCGGCCCCCAGCTCTACCCCATCCGTGCTCCCTGGGAGCCATCCTCTCTGTAGAGGTTCCAGCCTTAGCGCTCACCGACACTCTCCCTCAGGATGCCGCCAATAGGGTAAGGATAGACTCGGACCCGGTATGCCCTCAGGGCATCTTTTCGGGGAGGCGGTCGGTTCCGCTGGCCTCTAACATGTCGCGGACCTTGAAGGCAGAACCCAAATGGCACAGTCCAAGGCTCTCTGGGCGGTCTCTCGGGCCCCCCTCCAGTGCAAGGAGCCACTCCACCGATGTATCTAGGGTGATCCCCTCTCCGGTTGCCTCACAGACTCCCAAGTCAGCTGGATTTTGTACTCGATCCCGATCCAGGCACCTTAAAGAGTAATCTTCTTCACACTTCAACAAAGCCATGAATTCTGAGGCCAGTGCCAAGATGTTGTTTGATAAATGATCCCATTAATCATATGGAATGCCTATGGAATTGGTTCCCGAGCTAAGGAGGATTTCATCGCCAGAGAAACCATAAGACATAAGGCCTCCATTGTAGCAGTTCTCAAGAACAAACAATCTCCAACCAAAATCAGTGACCTTTCCAGGAAAATCAACCTCCAAGGGTGCTTGCACGCCGACCCTATCAATAATCACATATGGTTTATGTGGAACAGTAACTTCACTGTGGAACTGATATAAGACAGAGACCAATATATTACCATGAGGGTGGGGAATGGCAGAACGACACTCCTCATCACTTTCATCTACGGGAGCTGCAATATGATTCAAAGGAGATTCCTGTGGAACGACCTTAACTCCTTCGATCCGGGAAACTCTCCGTGGATCATCGGGGGGGATTTCAACGTGATTGCAGATGCGGAAGAGAGGAAAGGTCGAGGCCCATTCCAGAGGAACGTGAGCTTGGATTTCGTTCAGTTATTGGCTGGGAAAGGGCTCTCTGATCTTGTCTTCTTGGGAGATAGGTTCACGTGGTGAAATAATCAAAAAGGAAGGAATCACTTGTGGAGTTTCCTTGATCGTTGTCTAGCCAACGTTCATGATATATCCTTGTTCTCTGACTCCAAGTTAACTCACCTCACCTGGGTCTATCCGACCACTCTACTCTACTTCTATCCTTATCCTCAGGCCAGGACCAGCTCACAAATTTCAGATATTACCACAACTAGGATAGCCTACTGGGGTTCCATGACCTGGTTAGCACCACCTGGGGGGAGCCCACACAAGGACACTCAAGGATTGTCATCCATAAAAAACTCCTAAGGCTCAAGGATAAGCTCCAAATGTGGTCAAGAGCTCAATATTCCACGGATGATGACATCACGGCCACCATGCAGGACATGGATCGCCTGGAGGGGAACTTGGAGATCGACTGGGACGATAGGGTGTTCGATGACCTTTCAACCAAGAAGAGTGCTCTGGCGGACATGTTACTTAAACAAGAATTCATGGAGAGGGAGGAGTCGAGGACCAAATGGCTTAGGGAGGGAGATAGGAATACAGGTTTATTTCACACTTGTATTAAGGAATAGAAGCGCATGGTGAGTCCCAACATTTTACTGGATGATGGCCCATACAACGAAGATAGAGATACTGCAGGTGCTATGGCCTTGGCCGTATTGGAGGATCTTCTTGCCGGTCCCAATCCCCATATTCCCAATGGATATCCCGGAGAGGAAGGGGGATATTTTGATGTTATTACCAACCAACGATCGGCACAGGAAAATGCCTCTATGAGCTCCATCCCGGAAGAAAAAGAAATTCGAGAAGCCATGATGAGGCTTAATCCCGAAAGCGCACCAGGCCCAGACGGGTTCCCGGGATCTTTTTACAGAGCGTCATGGGACGTTGTTAAAACGGATATCATCATAGCCATCCACGACTTCTTTCTGGGGGGTTACCTTCATAGGGCCTCTTGCGCCACGACCGTAATCTTTCTTCCCAAGATCAAGAACCCCACTTCTATATCTCACTACCAGCCTATCGGGCTTTGAAAATTAACTTATAAGATCTTGGATAGCCTGATCAGTGAAAGGGTGGACATCCATATTCCCCGGTGGGTGTCCTTGGAACAACACGACTTCGTGAAAGGGCGATCCATCCAAGGAGCCATCACACTGGCTCAAGAGATGATCAGAGACCTTGAATTTAAGTCTCTCGGCTCCAACCTGGGTATCAAGTTGGACATGAGCAAAGCCTATGACCGGATTGAGTGGGGATTCCTCAACAGGGTGTTGGAAAAAAATGGGGTTCTCCACATGGAACATTGACATCCTGTTTAGGTGCTTTAGCTCCCCCTGGATAGCCATCACATTTATGGGGAAAAAGTATGGATTTTTCAAAGCTACCTGCGGTCTGAGGCAGGGCAATCCCCTGTCCCCGAGCCTCTTCATCCTCTCGCAGGACATTCTTAGCCGGCACCTGCACAGGGGCATCAAAAATGGTGAGATTATGGCATATCGCAGAAGGAGTAGGCCCCCTCTGTGTCTCATCTGATGTTCATGGAAGATACATTCATCTTCTCGAATGGAAGTCGGTGGTATATCAGCGGCCTCAACAAGGTGTTGCAGGAGTACTGCCTCTGGAGTGGGCAGGTCATCAATAAGGCAAAGAGTGATTTCTATATACTTAATAGCTGCACCACCTCTCAGACCCAGGACATTAAGAAAAGCTTGTACATGCACAGAGGGTCATTTCCTATGGAGTATCTCAGTGCACCAATTTCCCCAAAACGTCTCCGTTCAGGTGATTTCAATGCCATTGCCAACAGGATTATGAACCAGATCCTCAACTGGAAGAATTTTTACCTCTCATTTGGGTCCCGGATAACATTGATCAATAGCGTTCTTCTTGCCTCCCCCATCCATGCTCTTTCTTCCATCAAAGTCCAGAAGAGCATCATCAACAGGATTGAAAATATTCTTGCCGGCTTTATCTGGGATCCACGTTCGGAGGGCAGGCATCACTGGGATTCATGGGACAAAGTGGAGAGACTAGACAGGGAAGGGGGAATCAATGTCCGTCGGCTCGAAGACACTCTCCAGTGCATGCATGCCAAGATCGCCTGGGAGGTTCTGGAACAACGAATGTTATGGGGAATTACCATGCACAAATACCATGTTGGTCCTAAGGCTAGGGATTGCGGCCAAACCTCCCCTTTCTGGTCAGTGATTTCCCCTCTCATTGCCTCTCTCGAATCACAGTCTAGATGGATCATGGGGAGGGGGGACATCCTCTTCTGGAATCACAACTGGGCTGGAACTATCCTCGGCTTTCCCGAGTGCCCGTGCTCATTGATAACCTTCAAGGAGGCGAGTATATATCTGACCTTCATTGGAGCGATCTTGGATGAGGACAAGCATGATACCTTTAACTTAATTGAGATCAACTCCGATATGGATAGGTGCGGTTTTCTCTTTCTACCACAGGGTCCTTCTCCTCTAGGGATTATCGACGCTCCATGGTCCCTCATGCTCGGAGCGATCTGTGGAATGAGATCTTATGGTCCAAAGGCACTCCATTCAAATAGATCTTTCTTACATGGAATCCGCGTCACAAGGCCATTCCCACTGACAAAAATATTCAACACTGTGGAATCCCGCTAGCCTCAAGGTGCCACTGATATTCAGACCACAGCGAGGAGAATGTGGGTCACCTATTTTTTGAAGGCGAATGGGCGAGGTTGGTGTGGCAGTACTTCGGTGAGTTCAAAACTTTTTTTGACTTCCGCATGGCTGACATGCCATTTTTGGACCGATGGTTTCACGGTGTGGAGGAGAGGATCCCAGAGCAGACATCCTGCACGATGGACCTCCATGCAGGCTGCTGGTTGATTTGAAAACTACGGAACAAGGCTCGGTATGAAGGAAACCCCACCTTTGTCCAGCAGATCATTACTCGCACCAAGGTCCTCTTGCTGGATGTTCACAGATCTTTTCACAAATGGAAGGAGGCTTCCACTCTTCAACTTCTCCAGACACGCATTGATACCTATATCTCAAGTAGCAATAATATGAGAGGCAACTGGGTTCGCTAGTTACCGCCAAACAGAGGGATAAAACTCAACTCTGACAGATCATGCAGTATGGGGTTGATCCAAGGAGGAGGGGTGGTTCGAGACTCTTTTGGGTCGGTCATTATGACCTTCTCTGCAGCCCTGGGGCAAGGTTCTTCTCTCCAGGCCGAGGCCAAGGCAATGCTGATGGGGCTCTCTTTATGCCATCAAGAGGGGATTACCTTATCAGAGGTGGAAAATGATTCCCTAATCCTCCACAATGCCATCCATGGATCCATCATCCCATGGTCCATCCACTACATCACCAGGAAATACAGGGACATGATCAGTAGCAATATGAGAATTTTCCACACTTGGCGTGAGGGGAATAAGGTTGCAGACTACCTTGCCTCCATCGATGTCCCCGGTTCGGCCCGTTGTTGTTTTCACACTTCTACCACCATGAAGGCGGAGGGAGTCAACTTGGTTCGAGGAGATTCCCTCGGCCTCCACTATTTTTGGCCCCCTTAAGCCCCACTTTTTCTCTTTAGGCACTCTGGGCCTACCCCTCTTGTGTTTTGCACGTTCTTTGTTTGAATAAATTTATAGGATGATGATGTGAACCATACGCCTTTGAATGTTTTCAAGAAACTTATAATTACTAATCTAAAACCTACATGGGTAGCACTATAACTAGTAAAGGTATCAGAGTAGCATTGTAAGCTAGTGGGGAAGGTATTTTAGATTTATTTCATCTTCAATATGATAAGAATTTTTATCTTCGATGATCTGATCCTCGGTATGGTCTGAGGATTTCACGTGAATTAAATAGAGCATAAAATTAAAATTGAAAATATACCTTTTTCCAATCTGAACCCTTGCTCAACATATATTTGTTGCCGGTGATCACCACTTGAAGTATACAAAGAGTAATCCCTCTATATCTTCCACACACACTTCAAAATCCATTGGAGCATTGATCGTAGAATTTTAGGCACTAGCACAGAGATCCAATGGCATCTTCAATACCGCGATGATCACTACATCGACGTACCTTAGATTCATGGAGATGATCTCAATCCAATCATCTAGATTGAGATATTATATCCCTATAAATCTTGATATGAGATAGAGGATCTAATAAACTCTCTATGAATAGTCACTAGTGAGCACCTCTTTCCTTTTTTAAATAGAGGATTCTCAAAATACAAGGAAGGGTTCCCTAACCCCTCATTTATTTAACATCCACTAAATAAATAATTATGATGAACTAAAATGTATCATATATTATTTATTATTTTTATCACATACCTGTAATATATATATAATATATTACGTGATAAAACCAAGTCATTAACTCGATTCGTAATTCCCTCTTAATATTAAACAAACTTGGAATATTAAAATAATATTCATTCGAATAATATTATTTCTCATATTTACTTAACTTGTAAATACTATAAATAAATAAATTCAAACAAATTTTTCTTTACATGAATAATAATGAATTTATTTATTTTTCGGTGATCAATGACTTGGAAAACACTTAGACCCCATGGTGGGTCCCACCATGTCCAATTTTCCTATTCAACTAAATAGGACAGATTCTTGAATACAATATTTTATGTGACCCTCTAGACCCTTATCTCAATAGTAGTAAATAATATTCCTAGACCAAGACTGAAGTTTAGCAACCCATCAAGGCCCCTAAAGTGATTAGGAATAGTCATAGAAATGAAAACCAACCTATGAACTCATAATTTGTACTATATCTACTTGTATTTAGATATTTCATAAAGTAGGGAACACACTTGTGTCATCATACTTTTCTTGATTAATTATTTGTTGATCTAACTGGATGGATTCACCCTCGACTGATTTGGACAAAGAATTACAAAGGTACTACCATCTTGATCAACCTGGCCCAAGATATAGTACTTCCTCAACTAGGATGTAACAAATTATATCTTGGTCATTCTACCAATGTCATACCACCAATGATGCATCCAACAAAAGCTACATCACCACATTTTTATTATCATGAATTTTTCATTGCATCAAAGTATGCGATCAAATGAAACACATTGATAATAATCTCATGTCAGGAGACTAATACACATGTCCATAGATATGAAAAACCAATGTCACCTAAAAATATGTGATGTTATTATTAGAAGATCTATCCCCATGATCTCACTACTAGATATCACACAGTGAAGACTTCATGAGTAGAAGTATCAATGAATTTAGCCCCCAGTACCTGACAATCATACATCAAATGTGTCTAGTCAGTATGATGAATCTAAATGATATGAACTTTTTTTAATATTAATATCATAGTATCTCAAGGTTATCCTTATAGACTGGGATCTTTTATAACCTTTTGATATGACAATTAGTATTTGGAAATTACCTTTAAATAGTGGATGCAGAAATATCTATAGTATAATGGTAAGAAAACACCACATATAAATCACTATATACATGATATGGTAATCAAAAGTGCTGTATAGTTAGGTCTAGGAAAACACTATTACAACACTCCCACTTTCACTAGATCCAACTTTCTAACCAACCTTGTTATCTCTCACATGATAAAGATCATGTTTGTATCGAGTATCATATTTAGTTTCTGGGTCTTACATGATTCTACTGCGTGGTAATTCTACCATATATGACCTCACATCATTGAGTAAAACTTCTCAAGATATTTCATCCCCAAATATATCCTTTTTTTCCACAATCAAAACTTGACATCTTAGCTAGTACCAATAACAAAATTATCATCATGATAGAAATTTACTTGGTAGGTGCAATTCCAAGAACTGTAAAAAATAATTGCATTTAATAACTGCTTCTTAGCTACCTCAGAAGCTTTAATATACTCAATATTTGTAGGTATGGATACCACTAGCTTGTATGAGACCATATATCTCATTACTTTATCCTGAATACGATATTAGATCACATTGATCCAAGGAAAACAAATTTTTTATCTGCTAAAAACTAGCATCCTTTCTTCTCCACTTACCAGGTACATATCTTTTGTAATTTCCCAAGTACAATCAGACAGTTTTGACTACTTCCCTTGTAGTTATCTTAGATATAACTGATATTTTTCTACTATAAAGTATATGTTGGAAATATCATATCATATACATATCATTGAAAAGATGATTAATCCATCTTTAAATCATGTGGAATTAAACTCACCATGTGAATCTCCTCCTATGCATATGAATTAATACTTAGAGAGATTTATGACATGTGACATAGGAAAAAATTCCCTCTTGATTTTTTAACTTTTTTTAAATACTACGTCTGTATATGTCTGATTGATTAGGTCTAAGAAACTGTTAGATCTACCTCATCAATTCCTATTCCCTAGAACTTAGTTTGTTAGTTTAATTCAATCATTGGAGTTTACTTATATCATAGTCTTAACTAACTATAATGACCAATATATTTTTTCCATATGTTACCGAATATATTTCACTTGGAAAACAATGGTGCTCCTACTATCCTTTGGTAGACACATGGAAAAAATTTATTCCAAAATGAATATTCTATGATGTTGTTTCTTACTTTATTCCTAAACTAGATTTCAGTAACTTTCAAACCTATTGGAATTCTCTAATGTCACCATCCATTTATGGTTGTGTCAAATAAATATCATCCATCATTAGTGGTCATGAAATGAAATTCACAATAAAATGATCATGGATATTAGATATGACAAGTAAAATTCTAATGGATTTAGGCATAATTACTTGGTATAACCAATCAACCCTTATTGGTTCCACTCTTTTAACACCCATGTATCATCTCACTTGAATACCCACTGCATTATTCAAAATAACAAGACCATTTACACTTTGATACATGGTATCCATTATTGAATTTTAACTAACCTTGTAAATATTATCTGATTGCCAAATAATACCAACTTATAGGAATTTTTATTCAAAATGAATAATTTTTCACTGGACGTGGTGAATGTTAAACCATCACTATGGTTTTTACCTTATTACAGAGCACGTGTCTTTGGAACATTCCTCTTCCACATGCACTTTTGGAACTTGTTCCTATGCCAACTGTTTGTGCATCTCTGGAATTAACTAGATCCAAGTTAATATTTCTCCCACTATCACAAATATAGATGTGCACCCTTTTATAGAAATATAGTCTATCAGTTGAATAAAACCTTTCTATCATTGGTATTTCTATAATATCCTAAGATAATTTTAGGATAATTAGTATAGATTCATAATGTGTTTTGATTGATGAAATCTTGTTTATATCCTAACAAAATATTTGCATCAAAACACATGTTCTTATAAAATTATTGATTTCCATCATACTGTAACTCATATGATATCCATTTTTCATAATAGTTGGCATACATTTTTGGGATATCACTATTATTTTCCAATCATGTATTGAAATATAATTGAATTTTCTGCAAGTTGCAACATTGATACTACTTAAATCATGACTTTGATGTATGAAATGCGTGTTTAATAATTTCTACATGCTATATTTTCTTGATCAATGTTAATATGTAAGACTTATCATAAATCCTTCTCATTAACATTAATTCTATGATGTAGGTAAGGTAATGTGTGTTTAGTAATTACTCCACGCTACATTATGTTGATCGGTGAATTCTTGGTTAAGATATTATTTGGCGTGTTGGCCTGAAGCATCTTATATCATCTGTCCATGAATATTATATACTTCACTTGTCCATTACTTAATGACTTAAAGGAATCTTATTATGTATATTTACCACTAACTTAACCCTAGAATAGTTCACTCTCACTAGCTGAACTAATTCTAAAAGTTTTTTGTTATACCTTTATTTCTAAAGGTTTCTTTTTCAAAACTAAATAAGTATATACATCGATAATAACTAAGGTGTTTAGATCCACTATGCCTAAAATACCATATAGGATATATCCTCGACATCAAAATTTATCTTTACTTGAAAAATAATTATCTTGCCACAATAGGGTATATAAGTCTTACATTTCATATTCATTATGTATTTCCAATGATTCATGTACCACTAAACTATTTTTTGAGTATGAAATACCACAAACAACATTCATTCCCAAACTTGGAATAATGTCTCTTTATGTACAATGGAAACACGAGATAATTTTTTTGTTTATACTCAATAATATTTTTACTTGAATCATCAACTTGGGAATTAGAAGTTATGCATTTCTCAACACAAACTTAGGAATCACCTTTTCTTAGCCGCTTAGAGAATACACTTTACTTCTTCTAATGTTTCTATTACTAACTTGGTAACTATATTTCGATATAGATTTTTAATAATCATATTGTATTTAATACCATAATAGTATGTTAGAAACATTATTTGCAATTGATTAATATAAACATAATAAGAAGTGTATTATTACTTCTTTAATTCAGTTCATTGTGATTAAAATTCCATAGATTTATTTCAGGATATGTAAAAAAGATAACCTCTTTTTTACTACCTCTCTCTTTGAAGGATGTTTCAAAGATACCTTTGGAATTATTATGTCCATTGGCATTAACGCCTTGTCTTTCAACTTGTTATCCATATTAATTAAAGGTTATACTTTAAATTTCTTATTTACTTGGAGAACCTTGCCTAAAAGGTAATGAAGTGATTAATCCATCCTGTTCATTTTATAATCTTTAACATAATTGGACTAAATGGGTGAAAAATGTAAGAATGAGATATCTTGAAAGATTATGATTTTCCTTCCAATTTACACATAGTCAGTGTAATCATCACATTCATATCTTGCTTCACTTTCTCCTCATAAGATTCTAAAATAAGAGACTACATGTTATATCATCTATAACCAAATGTAGTATCCACAACCAACATAAACAATTAATGAAATCATAATGAAATAACCATCATATGAATACTACATGAGTGCCCTATAATCATTTTTACACCCTCACTTTATGAGGTGTATTAGTAGGTATTGGGGACACCAACACATTGAATTTCCTATATTGTATTATTGTGTGCCAACACCTGTACGGCACTTGGGAATCCATACTGGATAGGAAATTGATGTTGTACAATTATTACCATAGTGTTTCTTGTGCTATTAATTACTAATTTATACAAAAATAAAATTTATTAGATTGTAATTTTATCTTTATTGTCAAATTTGACATTATTAATTAATTATATCATTAAATGTCTCCCCCTATTTTATCAAATTCTAGGAACCCTCTATATTAGAATTTGAATACTTTGTCACTTGAGTATTATAGTGGTAAGAAACCATGAACCTCCCATTATAGTCTATAAGATTTGTCTATACCACTAATCAGAGGGGTTCAGGTAGGCATTTGACTGGCCAACCACTTTAACCCACAGTTCCTTGATCTGTTGAGTAAAGGCCAAACTTCTAAAATCATAACCTCTATTTTCTCCATGCTTTCCTATAAAACTAAAACAAACTATCTTTGGATAATTATTTACTAATACTTGTGTTAAGTCAACACATCACTCTCATAATAACTCTATGGTAGTAATAGACACCCTCAACTTTCACTGACAAGCACCTCAAACATCCAGTTTTGTTCAAATTCAAATGATGAAAGATGGTTAATGACTTAAAATTTCTATAAGGGTTTTTGTTATTTTTTCTGAAAAAATTTAATCCATTTATTTTAATATTTTTCATAATATTTTGTCACACTCACAACATAACATTGATATAAAAACATTCATCACTTATTCATTTTATTGTTTATTGTTTTATTTATTTTCCCACTATCATAAAATGTATAAAATAATAAATAAATGCATAAAAAACGAAACTACTCAGCTGGTCTTGAGAATCTAAAACTGGTTGATCCATTTTAACTCAATGTATCGACCACAACCTAGGGGTAACATACCTAAGTCGTAACTTGACACATGATGCATCTCATCCCTATCCAGCATCTCCACATCTTATTTAGATTTCACCTCGACTTGGCATTGTCCGCATCATGCACCATCCTTATCTTGGAGTACCGCCTCGTCTTGGCGGGGTCCATGCCTGAAATCCTCTCTGTCAAAAGTACAAGTGTACTCACACACAGACGAGGGGAACTCTAGAGTGAAATGTACATGATGGACACAGAAACCCTGATATATTTTGATAAAAAATGATGATGCATAGATTATCTTATTTATTTATAATCATTGCACTGAGATAAATAATTAATTAAATAAGACAGACATACATAGGTCAGGTCACTTTATCAAGACCAATCAGTAGGTAAAAATAAATTATGATAAAAATTAAATTATAATAATTTAAGTATGATGAAATTTTAATTAATTTAAGTTAATTGATTATATTCAAATAATTTAATTATAATATATCCCTTAATTAATTAAATTTAAATTCCAAAAATAATAATAATTTAATTTAGTACCAAAATTAAATTAATTTTCCCTAGGTATTAAAATTATTATTTTTTAAAATAAAAATTATTATTTTAATTAATTTAATTTAATTCTAAAATTAAATTAATTCTAAAATTAAATTAATTAATTGTATTAATTTGATTAACCCGGGCACCGAAAAATTGAGAAGGTCTTGTGCAGGTCAGGCCGAACCTGTGAAGGCCCATTCTAGGCCCTGAAAAGCCTGTGCAAAGCTATTATGGGTCAAAGAGGGTATCCAAGACCCGTTCCAGGTTGGGAAGACCCATTTTGGATTGGGAAAACCCACCTTGACCTATTTTAATGCACATGGTATCTGATAGAAATGGTAAAATAGGGATACCTCATGGGGAAGAAGTAGAAAGTCTAGAAGTCTGGGTTTGCTATGGAACCAATTAGAAACATGGAAGTCACTTTCCAGCAAACAAAGAGGTGATGGAACATATTGACCATGAATCTAGCTTGGTGACAGCCATAGGAGGGTTAGGCCGTAGCTTCACAGGGGTGGCATGAGGGGTTCCGTCCAACGGTCAGCATAAGGGTTAAAGTAAGAGGAGGGGTTCCCCATATAGTGTCTTATCCAAGTGATAATGAGAGGAGGTACGACTGAGGGTATGCCAACATGGTTAGTTGTGAGAAAGAGGTTACCCACTGATTGAAGGAGAGAGACCAGCTCCTAGTGGTGCGACCCACGGTGGACTGAATAAGAAGCGGACGACTGTGAATATAGGCATATGGTGGAACAAGGGCTGTAGGGGTAGTTCTGGGCTCATGCATCATGGAGGGACAAAAGTTGTCTGGTTGTCATTCTGATAGTAGGAGGTGGTGGCTCCCTGTGGGATGAGAGGCCGAAGGAGCGACCAGAGGGAGGGCAGCGCCATGGTAACCATGACATTAGAAATAGGGGGACCCTTAATGGTTAAATCTTCTAAAGGATGATTCATATATATTTTTGTTATCCCAACAAGTCAGTTTCCCATTAAAAAAAGTCTCTTTTTATTTTTATTTTTTAGTTAAATAAGACCACAAGATGGCTCACACCCATGTGGAAAACAAAAAACAAAATATTGATTTAATTTAATAAAAATATAGTATATTAAAACAAAATTTTAATAAATAATAATAATAATTTTTTATTTCATAATTAGAGAAATAATCTTTAAAGCTAGATAAATTTTGGCAACCAAATTCTAGTCAGAACTTGGTAGGTATCTCAGGATGACTGGAATCGTTTAATCCGAAGTGAATGGTTAATTGAAACATATATTAAATTATTATTTAACTAAAGGTACTGGGGTAGTAGAAGAAGCTATAGGGAAGGGGATTTTAAGGTTTTTTCATCATTGTTATGACAATACTTGTTTTCTATGATGATCTAATCCCCAGTACGATCCGAGGATATCATATAAATTAAACAGAGCATACAAATAAAATTAAAAACATACCTTCTTCTGATATGTATCCATGCTCAACATATACTTGTCATAGGTGATCACTACTTGAAGGATCCAAATAAAAATACCTCTAGATCATCCATGCATGCTTTAAAAATTATTTGGAGCATCAATCATCAAATTTTGGGTGATAGCATAGAGATCTGATGATGCATTCGACGCCCTGATGATCACTGCATAGACATAACTTCAATGCATGGATATGATCTCAACCCAATCATCTGGATCAAGAGATTCTCTATCTAGAAAGAGATATATGAGAGTGATGCTCTGATGAACTCTCCATGAATAGTCACTAGTGATAGCCTCTCTCCTCCTTTAAATAGTGGATGCTCAAAATACACGGAAGGGCTCCCCAAGCCCCCATTTATTTAAGGTCCACTAAATAAATAATTATGATGAACTAAACTGAATTATATTTTATTAATTATTTACCTATAATATATATAAAATATACTGCATGATAAAATTGAGTCATTAACTTGACTCCATATTCAATTTACATATTCAGCTAAATAAGGAAGATTCTTGAATACACTATTGCGTGTGACCCTTTAGGCCCTTATCTCAATAGCAGTGTGTAGTATTCAAAGACTAGAAGTGGAGTCTAGAAACCCATCAAGCCCTATAAATAGATTAGGAATATTCATAGAAACAAAAACTAACCAACAAACACATACTGTCTACTATAATCTCTTTGTCTTGATATCCCCTAATGTAAAATGCACACTTATGTCATCGTTATTTTCTTACTTTATTGTTTTTTGACCTAACTGAACTGATTCACCATCAAATAATTTGTCCAAATACTTATGAAGGTACTACCATCCTGATCAACTAGGCCCAAGATATATTTCTTCATGATCTTAGAAGTGACAAATTCTACTTGATCATTCAACCAATGTTATACCACTAATGAAGCACCCAACACAAGTTACCTCGCCATGATTTCATTATCATGTTTTTTGACTTTCATAAAAGTATGTGATCAAATAGAACACATTGATAATGATCTCAAATTAGGAGAACAATACACATGTTCATAGATAGGAAAAACCAGTGACACCCAAAACATGTGGTGTTTCTATTGGCAGGTCTGTCGTCATAATCTCACTACTAGATATCACCAAGTGCAAACTTCAAGAGAAGATTTATTAATTATTATGAGCCCCCAACACCAGATATTTATACATTTATTGTTTCTAGTCAGTATTATGTATCTAGAGAATAAGACCATTGTTTAAGATAAGTATCATAATATCTTGAGGTTCCCATTATAGCTTAGGATCTTATATAACCTTTTTATATGAAAATTAATCTATGGACATTACCATTAAATAGTGGATGTAGAAATATATACACTATAATTGTAAGAAAAGATCATGAATAGATCACTATATACAAGATCTAGTAATCAAAAGTACTATATAGTTGGGTCTAGGGAACCCACTATCAAAAAAATTAGCAGATAGACCAGTCAAATATCCAAGCATTATTTTAGAATATGTCTTGTTAAAAGTTGAGAAGTTTATTTTTCCTATTAAATTACCCATTCTAGAGATAGTAGACCAGTTATAAGTTCTAATAATCCTGGTATAAACCTTCCAAGATACTAGAAAACCCCTTTTCAATGTCAATCTAGATTGGTTTATTTTCTATGTAGGAGAAGAACAAGTGCAGTTTGACTTAAATAAAGTAGTGAAGCACTATGATGAATTAGAGGACTAATATATCATCACCAAAATGGAAGATAGTTGAATATTTCAAGAATCACATGTTGATATTGATGAAAACTTGGAGGAAGGATAACTAGTGAAATAATTGGATGATAGAAGTGAACTATAAATAGAAAAATTATTTCTGGATGTACATCAGCTTACCGAGGGAAACTTTTGGGAGCTCATAACCTTAGTATTTTTCTGGTAGAATGGTGACTTACCTGAATATAAAAGTATCATTTATTAAAATAAAATAATATTATAGGATTCTAAAGTGTGACTTTTTTACATTAGTAATTTTTCCAAAAGGAAAATAGTTCACCAATAACATCATTGTGCCAAGTCAACCCATTACCCAACACCCCTTTATTTTCCATTCCACTAGCCACAAAATCTACTTTATGAAATGCATGAATAATAATGTAATTAATTGATGATAAGGATTCCAAGAAACTAATACACCTGGCTATAATCTTCTAGGACAAATGAATAGTTCCATCTCTAATCGCTTGCACCACAGTGTCCGAGTCACATTCCAACCATAGATTAAACCATCCTTATTGTTGTGCTGCCTTAACTACATTGATGATCCTGAAAATTTCTCATATAAAGATGTAGTGATACTAAAATTCCCATAAAGACAACCCTTTTTATTTCTTGTGTGGTCTCTAAAGATAGCACCATACACAACAGGACCTGGATTGCCTCTTGAAGCATTATCCATGTTGAATTTAGTCTAGCCAGGAAAAAGAGAGACCCATAAGACTTCTAATGTACCAAAAGGAGGATGATAATTATCTATTATTCCAAACATTTAATAATAATAAATTCATGTAAAGAGTTGTCACATAAGCTATATTGAGTATAATTTTTCTCTTTTACAGCAACAAGAATACACACAAGATAAATTTGAATAAACAACAATATTCCTTCATGTATAAGCTTGTTGAGACTTCTCTAGATTACATGGAGAATTTCCACACAGGAAACATGTAGAAGATTCTTCAATTTCTATGATATTTGTATATGTATATAGGATTCCAACCATTCTTAAATTGTGGGGAAGTGTGGGAACCAAATGTGTAACATTTCATCCACTACTAAACATAGGGAAGAATCCATGAAACATATTAGAAAAAGGTGATCTATGTTATCCCTATGATGGTTTCATAGGAAACATTTTTAGTAGAAGATGATTCCAATAGATTTTAGGAATTAATCAGTGGGTAATTTGAAATGGAACGCTCTCCAGGAAAGTGTAAATTGGGATGAGAGAATCCAAGGGTTGTTGATTTTTTCCCATCTATTAGTGTGTTCCATAATTTCTAATTTATATAAGGATTTTGAGGATAGAATTGAAATTAAAACACACTCCAAGATATGAATTTCATCCCCAAAAATGAAATTTTAGTCCAAGATAATCTCTTTGATTTTAAGAAGAAGGGTGTCAAAAGGTACCTCTAGTTTATATTTAATTGAGATATTTATGTCCAAATACATGTAATGAGAGATTAAGTTGTGAAGGAGATGGGTTCCTTTCCAATTATACATAATAAATATAAAAGAGAAGTTAGTTCTGAAAGTCAAATGTGAATCAATCATGATTGTGGAAAATAATTTCTTGAAGTCAGGCCATGTGGATGATTCCTTATAGTTGAATTTTACAGCTTTGAAATTTACAAGGAATATTTCTCTTAGAAAAGAAATTTCTTCATATTTCTTATTGATAAGTCTCCATATAAAACTATTCTATAAAGAATGATTTAATTTGGTGATATTTTTAATTCCCATCCCTCCACAGTCGATTGGTTTATAGAATTATTTCCATGGGATAGTGGAAATTATTCTTTGGATGATTCTTCCACTCCAAATGAAATTTTTAATAGAGGTGATGATACTTTTCCTGAGGTCATCTGACCATTTGTAAACCATAAAATAGTAAATGAAGTTTTAGGCAATACTAACTTTTTCAAGACAAATTTGACCTGTTATCGAAATCATTTTTCCTTTCCATGTGGAAAGATGGTTTCTAATTTGGATATCAATATGAGAGAAATTATTGGCCCGAGGTTTCCCCCAAAACATAGGGACACCAAGGTAAATAAAGGGAAGATTTACTTCTCTAATACCTAACTCATTGATGATTTTCTCCCCCTTGGATGCTTGTATTCATTTACCATTGTAAATGAAAGGTTTTTTTCAACTAATTTCCAACCCCGAAACTTTTTCATAGTGAATGAGAGTGTTTTTTAAGTTCTTGATGTTTATTTTCCCACCTTTAATGAAAATAATGATGTCATCAACATATAAGATATGGATTGGGGAAATAATACCTCTACCATATCTGATGGGTGTGATCATATTCTCAATCACAAATCTAAAAATAATTATTCTCAAGTAATCTTCACCAATAGAGAATAGAATGGATGAAAGGGGATTACCTTGTATAGAACCTCTCGAGGAAGATAAATATCCCTATGGTGATCCATTTATCAGAACTAATATGTGGGATAAACACAGTAGGATTTTCAACCAATTAAAAAAGGTTTCATTGAATCCAAACCCAGTTAGGAAATCATAGATTGAGCTCCATTAAAGAGTGTCAACATATTTTTTGATATCTAATATTATAGATTTGTTACCTATTATAGTGGGTTTCATAAGAAGTTTAACACATTTAGAATCCTAGAAAAGAAAATTCTATATGGTTCTACCTTTAATGAATCCAAAATGATTTAAAGACACAATCCTATTAGAGATTATGGAATGCCTGTTTGCTAGAATGTTTTCAACAAGTTCTTAAATGGAGTTGACAAGAGAAACTAGCCTAAAGAGGTGAATCTCATTAGAATTCTCAACTTTAGGGATGAGGGCCAATAATTGATCATTTATTCATTATGTAAGTGGATAACCATTAAAAAAATTATCAACCACTCTACATACATTAGTGTGTATAATATCATAGAAAGTCTAAAAGAAGGAATTTGTAAAACCATCCTTACTAAGAGAGCTCCTAGAGTTTAGGATAAAAATTGCCTCTTTGATCTCAAATGTTAGAGGACTGGAATATAGTTTTTTATTATCCTATTGCATGAAATGTTTTGGGATGATATATTCCAATGGTTCATTGGGAGTACTAGGGGAATAAAAAATCCTCCTGTATTAGGAAACAACATGTGTTTCTAAGTCAACACTCTTTTCAAAGAAGTTCCTATTATCATTAAGAATAGAAAAAGGTTGATTAATTTTCCTTACCCTTTTTATAGAGTTGAAAAAGTTTGTGTTTCTATCACTATACTTGAGCCACTTGATTTTGAAAGCTTCTATATGCATGCTTTCCTTAATATTATGTAAGACATTTAGGTCATGTGTGACCTTATTTTCCTACTCAAGGCCAGAAGAAAAATAATTTCTAGTGTCCCTCTCTTGGATAAAAAGGAGAAAGGATTCAAGATATGAGATATTATCATAAATGTGAGTAAAGAAAATTTTAATCCATATTTTCTGTTTTTTCTAGAGGATCTTGAGCTTTAATACATAATCAGGAGCACCATATTTGAAGTTGAAGGAGCTCTATGTTTCTTGGATCATAGGTAAAAAATAAGGGAGTGTAGTTCAATTATTTTTAAATTTTAAGGGGAAAGGTGGATTATATACTTTATAAATAATAATTTCCAAAATGGGATGGTGATCAGAGTTGAATTTTTCAAGGGTTGAGAAAGAGATTAGAGACCAAGTATTAAGCGCTTCATCATTGAAAAAATCTCTATCCAATTTACTGGAAACTATTGAGTGATGGTGCCTTCTATGCCAAGTATATTTTGATCAAAAAAGGTTGATTTCATAGAGATAACTATACTCAATATAAGATTTTAATTCTATTGTTTAAGTATAAGAGTTTCCCATTCCAATCCTCTCATTAGGGTTTAATATAGCATTATGGTCCCCCATGAGAGTCCATGGGAAATTTTTAGTGTTACCATTGTCCAAAATGGACTGCCAAAGGCCTCTTATTTTTTGATATCCATTAAGGGCATATATGATGGAAAAAAACTACAACATTACCTTAAATATATATTTAAAATTAATCATATTTTTAGAGTATGTGAAGGAATAAATTCCTTCTGTCCTATAGTGAGTAAAGACCCAGAGTCTCTTAGTGTCATTGTTGGATATATTTGTTCCAATTAGATGATAACCCAACTTATCAAGAGAGAAAATTTTCTTATATAATGTCTTATTTGGTTTAGGGAGACCCAAAATATTATGTTTAAACTTTATTATAAATATTTTAAGGGCTCAAATTTATTTAGGGTTGAAGATCCATTGACAATTCCAAAAAAGGGTCTTCATTTGAACTTACGTTTGGAGAAAGATCGCCCTTTTTTCTTTCCACTGGATTTTTTTATTTCTGTTAGATTTTCTTGTGATAAAGGATTTTTATCATCCTTTTTAGAATTGTATTCCTCTATTAAAACTTGATTCTTTGGGACTGGGTAGTCTATTTAAATGTCATGATTAGAAGGATTATTAGTATCAATTCTTAGTACTGCTGTTTATAACCTCAATATTAATGGAACCCCAATTAGTGTTAAATCAACTCCCAAGAAACATTTTTTATGAATTTTTTTATGAAAAGGAAACAATTATATTTATCATAAATGAAAAACTGACTGAAGATCAAGCATAAAAACTAATTATGGTTTTGAAAGAAAGTAATTGGTTAATTTCATGGATCATTTCTAACATTAAAGGAATTATCCCTTCTATATATACCAATAAAGTATGAATGGAAGAATGAAGGAAGCCAAAAAGACAACTTAGAATTGGTTAAACCCTCTAATTAAGGATTTTGTGAATAAATAAGTTTTGATGCTATTGAATAATGATGTTATCTACCCAAATCAGATAGAGAATGGGTAATCCTAGTTCAAGTTGTCCTAAATAAAGGGGAAATGACTCTTATGAATAAAGATAATGAGATAATATCCACCCATATAGTAATGATATAGAGATATTGTGTAGATTATAGGAAGTTGATGAATAAACAGAGAAGTAACATTACCTTTTTATTTATTAATTAAATCTTAGAGTATATAGATGTACATGAATAATATTGATTTACATATGGTTATTCCAAATAAAATCATATTCTAATAGAAATATAATATCAAGTAAAGACCACATTAACATGTCCCTATAAACACTTTTCCCACTGGAACATGTCCTTTATAATGTGCAATGCACTCACCACTTTTTGTGGTTTATGAAACACCTTTTTCAAATGTTGGAGAAAGAGTCCATAGAGATATTCATGGATGAATTCCTAATAAATGGATGATCCCTTGAAGTGTGTCTAATGAATCTCAACTTGGTACTTGAAATATATGATGAGACATTCCTTGTGAAAAATTGATAGATATAGTATTTTCTGGTAATTGATGACATTACCTAATATCCAAAGATGAAATTGAAGTTGACCCTGATAAAGTTAAGGTAATCAATGAACTATGAGAGCCTAAAACTCTGTGGGAGATCATAATATTTTTGTGATTTTTGGGTTCTATCACTGGGTTGTTAAGGAATTCTTATATATTTATCATACACTCACTTTCTAATAAAGGAAATAATTTTTTTGATGATAAATTTAAAGAAGATTTTGGGAAATTAAATAACTGGATGATCACTGCTCCCATCATACTCCCTCCAAACTGGGAAAAACCTTTTGAGTTGATGTGTGATATCGATTATTATGCAATGGGATAAGTCCTTTATAAGTATAAGGAAAAACTATTTGGATAAATTTATTATGATAGTAAACTTTGATGGATAACTAATTCAAATACACCATAATAGAGAATGATCTAATTACTATGGTATTTCGTTTTGATAAGTTTAGACCACACCTGATGCTCTATAAGATGGTGGTTCACACACCCCATGAAATATTAAAACACTTGATAAAAAATGGATGCTAAACCTATGCTGATCCATTGGATTTTGTTGTTACAAAATGTGGTCATCAACTATATTTTATATATAGATCTACCAATCCATTTTATAGAATAATAAGTATAGATTCATGATGAATTTATGGATTATCACCTCTTTTTAGTAGAAATTTCTACTAAGGATATTACAAAATACTTTCCCACCAGATCCATGTACCCACAATTTTCTTACCAACAACATAAGTTATTCAAATCCAATGTTCACCATTATTTCTAGGATGATTCATTTATTTTCAAGCACTATTGTGATGACATGATTCAAAGGTATTTTATTGAAAGTAAAATTACAAGTGTGTAGGAATTTTTCCACTCCTTGCTGACTAGAGGAAACCATGGTCCATAGCATACCTTAGGCAAAATTTAACAAAGATAATTTTTCTGGCTAACATTGCTTAAATATATGAGATATATTTTGGCAGATTGTGATTGATATCAATGAACTAGAAATATTTGGAAGTGAGATGAAATTATCCAACATCCCATCTTAGAATTTGAAGTGTTTGATATTGGGGGAGTTGAATTCATTGGAATTTTAAAAAATTATTTAGGTCAAACATATATTTTGGTATGAGTTGATTATGTATATAATTAGGTTTACTATGAAACCACCACATTCAAAATGATGAAGGTAGTGATTAACTTTTTAAAGAAGAATAAATTTTCTAGGTTTAAAGTTCCTAAGATTCTGAAAAGAAATAAAGGAATCCAATTTGATAATTTTATCTTATGGTAAGTGATGAAGAAACATAAGGTTTATTATAACACATACACTCTATACCATTCTAAAATAAGTAGGCAGGTGGATTTATCATATAGAGAGATAATGAAAATCCTTGAGAAGACCATGAGTTCAAATTGAAAATATTGGTCGATAAAACAAGATGATGATCTACGGGACAACTAAATAGCCTATAAAACACCATTAGACATGTCTCCTTTTTTGGTTCATATATGGGAAGACATGTCACCTTTTGATGGAACTCCTAGATTGATCATTTTGCGCAGTCGAATCTGTAAAATATAATGAAGATACAGTAGAATGAAAGTGTCTCCTAGAGTTTGAATATCTATAAGAATTATGAAGAGATTCCCATAAAAATGAAGATATTTATAAAGAAAATACATAAAGATGGAATAATCATATCATTCAGAGGAAATAATTTCATCCAGGTGACAAGGTTTTATTATTCAAATATTGTTTATGGTTATTTATAGGTAAGTTATGATTGAGATGGTCTAGATTATTTGTTATCATCTACATGTCCCCTCACAAAGTGGTGGAAATTCACTATAATTATGAACCAACCTTCAAGTTCAACATACACAATCTTAATGACTATATAAATAATACTCCACTAGGGGGACTTTTCTCCCTAGAATTTGAATGAAATGATAAAAAAGTTATGTCAATATTTTGATGCTAACTAAAGCACTACTTCCTGGAAGGTAACCCCAGTAATTTCTCCTTTAATTTCATTATTAAAGTGTTAGTTTTTCATAGTTATTGTTAGGGTTTTAGAGTAAGTTTTAAGGATACCATATGTTCTTCCCTAATTACACATGGGGTTTCTCATACTTCAATAATAATGATTAGATGCTGGACACAATAACATGTGAATTTATATGGGGCTAGTTTAATATTTTATTAAGTATATATCACAATAAAAATAGTAGTACCACATAATAATGATAAAAGTGGATGACATGAACATGTAATAGTGAATAACCCCACATATTATCACCATGTACTGTCATTAAAATAAAATTTGGCTATGTAGGAGAATTTATCACCTCCATTTTGGGGATTTCACAATACATTATATGAAACTAAGAAATGAATAATGACATGATAAAATATATGTTGGATCATAATGTATATAAAGATGAAAAACTAAAGGTGGTATGGGTAAATTTTAAGTTTAAAGACTTTCATTTTTAATCTTAAAATGAACTTAGTTTAATAAGGTTAAATAAATCATATTTAGAAAACCTCTTAAGTAATTAAATGATAATTAGACTTGTCCCTTAGGTATGATAAAAAAAGTATTGCAATCAATTAGATTATGATATGTATTCTATAGGTCATAATGAGAAATTTATTTTATCTTAATACCATATAGAATCATAATCAGTAAGTAGTGGTAACATAATCAGAGTTTAATCATATTCACGAATACAAAAGAAATCATAATCACAGTGGTTATGATATAACAGAGAAATATTGAAATAATCAGAATAAAAATGGTTACGATATATTAGAGTAATACAACAAGTAGTGATTATATATTAAAGTGTATATAATCATAATAAAAAACACTCAGTATCACTTTCCACTGCTAAATTTGAATATGTTGCAGCTGTAATTTGTTGTCCTCAAGTGTTGTGGATGAAACACACACTTAGTGATTATGGCATGAGTTTTACTAAAACTCAAATACTATGTGATAACACCAGTTTATATCTTTAAGTAAAAACCATGAACATAAATCTTGTAAAAACCACATAGATATTTGGAATAAATTTATTAGAAATCACATACATAAAGGATATATCATTTTACAATTTATTAGAACACAAGAACAACTTGCTGACATTTTTACAAAACCATTATCTTCTGATAAATTTGAATAAATTAAACAGAAAATAGAAATGATCAACATAAATTAGTCATTAACATATACTTCTTGTTTAAACCATCTCCTTATATTAATATATTCCTTTTCAAAGGGGGAGTACATATGATTTCCCCCAAAAAAATCATAGTTAAAAATTTTCATACTCAAAATTTATTATTGTCACAATTTTTCTTAGTAAAAATTTTCATAGTCAAATTTTTTTGTTGCCAAAAATTTTCATAGTAAACAATTTTCATAGAAATTTTTTTTCATAGTTAAAATTTATTGTACTCAAAATTTTTTCTAGTAAAAAGTTTTCGTACTAAATATTTTTTCATAATCAATTTTTTTTATACATAGAAATTTCTTTGTAATCATTTAAAAAACATATGAAGAACTAGTTACTAAAAACGATAAGAACATCAAACTTAGAAAGGTATAATTTATTACTTTCAATATTTTACACTATTTACATTACATTTGTATTATTTTTGTTGTTATTTTTTGTAAAAAGAGAGAGTTATTTTTAATTTTATTTATTTAATTCACTAAATATGATAAAAATAATTCCTTAAAAAACCTCAAGAGTTATTTTTTTTAAATTTTATTCTTCAAATGATTTACAACCATTAGATAAGTAGACTTTAAATCTCAACCATAGAAGTTGAATCATTTCCCTTGAATACCTATATAAATAGGACCCCCTATGTGTGTCCCACATCAAGCTTGTCCATTTTTCTCCCTTGAGGCGATGTAACCCTTCAAAGTACCAAGTACAATTTTTTCCCTAATAAAAAAATCTTTATGTCAAAATCTTTAGTATTATCTCTAAATTCAATGCATTTAGAGGACTTTAGTAGGATTGATATTTTTATAGAAAGTTTATCAGAGAAAACCTTTTATGATAAATACAATTCTTCCATGAAAAGAATAATAAATTTTCAAGTTTGGTAATCTGTATCTATTGAGAAAGATGATTGTGATCAGAATCTAGTACTTCATGATGAGGTTGATAATTTTATTTTTCTTTTTATTTATTCTTGAAAAACAAGGAAGGGAAATTGTATTTTAAAATTTATGGAAAGGAATATAATATGTTGATTGTGGAAGATTCTAGCATTATTTGTGTTCCTTTAGAAAGAGAGGCATATTGTCCCTCTCATAGATTTCATGGAAGTCATGGATATTTTTATAGAAAATAGTCGAGGATTAGTAATTATAATCTTATGAAAGAAAAAGGAAAGTGTTTCATTAATCTCTAGATAATAATCTCACAACTTTGTGGAAAGAATTATTTTTAATACCAAGAAAAAATGATAGGGAAACCCTTAAGGTCACATATGTTTTCACTTTGGATTTTTTTATAAACATGAGAAAAATAAATCTGATGGATTACATTTTTATCACTATCAATAATATCAAGATCAGTTCCATAAAATCCAATATTATTATGTATACAGTGATCTTGAATAAGTTTTTGATGAAGTGTATTGATTCACTCAATATTATGATAAAATGAACCCTAGAAAGGTAAATATTCCTTATATAACTGATGATACAATCAAAAGGTTGACATATCATTTTGATAATGAATCAAATAAGTTTTTTGAAAATGATTATAAAAACAAACCATCTACAAAGATGATCAATGTAGTGAAAATACTTCAAAGCCAGCTGAACTTGATGTTCATGAAAAGAAAAGAAGAGATGGGTCTACTTTTCCTAAAAGAACTAAGAGGCATAAGAAAGTTATTGATGATGTTTTTAAAGATTAGATGAAGAAAAAAAGAAAAGAAGACAGGAGATCCATCTTTTGGTCTTGACCCAACTGAAACTCTAGAAATCAAACATCATGGTGCTAATATTCTACAATAATATTAAAATAATAATAATATTAATAAAAGGTTTTCAGAAGCTCAAATTCTTGATAGTTTAAGGAAATACGTTGAAAAGGCATCAACTAATCTTTACTTACCCTATGTCCAGACCAGTAAACAGAAGAAAAGTACCAAATTGTTCTAAAATAAATTTCATTTTTAGTACAATTATTCCCTCTATTCAAGATAAAGAAAATGAAAAATAATTTATTCAATAAAAATATGGATATTATGTAGATCAAGAAATTTTAAATTTGAAAGGATATGTAGCAAAGAAATCCCATTCTGATAAATTTTCTCTAAAATCATTAGAAGAAACCTCTTCAAAGTTACCTTTTCAAGAAGTTCAAAAAAAAGAAATCATAAATTTGGAAAAGATAGAATCACATTCATCATTTTATGTTCAATCATCTTCTCAGAAATAAAAAGTTGACATATCATAAAAATACCACATTTATAAAGTTAGTGTGTCATGTAGTGAAAATAAATATGCCAATATATCCATTAAAGATACTCAAAAGGAGAAAGGAAGAAAATTTGATAGTATTAGTTCAAAACCGCCCAGAAATAATCAATCAGAGTCAGAATCACCCAATATGATAATAACTTAGGGAATTGACTATATCTTTAATACCTTGAACAGATTGGAGAAGACAATTCTATACTTTCCTAGACTTGAAACCAAGTTTGATTTTATTGTTGAAAATAAACTTGAAAAATAAGTCTCAATGGAAGATTTAATATACATCTTGATATTTTTAGAGGTATATTTCAATATCTTTTAAGAAAGTTTCAAGGATCATATGAAAATTTTCAATAAGATGGTCAAATGGTCTCATGGTGTTGATAAAGATATCAAACTTCATAACGAAAATTTTGAATATTTTAAGAAGTCTTTGAATTAAACTGATGGTACCTTCAATAATCTTACTAAATACATGAAAATAGAGTAAAATTTATTGAGCAATTTATAAGTTTAACCAAAAAACAAACTCAATATGTCACAAACTTAAAATGGAATTTAAAGTATGTGCAACATGAGATATCAAGACTCAAGTTCAATAAATATGAAATTATTAATTTAAATAATAATAATTAATTCTTATTATATATATTTAAAGCTCAAGAATATCTAAATAAGCTTTTGGAAGAAAATATTCTGTCTCTAGAATAAAAAATCCATTCTCAAGATAAAAATATTTCAAAACTTTTGGAATATAGAAATGAGTTCAAAAAATGAGGATAATTTTCAAAGCAATTATGTTTAAGAAAGAATATTTTTTGGAACTCTTGTTGTATATTTTACATATTTTACTCTAACGAATAGAATACACTTTTTAGCATATTGTTTTTTATTTCATTTATCTATCACTTTTTCAAGAATCTAAAGACTTTTCCACATTTATTTTTGAAAATAAAAAAGGGATAGATGTTTTAATTAAGGGGGATAAATTTATTTTTAGGGGAGAATACAATCCTTGGGGGAATTCTTTATCATAAGGGGGATTTATTTAAATTCATAGTTATATTTAGATGAGTTATAAACTTAGGGGGGCATAAGTATAACATTTATTTCTAAAAATGATTCAAAGTTTCTTATTCCTTTAAGTTTTTTGGTTTGAAATTTCCAAAAAGGGGGTGAATGTTGAGTCAAAAGTTTCTCTTATGACCCTTTTCATACCTTTTGTTTTGAAAATCACAAATATCCTATTACTTTATTAACCTACTTGTTCAATTTTTTTATAACATTTTAATAATAAACCATAATTATTTTATCTTTTTTAGAACATGATTTAAAGAGTTAAAAAAATATTATTTTTCATTATAATTATCGCAATGAGAATATATATGATTTTTATCATACTCAGTTATATGAGAATGAATATAAGATCCTTTATTTTTTATTTCATACTGACAAAATATTAATACTCATACTAATAAATGTTTCGATTAAAATCATACTCAAACTTAAATATTTTATCGTAATAACTTTTTCTTATGTTTACTAACATACTTAGAAAAATATTATTTCTAATTTAAGAAATATATTTTATACTGAAAATGGTGCACATAAAAATTATATAAGATATTCTATTATAATATAGCCATTGAAGTTCCAAGTGTCCATGTCATCGCAAAAAACTCAGAGAAATATGATAGTTGGAGGATAAAGATGACCATTGGAAGTGTGCCTATAAATACCCAACAACTCAAATATTTTAGAGTGAAGTGCAGATCATTTCATTTACATAAATATCAGTGTGATAGATCTCTGAATCATATAAGTGTAAACTACTAGTTTCTTGTACTTGTAATATTTTTGAGTTTTTTAATCGTAAAGAACAATCCCGTGATTACAATCGAGGGATTGTGGGGATAGAGAGACATAAAATACAATAATAATATCAAGGGATCATGGGGATAGCGAGAGAGAATTTCATCATCATATCAAGGGCTTGTAGGGATAACGAGACAGATGAACAAATCATCATATCAAGGGCTCATGAGGATAGTGAGACAGATCGATCTTCATATTGAGGTATTTCCCTAGTAAGGTATAGACAAACTTTTTTTTAAGTATAAAACAAGAAACCTTTATCCTAGGTTATTGGATACCCATATCTTTGGGTTAAAATAATTATATTTATTTATATTACTTGTTTTATTATAAGTCTTTTATTCACTTCAATTGTAATAAAAAGTGAATCCTTTTATATTCATCTTTCTATTTTTATTTTAATTACCATAATAACTTTTATTATTAATTTTTTTATTTTGTATTATTATGTGAATATGTTATTACCCTGATTATGATTCTATACACTTTAATATAGAATCACTACTTATTGTATTACTCTGATAGATTGTAATCGTTGTGATTACAATTCTTTTTGTATTAATATGTTATATCACAACCATTGTGATTACGATTCTTTTTTGTAACCTTGAATATGATTAAAATATGATTATGTTACAATTGCTTACTGATTATGATTCTATATGCTGTTAAGATAGAATCAATTTCTAATTATGACCTGTAGAATACATATCAGAATCTACATGATTTCGATACTTTGTTTATCGTACATGGGGCCAAGTCTGAATATAATTTAATTACTTAATTGGATTTTTGAATACGATTTGTTTAACCTTGTTAAACTAAGTTCCCTTTAAGATTAAAAGTAATTTTTTTAAACTTACAATTCAACCCCTTTTGTAGTTTGTCATCTTCATATACATTACGATCCAACAATATAATCCTCCATGGCATAGAGCATGTGTCTCTTGAAATTATATAAATATAAGGTAGGATATATAGAGACCAAATAATTTTATACATATTATTAAATGATTTATAAAAAAATACCCTTTAATAAAACACATGGATCATACAGGCCTTGTGAATTTGGAATACTAGGTTCATAATACAACAAAAGAAAAACTAAAACATGGAATCCTTATTTTACTTTCCATAGTGAGATTCTAAAATCCATTCAAAATCCTAAATCTATATGGGATTACCTAGGGAATACATAAATAAATGTGTGAGGTAAAAATTCAGTAAGGGAATAAACATTATAGTGAATCATGACATGTGAGTCAAAGGTATAACATGATATCATAAGAGATAAGGCACATGATTAATCACATGAAAGAATAATATAAAGAACATGGTATCATATGGTCATGGAATCATAGGAAATGTGTAAAAAACATATAACATGACATAAAAATGAGTCATTAATAACTTTATAGACAATATAACATTGAAGATAATGACCCAAATGGATTATATTTACACCCTAATCCCATACATGATGTCTCATGAGACCAAAGCTTTACCAAATTCATTAGAGTCCTATCTATGCAAACTTATAATAATATATTCATAATCTATGTGTCTCACATAAATGAAATCAATCACAAGGAATAACATAAAAATTTCCCATGGAAAAAAATGGGTTTCATAATATTTATTCATATTATATTCAAAGGAAATTTCATAATGAAGTTATTTGAGAAATGTTCATAAGGAAGGTATTACCCTATCAAAGGAAGGGAGAATAAACTTGGTATATATGTGAGAGATATATATACATAATTTAAAAGAAATCCATAACATAAAATGTTGTTTTCATTGATGAAAGTACTTTTAAAATATTAAAAAACATGATTGTGGAAAATAACCTTTTTATTTTGAGTAACATCATAGGATGTCATCTAAGATGGAAAATGATTTTGAAAGATATATTTTAACATTTCTTCGGGAAAATAACCTTTTAGTTTTTAGTAACATCAAAGGATTTTATCATAGATGAAAAATTATATTTAAATATTACTTTGAATATTTCTTGAGTAAAATAACCTTTTCATCTTGAGTTACATCAAAGGATGTAATCTTATATGGAAAATAGTTTTGAAAGATTACTTTGAAAATTTATTGAGAAAAATATCCATTACATTTTGAAAAAAAATATTTAAAATATAAAACATTTTCAAACATTAAATAATTTTTTTTTGAAAATAAACATTGAAACATAAAAAGGAATCTCTAAAACATTGAATTTTCATGACAAAATAAGAGTTATATTCAATCTGAATATGTTAAAAAAACAAATATTCCCTTCAATTGTTTATAAAAATTAAAAAAGTAACTCGTTTATAAAATTATAGTAAGATTAATTTTAATTGTTTTTTTAAAATCTAATTAATTTTAAAAATTAATTTAACCAATCATAGTAAAACTTTTATAATTTTTTTAGTAAACATGGATTTATAAGAAAAATTATTTTCAACCGAAGTGAGAAAAGAAGTTGGATTTTCTTAGAAACATTTTCTATATAATATTAACTACCAAAGAGAGGAAAATGTTACTATTAAATTAAAACTTCTTGAATAAATGTATGATAATAAAATTAATGGGGTTTATTATAAAATTATCAAATAATTTCATTCAATTGAAATTCAAGCAGAAGAAATACTGATTAAATTGAGATTGATACATAAAATCTTACTAATTTGGTAGCATTGGAATAATAACTTCCCATGAATGAAGTATATGAATTATCAATTAAAATATTTTTATGTAGAAATGATTCATGATATATTATTTAAATTGGAAGTATATACACCATTCAAAATAAATTTGGTTTATAAAATAACTTGTATCTCAAAGAAGGAAGATTGAGATGAAACCCTTACAAAGTTAGTATCTTTGAGGTGAGAGTTAATCAATGTGGTTATTATGTTTAACAAATGTAGATCCAAAAAAATAAAAGTGTAAATGAAAAATAAATGAATCAAATTCATTTCACACACGTTTTTGGACTAATATAATCAATGAAGTAGTTGTATAACCCATTGAATGGAAATTGAGTTAAGAAACCCATTAAATCACGCTTACCTTTAGTTTAGAGATATTTAAACTCAAGTATAGTGGTTTTAAACATGATATTATATTATAACTAAACCATATTAATATTTATAATACATATATTATCTATTTTATAACATCTTATCACTCATTCGCTAACAATATTCCATTATCACTATTGTTTTGGGTGTTAATTGGCTTGTATTCTCATGCATGTTTTATCATGAAAGTTATAGATATAGAACATAGGATAATGTTAAATCATATACATAACATTATTAATTTTATAAATATATTTTTTTCATTAGATAAATCTTAAGAATAATTATTGAATCTTGAACATGGATAATTAATATCATCGCTTCATGGAGACAGTAGGCCATGTGTACGCATGAGTGACATTATCATTTCCTTGATGGGTGAGAGGGTGTAGACGCCAAAAAGAACTCCAAGGATAAGGAAGGTTCAGACGTGACAAAGTGAAGCCATATTTGGAACCGGCGATCCATTCCAGGTATCCCGGAGGGGCGGCGTGAAACAAATGTTGTGTTGTGCGAAAAAAATATTCCCTGCGCCAAAAACTCTGGGATTCGTGAGAGTTTTCTACGCGGGCGTGGAACTATTTCTCACCACCACTCCGTGCGGTTGAGCTTCATGCTTCCAACATCGGGGTGTGCAATATTTCATGCCAAAACATTTTTTACACGGACCCGTGATCCCGAGCGCCAATAAATATAAGGACACCCCTTCGACTTTAGCCCGAAGAATCTGAACTACCTCTCCCGCGCGGAATTACTCTCTCATGTATGCATAGAATATGGATCTCAGGTACTAAATTTTTCAATCCAGGTCACCCTGTGGTCTTCCTTTGTGCACGACTACTCGGGCTTGATCCTTGTCCAAATCCCCTCGAATCCCTTCCTCCGAGCGCAATTCCTTCCAATTGCGCGCAATTAGGTCTTTGGTGCGCAATTCCTTTTGTGCGCCGGCCTACTCTATTTCACTCCTAGTTCTCAATTGCATGCTGACCTAGACTTTTTTGCACGCACAATTCCTTTTTCTCGCCGGCCTGAACCCTTTTTCGCAGAATGGTCCCCTTTGCATGCAAATCCTCCCGCCCTGTGTAGCAGTGATGTCCCTCTTCTAGGTATCATTTTTGGGCGCCTCCTACAACCACAACACCTTAGCCATATACTCAATACCCATGCAACCTCCTAGGTTTGCATGAAGTAACTTCAAAGTCCTCTGGATGTTATCGCCTATTACGTTGCTTCGCATCATGCTTCTTCGCATATGCATGCTAACGAGTATTTCTTCTTCGCATAGCCACACTAACGTGGACCCCTTAATGGTTCTGTCCATGAAACCCCCTCACCGCATCTTTTCCTATCCCCTATCTGCACCAAGGAGTAGAGGGTACATGTTATGTAAGTCCTAAGGGTGTGGAGAAAACCCACCTCGTCCGAGCTACAGGACGTTAAAACAGCCAAGAACCCTCTTCCTCAGCACATGACGTTAAAATCTGACCTCACCCCATGCCTTGCACGTGGGGTATCCCACTTTGGAAATTCTCCACGCCCACTGGTCTCCACAAGGGATGATATCCACCTTATGGGAGTGGCGTTTGTCCGCGGGGAAAGGGAAACCATCTCGGTGTAAGCCTCTAGCTTTCTTATAGGAGGAAACATCCATGCCCCTCCTTTCTTCTTCGGTCCTCAGGTCCATCAAAGGGCGTGATGGGGAATGGTGCTTCTCCTTTCTTCGGTCCCAAATCCCTCTCCCGTTGCGCTTTGTCACCATCGGGCCTCCATCCTAGAGTAAGTCCTGAATTTTTGGGTTTTTAACCACGCATAAGCCCTTGTTTCCTCTTTGGGCCATTAGTCATGCGTAATCCCCACTCCATTTCCCACGGACGCACCTTTTGTGATGTGATCGTCAGGTCTCTACTATCTATTGTTTCTCACGCCGAGCATGACTCACATGGGATTAGAGTGAGAACCGACCATGACATCTACCCTGGGCAGCCTAGAGTGTAAGCCTCACTCCGCCACCTGAACTACGAGGACTTTGATCCTTGCCAAGGCAGGCTACATAGGAAGTCTCCACGAGGTTCAAGCCCACCAAAAACCTGGGAAACCTAGAGTGTAAGCCCCACACCACCACCTGAACTACGAGGACTTTGATCCTTTCCAAGGTAGGGTACGTAGGAATCCTCCATGAGGTTCAATCCCACCAACACCCTGGGCAACCTAGAGTGTAAGCCTCACACCACCACCTGAACTATGAGGACTTTGATCCTTGCTAAGGCAGGGTACATAGGAAGCCTCCATGAGGTTCAATCCCACCAACACCCGGTCACTCCGACCCCCTTCACGTCGGCCCACCACCACCCTGGTAAGCCTAGAGTGTAAGCCCCACACCCACCTTCTGAACTACGTGGAATTTGATCCTTGACAAGGTAGGGTACGTAGGAAACCTCCACAAGGTTCAAGACCACAACTTGGTCATCCCGACACACCTCCATGCTGGTTCACCAACACCTTGGGCTGCCTCAGAGTGTATGCCCCAAATGCCCCCATAACCTGAACTATGAGGACTTTGATCCTTGCCAAGGTAGGTTACGTAGGAAGCCTCCATGAGGTTCAAGCCCACCACTCCGGTCGCTCCGACCCCTTTCACGTCGGTTCGACCCCGTCCCATATGACATTAAACTGTATTCGCCATCCTGAACAATGAAGTCTTTGATCCTTGCCAAGGTGAGGTACGTAGGAAGCCTCCATAAGGTTCAAGCCCAACACCTAGAAGTTCTGACCCCCTTTACGTCAGTTCACCCCGTCCCGCATGATGTTAAACTGTGGACTTATTTCAGCAGTAATCCATTTTAATTCCATTTAGAGGCAAGCCGCTGTGACCTCAATCATAGGTAATACATTGAAACCTCATCCAGCGGTAAGCCGTTGACACCTTATCCAATGGTAATCCATTGCGATCTCATCCAGTGGTAAGCCGTTGAAAACCCCAATTGGCGGCAAGCCGTCATCATATGAACTACGTGGACTTTGATTCCCTACCATGAGGATACATAGGAAGCCTCTTTGAGGCTCAAGCCCCAAACCATCATCATCCTCATGATGGTTGCATTCCATTCACCATCCAATTCACAGAACCTTCCATCATCCATCCTGATTATTACCCGGGCCGACACATCCCGGTGGGATCATGCCACCCCATTTCCTGCTCCATTTAACAACATTTGGGAAACCTTTCACATGTTGTACCCAATATCGGTGTTCCCTCCAGGGGGTTCCTCCATCTGATCCACTCTAGTCAGTGTTCTGATCTGCTTGATCCATCTTTGCTGGACATTAAACTTGCGACATACCCTGTGTTAAACATGGGAAGCTGAGGAAAACCTCAAATACATGCCCAGGGCATATGATTCCTCGCATTCGATGTGGGATTCCCTAGGCTTCCATGACCTCGTGAAGCCCTATAATAAGGTAAATAAGACAGATACACCAATTCACCAACGTCTAAACATGCTAGTGATGACCAATGTGACTACTCCCCTAACTGAAGGTTGCTACCCTGACCGGACCCCTTGGAATGTCCTGAATGAAGCAGTGTAATTAACTGGTGTCTATGAAGATATGGCGATAGGAAGAGTTTCACGAACAACGTCTTAAGTCTATAAGGGAGACCCAGACTAGGTGACGAGTTCTGAGGAGGAATCCACATAAGGAAGAACCAACATCCCATCATCCTGTTTCGATCAAGGAGTAGACGTCCCTGAATAAGGAGTGGATGTCGCCTACCTTTGGAAAGCGGGAATGCGGGGCAACAAAAACCGCACCCCTCATCACCGAACGAGATGGATGTGCACCCCCGTAGAAAGTGTCAGAAACAAAAATGGTGAACCTGACATGAATTTCTTCTCTCCCTCAATATGGAGATTAGTAGCGCTCGGGGCAGCAATGGATTGACATGTCACCAGATCCAGATATCCGGCACCGGGTCCCGCCAAGTAAATAGTGGACCTAGTGTGAAGCTCAATAGATTTTGGGGCAGTAGAACGTTAGACATCCCATTCTATGATGTTGTCAGTGTGGATCCCTCTTACCATCCACAAAATATGGGATGGCGCTGGGGAATTGGTTGTCAATTCCTTTATCTTTCATCACTGACGAGTTCATCTCCCTGCTTCTCAGGAATTAGGTTGCTGCCTAAGGAATGCGATCATCGCCTGCCCATCTACACAGGGGTAGGGTAAACGCCAACACAGTCACTCCACATGGATTCATCGCTTCTACGACAGCCTCTGCATCCATGACCGTGGGGCACCCATCCCCCATCTCCCCATCAGAAGTTATCCAACGAAGGGTAATTAACGACCTCATGCGTCGTTATGAGGAGGAGGGCATAATCCCAACCCAGGATATGGACCACTTGGACCTAGAGGCATCCATGACTCATCGCCAACACTGCCCCCAAGGGCCGCGCAGGGAGCCATTGATCCCCACCCTGACATACAACTGCTTCGGGAGCCTGTATGCAGAGCGCTTTGACGACTCCCTACCTTATGCTGACAAGGTAGGTGATGTCCGGCCCAACCTGGTCAGATTCCCATTCTGGGGGCTCCTAGCAAGGGATCCCACCCGGCCATGTCAGCGCCGCCGCTTGGTCTTGCTGGACGAGGAGAAGGTAAGCTATGCACCAGCACCACCTGCCCCGGTTCGTCCGACCCGATGCCAGTGTCGGGCACAAGTTGAGGAGGACGCCCTCCAAGGGGCATCAACGTCGACGGCTACTGTGTCCTGAGCCACTGTAGACACATATCATCAGGTCCATGTATACACTAAGCAGTGGTGCTTATACGCCCAACCGGGATCGAGGCCCCAACCGCCCCACGGGCAGGCTGGGTCGACTCTCCTGGCCGTAGGTACGAGCAGTGGTCGCCGCGAACCAACCCGCAACGATGTCACCCTGTACGGAAGTCCTCCTTGTACCACTACTACAGAGAGAATGGGACTTCCCCACTTCGAGGCTCAGCATGGAGGTCTTCCCCATGCCACCCCAATCCAATTGAAGGACTACCCCACGACAGTGATACTTGACACAGAAGCCTCTCCCGTGCCCATTACACTGAATATGGAGTCATTCCTCCTGCTCCTGACTGCCAGTGCAGGGACATTGCACATCAGGCCTCTCCCCAAAGTGGGGATACTCCCTGCATCCTCTCAGCAGTCGTTGAAGGTCCTCCTCGCCCCGACAACCAGAGGGGTGAAGGCCAGCCTCGCTCCACCCGCACCAAGCATGGAGGTCCTCCCCATGTTCCTTCTGGTTCCAGCGAAGGTCTTGCTCACTCCAGTGCTATCCATAGAGGTCCTACCCATGTACCCTTCGACATTTGTCTCGGTGCTCCTCGCACACCGGCTTTCTCGGGTGGAAACCCTCTCCACCCCAGCACCAGTGCAGCCGAAGGACCCCATGTCATAAATCAGCCTTGTCCCGAGGAGCCACCTAGGGGAAGGAAGGCGAGCCACCGCTTCCATAAGAATAATTCTGAGAAGGTCCAAACGGAGATCAAACCGGTCTTCTTCTCAGACTCTGAAGCAGAGTATGACTCAGCTCGGGAACCCTCCCCTCACTCATCTGAGTCAAGGGCCGGGGTAGGGATGAGGAACATCAGGCTGGTGCTCCCAGAATGCGAGGTTCATATGATTCCCAACTCCCTCCGTAGGTATATCCAGGAGGATGAAAATCTAGCGACCCTATAGGTTACGGTCATGAAATCACCAACATCGTCATTGGAAGCGCTCTCTACCTCCACAAGAGATCACATAGAGCTATTCTGGGGACCAATGGCAGGCGAGCAACATCGCAGCCTATCACCAGTAGACCTAGCCCCTGAGCTAGGAGCTGTGGACGTCATCCCCTCTTATCATGACATAGCGGATAGGTCACTACACTCTTCGGAGGACATCCCGAGAATCGGCGGTCAGTCATCCAGCTCGCCGTACTCTCCACCGGCCAGCCTTCTGTCCTAGTAGTCTGCCTAAGTACCGCTGCCAGTTCCTCAGCCACCCCCAGTTGATGAGTGGGGAAACCAAGGGCCAG
Source organism: Viscum album (assembly GCA_963277665.1). Lineage (NCBI taxonomy): Eukaryota > Viridiplantae > Streptophyta > Magnoliopsida > Santalales > Viscaceae > Viscum > Viscum album. Next base: position 815,528,944 of record OY728158.1, read on the forward strand.
ACCCTTAATCCAAGCTGAGGAGCTTATGGAACATTCTCACGGCGAACTACTTCCCCGAGAATTTCTGGCCCGTGGCAGTGCAGAATTTATGCATACCAGAATCCCTCTCCCCAGAGGAGTTTGAATGTTTCCGCTAGATCCTCTGGGTGACTCACTTCCATCTTCGCCACCAGCGAGTGACTTATCCCAGGATCCAAGTGCACCTTGAATACATTGGCAAACAATGCCGTCTGGTCGATCTGGCTACGATCCCTATGGCCCAACGCCTCGAGTTTCCAGGCCACTGCAAGGCCCTCCATGAGTAATGCGTTCGGAGTTTTAAGGTACTCTGTAGGATCATCAAGGAATCCTCTCCCACGTGCAAGTCCGTGGCTGGGGACAATATGCTGCCCTCCTCTTTAGTCATATTCGGTGACAACCTAACTCACTATGCGATATTGAGGACATGCCCCCAGGAAGGGTCATAGTCAACATGACTGATATAGTGGATGAGGAGGATGAGCTAGAGCTTCTCAATGGAGACTTACCCCCTGAGGGTGTTCCACCACTGTTGGACCTATCAGGGAGGATTAATCATCAACAGAGGAACCTCCTAGGTCTCCCTGCACCCACCGAGGGTTTAGTACTCAGTATGAATTCTGGTAAGGGCACAGAGCACGTCAGAGCTATCAAGCACTCTGACCCATCCGCTTTAGTGCAGAAGATGGAGGAATACTCCAAGAAGTCCATGGTGTGCTTGAAACTTTATGAGTAGAAGAAGTTGGTTAACAAACTTCTGGTTGAATGCACTGCAGAGTGATGAACCGACTATGGTGATCCTAGGCCGGGGCAGCAGGGGCAGGAACAACTTCCCCTCGGTGAGTTGCCCCCAGGAAACCCTGATCATGCCACTCCTGCGGACAGGGCTGAAGCTGGAGCTCATGGAAAGAGGGCACGATATGTCTCTCCAAACCCTCCCGAATGGTGTGATAATCTAAGGAATCCATCTCGGGATCCCAAAACTACACCAAGGGTCACTCCACCAACCGTTCCATGAGCCGCTGAGCCTGTCTACCGTGTTGAAGAACCTGAAAACATGCTCGTGATTTGGGATCCCCGTCAAGAGAGAGACCCCCACCCAGATGATCCTATGGAAGTGCTCATAGCCCAGCTTGAGGCATTAGAAACACAACAAATGGAAATCCCACCTGATGGTTAGCCATACCTGGAATGGGTGGATGATATGCCGGCACCTCCGGGTTTCAGGAATCCCACCTTCTACCCCTTTAACGGGACGGGGTACCCGCTGTAGCACCTGGACCACTTCAAATCAAGGTGTGGGCCCATGTTAGGGACTCCAGCACAGCAAGAGGCCTCTAAGCTCTGCTATTTTGTTCAGACATTGGAGGGGCCGACATTCGTCTGGTACAGCCAGCTCCCCGTCAGATCCTTAACCAGCTGGGAGGACCTTCGCAGGCAATTCCTCTACCAGTTCAGTTCCACCACCTAGAAAATGAGAATCACATACCTCTTCAAGTGAAAGAAAAGGTCTGATGAGTGAGTCATGGAGTTTGTCGCCCGGTGGAAGGGGCTCACATACTCCCTTGACATGCCACTGACTCAAGAGAAACTACTGATGATGTGTGTAGGGAACATCAAGACGTAACTAGTTCCCTCCCTAATCACCAAGAACTACCCTAGAGGATTCCGAGACTTCTCTGATAAGGCCCAGCGCCTAGAGGAAGCCCTACAACAGGCTAGCCAGGCACGCCCATTGTCCCCTGTAATCCCATAAAGGATAGATGCCAGAGCCAAACCCGCCGTGGTGGCCCAAATAGAAACCCCCCAGACAGCTGGAGTTACTACCAATGGCACCAACCCTGCAACCTCGTAGAGGCCCTCCTCCCCAGGCGCAGCCTCTGGCTCAGCAGCGACCACCTCAGAATCGGCAAGTGACTCTGTGTAATGTTCCACCACCACCCAGGTGGGACAACCAGGCTCCGCCTTCTCGACAAGACCCTCCGGCTCCTCGTCAAGGCCAGGTTCCAAGGTCCCCCTTTCTAGATATAAGAAACCAGACCTACTCATTCAGCGAGAATTAGGTTTCTGGCTATTTCAGAAGTGCCTTAGAGCAGGGGATTGTACGCTTTCTTGAGTGAAGAAGGCCAGAAGAGGCAAATATCATGGATCGCCCCAACTAATGCCCCTATCATCAGATTCTGGGGCACACCCTCAAGCAGTTCTATATGTTCAAAGACTGGCTTGAAGACTAGGTTGATAACAACATAGTCAGGATGAGCTCGACCCCAGAATAAGTGGCGGGTGTCTTTGTAAGGCCAGAGAGTAGTAGCGACAATTATGGCAAGTGGCATCATGTTTCTAACCACGGGTACCAGAATTACGATGACTGGATGGCTTGCTAGATAGTTTCTCATGACCATGGCATCATTCAGGCATGCCTAAATTATCTAGAGCCTTCAAAAGCTGCAACCACCATTTTTTCATCATCATCTCAGCCAGCCTCTTCCCAGAAGAGCAAGCATCGGCGGTTCAAGAAAAAAAAACATGCCCCGCCAATGCCATCATCGTCCCACACTCTTGATGACTTTATACCCCCAGAGATGGGGATCTATCCCAGAATCCACCCAGTAGTGGATGATTCTTCAAGTGACATTCAAGGGTACGTTTCGGTTAATACCGTGGAGTTGGTAAACCCCTATATGACTCTCAGCGACGGGAAGTGCCAGACGAACCTCCCCAACGTCCCCATATGACGCCAATGTCGATGGATCCATGACCATATGGGTTATCAGGGTGCATCAGTTAGAACCTCCAGCTAGGCCGTGCATGCCACTGAGACCAGACAGCAGACCCTGCGCAGAACTTAGCATGCGTAGCCTTTTCATCCGGTGTCACCAGGATAGCCTCCACCACCATTTATACTACTGGATCAGGCAGAGCTACCTCATCCAACCTGTGGCCAGCCTCACCCAGCTACAGGACAATCTCAGTCGTCCGGTTCTTATCTGGCAGCTACTCTTTGGGCTTCAACTAGTGAGTAGCTGGATATACCCAGCACCAGTTAGCCTTTGTTCCAACCGGCAGGGCCCACCATGCTTCCAATCACAGAGCGACCTCCTATAAGTAGAAGTTTTCACCTGGAGCAGAAGTATGATGTTCTCAAGAACCTCACTGTAATTCTAGTGAGGATCTCAATCATTTTAAGACATTATCCTGTCGTCAGCTTTGCGCGAGGCCCTCGCTGAGGCTTTAATAATCCCCCTTCAATTTGATACGGAGGTAGCAGCTGTAAAAGCCTTTCATGATGAAGCAGTTGAGAATGTTGAATGCCAGGACATCATTTCATTCTCTGGAGAGGATGAAGGCTCTCCCATACAGGGGCACATCTGCCCACTGTACATCACCGATCAATTTAACGACGTGGTGGTTTGCCACTGTCTTGTTGACACCGGCTCCGAGATCAACTTTATCCCGACACAGACGTTGTGGAAGCTGGGGTTATCCAAAGATGACCTGACTCCCTCCGATTTAAGATTCTAGGGATACGACAGGACAAAAAAGACCTCGGTCGGCAAGATCTGTTTGAAGACCCAGTTCAGCGGCCTAGTTGCTAGTACCGAGTTTATGGTTGTCTCTCAGGACACTGCGTACAATGTATTGATGGGCAGACCATGGCTCCACCTACACATGACGATCCCCTCATCATATCACCAATGCCTCAAGTATTCTGTTAATGGTCTAGTAGGCATGCTCCAAGGAGATGCATCTTCTTTTTCCTCTTGTGAAGCCCGCTATCTGGATGCTGACTATTACAAGTGCAAGGATAAACAAATTCAGGCAAGTGAGGTTGAGCCTATCAGAGTCACAACTGACCCTTGGGTAGGTCTGGATGATGCCTACATCTTCCTAATCCATCGATTGGAGGCCACGATCCCCACATGGGGAAATGTTTTGTTCTCTCTGGTACAAGAGGAAAGCATATTCCCAAGTCTAAGAGACGGCAGAAAATTACCTCATACTCCTACAAAAACCAGGATCAGGTGATCCTGGAGCCTCCTACCCCCATACAATATCGGGATGTACACCCCATGGCAACGATAGTACATCATACGTGTCTATTTCACCAGGCTGGAATTAACCGGCTCAAGCCAACACGACACTATTACTTTGATATCATCAAGAGTGTCCCCTTGGCTCGAAGACCAGATGGGATTGGATTGAATACCTTCATCGCTATGGTCTCAACAACATGTGAATCCCCTGATATGCTGTCCACTACCGTCCAGGTTGGTACCAGCCTCCCGTCAAAATCTGCTGGCCCGGAAGAAGATTCTCCTGCTGAGAATCCCTCCTCCGCAAGCGAAGAAGAGGATCTGGAGGATACTCCCCCCGACTATGAAGAAGGTGTCTCTGCCACGGTTGATGAACTGGTACAGGTGAACCTTGGTAGCGAGGAAGATCCGAGACCCACATTGATCAGTTCTGCCATGCCCCTCGAGGAGCAGTAGCGGTACATAGATTTCCTGAAGCAGCACCATGACGTATTTGCCTGGAGCTATGATGTGGTAGTGTTTTAACACTCTTTTCCACATCCTTTTTGTATTATCTATTGATTTTTTTTTATATTAAAATTTTGTTTTTTTAAATAATTGATAAGTGTTGTGTTTTTGTACTAGCTGTGTAAAATAATCAGTTTTTAGTTTAAAACATGTGTTTTAATGTGCATTAATGTCATTTTAAATAATTCTTAAATTAACTTAGTCTTGCAAATTAGACTTTTATTTATCTATTATTTTATTTTTATAATTTTTCATTTTATTTAGTTTATTAATTCATTTATTAAATTAATTAATGCCTTATTCTTTAAATTGTAAATAAATAACTCTTTTTGGTATTTTGTCTTTTAATAATTAAATTAATTTTAACAATTTAAGTTTATTCATTTAATTTTTTTTTATTCTTTAATGTACTTTAATTAATTCTGTAATTGGTTAATTAATTTAAGAAAGTAATTGTAAATATTTTAATTTGTTATTTAATTATGCATGTTTATAAATTTTAATGCAAATAAATTTATTCTTTTAAATAAATTATAATTGATTTTATTAGTTAACTTTGTTGTTTTTAGTTTTTAATTTAATTCTATCTAATTTAATTTATTAATTTATTTATTTTTAGTTTCATTAAATTAAATTATTTATTTAATTTTCTTTGTTATGTTCGTTCGCAGGTGTTGCGGTCGCACGGTCCCGTCCTTAACGGTGACTGTCTCACTGTTACCTTTCCACGGTGCCTCCTTGCACACCTCATCGTTTCCATTTTTTCTCACCGTCAGGCTAAGTCCACTGTTATCCATCCAACCTCACTATTATGATTTTATTCTTCCTCACCGGTAGCGGTCACCTCCTCACTGTTACTTTCTTGCACCTCACTGTTGGGTGTTTTTCACCGTACTCCCTTGTTATCCCTTACCTCACTGTTACAACTTACCTCTCCGTTATAACCATATTTTCCCATTTTTTTCTAACCCTCACCGATACACTTTTCCACCTCACTTTTTCTTCCAGCTCACTGTTATAATTTTTATTTCTTCCTCACTGCCTCACTGCCTCACTGTTACTTACACCTCACTGTTATGCTCAACCTCACCGTTACCCTACCTCTCACCTTCACCGTTACAACCCCATTCTCAAACCTCACCGTTCTACTCCTCTGCTCCTGTATTCACTTCCCTTCCACCCCCTCTGCTCATATCCCCACCTCGAATCCACACAGCAACACAATATCACAGCAAACCAAAACCACAGCAGCAACAGGTTCAAATCAGCAACAAGATCACCCAACTGAAACTTGTCAAATTGAATTAAAGAAATCAAGACATTAGAAACACTGTGAAAACTCAGAGCTGAAAATTGGGTTTCCGAAAGCCATGTGTTGTTGAATCTGAGCATCCCCGCGACGACCATCTGCCTGCCTTTTCCGAGCATGAAGAACCCTACCCAAACCCCGATTCGCTGCTCCTCCATTCCAGTCAGCCTCACACCCTCATTTCCCCTACAGTCCAGGTCTCTGTAAAATGAGAACCCCAATCAAACCCTTGCCTTCACATCCACTGGTAGCCAAACTCCTCACACCGCCTTCCCGACCCCAGGACCACGCCGCTGTACCTACTTCGAACCGCCACTACAAGCCTTCTCCCCTCGCGCCACTCACCGAAACTCTCTTCCCCTCTCATTCCGCCACACACCCCCTGGCTATTCTCTAATCCGCACCCCAACATGATCCATGCCTCTACCCGGGCCTAAGCCGCACCACCCCTGCTCGCCACAAACCACCCGAAGCCACAACCGCTGCCTTCCCTCTCCCCCATCTCCTCCGCTGCGCTATGCGAACATGAACCCACCCTGTTTTCCCCCTGTTCTTTCCATGCTGAAACCCCTTCTCCCCTATTCATTTATTTCTTTTTTTTTAATTTTTATTATATTTTATTCTATCATATAATACAATATATATTTTATGTATTATATATCTTATACAATACTATAATAATTATAGGTATATTAGCAAAAGTATAAAACTTATATATAGTATTAATATGTTATAATAATATATGTTATAATAATTATAATAATTATATTTACATATTTTAGTATTAATAATATTAAGTATTATATATATATATATTAATAAGTATGTTTATTAACTAATCTCAGTAATAATATTAATATATAGTTATTTTAGTTTCATTTTGTTTAACTTGTTTTAGTTTTTCTATTGTTTCGTGCAGGGGGAGCTACTCGTAGATGTGGTGATAAAAGAAGTTTGAGAGAAAATCACAATAATAGATTCATGAGTTCGATGCAGGGGAATTGGGTACACTCACTGGGAGTGCACAAAAAGGCTGGTGACAAGCGCACTCAAAGGGGCGCCACGTGGATCTGCTGTCTGTTAGGGGCCGGAACAAGGACGCTGGAAGAGGAGTAGGAGCATTGGATAACTTCATTCGGGAGAGAGGCGAGCATTGAGGATTCGAAAGAGAGATCCCTCGATCCATCTCTTCACCAAAATAGGGGCTAACAGACGTTGAGCAGTAGATCAGTATCCGAGCTGAAGCTGGAGAGAAGAGAAATCTTGTGGGAGATGCTTCTTCATTCATTTTCTGTTTCTACTTGTTTGACTCTTTTAATGTGTAATTAAATAGATTAGGGGAATCAGGCTGTAGAGGACTGATCATCCATCTATCCATCATGTTTTGTTAGTTTGACTGCTTAGTGCCATTTCATTACTCGGTTTCCTCTTATGCTTATTTTGAGTATTGTTTCACATTACCTAACGACCGACGGGCGTGGTAGTGAATCATTTCACCATAGATCATTGACCGAAGTACTGAGAATTGGAAAAGGTCAATGCATCTCTTCTCCAGTTTAAGCAGATTTTTCCAAGGGTCAAGATCGGAAGATCGAGGCTCAAGGAAGTTAATCGAGATGTGTAGATCCACTGTAGTGACAATGCAGTGGATTAGCACCATTTTTTATACACTGAGTAATTGAGTTAAACCAAATGGAAGTGGGGAATATCTTTTTAATCAGTTCAAAGCAGCCTGAGGACCCTAAAACCATCATTTCTATTTTTTCTCTGTTCAAGCCATTGATTTCACCATTTTACCTTCATTTTCACACCCACTATCAGTGCTTGTATCACTGTTTTCATTTTTTGTTAGTGTTATATTTTTATCTTTTTGTTGTTTTAGTTTTAATATGGTCTAGCACAACATAAGTCCTTCTCTGTGGTTTGACACCCTTCTTACCACAGTACTAGTAGTTTGTAGGGTTTATAAATTTTAAATTTGCATGTACTCAATGATTGTGCGGCCAAGCTACGACGACATGCCAGGACTAAATCCTTAGGTATCCGTCCACCACCTCGGTCTCCTGAAAAATCATCATGGGTTCAAGTAGCCTCCCAGGAAGATGCACCCTTCTCACGGTGCCATAGTCGAGGCTGAAGTTGACAAGATCATTAGATCCAACTTCTTCAAGGAGGTCTAGTACCCTAAGTGGCTAGCCAACATTATGCTAGTACAAAAAGAAGAACAGATAGATCAGAGTCTGCATCGACTTCCAGGATCTCAACTATTACTTTTTGAAGGATGATTTTCCCCTTCCAGTGACAGAATTGTTGATAGATGCTACATATGGGTTCCAAGCCCTATCCTTCTTGGATGGTTACTCCGGATATAACCAGATCCAAATGGCCCCCTGAGGACGAGGAGTCTACAGCTTTTAGGGTGCCCCAAGGTACTTTCTGTTACCAGGTTATGCCCTTCATCCTGAAGAATACAGGTGCCACCGATTAGCAGTCCATGCATTACATATTCAAGAAAATCCTCAAGACATTGGTGGAATGATATGTGGACGATCTGGTGGTCAAATCTCGCCAGCGCCAGGACCATCTCAAGGACCTTGAGAAAGTGTCTGAATTCCTCCGTTCCGCTATCTGAAGATTAATCCACTAAAATGTGCCTTCACGGTTACATCTAGGAAGTTTCTTGGCTTTGTTGTCAGGTACCGAGGCATCGAGATTGACCCAGAGAAGATCAAGGCCATCAGCTAGATGCCACCCCAAGCAATATTTGGGAGATTTGAAGTTTTCAAGTCCACTTAGCCTACATATGCCGATTCATTGTGAATCTAGCTGGAAAGTGTAATCCCTTTTCCCGACTAATGAATAAAGGCTCTACCTATGAATGGGATGAAGAGTGCCAGACCACGTTTGAGGAAATCAAGTAGTATCTGCTCCATCCTCCGGTCTTGATGCCACCCGTCCCTGGAAAGCCGATAATCCTATACATGAATTCCCTGAAACTATCTCTCAACACCCTTCTCACCCATAAAATAATTAGGGGATGGAAAACAACCTCTACTACCTCAGCCACTTGCTCATCAATACAGATATCAGATACTCCCCCATCGAGAAGAGATGCCTTGCGCTTGTATTCGCAGTACAGAAATTGCGACACTACCTACAACACCACGAGGTACAACTGGTGTCTCGGGTAGACCTGATGAAGTACATTCTGAATTGCCCCATGTTGACCAGCCATCTACCATGGTGGGCAGTAATCGTCCAGCAGTTCGACATCAGGTTTGTCCCTCAGAAAGCTATCCAGGGACAAGCATTGATAGATTTTCTTACTGCCTATCCAACCCCCACAGACCAGTATCTGGACCTGGATTTTCCCGATGAGGCAATCCTCATGGTAGATCATGCCATCCCATGTTGGTAGATGCACTTTGATAGTGCCTCCCAGATCCCCACCGATAGAAGGCTCAATGATCCCTGACTCAACAGAGTAGGCTTGGGTATTGTCTTTAATACCCCGACACAAGCCATTCTGCTGTATTCATTCCTATTGTCAGAAGGCTGCACCAACAACGAGGTAGAGTATCAGGCTCTTATCACTGGCCTTGAGTTGGCCCTCGAGATCGATGTACCCCATTTGTATGTGAAAGGGGATTCCTAACTAGTCATCAAGAAAGTCAACGGTGGATATGTTGTTAGAAAGCCAGAGCTCGTACCATTTTTGGAGCACACCCACAAGCTAATGGCCCAGTTTCCATCTTAGCCGGAAGTTACTCATGTCCCTCAATTTGAGAACGGTCGAGATGATGCCCTAGATGGCCTAACTGCATCACTTGCAGAACCTGAGCAGGATGATCTAATTACACACGTGGAAAACCGGAGACTCATTGCTCTCGTCACCTCTGATGATGACGATGGCCTACGAGTAATCCATATTACCGCCAGATCCTCCACGTCAGGACCCTCAAGTTCTCAAGATGCAGTGGTTAAAGTGACTCCCGACTGGAGAGCCCCTTTTGTCGAGTATCTCTAAAATTTTTGCCTCCCAGATGATCAGGCCGAGCGTGAGCGAATCCGACACCGCGCGCTGTAGTTTACCCTCCAGAGTGGTCCGAGTCTTGAGAAGATCCTCTACAAGCATGAGTTTGATGGTGTTCTCCTCCGTTGCATCCAAGGAGTCGAGATTTCTCAGGTCATGTAGGAGGTTCATGCCAGTTCCTGCGATGCCCACCAGGTTGGGCCGAAGCTATCCCATCAGATTCAAAGACTGGGGTACTTCTGGCCCTCTATGATCCATGATTGTATCGAGTTCTCCAAGAGATGTCATGCGTTCCAATTTCATACTAACTTCATGCATCGGCCTCCAGAACCTCTCCACTCCACCAAGTACTCTTGGCCGTTTTCGGTATGGGGACTCGATGTCATGGGACCATATCCACCGGTGACAACTCGCCAGTGTAGGTTCATCCTAACCACCATAGATTTCTTTTCTAAGTGGGAAGAAGTAGTTCTGCTCAAGGAGGTCATGGAATGTTCTATCGTTGACTTCGTGAGTGCCAACATCATCCACCGGTTTAGAGTCCCTCACGCTGTCCTCACTAATAACGACACCAACATCCGAGCAGCTGAACTGAAGAAATTGTACGCCAAGTACAAAATCCATTCGAACCAAACCTCCCGATATCACGCTCAAGAAAATGGGAATATCAAAGCATTCAACAAAACCCTCTCTAACATTTTGCAGAAAGTGGTTGTTCTGAACAAGAAGAGTTGGTCGGACAAGCTCCCCAATTCCCTCTGGGCCTATCGGATGACGACTCGCAATTCCATCCAGGTGACCCCCTATTCCTTGGTGTATGGAGCTGAGGTCGTCCTACCCATCAAGATACAACTGCCCTCGTTACGTATAGCAGTCTATGACCAATAGGCACCAGATAAGGTAGCCGAAATTTTTCTGGCTGAATTGGAAGCACTTGACAAGAATAGGCTCTGAAAACTACACAATCTGGAAAGGCATCAGAATAAGATAGCTAAGGCCTTCAACAAAAAGGTTCACCTCTGGTCTTTTCTGCAAGGTGACTTGGTATTGGACCTCAGGGTGCCAATGATCCCTAGTAAGAAACCACCCAAGTTGGAGCCCAAATGGGAAGGACCTTACATAATTCACAGGGTTTACCCCAATGGAGTATACTCCCTGGTGGCCATGGATGGTGAGCGTATAACTCCTCCCACCAATGCCAAGTTCCTCAAGAAATACTTTTCCTAAACCCACAGGTCCTGCACGACCTTAAACTGAATGGTCCCGCATGACCCTAAACTGCACGTTGGTCCCGAATGACCTTAAACTGTCCGGTCCTACACGAATTTAAACTGCACATCATCTTTCATGATGTTAAAATGAATTTTGATAACTACGTATGGCTTGATTCCCATCTTCATGGGATACGTAGGAATGCTCAGACACCTCATCTTGAGACCAGCCTCTGAACTCTTCTCTTTGATTATCCCCCCCTGGGTATTGCTCTCTCAGAGGGTCCTTGCATGATATAGTGTAGGCTTCCTTAGCCCCACTCATACTAGGATTATAATGGGTATACCATGTGCCCACTCCCATTCTTCTATCCTCCCACGTCCTCACCGCATTATGTTAAACTTCATGGCCTTCCAGAACTATGTATGGCTTGATTCCCATCTTTATGGGATACGTAGGAATGCCTGAACATTTCGTCTGTTAGACCAGCCCAAATGCTAGATCTTCACCTCGGGTCAAGACACATGGTAGGGGTGCGGAATTTTTCACCATTTCACATCGATCTAACCTCGATCCAGCCATATGTCCTACTCCTTGGAGACATTCACCTCTTTCATGGATGGGTACAACTATGCTTCACACACTCCTTTGATTGGGACTCCATCATCCTTCCTGTCTAGAAGGGATCCCAAATGGCATGGATTCTAGGCCTAAGGGATCTCCTACCACTTCGGGAGGACGACCTCGAGGATGTTGAGAAACAAGACGATACAAGTCCTACGTTGCAAATATGGTCAGCGGTCGATGCTCATTAATTGTTCCCATTTCAGGTCACTATGGGGACGCTGTGTTTCGAAGATGGTCAATAGCTATCCTGCGTCGTTAGAACCAACCCAAGATGTACCAAACATTGAGTGTAGTGGTTTATTCTTCCCCATTATGTCTCAAAGAGATGAACTCCCTTCAAGCAATGCTAGCTATTAGACCCCATATGACAGGGAGAGGTGAGACCGGCTCCTTGTTCACCACACCGAGCACTACTCACGTGGGCTTAGGAGTTGTGATGAGGCACAAACCATACAAGAGGACATATGGTCTTCCCATCCAAGGCCCAACCTTAGGACCCTTGGCCTCTTTAGGCCCCCGGACTAGGTTCTCTCTTATGAGAGTGTGCGATGTGGTATGGGATTATGTCCTCATTCACGTCGGGTTACTCGCCATGCCGTACACATCCTCAGATAAGATACCTTACTCCTATCTTCTTCCTCACTGCAAGAAGTTAAACTACAAACTGGTCAGGCCTTTCTGACTGAGGCCCAGCCTCAGGCCCCTTGGCCTTTTCGGGCCCCGACCCATGTTCCTATTTAGGGTTGTACGGTGTGGTATGAGATTCTGACTTCATTCACGTCAGGTTACTCTCCGTGCCGTACACCCCCCCTCGTTAGGGTATCTTACCCCTATGTGCCATCAAGAACTACATATATCTTGATTCCCATCCTCATGGGATATGTAGGACTGCCCGAATGTCTAGACTTCGGGTCCATCCCCATCTCCCAGAAATCTCCCTTTCACCTTGGCCCCTTGGCATACCATTTCCTAGGGAGGGGAGTATATGGTGTGGCATGGGATTATGTCTTCATCCATGTCAGGTTTGTAATGACCATGCCACATGCCTCTCCCTCATGGGAGTTCTCTATCCCTATATTCTATACTCATCCCTTGAAATCAGTTACTCTCAAGTTGAGAACCCTTTTCAACCCTCTTCGGTGATTCACCAATGTGCCTAAGGGTACTCTGGTTTAGTACCTAGAATGTTGGGCTCTACTTGGTGTAGGATCAAAATAGTGATGTAGATGCTCAATTTACAAGAGGGGGGGGGGGGGTGAATTGTACACTTTAAAAATTTGTTTGGAACCTTTAAAGTTGGTTACGAATAACTATGTTTTCCTTAAGCAAAGGAAAGGGATAAGTTTAACAAAGTCAAAATATGCAAATTCACAACACCTCTAACACCGAATGCAAACTTGGAAAGAGATTCCGAAAGTAGGTTCCAGAAATATGGTTCCGGAAATAGAACCTTAACAAAAGATTACAAAATGAGATTCTACCTTAAAGCGTATAGAATCTAAATGAAATAGAGTACAAATAAGGAAGTATAAGAAAGTTATACTTTCCTTAGAATACAAAATGCAGCGGAAATTAAACAAGAAGTTAAACTACAAGTAACAAGATATAAGTCTTTTAACCCAAAGAGAAGGGTATCCAACAACCTTGGATAACGGTCCCTTGATTTATACTTTCAAGCAAGTCTGTCTTACCCACACCAGGGTAAGCCCTCGATACGAAGATCGGAGTCTCTGTCTTTCTATCCCCGCAAGCCCTCAACTTCAAGGTAGTTGGCAACTTCTGTCTTCCTCAGCAAGGAAGCCCTCGAACATTAAGGTAGTTGGAACCTCTGTCTTCCTATCCTCGGAAGCCCTCAAATGTAATCACCAACATTCGGAGTAGCACGAATCTTTGAGAGTTAATAAGAGCCTCTCTCTCTAGAAATCACTTCAACAACATGTATGCACAAAACCAAGTTGTTCATCTATCATCAGTATCGAGCTCTTTCAAATGAGCTCCTATTTATAGGTAAGGTCGGCTCCTCCTCCAACGGTCATATTTTCCTTAAAGATCAGAGGGACCTGTACACGTGTCACTTATACAATGGTTAGTTTATAACAAAATAGACGACATCGTTTTATAACAAAATAAGTGTAACAGAATGTACGACATCGTTTTAAAATCTAACTAAAAAGTTAGGAATAAAAAATTTGGAGTGAAGGTTTGGAGTTTAATAAAAATAATAAAGAGTAGAAAAAATACAAAGTCATAAGTGAAATGAAAATTCGGAGTGAAGATTCGGAGTCTGAATAAATTCAGAGTGTATAAAATAGAGATGATCAGATTCTGTTTAATAGGTGAATTAGGAATGAGAATTCGGAATGGGAATTCATCATCAGAATTCGTAATGAGAATTCTTTATCATAATTCGTAATGAGATTTCGTTATTAGAATTCGTAATGAGAATTCCTCATCAGAATTCGTAATGGGAATTACTCATCAGAATTCGTAGTGAGAATTCCTCATTAGAATTTGTAATGAGAATTCGTCATCAGAATTCGTAATGAGAATTCGTCATCAGAATTCATAATGAGAATTAATCATTAGAATTCGTATTGAGAATTCATTATCGAACTTCATAAGAATTCATATCCTGAATCTGGAGTAGAACTTAATCAGAGTTCGTATCCGGAATTCGTAATGAAACTTCCTTACAGTTCTTATCCAAAATTCGGATCCTAAAACAGAAATCTTCATATCAAAGTTTCAACGATTCCGAGAAAATAGAAATGAATCCAAATCTTATACTTAAGAAAAATCTGGATGAAAAATATGATAAGGATTGTTTTTCTTATAAAATCAATTTTCCTTATAAAATCAATTTTCCTTAAGAAAACAATTTTCCTTATAAAAGCAATTTTCCTTAAGAAAACAATTTTCCTTATAAAAGCAATTTTCCTTAAGAAAACAATTTTCCTAAAGGTAAGGTGTTTGTGATTTTCAAAACAAGAAGAAATGGAAAAGTCATAAGGAAAACCTTATTGACTCAACAATCTTTCCCTTTTTGGAAAGAACAAACATCCTTACGAAAAAGAAATTCTAAGAAGAAAAAGCTTATCTCTTTTGCTTTAATGAAATTGATGAATACGACTAACTCCCCCTTAGGCATTGAAATACTAAGGATCGTATTCTAGATTTCTGGAGTGACATTTCATTATGAAAAAGAAAGTCTTCCTTAATGAAAAACTCCCCCTTAGATAGACTCTTATTAGAGTTCTTTTTCCTTTAAGGATCTTTTCCTTCTCCCCTTTAGATAAACTCTCATTGGAATTCTTCTTTTTCTTAAGGATATTTTCCTTCTCCCCCTTTGTGATTTTCAAAAAGAAATCGAGGGAATGGAAAAATTAACAAAGTACCTGAAAAATTAGTAAAAACAACAAAAGAAACGACAAGCACAAATTTCATTAAGTTTGAAATCTCGGCAAAAAAAAAATTACAACAAAAAGATCAGATTTAGTTATTTCAGATCTTTTTCCTTCGACATGAGCCCCTTAAGGATAGTCTTGATCTTCTTCAGGTCTTTATGATCTTCTTCAGCTTGCTTCTCTAAGACCACTATTCTTGCACTTTGAGCTTAAATTCTTTCTTACTGGGCTTGAAGCTTTTATTCCTGAGCTTTGATCTTCTCCTCCTGAGCCTTCAACTTTTCTTCAAACTCAATCTGATGATCTCTTTCAAATTTCCAGTTCTGAGAAACAGAATTCAACTTCCCATTCAGATCTCTGACTTGTTGAATCCGGAAGTTCTTTTCATCTGTCAGCTTCTCTTCAAAGGATGAAGTCAGGTCATTTATCTTCCTATCCTCAGTCTCAAAGGCATCTTTAACATTGTCTTGAAACTCATCAAATAACCTCATCTCTTAAATAGTATTCTTCGACCAGTTTGTCATCTTCTTGCAAGATTTTCTATGAGCTTCGTAGCCAACAAAAAAAGTTTTGAACTGAGCCTCAATCTCAACGCACTTGTCCATAACCATAGACACGGAGTCTGTTTTCTGATTCAAAGCATGTTGGAGCATCTGACATCTTGAGTCAATACTTGAGAAGGTCGGAATAGTTCCCACCAACTTCTTTAAAGACTGGACAACAAAGTCATGCCCCACCGAAGATTACTCTGAATCCGAAACTTTGCTTGGAGAATTTTCTTCTTCAACAAGGTCAAGCTTTCTCTTCGAAGAACTACCAACTTCCTTCCTCTTCCTCACTTCTGAGCTCGGAGTATCAGCAAGAATTTTCTTTCCCTTGTCTTTTTCCGGAATTGAATCCTGTTCCGGAGTTCTCTTCTCACTATCAGAAACTTAAACAACATTATCTTCCTCAACAACAACTTCCTGAACATGAACCCCTACGTTTTCCTTCTGAGAAACATCATGTAAAATTTGTTCTTCTTCTCCATGATAAGTAACTTCTTCTTCTCCTTTCTCTTCTTCCATTTCTGGAGTAACTAGCTTCGAAGATTCAGCTTCTGAAGTTCGGAGTGATAAGTGTTCCGAAGGTGTCCCCTTGTAATCATCTACTTGTTTCAACACATCTCTGGTTTCACCACTTCCTTCAGCAATATCTTCTTCTTGTTCCACTTGCTCAGCTTTCTCTACTTTAGTAGTCTTAGCAACATCTTCTTCCTGAGCAACAAAATTTCTTCCTGGAGTCTCAGGTAGTGATTCCAAGGAGAAAGATCTCGGAACATGAATAGTTGCTGAAACCATATCATTGAATTTCAACAAAGCCTGAGCTACCTCAGCCTCAGACATCTTCTTCTTGAGCTTCTTTTCCTTTACTTGTTTTTCAAGCTCATCAGCAGTTCTCTCCTTCAAGGCCTTAGCCTCTGCAGGGTCCAATCCGAACTGCGGATCCCCTTCTTTCCTTTTCTCTTTATCTGCTCTCCACTTTGCAACAACTTCATCAGGATAGGCTTTCCTCTTCTTTGGTTTTGGAGGTGTGGAATGGACTTCCTTAGACTTGGGATTCTCTGCTTCTACTTCCACTTATTTCAGCTTTCTCTTCCTTACTGGATTAGAAGATTCCAGATTAGCAACTTTCGGAACTGCTTCTCCTTGAGCAGGTAGATCAATAAACTGTCCAGACTCTTTGTCAAAGGCTACATCCATTCTCTTAAGAGTACCATCGCTCACTAGCATAATCTTGCAAACTCTTGGCTTAGATTTGCAAGCCTCCTTGAAATACTCAAGGCAC
Source organism: Viscum album (assembly GCA_963277665.1). Lineage (NCBI taxonomy): Eukaryota > Viridiplantae > Streptophyta > Magnoliopsida > Santalales > Viscaceae > Viscum > Viscum album. Next base: position 815,545,915 of record OY728158.1, read on the forward strand.
CGAACTATCAACTTGGAGAGGATTGCTGGATACATAATAATCTGAGCTCTCAGATTTCCTTTCTTGAAATTCTCAAGAGTGATAAGAATGTGCTTCATCAAGTTAAACTTCCTCAGATTTATCAGAAAATCTAGGATGTAGATCTCACTTTTCTTCAAGCTGTCTTTGTCACCTTTCCTCGGTACGATAAGAACTTGTACCCATAACTCCAGAATCCGGAAATTTTAGATAAACTATCAATCTTTGGAGCCTTTTCATCAGTCAGTCCGAGAGTTTCTAAAGCTTTTTCCTTGTCGAAGCTACCTTTAGATTCCAGCAACACATGAGAAACAAACTCAGCTTCACCTTCATTCTTTAGCCCTACCAAGCTGGTTGCCTTGGCATATGAAAGTTTATAAGTCTTCCCATAAGACTTAAAAGACAATTTGTCCTTTCCATCTTCCTGAAGAAAAGAAACTGTCTCATAGAATTCAACAAGTATGTCTGAATACACTTCGTCTTGGTTCCCGGGTTTTGACACCGCAACATCTTCCCAACCATTAAGCTTGATATTCTTAGAAATAAGAGAATCATACTTGTTGAAGAAATCTAGACGAACCAGCCTCTCTCTATAAACTAACCACTTCGAGATCGGCTTAGATGAAGACATATATTGAGAAGCTATTTCCACAGACATTCGGATTTAAAAACCTCTGAGAAGTTCGGAACTGAGAAAACTGAAGTTCGGAACGGACTTAAAATAGAGAGGCAGAGATTCGGGACACAAGAGCTTTGAGAACCGATGTGGGATGAGTATTTGGGTCCCCTTTATATAGGAAAAGAAACAATGGTTCAGCTTCCTTGGTTGATCGAACAGTTGTGATAAGCTGAGATCAGATCTGACGGTTGAAAACCAATTCTCTAGAAAACTTGAATCCGATCTTTTTGAGGTTTTTTATTAAAACAGAGAATTAAGAAAAGTATAATCCAAAAACATAATACAAGATAATTCTAGAAAGTAAAATATGACTACGAAAACTTGGGTAAAGAAATCATACCTTTCGGATTGGCTTAGGAAGATTATTCGTATTTGGTAACATTTTTATGAAAAAAAACTTTACTACGAAATAGTTTACAAAACTTATTACGAAAAATAAACTCAGTATGAAAAACTCAGTATGAAAAAAAAACTTAATAAGGAAAAACTTAGTATGAAAACCAAACTTAATAAAAAAAAACTTAGTACGAAAGTTCCATAAAAAATATGAAGGATTCGGTACGAAAATCCTGTTATGAAAATACCAGTACAAAATTTTTATTTCGGAAATTTTCAATACAAACACTTCCATTCCAGAAGTATTCTTTACGAACATGTCCATTCTGGAAAAATTGTAGTTCCAGAAATCTCCATTCCGGAAATCTTCGTTCCGAAAAGTTTGAAAACAAATTTTTGAAAAACTTTTCTATTCTATCAATAAAATGTACTCCCCCTATGAAAAGGAGTGTATTGCTGTAAGGAGACTTTTTCAACAGAAAGTTAATTAAGGAGGATTACCTTACGGTTATCATCCCTAACTTCTGTTTAATGTATTCAAATCTATCAGAAGGCAAAGATTTTGTGAAAATATCAGCAAGTTGATCTTGCGTTCTAATAAACTGAAGAATAATATCTCCTTTAAGTGTGTGATCCCTAAGAAAGTGATGCATAATATCTATGTGTTTTGCACGGGAGTGATGTGCAGGATTCTTACTGAGGGAAATGACACTTGTGTTATCACACAAAATTTGAGTTTTAGCAAAACTCAAGCCATAGTCTGTGAGTGTGTGTTGCATCCACAACACTTGAGCACAAAAACTTCCAGCTGCTACATATTCAGCTTCAGCAGTGGAAAGTGCTACAGAATGTTGCTTCTTGTAGGATCAAGAAACTAAATAATCTCCTAAGAAATGACAAGTTCCGGATGTACTTTTTCTATCTATTCTACATCCACCAAAGTCAGCATCAAAAAAGCTTTTTAGAACAAAATCATTTCCAGAAGTATAAAATAATCCTAGATCCATGGTTCCCTTAAGGTAGCGAAAAATTATTTTTACCGCCTTTAAGTGAGATTCCTTAGGATTGGATTGATATCTTGCACATAAGCATACTGAAAACATTAAGTCTGGTCGACTAGATGTTAAGTATAGTAGAATTCCTATCATACCTCTAAAAGATGTTTGATCTACTGGTTTCCCAGCTTCATCAAGATCTAAAGAGTTTGAGGTACCAATGGGAGTACTTATACTCTTAGTGTTGTCATAACCATACTTTTTAAGAAGATATTTAATATACTTATGTTGAGATATGTAGGTTCCTTCTGGTTTTTGAGAAATTGGAAAACCAAGAAAGAAAGTTAAATCACCTATCATACTCATTTCGAACTCAGATTTCATTAGACTAGCAAAAGAGTCAGTCAAAGATTGCTGAGTTGAACCAAATATAATGTCATCAACATAAAGTTGAACAATCAAAACATTTTTCTTATCTTTCTTTATAAAAAGGGTTGGATCTACATTTCCCTTAACATAGTTATTTTGAAGAAAAAAACCAGTGAGTCTATCATACCATGCTCGTGGGGCTTGTTTAAGGCCATAAAAAGCTTTGGCAAGTCTAAAAACATGATCAGGATGTTTTGTATCTTAAAAGCCAGGAGGTTGTTCAAAAAAAACTTCCTCTTGAACATAACTGTAAAGAAAAGCACATTTCACATCCATTTGAAAAATTTTGAAATTAAAGAATGCTTCAAAAGCAAGTAGAATACGGATAGATTCAAGTCTAGCTACTGGAGCATAGGTTTCTTCATAGTCTATTCCCTCTTGTTGATTATAGCCTTTAGCAACAAGTCTAGCTTTATTTCTAACAATGACTCCATTTTCATCACATTTATTTCTGAAAACCCATTTTACTCCAATAACAGATGTTTCCTTAGGTATTTCAACCAAGGTCCAGACTTTATTCCTTTCGAATTCATTTAGTTCATCTTGCATTGCTTTGATCCAATCATCATCGCCTAAAGCTTCATCAGTGCTTTTAGGTTCTAATTGGGAAAGAAATGCTAGATGTTCTACTTCATTTCTTAAGAAACTTCTAGTCCTTACAGGTTGATTTACATCACCAATGATACTATCACTGGGATGATTCTTAAGAAGCACCTGATTTGGGTTTTGTAAAACCTGTTCATCAACATAGGGTAGAAAATCTTCTGGGGTAAATGTTTCAGAAGTATCTTATAGAACATTATCCTTGTATGAAGGTTATTCTATCAAAGGTTTATAATCAGTTTTTGAAAACACATCTGAATCTGTAGGCTAGGATGGTTTGAAAACAAAAGGATCTGACTCATCAAATTTTACATGTACTATTTCCTCAACAGTGCTAGTATTTTTATTAAAAACTCTATAAGCCTTAGAGGTTGTGGAATAGCCTAAGAAAATCCCTTCATCAGATTTTGGTGCAAATTTATGTAAGTTATCTTTAGTATTCAAAATGAATACTTTGCAACCAAAAACCTTGAAGTAAGATAGTATTGGTTTTCTACCATTCCATAACTCATAAGGAGTTTTATTAAGAAAAGGTCTAATCAAAACTCGATTTATAGTATAGCAAACAGTACTTACAGCTTTAGCCCAGAAATGTCTAGCTATAGAATATTCACTCAACATGGTTCTGGTTATTTCTTGAATAATTCTATTTCTTCTTTCAACTACACCATTCTGTTGAGGAGTTCTAAGTGCTGAAAAATTGTGAGTAATACCTTTCTTACTACAAAAAGTTTCAAAATCAGAATTTTGAAATTCTCCTCCATGATCACTATGAATAGTTTTCAATGGAAGGTTTTTCTCATTTTTAAATTGAGCTCTAAAACTTTTGAAATAGGAAAAAGCTTCAGACTTCTTTGCTAGAAAATAGACCCAAGTAAATCTAGTGTAATCATCAACTAGAACAAACACATAGTATTTGCCTCCAATACTTCCAGTTTGTGTTGGACCAAAAAGATCCATGTGCACTAACTGTAATGCATCGGTTGTTGATACTTCACCGATTGACTTAAAACTAGATTTATGTTGCTTGGTATATTGACAAGGATCACAAACTTTAGAAGAATCAAATCTAAGCTCCGGTAGATCCTTAACTAGTTTCTTCTTAGAGAGTTTACATAGGTTTCTAAGATTACAGTGTCCTAATCTTCTATGCCATAACCAGGAGTGATCTTCCATTGCACTTAGACAAGGTAAATATTGGCTTCTGAGGTATTCTAAGTTTAGAGTGTAAACATTCTCTTGCCTCTTGGCTGAGATAATAAATTCTTCCTTGGAATTGTGAACTAAACACTTATCATTCCTAAAATTCACAAGGTAACCTTCATCACATAACTGACTTATGCTAATGAGGTTGTGCTTAAGACCCTTAAAAAAAAGAACATTTGAAATCAAGGTTTTACCAAGAAGAACAATATTACTAATACCAAAAATCTCTCCTTTAGCATTATCTCTGAAAGTTACCTTTCCTCCTTTCGTTTTGATAATCTTTTCAAAATAGCTTTTGTTACCAGTCATGTGTCGGGAACATCCACTATCCATGTACCATGTATTGTTGCTGGTACTCTCTTTATTTTCCTGAAATCAAGAAGAAAATTAGACTTTCAGAATCCAAACTTGTTTGGATCCGAGATTTCCAGATAATAAAATTTTAGGTATCCACATCTTCTTAGAAAAGTAGGCTTTGTGAAATCCTAGAGATTGGGTTTTATTTAAGGAACAATTCTTTGCCCAGTGACCACCACATTGACACTTGGTACAAAATGAGGCACTTTGAGGAACAAAATAATTGTTACTAAAAATTTGTTTTGCATGGGTATAACCAAATCCGGATTTATTTCTTAAATGTCGTATTTGGGAATACATTTTATCAAAAATTTCCTTACCATGGGTAAAGTTTGATAAACACTTCTTTAAGGAAAAAATTTCGGACTTGAGTTTTATAACCAAGTTTTTATCCTCAAAATCATTAGTTTTTGAACTAGAGTTAGGCTCGAAAACATTTTTCTTAGAAATTAATTTTTCTAATTCTTTAGAAAGTTTGTTCTTCTCAGAACTTACTTCCTCAAGATTTTTTGAAATACTTTCAAAATCATCATTTTTCCTATCAAGATCTTTAGAAAGATCTGATATCTCTTTTGTAAGAATAGAATTCCTAGAGTTTGCCTTATCAAGTTTCTTATTGAGTTTGGAATTCTCAATATCAAGAAGTTCAGAAAACCTAGAGACTTGTTCATAATTAGGTAAAGTATTTTCTTCATCAGAAGAATATTCTTCATTAGAAGAGTTATAATACATAATATCATTAGAATTTAATGAAACATTGGTCAATGATTCAGCATTTCGTACCTTAGCCATAAAACAATGATTATCAATAGGTAATCTGGCTATAAGACCAAGATTCTTCTATCCTGAAGATTCATAATCAGAAGATTCATCTGAAGAGTCACCACCACTGGCACTCCAGGTGTCATTGGCTTTCAGAACTTTCTTAGCTTTAGCTTTATAATACTTCTTTCTATTCCTGTCTGAATGCCTTTCCTTCCTTTCTTTCTTTTTGAGCATAGGGAAATCTGGTCTTATATGTCCAGCTCTCTTGCATTCATAACATGTAACTTCTCCATCTTTCTTATCTTTCCTTTCCTTTTTCTTATACTTAGATTGAAAATTTCTCTGTCCAGCTATCTTGTTCATTCTTCGAGCAAGATTAGCTAACTCATTTTCAGAGACTTCACTCTCACTAGATTCGGATTGGAAAATAACTTTCTTAGACTTGGACCTGGTTACTCTCTCAGGAGTCTTAGCTTTCATCTGATTTGAAGTTGTAGTAAAAGCAACAGTACCATTTCCATTCTTCTTCTTGATGTTGTCAGCATCTCTCTTCATTCTAGTTTCATGTTGTAGAAGAGTTCCAAAAAGCTCATTAAGAGTAATTTGAGTGACCTTCATGTTCTCATCTATAGCTGTTCTCTTGGATTCCCACTCGTTGGGCATAATATCAATTATCTTATCCACAAGAGCTTCATCATCTAGACCTTTCTCTCCCATATATTGTAGGCTATTGACTATAGTAATAAATCTATGTTGAACTTTACAGATAGGTTCTCCATAAGGAAAGTTGAAGCCATGATAATCAGCTCTAAGCATAGCTCTTCTAGTCTCAATCACCTTAGAAGTTCCAAAGTGTGTAACCTCTAACTTCTTCCATATACAATTAGCTGCTTCACAAGAAGAAATTTGGCTATATATATTTCTAGTCATTGAACAAAGTAAGGTATTGTGTACCTTATAATTGAGTTGATATTCATGCTTTTCCTGGTTAGTAAAAGTTCTAACTTCCTTGTCAGGAATTTTATAATCTCCAGTAAGCATAACAAAGTTTTCCACTCCAGTATTGATAACAAAAGTCTTCATACGATCTCTCCAGTATTCATAATCATTACCATCAAAGATTGGTTGTCTTGTAGGATTTAGATTATCAATTGATCCAACATTAATTCCTGCCATACTTATAATAACCTTGGACACACAAACTTGTTAGTAGAAAAGATTCGTAATAACAAAGTTCATAATGAGAAAGTTTGTAATGAGAAAGTTCGGAATGATAAAGTTCGGAATGATAAAATGAGCAAGAAAAACTTGTATGTGAGTACAAGTATTTCAGAGACCTGATCTGATACCAAATGTAGGATTGGTATAGAGTATGAGGTTTCCAACCTCTAATACCAATTGTAGGATCAAAATAGTGATGTAGATGCTCAATTTACAAGAGGGGGGGTGAATTGTACACTTTAAAAATTCCTTTGGAACCTTTAAAGTTGGTTACGAATAACTATGTTTTCCTTAAGAAAAGGAAAGGGCTAAGTTTAACAAAGTTAAACTAAGAAAATTCACAACACCTCTAACACCGAATGCAAACTTGGAAAGAGATTCCGAAAGTAGGTTCCAGAAATATGGTTCCGAAAATAGAAACTTAACAAAAGATTACAAATTGAGATTCTACCTTAAAGCGTATAGAATCTAAATGAAACAGAGTACAAATAAGGAAGTATAAGAAAGTTATACTTTCCTTAGAATACAAAATGCAGCGGAAATTAAACAAGTAGTTAAACTACAAGTAACAAGATATAAGTCTTTTAACCCAAAGAGAAGGGTATCCAACAACATTGGATAAAGGTCCCTTGATTTATACTTTCAAGAAAGTCTGTCTTACCCACACCAAGGTAAGCCCTCGATACGAAGATCGGAGTCTCTGTCTTGCTATCCCTGCAAGCCCTCAACTTCAAGGTAGTTGGAAAACTCTGTCTTCCTTAGCAAGGGAGCCCTCGAACTTTAAGGTAGTCGACACCTCTGTCTTCCTATCCCCGGAAGCCCTCAAATGTAATCACCAACATTCGGAGTAGCACGAAGCTTTGAGAGTTAATAAGAGCCTCTCTCTCTAGAAATCACTTCAACAACATGTATGCACAAAACCAAGTTGTTCATCTGTCATCAGTATCGAGCTCTTTCAAATGAACTCCTATTTATAGGTAAGGTCGGCTCCTCCTCCAACAGTCATATTTTCCTTAAAGATCGGAGGGACCTGTACATGTGTCACTTAGACAACGGTTAGTTTATAACAAAATAGACAACATCGTTTTATAACAAAACAAGTGTAACAGAATGTACGACATCGTTTTAAAATCTAACTCAAAAGTTCGGAATGAAAAATTCGGAGTGAAGGTTCGGAGTTTAAAGAAAATAATAAAGAGTAGACAAAATACAAATACATAAGTGAAATGAAAATTCGGAGTGAAGATTCGGAGTCTGAATAAATTCAGAGTGTATAAAACAGAGATGATCAGATTCTGTTTAATAGGTGAATTTGGAATGAGAATTTGGAATGGGAATTCATCATCAGAATTCGTAATGAGAATTCTTCATCAGAATTCGTAATGAGATTTCTTTATCAGAATTCATAATGAGAATTCCTCATCAGAATTCGTAATGGGAATTACTCATCCAAATTCGTAGTGAGAAATCCTCATTAGAATTCGTAATGAGAATTCATCATCAGAATTCGTAATGAGAATTCGTCATCAGAATTCGTAATGAGAATTAATCATTATAATTCGTATTGAGAATTCGTTATCGGACTTCATAAGAATTCGTATCCTGAATCTGGAGTAGAACTTAATCATAGTTCGTATCCAGAATTCGGAATGAAACTTCCTTACAGTTCTTATCCAGAATTCGAATCCTAAAACAGAAAGCTTCATATCAAAGTTTCAATGATTCCGAGAAAATAGAAATGAATCCGAATCTTATACTTAAGAAAAATCTGGATGAAAAATATAATAAGGATATTTTTTCTTATAAAAGCGATTTTCCTTATAAAAGCAATTTTCCTTAAGAAAATAATTTTCCTTATAAAAGCAATTTTCCTTAAGAAAACAATTTTCCTTATAAAATCAATTTTCCTTAAGAAAACAATTTTCCTAAAGGTAAGGTGTTTGTGATTTTCAAAACAAGAAGGAATGGAAAAGTCATAAGGAAAACCTTATTGACTCAACACTTGGACATGCTTTCACCCATTTCTCAGGCTTCGTTTTCCCCTTCATTAGGGATTCCATCACCTTTCACACCCGAAGGGACCCCCAAGTGGCATGGATTCTAGGCCTAAGCGATCTCCTACCATTATGGGCCAACGTCCTTGAGGGTCTCAGACAACAAATCGATACAAGTCCTACATTGCGAATATGGTCAGCGGCTGACGCTCATTCGTTTGTCCCCATTTCAGGCTAACATGATATGGATGCTGTGTTTCAAACACAGTCAACAATCATCCTCCATCGTCACACTAACCCCATTAAGCCCTAAATGTCGTTTAAATGATTCATATCCTTCTCCACCTCATCATGTCTATGTAGAACTTTGAAACTCTTGGTACTATTCCTCAGTGCGCATCCACACGTTAGGAGGAAAAAATCCCTGATAAGGCAATCATTCAGAGCTTCACCAGTTCCCCCTTTACTTGTATTTCAGGTATTGCAAATACTTTATCCACCCTTTTTTCATACACCAAGTTCAACTCAAGTAGGCTTAGGGATTGGGTTAAGGTCCACCTTCACTTGGGATAGTCCTGCTTCTCCATGGTCCGAGTTCTAAGACCTTAAACTAAGATATTTTTGTATTAACCCTTTGTGAGAACTACGTATAGCTTGATTCCCATCCTCATGGGATACGTAGGAATACCTGAACGTCTCGTTTTCAGGTCCAGCTCAATTGGGAGCTAGTTTCTCCTCCCTATTACCCTCTTACCTCTATTTAGGTCCCTTGCCCTGAGACCCCTTTCTTGGAATTGTGTACGGTGTGGTTTGGGTTTATGTCCTCATTCATGTCAGGTATGTTTTATTACACCGTACACATTCCCCATTTAGCATCGTCTCTACAACATCTATGCTACATGACGTTAAAATGCACACCTGGTCTAATCACATGACCCTAAACTGTGACATTATCGTCCTGGACGCATGATAAAAAATGGCACCACATTGCAATGTCCTCACTCAAGGGGACACCATGTTTGGTATCAGTCACACGCCATACCATTTGTCAATGCCTGTACACAGCTTTATTCTTGTGGCGATGATGAGACTTTCTACCCTAGGAATGTCGCTTCACAAAAAAAAAACATTCACCTTAAAAGGAAAAACAAGATTTATCAAATACCGCTTCTTTTAGTGCGAGGGCCACACCTGCACACCCCTTTTTATCCCTGGCATTGGTACATTACCATGCCACCTCTAGAACTACGTGCAGATTGATCCCCATCCTGATGGGGTATGTAGAAATGTCCATGCACCTTGCCTCAGGCCCAACTTAACTCTCGTTTCTGGTCCCTTGACCTAGAACCTTCCTAGGGAAAATGTGGTGGTCGGAGCCCCAGGTTCCCATTCACGTCGGGTTTTATAATTACCCCACCATGTTTCTCCCACATTTCCTACCATCCATGGTCCGAGATCTAAGACCATAAACTAAGATCTCTTTTAGAACTACATATGACTTGATTCCCATCCTCATGAGATACATAGGGACACCCAGACATTTCACCTCGGGACTAGCCCCAAGAATCATAAATCCTATTACTCCCCATTTCCAGCTCCCTGGCTTAACCCCTTGTGGAGAACCATGTAATTGAAGCTTTGCCCTGAACAAGTTTGGGATGCCCCATGATAAAATTGGGAAGCAACAGCTCCCTCGCCAGAGAGGTCCTATCTAAAAGAATGAATGATCCATGATCAGACTGATGCACCCCCTAATGTGCTTCCACCACAGTGGCTTAATTTCAAGAGTGTTAGATTTTGTTCGAACAAACCATCACTCAACATTCCATGCTTTGCGTGCCCCTTATTCGGACCCTTGTCCCCTTTCATGTCTAAGGGAACCCCCTAATAGTATGGATGCTCGGCCTATGGCCCACCTATTGTCCCAGGCCAATGTTTCGGAAGGCTATTGGATGACATTTTGAGTCGGGCCCCGTGTTTCGAACATGGTCAACAATCATCCCTCATTTTCTATCACCATTTTAGGCTAATAAAATAAGGATACTGTGTTTCTAATGTGGTCAATAGTTATTCTTCATTGTCACGCCACGCCCACAATGCTCCGAATCCTGGGTATTGTGATTCACACCTTCCATTCCCCTGTTTGGATTTATTCCAACGCCCCTGGAATTACCCCGTTCGTACACAAGAGCACATTGAGAAAACAGTAATTCGGCTGTTTTAGGAGCTTCATCCTCCAGTCAGGTCTCTCCCATGTCTTCATGGAAATCCGGGCCGGTTATTCCAACCCTGGATGCCCGAATCTTGGTTGATTCTCCCGTGATCAAGTGAAGTAATAGTACGAACTTCACTTTTTTCTCACATTGGGGGCGACCCATGTGAGCTTAGGAATGGATTTCTATTTATTCTCGAATTGTGTTTGGATGCGTTAGACCAAACGAATAAGTAAATAAATTCATCCATACATGTAGTTCAAAATAAGAAGCAGTAAGGAGAAATGAGTTTATGAGTTCAGCCAAAACAGGGCCCTTAAGGGTCATCTTCTTGGATGGATCATTCCAGCACCGCTACCCTTTCACTGGTGGCCTCCAAGATTGCCTCCCACCCCCTGAGGGCTCTTTCTTCATCAGTGGCTGCAGAGCACTATCCACTGACCCTAGCCTGTGTTTGCGCCTATTGAGTTTGAAGTGCGGATATCTGGTGACCCGCCTCCACTAGTTGCTCTTGGGCAGCTGCCAACTAGGCCCTCAACTACTCCACAAGCTTAGAACAGTTTGCAATGAATATATTATTTGCTTTCATCTGTTCATCAAGGCGTCAGGCCTCTTGTTCTGCCTCTATGAATGCTTGGATACTCTTTGATTCCTCCTGACACTGGGAAACATCAGAGCGATGGATACTCTTGCACAGCTTCTCAGCCATGTAGTCATAGACTATCGAATGAAGGTGCTAAGCATCCACCCCTCCAGCACAGAGAAAGTGCAACCAGGTTTGGAGTGATCCCATCCGTTTTAGCCATTCTGTATGGTGCTGACCAAGAAAGTGATTGATGCACTTCCACCCTTTGCGCCGCATCATTCGGCTCTCCTCGACCGCCTTCGAGTCTGAATCATCAATCTCCTTAGGTTCTTTCGGCTGATAGGAAGAGAAAGAAGCAAAAATACTAGTAGAAGGGTCTTCTTTAGGCGCCCCTCCCAAGGGGTTGGGATCTTCAATGCCTGGGTGACCTACCCCCTCGCCTCAGTCTCGGTAGTTCCCTCACCGACCTCCGGCCCTGCCCCGACATGAGTACTGCTGATGTCCACCGCTCTTTACTCACCGAGTGCCTGGGTCAGCTCAGTTTGAGATGTGTACCCTGATTGGGATGACACGTTTGCAGTTAAATCAGTTGTGGACGACCCAGGTTCGGCATCCCGACGAGCCTCCAAGGTTGTGATTACTGCACAAACAAGGAACACTCTGATCAATTGAGCTATCCAATGGTGATTAACTAGCGTTGAAGTAATGAACTTATAGGATCCCAAAGCATCATCCTCCAGTGGTCTATCCGCTACAGGAGATACCATTGCGGGGGATCCCTCAGTGCTAATCAGTTCAATAATGGGCGTCGGTTCCTCACCTTGTTCTACCGGTGCCTACTCCCCTTCGCATGGAGACCCTTGGTCAGTGCCCATATGCTCTTGAACCGGATAAGGAGATCTAATTGAGGTCTACAAAATATGATGAGGGGAAAAGGATAGATAAGGGCTAAGACATACGTCAAGCAGCTTAGTTATATCCACATCAGAGCTAACGATCTCACTGCTCTCCCGGAGACTCCCTTGGTGGGATGCCCCCTGAGACCCTCCACCTTCAGGATCCTCTTCTTCTTCGCCCCTCCTTCACCTTCTCCTTATTCCTCCACTTCTGTATCAGTGCCTTCTATCTCATCGTCATTGTCATCGTCCTCTGACAACATCTTTTCGGGATCATGCTCTTGGATGAGCATTACTTTCACCAAGAAGGGTGGCTCCGCACGCCAACCCTGTTGACATGCATACAAATCCATGTCTATCAGGTATGCATACCGACGATCAAAAATCACCCTATCAACAACCTGAATGAGTCCAAACTCTGACAGCTAGATTCCGTCTCGTATTATCTTCTTCCGAAGAGCTTCGGTACCCATCGACTGTCATAGGGTCATCCGGGCTGACCATAGAGCATGGAAGATTGCATCACTGAAAGGTTGAAGAAAATATCTTATCTGCTTCCCTGGGAGTTCCCTGGCCTCTATATGAGTCTCTCTCCCCCTAGACGATGAGGGCCCAACCGCGCCATGTGACGTCCCCACTACTGAAGTACAGGCCTGTGTGGGACCAGTTTCCCGACGTGCTTCCGACCATCCCCCCCTAGCAGCACCCTTCCTAATCTCTCAGCACCCGGGTTCTACACTGGCTACCTTGAGTTTCCAGACTCGCTTTCGCAAAATTCCCTTAGGGTACGCTATAGCATAATGTTCAACATATTCTGTTGAGAGTCAAGCATCAACTCCAGTGGGAGGAAAGGTGATAACATAACCGGAGCCTTGGGCTATGAACATCAACCACATTTGGTGAATAACGCAGGGGTGCCTCTCTTCTAGAACATCCGTGTACACCTTTTTTGGCATCTGCTGAAGGTATCTGAATTTCCTGGAAAACATGGAAGACACATAGGGCTTGTAAAAAGATATTCCCGTCAATCCGGGCCACGAGCACCCCACCTCTGATGCTCTAGAAGTATTTCCTCTAATCTAGTGAGCCTTTCCCTTTATTTATCATCTAGACTATTGGGGTGGGGAATTGACTGAAAGTGAAGTTGGCGCAATTTCCAATTCTGATCCTTACTCCCTCCTCATTCAGCGTCAACGACATAACCCCTACAATGTTCAGCAAGGAAGGTCGCATGCCATTACCTGGAGGATTAATGGCGTTCAAGAAGGTATACCCGCCACAATGGGCCGCAACCCATCCTTAAAAGATCTGGAAGGGGCCACATATCCTCCTTGATGATCCTCCTCTCAAAATTCATCCCATAATGGTTTATAGACTAACCAACATGGGGAATCCCATATTGAATCTTTGATTAGTGGCCATGATGCCTGCCATCACTAGGGTCGCTGGACGAACCCCCATCCTTACATCCCTCACCGGTAGGAGCCATCCACTCAGGAATGTGTCAAGGAATCCTCCGTATTGGAAGTTTAGGTCCTAGCTCTCATTTATGCTGAATCCCCATGACTGATAGTCCCCCACCTCTAGGATCCTCCAGTACGATCCGCTTTTTCTCCTCTATGCTGCTGTCATACACCATCTCCCTCACCCCGACATCTTGACTTCTAGATCTATTTCCAGGAACAAGCTGAACCATTTTCTGTAAGCAATGTCCTTCAAGAAATCATTGACCCCTAGCCTCTCCTTGTCCAACTACAGTAGGTGCCATATCAGTATAGGGTTTCGTGATCTATCACCCCAGGTGTTACTCGTCAGGAAGAATTAATCGTACTTAAGCCCATCCAGAGGGATACCCTCAATGAAATTGATGTCCCACAGGCTGATGAAGGCTTCCCCATGATGAAGGTGGAAGGTATTGGTGTTGGGAGACCATCGAGTAAATAGCTCTGGCCCGAGCTCAGGCTGGCGATAGAAATGAAACTACGACATCCACACCGCCTCAAACAAACTGATGTGCCACTATTCAGCCCCAAACTGGTTGCATGTCTGGAAAACCCAATATTCCTAGGCCCATTAATTGGTGAATTTGCCTCCAGACCGCAGATCTCAATCCCGCAGCCAACCTTTGGACCCATCAGTAACACTCTGATGGAAGGTGCTTGCGTAAAGGGATGGAGAGCTCTCCGCGACATAGTCACTCCCCGAGATGGTCCTGGTCTTGGGATTTAGGACATAAACGTCCACGTGCCTAGTTTCTCTAGTAGTATGGCCATTTTAGGTGATGTTATACTGGGGTATGTCATCCTTGCGGGTTACCCATGACCGCGGTGTGTCGACCTCAAACCTGGGCATGGGTACCTCTTCCAGGATTCCGAAGTCCTGGATCGGCAGATTGGAAGACAATTCATACTTCTTCTGTGCTGGGGTCAGCATGTTGAAGAGATTATGGTTGTTGGATATGACCCTTCTGGCTCCATAAACCTCAGGGTTGGTGACCATCTCAGCCCTTCGAGCAGTAGACGCGACTTCCCTCTCACCGTCAGCCCGATTGGTGGTCATCTCCTGCCAGAAATATTTTAAAGAGTAGGTGCGAAAAAGAATAAGATAGCATGAAAAATCAGGATCAGCCACGAAAATTCAGTGGCTGGTGTGAAAAATTCAGGGCTGTCACAAAAAATCCCAGGTTGGCGCGAAAATAGACGACTGATCGCGGTGAATTTCCCAAAAACACAACATTTTTCACATAGAGGGAGGAATTTTTTCACACATGAGAGCTCCGAGATTTTCACGCGAGAAAATCCGTACAGAGTGGATGGACCCGTGGGGCCTTTTATAGGCATGATGAGAAGTTTCCGCGCGCGTGTGAAAAGTGGATGCTGAAAAGTGCTCCAGGGTTAAGGAAGGTTCGGACGCGACAAAGAGAAGCCATATTTGGAACCAGTGATCCATTCCAAGGGTCCTGGAGGTGCGGTGAAAAAAAAAATGTTGAGTTGCATGAAAAAAATATTCCCCACGCAAAAAAATCCGGGATTTGCGAGAGTTTTCCACATGGGCATAGAACTATTTCGCGTCACCACTTTGCGTGGTTGAGCTTCGCGCTACCGACATTGTGGCGCACAATATTTCGCGCCGAATCATTTTTCACATGGACCCGTGATCCCGAGTGCTTATAAATATTAGGCCACCCCTTCGACTTCAGCCTGAAGAATCTTAACCACCTCTCCTATGTGAAATTCCTCTCTCGTGCATGCAAAGTAGATGTGTAACGTCCCAGTTTCGGAAGCCACCCAGAGGCACCCCGTACCCAGTTGGTCACATGGCCTCAAGAGCATTTCCCCAAAGGCTAGAGGCTGATGACTAGTAGCGAGGGCCTTGGGTGTGATATTGGGGAAACTATTCCCTCATTTATAGAGTACACAGTGGAAGAAAAACAAATAGACAATAGCAGAAACCGTAACCAACCATACAAAAGTAAACGTTAAACAGTGTAAGACTAGCAGTAAACAACTGGAGCACACACACATGTACATAAAATGATGCATGATACATATATCTAGAAAATCAGCAAAAAAAGTCACAATTATGAATATAATACTAAACTAAAGTGAAAAAGAAAACAAGTAAACTCCTCATCATCCCAATCCATAGCTTGGTCTCATGCTCTCCAGCTCCATAGCAAGTAAAGTACC
The DNA here is from genome assembly GCA_963277665.1 of Viscum album. Classification (NCBI taxonomy): domain Eukaryota; kingdom Viridiplantae; phylum Streptophyta; class Magnoliopsida; order Santalales; family Viscaceae; genus Viscum; species Viscum album. The sequence goes on from OY728158.1 coordinate 815,561,902, forward strand.
TGAAGTAGAAGGGCACTTTCCCTTATCTATACTTGAAATAATATAATCTATTTGGGACCAAAAGTATGGCCCAAATAGGGTGTGAGACAGGGTCCCAGTAGGCAACCACCCAAAGATCTGTTCCTAACAATTAGTGAATACATGGCATGTAAAAGCACAGGAAGCAGTAAACAGGAGAGCACACAACAGCTACAATCCACAGTGTCTAGCATATAAAGTACACAAGTAACAACCAATCAACAAGTAAAACAACAGGTAACCCCTTGTGTAGTTCTCACATACTAACCCTTATGGTTCAACCTACAAGTACAATAAACCCTCTGGGAGGCACACATAGTCTCACCCCTCTGGTCTAGCTGAAGAATAGACTTTCTGAGGAAGCACTCACCGTCAATTCCCCTTATGGTCTCGTATCGTACTAAAGGCTCTCTGGGGGAAGCACTCAATGTCTCATTTCCCCTGTGGCCCGTTTCAAGGAACTAAAAACTCTCTAAGGAATCAATCATCGTCAATTACCCCTTTGGTCTCGCATCGAATTAATAAGACACTTTGGAGAAGCCCTAATGTCCATTCTCCCTATGGTCCATTACACTAGGTTCTCACAGCCCTGTGTAAAACAAACATGCATAGCACGCGTATCGCCCCAAGTAAACCTCAAGAACTACTTGGCTATCATTCTAAGGCACAAAAGTGTAAGAGTACAACAGTTCCATTATCCTACAACTAGGCATGGAAACTGGAAAAACGCCTAACAAAAAAAACATGCATGGAAAAACATCGAGAGCACATTAAAAATCACCCTATTCACAAGAATTGACCTCTATTCAAGCAATCAAGAAAAGAAGGAAAACAACAAGGGAAAGAATAGGAAACACAAAATACCCCATTCAAGGGAATTGGTGGAATTGCAAAAAAAAATCAAGGACTTCCTACAAAAAGGAACAAACCACCTACCTCAATGCTAGGAGATCGATATACTTGAACCACGAAGATTGATTCTCCTTAGAATGTCGAAGATCTGAGAAAAAATCCAAAATGATCAACCTATGATATCTTAAGAAAGAGGGGAAATCATCTAACAAGGCTAAAGAAGAAGAGAGAGCTTACCGAGGCAATCCCAACGCAATCGATGGCGGCTGAAACGGAGATCAGACGGAATATCGGGGGCTTGAAGAAGAATCGCAACCGTACGAAAGCTCTCGGCCGAACGAGACATAGGAGAAGGTTGTTCTGGGGATTAGATGTGACCCCAGTGTGTTTAATGAAAAAAAAGAAAGTACATGGTGTGTACTTCTGGGGTACATGGCGTATACTAGTCATTTTTGTACTCTTCTTTAAGTGGCCTCCACATCGCCCCTACACACCTTGTGTGTAGCCCAGACATGGCCAACACACATCCTGCATGGCTTCAAGGTACATGATGTGTACTAATAAAGTACATAGCGTGTATTTTGAAAATTTTCAAAATTTTACTTTTTCTCAAAAACGACCAGAAAAGAAAAGTCATACCTGAAATGAAGATCCAGGTTCTTACAAACTTCCCCTCTTAAAGAAATTCGTCCCCAAATTTCCCTAACGAGGGGTAGAAGAAGAAACCACGAATAGCTTTGGACACTGCGATCATACATCGGCCTCCCTCTACCAGGTCTCGTCCTGTACTCGCCCGTGATGCCATAACACCCATACTAGAGGAACAAACCGCCCACAGAGAACCTTCATACTGCGATTGACAATCCGAATAGGATGCTCTTAAAACGATGCATCCGCTTCGAGCTCAACCTCCTTGGGATGAAAGACATGATATAGGTCTGAAAAGTAATGTCAGATCTGAGAGATGTGGAAGACGTCGTACATGACCTGGTACCTCTGAAGTAACTAAAACTGATAGGAAACTGACCCAACTCTCTCTAATAACTCAAACAACCCGACATTCCATGGTGAAAGCTTACCCTATCTCCGAATACTCTTGTATCCCAACCTTGGTGAGACACGTAGGAAAACCTGATCCCCAACCTCGAACTCCAGAGGTCGTCTCCGCTGATCAGAATAAGACTTCTGTCGAGACTGTGTTGTAGCCATCCTCTTCCGAATCAACTCTATCTGCTCAGAGGTCACCTGAACAAGATGAGGTCCCAGTAAAGCTGCCTCTCCTGCCTCCATCCAACATAAAGGTGATCAGCATGGCCTACCATACAAATCCTCGTAAGGTGCCATCAGAATAGTCACCTGAAAACTGTTGTTGTAGGTGAACTCCATAAGAGAGATATGCTTCTCCCAAGAACCACCAAAGTCTAGAATTCATGCTCAGAGTATATCCTCAAGCACCTGGATTGTATGCTCGGACTGGCCATCTATCTGGGGATGGTATGCTGTTCTAAAAAGTACCTATGTACCCAAAGCCCTCTAAAGCCCCTTGTAGAACCGAGAAGTAAAGCATGCATCCCTCTCTGAAATAATGGAGTGTGGAACCCCATCCGTACCCGATCAAGAAGTGTAGAGGTAACAAATATAGAAGATAGGTAAGTATGTCCCTATCTATCATGTACCTCTAGATACATCTCAGAGAAGAGAGCTATAAGATTCCACCTACTTCTGGCCTCCTGAACTACCTCAATCTGAGTTCTTATGATCAACGCATCTGCCACTATGTTGCCCTTTCTCGACGTATAGGAAAGATCGAAACAAAAAGATTGAAGATACTCGAACCACCTACGCTGTCTCAGATTCATATCACGCTACGTAAAGATGTACTTGAGACTCTTGTGTTCAGTGAAAACCAAAAAGTGCTCTCCAAGAAGGTAATGTCTCCAATAACACAAGGCTTGAACAACAACTGCCAACTCCAGATCGTGCGTCGGGTAGTTCCTCTCATGTGGCCTCAACTACCAAGACCCATACACAAAGACTCCATCTCCCTGTATAAGAACAACGCCCAGCTTGATACATAAAGCATCATAATAAATAGTATAACTCTTGCCTAGCTCTGTCAAGACTAGTATCAGTGCTGACGTCAAATTTCCCTTTGGCTCCTTAAAGGATGACTCACAAGAATCTGACCATAAGAACTTCGCCCCCTTCTTGGTCAGACTTTTCAATGGTACTAATAGGCATGAAAAGTCCGGAATGAAGCGTCTGTAGTATCCATCTAGCCCTATGAAACTTTGTACTTCAAAAACTTTCTTTGGCTTCTCCCAAGAAACTACAACTCTCACTTTCTCTGGGTCCACAGATACTTCTTCCTCGAAGATGACGTGACCCAAGAAGTGAATATGATCTATCCAAAAGTGGCAATTCACGAGTTTACCATAAATTTGATGCTCTCTCAGTGTACTCAGAATGATCTCAAGATGGGTATCATGGTCATGTTGAGTGTGAGAGTACACCAAGATATCGTCCACGAAGACCATGAAGAAGAAATCCAAGTAAGGATGGAACACTCGGTTCATTAGTGCCTTGAAAATTGCTGGTGCATTCATGAGACCGAACGGCATAACCGTATACTTATAGAGACCATACCTACTCCTGGAGGCTGAAAGAGGTATATTTGATGGTCTAACACAAAATGATGATAACCGTACCTAAAATCAATCTTCGAGAACACATGGGATCCTAAAAGATGATCGAAAAGATCATCAATCCTCAGAAAGGGATATCGGTTCTTGACCGTCAACTGGTTCAACTTTCGATAATCCACACAGAGCCTAGGGGTACCATCCGCCTTCTTCACAAACAGGATAGGAGAACCCCAAGGAGAAGTACTGGGTCAGATGAAACCCTTTTCCTGCAACTCCTCTAACTGCTTCTTGAGATCCTTCAACTCAGGTGTAGCCATCCTATAGGGAGGAATGGACACCGGTGTCGTTCCTGGAACAAGCTCAATAGAGAAGTCTACCTCACGCTCTAGAGGAAAACTGGAAAAATCCTCTAGAAAGACATATCTGAAACAATCCACCACTAGAGGAAATTACAACTATGAATTCCCCTGATCATCCAGATAAAGAATAGAAATTTGGGATGTAACCCTTCCTAACCCATGATGCTTGAGTCCTACTCGAATCGCCTGAACATCCCATTCACCTCTATGAAGAAAAGATTCACCCTCTGGTGAAATAAAACTCACCCTACGTCGATAACAGTCGACGACTGCCTGGAAGGGAACCAACCGATCTATCCCTAGAATGAAATCATATAATATCATCTCTAGGACATAGAGATACCGTAAGAAATGATACCCTACAACCTCAAGGGGGCAATCTCTGCACTGACGTACACTAGATGTCCTCGTCCCCAAAGGTGTGTCTCGTGTCAACAAGTCGGCAGAAGAAAAGATACAGATCCCAAGGCTCTCCACAAAAGCAAAAGAGATAAAGCTATGCATAACACCAATATATAAAATATTTGAAGACAAAACTAAGGCTACTAAGATCATACCTCAAACTGTAGAAGGTCTGAGATCCTGATCCTGATAGGTCTGCTCCACCACAAAATTCTGGCCTGCCCCGTGGCCCTGTGACCCTGCCTGACCACTCTGAGATGATCCTCCCTGCTGACGCTGAAAGACTGGTGACTGAACGGCACGACCTGGACCTCCACCTCGGTCCAAATGGCCGAAAGAACTCTAGTTCCCCGACTGGTGAGAAACTGGTGGTGCTGCTCCCGAACAAGGAGTCATGGAAGAACCCCCGTCACCAGCTACTGGTGAGAAAACCTGGAAGAAATGCTGAAGGTGACCCATATTGACAGAATATCAACACTCCACTGGGTCTCTCTGGAACTACGACCTCGTGTGCCCTGCCCTTCCACACTGGTAGCATACTACCTGGCTACCAGAAGATGTATCTCGCCTCCTCGGATCACCATGAATAGACTCCCTACGATGCATACTGGTGTCAACTGGTGGAATAATAGCTCTGGAAGCAGAACCGCTCTGGCTCGTAGCTTCGGAGTCTCTCAGATTGTGCTCTGCAATCAGTGCCTGGTTGATGATGGAAGTGATGGAAGTCAACTGAAATATATTCACCTGCGAGTTGATCACTCGCCTAAGAACATCTTCAAACTTCCTTGATAAGAACATCCCATCTCCACCCTGGAGGGGTGTGAAATGATGCATCTCGGTGAAACGAGAGGAATACTCTATAACATAAAGAGTACCCTGCTCTAGACTCATGAACTCCCGGGATCGATCGACCCTTAGGGTCTCTGGGTAGAAGTAGTCATAAAAAACACGCTGGAACTCCTCCCAAGCCATAACCTGCTGATAAACCACCTGTGAGATCACATACCACCACCTCTTGGTGGAGTATCATAGCATATAGGTAGCGAGCTTGACCTTCCTCTCTGGAGGCGTTTCCAGATGCTCAAAGATTGTCATCATGGATTCCATCCATGACTCTACATCCTATGGTCCTCCTTCCCCCAAGAAAGTAGGAGGATGATACTGCCGGAAAACCCACGTCAAGTCTTCCATAGTCGTGGTAGGAGGCAGTGCTCCTGGAAAGGTCTTCATCATCCTCATAAATCCTTCCATAAACTATGCATTAGCGCCTGCAACTGGTATGATAGCTAGTGCCAAGGATGGTACGACTGGAGGATCGACAGGAAGTCCCTGATCAGCCATATCTAGCGTCTGATCACTATCCTGCAACTGACATACAACCGGAGGACGTCTTGGAGGTATAGATCTGAAAGATCAAAAGCATACCTTAGATCAGGAATATCAAGGAAAAATAACAAAGGAGTACAAAATGGAAATAATAGAAGGAAACACTCAAGTTTTACAAAACATGACTACACGGCGTGTATAAAATCTACACGACGTGTACTTAACTCTATTTCCCTACCCGAGTCTCCTTGCACGGATAACCCACACAGTATTCTTAAACTGAGACTACACGATGTGTTCCTTGTAGACATGGAGTGTAGTAGATAAGGTTTCAATGACCTGTATTGTTAGTTACACGACCGATTACACGGCTGAGCCTACACGGCGTGTTCTGAACAAACACTACGTGTACTTGCCAGGCACACAGCTGAGGCTACACGGTGTATTCCGAACAAACACAACATGTACTTGAAGATTTTTCCTGACCCATTTTGTTCGGGACACGTACGGGCACACGACTGACCCTTACACGACATGTTCCGAACAAACACGACGTGTATAGGAGGAGATAACACCATCCCATGTTGTTCATGACACGGTCGGGTACCTAGAACAAGGATACATGGAGTGTTCATACAAAAAACGGCGTGTATTACATGAGCTTCCCCGACCCGTGTTGTCAGTGACACGTCCGGGTACACGGCTCACTACTACACGGCATGTATCTACCATACACAGCGTATTCCTGGAGATTTTTCACAACCTGTGTTTCTGCTCACACAGTCAGTGACAGGGTTTATAAAACCACACGACATGTATATATAAAGTACACGCCGTGTATTCTGGGTTTTTTTCGAGCAGTAGCTCTGAAACTGCACTGAATCCCAGAAAACACTGAAAAACAGGCATGAAGGTGCTAAATTTTGATCCGTGAGGGCCCGTACTCCCCGTGAATCAAAGCTTGGAATCTACTACATATCATATATAAGGTAAACAAGTCAATGATCCACCAAGTTCCAATTCATGAGGGCCCATAACACTTCAAGAACCAAAATTTGGTGTTCATTTAAGCAAGGTACAATACAAACAACCTCTCTATCAAACTGCAGGGATTCTATCAAATCATCTATCACAACAGCATGCATAATCTACACAACATCTATCCCAACAACATGCAATTTCTAATGCACCCTAGATGGCATGGAAAAAATGCATGGAATGTGATTTCTAACAAGTGCCTATATGATGCATGAGATGGAATACCCTCATCTCATTGGGTTGCGATAGAAATAGAACCACAATATCAACAACAATAACAACACAAAGCATGTGAATCACTCTAAGTGAAATCAGATCAACTATAACATAGCAAAATAATAAAACCATAATAAGCGAGGTAGATTGGCTCTTCCCTATACATGGGTTAGCTACTCCCAAGAACAGCTTAATACCAAGTTCCGAATCCATCCTATCCTTGGATAAAGGATCCAAATAGTAAATCAAGAGGAAAGAAACCCTCTGATACCACTTTGTAATGTCCCGGTTCTGGAAGCCACCCAGAGGCACCCCATACCCAGTTGGTCACATGGCCTCAAGCGCATTTCCCCAAATGCCAGAGGCTGTTGACTAGCAGCGAGGGCCTTGGGTGTGATCGTGGGGAAACTATGAACTCATTGGCAGAGTATACAGTGGAAGAAAAACAAATAGACAACAGTAGAAACCGTAACCATCCATACAAGAGTAAACGTTAAACAACAGAAGACTAACAGTAAACAACTGGAGCACACACACATGTATATAAAATGATGCATGATACATATTTCTAGGAAAGCAGCCAAACAAGTCACAATAATGAATACAATACTAAAACAAAGTGAAAAATAAAATAGGTAAACTTCTCAGTATCGCAAGCCATAGCTTGGTCCCATGCTCTCCAGCTCCACAGCAAGTCAAGTACCTGAAGTAGAAGAGTGCTTGCCCTTATCTATAACTGCAAAAATATAGTCTATTTGGGCCCAAAAGCATGGCCCAAATAGGGTGTGAGACAAGGTCCCAGTAGGTAACCACCCAAAGATATGTGCCTAATAGTTAGTGAATACATGGAATGTATAAGTACAGGAAGAAGTAAATAGGAGAGCACACATTAGCTACAATACATAGTGTCTAGAATATAAAGTACACAAGTAACAGCCAATCAACAAGTAAAACAACAGGTAACCCCATGGGTAGTTTTCACAGCATAACCCTTATGGTTCAACCTAAAAGTACTATCACCCCTCTGGGAGGCACACACAGTCTCACCCCTCTAGTCTAGCTGAAGAATAGAATCTCTGAGGAAGCACTCACCATCAATTCCCCCCATGGTCTCATATTGTACTAAAGGATCTATGGGGAATCACTCAATGTATCATTCCCCCTGTGGCCCGCGTTGAGGAACTACAGACTCTCTGAGGAAGCACTCATCGTCAATTACCCCTTTGGTCTCGCCTTGAATTAATAAGACACTCTGGAGAAGCCCTTACGTCCATTCTCCCTATGGTCCACTACATTAGGTTCTCACAGCCCTGTGTAAAACAAACATGCATAGCGTGCGTATCACTCCAAGTAAACCTCAAAAACTACTTGGCTATCATTCTAAGGCACAAAAACATAACAGTACAACAGTTACACCATCCTACAACTAGGCATGGTAACTTGAAAAATGCCTAATAGGAAAAACATGCATGGAAAAACATCCAGAGGACAGTAAAAATTACCCTATTCACAAGCATTGTCCTCTACTATAGTAATCAACCAAAGCAGGCAAACAACAAGGGAAAAAATAGGAAACACACAATACCCCGTTCAAGGTAATTGGTGAAATTTCACAAAATATTCAAGGGAATCCTACATAAAGGCACAAACCACCTACCTCTATGCTAGGAGATTGATATACTTGAACCATGATGATTGATTCTCCTTAGAATGTAGAAGATCTAAGAAAACATCCAAAATTATTAACTTACAATATCTTGGGAAAGAGGGAAAATCATGGAACAAGGCTAAAGCAGAAGAGAGAGCTTACCAAGGCGATCCGAATGCAATCGACAGAGGATAAAATGGAGATCGGATGGAAGTTTGGGGGCTCGGAGAAGAATCATGGCCGTACGGAAGCTCTTGGCTGAATGAGACCTAGAAGAAGGTCTTTATGGCGATTAGACATGACCCCAGTGCGTTTAATGAAAAAAAGAAAGTACACGTAGTGTAATTCTGGGGTACATGACGTGTACTAGTCATTTCCGTACTCCGCTTTAAGCGGCCTCCACATCACCCCTACACACCATGTGTGTATCCCGGACACGGCCAACACACGGCCTGTATAGCTTCAAAGTACATGGTGTGTACTCATAAAGTACATGACGTGCATTTCGAAAATTTTCAAATTTTAACTTTTTCTAAAAAACGACCAGAAAAGAAAAGACATACCTAAAACGAAGATCCAGGTTCTTACAAGATGGCACTCAGGTACTAAATTTTTTGCACCAGGTCGCTCAGGGGTTCGACTTTGTGTGCGACTAATCAGGCTTTATCCTTGTCCAAATACCCTCGAACCACTTCCCCCATGCACAATTCCTTCCGATTGTGTGCAATTAGGTCTTCTGCATGTAATTCCTTTTGCGCACCGGTGCGCTATATTTCGTACCCTACGCTCAATTGCGTGCCAGACCTGACTTTTTTGTGCACACAATTCCTTTTGCACACTGGCCCGACCCCTTTTTCACGCAACAGTCTCCTTTGCAGGCAAAGCCTCCTACCTTGTGTGGCCGTGATGTCCATATTCCGAGCATCATTTTTGGGTTCCTCCTGCACCCACAACACCTTCATCATATACTCATTACCCATGCAACCTCTTAGGTTCGCACGAAGTAACTTCAAAGTCCCCTAGATGATATCGTCCATTGCGTTGCTTCACCTCATGCTTCTTCGCATAGGCACACTAATGACTATTGCTTCTTCGCATAGTCACACTAACATGGTCCCCTTGATGGTTCGCTCCATGACAACACCTCACCATAGCTTTTCCTGTCCCCTCTCCACACCAAGGAGCTAAGGGTACCAGTTATATAAGTCCTTGGGGTGTGGAGCAAACCCACCTTGTCCAAGCTGTAGGATGTTAAAACTGCCAAACACCCTCGTCCTCAGCACATGACGTTAAACTGTGACCTCTCCCCATGCCTTGCACATGGGATATCCCACCTTGGAAATTATCTACACCCACTGGTCTCCATAGGGGATGATATACTCTTTATGAGAGTGACGTTTGTCCGTGGGGAAAGGGAAACCATCTCTATGTAATCCCCTAGATTTATTATAAGAGGAATCACCCTTGACCCTCCTTTCTTCTTCGGTCCCCAGGGCCAGTAAAGGGCATGATGGGGAATGGTGCTTCTCCTTTCTTCAGCCCCAAATCCCTCTCCCACCATGCTTTGTCGCCATCAGGCCTCCATCATGGAGTAATTCCTGACTTCTCGGGCTGCTAACCACGCATATGCCCCTGTTTCCTCTTTGGGCTGTTAATCATGCGTAAGCCCCCCTCCATTTTCCATAGACACACCTTTCGCTACATGATCATCAGGTCTTTGATATCTCTTATTAAACACACCAAGCATGACTCAGGTGGGCTTAGAGTGAGCACCGACCACGATATCTACTCTGGGAAGGGTATGTAGGAAGCCTCCATGAGGTTCAAGCCCACCAACACCCTGGGCAGCCTAGAGTGTAAGCCCCATACCGCCACCTAAACTATGAGGACTTTGATCCTTGCCATGGTAGGGTACGTAGGAAGCCTCTACAAGGTTCAAGCCCACCAACACCCTAGTCATCCTAGAGTGTAAGCCCAACACCGCCACCTAAACTACGAGGACTTTGATCCTTGCCAAGGCAGGGTACGTAGGAAGCCTCCACGAGGTACAAGCCCACCAACACTCGGTCACTCCAACCCCCTTCACGTCAGCCCACCAACAACTTGGAAAGCCTAGAGTGTAAGCCCCAAACCCACCTTATAAACTACGTGGACTTTGATCCTTTCCAAGGTAGGGTACGTAGGAAGCCTCCACGAGGTTCAATCCCACTACCTAGTCATCCCGAAACTCCTCTATGCCAGTTTAACAACACCTTGAGCCGACTTAGAGCGTAACCCCCAAATTCCCCCCATAACCTGAACTACGAGGACTTTGATCCTTGCCAAGGAAGGGTACGTAGGAAGCCTCCATGAGGTTCAATCCTACCACTTCGGTCACTCCGACCCCTTTCACATTGTCCCACCAACACCCTGGGCATCCTAGAGTGTAAGCCCCACACCCACATTCTAAACTACGTGGACTTTGATCCTTGTCAAGGAAGGGTACGTAGGAATCCTCCACGAGGTTCATGCCCACCACCCGGTTGTCCGGACACTCCTCCATGTCGGTTCACCAACACCTTGGGCCGCCTCAGTGTGTAAGCCCCAAAAGCCTCCATAACCTAAACTAGGAGGACTTTGATCCTTTTCAAGGCAGGGTACGTAGGAAGCCTCCACGAGGTTCAAGCCCACCAATCCATTCACTCTGACCCCTTTCACATCAGTTCGCCCCTGTCCCGCATGACGTTAAACTGTATTCTCCATCCTGAACTACAAAGTCTTTGATCCTTTCCAAGGAGAGGTACATAGGAATCCTCCACGAGGTTCAAGCCCAACAACCAACAGTTCCGCCCCCCTTTACGTTGGTTCACCTCGTCCCGCATGATGTTAAACTGTGGACCTATTTTAGCAGTAAGCCATTTTCATTCTATTCAGTGGTAAGCCGTTGTGAACTCAATCAGCGGTAAGCCATTGAAACCTCATCCAACGGTAAGTTGTTGACACCTTATATAACGGTAATACATTGTGATCTCATCCAGTGGTAAGAAGTTGAAAACTCCAATACGTGGTAAGTCGTTATCATATAAACTACGTGGAATTTGATTCCCTGCCACGAGGATACGTAGGAAGCCTCTTCGAGGCTCAATCCCAAACCATCATCATCCTCATGAAGATTCCATACCATTCACCATCTAATTCATGGAACCTTCCATCATCCATCCTGATTCTTACCCCGACCGCCACATCCCAGTGGGATCATGCCACCCCATTTTCCGCTCCATTTAACAGTATTTGGGAAACCACCCACATGTTGGCCCTAATATCAGTGTTCCTTTCAGGGGGTTCCTCTATATGATCCACTCTAGTTAGTGTTCCGATCAGCTTGATCCATCTTCACTGGATGTTAAACTTACGACACACACTGTGTTAAACATGAAAAGCTAAGGAAAACCTCAAATACATGCCCATGGAATACGATTCCCCGCATTCGATGTGGGATGCCTCGGGCTTCCGCGCCCTCAAGAAGCCCTATAATAATAGACAGAAGAAAGACACACCAATTACACAATGTCCAAACATGTTAGTGATGACCAACATGACTACTCCCCTAACCGAAGGTTGCTGCCCTGATCGGACCCCTTGGAATGTCCAGACAGAAGCATCATAATTAACTGGTGTCCATGAAGATATGGCGCGAGGAAGAGTTTCGCGAACAACGTCTTAAGTATACGAGGGAGACCCAGACTAGGTGATGAGTTCCGAGGAGGAATCCATGGAAGAAAGAACCGATATCCCATCATCTTGTTTGAATCAAAGAGAAGAATTCCCTGAATAAGGAGTGGATGCCTCTCGCCTTTGGAAAGTGGGAATGCGGGGCAACAAAAACTATGCCCCTCGTCCCTGAACGAGACGGATGCGTGCACCCCGGTGAAAGTGTCGGAAACAGAGGGTAAAGAAGTGGATTGTGTATTAAATTTACTTAATAAATAAAATTTCATATATATCACATATATTAATTAAATTTATTCTTTATTACATTCCATGAAAATATCTAGTGAAAAATAAATCACATCGTTCCGCAAGGTAGTAGTCCACCGTACACATGAATGACATTATCATTTATTCAATGGATGGTAAGGTAAGAAATAATATTATATTTTTATTTTAAAAAATTACTAATATTTTATTAATATAATATATAAACATAAAATTAATCATTATTACCTTCCTTGTGAAGAATAAGTGAAAAATGAATCATAACGCTTCGCGAGGCAGTAGTCTGTCGTACACACGAACAATGTTATCATTTATTAAATGGATGGTAAGGTAATAAATTATATGATATATTTATTTTCTATAATGATTAATATGTCATGAATATCATATATAAACATAGAATTTATCCTTATTACCTTTCATGTAAAGCATAAGCGAAAAATGAATCACATCGCTTCGTGAGGCAGTAGTCTGTTGTACACATGAGGGATGTTATCGTATTCTCTACAGAATTGAAAGTAAGAAGGTATATGTGATATTATAATTAAATAAGTATAATTATATAATAAATATAATATATAATATTATATACATCATTATATCTAGTTGTGAGAAGTGGTGAGGTAAAATGAATTATGTCTGTTCGTGAGGTCGTAGTTTGCCGTACACACGATCAACAGTTTCGTTTCCCATTTGCGAGAGGAACATATTGTTGTAGGTAATTACCTTAACATTTAAAAATATAAGTATATTTAACATAATGAGGTTATTATATAATCATTTTTAATTATATTTTAATGAGGTGAAAGAAGAAATAAAATAAAAATCTCATTTAGGGATGTTACCCCTTTTTCAAACAACTTCTATAGGTTTGCACTAAAAACCATTACAGGTTGGATTTTTGATCACTAAAAGGATTATAGGATTATAATAGGGGATTAATGGAGTTATTTTCCGAAAAAATTGGTTTTGGAATATGGGGTGGCCTTTTATAAGTGGGTGACAAGAGATACATAAAAGTTTTGTAAAGAAAGAATTCCACCCATGTTTTTCTCATGTAACAATGATCCAAAAAGAAACATATTCCAAAAATTATAAGTTATAAATGTAACACCCCAAGATTTCATAGTTAGTTATTTCTTCAAAATAATTCAATAACTTGCACTACAAGCAACACCGAGTTCAAACACACCATGACTTACCAAACAAGCTGTTCAAAAGAAGTTATGAATAATATTAACTAAATATTGAACTTTGTATAATAATTATAATCTTAGAATACATATTACGAGTTTCTTAGACATAACGTAAGAATAATTTCATTTTTTTCAGATAAAAGAAGTATTTTTCAAAAAATGCACTTTTACCAACTTTTAATAGTGAAACCCTTTTTTTAAATCCAATATTTTAAACTTTTATATATTCAATTTGACTAAATGAATTTATTCTTTAGAATGGGGACACCAAAAATTTACAAGGTAACACCCCAAGATTCCACGGTACGCTTCTCTTTGAATAATACAGTAGTGTGTGTTGTACGCAACTTCGAGTTCTAACACACACTACAACCAATCAAACTAGCCGTTATGAATAGTAATGCCTACTTTTTGAAATTTTATTAATTTTATCTCTCAAAATTGAATTCATTTTTGGATTCTTAATATCGAATTTATCCTAGGGTGAAATTTTGGAACTTTTCGGATAACATTTATGTTTTGATGAATAGTGAAAATTACTAAATTTTAATTAAAAACAACTTTTTTAATCGAAATAATTTATATTGATAAATTATTAATTTGAGTGGTTTTAAAGTATATTTAGAATATATTTTTACCATTTAATACAATTTTGGTCATTGGACATAATTTCACAATTAAACCGAACATAAACAAGTATCAATCTTTTGATAGTTATTATATCTTAAAAACACGCTTTTTGTTTTGACAGCGGGAATTAATTTTAAATTAATTTCTGCCACTTATGTGTTTTGAATTTGAAAAAATGGATACCAAATTTGGAATCCGTATGTCCAAATTGTGTAAATAGGTAAATTTTATTTTTAGACATTTTGAATAATTACTTCGGTAAATATTTAATTTACCATGGTTAAAGGGTAAATCCGGTAAATAAGGGTTAAAAAATAATATTATAATAATACTAAATTACCATAAAACATTTCCTAACCTTATTGGTGGATACATGTCCGACAATGGGCATCTTTGGGCCGATTTTGGGACCCCATGGAGCCACTTGTAGGTGATAGGGACACTTTATTTTAATTAAGTTAAAATAAATACAAAAATGAAATAAGCATATATCTTTTGGAAAAACAATTTTTACATAGGGTTATATATGTTGGATTTTAGACTATAAATATTAATTAGAAATATAAAACGATTTCCTATATAATGGTATTTTATTTATAATTTTTAGACATTATATAATTTAATTTATTTATGACACAATGGTGATGCAGTAATTACCTAATTAATAAAAAATTCGTATAATTGATATTATAAATACCCAAATAAATGTAATTTGAGACTTTTTATAAATAAAAATAATTTTATAGGATAATATGACATTTTAGTATTGATTTAATTAATGTTTTTAGAAGTAATCATTCTGTTACGATTTTTACAAAAATCAATTATTGAATAGTGTCAAAATTGACATAAAAGAGTTTTTAAAAAAAATATTATATTATTAATTGATATTAAATTCCTAAAAATCTATGGTTTGGCCAAGAGACTTATATCATGATAGGTGTATCATTAATGGACCACTGGGGTCTCTTGTATCTATAGAGTAAGTTTATTAACCATATAATATAAAAGTACAAAGAGACATTGTAAAAGTGAAACTAATTAACTAAGAGTTAATACTTAAAGATAAGGTTAATATAATGACCAAAACCTGTCTAAATTATATTGGTTGAGTTGTTTTCTACCCATAACCACCTTAACCTTTATATAATCCACTTTTGAGCCATTAGAAACCTAATATTAATTTATTATAAAATAATATTTCTAGCTTTTCCAAAGGTGCCCCTCCTCCCCCTTATAAAAGGACACCACTTATAACCAATTCTTTACACCTTTAAAGCCTTTTGGTTCGGCCAAAACCTACCCAAATACTCTCTCAACTTCCTTGAATACAACCTAGAGGCATTATTTTGATCAGAAAGCCAACCTATGGAGCCCTTTTGATCAAATCAAAAGGAAGAACCCGAAGAAGAGGTAATGTTTTCACCACCTTTTTTCAAATTCATTTCTTCTTCCACTTATTCTTTCTTTGTTTTACCATTCTAAAATAATAACTCCAGTATCTTATATATACTGTGATGTTATTATATATAAGATAAAATCATATTCAATATTCTATCCATCCTTTGAATGACATGTCACCATACGTGCGTACGTACGACTTACCGTCTCCACGACGTGGTGTAATTGTTATTCAATACATTTTTATTTGGATGGGTACAATAATGATGTGTAATTCATGTAAATAATAAATATAACATGGTAATGATTCTGTATATATGATATACCATCCAAATATATATTATTTTAATATCAAAATAATGATATTGTCGCTCGTGCGTACGTACAGACTACCGTCTCCACGAACGCGATGAGATTCATTCTCCATCGTATCCATTCAAGTATAATTCTCATTTGATGATTAATAATAGTATATAAGGACTTTATATCATTCGAGATATGATTAAGATACAACCTATCCACAAAAAACACGGGTTATGTAACAAAATATATAAAAGAAAACGAGTAAGTAAACACCCGAAACAACGATAATACTAAGATATTATTAACAAATCAATGTTAAAAGATCATATATGATATCATATAAATGTATATGATTCTTGTATAATTTAATAACAATTATTTCACCATTATACAAGAGGTTAACCTACCCCAACCAAGGAAAAGTACAAGGTAAGGGTTTATTTCGCAATCTCTTCATTATCCAAGGTTGTTTATACGTAATAATCTACTGGGATTTCTTTATCATCCACATCAATGTTTCTTAAAAATGTATTTCAAAACATTTTTACTATTTACAAGAATATGGGTTAAAGTCATTTATAGCCTTGTTTGACTTTTTATAAGAGGTTTATAAAGGAATCTTTCCTTCGTTTTCCAAACAAGTTGCTTTTTAACCTTTTCGACAGAATTAAGGTAAGAATTTTTTTTAACTTATACGGAGGGTGCTGCTATTTTCTGCCATTATAAAATCTTCGAAGCTTCCCTTATAATCTTATAAGAAAATTTTCAATGTAAATGTTTTATTATGTGACTCTTAAATAATTTAAAAATATTAAGAGATATTTCTCTAAAAAGAGTTTTGATTTCATCTATGTCAGCATCCATTGATGGATTTTAAGCTTATTTGAAGTTGATTTATTATGATACAAAACTTCCATATTGTATTGAAGGTTTTGTGATTTGTCTGATTGTGGATGTGTTATTTTTATACCATTCATGGTTTATGGAGAAATTATTTACATTTCGTATGCTATTTTTAATATGAATGTTTATGTTATGTTTAAACCTGTTCATATGATGAATGCATTGGACTTAATATGTGATGGGTGGAGCCCGCTATAGCTCCTCGATGCATCAATAGGTCTCATGAGAAAAACTAGTGTCTTGGCACAAGTCCTTGGCAAAATCCTATTTGTAGTCTTGGCACGATGCCTTGGCTATGTGGTTATGATATTCTAGCATTATGCATTCCATCATTATGAAAGTGGTTATTGATATTTCATGTGATTATTCGATTAGTAGAATATCCATGTGAATAAGTAAATGGAATTATTTAATTTTATTTTTGCCATACTATGTTGAAGTTCACGTTTAAAAGGCTTTTTTAGTTATACATTTCCTTAAATGTTTATTCTTATTTATGAAGGTTTCCGCTATATTGTTATCCTTACTGGGAATTTGAGCTCACCCCTTTTCTATGTTTTATTTTTCCCAGGATGTGGAGAAGTAAATTATGAATGACCTGCGGGGATAGTATGAGGGGATAAGAGTGTGGACTATGGATACTATGTTGTTGTAGTTTTCATTTTTATGATGTAATGTAAAACTTTATGAATATATATAGTGTTTCCAATGCTACTAAACTAATCAATATTTCGAGATTTGATCTTTCTTGTGATCATTCCAATGTTATGTAATAATGCACCGACTCTGGGTAACTGGGGTTGGGGTGTTATAGTTGGTATCAGAGGAAGTTTAGTACAAACCTTGGAAGCTAGATTTAGATAAACTCCGATTAGAGCACATATATTTAAGATGGAATTTGAGGATTTGTATAGAAGAACTTCTAGAATTTTGGTAATGTAGAGATTTTGTGAGTTTTCTGATCAATACATCCCAGTATGGAGACGAGCAGGTAGAGGCGGCTCTGGCACAGATGTACCTAGGGGTAAAACTCGAAAACACCGCTTTGAGCTAGACTCGAACGAGAACTGGTGCATGACAACGGGCCTTGCTGCACTCTTGGTTGCGACACTCCTGGGGGATATGCTTTGGATAATTCTCATTTTCTTTACAAATCATTATGAAGGGTTTATGAGTATATACTTCCTCAAATAAAACATTTTTATGATAATGGATTATATCCATAAATAGATCAATTTATGTTAAGTGTTTTACAAGTATGGAATTATGTATTTTTATTCATAAACTGATCTAGTTTACGACATTGTTTAGAAATGGCGCCCAATAGAAGGAATGAGAACTCCGAAAATACGCATGATCCAAAGAGTAAGGAGGATAATATATTTCATGGTATTAATCCAGAATTTAGAAGGGAAATAGTCTCCCACATATTATCATCATATGAAGAAATAATATCATGTGTTGATAAGATAAGTAAAGAATTCTTAGAGTCCTATGGCTTTGAAGGGAAGCCATAGAAGGAAAGGATGGTAGAGAAAAGGACAGATAAAAGGAAGAAGGTAAAGAATGATTTTCCCATATGTGATAACTGTGGAAAGAATCACCTTGGAAAATGCTTGAAGGGAATGGGAGTATGTTATAAGTGTGGAGAAAAAGGACACAAAGTACGTGACTGCAAGGGTAAGAAAATGGTTTCAAATGTACAATGCTTCATTTGCATGGAGTTTAGACACTACGTGAACCTATGTGCCAGTCATCAGACTATGCCGCAAATGATGCTATTAGATAATAATCAATTATGATACTACCACATATGAAGAGTAATGATTAGAGTTCTTATGTTGATTATGTCATTTGAGTGTTGTATCAACAATGTACTTCTTATAATAATTATGGAGTATATAAGGATTGTACTGCAGTACTATTTTAGTAAGGACTTGAGATTGTGTGGAACAAAGAAAAGTGACTCAATAGCAGGTTAAATTTTTGTAAAATATATGGGTGAGATAATGATAAACCCTAATATGGTTCTGATACCGAGGTAGTGATTTTAGAATAATACATGATTGATTTGGATAAATTGTATTGGATATTATTGACTACCTTGAAACTGAGTAATGATTTGTATATTCCATCATTGTTGGGGTTTACAACATTTTTGGATTGAAGGAGTATATCCATTATTCTTTAAGGAATAATTGATCATGAATGTAATCAATAAGATTTTATGGCAATTCCGGATGTTGCAGTGTTTTAAAAGAATACATGATGAAGGTGTTCACATGTTATTACGCGGAAAAAAGGATCTTCATTGTGTTTACCTTCCTTATAAATTTTGGACTGAAGTATTTTGGATAGTTCTATTTTGGATTATTTTGGATTTCCATAAAAGGACAACCCGGAGGTCGAGCGACAACCTGTCGCGTCCGGTAAGGCTGCGAGACTTGAACCCACAACCGAAGGGTGACAAGGGTGTATCACCTACCACTGACCCACGTGATGTCCTGGATTGAATAATGTCGTCTTTTTAATGGTTCTACTAGATGAATTATAAATTCATTTTTTAACCCTATACGAATAGGATAAATAGAATATTATTTTTAATTTCTATTATCTTTTAGAGTGAAAGATGAGTTTGTGGTAGAACTTAGTTAAAGGATGATAATCTACTTGTCAAGTATATATTTTTTCTTCTCTTATTCAATGAAGAAATTAATTCTTATACTTTAGTGAAGGGATATTAAAACAAAAAAATGTGTTATCCTAATACCATATGTTTTGCTGAACCGATGATATTTTAAATTATCATAGATTGATGAATTTAAGGCCCTCAATTTTACACTTGTTTGTGATTGATGGCCTCAATCACTACCTATAAATATTTACGTTTTCCTCCAATTATATGTCTCCAATTTCCATCAATGTTCTCCTAATCGAGATTATAATTTGGTGGTGACCCTTTCATTTCCCTTTTCCTCATATTAAGACTAAATTTTAGTAAACCAATTTCCGATGTGGGTTTTCTCACAAAGATATTTTCTATTTTCAACCTTTTATTTTCGAAGAACAATTTCAAATTGAGAGGACGCAATTTATTAAAGGAGGGGAGAATGTAACATCCCAATATTTCATAGTGAGTTATTTCTTCAAAATAATTTAATAACTTGCACTACACGCAACACCGAGTTCAAACGCACCATGACTTACCAAACAAGCTGTTCAAAAGAAGTTATGAATAGTATTAACTAAATTTTGAACTTTTTATAATCCTTATAATTTTAGAATCCATATTATGAGTTTCTTAGACATAATGTAAGAACAAATTCATTTTTCAGATAAAAGAAGTATATTTCAAAAAATGCACTTTTACCAACTTTTAATAGTGAAAACCTTTTTTTTAAATCCAATATTTTAAACTTTTATATATTCAATTTGACTAAATGAATTTATTCTTTAGAATGGGGACATCAAAAATTTACAAGGTAACACCCCAAGCTTCCACGATACGCTTCTCTTTGAATAATACAGTAGCATGTGTTGTATGCAACTTCGAGTTATAACACACACTACAACCAATCAAACTAGCCGTTATGAATAGTAATATCTAATTTTTGAAATTTTATAAATTTTATATCTCAAAATGGACTTCATTTTTGGATTTGAAATATCGAATTTAGCCTAGGGGGAAATTTTGGAACTTTTCGGATAACATTTATATTTTGATGAATAGTGAAAATTACTAAATTTTAATAAAAAAAACTTTTTTAATCGAAATAATTTATATTTATAAATTATGAATTTGAGTGGTTTTAAAGTATATTTAGAATATATTTTTACCATTTAATACAATTTTGGTCATTGGACATAATTTCACAATTAAACTGAACATAAACAAGTATCAATCTTTTGATAGTTATTATATCTTAAAAACACGCTTTTTGTTTTGACAGCAGGAATTAATTTTAAATTAGTTTCTGCCACTTATGTGTTTTTAATTTGGAAAAATGGATTCCATATTTGGAATCAGGATGTAAAAATTGTGTAAATAGGTAACTTTTATTTTCAGACATTTTGAATAATTACTTCGGTAAATATTTTATTTACCATGGTTAAAGGGTAAATCCGGTAAATAAGGGTTAAAACATAATATTATAATAATACTAAATTACCCTAAAACGTGTCCTAACCTTATTGGTGGATACATGTCCGACCATGGGCATATTTGGGTCGATTTTGGGACCCCATGGATCCACTTGTAGGTGATAGGGACACTTTATTTTAATTAAGTTAAAATAAATACAAAAATGACAAAAGCATATATCTTTTGGAAAACATTTTTTTACATAGGGTTCTATATGTTTTATTTTCGACTATAAATATTAATTATAAATCTAAAAATATTTACTACATAATGGTATTTTATTTATAATTTTTAGATATTATATAATATAATTTATTTATGACACAATGGTGATGCAGTAATTACCTAATTAATGAAGAATTAGAATAAATTATATTATAAATACCCAAATAAATGTAATTTGAGACTTTTTATAAATACCAATAATTTTATAGGATAATATGACATGTTAATATTGATTTAGTTAACTTTTTTCTAAGTAATCATTCTGTTATGATTTTTACAAAAATCAATTATTGAATAGTTTCAAAATTGAAATAAAAGAGTTTTTAAAACAAATATTTTAAAATTAATTGATATTAAATTATTAAAAATATAAGGTTCAGAAAAGAGACTTATATAATTATAGGTGTATCATTAATGGACCACTTGGGGGTATATTGGATGTATATAGTAAGTTTATTAACCATATAATATAAAAATACAAATAGACATTGTAAAAGTGAAACTAATTAACTAAGAGTTAATACTTAAAGATAAGGTTAAAATAATGACCCAAACCTGTCTAAATTCTATTGGTTGAGTGGTTATAGACCCATACCCACATTAAATTTTAAATAATACACTTTTGAGCCATTAGAAACTGAATATGAATTTATTATAAAATAATATTTCTAGCTTTTCCAAAGGTGCCCCTCCTCCCCCTTATAAAAGGACACCACTTCTAACCAATTATTAAAACCTTTAAAGCATTTTGGTTCGGCCAAACCCTACCCAAATACTCTCTAAAATTCCCTCACTACAACCTAGAGGCCTTAGTTTGATCAGAAAGCAAACCTAAGGAGCCCTTTTGATCAAATCAAAAGGAAGAACCCGAAGAAGAGGTAATGTTTTCACCACCTTTTTTCAAATTGATTTCTTCTTCCAATTATTCTTTCTTTGTTTTGCCATTATAAAATAATAACTAAATTATATAATATATACTATGATGTTATTATAAATATGATAAATCCATATTCAATATTCTATCCATCCTTTGAATGACATGTCACCATACGTGCGTACGTACGGCTTACCGTCTCCACGTCGTGGTGTAATTGTTATTCAATATATTATTATTTGGATGGGTATAATAATGATGTGTAATTCATGTAAATAATAAATATAGAATGATAATTATTTTTTATATATGATATAACATCCAATTATATATTATTTTAATATCAAAAGAATGATATTGTTGCTCGTGCATACGTACAGACTACTATCTCCACGAACGCGATGAGATTCATTCTCCATCGTATCCATTCAAGTCTAATTCTCATTTGATGATTAATAATAGTATCTAATGACTTGATATGATTCTGGATATTATTAAGATACAACCTATCCATGACAAACCGGGTAACTTAACAAAACATATAAAAGAAAATGAGTAAGTTAACACCCGAAACAACGATAATACTAAGATATTGTTAACAAATCAATGTTAAAAGAGCATATATGATATCATATTAATGTATATGATTCTTGTATAATTTAATAAAAATTATTTCACCATTATACAAGAGTTTAACCTACCCCAACCAAGGAAAAGTACAAGGTAAGGGTTTATTTCACAATCTCTTCATTATCTGAGGTTGTTTATACGTAATAATCTATTGGGATTTCTTTATCATCAACATCCATGTTTCTTAAAAATGTATTTCAAATTTTTTTTAATATTTACAAGAATATGGGTTAAAGTAATTTATACCCTTGTTTGACTTTTTATAAGAGGTTTATAAAGGAATCTTTCCATTGTTTTCCAAACAAGGTGCTTTTTAACCTTTTCAACAGAATTACAGTAAGAATGTTTTTTTAACTTATACGGCGGGTGCGGCCATTTTCTGCCGTTATAAAATCTTCAAAGCTTCCCTTACAAGCTTATAAGAAAATTTTCAATGTAAATGTTTTATTATGTGACTCTTAAATAATTTCAAAATAGTAAGAGATATTTCTCTAAAAGGAGTTTTGATTTCATCTATGTCAACATCCTTTGATGGATTTTAAGCTTATTTGAAGTTGATTCATTATGATACAAAACTTTCATATTGTATTGAAGGTTTTGTGATTTTTTTGACTGTGGATGTGTTATTTTTATACCATTCATGGTTTATGGAGAAATTATTGACATTTCGTATGCTATTTTTAATACAAATGTTTATGTTATGTTTAAACCTGTTCATATGATGAATGCATTAGACTTAATATATGATGAGTGGAGCCCACTATAGCTCCTCGATGCATCAGTAGGTCTCATGAGACAAACTAGTGTCTTGGCACAAGGCTTTGGCAAAATCCTATTTGTAGTCTTGGAATGAGGCCTTGGCTATGTGGTTATGATAGTCTGGCATTATGCATTCCATCATTATGAAAGTGGTTATTGATATTTCATGTGATTATTTGATTAGTAGAATATCCATGTGAATAAGTAAATGGAATTATTTCATTTTATTTTTTCCCTACTATGTTGAAGTTCAAGTTTAAAAGGATTTTGTTTTAGTTATACATTGCCTTAAATTTTTATTCTTATTTATGAAAGTTTCTGCTATATTGTTATCCTTACTGGGCATTTGAGCTCACCCCTTTTCTATGTTTTATTTTTCCCAGGATGTGGAGAAGTAAATTATGAATGACCTGCGGGGATAATATGAGGGGATAAGAGTGTGGAATATGGAGAATATGTTGTTTTATTTTTCATTTTTATGATGTAATGTAAAACTTTATGAATATATCTAGTGTTTCCAAGGCTACTAAACTAATCGATCTTTCGAGATTTGATCTTTATTATTATCATGCCAATGTTATGTAATAATGCACCGACTCTGGGTAACTAGGGTCGGGGCATTACAATAAAGTCTAAATATTACCATAAAATAGGAATTATAAAAGTTTTTGTTTATCTTTAACCCTTATATGTTTTATATTATCCCCTTAGTAAACCTATTTTTACCTTAACTATAGTAAATATTTTTTACTAATTTCACTATTAATTATGGTAAGAAATTAAGTCAAAATTATTAGAAAGTAAAAATTATAAAAATTAAAAATAATAAATTAATTTTTATAAAATCAACTCAGATAATTGGTAAATTTTAATTTAAAATTAAACACACAGATTTGTCAAAAAATTGGTTTTCCAAAAGAAAATGTTTCAAAAGTTTAATATGTTTTTATATTAAAATTGAATATAAAATTGTTTACAATGGAATAATTTGGATTTATTAATATATAATTAAACTAATTTAAATTTTAAAATAAAATTAAAATAAAATGGGGTTTTAAATTATTTTTAAAAAAGGTTGTTTTTAATAAAAATATATATTTTTCACTATTCATCAAAAAATGAAACTTTTCAAAAAAATACCATTAATTTACCCTAAGATAATTTTTTTATAATTTCCAAAATGAAGTTAATTTTTTGAAAAAAATTTATAATATTTTTAAAAAACAATTTTAAAAATATGTACGCAAATTAGGATGAAATTTCTTTTTATAAAAATATATCTTTTCAGAAAAGATTTTTTTTTTCTTTAAAATTATTTTTACTTTATTTCTAATCAATATATAATCATTGAATTTATTTTATACTAGTGTAAAAAACCTAATTTTCATAATTTATTTAGTTATTTTCATACATTACTGTATAACATATAGGTTATAATGGCTATGTTTAAACAATAATATTTTAATAGGTTACAATGGACATGCTTAAACAATAATATTTTAATAAATTACCATGTTTTGTTTAAACCTGGAATTGTGTGCATCTCAAGCTATAAAAGTGATTGAATTTATTAAAATATAAATATATTATGAATTATTAGGGTGTTTCATTCTCTTCTAATCTGGATTTTTCATGTCATATATGCTATCCAACATGAAAATATTCTTCTAAAATATCAGGGTGTTACATTATTACCCCTTAAATAAATTATATCCTCACAATTTAATCTTGATCTGAGTAATCAAGGGGTTTACAATTGAAAATTTATTTATAGGAAAACCCACATCATAATAATTGTTAAGAAAATTTCCTCTTCAAAAGATGGATAGGGAAATAAAAAGGTCATCACATAACTTGGATTCTACATAAAATAACATTGGTGTAAAATGAGAACATGGATTTAGAAAGAAGAGTCTTTTGGAGATAAAATTATACATTTTTTTAGAGATAAGAGACCATATATTTGTTAAGAATAACATTTTTATTTTAATATCATTTTCCTAAAGTCAAGGGATCCTTTTACAATCTGGATTAGTACCATAAGGAAATATACATACTTGAAGAGTATAATTTGATAATTTAATCATTTTCACCACAATCACATATGTTTCTCCAAAAAAAGTTGACCTTTTTTACCTGAATCACTAAAATTAACCTATAACAAATAAAATAACTCTAAAAAAGGAAATAAAGATATCGGTATCATTTCTAGACTTTAACCAAGATGATAAATGGTTAGTACAAGGTATGATAATACCCAAAATTAATATATTAATCTTTAAAGTTTAACAATAAAACCTAATGTTTAACATAGACCATTCCTTAAATAAAAGACCCTATATACCAAAAAACTTAAATAAACTCAACATTAAATTGGGTTTTAACCTCAAAGATTATATCATACCCTTTTAAATTACACATCCAAAACATAATTACATTATTTAAAAATAATAATTTATGTTAAACAAAAATCATATATATACTTAAACCCAATAAAATATCTCCTGAAATATCATTAGTAACCCAAAAATAAAATGGATTGATCCCATAATATGATTCCCAAAGTCAACTTAATATTTATACTTCAGAAATTCTAAGTAAATACAATGTTATAATAACCAATAAATCATGTAGGCCGGTGGTAGGTGCTACACCCTTATAACCCTTTGGTTGTGGTTTCAAGATTCATAGTCTTGCCAGATGGGATGGGTTCTCACTTATCTTACAGTTCTTCCTTTCTCTGAAAATATGGAAAAAATTATGTGATGATCATATTCATAATTCACCATGATCCTATAATGTTCTCAAGAATATAATGATCATATTCTAAAATAACACTAGTCATAAAATCACTTTTTTAACCATTAAGGTTTTCTATACAACTTATATTTTTTCCCACAAAGTTAAATAATCTTAATTGAATATAATTACATAAAAAAGAAACACATATCAAATTTATCTCTCACTAAATAACATTTTTTCATAAAATATCACCTTACCATTAAATATAATTTCCAAGTCATTATTACCATTCAACATATTATTGCAAATCCTTAACAAAAAACTTATAAATAACAATCCTTATATATATATATATATTTAATGATTCAAATAATTATTTAATTATAGTACATAAACATCTCAATCATTACACTTCATTATTAAACCATTAACTAGGATTCATAATCTTATTCCTTAATACCTCATTACTTTCATATTTCATTCGTAGTCTCTTCATCATCAACAAAAAAAACATTACTCATAGAAAATTGATGATAATATTCTTGAACTGTCACCCTAGGACATTGATTTTGATATTGCCCATTCTTTCCACATTTGAAACATTCAACTATTGATGATTCCTTAGGGAAACCATTATTCACATCCATTAGTTCAACTAAAAATTTCATTTTTCCATAGAAATTACTTATTTTGTGACCTTATTATCCACACATAAAACATCATCACTTTACATTGATAAATTATCATGAGTTATTATTCCCATACTCTAGAAATATATGAAACTGAATCTTCTTTCGTACATTTTCTTCACCACTCGAAGTCTCTCTGAACTCTGTTCTTTTCTTATTTAGGGACTCTGAGAGTTAGTTAAGGTGAAAGTTGTTAATAATATATCATGATAAATTATTAGGCACAATCACAATATCCTTCACCTTAGTCATCATCACATTTGGCTGGTCGTCAAAAAATTTTATATTATATTTAACATTAATGCAGTTTCTTCTAGGTCTCACCATAGAATAAAACGAAAAATCATTGTGTGGGAAATAATATTCATAGTAAGAAACAACAAAATCATGAAAAACTATTTATAAGATGTCTAAATCATGTTACCTATATTTCAATATAATAAACCTTAGGTTTAACCTAGTCCATCCATGATCATATTCTATTCATATCATCCATGATGGTTTATAAAGTTTTTATGAATTTACAAAGCATATACCCTAGGAGTTTCAAAGTAGGTTCATAGTAAAATCCGTTGTTGTGTATCGGGTAATGATTGAGTCAAGCCCAATATGCCATTTTTGGAGTTATTACCCCTAGGTACATATATTATAGAATCACATAAACTTGTATTATATAAAGAGGTTTTTAATTTCTTGGAAACCACTCACTCTATAATTCAACAAAATTCTAATATATTTTTCTATACTTTGTCTTATCCTTATACTTATCCCTAGGGTTCTTACTAAAGTTTTATCATCCTAGTTCCAAAGGCTAACTAAAACTTTAATTTGATAGAACCTATAGTGACCCAATACCTTTACACATATTATTACATTATTTTCAAACATAAATACCCATTAGTACGATATAAGGATCTTAAAGGACTAGTGTCTTTGGGAGACTAGGTTTGTAATATAAAAAAAATAAAAATAAAACATGGAATCCTTATTTTATTTTCCATAGTGAGACTGTAAAATACATTAAACCTCCTAAGTATATATGGGATGACTTGGGGAATACATAAAGAAAGGGATGAGATAAAATTTTTAGTAAGGGAATAAAAATGATAAGGAATCATAACATGTGATTCAAAGGTATAACATGATATCATAAAAGATAAGGCACATGGGTAATCACATAGAATAATAACTTAAAGAACCTGGTATCATAATATAATGGAATATTATAAATATACCAAAAAAATATAAAATTACATAAACCTGAATCATGGAAAACTTCCTATAAAATATCACATGGCGGTCAAAGTCCCATAATTATTAGGTTTACTCCATAATCCTATACATGACGTATCATGTGATTAAAGATTTACCCAATGTATTGGTGCACTATCTGGGTGCGCCCATCATAACATGTTCATGATATATGTGTGAAACTCAATGTAAATTAATCATAAGAAAATAAAAATAAAAATTACACATGGAAAGAAAATGGGTTTCATAATCTTGCTTCATTTAATATTCAAATGAAATTTCATAATGAAGTAATTTGAGTAATGATCAAAAGGAATATATTACCTCATCAAAGGAAAAGTGAATAAACTAGGAATATATTTGATATACATATATAAATAATTTATAATTAATACATAACATCAATGGTTCTGGTCTTTGAAGAAAATAATTTTCAAAAGATTAAAAATATTCTTGAGGAAAAGAACATTTTCATTTTGAGTAGCATGAAAGGATGTCATATTAGATGGAAACTGATTTTGAAAGATCATTTTGAACATTTATTAAGGAAAATAACATTTTTATTTTGTGTAGCATCAAATAATTTCATCTTAGTTGGGAAATGATTTTGAAAGATCAATTTGAACATTTTCGTAAGAAAAAATCCTTTTCATTTTGAGTAACATCAAATGATATCATCTTATATGGAAAATGATTTTTAAAGATCAATTTGAATATTTATTTAGGAAAATATCATTTTTAATTTAAAAAAAATTATTTAAAATCTAAAAAATTCTCAAACATTAAATATTTATTTCAAAGTAAACCCTGAAACATAAAAAAATAAATCTTCAAAACATTGAGTGGTCATGATGAAAGAAGAGTTCTATTCAAGAAAAATATGGTAAAAAACAAAGATTCCTTTCATATTTTTGTAAAAAGTCAAAAAGTATATTGTTTGGAAAATAAGAGTAATATTCATTTTAATTTTTTTGTAAAAAAATTTAAGGGTAAAAATGAATTTAAAAAGTCATAGTAAAATATTTATGAAAACATTTTTTGAAAACATGGATTTGGATGCAGAATTATTTTTGACCGAAGAGATAAATGAAGTTGGATTTTCTTAAAAAAAATTTCTCAATAATTTTATGTACCAAATAGAGAAATATTGTACTATTACATGATAGATTCATCAATAAACATAGAAAAAGAAAATTAATGAGTTTAATTATACAATGATGAAATATTTTCCTTTAATGGAAATTCAAGCATAAGCAATCCCAATTAAAATGAAATTGAAACATAAACCCTTACTACTTGGGTAAATTTTTAATCATAACTTACCATGAATGAATTAGATTAACTATAACTTAAAATATAATGATTTTGGAATTATTCATGATATAATTCATAAAAGGTAAGTTCATACACCATTTAAAAGAAATTAGGTTAATAAAAAAACATGTGTCTCAAAGAAGGAAGTTTGTGATGAAACCCTTACAAAGTTCCTTTAATTGA
The DNA here is from genome assembly GCA_963277665.1 of Viscum album. Taxonomy (NCBI): domain Eukaryota; kingdom Viridiplantae; phylum Streptophyta; class Magnoliopsida; order Santalales; family Viscaceae; genus Viscum; species Viscum album. The sequence continues at coordinate 815,591,622 of OY728158.1, forward strand.
GGAGAGATTTAATAAATGTGGTGATTATGTCTATACAATTTAGATAAAAATAAAATATAATTTTAAATAAAAAATAAATAAATCAATAATTATTTCACACATAATTTTGACATAATATAATCAATGAAGTAGTCATATTACCCAATGAATGGAAATTAAGTTAAGAAACCCCTTACCCCGTGCTTCCATTTAGTTAAGAATAACTTAACCTCATGCATAGAGGTTTTAAACATGTTATTAACTTATACCGGAAATATTTTAATATTTATAATATAATATATGATCCATTTTATAATATCTTATCATCTGTTTGTTAACAATCTTTCATTAAAACTATTTTTTCAGATATTAGTTGCCCTATTTTATCTTGCATGTTTTATCATGAAAGTTACTGGTCTTAAACATAGGACATAGTTAAATCATATAAATAATTTTATTACAGTTATAAATTTCATTTTTTCATTATATACATCATTATAATCATTATTTAACTTTTAACATGGATAATGAATCACATCGCTTTATGAAGATGGTAGGCCATACATACACATGAGCAACATTATGATTTATTTAATGAGTGAGTGGTTAATTGATTGGATTGTATAATAATTTTATATAGTCGGTATCATGTAATATATATCATATATATTCATTAAATTTATCCTTTATTACCTTTAATGTAAAGTGTTAGTGAAAAATGAATCACAATGCTTTGCGAGGCGGTAGTCAGTCGTACACATGAACACCGTTATCATTTATTCAATAGATGGTAAGGTAAGAAATTATATGATATTTTTTTAGGATTATTAATATTTAATTAATATAATATATAAACATTTAATTAAACCTTATTACCGTCCTTGTAAAGTGTAAGTGAAAAATGAATCACATTGCTTCACAAGGAGACAGTTCTCCATACACACGAATGAAATTATCATTTATTCAATGGATGGAAAGGTAAGAAATTATATGATATACTTATTTTAAATAATGTTTAATATTTCATTAATTTAATTTATAAACATAAAATTAATCATTATTACCTTCCATATAAAGTGAAAGTGAAAAATGAATCACATCGCTTCACGAGATGACAGTCCATTATACACACAAGCGACATTATCATATTCTATAAAGAATGGAAAGTAATAAGTTATATTTGATATTATAATATAATAAGTATAATTATATAATAAATATAATATATAAACATTATATACATCATTATATCTTTCTGTAAGAAGAAGAGATGAAAAATGAATTATTTCAGTTCACTAGGTGGTAGTCCAATGTACAAACAATCAACGGTTTTGTTTCCCATTTGAGAGGGGAGGAGATGGTATTAGGTCATGAAAATAACATTATAATATGTCAGTATATGTAATATAATTAAGTTATTATATAATAATGGTTTAATATTATTTTAATGATGTGGAATAATGAATAAAATAAAAAGACTGGCTAAGGACATTACCTCTTCTTTAAACATCTTCTTTATGTTTTCTCTAAAAAAATTTCTAGGTTGGCTTTATTATTAAGAAAAGGATTATAGTATGAGGTGATGGAATTAAGGGAGTGATTTGGGTAGGTTTTTTCTGAAACAATGGGTTTTGTAATTGTGGAAAGGAAAGTAGAGGGGGTGTCCTTTTATAAGTGGGGAGAGGATACACATGGAATTTTTGAAAGGAAATAATTCTACCCACATTTTTCTCATGAAGAAAGGATAAAAAATGGACAATTTTAAAATTTTATAAGTTATATTCTCTAAATATTACCATAAAAATTAATTTTATAAGTTTTTTTTCATTTTAACCCCTATATTTTTAGTTTAACCCCCTATTAAACTAGTTTTTATCTTAACCGTAGTAAATAATTTTTACTATTTTCACTATTAATAAAGGTAAAAAATTAATTTAAACATATTAGATAGTATTGATTAATATGATTCCAAATATGAAATCCATTTTTCAAAATTCAACTCATATATGTTTCTTAATTTAATTTAAAATTAAATCCGCAAATGTGTAAAAAAATAGTTTTCCAAAATAAAAAGTTTCAAAAGTTAAACAAATTTTTATATCAAAATTCTATATGAAATTGATTATAAATAATATGGATTAATTAATATATAATTTAACTAATTTTTATTTCAAAAAAACATTAAAATAAAATGGGGTTTTTAAATTCTTTAAACAAAAAATATAATTTTTTATAAAAATTTGTATTTTTTCACTATTCATAAAAAATAGAACTTTTCAAAAATATACAAAAAAATCACCTTAAGATAATTTTGATATTATGATATAAAAAATGGAGTTAATTTTTAAAAATAAATGTTATAATATGGGTAAAAATTAATTTATAAAATATGAGTGCAAAGTGCGCTGAAACCGCTTTTTATAAAAAACAGATTTTCAGGAAAACATTTATTTTTTTCATTTAAATGATTATTATTTTATTTCAAATAAATATATAGTCATTGTATTTATTTTATACATGTATAAACGATATATTTTTTATAATTTAGTTATTCATATTCCTACCAGCTAACTTAAGTGTTAGGTTATAATGATCACGTTGAAATAATAATATTTTAATAAAGTATCATTTTTTTGTTTAAACTCAATATTGTTTGAATCTTAAGATATCAAAATATTGATTTAAAAAAAATATATCATAAAAGATCACGGTGTCACATTATCTTTTAAACACGGTGTTTTTTGTCATATTTTATATCCAACATGACATTGCTTTTTTAAAATCTTGGGGTGTTATATTCTACCCCCTTAAATAAATTGCATCATCACAACTTAATCTTGATCTCAGTAATCTAGGGTTTGAAATTTTAAAATTTCTTTATGAAAAACCTATATTATAAAAATCATTAATAAAATTTCCACTTAAAAATTGGGAAATGAAAATATTGAGGTCATCACATATCTGGGTTTCCACATAGGAGAACATTGGTGGGAAATAAAAACATGGACTTGGAAAAAAGATCCACTTAGGAGATAATATTATACCTTTTTTAAGAGATAAAAGACCCTCGATTTATCAAGAATAACATTTTTATTTAATAATTTTATTATTAAAGTTGAGTGATCTATTTACCACCTAGATTAAGACCATAAGAAAATATACTTACTTGAAGATTACAATTTTATCCTTTAATAGTTTTCAACACAATCTCATCGGTTTCTCCAAAAAAGTTTAATTTTTTATTCCTAAAGCACTAAAATTAAATTATAAGAGATAAAATGACTCCAAAAAGTAAATAAAGTAATTCCTTTCATATTTAGACATTAAACAAACCTAGAAAGGGTCAAAACAAGGTAAGATAATACCAAAAATGAATATATTAATCTCCAAAATTTAATAATAAAACCAAAGGTTTAACCAATACCATTCCATAAATAAATAACCCTAATGATTTAAATATTTTAAATATGTTGCACATCATATTGTTAAAAATGGGTTATGAGTTAAACAAAAATTAATATTTTTCTAAAATATAGTCTAATTAATAGTAATATACATTTAATAATATTTTATATAAATGTCATTTTTTTTTTCAATTTTACATATATATCAAATATGAAATATTTATTTATTAATTAAAAATATTAACTAAATATGTATTTACATTTGTTTTGTCATGTAATAATTTAACCACATATATACAAAATTAATTCAGTTTCCTAGAGAAAAAATTAATCTAATAATTAATTATAATAATATTATCTTTTTAGATACTTATTTGTTGATATTTAATATTTAAAATGTTATTTTTAAAATTATTAAATTTCATTCCTTTTTTATTTAAAATAAATTATTATTAATATTTATTACTTTTTTAATATATATTTTTTATTTTCTTCATCATTATTTGTATTATTCTAAATAATAAATTTTTGAATATTTTTCAAAATTTTTCATTTTTCATTTTTATTTATTTATTATTTTTCAAATATTATTCATTTTTAAAATTTATATAAACATATTTATTGATTAATATTTCAACTATTTTATATAGTCATTATTTTTATAATTTAAATATGTATTCATTTTTATTTTTATTTTATATTTTTAATTTTTTTTAATATTTATTTAATTAATAACTCTTTTTCTATTTCATAATATTATTTCAATCTATTCACATTTTAATTAAATTTCACTAATTTTTTACATTTATTCATATAATTTTGTTCATTAATTGATAATGTTATGTTATTTTTTTACTTTTTAATAATATATTTATTACTAATATTTATTCCTTTAATTTTTTTACTTTGGACATTTTTTATATTTTTTATAAATAATTATTCATCAATATATTTATCATTTTTAAAATAGATATATGTTCATATATATATATATATATCAATATATAAGGTTTCATTAATATTTATTTATATAATAAATATGCATTAACATTTAATAAGTCATATATCCTGGAAAAAATATTTACGATTAAGAAAAAATATTGATTAAAAAAATTCTAATTACTATCATGTAATAGACGTTATATATTATAAAATTTCATTATTCTTTTATTCAATTTCACATATATAAAATATATTTAATATATATATATATACATTAATTTCACACACACATATATGTAATTCATATATGTTTATATAAAAACACAAAAAACTAATATTTTTTGTAACTTATTAAATTTTTAATATTCGTTTTAAATTTTCTTTTAGTAAAAATATAATATATACAATACATTATGTTTTTAATATGAAAATTTTATTCTATTATTTTTTAGTTAAAATATACTATTTATTAAATTTTAATATTGTTAAATTTAATTGTTATTAATATAATTTATTCATCAATAATATTAATATTTTAATATTTTAAAATTTTATTTAGTTTTAATTTTAATATGTTTAATAAATTTGTAATTTTATCCATATTTAATTTTTATATATACTTATTTATTAATTACTATTTAATACATTTAATATGGTATGTGTAATTTATATAATAAATATATATTCATTTTAATTTTAACATGAATTTATTTTTAAATTTTTGAAATATATATATAGCCAATAACATAATCATTTTTTATATATTATTGTAATCTATTTTTTCTAATTCTTACATTTTAATCTTTTTAACATTCATTAATTTGATATTATTTATTCACATATAATTTGGATTATTTTTTAATTTTTTATAATCTATTTATTTTTAATATTAATTTATACATATATATTCATTAACATTTAATGTTTTTAATATATATTCATATTAATTTTAGTATATATTGATTTTATTTTTCTTAATAATTTATAAAATAATTAAAACATATACATTTCTTAAATATTTTTGATGTCTATTAATTTTAAATTAATCAATTTCTATTATTTATTAAATTGATGCATTTATGATTATATATGCATTAGTAATATTAATTATTTTTAACATTACATTAAAATTAATTCATTTTTATTATATATTTGTTTTCTATTATTATATTTCTTTATAAAAAAATTTATCAAACTTTAAGAGCTTATAATCAAACCCTTCTTCGTCTTATAAATTCAAACAAAATAGAACCTGCTTCTTAACACCATTTGTGCTCTAGTTGAAGTCGAACCCTGCAGTTGCTCCCCATTGAACTACTCGAACTAGTGCCATTCCCAAATTCTACGTTATCTGAATAGTTCTAATCTACTTTAGTTGATCTTTCATTATTTCACCATTTTTAATTCATCTTGGATGATTAGAACCTCTAAATTCATTAGAAAAATTTTCATACATTTTATCATTAATTATTCTTCTACAAGATTACATCACCGGTTCAACATCATAAATTATGTACCATAGTTCTAAAATGGATGTATCCAAACCATTACGATCTGTATTAACCATTTATATTATATGATTATCATTATCAAAATTCTTTTCCCTCATAGGGTGGGTCCTAGTTTTTTAATCATTTATATTAGATGACCCCCCAACCACATGATTACTTTTTATCACCCTTCCAGATTGAGAATCCAATTTAGTATCTCCACTAATGTTTGGATTGGCTTTCATTTATCCCACTATCTTCTAAGGAACTCATAGCATGAAAATTATCATGTTCGATCAATTCAAATGTTTTTCCGTTCAGAGTTCCTAATGCTGTAAATAATTAACAAATTAGTTGATTTTCTCTACTACACCAACTGAGGATTCCTTCAGCATTCATTTCAACTTCCTTCTCAATTAAAAAGTGGATTTTTATATTAGTGTGGCCATTCTCTTAAACCCACTATAATTAATTTGAACCACCATTGGATTTCATTAATCCAATATTTTGATATTTTTCGTCAACTTTAACGGTTCATCTCATTGAGATAGACCAACATTTTTTTTAATCTTTGACCTAGTTATGAGGACTCCTAGAACATTGATTAAATATCAAATCATACATCCCCTCACTCCTTAAATTATAATCATTACCATCATTGAAAATATCCATATGTTCTTCCATATTTTCTGAATATCATTCTCAATTTTTAATTTGACATTTTATATATGGTGATTCCCTCTGTTGGGTATAACAGACTATGTTTTATTTTCTGGTGATCCTAGGTATTTGGAATTAAACTATAGTCATTAGTTTTAGGATATTTCTTCTACTAATACCATTTAGAAATTTCTTAGACATTTGATTAAGTTTATTGTTCCTTCTTAACCCATGAATAATTTACATTTATCTCATTTTAGCCTTCATCCCAACCAAGTGAATTGATCAAATCAGAAGCATTCATTAAACCCTAATGAGATTATTCTTCAGTTTTTCAAATATATTGAGAACCCCAGTTATATAATTAAGGTTAAGTAAATTAAAATCAATGTCTTTCATAACATTTTGGTTACTCAAGACCAGGTGATTGAGATCTATCAATGATTCCATCATATGAAAAAAATATCACCATCTCTAGGTCCTAAACACCTTATCACTAAAAAAACTATTATCCTACCATGTACCAAGTGATGAAATTAATTAAAAAAAACAACTCTATATTGTTTATGGATGACCGTGAAAATTTAAAAAACTTGTCCCTAAATTACTTCTTTTTATCCCACACAACATCAAATCAATAACCTGTACCAATAGCCACTTGTTTACCATAGGAACAAATTATTTATTTTTCAATAGATCTAAATAATTACTGATCCCCTATATTATATACAATGAAATTATCCTTCTAAAATGATTATGATCTCCAAAAATGTTGAAAAAATAATGTATTCATCACAGTTTCATCCAAATTGATAGCCATTAATAATTTTATGACTGAACATTGTTGATAACTTGAGTTTCATAATAGGCGATAATTTAATTATATTCTTTGAAAAATTAAATGTCTCACATTCCATTAATTCAATTATTTCATATATGTATCTATTAAATTCACCTTTCATTATGTATAACTTATGTGTATTTATTTATTTTTAGTATAAATGAATTTTTTGGAAACTAATAATATTGTTATGAATAAAATATGGATGGATGTTATTCATTTGAAAAAAATAGTATGACGATAGAGTTAAAGAGTTCATTAAGTTTACATTAGATCATCCATATGCCTTTTTACAAATGATTGGTCTATGTTTCAATTTTTTCCATTTGATAAAAATTCATCTAGAATAGTTTTAAGAACATTTTATTTTTCACAATGTATATCTAAAGTAAAAAATATTAATCCTAGTGGTGAGAAGAATGTACAAACTGATTAGAATGATACAGTGATTTATGGATCCTTTTATATGTATAAAAGTATAAATTATTTTTGAGATTTTATGGAAGAAAAGAAAATGGAAATTTGAGATGATCATCATGATTGTCCATAATTGTTTGAGAAGATAAATAGTTGTGAAAATTGACCCAACTATACCAGCTGTTCTAAATATAAAATTCAATTTTATTTATCGATGTTATATTAATTTAAAGCTGATAGTAGAAGGTGTGACACTATCTTTATATAACTACATAGTCTCCTGAATGATATGATACAGGAATAAAATGATACATCATGTCAAAAATAGGGAAAGAAATGAATGTTACATTCAATGGTAATCATCTCTGAAAAAAATACATGTCCTTACAAAATGAATTTGTATAGTTTATCGAGGACCATGTATCAATAATAAAATAACCTAATGTGTTTTGGATTGATAAAAGAATATTTAATCCTGTCCTTCCAAAGTTGTATTATAAATTTTGATCATTACCATGTTTATCAAAATGAATAGATTTTAGGAATCCAATAGAAAATTAACATTTCACACAGATACAAGAATTCATGATCAAAAAATATGTCACAAAAAAAACTATCCCGAGAGGATGAAAATGGATTATGAGTGTCTAGAATATGGATGAAATTTTAGAAAACTCAATATTTATTTATCTATAGATAGAATAAATCCTTTTGGTAAGAAATGTAGTTTTCACAGTAAATGGCCAGTTATTTTGGTAAATCAAAACATGACACCATGGTTATGATTTAATATAAAAAACATTATGTTTTCTCTACTTATATATGTACCAAAACAACCTGATATTGAAATTTAGGTCTATTGAAGATCAAAAATTGATGTTATATAAATGATTTGTATTTCATGAGGATAATAGAAGTGTAGAGTTTACATTTAGATCCATGTTGGGAAATATGATAAATTACATTCCATTTTATTGAAATTTCTAACGCAAATAATCAAAAGGAATATTTGAGTATCCCACTTGTGAAGAATGTTTATTATGTTAGGTTGAATCATTTCCCTAAGACTATATTTTAGGACATCAAAATTATTACCCCAAAAACGTAAAAAATAATCCTAGGAAACATTATTCAATAGAAATAATGAAAAATTTAAAGCATTTTCTCCAATATCGAGTGAACAACAATTAAATAAGTTAAAATATATTTACAAAATTTTTGGTAATAATTTTTTAAAAAAACATCATGAAATAATATTGGTGAAAGGGGTCTATTTTATTTGAATAACTGTACTGTAATTTTTCTTCTATCATATATTTTTTATTGTTATTCACATAGAAAAAATTATATGTTATAATATTATTTTTCATGTTACTAAATGTCCAAAACAAAAAAAAATATGTAATCAAGGATAGGTTAGGCATGAATGAAATTTTGTTAAGGGGGGTGTTGGCACAAGTAAATCATCAAAGAAGGAATTTTCATCCATAAGAAGTTTACACTCTTTATAGTAATGAAAATTTCAATTTTACAAAATTTTAAATAGTTTAAATGTTTAAAAGGGGGTATTCTTAAAATATCTAGAATGAATTTTTAATGACTAATTTAAACTTAAATGGTCTAAAATAACACGACTGACATGTTTTGAGGAAAAATTTATGGTCTATCGTGTTACATTTCATTCTTCTTAAAAATTCATGGCATATATTAACAAAACATTTATACTTTTTCAAACACATATGCAATAATTTTATAATCCCAATGACATTTCCAATCATGAATAATGATATTATAGTCAATTTATCTTAATAAGATATATTCTTCACCCAATTATTCTTTGATATAATCATCCACCTGATGGTTCACATAGTTAGACATTTTCTACAACATGGTCCAATCCATTATTGATGGATATTACCCATTAGAAGGTATATAATTATTTTGAAAGGGTATATCAATAATAAAATTTCAATTGAATTATGTATTGAAATATGACATATTTATGAACAATAAGTCTAATTCTATAAAAATTACCAATCAGATGTTGATTGAATTTATCTCCAAAAATATTGTTACAATGGGATCCTTAGGTGAAAAGGACCTTCTAGATGTGATGTCATTACAATTAGCATAATATATTGGGTAAAACATACCTTTACAATTAACATAATATTTTTGTGATTTATCCATGTGTTGAATCCCTCAAATTAATTCAAAGACACTTGAATCCATCAAGGTATGAAATTTGGATGTCAAATACACATAATAAATGTTTTATAGGAAGGTTCTAAGATAATATTTATAATAATACATCTAAAAATTTCAATTCAATTTCTGAATGACTTATATGGTTAGTTAGAGACCAAATGAAAATTATTTATCTTATATAATTTTTTTAATTATTTATTATACATTCTATATGTAGCAACATGGTAAATTCATTATGAGGAAAAACAATGGAGTGACACTTTTGGGGAATATGATGCATGTATCTAGTTCTATGGGAATAAATTAATTTTATTTAAATATGTCACACTTTTGTGTAATTTAAAAGATATATGTGATGGATTATAGAATATTTCAACTTTATATGTTTCATTGTAAATGGTTTGACAATGAAATGGAAGTTATTTCTAAGGAATTGGGATTTAGGATGGTGTATTTTAGTATAGAAGGGTATAAGGATGGCCTATTGTAATGGAATTACATGTAATGTAGGTATTTTAAGTCCCAAATCAAGAAATGAATAATGGATAAATTATTTTGATGGTTAATAAAATAACTATGGGGTTCGATGAAAAATTAATTTAGGATGACCATTTTATTGGTGGATCAAAATCACTTCATAGAGGTCCTAATATAGATAGTGTCTTATACGTTTGAAGGGACCATGAAAAAGGGACTTGCATACTCAAGAGAGTATCCAAATACATTAACCATTGATGAAACCAGGGTGTTCAATGAGTAGGCTATCCATTTAAGGGGATTTATTTTAGAAGTATTCATCTTGCTTGTTTAAGGGTTATGGACCGTTAGGTGTTGAAATAAAAACTTGTGATATGGTTCTTGGAGTGGTTTGGTGGATTATCTGGGAAACAAGAAACCCTATTAGGGACTGTATAATACCATCACATATTGGAATAAATATTCATTTTAAATCCATGGTGGTGGACCTCAGTGTTTTTTTTCAACAAACAAGAGAAATTAGTCTTGTTATAGGGGATTATTCTAATAATTCTTTGTCATTTGGAGGGTGTAGGTTATTCTAATTAGGGAATATGGGTCAGAAACGGTCATCCAATTTACGGTCTTGTGTTTAATATTTATGGATCTTACGAACAAGGGGTTAATTATGGGTTAGTATAGCTAATGGTGAAAAAATCATTGTGCTGCTTAGTTTTAGTTTTTTTGTTCTAGATAACTCCATCAGGGAAAAAGCAAGGTCCATGAATAGTGGAATCTCGGTTTGTGAGATTTACAATCGTATCATTTCTATGCTTGATTTGGAAACTTCTATTTTGGTTTTTTTGTAAATAAATATACTCTTTATAACCTTTATTATCTTATCATGGAGTGAAAAATGATACTGGATCTAGGAATGGTCAAACAAAAGTTAAGAGAAGGGAATTTCAAAGTAGATTCTATGGGAACCTAGCCAGTTCCTGGTGAGATCATTACTATTTTCAATTATATTATCTCTATCCCACAGAATTTTAAGAGAATTATTCTCTATGATTCACTTACAATACACCACATTCTTCCTGCATGACTCCCATTTCTCCTTCAAATTCTAATAAGAAGTGTTTTTTGAGTGACTTCTTCATAACCTAATGTTACCGATCTCATTGAATAATAGACTATCGATACAGAAACTGTTGAATTATTAGTGGATCAACATAAGGTAAATGCAAAAACAATATGTGTGAAGCAACTATATGTTAACTAATGTTATCAAGGTATGGAGCTGTGGTATAAAATTTGAGGTTGGATAGAATTGATGTGGTCAACCTATTTTCCCCAACAAGACAATGTACATTAGTTATATTTTGGTCAAAACATTAATTCACATGAAAATTAATATTGATATGTTGAATAATGTTTTTCCTATCTTAATGAAACCCTTTTGAGATTATATTAGGTAAATTTGATGGTGTACATTATTCTTTTTAACAAAATATATATAATAAAATATTGATTTACATTTCATTATTCCATGATTAATTCATTAATTTTACATGACTGGAATATTATATTTGTCTTAATAGTCACTGTAAAATCTCTCAGATGATTCTAGACCCTTTGTGTGAAGAATAATCCCTAGAATGTTGAGGGGAATGTAAACCCCCACCCACCAGCTACATATAAATACATTATAAACAAGGAAACAAAGAAAAATTTCAGTTGTTGTCATGATGTAGAATCATTTAATGTTCATTGTAATTGATTATAATTAATTGTAAAATATTTATTCTATCCACTTTGGTTCAAAATTCTTAATTTTGGAAATGGAAATGTATTTCAAAAAAAATGCAACGTATATCAAAACCTATGTACCCCTACCATAAAACATGTATTGGATATGATTCAGTTGAGAATAAAATGGTATATATTTTAAATATACTGTTAAATATTTATGCGATATGAATAAACATATGTTACACTGTTTATATAGAGATCGATGAATCAAAATCCAATTTTATTTCTATCTCACATTATGTGCACTGGAATGAGTACCATGTAAACTATTTTGGAAAACTAATAGATAAATACATAGAAGAAATAAAGAAATCATGTGTATGTCTGACATAATAGTAATTTTTTTATTCTTCGTAATAGTGTTATATAGATATATGTATTTATGTTCCTATGTTTTTATATGGTTTAGACATAATAATTAGTATTCACTACATCTAAAAAACTAATTTAAATATCTTTGTGGTGGCTATAAAAATATGGTTGTGTTATAGGTATGGGTTACAAAGTGTGACCTCATATATATTTCAACAAGATAAATATGAGACGACGAAAGACATTCATGAACAACTATAATATCTAAAATATGTTACTCTTTAGTCTGGTTTAGAGGAACAATATATGTGAATGGAACTAAGAAAACCATTATTGAAAGAATTATTTGTACATGAAGAAACACAGGACCCCACTAGCTTTGATTCTATTCATTCACCTCAATTTCGTACCTCACCCAATGTAACCAGTTTTTGCATAACTCCTTCTATTGAGTGTGAATCAAACAAATTCAGATAACAATATTTTTCTAAAATTATTCAGGGAGAAATTTTATGTGATTTATATCTATCAACACCCATGAATCATCTGGTTTCAAATTCTTCCATGTAAAATACGATAGGATACATTCTACAAAAAAACTCCCAAAATATCAAGTGAGATTGGTGATTGATTTATAACATTATCCAAGAACTGAATTTCATAATCCTATTGATGATCTTGATGTTATAATCATCAATAATTATATTGGAACTCTCATAGTAAGTTTATCAATTATTATTAATAGATGAGTTATGTCCTTTAAAATTAATTTCAAAAGAAAAAAAATCATTAAAAATTAGTGAAAATTGTCTAAAATGAGGTATGGTTTTATATAAAGACAAAAAATGGGTAAACAGAAGGTTGAATCAAAAAAATCTCACGGATTAGTCAATAAATTACTATTTATTAGCCATTCATTTACAAAAAATTAATTAAATATTAACTTATGATTAAATGACACTTAAATAATAATTAACTTATAATTCATAGTTAACTAACTATTAATTAAAAATTAATTTGATTTTAATTAACTAATTATTAATTAATGATTAACTTATTAATACACAACCATCATCCAATGATTATATAATAATTAAATACTAATTATCTAGTCATATACTAATGATTAACTAATCGTTGACTTTCAATAAATCAATGAGTAATTAATGAACACATAATCGTTAACTAATCATTAACTAATGATTGACTAATCATTAACTGAAAATTAACTAATCTATAAAAAATCATTAACTATCATTTTACAAATCATTAACTATTGACTATATATTATTTAATGAATTACTAACATTCTTAATAAAAAATAATTAATAACTACTCAACTAGTTAAAGAAAATTGTAGAACTTATTTATTTACCTCATTACCATTAAAGAACTTTACAGATCTTCCACCTTCAACCATATATGATTATTCCTCACCATTTATATTTTTCATTTTGTTAGTTTGTAAATTAAGTCACACGTGCTAATATAAGAAATGGAAACACTGTCCAGATGTTACAAGTGGATGCAGGCTCTAGAAAAGATTCATCTAGGGGTAATAACCATGAAAAGTGCATATTGGTTATTGACCCAATCATTTCTCAGTCCATGACTAGGATGCCTAATAAAACCACACGATTCACACTCCCATGGTATTTTTATTGGATGACTCAAATTATCATTACTCCATCAAAATCATAATAATTAATATATATAGTTAACTTTAGGAATATGAGCCATAAGTCTAAACATATGAGAACATCCAAAAATGATGATAAATTAAATATTGTGTAGTTATCAGGGGAATGAAATCCAAATCTAGATACTATAAGTTGGTGCAGGATCTGGAACATATACAAAAATAAGGGTAATAAACCTAAAAGGGTTGTTTTTTCTATTAACTCAATCATCACTTAGTGCATGATAAAAAGTCCTAACTACACACATGGTTTAACACACTCATTGGATTTTAATAGAATTATCCACAATCTTTTAAATCTATCAATCTCATGAATATTATTATATTTAAATACATTTAATAATATTTTAAATAAGTATAAATATAAGACAATAGTCCAAAATTTTAGTAATGTAATGATTTTTTTTCAAAGAAATGAAATCGTTGTATGGATATTACATGTTGATGTAGACTTCATAATGGTTGCAACTAGGGGTAATAAAACTAAGTGGAACATATTTGGTATTAAATCAACTATCACGTGGTTCATTTAAAAGTGACCTAAATGAACTCCTAGTTTACATTCATGGGGGATCTTCTTTTGATGATTCACAATGTACTTATAAAATTTTGAATACCTAATTATATCATTGTATTGTGAAATAAATTATACAATTATTTCACAATCAACCCTAGCTGATAAATCCTCATGAAGAATAATATTTACACTATTTGAATCACGATTAACAATATTTCTACACATAGAAAATCTTTTTTACCTCTTTCTACTATTAAAAGGATGTTATTTCAAATATTCAAGGAGTATTGTGAAAATATAATGGAAGCATTAATAACTTCTATAAAGGGTAAAATATGGTTCTTTAAGGACACCAAGATGACACTACCTACATTAGCTTAAGCCAGATAGTTTCTGAAAAATTAACCACATCTATACGCATATATGATCTAAATACACATTGCCATCATTAGCTATATATATTGATACAACTACTAGCCTATACCCAAAGCGTAACTAATGTGTTCTTATGATGTTTCATGGGTGACATTAATATCAAGGGATGAAACGCCTAGCCTCACAGTACTAGGTTCCCCAAGTAAAAAATCATAATAGTTGGGTTTCCATGCCACATATCATGTCAAAAAGGGTCATCATTCCGTTATATAATAGTAGGGTACTCCATTCCCATGTTATATCAAGATGGATTGTCATTCCAATACAAAACAGTATGGGTCTCCATGCTCATGTCATATCAAGAAGGTTTTTCATTCATGTATATAACAGTAGGGGTTTCCTTCGCTATATCATAACAATACAGTCTATATGATCGAATACTATCAGTAGGATCTCCATGAAAGTGTCATATATATAGAATCTCCATTCCCATGATTCATAATCAACTAGGGTCTCCATTCCAATTACAACTCTGCTCTGTATTACACACATAAACTAGTTTATTACATAAAATTCACATGATACAACATATAATATCAAGAGGTCTGGTGTCTTTGGGGATTAAGAACATTACATAACAACTTAGGACATAAAACACACAACACCTTTATTGAAAACATCCATTACATAACCATGAAATTCCCTCGTACATAGCATTGTATGGGATAACCTGAGGACATACATGTGAAAGGGGTGAGCTATAAAGCCTAGTAAGGGAGTAAACAAGGAATAACATGAAGAATACAATAATTTTTAGAAAATTAGCATCTCATTGGAGAATAAAATAACATGAACATTATGTCATGATATAGAATGATTATCATAACATGGAAATGTGGCAATAACACTTAGCATCGAATTAGCATGAGGCATGGCTCATTGCAAATGAAGCATGAGAAAACCCTCATTGCACATGAAAAATGAATAAATTGTCCTTACAATTTAATTAGCATGACTTAAAACCCATTTCACATTATGTATCATGATACTATACTTTACCCAATGCATTGGGGCGCTATTAGGGTGCACCCTTCATAATCCTTGAATTTCAGGCATAAGTGTAACACGTAGATCATACAACATGGATTGAATAATATCATAATTCATTCCATGAATAAGATATGTGGAATACATAAATGTTATTACTCAATCAAAAATTACATATTCATAAAGTGGAATACCCTTGATAGAGGAGTGGGTATGGTATTCACTACACAATGATTTTGGCATGGAAATTTTGGTGTAATTTCGGAAATATAACGATGTCAAATAGAAATTTTTAAAATGGGTTTAAGAGATTTTATGGGTATCTCGCAATTTATACATTAAATGGACAGTAAGGGTATCATGGGACCTAATATACCATATGTAATGGAATTTAGATGCATACTATAAAATAATTTCTTGAATGTAAATGAGGAGAGAGAAATTCTTTATGGAATATCGGCATGGTAACAGGTGTACATGGGAGGCATTAATGAGAGAAGAAATGGGTCTCTCATCATTCAATGATAAAGATTAATGTATGGGTTTAATGACCCGACAATTCTCATTGTCTTGAGAGAACAACATGTCATTAATAGGCCCTATGATACATCCCCAGGATGCCAAAGGCTGGCAATAAATGCCGAAGGGTTTCAAAAACAATTTGGGGGGGGGGGTCGATTTACACTTTATGAAATAACACATAAACCAACCAAGAATAACCAAACATTCACTATATGATACATGAAAAAATGAATGAAAACTAAACAACTTCATTTATGTAAAACCACATCAAGTACACAACAGCGGAAGACAAAACCAGGCATCAAAGTACACAGTAGATGAACAACTAAAGACTCTCAAAAGACACCATGACTCCATGATCCACAAGATTTAAGCTCTCCAACATTTGACAAGAATCCCCACGATCCACTAGAAATAAGATTCTTTACCCTTACATGTATCCCGAAACATGACATCTATAAAATCACCAAAGTGCCAACGAAGGGGTGAATATAAAACTCAGTAGGTTTCCCCCAATGTCTTCCCTACTAATGCCACTAGGATAAAAGAATTAGCAACATTTATATAAAAACAGTTTATATAAAACATTTTCTAAAAAGTAGTTTATAACTAAATATAAAAAATCTTCCAAAACCATTCATATACAAAGGCATTCCAAGAGCAATTGAAACCAATTTTCCTGCAAGTTATTTTTCCAGAAAAATAACCAAACAAGCATTAGAACCATTTCACAAACATTCCTTTTTGGCATACTCAACCGTTTCCCAACCCATGCTACCATCAATGCATGCTTCGTTATGTCAATTCCATACTCATGAGTAGTCTCTCGTCGATCTACCATGTCGTCAAAAGGTAAATGTTTCACATGTGCCATTACACCTTTGGAACCAAGCACAAGGTCATATTTCAACCAAGCCTCATAAAAGTAGTCACTATGTGTCATTAAGCGTATGGAACTGATCACAAGGTCATATTTCAACCAAGCCTCATACATGCAACATGAACACACACCACATATTCCCAATGGTCATGCCAAAACCCCTTTCAATAAAAACACCTTTTTATTGACAACCATTTCCTCCAAAACCATTTCAATTCCAATCGATTTCAATAAAACTGACTTTTTATTGAAACCCAAATCCAACAACATCATTTCAATCTCAAACCATTTCAATTCCAAACCATTCAATAAAACTCCCTTTTTATTGAAAACCAAATCCATCAAAGTCATTTCAATATCGAACCATTACAATAATACTCCCTTTTTATTGAAAACCCATTTTTCATGAAAACATTTACAATTTCATCAATCATAATTTAAAATCAACATTTTAAATTCAAGAAGCCAAATCACTTTGCACAACAATTCACCAAGATTTCACAATTTCATCAAAACCATAAATCATCACTAAAAAAAGATTTATTCCATGATTTTCACAATAAAAACCATTCAAATAAACCAATTTGAAACTAATCCAATCAATTCTAACTAGAGGAGTTGAGAGTAAAGCCTCATACTACAAAGGTTTTGACAAAAACCACAATGGTCGAAGAACACTCATGAAAACCGGGTTGATTCTTCAAAACCCCACCTTAGATATCTTTTCCTAGCATGATCAAGACCAAATCTCATCATATTTGGCATCCACACACTTAGATATAACCATAAAGGGTGTATATCTAAGATACTGAGAGAAGAGGATAAGTAGATCTAAGTAGATCTAAGAAACTGATCAAGAACGAAGAAGAACGAACACATACCTCTACAATACAACTTTGATTCGCCAAGAGAATCCTTCATATCACCACTGGAATGATGAGGGAACCTTCTATAACCTTAAGAGAAGCAACATATCGAGTTAGGGCCTCCTAGAAGGAAAAACAGGAATCTTATGCGCAAAAACACATGAAATCCACATTTATAGGATATCGTTTAAGTGGCCGCATGGTTTGCTCGCAGAGTTAGACAAACCGTCCGCTAACCGTGTGTTAGCCACCACCTCGACAGATACTCCACTCATGGTTTTTCCACATTGTTAGACAAACCATGCGACACCCGTGCGGAAGCTACTACCTCCAAGACTAACTACGCATGATTTTTCTACACGGTTTAGAAAATTCATTCGCCATTTGTGCGACTTCCCTTTTTCCTAGAAGCATTACCCAAAGTTCTCTCGACTCTCCCATTCATCACCATTAACTTTAAAACCATTAAAATCACCAAGAAATGGTTACATACCTGAAATCTAGGGTACTACATGCTCCCCACCATTAGATGTTCCATCCTTAGAAAGTAGAAAACCTTCATTCAACTGAAAGAGTTCTGTCCACTACTCTTTCATTTCCTTTTCACGTTCCCATGTCTCTTCTTGAATCTGACCATGCAGCCATAAAACCTACACTAGACTGATTATTTTCCATGCAAGACTTTCTCTTTCCTATCCACAATCCGTACTGGGATATGTATCAACGAAGCATCCGATTCAAGGTCAACATGATCCCATCTAATCACATGGTCAGGATCAGGCTGATACATTTTCAACTGAGATACATGGAAGACATTATGCACCAAATTAAACTGTGGTGGTAATTCCAACTGATATTCTACCTATCCAACCTATTCTAGTATCTCAAAAGGGCCAATTTATCTAAGATATAACTTTCCCTGCTTCCTGAAATGACGATGTGCAAGCCTTGGAGAGATCCTCAAGAAGACATGATCACCCACTATGAATGACAATGGTCTTCGACAGTGATCTGAATAAGATTTCTGATTACTTTGAGGTGTATCTATCCACTTTTTAATAAAATGGATCTTCTCTATTGCTTCATGGACATGGCATGGTCTGACTAGTGATGTTTCACCTATTTCTACCCATCATAGTGGAGAACGACAAGGACGTCCATACAATACTTCAAACAGAGCCATGCGTATCAAGGCTTGATAGTTGTTATTATATGAGAACTCCAATAAGTGTATATGATCCTCCCATGAGCCACCAAAATCCATTACACAAGCCCGCAACATATCTTCCAATGTTTTTATCATTGGCTTGGATTGCCCATATGTCTAAGAATGATACACCGTGCTCATAGTCAACCGAGTTCTGAGGGCTTGGTGTACTGATTTCAAGAAATGAGATGTGAACCTCAGATCTCTATTTGAGAATATAGAAACTGGTAAACCATGTCTCTTCACCACCACTAGGATATATATTTTTGAAATATCATCCACCGTATGAGTTTCACGAATAGGGATGAAATGGGCCAACTTATTTAGATGTTCCACTTTCACCCAAATGGCTTCGTGTTTCCGAACCATTCATGGAAGACCTGTATCGAAATCCATTACTATCTGATCCCATTTTCCACACTAGGATGGATAAATCTTGTAACATACCATTTTTTCTCTAATTCTCTAGTTTATCCTGCTGACAAATTAAGCAGCGTGAGACAAACATGGCCACCTTCCTTTTCAGGTCGCTCCACCAAAACAACACCTTCAACACTTTATACATCGTCTGTGTACCTGGTTGTACATCCCATCTTGAATGGTGGTAATCATTAAGGAGTTTTTCTTGAAAAACCATAGGTGCAACCATACGATCTCTGAGACACAAAACTGAACCCCTGTCATGTTTCCAGCCATCAATGGTCTCACCACCATTGAGTTTTGAACATACAACTAGACATTCTGCATCAGATGTTTGTGGTTCATTGATCATCTTTACTAAATCAGGAACAAGTGTAGATGAAAAGAAAACAGCAACATCACCTCAGTCTTCACATTCCACATGCATATTGGCTACGACTGACATCAACTTCTATTCATCTAAAGCTTCTTTTTCCAACTGAGCATATGACATTCTAATCAATGCATCCACCGCCGAATTACCTTTTCTAGGTGTGTACATCAAGTCAAATTAAAATATTTTGAGATACTAAATCCACCTACATTTCATCAGATTAAAGTCTACCTATGAGAAAATGTGTTTCAAGATTTTTTGATCCGTAAACACAGTAAATTTATCACTAAAGAGACAATGTCTCCATGTTTTCAAAGCTTAGACGACTACAACTGACCCTAAATCATGTGTTGGATAATTCTTTTCATTCACCCTCAACTTCCTTGATCCATAAGCAACCAAGTGATCTCTTTGCATGAGAACACAACCCAACCCTGATTTTGAAGCATCACAATACACCACCCACCACTGTCCTGATTCTGGTAAAATCAAGATAGGTGCTGATGTAAACTGAACTTTCAATTCCTAAAACGATTTCTAACATTCTTCCATACATTTTAAGGGATAATTATTCTTAGTTAAGGATACCATTGGTGAAGCTAGTCGTGAGAAATCATGCACAAAACATTGGTAGTAACCAGCTAGACCAGGAAAACATCATATCGCGAACACATTCTTTAGTGGTTCCCAAGAGATTACAGCTTCTATCATTTCAAGATCAATAGAAATGCCCTCCTCAGAAATGACATGGCCAATGAAACGTACTTCCTATATCCAAAAATAACACTTTGATAATTTTGCATTCAAACTAAGATTTCTCAAGATTTGTTACACTGTTTCCTAGTGCACCTCATGATTTACCCCTGTGTTTGGATACACCAAGATATCGTCGACAAACACCCCAAAAAAGAATCCAGATATATTTGAAATATTTGATTCAACAAATCCATGAAGACTGTTGGTTCATTAGTTCGACCAAAGGAATGAATACATATTCATAGTGGCCATATCTTCTTCTAAAAGCTATCTTTGTAATATCCTCCTTCCAAACTCGCAATTGGTGATATCCTGATTGCAAGTAAATATTGGAGAACCACTGAGATCCCCTTAATTGATCGAATAGATCATCAATTCATGGAAGTGGATATCTATTCTTTATCGTAACTTGGTTGAGCTAAAGATAATCAACACACAGCTGAAGAGTTCCATCTACCTTCTTGACAAACAACACTAGTGCTTCCCATGGATAAGTACTTGGTTGAATGAAACCCTTGCTTTCCAGCTCCTCTAACTACACTTTCAATTCCTTAAACTCTATTGGTTCCATCCAATAATATGGAAGTGAAATAGGACTAGTCCTCGGAAGGAGATCAATCATAAACTGCACTTCCCTTAGAGGTGTTAACCTTGATAAGTACTTTGGAAAGACATTTGGAAATTGATCCACAACAGCTGGAAAATAATTTTCCTCAATATATTCCATTGATGCCCAAGTAAAAATTTCCAATTTGTAAAATATAGTTCCCACCATTGGTGCCAACAAGCTCTTTTCCCATTTCTTTACCATCCTCTCTCCTCTGAAGAGATGGTCGATGCCATCCTCAATCATGAAACTAACTGTTTAATATAACATTCAATGTGATCCTTAAACATTTTCAACCTATCCATACCTAGGATTACATCATAGAAATCCATGTCCAACATCGAGAAGTCCCATTTTAACTCAACTCCATCAATAGTTATAATACATGCTCTACACAAAAAGGCTTGAAATTCTCTTTCACTAAGAGGAGTTTTCATTTTTAAGACAGAAGACATCATTTCAAGTTTTAGACATAGAAAATCAACATCATGAGAATTAATGAGAGAATGCAATGCACCAGAATAGAAGAGCACATGCACAAGGGTAGAATTAAAAAGAATCATACCTCTCACCATAGATGGTCCAGCTGGATTATCGACCATCATATGCTCAGATCCATACTATTGGTTTATAGCTAAGAAGTGTCTCGAGAACATGAATTTGGAGCATTGTGACAATAGCACTGAAGATGTCCCACATTGTTATAATTATGACATGCTCTCGGCTATGTCTTACAATATATCTTTATGTGGTGAAATAACCACATTGAAAGCAACCTGGTTTACTATGGGGTCGTGGAGGATGGTTTACTGATCCAGCCATCGGGTTATGATTTCCACTTGAACTATTGAAATAGGTGTCCCATTTTCTCTTGTTCCCAACATTTGTGTTCCCACAATTTCCTATAGGTATCATCATTCCTCCTCCTATCTATCCAAAGATATCACATTCAGCAACAGTCGCTCTGTTTACCATATCTGTATTATCCATAATACAGAGCTCCGCAATCTTCGACAGAATCTCCCGCCTTAGCCTAGATTCAAAGATGCGTACCTTAAAAATGCACTTGCCGCAACCTCTAGTGAAAAATGGACTAAATTCATGAACTTAGCTGCAAACTCTATGATAGAGAGGTACTCCAGTTCCAGGATGAAGAATTCTATCATTTTATGGATTTTGAACGTGTGAGGATAGAATTGTTTGTTGAACAATTCATCAAAATCCTCCCATGTAAGGCCTTTATCCAATTTATCCTTCACTGCTAAATCCCACCATTGACGTGAAAGATTTAAAAGAATATACGTCACCATCATTACCTTGAGCTCTGTTGGTGTACTGATGAAATAGAAGATACGATTCATCCTACTTAGCCACACCTCCTCCTTCTTGGGTTCAGCATCTCCCCGAAAGTTCGGTGGATTCTACTTCATGAAGTAGATGGTATAATCCACATGCCTTGGTTCTTTCCTCCGGTTCCCAATATCCACATCATGAAAAGCTTGGACAATACTCTGAACCAGATCTTGGTTCACCCATGGTTAAGGTGCAATCACATTCCCCGCAGCTTCTTCAGGTTGGTTCCGACAACGCCTACCATGTACCATTTTCTAAACCAACAACAACCTCCATCAATCTCACTCTCTAGAAACTAATGGCATGGCATCTTAAATTCTATCACATCATCTATCACAACATTTCTTTCAAAACGACCTTTTTCCCATGTTCAAACATTTTTAAAAACATTACTCATGCCTTTTTAAAATCAACCCATTTTCAAAATAAACCAAATACCCTATTTTCAAAATATTTTACATGAAAAAAAATTCTTCATTTTTCAAAAAAATTCACCTTGCACAAAATCACAAATCATTACTCACAATGAGATATGAAATCCTAGTGAGAATTCATTCCTAAATAATGCATGTAATTCTAATATCATTGGTTTAACCCATGACAATGATATTTCCCAACATTCTAGAAGTGTATCCAAACCAATTATCTACCCAACAGGCTGGTACCATGATGTTCTGCATAAACAGGTTAGCTACATCCGTTTATGTTATACATTTCAAGTTCCAACAATCCTACTCTTGTCTATTATTTCAACCAAAGGAATAGGAAATAATGAATTTCAAATCCAAGACCTAGAACATCGATGACCACTTGTTAGGAGAAGACCGAACATGATGATTCCATTTGTAATGACCCGCCAATTCTCATTGGCTTGAGAGTGTAACAAGTCATTACTAGGCCTTAAATGACATCCCCAAGATGCCAAAGGCTGGAAATAAATGTCGAATGGTTTCAAATAAAAGTTGGGGGATGATTTACCCTTTATGAAATAACACATAAACCAAACAAGCATAACCAAACATTCACTATATGATGCATGAACAAATTAATGACAACTAAAAAACTTCATTTATGTTAAAACACATCAATTACATAGCAGTGGAAGACCAAACCAAGCATCAAAGTACACAACAGATGAAAAACTCGAGACTCTCAAAAGGCACCATGACTTTGTGCTCCATAAGCTCTAATCTCCACAACATCTCCCAAGCATTACCACGAGCCACTTGTAGTAAGATGCTTTACCTTTGCATGTCTCTCGGAACATGACATCTGCAAAATCACCAATGTTCCAACTCAAGGGTGAGTATAAAACCCAGTAGGTTTCCCCCAATGACATCCCTACTCACACAACTAGGATAGAAGAGTTAGAAACATTTATATAAAAATAGTTTATATAAAACATTTTCTCAAAAGAAGTTTATAACTAAATATAAAAAAGTTTATAAAACCATTCATAACCAATGGCATTACAAGAGAAATTGAAACCAATTTTCCAGAAATTTTTTTTATAGAAAAATAACCAAACAATATTTAGAACAATTTCAAAAACATTTATTTTTGTCATACCCAACTATTTCCCAACCCATGCTACCAACCATGCATGCTTTGTTATGATAGTTCAATACTCATGAGCGATCTCTCGTTGATCTACCAAGTTGTCACAAGGTAATTGTTTTGCATATTCCATTACACCTTTGGCACTGAGCACAAGGTCATATTTCAAGCAATCCTTGTACTAGTAGTTACAATGTTCCATTAAACGTTTTTCACCTAGCACAAGTCATATTTCAACCAAGCCTCATACGTGCAACATGAACACACACCACATTTTCCCAATGGTCATTCCAAAACACCCATTCAATAAAAATACCTTTTTATTCAAAACCATTTCCAACAAAACCATTTCCAACAAAACGATTTCAATTCCAAACCATTTCAATAAAACTCCCTTTTTATTGAAACCCAAATCCATCAAAGTCATTTTAATCTCAAACCATTTCAATTCCAAACCATTTCAATAAAACTCCCGTTTTTTGAAGACCAAATCCATCGAAGTCATTACAATCCCAAACCATTTCAATAAAACACCATTTTTATTGAAAACCCATTTTTCATCAAACCATTTACAATTATAGAAATCATAATTTAAAATCAAAATTTCAATTTTAAGAAACCAAATCACTTTGCGCAACAATTCACCAAGATTTCCCAATTTCATCAAAACCACAAATCATCGCTATGGAAGATTTATTACAAGATTTTCACAATAAAAACCATTCAAATAAACCTTTATAAACTAATCCAATGAATTATAACAAGAGGAGTCAAGAGTGAAGCCTCTTACCTCAACAGTTTTGATGAAAACCACAACGGTCGAAGAACGCTCAAGAAAACCTGGTTGATTCTTCAAAAACCCACCTTATATATCTTATTTTAGCATGATCAAGACCAAATCTCATCATATTTGGAATCGACACACATAGATCTACACATACCAAGTGTACCTCTAGAAGAATGATAGAAGAGGAGACATAGATCGAAGTAGATCTAAGAAACTGATCAAGAATGAAGAAGAATGATCACATACCTCAAGAATCTGGCTTCGATTCACCAAGAGTAGCCTTCAGATTGCCTCCAAAATCATGGGAGAACGTTATTTGGACCTTGGAGAAGTAAATTCCCGAGTTAGGACTTCTTAGGAGGAAAAACGAGCAACTTAGAGGCAAAAACACATGACATCCACCTTTATAGGATCCCCTTTAAGTGGCCTCACAGTTTTCTCGCACGGTTAGACAAACCGTGCACTAACCGTGTGTTAGCCACTGCCTCGGCAGACACTACACAGATGGTTTGGCCGCATGGTTAGACAAACTGTTCACCTCCCATGCGGAAGCTACTACCTCTAAGACTAACTATGCATGATTTTTCCACACTTCTTAGACAAACCGTGCGTCGTCCGTGCGACTTCCCTTTTGCCTCAAAACTTCACTCAAAGTTCTCTCGACTCTCCCATTCTTCACGCTTAACATTAAAACCATTAAAATCATCCGGAAAAGGTTACGTACCAGAAAAAATGGGTACTACAATGGGGGTGGTTTGAAATCATACCCCAACAATTTTAATTGAAAATAAAATGGCATAACAACATAATGAATTTTGGACAAAAAGAGAAAGGAAAAATCCCTTACTTGGATGTTTTGTCCCAATGCCTTGGGTGTGGCTTGAGAGAGGATTCATGAGAACTTGGGGTGCCTTGGGAGGATTTTATAGAGAGGGGGTTAGGGTTTGGTCGAGATCCAATGGCTTTGAGTGAAGAGGAAGTGGGAGGATGGGTGAGTTTACATAGGAATGTGAGGGAATTCATTATTATTTAGGTTTGGGTCACCACCCATTAAACTAATCCAAACAACAAAAAAATCCATTGTTTTTCCCATGGTTTTTTAAAAATGGAAATGTAAAAAAATATTTTATAATCCCAATAGTCTAACTTCTTAAAATTATAGGGTGTCTTATATGGAGGTGAGTCACACTCTCATGGAAAACAATTTAAAAAGCTAAAATGTATTATAAGTCTTGGAGGGTCCACTAAGGCTTTGTAAAATAAATCAAACAAACCTAAAATCAAATTATTCTAAGGTTAAAGTATATATTGGTCGAAGAAAATGTTTATAGTATATTATTACATCATTATTGGGTCATTATGATGTCATAAAACAAATTATATTATTAAAGGGTATTTAATTTTTTACCCAAAAATTTGACTCTCTCAAAAAGTTATAAAAAATTCACCATTAGATAATTTTGATGTCATGATTTCAAAAATAATAATATTCATTTTATCTAAATAATTTTCTAAATATGTGAATTTTAACCTTCAATATAAAAACTGACATTTATAAAAAAAGCATGGGTTTTGACAAAAACAACTTTCAAACATTAATAAAAATTACAATTTCATTCATAAAATTATACAATCATTTATATTTAATAAAAAGTAATATAATAATAATAATAATATTTTATTAAAATATTATTTAATTAAAAAATCCATTAATTGATAAAAATAGATTTTATAGTTGTATATTACCTAAAAATACTATTTTTTTATAAAAAAACTATTTAAAAAGTAACTAAAATTATAAAATGAATGTATATTCATTAATATATTGAAAAATAATGCACATAATCATATTGATAAGGTATTCTTACATAACCCCTTATAACACCCACATAAGACTAAAGGGCAAGGTGCACGATGGTGATAGACTCTTTGGGTGGCTCGGATAACATCTCTCGGGTGGTAATCTCTATCAACTTCTACTTCTCCCGTATGTGGTTTCATTTGAGCTTAAAATGTTTAATCCTTTCTTTTTATTAGTCAAGAGAGAATCCCAATTATGCCACAACCTTTCCATGTTCTGAAAAATGGGATTTATATGGGGAAAGTCTACTGGATAAGGCCATCGCTTTTTTTTTCCTAAGTAAATTGGTTTTGTTAAAGCCCTATATTTATATTAATCATGTGATCACTATTCAAAGACTATATTAGCAATGGTCAAAAAACATAACGATATTTTAAAATCCAAAAACAAAAAAACATGGAAGTGAATACGTTATATAACCATCTTACATAATAATACATTTAATTAGATCCAGGGTAATATTCATTAATAAAAGTTTGGGTCATTACAATCTCCCCCCGTTAAGAAATTTCACACTCGAAATTTCATTTTCCCACATTAAAACAGATGTGGGTACCTCTTCTTTATCAGTTCCTATAATTCCCACATTTATTCATCAAACTTGTGGTTTCGCCACAACCCCTTGATGAGGGGAATTGTCTTATTTCGTTGAACTTTTTTTCTATGATCTTAGATCCTCACTAGTTTCTCCTCATAAGAAAGATCATCCTATAACGGTACTACCTCTGAAGAGAGTACATGTGGAGGGTCGGGTATGTGCTTCCTTTAGAGGGATACATGGAATACATAATGTACTTTGGCCATAGTAAGTGGAAGTCCTATTCGATAGGCCACAACCTCGACACGATCAAGAATCTAGAAGGGGAATATGTACCTATGACTTAACTTCCATTTCCTTCCAAATCTCATGAACTTATTCCATGGAGATATGAATAAAAATACCATGTATCCATCATTGAATTCAAGGTCTCATTGACGGTTGTCTGCATAACACTACTGTCTACTTTTGGTTACCTTGATATGAAGATAAATGGTTATCACCTTCTACACCATTTCTTCGATCATTTCAAGTCCTAGTAGCTTATGCTCACCGACATCATCCCAACACACTAGTGTTTTACACTATCTTCCATAAAGGGATTTATATGGTGTCAATCAGATTCTTGAGTGGAAACAATTATTGTAGGAGAATTCAACCAGAGGAAGATGTTGATCCCATCCTCCTTTGAAGTCCATTGATCATTCTCTAAACATGTCCTCAAGTGTTTGGATAGTCTGCTTAAATTGACCATCAGATTGAGGATGATAAGTCGTATTGAAGTTCAAATTAGTATCCGGAGCATGGTGAATACTCTTCCTAAACATAAAAGTGAATTTTGTATCTTGATTAGATACAATAGATAGTATTACTCCATGCAGCCTTACCACTTCTTTGTTGTAAATACGTTCATGTTGATCAAATGATAAGTCCTCTCGAATCGTGATAAAGTAATATGACTTCATAAGATGATCCACAACAATCCATATATCATTTTTCCTATATATTTCCATGGAATTCAAGTGAAAATGTCTATGGTAATGTTGTCCCACTTCCATGTTGGTATGGGTAGTGGTTGCATCAGCCCCTTAGAATTTTGTCTCTCAACATTCACTTGCTGACATACCAGGCACATTGATGTATATTCAGCAATCTCCCTTTTCATATTGTCCCACTAAAAGTTTTCTTGGAGATCTCGATATATCTTTGTACTCCTCAGGTTAATAGAGAAGGTTTATTTATGTGCATCATATAGAAGCTCCTTCTTTATCTCTAGATCAGATGGTACACATTATTGTGACCCAAATCTCACAATTCCATCTTTTTCAACCAATAACTCCTAGGATTTCCCATTTCTGATAGCTTCTACTCTTTTCAGAATTTTGACATCCTTTCATTGAGCATCCTTAAACCTGTAAAAAAGATACGGTTGAGAAATCATTTGTGAAACGATTGATGATGTTGTCTTTTTTAAGCTTCCCATGTTCATCTTCATTAAATATAAGATGATTGGATCCTTCTCAATTCTCATCAATGAAAAAATAATTGGATCATTTCAACATAGAGAATCTGCCACATTTTTCACTTTCCCTAGGTGGTAATGGATTGAGCAGTCATAATATTTGATCATCTCTAACCATCTTTTTTAGTGCATGTTAAAATCTTTTTGTGTGAATATATACATGAGTCTTTTGTGGTCCATATATCATTCCCACTTCTACCAAAATAGATAAAGCCGCCTAATTTTTAAATCAAAGATCACTGCAGCCATCTTCAGATAATGTGTTCGAATGTTTTTCTCATGAACCTTCAATTTCCTTGAAGCGTAGGCAATGACATAGTCATTTGGTATCCACACACAACCCATGTATTACTTCGAAGCATCAATAAATACCATAAAAATTTCACCACTTGTGGGAAATATGAGCATAGGTACAATGATAAGCCTCTTTTTCAATTCCTTGAAGCTTTCTTCACATTCATCAATCCATGAAAACATGACTCCCTTCTAAGTTATCTTTGTAAGAGGGTTGGAAATTCGTGATAAATTTTTCAAAAATAGTCTATAATATCCATCTAACCCATAGAATCTACAGATATCCATTACCAATGTTGGCCTCGTCCATCCCTCTATTTTAGCTATCTTCGATGGATCCACAGATATCCCATTGCATGTGATGATATGGCGAAAGAATGAGAACTCATTCAACCAGAAATCACACTTTCTGTACATTTCATAGAGCTTATCCTTTTTCAAGGTCTCTAGTATAGTTCTTATATTCTCCTCATGATCCTCCTAGGTTTTGGAGTATATTATAATATAATCTATAAATACTACCCCAAATTTGTCACTGTATTCTCTAAAGAACCTATTCATCATGTCAATAATGGTTTATGGAGTATTAGTGAGTCTGAAAGGCATTACTATTAATTCACAGTGCCCAAATCTTGTACGAAAAGCAGTCTTGGGGATATCATCCTTCGTCACCCTTACTTTATAATATCCCGACAAAAAATCTACCTTGGATAAGTATTGTGCTCCACGCAGCTGATCGAACAAGTCACCAATTTAGGGAAGAGGATACTTTTTATTTATAGTGATTTTGTTAATCTCAAGATAAACGATGAAAATCCTCATTGGCCCATCCTTATTCATGATAAAGATGACTGGTGCACCCCATAGTAAAGCACTTGGGCGTATAAACCCTTTATCCAGATTCTCTGGTAATTGTTTATTCATCTCCTCAAGATCCAAAATAGCCATTCTATACAGAGTCTTGGATATTATAAAAGCACCAGGTATAATGTCAATTGATAATTAAACATCTCTTCAAGGAGGAAGACCTTGAAATTCATCAGGAAACACTTCAGCGAATTCCCTCACAATAGGCATGTCTTTAAGGATGGTTGCATCCTCATACTCAATCATCTGATCCATATACACGTTCTCATAGGGTAATAATATCCATGCTTGAGATGATGCTGATGAAGAAGATTCATCTTCCTCATTGCACTTTTATAGAATCGGGGGTCGATTCTCTATATGGAGAGTGATTTCCCTCTCACGGGAATTTATGTTGGCTTTATATAGGTAAAGCCAATCCATGCCAATAATTTTATCAAATTCCACCAGAGGGAGTATGATGAGGTTCCATGATAATTAAAATCCACAAATTATGATATGGTAGGAGTTATATTTATGGGATTCAATGATTTTCCCATTTTCTGTACTCATCGACATCTTTACTTCCATGATTTGTGGTGGTTTTGGGATTATTCTACTGAACTTTTGGGGTATAATAGAATGCGTAGAAATATGGATAATAACCCTACCTTCTAATTTTTGATTCTGGTTCTACTTATTTACTTCCTCCAAAACAACTTAAGGAAGATAACTATTAAACCCATAAATGGGTAATCCAAAAAAATATAGTATTTACAAATGACATTTATTTCCATAACTTATGAATATATAGGCTTCAATCTATGTTATCCATGATATAATTTCTAACATATATTCTTAGGGATATTGTTTTTCTCATAATAAGGGTTCACACTAAGCTTGTGAATTTACCAAAGCATATCCCCCGACAGTGTCATAACCAAGAGTACATAAAGGCCCGTTTTCATGTACCAAGATACCAAGAGTCAAGACTAAAACACATTTTCAGAGTTTTCACTCCTAGTTACATATGTACCAGAGAAGCCTCTACCTGCTCGTATCTAGACGGGGATGTATTTGCTTTATAAACCACATACTCAATACTCACAAAAATTTATAAATGTTTTTATTATACTTAGTCTGGTCTCTAAGGCTTCACTAGGGTTTTCTAATCCTAATCCCAAAAAGAACTAAACCTACCTCTGATACCAACTATAACTGCCATGCACTTAATTACACACTTAAACTAGTTTATTACATAAAATTCACCTGATAAAACATAGAATATCAAGAGGTATTGCGTCTTTGGGGCTTAGGAACATTACATAACAACATAGGGGCTAAAACACAACACATATTTATTGAAAACTTTCATTACAATACCACAACATTCCCTCATTCTTAGCATTGAATGGGATAATCTAAGAACCTATATGTGAAAGGGGTGAGCTATAAAGCTGAGTAAGTGACTAGAAAATTCATAACATGAAGAATTCAATACATGTTAGGCAATATGAATATCAATGGACCATAAAAAACCTGAACAGAAAGGCATGATATAAAAGGATTATCATAACATGGAAATGTGGCAACCAAACATGACATGGAATTAGATTGATCCAAGGCTCATTGCACATGGAGCATGAGTAAACCATCATTGAACATGAAGCATGAGTATACCCACATTTCACATTAATTAGAATGAGTAAAAACCCACTTCACATGATGTATCATGATACTATACTTTACCCTATGAATTAGAGCACTATTAGGGTGCACCCCTCATAATCATTTCATTTCATGCATAAGTGTGCCACATAGATCATAAAACACGGATTTGTTAACATCATAATTACTTCCATGAGTAAGAGATGTGGAATAAATAAATTTATGTCCTCAATCACCAAGTAAATGTTCATAAAGGTGAATACCCTTGATAGAGTAGTGGATATGGTATTCACTACACAATGATTTTGGCATTGAAATTTTTGGTGTAATTTCGGCAACATAACGACATCAAATAGAAATTCATAAAATTGGTTGATGTGTGTGAAAGTGATCTCTAATTATTTATATATTAAATGGATATTAATGGGATCATGGGACCTAATATAAAAACATATGGAATATAATTTAGAATCATAATATAAAAAATATCTTGAATGTAAATTAGGAAAGAGAAATTCCTTACGGAATTTCATCATGGTAACGGGTGTACATGGGAAGAATTAATGAGAGAGAAAAGGGACATATCATCATTCAAACATAAATAGAATAGTATGGGAGAGGTGTGAAATCATACCCCAACATTTGTAATTGATAATAAAAGGGCATATATTATAATGAATTATGGAAAAAAAGAGAAATGATGAAATTCCTTACGTGGAAGTGTGATCCCAAAGGGTGGGGAGGGGGTTGAGAGAGGCTTCATGAGAGCATGGGGCACCATTGGAGGATTATATAGGGATGAGGTCAGGGTTGGTCAAGCTCCAAAGGATTTTAGTGAAGAGGAAGTGGGAGATTGGGTGGGTTCATATAGGAAAGGAGAGGTGATTATTTATTATTTAGGTTTGGGTCACCACACATTAAACTAATCCAAACCACAAACCAGCCCATGTTTTTTTCCCATGGTTATTTCTAAATGGAAATCTAAAACAATATTTTATAAATCCAATGTTTTAACTTCTTAAAATAATAAGTTTTCTTATGTGGAGGTGAGTCACACTCTCAAAGAAAACAATTTAAAAAGCGAACATGTTTTATAAGTCATAGAGGGTCCACTGAGGCTTTGTAAAATAAATAAAAAAAAACCTAAAATCACATTATTTTAATGTTAAAATATATTTCTTCTGAACTTAATGTTTATAATATTTTATTACATCACTATTGGGTCATTATGATTTCATAAAACACATTATATTATTAAATGGTATTTAATGTTTTACCCAAAAATTCGACTCTATCAAAAAGTTATGAAAAATTCACTATTGTATATTTTTTATGTCCGGATTCCATGAAATAATATTCATTTCATCTAAATAATTTTCTAAATATGTGAATTTTCACTTTTAAAATAAAAACTGACATTTATCAAAAAATCATGGGTTTTGGCAAAAACAGCTTTCAAACCATAATAAAAATTACAATTGCATTCAAAAGATTATACGATCATTTATATTTAATAAAAATTAATTTAACAATAATAATTATATTTTATTAAAATATTATTTTATTACAAAAACCATTAATTCTGAAAAATAGATTCCATTGTTGAATATTACCTAACAATACTATTTTTGCTTTAAAACAACTATTTACAACGTAACATCAATAATAAAATGAATGTATATTCATTATTATATAGAAAAATAATGCACATAATCATAGTGGTAATGTCTTATTACATAAACCCTTATAACACTAGCATTATACAGAAGGTTAAGGTGTGCGATGGTGATAGACTCTTGGGGTGGCTCGGATAACATCGCTCAGGTGGTAATCTCAATCGACTTCCACTTCTCTCGCAGGCGGTTCCATTAGAGCATAACATGTTGAAGCTCAAATTAAGATTTCTCAAGAGAGAATCACAATGATTCCACCTACTTCCAAGCTCCAGCAAATGGGCTTTATACAGGGAAATTCTACTGGATAAGGTCATCACTTCCATTATCTAAGTAAATTGGATTTGTTAAAGCCCTATATTTATACTAATCATGTGATCATTGTTCAATAGATATATTAGCAATAATCACAATTCCTGGCGGTATTTTGAAATAAAAAAACATAAAACAATGTAAGTTCATATGTTATATAACCATCTTACATTATAAGACATTTAATTAGATGAAGATGGATTTTCATTAATAAATGTTACAATCATTACAATTCCTATTTATCATAATTAGTAATGGTCATAATTACAATTTTTCACACAATGTAAGATATTCCATGCACAAATATACCAATAATATATTAGGAATAATTACTATATACCAATAATCATTTGGTAATGTATTCCAATTTTTCATAATAATGATAAGTTGTCAAAGGCATTTGTAAGAGACAGTAGGTGCTTCAGGATTCCATATTATATTTATTTATTGTGGGTGTAATAGTGGTTCTATTTGAAATAGGTGATGAGGTCATAACAATAAATTAAATTCAATTTATTATAGTTTGATAAGTATGTCATTCAATCTACACCAAAATAATTATCCATTTCATTTATTATATCACAATACAAAATACAAACCCAAGACATAAAAAATATGGTTTGTCCAATTAAACATATATAATAACAAAGTAAATTTCATTAGGATAACTCATGGGGCAGTAATAAATTAACGGGGACCTAAGAGATTTATTAGGTTCCAAATTAATGAAACCATCTAAAAGTGGATTCTTTTTCAAGGAATCACATGGTGAAACTGGAATGAAAAACATAACGCTTAATATAATGCATCATGAAATTGTGATATAATTACTAAACCAACAACATTTTTCTTGTATAGGATCCCACATCTAGTATCGACAATTGTTTCTGTCCAGATAGGATTAAAATGGAAAAAAGATGAATACCTTGAAAATAGGGCATACAATCCTAAAAAATATAATTTTTAGAGGAAGACAAATAAAATAATATACATTATTAAATGAAAACTCACCGGTGAAAATCCATTGGGATGATTATAAGTAGAATCGGGGTCTATATGGTGAAACAAGATAAAATAATAGGTGAAGATTCTTGGTATCTCAAAATGGAGGAATAAGTATTAATTGTCTTATAGTGTGAAGAAAATAATAAAGGGGTCTTATGTTTAAATCCCTTAAGGAAAAATTGAAATTTACTAGTCATTTATGGGGCCACATGGTTTGGCTTCATGGTTGGACAAACCGTGCACCATGAATTCTTAGAATACTATCCAAAGAGAGGACATTTTTGTTTCCATGAAAGTATTTTGAAACCATTTTCAATACATTATATATTCTTTTATCAAATCCTACATATGTTTATAATGATTATGTGGATCTTGGCATATGGATTGGGAAAACTATATGCCCCCTTCTTCCCACCTAAAAGATAGTAGTAGTTAATAGAAACCATATATAGTGGGTATCATGGTATTTATTAACTGTGTTTTCTAATGATTTATTAAACTGGATGGGGTTCTAGGCCTCAATCAATCCATGGACACCCCAGTATCCTCCATTGTTGTAACACCCCAAAAATTCTAAAAGAGTAACTTTTATTAGGTAGCATATACGACACGCAAAACCAAAGGTAGAAATTAATATAACCTCTTTAGAATTTATTTATTTTTAGATATTTTAAATAAATATATTCTATATCATTCAATTCACACAATACTATGTTTTTGCGCATCATACGCAATAATGACTTTCTTCAATAGCTTGCATTACATGCAAGACTGAATTTTACCAAAGAACAATATATTATTAAAATATTATTATTTGATAAAATAAGATATTACCAAACTATTAAATTATTTTTTATGAATAGTATTAACATAAATTTGAATATATGTGATTGAATTCATTGGTTACCAATTATTTATAAATGAATAAATGAACCAATTGAATATAAAAGAGATGTTTTTATAAAAACTATTATAATGCGGAAAAGGTGTTTTATAAAAATAATATAAAATAATGAATGATATTAATGAAATATATATATATAATATTAAATAAAAAATTAAACTAATACAATATATTTTATATTCATAAGGTAAGAATAATTCCATCTTTTCGCTTAAAAATTGTATTGTTCCAAATACGTAATTTAGTAACCTTTTAACGCTGCAACTATACGAAAATGTAATTTCAATTTTTTTTAAATAAAATATGTCAAAATAAAATTACTCTTTGAAGTTGGAACATCAAAATATTGTTACGGTGAATTTTTGGTTTTTTTCTGTGAGGTTTTAATGTTTAATGAATAGTAAAAATTCTAGAATTTTCAGGGAGAACTGCATTTTCATCTAATTTATTCATATTGTTAAATTATATAATAATTTGGTTTTAAAGTATATTAAGTAAAATTATAAACATATTAATACAATGTAGTTCATTGATATTAATTTCACATTAAAATTAATTTCTCATTGAAACTGTTTACTAAGACACATCAACATTTTCAACATTTTTATATTAATAACCTGCTTTTTCATCCCATCTATGGGATTACATTTATATTAATTTATGAAAATTCTATGATTGGAATTTGGAAAAATATACTCCATACTTGGAATAAGAATAATTTAAAATTAAATAGTATGTTCAAGTATGTTTTTTATCATAAATATTAGTGAAAATGAATAAAATTAATTACAATGATTAGGATAGAAATTAGCTTAACAAGGGACAAAACATTAATCTTAAGGAATAAAATGAATTATAAACTTGTCAAAAATAAATTTCTTGGACATTTTTATACCATATAATACTTTTTATATAAATTTTTTCATTGTTATAGCCACATGATATGTAAAAAATATTGGTTGAATTCCCTATTTCAAAACATTACAATAATGGAACTCCCCTCCACTCTAAAAAGGCACTCAGACCTACCACTTATTAACATGCCACAATAACATTGGATCATCCAAAACCTAACCACATAAGTACCAAAATTCCCTCCCCTGTTACTAGAATATTTAATTTGGTCAGAAAAAATACCATCAGGTTTTTTGGTATGATCTGAAAGGATTAACTTGAATAAGAGGTAACTCTCTTCAACAGTAACCTTTCATTAATTTATGTCTCCACCCCTTCAATTATTATTATAAAATAACCTCAGTATATTCAATATATTTTTATATTTTTATTCTATTATTTCTATATACACAATACAAACATCCATCAAATGGGTAATTCAATTATTGTTCGTGTGAGTGACCGACTGCCGCCTCACAAACCGATGTTGTCCGTTCGTCCATTAACCAGCCTTCAAGGTCGTAATAATGATGGATTTATATTTAATTTATGATATATATGAAATTACTTATTTCTTTATTCTTTTTATGATTTTCATAAAAACATACCTGCATGCCTTCAATTTTTTATGAATATGATAACATCGTTTGTGGAGGTGTTGACTGTAACACCTCAAACTTCCACGGTATGCTTTCCTTTGAATAATACATTAGCATGTGTTGTACGCAACTTCAAGTTCTAACACACACACCACAACCAATCAAACTAGCCGTTATGAATAGTAATACCCACTTTTTAAAATTTTATAAATTTTATCTTTCAAAATGGACTTCATATTTTCATTCAGAATATCGAAATTAGCCTAGGGTGAGATTTTTGTATTTTTCTGAAAACATTCAATTTTTAATGACTAGTGAAAAAACACTGAGTTATAGTTTAAAACCGAATTTTTATTTAAATAATTATTTATTTTATTTAAATTTAATTAAGGTAAAAATAGATACATAATACCTATATAAGTTCAATGTAATTCCTTAAAGTTAGTTTAGAATGATTATTGATATATAAAAATTTTATTGAACTTTTCACCGTCTTTTACCCACCTCTTAGGAGAATTTGGAAATTCACATAAAACATAATTTTACCACTTATGTGAGTGGAATTTCAAAAATACGAGAGACACGGTTAATATCAAGTAGTAAAATGTGGTTCAATGAGATGAAAATAATTTTTGGTGAATAGTAACTTTTTACCTTTATTTATCACGGTTAAAAGTTAATAAGGCAATTAAGGGTAAAAATGATATTAATATTATCATAACACATGTCCTAATTCTATTGGACAAGTGTATCTCAACCAAAAACAACCTTAGGAAAAAAATATTATCATTTAGGTTCACTTAGATTAGATTATGACATTTATTATTAATTAATTCAAAGAAGAGTTAAAAGAGTTAAAATCAAAGTTTATTTACTAAAACATTTTTAATACACGGTTATGCATAAGATAAATTTGATTTTAAATATTATTTAGAAAGTTAAAAATATTTCCTACATAATAGTATTTTATTAATAATTTTTAGATGTTATAGAATTTATTTTATTTATGACACAATGGTGATGCAGTTATTACCTAATTAATGAAATATTAAAATAATTGATATTATAAATATCCAAATAAATGTAATTTGAGACATTTTATGAATTAAATTAATTTTCTAGTTTAATATGACATATTAGGATTGATTATATAAATTTTTTTCGAAGTAATAATGATGTTATGAATTTATCAAAAACAAAATACCAAATACTGTCAAAATTGACATAAAAGAGTTTTTAAAAAGAATATTATATTATTAATATATATTAAATTCCTAGAAATATAAAGGTTCATCCAAGAGACTTATATCATGATCGGTGTATCATTAATGGACCACTTGGGGGTCTCTTGGAGTTATATAGTATGTTTATTAACAATATAATATAAAAATACAAAGAGACATGGTAAGTGTCAAACTAATTAACTAAGAGTTAAAAATAAAAGATAAGGTTAATATAATGACCCAAACCTGTCTAAATTATATTGGTTTACTCGTTTTTGACCCATCCCCACCTTAACTTTTAAATAATCCACTTTTTAGCTATTAGAAACCGAATATGAATTTATTATAAAATAATATTTCTAGCTTTTCCAAAGGTTCCCCTCACCCCTCTTATAAAAGGGCACTCCCCCTTTTCAATAATTCACACATTAAAAGCCTTTTGGATTGACAAAAACCTACCCAAATACTATATAAACTTACCTCAATTCATCCTAGAGCCTTAGTTTGATCAGAAAGCCAACCTAAGGAGCCCTTTTGATCAAATCAAAAGGAAGAACCCGAAGAAGAGGTAATGTTTTCATTACCCTTTTTCAAGTTCCTTTCTTCTTCAACTTCTTCTTTATTTGTTATTCCCATTCTAAGATAATAACTCTAGTATATTATATATACTGTGATGTTATTATAAATATGGTACAACCATATTCATTATTCTATCCATCCTTTGAATGACATGTCACCATACGGGCGTACGTACGACTTACCATCTCCACGTCGTGGTGTGATTGTTATTCAATAAATTATTATTTGGATGGGTATAATAATGATGTGTAATTTATGTAAATAATAAATATAACATGATAAAGATTCTTTATATATGATATAACATCCAATTATATATTATTTTAATATCAAAAGAATGATATTGTCTCTCCTGCATACGTACGGACTACCGTCTCCATGAACGCGATGAGATTTATTCTCCATCATATCCATTCAAGTATAATTATCATTTGATGATTAATAATAGTATTTAAGGACTTGATATCATTCTGGATATGATAAATATACAACCTATCCCTAACAAACATGGCTTATGTAACAAAACATATAAAAGAAAACGAGTAAGTTAACACCCGAGACGAGGATAATACTAAGATATTATTAACAAAGCAATGTTAAAAGATAATATATGATATCATATTAATATATATTATTCTTTTATAACTTAATAAATATTATTTAACCATTATAGAGGTGGTTAACCTACCCTCAACCAAGGAAAAGTACAAGGTAAGGGTTCATTTCACAATCTCTTCATTATTCGAGGTTTTTTATATGTAATTATCTAATGGGACCTCTTTATCATCCACATCCAAGTTTCTCAAAAATGTATTAAAAATCATTCTTAATATTTTAAAGAATATGGGATAAAGTCATTTATACCCTTGTTGACATTTTATAAGAAGCTTATTAAGGAATCTTTCTGTCGTTTTCCAAAAAAGGCCATTTTTAACCTTTTCGACAGAATTAAGGTAAGAATGTTTTTTTAACTTATACGGCGGGTGTGGATATTTTCCGCCATTATAAAATCGTCAAAGCTTCCCTTACAGGATTATAAGAATATTTTAAAATAAAATGTTTTATTTTATAAATATATGACTCTTAAATTATTTCAAAATAGAAAGAGATATTTCTCAAAAAATATTTTTGATTTCATCTATGTCAACATCCTTTGATGGATTTTAAGTTTTTTTTGAGTTGATTTATTATGATACAAAACTTCCATATTGTATTGATGGTTTTGTGATATTTTTGACTGTGGATGTGTTATTTTTATACCATTCATGGTTTATGAAGAAAGTATTTACATTTTGTATGCTAGTTTTAATATGAATGTTTAAACCTGTTCATATGAGGAATGCACTGGACTTAATAAGTGACGGGTGGAGCCCGCTATAGCTCCTAGATGTATTGGTAGGTCTAATGAGACAAACTAGTGTCTTAGAACAAGGCCTTGAAAAAATATTATTTGTATTCTTGGCACGAGGCCTTGTCTATGTGGTTATGATAGTATGGAATTATGCATTCCATCATTATGAAAGTGGTTATTGATATTCCATGTGATTATTCAACTAGTATAATATCCATGTGAATAATTATATGGCATTATTTGAATTTATTTCTGCCATATTATGCTGAAGTTCATGTTTTAAAAGGCTTTTGTTTTAGTTATACATTTCCTTAAATGTTTATGCTTATTTATAAAAGTTTCTGTTATATTGTTATCCTTACTGGGCATTTGAGCTCACCCCTTTATATGTTTTATTTTTCCTAGGATGTGAAGAAGTATTTTATGAATGACCTACAGGGATAGTATGAGGGGATAAGAGTGTGGACTATGGAGACTATATTGTTGTAGTTTTTCATTTTATGATGTAATGTAAACTTTATGAATGTATCTAATTATTCCAAGGCTACTAAACTAATTAGTCTTTCGAGACTAGATCTTTCTTGTGATCATGCCAATGTTATGTAATAATGCATCGACTCTGGGTAACTAGGGTCGGGGCGTTACAGTTGGTATTATAGGAAGTTTAGTACAATCCTTGGAAGCTAGATTTAGATAAACTCTGATTAGAGCACATAGATTTAAGATGGACTTTGAGGATTAGTATAGAAGAACTTCCTAGAATTTTGGTATTGGATAGATTTTGTGAACTTTCTGAGCAATACATCCCTGTTTAGATACAAGCAGGTAGAGGCGGCTCTAGCACAGATGTACCTAGGGGTAAAACCTGAAAACACCGCTTTGAGCTAGACTTGAATGGGAACTGGTGCACGACAACGGGCCTTGCTGCAGTCTTGGTTACGACACTCCCAGGGGATATTCATAGGATAACTCTCATTTTCTTTATAAATCATTTTGAAGGGTTTATGAGTATATACATCCTCAAAGAAAACATTTTTATGATTATGGATTATATCCATAAATAGTTCAATTTATGTTAACTATTTTATAAGTTTGGAATTATGTATTTTTATTCATAAACTGATCTAGTTTATGGTATTGTTTAGAAATGGCGCCTAGTGGAAGAAATGGAAACCATATCAATGCATGCACTCCATGTAGGGATTTCCCTCATGCTCAAGATAATTATAGTGGAGCTGGAGATACAACTGGTGCTGATCAACTAATCACCATACTTGGAAAACTCACTTAGGATATGAATAATAACCTTACGCGTATGGAGCACCCTGATCCACAACATGGAGGATCAATGTTAGATCACATCATGAGGCAGAAACCACCAACATTCAATGGGAGTACAAATCCATTAGTAGCTGAGTAATGGATAAGTTCCCTAGAGAAAATATTTCAGGCTTTGGGGAGTAGTGAAAGGGAAAAAGTTGTCATGGGAGTTTATCGCCTCACTGGAGATGCCGATCAATGGTGGTCATTGATTCAAAACACGAAGAAAGATGATTAAGTAAAAAATATGGAATGGAGGGAGTTCAAAGATCTGTTTTCTGAAAAATACATTCCTCGTGACCATCATGCAGATATGGAAAAGAAATTTCTAAGTCTGAGACAAAAGGCGGATGAGAATGTCGCAAATTATGAGGCTAAATTTACAAGGTTATCAAGGTATGGTAGAGATTATATATGTAACCCAAGAAGTAAGATTGATCATTTCTTTGATGGGTTAAAACCATTTCTCCGTCAAGCATTAATCTCACAATCCTTCTCGTCATACGAAGACATTGTCTCATGTGCTATCAAGACAGAAAAGGAATTATATAAGTCTTATGACTTTAATGAAAAGCAAGAGAAGAAGAGATCTGCTGATCAATCTGGGAATGGAAATAAGGGGAAGAAAGGAAAATTTGAATATCCATTCTATAGTAAATGTGGGAAGAAACACCCTGGTACTTGCTTAAAAGGAATGGGAGTCTATTACAAGTGTGGTGAAAAAGGCCACCAATCTCTTGATTGCAAGGGGAAGAAGGAAGCTACCGATGTCCAATGCTACAATTGCAGGGAGATGGGACATTATGCAAATGAATTTCTTAAGCGTCAGGGGAACATACCTAAGAAAAGGCCAAGGGATCAAGGCCAAGCTTATGCTATCACTACTACTGAGTTAGAAGCTCCGAAAGACGTGGTTCCAGGTAATTTAATGGTTTCCTCAAGTTTAGAAGATGCATTATTTGATTCTGTATCATCGCATTGTTTCATATCTTCCTAGTTGTCTAATAAAATTAGATATT
The DNA here is from genome assembly GCA_963277665.1 of Viscum album. Lineage (NCBI taxonomy): Eukaryota > Viridiplantae > Streptophyta > Magnoliopsida > Santalales > Viscaceae > Viscum > Viscum album. Next base: position 815,634,717 of record OY728158.1, read on the forward strand.
TCCAATTTGATTTAATAAGGGAGTTGTGAGTTAATAATCCTAAGGAAAGTATCATTGCAACAAAGTTTTGTGAATCAGTCCCCATTAGAGCACATAAATATTCATTATCCGCTGATCTAATCGGCATACCTATGATTTAGTTTGATATAATCCTCAGTATGGATTTTCTTTCGGACCATTATGAAAGTATTTATTGTAAGAACAAGGTGGTTACAATTTTTGATGATGATGATAAGGAACACCTTATCTTTAGAGCAGAATCGTCACCACCTAATTCTTATCTAGAGCCACCCCCAGTAGCTTAACTAAATTCAATTATTGGGGAGGAAGATAATGAAATGACTGTGGGTGAGGAAAGGAATTTTCAAATAGAGGATGTACCTATTGTGAAAGAATATGTTGATGTTTTTTTGGAACATTTTCCTAGAAATCCTCCAGAACGAGAAGTTGAGTTTTCCATTGATTTAATTCCTGGATCAAGGCCTATATCAAAGACACCTTATAGAATGGCCACTGTGGATTTAGTTGAAATAAAGAAACAACTAGAGTAATTGAGTAATAACAGATTTATTCTCCCTAGTGTTTCTCCATGGGGAGCCCCTGTTCTTTTTGTTAAAAAGAAAGATGGATCTATGAGGTTATGTATCGACCACATGGAGATCAATGCTATAACAATAAAGAACAAGTATCCTCTGCCTCGCATTGATGATTTATTTGACCAACTACATGGAGCTCAATAATTTTCAAAGATTGACCTTCGATCTGGATACCATCAGTTGTGTGTAAAGAAGGAAGAAATTCCGAAGACAACATTTCGAACAGGGTACAAGAATTACGAGTTTACGGTAATGCCTTTTGGGATGACTATTGCACCCTCTGTATTCATGGATCTAATGAATAGAGTTTTCAAGGAATATCTCGATGATTTTTTTGTGGTATTTATTGATGTTATCTTGGTATACTCCAAAAGCTACGAATATCATGAAAATCCCTTGCGCATTATCCTGAAGACTCTGAGAAGACATGAATTATATGGGACATTTAGCAAGTGTGAATTCTGGCTTCAAGAGATTTCTTTTCTTGGCCGTATTGTCTCTAAAGATGGAATCTCTATTGATCCTTCTAAGACCAAGGAAATCCAAGAATGTCCAGAACCTACGAGTATAACTGAGGTATGCAGTTTTATTGGGTTAGAAGGTTATTATCGACGTTTCGTCCAAAATTTTTCCCGATTGGCTAACCCATTAACAAAGCTCACACATAAGGGGGTTAAATTTGTTTGGACAAAAGAGTGTGAAGAATGTATTGAAGAACTGAAGAGAAGATTAGTCAATGCTCCTATATTGAATCTACCATCAGGGAATGATGGGTTCGTTATTTATAGTGATGCATCGAAGAAAGGACTTGGTTGTGTCCTTATGCAGAATGATAGGGTTATTGCCTATGCATCACGATAGTTGAAAATTCATGAGCAAAACTATCCTACTCATGATCTTGAGTTAGAAACTGTGATATTTTCTTTGAAGATATGGAGGCACTACCTCTATGGTGAAAAATATGAGATTTATACTGATCACAAGAGTTAGAAGTATATTTTCTCACAAAAACAACTCAACATGAGGCAAAGGAGATGGCTTGAATTACTCAAGGATTATGATTGTACGATACACTACCACCTGGGGAAGGAAAATAAGGTGGAAGATACTTTGATCAGAAAAGATCATGGAGTTTTGAACAATATGAGAATTGAAAGGGATCCATTTTTCATGGATCTAGTGAAGATGGACATGGGAATAACCATGGAAGGTGAAACATCAGTTCTTTTTCAAATGGTTGCCAAACCATCTTTACTATAAAGGATTAAGTTTTCTAAGATTGATGATGAAGAATTTCAAAAGAAGATTAATGCTGTGAATGATGGGAGATTGAGAGACTTTATGTATGAAGAAGGAATTTGGAAATTTGGGATGAGAATTTGTGTTCCTGATATACCTGATCTAAAAAGGGACTTGCTTGACGACGCTCATAGTTCTAATTTCTCTATACACCCAGGGAGCACCAAAATGTATAGAGATTTGAAGGAACATTTTTGGTGGGACAACATGAAGAGGGATATTTCTGATTTTGTGTTAAGATGTATGGTTTGTCAACAAGTGAAAGCTGGAAAGCAACATTCTGGAGGAGTCATGCAACCTTTTCCCATACCAAAGTGGAAATGGGACAATATTATGATGGACTTTGTTATGGGGATACCAAAGACTCCTAGAAGGAACGATGCAATATGGGTTATTTTTTATCGTCTTACCAAGTCAACACATTTTCATGAAATAAGAGAAGATCTACCACTGGAACGTCTAGCAGGACTATATATTAATGAAGTTGTGAGACTTCATGGAGTACCCCTATCGATTGTTTCTGATCGTGGTCCTCGTTTTACTTCAAGAGTCTGGAAGAGTCTTCAGAAGGACTTGGATACTAAACTTCGTTTGAGCACTGCCTACCACCCTCAAACAGATGGACAATCAGAACGGACTATTCAAACCTTAGAAGACATGTTGAGATCCTTCTCTCTTGACTTTCAGGGTATGTGGGATCATTATTTGCCTCTGGTATGATTTTCCTATAACAATAACTTCCATTTGAGTATTTAGATGGAACCATATAAAGTGTTATATGGAAAGAGATGTCACACACCAACCTGTTGGGATGACGTTGGTGAACGAAAACTTGCAGGCCCAGAACTGGTGGAGGAAACAATGGAAAAGGTAAAGTTAATCCAAAACCACATCAAAGTAGCTCAAAGTAGGCAGAAGAGCTATGCCGTTAACCGAAGGAAGGATTCAAAATTTCAGGTAGGAGATCATGTTTTCTTAAAGGTATCTCTATGGAAGGGAGTTATATGTTTCGGTAAGAAGTGTAAATTGGGTCCTAGGTACATCGGACCTTTCGAAATTCTAGAACGAATTGGGGTTGTAGCTTACCATTTGGAAATGCCTCCAAGTCTCTCCAAAGTTCACGATGTGTTCCACATATCACTGTTGAGGAAGTTCATGCCTGACCCAATGCATGTACTCAACTATGAGGAATTAGAACTGGAACACGATCTGTCTTATTGTGAAGAGCCCATTAGGATTCTTGATACAAGAGAACAAGTAATGAGAAACTGGATGACTCGTCTGGTAAAAGTTTTGTGGAGAAACCATAAGATGGAAGAGGCAACGTGGGAACCCGAGGAACTTATGATGAAGAACCAACCGAGTCTTTTCATGCAGTAGTATTATAGAAATTTCAAGGATGAAATTATTTGGAGGAGGGGAGAATGTAACACCCCAATCTTCCACGGTACGCTTTCCTTTGAACAATACAGTAGCGTGTGTTGTACCCAACTTCGAGTTCTAACACACACACCACAACCAATCAAACTAGCCGTTATGAATAGTAATACCCACTTTTTTACATTTTATAAATTTCATCTTTCAAAATGGACTTCATTTTTGGATTTGTAATATCGAAATTATCCTAGGGTGAAATTTTCGTATTTTTCTGAAAACATTCAATTTTTGATGAATAGTGAAAAAACACTAAGTTACAGTTTAAAACCGAATTTTTATTTAAATAATTATTTATTTTATTTAAATTTAATTAAGGTCAAAATAGATAAATAATACCTATATAAGTTCAATGTAATTCATTGGATTTATATTAGAATGATTATAGATATATAAAAAATTTATTGAACTTTTGACCGTCTTTTACCCACCTCCTAGGAGAATTTGGAAATTCACATAAAACACAATATTACCGCATCTGTGAGTGGAATTTAGAAAATCAGAGAGTCACAATTAATATCAAGGAGTAAAATGTGGTTCATTGAGATGAAAAATAATTTTGGTGAATAGTAACTTTTTACCTTTATTTACCACAGTTAAAAGTAAATAGGGTAATTAAGGGTAAAAATGATATTAATATTACCCTAAAACATGTCCTAATTCTATTGGACAAGTTTATCTCAACCAAAAACAACCTCAGGAATATAATATTATCATTTAGGTCCACTTGGATTTGATTAGGACATTTATTATTATTTAAATCAAAGAAGAGTTAAAAGAGTTAAAATCAAAGTTTATTTACTAAAACATTTTTAATATAGGGTTATACATAAGATAAATTCGATTGTAAATATTCATTAGATATCTAAAACGATTTCCTACGTAATGGTATTTTATTTATAATTTTTAAACATGATATAATTTAATTTATTTATGACACAATGGTGATGTAGTAATTACCTAATTAATGAAATATTAAAATAATTGATATTATAAATATCAAAATAAATGTAATTTGAGACTTTTTATGAATTAAAATGATTTTATATGTTAACATGACATATTATGATTGATTTTATAATTTTCTTTTGAAGTAATAATGCTGTTATGAATTAATCAAAAACATAATACCCAATAGTGTCAAAATTGACATAAAAGAGTTTTTAAAACAAATATCATATTATTAATTTATATTCCATTCCTAAAAATTTAAGGTTCATCCAAGAGACTTATATCATGTTAGGTGTATCATTAATTTACCACCTGGGGGTCTCTTGGAGGTATATAGTATGTTTATTAATGATATAATATAAAAATACAAAATGACATGGTTAGTGTCAAACTAATTAACTAATAGTTAAAACTAAATGATAAGGTTAATATAATGACCCAAACCGGTATAAATTATATTTTTTGAGTGGTTTTCGACCCATCCCCACCTTAACCTTTAAATAATCCACTTTGGAGCCATTATAAATGGAATATGAATTTATTATAAAATAATATTTCTAGCTTTTCCAAAGGTTCCCCTTACCCCTCTTATAAAAGGGCACTACCCCTTCTCACTAATTCACACATTCAAAGCCTTTTGGCTCATCCAACCACTACCCAGATACTCTATCAACTTCCCTAAATTCAACCTAGAGGCCATAGTTTGATCATAAAGCCAACCTAATGAGCCCTTTTGATCAAGTCAAATGGAAGAACCTGAAGAAGAGGTAATGTTTTCACCACCCTCTTTCAAGTTCCTTTCTTCTTCAACTTCTTCTTTATTTGTTATTCCCATTCTAAAATAATAACTCCAGTATCTTATATATAATATGATGTTATTATAAATATGGTACAACCATATTCAGTATTCTATCCATCCTTTGAATGACATGTCACCATACGTGTGTACGTACGGCTTACCGTCTCCACATCGTGGTGTAATTGTTATTCAATAAATTATTTTTTGGATGGGTATAATAATGATGTTTAATTCATGTAAAGAATAAATATAACATGATAATGATTATTTATATATGATATACCATCCAATTATATATTATTATAATATCAAAATAATGATATTGTCTCTCTTGCATACGTATGGACTACCGTCTCCATGAATGCGATGAGATTCATTCTCTATTATATCCATTCAAGTCTAATTATCATTTGATGATTAATAATAGTATTTAAGGACTTGATATAATTATGGATATGAAAATTATACAACATATCCATAACAAAAACGACTTATGTAACAAAACATATAAAAGAAAACGAGTAAGTTAACACCTGAAACAAGGATAATACTTAGATATTATTAACAAAGCAATGTTAAAAGATCATATATGATATCATATTAATGTATATGATTCTTTTATAACTTAATAACTATTATTTAACCATTATAAACGAGGTTAACCTACCCTCACCCAAGGAAAAGTACAAGGTAAGGGTTTATTTCACAATCTCTTCATTATCTGAGGTTGTTTATACGTAATTATCTACTGGGAACTCTTTATCATCCACATCCATGTTTCTTAAAAATGTTTTAGAAATAATTCTTACTATATTAAATACTATGGGATAAATTCATTTATACCCTTGTTGAATTTTTAAAATTAGTTTATTAAGGAATCTTTATGTCATTTTCCAAACAAGGTCCTTTTTAACCTTTTCGACAGAATTAAGGTAAGAATGTTTTTAACTTATACGGCGGGTGCAGCTATTTTCCGCCATTATAAAATCGTCGAAGCTTCCCTTACAAGCTTATAAAAATATTTTCAAGGAAAATGTTTTATTTTATAAAAATATTACTCTTAAACTATTTCAAAATAGAAATATATATTTCTCTAAAAAGAGTTTTGATTTCATCTATGTCAACATCCTTTGATAGATTTAAAGTTTATTTGGAGTTGATTTATTATGATACAAAAATTCCATATTATATTGATGGTTTTGTGATATGTTTGACTGTGGATGTGTTATTTTTATACCATTCATGGTTTATGAAGAAAGTATTGACATTTCTTATTTTAGTTTTAATACGAATGTTTAAACCTATTCATATGAGGAATGCATTGGACTTAATACATGACGGGTGGAGCCCGCTATAGCTCCTCGATGCATCAGTAGGTCTAATGATACTAACTAGTGTCTTGGCACAAGGCCTTGACAAAATCTTATTTGTAGTCTTGGCATGAGGCCTTGGCTATGTGGTTATGATAGTCTGGCATTATGTATTCCCTCATTATGAAAGTGTTTATTGATGTTACATGTGATTATTCGACTAGTAGAATATCCATGTGAATAATTATATGGAATTATTTCATTTTATTTCTGCCATATTATGCTGAAGTTCAATTTTTAAAAGGATTTTGTTTTAGTTATACATTGCCTTAAATGTTTATTCTTATTTATGAAAGTTTCCGCTATATTGTTCTCCTTACTGGGCATTTGAACTCACCCCTTTCTATGTTTTGTTTTTCCCAGGATGTGAAGAAGTATTTTATGAATGACCTGCAGGGATAGTATGAGAGGATAAGAGTGTTGACTATGGAGACTATGTTGGTGTAGTTTTTCATTTTATGATGTAATGTAAATTTTATTAATGTGTCTAGTTATTCCAAGGAAACTAAACTAATCGGTCTTTCGAGAATAGATCTTTCTTGTGATCATGCCAATGTTATGTAATAATGCACCGACTCTGGGTAACTGGGGTTGGGGCATTACATTGACTTCCGCCCCTCAAAGTGATGTGATTAAATCACAAAATACATGGATTGTAACAAGAATGGTTTAAAAAAAATTTAATATATCAAATAAATTTGAAACTTTACTAATAAAATACATATATATCATTTAGTATTAATTCTATTAAATTTGAAAAAGAAATGGATGTAGATTTCATTCATATGTATGACATATCATCTCCATGAGTGATGTATCTCATTTATGATCTCAAAATATTATATATTATAATAAATATATATATATATACTGAATATATATGATAAATAAATCATAGTTTAAATTATTTTTATGAATAAATATTGATCTATGTAATAACAACAAAAATAAAAAGTCAATACATACACAAAATTGTGGAAATTAACACCTGAAATACTGTAAATATAGATTGACTGTTCACAAATGGGTAATAACATATTATAAGAAGTTAATATAAGATATTATTAATATTATTATTTTTATGGTTTAATTTAGTAAAATTATTAAAACTACTATATAGGAGGTTAAATAACCTTCATCTAAAAGGAAAAGAAACGTAAGGGATTTCACCTCAATTTATTTTCATTAATGTATATTATAATCTTATGAACATAGATTCTTTAATATGGTGTATATTATTCCCCTTTGAAAATTAATATCATGAATAATTCATTATTTATGGTATTTTGAGTATCAATTTGAATTATTTTATGTAAGGGGATATAAACATAATGTAATCATGTGGTAAAGAAATTTCATAACTCAATTATGATTCGATGTGTTATATTAATTCCTCGTTGTCCATAATATTCTATGAAAATGATTATAAGGAAATTTACATTATATTTATGTTTTTACAGTACTTATATTTTGTTTTAATGTTTATAGACATAATAAATTTAATGATTAATTCTCATTTCAATGTTATGTTCATTTTAAGTGTCCATTTCACAATATCATTCTAATCAGAATTGTTTACTCATGAAATTCAATTAAATAAATATAAATATGATAATTGTTTAGTAAAAAATTTAATTTCATTATCCTCTTGTTATTCACGAACATTTTCTTGTAATAGTACCGTTTTTTCACCCATTGGTATATAAAATATTTTAGAAAATGATTTTATGAAAACCTGACATAATTTCACTCTTTAGTCGGAGAATGTGGTTTCTTCTAAAAAGCTTATTATATGAAAAGTTTTTTAAAAATAATTTAATCTTTTAAAAATGATATATAAAAGAAAATTTTAACCGTTTTTCATTTAAAAAGGGTTTCAATGGAATAATCATTTATATTTCTGAAAAAGTCACTTTTCTAACATTTTTACAGTGAAAAAAGAAATATTATTTTTATCATTAACAGTGTGTATCTATTTACCCACCATAATTACTTTGAATATTTATTTAAATGGGTAAAATATTAATTTTTAATGAAAATATTTTTACGAGTTATTTTCAATGAATTTTTTTTTTCAAAAAAATCTATATGATGAAGTCATTTTTTTCAAGTACGTTTTTTAAGAACATTATATTATATTTTGATTCATAAATGAAAACAAAAATATATCTCTAAACCACATGAAATATATTATATTGATTATATCTTTATTCTTCCTTTAAATGGTTTCAGATTGATTGGACAGAAATATTTTTGACATTCACTTCTTTGATTCATTTTTGTGGCCCCATTGAAATATTCACTTTCCAGTGATTGTTGAAAATTAAATTTCTCCCAAATATACATATCATTTATCATGGATATGATTATTACCTAAAATGTATTCCATTTTTATGTATAGTTTAATGTTGAAATTGATTTGATTTCTATGGAATTGTTTATTAATCCATATCTTTTTCTCATTGTGGATATTTGATGAGGCACATTTTCGTTAATTAAATGGATAATTCGATATATGATGAATGATTTTGATAGGTATGACATGGCTATGGCCTAGTTATCAATATTCCCTCAATGAATCGGTATTCTCATGGGATGAGTTTGTTGGCTATCATTTTTGGGTTATTCACCTAGTATAATATGAACCATATTGTGTGGAATCTTGGAGGTAACGGTGCCATTTACCTATAAAACATGTTGTCTAATACTTAATCATTTTTATCATTTTGATTCATTTTATATTATCCATGATATTTTCAATATGAAAAAATCTATAGTGACATTTCGTTATTAGTTTATTTATTAAATGGATTGGTTTTAAGTTATTTACCTTGCCATATTTATTATCCCTTTTCTAGTTATTTTTAAACAAATTTTTGTCCATTTATATACAATACCCTTTTGTTTAAAAACTCACTCTCTATTTTCTAATTAAATTCAATGTGTGATTAATTATTTACTTCACTATATCGATTATTCTCATTGATTCATTTTTTTATATTATACTTAACCATTACAAAGAATTATGGGTCCCCTTTATTTTGTTTCCTTTCTCAGGAGTCCAAGTAGTGTACTAATAAAGATATGCAAGGATAAGAAATGTGGTAATAAATATTTATTATAAAGAAATAAATTTTTATTAGTGTATTCATTTGTAATATATGAATCATGTATGTATCTTGTTTACCAAGACTACTAAACTCTTTGGTCCTTTGGGATTTGATTCCTTGTTATCATGCCAATGTAGGGGTAGTAGACATCAGCTCTGGTCATCTAGGTTCATATCTCTATATTTGGTATTAAATTATGTTTATTAGAAACCATAAAATGTAGATTTAGTTTAACATAGATTAGAGAACATAACCCTATGGTAGAATTTTGGATATTTTTAGAAGAACATCCTAAATATTCAGCTAGATAATGATTATGTGGATTTCATATAAATACATCCATTTCTAGATACTACAAATGGACATGATTCTAGAATAGGTGTTCTTTGGGGTAATAACTTTGAAAAAATCCATCGGGCTTGACTTTAGTGTAACCTGGTACAAGACAACAGGCCTTAATCCGCACATAGTTTGACACTCATAGGGGATATTCTAAGTATAATTCTAAATTTTTACAAAACTTTATGAAATAATTTATTATATAAACAAAATAAATATTTTGGGATAAACCTATGGTCTTTTAGAATAAAAATAAGGTTTCATTATATAGATATAATATAAATTATTATATATTTTTTCAGTATGATTGTTGTTACTCACACTATTATTTCTAGTTTTAGTCAAAGGCCAAAACCTGAATGATTTATTTTAACATAGAACATGAAGGAAAAGGTGATAATAGTGAGAAACCAAATGGGGTGTTGATAGGATTTAAAGATAATATTTTTATGCCTAATCAGTTTTCCTAAAATATGATTAACAAAATACACCATAATTAACTCCTTGAATCCACAATGAAGTGAATGAAGGAGTTTTCTAAGAGCTCGAGTGGTGGATACCATGTTGAAAAAATGAATCAATTTACCTCATTAAAAAAATGTCGAAGGGGACACCTAGGAATGTGTCTTAGTGGAATGTGATAATTCTTTAAATTTTGGAATGAAGGACAAAAAGAAAATAAATTCTTGGTAAAAAATGAAGAGTATGATGGAAGGAAATAAATCTCATCCTAAGGATCCTTTTATAGTTTTATACATTATGTATAAAGAATGTGTTCATTGCCATAGTAAATTCCATTTTCTAAAGGATAAAATATTTTTCAAGGAAGAACTATGTGGAAATCAATAGATGAAGTATTTATGTATTAAGGTTGTATTGAAAACCTTTGATAAAAGGAAATTTAATGATTAAATTTTGTGGATGTCCATCAGATATTGAAAATTATATTAATATGGTATTAGAAATAAGAAAATATGTATATCGGGTGAAAACCCATCAACTCTAGAAAGATAATGGGAGATGAACCCTTGAATAAAGGATGCCAAGGGTTTTGTGCATACCACTGGCATACGTGATGTCCTGATTATGGTGTAATTATTTTTAATTAAATAATTATTTGAATAAATATTAATATTGAGACACTGGTATCAATTTTGAGGTTTATTGATTAATTTATTAACCATATATGTTATGGAGATTAGTTAGATACATATATAAAGACTTATTTTATGGTTTTTATGATCTATTAAAAGGAAATTTTAGTTCTTTGGGCATCAATATTAATTTTTGTACATCCATTTCTTAATGTAAATAAGGATTTAGAATTTTTTCAAAGAAGAACCATAAGAGGAAAATTTTCCTATGAAATAGAAATATATGAAGTAATTATCTTTTCAGATATTAATGTGTAGAAATAGAATTACTTAGTGTTATGAAAATGAACATTAAATATAATGTTATCTTAATACCATAATTTTTGAGGAACCATTGGTTTTTTAAACCATCACAGAAATATATTTTTTAGGCCCTCAGCCTTCCATTGATCATTCACTAGTTTTTTATAAATTACCTTAATGAATCAGTATAATTATTTATTCTTTTTCTCTAAGTCCATATTTTAACTTCCCACTAAAGTTATCCTTCATAGAAACCAAGTTATATGTTTTTAAGTGAGACCTTTGTACATCTCATTTTAAATTATTAAGATTATATTTTTTAATTCATTTAGGATATGGATTTTTCAACAATATAATTTTCAATTATAAAAACCTCGGTTATAGAGATAGGGTTTATATTTTAAAGAAGAAATTTTTTTATTTAGGGGAGAATAAAACATTTCAAAAATTCCAAAAGAGTAATTTATATTCCATATTCTGAATGACAGGTAACACCAAATTTAGAAAGGAATGTATCCTTTTGATAATTTCTGGTATATTTAATATTTTAAATAAATATATTCTGTATCTTGAAATTCACAAAATAATGAGTTTTTTTTTCATTTCATGCAATAAAGACTTTCTTCGACAGATTGAATTACACTGAAGACTGCGTTTTAGCGAAAAAAATATATTATTTAAATATTATTATTAAATATAATAATATATAACCTAGACATTAAATTAGCAGTTAAAAATAATATTAACTGACATATTAATATATATGATTGAATTCATTGGTTCCTGATTAATTATAAATGAATATAAGAACTAATTTTATATAAAATAAATGTTTTTATAAAATCTATCATTATGGCCCAAAGGTGTTTTATAATAAAAATTAAATTTATGAAATATTATTATGAAATAAAAATTTATTTTATATTCTATAAAATTTTTATTATATTCATCCAATAGATTTTATGGGCATAACAGAAGAATAAATCTAGTTTTACGATTAAAATTTGTCTTTGTTCTAAAAAATTATCTCCTTTTAATAGCAAACCAATTTTAAAATTATATATTGTAACTTTTATAAATTTTATAGGTCAAAATATACTTTATTTTGTTAAATATAAACATAAAAATTATTTTAGGGAGAATCTTTTGGTGTTTTTTTGTGAAGTTTCGTTTTTTGATGAATTGTGAAAATTCTAAATTTTAATTTAAAACTACTTTTTCAAATAATTTATTCATAGAGTAAAATTTTATTTTAATTTGGGTTTAATTTATATTTACTATAATTATTAATAAATTGGTACAATTTATATCATTTAATTAATTTCACACTGAAATTTTAAATAAAAATATTTCAATCCTTTGAACATTTTACCTTTAAAAACACACCTTATCATCCTGTCTGTGGGATTAAATTTAAATTAATTTCTACAAATTATGTTATTGTAATTTGGAAAACTGAATTCAAAATTTGGAATAATAACAATTTATATTGTATAATGAGTTCAATATACTATTTGACCAAAAATATTATTTAATTTAATTAAAATAAATATCATTCACAAAGAGAAAAATTATCTTAACAGGGGACTAAACCTTAATATTGAGGGAAATAATAACCTAGAAAATTTTAAAAAGCATTAACTATTAATATATTTATTAAATAATCCCTTTTATATAATTTAGTTCATTATTTTATCCACATGACACTGAATAAATATGTTTGGAATTCCCATTTTCAAAATTTTACAAGAATGAAACTCCTCCTCTACAATAAAAAGGAACACATCCCTCACACTTATTAATGCCTATCAAGCCCTTTGTCTTGATAAAAAAAATAACAATTAATTTCCCAACTTCCCTCCCCTCATCCTAGAATCCAAATTTTTTTAGAATGAAAACTAAGAATGTATTTTGGTATAAAAATGAGTTACCATAATAAGAGGAAACTCTATCCAAAGATCACTTTTGTTTTATTTACTTATTCAACACTACAATTATATTAATATAATGATTATAAAAAAATATTGCTATCTCTAATATATGGATATCTTTTATACTAAAATTTCAACCTACTCTTTCATACACATCCATCATATTGTATATGGAATCATTGTTTGTGGGTATGGTGGACTACTACCTCACGAACTGATGACATTCATTCTTTAATTTATGACCTCTAGAGTTTAAAATAATGAGGTATTTATAGTTTATATTTTATATATATAATATTTATAATTTTTTTATACTTCTGGGTGATTTTATATAACCATAACAGCATGCCTTGATTTTTTTGGGAATGTGATAACATCATTTGTGGATGTGTGGACTGTAGCCACCACAAAGCGGTGCGATTCGTTCACCCTTGATATGAAATGTATTAATTTTGATTTTAATAAAAATATGTGAGATATATGAAATAAATAGGATACTGGTGTAGTAATATACATATATATCTTTTAATTCTTATTCTTATAAATACGACAAAGAAATGGAAGTAGTGTTCATGTGTACGTATGACCTACCGTCTCCATGAATGATGCATTTAATTTCCTATATTTAAATATTATGGATTATAAAAATATATATATAGAAAATATATATGGTAATTATATCATAGTTTACATTCTAGATGTGACGAAATCACGATCATTGTAAGAGGAACAAAAATTACAAGTTAAACCACACTAGAAAACTAGGAAATTAACACCTAAAATAGTGAATATAATTAATGATTGTCAAAAAATGTCTAAAAAGATATTATAAATTTTAAATATATCGTATTATAAATATTAATATGCTTTTGGTTTAATTTAATAACATTATTAATACTATTATACAATTTTTTGAATTAAGGTCAACCCAATGGAAACATTTTGTCCGGGATCTCATCTCAATTTCATTTCATTGAGGCATATTGTATTATTATGTATCTAGTTTCTTTTATATGGTGTATATACATCCCCTATTATATTTAACATCCTTAATTATTCATTATTCATTTTATTTTGAGTTTCATTTTTAATTATTTTACCTAAAGGGTTTTCAACATAATGTAACAAAGTGGTAAATAAATTTCATAAGTGAAATCAATTTCATTCTGTTATATTACCTCCAAATTGTAATTGATATTATGTGATTATATGTATAATTATTAAACTATATATTTATTAATTTACATTAATTATATTTAAATTAAAATTTGATACACATTATCAATTTATTTATTAATTCTCACAACAATATTATGTTCCTTTTAAGGGTTTATTTCACATCTCATTCTAATCGAGATTGTTTTTTCTTAAAATTAAATTAAAGGAATATATATGATCATTATTAAATATGAACTTTAATTTTCTTCTCCTTTATTTATTCATGAACATTTCAACGTAATATTCAAATTTTTACAATCTTTATACTTAAATTGTTTCTGATTTTTTTTAAGAAACCCTGACTTCATTTCCATATTTAATTAGAGAAAATATTTTCTATCAAATACCAATTTTATAAAAAGGGTTTTAAAAATATTTTTAACCTTTTAAAAATGATATATGTGAGAATTAATTACACATCATGAATTTTACAAATTTTTTCTATGGAATCGTATTGTCTCTTTCTGAACTAGGCACATGTCTATCCCTTTTAAGGAGAAAAAGGATTGTTATTTTTACCTTGTATGGTTTGTATAGATTTACTTGTCACAATCTCATCGATGTTTCCTTTAAAATGATAAAATATTAATTTTTAATGAAAATATTTTAAAATTTAATTTTCAAATAAAATTATTTTCATAATATTTTTCAATATGAATTTGATGTTTTCCATATGAAATCTTTTTTGATATTTATGTTATATTTCTGTTATTAAATGACAAAAAAAACTTTATAATTACACCACATATGGTATATTATATTTATATAATCCTTATTCTTCCTCAAGATTTTTTATTACTGATTTCTTCAAGGATAATCTTGAAATTTAATTTTTTTGATTAATTTTGGTATTCCCCATGAAATATTCACTTTATAGTGAACATTGAACATTAAATTCCACACAAATATCCATTATCCTTTATCATAGGTATGACTATTTCTTAAATTGTATAATATTTTTATATATCCCACTGACATTGAATGTTATTCAATATCAAAGGAAATATCTATAAATATGTATAGTTTACTTAATATTAATATTTGACAAGAAACATTGTGTGTGAATTTAATTTATTGTTTGATATATGAGGAATTATTTCATTAGATACTAAATGGGTGGGGCTGATTATAGATATCCCCTCGATGCATCTATAATTTCATGGGTTAATTCATTTTTCTATCCTAAGTGGTTTTTTCCACAAGTATGTTATAAACCATCTTGTAAAATTTATTTACTGTAAAGTTACCATGTACCTAGGTAACATTTCATAAAAATAAATATAAATTTCTTCCATTTTTATTCAATTATTATTATCCTTGGTATTTTCACTATGAAAATATTTTATGGACACATTTCATTCTCATTTTATTGAATAAACTGAATGGTTTTCATTTATTTACCTCTATATATTTATTTTTCCTTACCAAGTTATTTAAAATGTACTTTGTGGTAAAGAAAGTTATTTTCATATTCTTTATGCACTCCTTCTTAATTTATTGATTACATTGAATATTTGATCAATTATTTAACTTAACATATTTATTTTTCTCATTTATTAATTATTTTGTTCCATTGTACTTATCCATTAATGAGAATTTGAGCTCCACATTATTTGGTTTCTTTTCCTAGGAATCCAAGAAGTGCACTAATAAATATATGAAAGGATGTGATAAGTGGGAATAAATTTATCCTAAAAATAGAAAATTATGTTGTAATTTTTGTATTCATTTGTAATAAAAGACTCATATATATATCTAGTTTACCAACACTAGTAAACTCTTTGGTCCAATAGGATTTTATTCCTTATAATCATTCAAATGTAAAGGTTGAAGACACCAACTTAGTTCTTCTGGGGTCAGGTTGCTACAATAGGCTCTTTAGGAATCCATATGAGGTACATACCAAAAAAATATACAAAAATTTAACAGATTTTCACCATATATAAAAAAATGGGCTATTAAAATCCCATATATCCTGATTAAAACTTCATGAGGTTAAAGGGTCTTCAGATAGGTGCATGATTTATCCTCACTCTTTCTATATGTCCACCTTGAAACACTTTTATTTATTTACATTATTATACTTACTAATCATGTTGTTTCATTAGCCTATTTATTAAGGTAAGAGTGTCACCAGTAAACATGCCGCACTTCCTAGAGCCATAAATCACTAATAAAATTTTGGGATTTTTTATCAGTTATTTTTTATGGACTTCCACCGAAAAAAGTTATTTAATATGGCCATCACTGAAAAATACGTTTTTGTGTAAAACCATATCACAAATAGTTTAATTTATGTTGAATCCATCATAAATAGTCTAGAAAAAAATTATTTTCCATGGATTTCATATTCCATTGCAATTACTTCAATAAATAAATTAATGTGACACAGAAGAATATCAATAAAAAATAATTAATTGTCACAGATATTTTAATTCATCCAATAAACTCAAAATAACTAAAAGTAAATTAAAATACATTGAAATTTAAAAAACATTCATGAATTGTAAAATTGTAATAAGTTAATTTAAAAATATATATACAAGAGAAAAATAATAATATGTTCACTAAGGATGTGGTGGTAAATTAAAATTAAATATGGAAACTCCATACCTAATCTACTTGTAATTCGACACAAAACTCCATCATATCCTCATTCCACATGATACAACTGTTTTCATTGATCTTCCTACTAGTGTAGATATTGTTCCTTATCTCTAGTAAATCTTTATATAATATTATCATGAGATCACAGCCTCTCCACATTCTCTACAAAACCAAATTTCGATTGTTAAGATTCTACAAATACTCCATTTGAATCATATTATTCCAAAATTTAGAGATATTAAAACTTTTTTGTGGTTGATCCTAAACAGGTACTGACCAATCACCCTTTATTAATACCTTTTATCATTTCATGTATCCAGGCTACCTCATCCAAACATGACTCACTTGAGACTGAATCATCACCACCCTCTTCCTCAGTCTGACACTCATAGAAGTAAGAAACCCATATCTCATATGGCTCGAGCAACCAAATAATTATAAATTAATAAAGTTAAAAATATTATTTTATTATAAAAACTAAAAAAATACAAACCACAATCTTTCAATGACTCTTACCAATTATCTATTTGGTTGTAACATCCCAAAATCCAGAGGCCCAGAGTTGGTAATTATATTTCATTATTAGTATAAAGAATATAGTCCTAATGGGTCAAACAGTTTAGCTTATTTGGAATACCAGTTACATATGGACAATAAAAATGAAAAAATATACAACATGAAGCTATTGTAAGAAAAAGATAATCCTTTGCAACATATCCTTGAAAATTACTCCTCAATAATTCCTAGGGAAAAGAAAATAAAAATTACTCAGCTCATATTCTCATTTCTGAGTATCATACAATGGATGAATACATAACATAAGCATGAAATATTATATATGGAACAAATAAATGAACAACATGAGGCCATAATAAACTAATATTGTTGTCATAATGTATTAAGGATAATAAATAAAAACATAGATCACAACAATCATTGTTATAATACATCTTGAACACATATAGTTGCACATCAAAAACATGATTTCAAAGCCTTATTCCAGGACACATTACTTATCATTGAGATAATAGTCAATAAATTATTCTATTATGGGAAACATCATACAGGAAAACCTAACATGTTATGTCTAATGAGAACTGTTGATGCATCGAGTTCTATATAATTCTTTTCCCTACCCACCGATTGTTTAAATCCAATTAATTCAACATAAAAGTCATCATGAACATTCATACCATTCACAGAGGATTATAATTATAAAAAAACTCATTTATATATATATATAGAAGAATTGATATAAAAAATCCCCATTTAATATAATAATTGGGATTCCTTGGAGAATATCCATTAATAAACATATAATTCATGAGTTATCTTCCAACTGACATGATATACCCTTATAAAATAAATATATTTTTGAGGGTATTTAATATTTGGTTGTTTTTCCTCAGAAGATAGTAATTGGGTTATATAAATATTAATAGAATGAGACTAAGTAAATTATTAAAAAATTACGTCATCATGGTTAATTAAGAGCTTGTGAATATTTCGAAGAATATCACTCAAGAGTGTCTCACAATATGTGTAGTATTAGTCCCAATCATCATTCATAAGGGTAATGAATGGGTAAATTCTCAAACATCCCTATTTATGTAAATTTTCCATAAATTAATTTTCTTCTCAACCATATCCACTTTCTATTATTTATCTAAGGATATATTTTATAGAAAATTACACACACTTTTGCATTACCAAAATATTGGATAATTTTTCCACAATAGAAATGGTAACACTTTAATCAAAAAAATATCAAAGAGGTATAACAATATAGACTTATAGATCCTACAAATTTGATTAGTAACAAGGATAAATTCTTTAAAAATGTATTATTCACCACATAAATGAAAATAGGTGGTGTTTAAAACATGATTCTCAATGAATGAAAATAAAAAAACCCCCATATTATGGATTGGGTAGAAATTCTATCATTACCCCATGGGAAAAAAGGTCTTCAAATTGATCTTAAAATACCAAGAATAAAATTATTTCGTGATATAAAATCTATTATATTAACTATATGCACTAGATAAATTAAATGAGGAGCATGTTACAAAACATGTCTTGTATGAGGAATTTGAGATAGAAACATCGTTACTTATTGTCATAAATTCCATGAACATAATTTAAAATCATATATCAAAAAATTTATATCTCAATATATTAATTAAAAGCCATAATAATACCCATCATCGAGGTTTATAGTTTTGGTATTTTGTAATAGTTTCATAATAGAGGTTTTTATAATCATTATTCATTCATATTTCATTATTAATATGTAATTAATTATAATTATAGTACTAATTTATAACAAATTATAGTCTTTATAAATCCCTACATTAGAGTATTATACCTTTCCTATAAGATAAAGTCTATAATGACCATGTGTTGGCATTTTTTAATGATCAAATGGTGTTTCCTTAATTGCTGAATTATATAATGATATAATATATTCAGAAAGAAAAAAACAATATTTACAGATTTATATCATAGTATACTAGTAAAGAATTTATCATATTTATCTATGACATAAATGTATAAAATTGTTCATGTGAGTGGTTAAATCGACTTAAACATGAACCTACTATGATTAGTGGAGTATCACATGATGGTTTTATTGTAATATCATTATCATAGGAGTATAATGATATTATTTATTGTTTATTATTTCAATATATAATAATTATAATAATTTATTAGAATTATTAATGGATATAAAAATATTACCAAATTTGAATAAAATAATGTAATCATATTATGCACGTTTGAAACAATTAAAAACAATGATTGTTTGTTGGGAATATCATTAATAGTTTTCTAAATTTTTTACACCATAAAATTATTGATATCATTAAAATCATATTTATATATTAATTACATCCTTATATCCATATTTGGAATGTGGTTAAGGAAAATGAAACATGTGGTGTCACGGAGGTGGAAGTATGCACAGTTCTCAAACAATGTGTTTATTTTTATTACTGGATGGGGTATATTAATAAAAAATTTAAAATTACCATAATATAGTAACATGAATTTATATAAATGATAGTATTATTATTTTAATAGTCTTTGAAGAATAAATTTTAAATAATATAATTAATAATAAAACTAAGTAGTTCAAAACAATCACACTGATTACCTGATTTTCCCTTGGAAGTCTCCTTGATTTTTAATAGATTAGGATAACTATGTTTCACGAGTTTCATTTATTATATTCTATAGGGATATATGGGTAGAAAAATGAAATTTTTTCTTATATAATTATAAATTAAGGTTTTTCATGAAGTGTTGACGATGTTCCACTTCTATAAGTTAATGGATGCGTATTTTTTTAAAGAGATTTTTTTTCAATAATTCTATGAAACCTTTCAGGGTTAATGGATAAAAAATGGGAAAAATATTATTTTAATTATTTATTAGTATATAATAATCTCAACCATTATATTCAATATATATTATTTAAATCTTTTTAAACTTTTAAACTTTGTGAAACCCCAATTACCCCATTTTCTTTTTCCCTAGAATGTAATTTATATTACTAGTAATTAATATTAGTGACAAGGAAAGATATTTGTTATCTGTGGAATTTTATACTTATAATTTCATATTTGTAAATAACTGTTTTAAATAAAATTCATCAATTCTTTAAAAGTTAATTTTAAAATAATTACACATAATCATGTTAAATCTTTTTTATAGGAATTTCATTTTATGATTTACATTTATATAAAATGTAAAACAATTGGTCACTGAAATTAATAGAATAAATTGACCTATTAAAAAAAATTAATTTTAGGAGCATTTGAAGGAAATAAAAAATAGAATCTCGGTTTCAAATACATTAGTAAATTAAAATATTTAAAATAATATACTAAAGTAACATTTTAATTAATTATAAAAATGGTTTTCCTAAGATTTTGAATTTTAATGAAATTTTTAAATGAATATTGTTTCTATAGATTCATATTCTATTTCCTAAAATGGTATCTAAAAATTTAGTTAATTGTTATAAAATTGTGATTTCATACACATTGCATGTTTTTTTGGTAACTATAGTTTTCAAATAAAAATCGATTTTTTCATAAAAAGATCAAAATTACATACTAAGAGAATTTAGATATGATGAATTAAAAATGGAATTAATTTTTAAAATTTTTAATTATAGAAATTAACATTTAGATACATACTTGATTAAAGGGTCATTAAATGGAACATATGTGCAATAGTATGTAGTATTTAATTTTCTTTCTATGATAGTGTCTTGGGTGTCATATGCCCCTTATCAATAATATCAGCATTGGATGTGGGGTATATATAAGCTATTGAATAAAATTGAATACTCTATAGGATCCCATGTGTCCTCATTAATGTTTTTTATTTCTTAAAAAGAGTTTCACCAAATGTGTTTTCCAATTCCACAATACTTTCTCTATCATGTTAAGAATCTCATTAGACTTATAATTTGAAGACTAGTTTGGATCTAACTTTATTACCAAATATGTGAGCACATGAGTTCGATTCAATATGTATTTCCCCAATAATTAAATTTGGAATACATCATTTACTTTATAATGGATGGGAGGAATACTTGGCTGGTAATATACAACCCTAATTCATTCTAAAATTTAAAAAGGCCGAAAATCCCTAGGGAATAACATCCCATTTTAAAAAATCCTTCAAATACCTTCTATAGTGGATCATGAAAACATGATCACCTATATGAAATTCCAATTAATTCCATCTATTATCATCATCACTATTTTTTATTTTTTGGGTTAATTTAGTGTCAATATGAATAGTTCATACTTGAATATTTTTACCCTCAACAAGTTCTAGGAAAAAGAGCTTTTTTCCAAATTTCATCCCAAGTGGTTGAAGTATGAAACCACTTCCCATATAATGCAAAATATGGTGCTATATAGATCCTAGAATGGAAGATATTATTAAATAAATACTACTCCAAATCTATATATTGAGCCCATGTACCATTGAATTTCTGAGAATATGATATCATCATGTCTTCAAATATTATGGTAGTTCTTTTATATTTTCTATTAGTTTTTTGGATGATAGACGTTCATAAGAATATCATAGTTTTAAGAGCCATTTGAAGGATCATCCCACATTTTTATGTAATCCAAGGGTCATGATCCAATACATTCAGTATTGTGGCCTCTTAGAGCATTATGATTTAGTAGATAAAGAGATTGGAATAGTTCTCAAGCGGTAGATCTTCCCTTATCGCTAATAAATAAGAAAACTTACTTATATCATCAATAGTATCCCATATTTCATTTTTCTTACATGGAGACTTTGGGAGTCCAGTGAAAAGATTCATTATAACATTTTCCCACTTCTATATATTTATAGGAAGAGGTTTCTTGACTCCCTTAGGAAGTTGTATTTAAGCCTTTACCTTTTGGAATACTATTAATCTAGACACATAATCTATAATTTCTCAAATCATACCATCCCACCAAAACATTTCTCTGAAATTATTATTCATATTTTTTTCTACCAAGGTATATAGATAGATTTGAACTATCTTATTTTCCTATCAATTACCTCTTTAATTATAGTATAGATAAAACATATAACCAATTCTATAACTTCAACCCTACATCTCTATATATTAATTCAGTCAATTTCCCATCACACAAATATTTAGTTTTCCTTTTTAAGTTCACATCATCCAATTGGGAAATATCGGTTCTTTCTTATATGTATAGTTTAACAGTTTCATAAAAAAATAACGATGGTTAGAGTTGCTTAGAAATCACCATATCAATATTTTCTATATCTATGTATATGGTATCCATGTAAATCATTATCATGGTTATAACTCCACGGTCCCCTCTAATCAATGCACATTCCACCTTTCTTCCTTCATAGGGTGGTAGTGTATTAAGAATTCACTTCCCATGAGTTGTTCTAACCATATCATTTTCCTTATATAGATATCTTTCTAAGAGATTATATACATAATGACTCTTATGGTCTATATATATCTTTTATCATTCACCATATAGTGATTATATCCACATTTTTAAATAAAATATTGTAGTTTCGAATTCAAGGTCATGATTTATATTTTTTTCTTCATGGATTATCAATTTACACGATTCTTGTAAAACCACTCAATTATTATGTATAAGGATAGAACCAATTTATTTATTCGATACATCATAATAAATTAAAAAACACTTCATACCAGATGAAATAGTTAATACCAGTACCTTAATTATTCTTCTCTTCGTCTCATTATAACATTCATTACATTCCCTTGAGAATGTTAATTTAACACCTTTGTTTGTTAATATATTTAATGTGTTGGTGTACTAGTATAATTCTTCAAAACCTGGTGAAAATAACATACTAGGACTAGGGAAAATCATACCTTGGTTATGTTTAAAAATTTATGACATTCATTGACCACGTTTTTCATTGAGCAGTAAATATATATCCTGTCACTGAAGATAAATTTTCAATGAAAATAAACATCATTAATAAAAAATTCACACATTCAATACTTTCCATATAATTATTTTTCAAATGGTTTTTGGAATTATCTATAGATTACACACATGATCTTTATATCTCATAGATTATATTAAGATATCATAAACCCCCTTTCCCTAAATAAATATAGGCTTCAATCTCAACTTATTTTATCAATATATCATAAATGAGTTAAATAATGATATTTTCAATATACTCATTGATTAATCTATCCATTATATCTAAAATGATAAATGGTGAATTATTCATTCTGAAAGGAATTATTGTACACTCATATTGTCCATACCGTGTTCAAAAATCAATAGTATATATATAACACTTTTCCACCCTCATTTAATGATAACCAGACTCAGGATCAATCATTGAAATGTATTAGGCTCTATTAAGTTGATAAAATAATTTATCAATTTATTTAATGGGATACATAATCTTTAGAGCAATGGTATTGGTTTCAATAAAATTGATACACAATCTCAGGAAACAATCCATATTTTTAATGAGTAATATAGGGGCTCTTTATGGTACAACACTAGGTCTTATGAATCATTTATTATTAAATTTTTTTTATATATTTATTTAACTACACCAACTCCATAGGATTTATCCAATATGATGTTTTTGATATAGTTATTTCATCATTTATATGTTCAATCTATAACTCAAATCCACACTCTAGTAGGTTTCTAAGTAAATATTATAGAAAAAAAATAAAATTTTATTCCATTGGTGAAACCTATATTATTAGGATATATTACTCATAAATATATCTCACTTGATATTATAGTTAATATAAAATTTCAATAATGATATCTACTCAAGTTGGTACTAGAACTAATTTAAATTATGTTGTTTCCTTTATAATGACAAGGAATGCTACATCACCTTCACAAATATCGATCTCTTTCACTTGGAAATAAATTATTTCATTATACATTGAAATCCACTCTATACTAAGGATCATGTAATAGTCAATCATATGTCTAATAAAATAAGTTATTCCCATGCATCATAATTTGAAGTAATATACATTTCTTATTTTCATATTACTCCCACTTGGGGTCTTAATTGAAAAATCCAAAAATATTATGAAATTGAAATATTTAATGTTCATCTAAAACACTAAAGATATAAAGGATGGTTCCATGAATGAGTAGGGGTGGATATAAGGATGGAGAGTGTGCGAATATACTCATTTCAAATCGATAATGACTAATTTTCTTTCTACTAAAGATCATGGTTTCAATCAAGGAATCATTCAAAATGGATTGTGAAAGAGCATTCAAATCTCTTCAAAATGATCTCAGTGAATGGAATAACTCTTCCACCCTACATTTCAAACCTATATTATTCACAAAAGATCTTTTTTGATGTTTGAGTTCTTGGAATGAATCTAACAAACCTCCCTCTATTAAGAATTCAAGGAATGGTTCCATCATAGTGGTTGTTGATCCAGACATGACAAACCAAATAATTGAGCTTTGTATGTTCTCTCTCCTAGGTCATATCTCTGATGAAATAAGTGTCAAACCTTGGTCTTACATTGATTTGAAAGGAAGAAAATTTCATTGATGGAACTCTGACAATTATTGGTTAATTCCTATCGGAAAATCATACCTCATTGTCATACTTGAGAAGAAATAGGATCTTGATGTGGCTTGGTGTGCTGGAAACCTCAACCTCGGACCTAGGTTTTTTTTGTATTTTTAAATGTGATCCATACTTCAACCCTTTTAACCAAAGGCAACCCATTTTCTCCGTTTTGGATTAGGAATTATGTGATCCCCAAGGATTATTGGAATGCCAAAATCCTTAATGACTAGGCTTTTGGAATAGGAACCCCCTTAAAGATTGATCAAATTACTATTAATAGATACATTAGACTTCATGAAACAGTGCTGATCGAGATTAATATGGGGACACATCCACCATAATGGCACTCTCTAGTTGAAAATGATTATCATATAGAGGTTATATTTGAATTTGAGAACTTGCATCCATTTTATAATCACTACAAATTGTGGGTCATGTATTAAAAAATTGTCGAGTGGTTCAATGTTGGTCAAGCAAGCTAAAAACCCCTTGTCCTAGAAGGAGGTCTCAATAGGTGAGAAGTATAATCCAATAAATAATGGAAAAAATGAAATGAATGACCAAGCTAATTGATTGAAATGGGACAATATTTTCTGTACAATCAGTTTCTGGGATGCACCAGCTGATGAAGTATAACAACCGAAGACTTGAGCATTCGAAAACATGGAGACTTTCCACACATAACATGAGTTCGAAAAGAAGTGTAATCACAAAAAGGATTCTATCAACCATCTGTTTTCCATTTCATCATATATTATATCCACTTCATTTTCTATTCAAGATGATGAATATTTGTTTCATCTCATTTATATGGATTTAAATATGGGTATCCAACTTGATAGGCTAGTGGTTGATATTACAGTAGGACATCAACTATCTCTAGAGATATAGAATGAAACAAGTGATATCCATGTCCAACAATTAGTATAAAATACTTCAAAAGGCACCCTTGTCTTGCAACTAAAAATATAGGTTAGAGTCCCATCACATGACCACACTGATGACACACCAAAGGGGACACAATCTTCTTCTACTTCTGTAAAGGGAATCCTCTCTAGAAAATAAAAAATATTGTAGCAAACAGAGATAAAATAAAATGGGTATTTCACTGCCAAATTCAAATTAATATGAAGATACATTTTTTGAATTTCTAGTGAATATCCAACCCTATCATAAGGTTCCTCTAAGATCCCTATAGGTAGGTAAAAACCTTAATTAATTGGCATAACTGAGCCAAATGTAAACTACTCAATTTAAGGTACCCCATTATCCATGTGTGGGTACTCAATTCTGAGAACTATTCAAAATTCTTCCAATAAAGAAATAATTTGGCTTCTGGATCAAAATAATATGGTAAACCATACTGTAAGTCATGATGCTGGCCAGATCATTACCTACTTCTTCTATAAATCTTTGTTATTAAATTTTATACTCAGTTCTTTATTCCTATAACAACTACATTGATATGCCATCATTTCAGATGCATATCAAATGTGTGTGTAGTAATATTTCAAAATCATTGGTCATTATTGGTGATTTGAACTCAATCCTTTATACTGATGAGAAAATCAGACCTTCTTTTAGCACTACCACTATGAAATTGTTCAGATCCTGTGTTAAAGAATATACCTGAATAAAAATTAATTTCTTGGGTGCAAAATTTACCGGGTATAGAAGAACCTAAATGGGATGAGAGAAAGAATTACTGATAGGTACTTTGTGAATTATGTCTCTCATGAAAATTAGAAATCGATTTCTTGTGTTACATTGGCTAAATATAACTCTGATCATGACCCCATCCTTGTGATATTTATTAACTATGAAATGAGTTAGTATATTACTTTCATATTCAACAATTCTTAGACTTCTATTTTAGAATACACTAAAATGGTCCAAGAAATTTGGTTCTCAGATGAGTTTAATGACAATCCCTTGGTATGCACCTATAAACTCAAAATTCTAAGGATCAAAATAAAAGGATAGATCATAAGAAGGTTTACCCTACATGATAAAGATATTTAGTCCTTTTAATTCTCTCTTTGTGATCTCCATGAATCCATTATTTGGAATAATTTCTCTAGATTCATTGGTCTATAATTTGTTATGACCTATAAGTTACAAAATTTCATCAATATCAGTGACAACATAAGAAAGTACATTTTCAAAATTAGGTGGCTTACTAATGTGGATAGAAACACTATGTTCTTAAATTCCCTTCATTGTTTTATAAGGGCCAATATTCCACTCTCTATCATCATAGATGGAGATACTATTATTGAGGAAATGACATATCTTTCTAGCCACATTGTTTCCCTCTACATTAATCTCATCAATCGTCCTCCAAGGAATGTGAGGTTAACCGATAATATCAATCCAGAATTGATCACTTGGGGGAAACAACACAATTCTTACCTCTATTACCCAAGATATTGAAATCATGGAAGCAATATTTTCTCTTAAAAATTAATGTTCACCTAGACCAAATGAATTAAACAAATTAATTTCTCCATTTTTATTGGGATGTCATTTTGAATGATGTTTGAAATCCTATCATTCAATTTTTTAAAGGAGGATCCTTAACTCAAAGAATTAATTCCCAGTTTATTTCCTAGATACCAAAAGTGGATAATTCAAGTTATATCACCCATTTTACACTAGTTTCAATTTTCAAAACACTTCACAAAAAAATTAAGAAGAATCGTTAATATAGACTTTCTAGTATCTCAGATATAATTATATTCTAGAACCAATTTGGATTTATCAAATGGTGCAACTTCCAGGACTACGTGCTCACTACCTCAGAGTGTGTCAATATTTTTTAAATTCCCACCATGGGGGGCAACATTAATCTTATACTTTTCATCAAGAATGTTTTTGGCATAATTAACTATGGTTTTATTGGTAATGTTATTCACAGCTTTGGATACAACATGAGGGTTATTTATTAGATCAAATCCCTACAAGGGACTGCTTATATCTATATTCCTATAAATGGGTCCATGGAAGGATACAATAAATTTTATAGAGGATTGAGACAAGTGGATCCTATTTAAGCTATAATATTTTACATTATATAGAATTATCTCAGTAATATTATTCTTTATATGGTAGAAAAGGGTGAAATTACAACTATTATGGCGAGTAGAGGTACCTCAATTCCATCCCATCTATTTTTTCTGGTGATATTTTCATTTTTACTCAGGTACATAGGAGGAATATCATCAACATCTATATTTCCCATTGTCATTATAAAAGTGTGTCATGTAAAGAAATTAGTAGGATAAAATCCATCATTTATTTTCATAAGTATATTCCAACTTCCAGAAATGTTTTTATAATTAATGTTCTACAAATAAGAGAAGCCACTATCCCTTTTACTTATCTTAGAGTTCAAATGTTCTAGGGAATAATTTGGGATTATGATTTTACCAATGCTTCGAGTCATATTAGAAGAACTCTGGCCTTTTAGAAAGGGATGTCTCTCACAATGGTAGGAAGAGTTTGTCTTGTTCACCATGTCGTGGTCTCAAAGACAGTATATTCCTTCATGGTGTATTCTTGGAATGTCTCTATTATTAAATCCGTTATCTTGATCATGAGGGATTTTTTTAGTGGAATTATTTTACAATGAAAATTATTATTTCCTCTTAGAGAATATGATGCATGCCTCATATGCTTGGTGGTATTGGTATTAAAAATATGTAATTTTTTAACCTATCTCTTCTTGTTAATAATATGAAGAGGTTAATTAAAAATCATTTTGAATCCATATTATTCCTCATATCAAGATTGTTAATAAGTCTTATATTAGTAAAATTGTGTTACATGGACTCCTCCATTTGGCTTGGTTTTAATAAAGTCTTTCAGATGATTTACATGCACTCTCCCTAGCTTGTCAACATGAACTACACTCAAATATTTTGGCATTATAATAGGATTGGGGCTCTATTCATTGACTAGATTACCTCCATTAATAACGGTATTTATCACAACATCTCAATTAAAGACCAAATGAATAATATGGATCTCCTTCCAGATGATAATTCTTCAACTATTTATAACTACGATTTTCTCAACCAGGAGGATATGTTGATATTGGAACGATCACCAAATGTAATCCTTG
Source organism: Viscum album (assembly GCA_963277665.1). Classification (NCBI taxonomy): domain Eukaryota; kingdom Viridiplantae; phylum Streptophyta; class Magnoliopsida; order Santalales; family Viscaceae; genus Viscum; species Viscum album. Next base: position 815,664,018 of record OY728158.1, read on the forward strand.
ACACCAAGAAGATTTATATTCACGTACTACAATTAATCCAAAAATGGATTGGTAGTTTCAAACAAATGTTTTTACATCTAGATTTTATTTTTTCTGGAGACTCTCTACCAGTAAGCTACCAATCAATGAAAATATCTAGCATATTGGAATATCTCTTTGATAAAATTGTGTCGTATGTCACAAAAATATGGAGTATTTTTATCATGTCATTATGATTTTCCAACTCACTTATTTTTTTTGTAATTCTTTCTTTGATATCTTTGAGATTCGTCCCATGCATGATGACTCTTTCCCAAATTTAATGTTTTCTATTCTTGAAATTCATTTATCTAGGAAATATACAATCTTATTTAGGATGTCCTATATAGATATGATTCATATTACATGGATAAGTAGAAACAAGGCCATTCATGACCATAAGTGCTTCAATGTTGAAACCACCAGTGATGATATTATAGTGTTTGTGAAACATTCCAACTCACTGCATATTGAACACTGCAACAACATAGTGAGGGACCTCACTATCCTAAGGTGACAAAACATCTAAGGTAACTTTCCTAAACCCAGTCTCACACTTGATCCCTTTTGGAACCCCACATTATTTGGTTGGATTAAGTGAAACACTAACGGGGCCTCAAGCTAAAATCCTGAGCCTTTGGGATATAGGGTCATTTTTAGAGAACATAATAATGATGTGGTGGAAATCCCACATGGTCCTTATTACCATATCATTTTCCTAAAAGTATAAATGATTTTTCTTATCAGATCATTCTACATTTCGAGGCACAAAAATTGGAACAAAAAATGGTTTGAGTGTGACTCTACCACCATTGTTAAATCTATTGGTATGTGAATGAATCACCTCTCATGAAAGATTATATTTAAATGGTCCAATTACCTAGAATGGATTCCTTCAAAAAATTACATAATCACAGACATATTTTATGAATAATTCCACCTTGCTAAAGGTATTGTGAATAAGGGAGTGACCAAATAGGTGTGTTGTTACTCTAAAAATCTATATGGTGTCAAGCTTCCCATATATCAATCTAGAAAATGTAAAATTCCTTGTTTCAGACTCTTATAACCTTACTTTTCTCTTATTTAAGAGCCCCTGATCTCGCATTTCACAAAAAAAATTGAATATATAAAAGAGCTCAATGATATTGAATCTGATAAAAAAATTTCAAACATTTCTGTAATAATAAATGTACCCACCCAACATCATTATGAACTATAACATTAGTCATAGTAACCACATATGCTTTTCCATTCTTCAAGGGCCTTCTATGAGATAAATTCTGTTTATGTTTGGGTAATTTGGTTCGTATAATATCCATTCTCCCTACAGTTAATGCATGAACATACATATCATCTATCATTCCATTTAATTGTTGATATTTGAGTCCTTTTACTCTAAAAAAGTAATAATCGTACATTCCCTTAACGTAAGCCCCATTGCTTTTTCCCTCAGTTTTCAAATTTGGAAGATCCCACTCTTCCTTTCTTCCCATTATCAACATTTTTTTATCATGATTCTCAACTAACCTCTATTTCTTCTAATTTCTTATGAATACATATGTCTTTGAGATCTTATTTTTAGTATTTATGGTGCTTAAGACTATACATTAAATGGAAAAAAGAGTTCAAGAGACCAATATCCTTTCAGGGTTCGGATTTAACCCATAATGAAAAATTCAATATTTTTATTTGTTCTATATACACAACCTAAATTGTTCCAAGATAATCTGTCAATGGTATCCTCATAATCTGTAACATTTTCATCCTCCTTTTGTCTATGGTTGACGGACTTCCTTTGAATTTCTACTCCTTTATCATAAGGAATATATTATCTATGTAAATTCTCCATAAATGTTCCCAAATTTATAGACAATATATTATCTTCATCTTCAATGGTTTTGATTACTGAATGCCATTGGACTGTATCTCCCTTCATATGATAGACATCCCTGAAGAATTTTTTCATTTTCACTACTTCCCAAAGTGAGAATGGTCTTCTCTAAGGTCTTTAGACATTGTTCATCTACTAATAGATAACAAGTTCCACAGAAGCATTGATGCTTTTATCACATGAAGTGATCCAACATACCTACACCATGTTCTATAATAGTAATACACCTTATATGAGTGATATTACATGTTATAATGAGTCCCAACTACATCAATATGGTAATTACCTGATTAGCCTCAACTCCAGCTTCATTAAACTATTCATTTATAATATCAATTAAATGGAATTCATTGTTGATACAACTCCCATTATTCCAATTATTTTCCATATTACCATAATGGTATACATGTAATTATCTCATGATATGTTAAAATATGATTCTATGAAGTTTTATTGAATATTATGTTGAAATCATTAGGGGTTTTCATAGTAATTATTGTAACCTACATGGTTCATCTAAATCTATTAGACAAAGTTTCAACTAAACTCCCTTTGATATGAATTATTTCATCTGATAATCTTGTAACCTAGAGCCTGTAGTTATATTACATAATTTTTACATAGTAAAAGTGTTCCCAAATGATCGAACATTATTGTAGTCATGGAAGACCAGTTATATACATACATTAAACTCAAATAACATAAGATACAACATGATCGTTTTGTGATTACATGATTATCCCTTCCATCATATCCTAGAAAATTACACATAGTCTTCCACTAGGATTCATGGGGAAAGGGAAAAATAAAGGTGAGATAAAATACTTAGTAAGGAGTATCATACAATAGAAACATACAAAACACAAACCTATAATTAGTAATTTTTTAAGAATAAATAAACAATATGGATCTATAATTAGTCAAAATTTTCAGAATTCTATATCCATGACATTAAATGAAAACATGGGAAAAAATATAATCTCACACTGATGGATTCATAATGTTGGACATAAAAAACTTATTTACATGCCCTTTTTACCAGACATGTTACATGTCATTGAGTCCATTATTAAGTCATTATCTAGCTAAGGGGAGAGGTGTACACAAAAATTCAACATGTTTCGTCTCATGAGTCATATTAAGGAATTTATAAGCTATATATTTGCAACCTCACTCTTCACTTGATTATGTCCAATGCATTCACTATAAGATTCATCAAGACCAATCAAACCATTCCCTGAGGAACCTTGTATTGAACAAAACATAGTTATCCATATAATGAGAAATATGTATATATACTACATCCCCATTACATAGAATATTTTTTACATTGAGGAAATCATAAAAAATTATCTAGAATGTATACCATGAAAATGTATGAACCAAACAAAATAAAATAGGTGGTGAATACAACTTGATACCCTAAGTATAAAAATTAAGAAATAAAACCCAAATTTTGGATTGGGTAGAAATTCAATCATAAAATATTTGAAAAAGATTAAACATGATCATAAAATAACATGAATGAAATAATTTCTTAATAAAACTTATAAAATTGGATGTATAAACAACACATAAAAGAAAATTCTTTGAATATTACAGTAATGTCTCAAGGAGATGAGTTTGAGAAAGAAAACCCCTTACCTCTTATCTGTAATTATAAAATTGTACATTAACCTTGTTTATCATAAACATATAAAATATATTATCTTAATTAATAAATTTAATAATGTTCATTTTCATATATAATTTCCATAAATAGTCATTGTCTACCTTAATTATTTTTGTTTTTCATATCTATGTTTACATTTTTTAACACTTGTATGGGTTTCATAATAGTGTTGTTCATATTCATTCTCTATACAAAGTGTATTATTAAATGGCCATTAAATATGTTTTTAAGGAAAATTTATAATAATTTATTATGTTTAAAATTCCATTCATGAGTTTTTTTTGACTTAATCCTTAACGATAAAGTCTATAATAAACATGTTTCAGTGATATTTGACTAATAAGGGGTGTTTCATTAATCTATGAGTCAGGTATTGATATAATATATGTGACATCCTAGACTCGGGTTCCACTCAGTGTTTCCCCGGGGATGTTGGTGCACATGTCCTCAAGCATATTTCTTCAAATTCCCACCAGAGTGTAGCATAATAGAAATAAATAATGATAGAAAAATAGAAGAATCAATGTAAATAATCAAATGGAATGGTATACGCACACTGAATAACAACAAATTGGATTAAATGATATAAATAAACAAATGCTGATGATGATACATGTCATGTAACTATAAGACATGAAAATATGGATAAAAGGCAGTAGACATAAATTTCTATAAAAAGGTAGAAAAAATGAATCCAAAAACTATCCCCAACATCCCAAGCTCCATCTTGATCATCTTATATGAGCTCTATCATATTAAATCATGAAATAAATTTTCTAATGCAATATGATTCCCTTTTTGAACACCAGTATACATATAGTCTTCTCAGGTACCAATGGCTCCTAGATAGGGTGTGAGATAAATCTCAATAGGCCACCACCAATGCAATCTATAACATATAGTATAGTATATATAAACATAAATAGCGTTCAAGAATTCATATATAAAAGTATATAAATATATTAATGTGAATACCCAAGTAACTTCTTCATCCTTCGATTAGTTTCTGAACCTATAACCAGATCATTAATTAATTATGTCATAATATATATAAATATTTCATGTGATGTAATACCTAGACTAGTTTGAGAAAAATGAAGGATCCAAGCTATAATAATTAATTATAGTTACATTTTCAATGAATAGGTTCCATGGTAATAACAAAGGAAACATACACCTCAATGGTCAAGACAACTTAGGTATAGATGTAGCTTGGATATAGGGGTAATACTATAATCCAAGGAGAATCATTGAAGGAATTCCATAATAATTAATCTAATTGAGTCAATGTAAAATAGACAAGGTAAAACGGGATAAGAAATGGATATCCCCAAAGATGTAATTGAGGAACCTCGTGTTGGTAGAAGCTATGCTAGATCCAAGGAGTATATCAAAGTCAACATGTAATTGTAATCATGGATCCTATGGTGTCATTCTAGCCATCCACTAATAGAAAAATATTTGGTTCCAAGGTGGGTCACACACTTGGAAATCGATATCTATGTATTGGAATGGATTCCATGAGTGCTCAAGGAAATCCCTCGGGAATCCAAAATGCTAAATTGACTCTAACCACTCCTATAATGATGTCAAGGTCTAGATACAATTATGTACAATAGAATATATTCATTTTATTAATTATTCCATGTAATAATCATTCCATTAAACAAATTTAATAGTTTATTCCATTCCATTCATTAACGTGACAAGGATAAAGAAATGAAACCATTCATTAATTCATATATGAAATAGTGATTTAAAATGTTTATTTGGTTCATTACTTACCTTTTATTATTGTGACTAGTATCTCTATGCATTAAACCCTTTATTAATATAATAAATAAATATTCATGTTATAAGTTTCCCTCAGCTACATTCCATTAACATGGAAAAGGGTACTACGGAAGTGAAACCAAGCAATTCAATTATATTCAATTAATAAAATTCATATATTTATATATATAATATAAATTACACTTCTATTTAAGTTTGATTTATAAAGTAAATTAACATTTATTAGGTGGTTCAGGTGATAAAAATTCATGGTAATATCCCTTCTCTATTCAAAATTCATCAATTTAAAATGGATTACCATTAATAGGGTCAAGACACACTCTTAAACAGTAGAGAAAAGGTCATAACCAACCGTTAATGCTCAATTATGGAAAACACCCTACTTGGGGTGGTCAACATTTTGGATATGACCACAAAAAAATCATAACATAAATGGAATTGGACATAAAATATGGTTCAAATAGCTACAACATATGCATATTAATTAAACAACTGGAAAATGCTGAAATCAGAATGTGAACATAGAAAATTATAAATTAGTGAATCTTGAGTGATGAGTTATAGATCACTTAATTCATACTCATATGAATATACTCAACTAGTACTAACCCCTAATTTGGCTTGGGATATAAGAGATCAGAAGAATAGACCAATGCCCTAAAAAAGGGCATATGAGCCTGTATCTAAAATGGGTTGTTGATATAAAGAAAAACTATGAATGGATAAAAAGGAATAAATAAAGAACCAATGTATAAACAATGAGACAAACATGAGATCTATTAGACTCCAAATGGTGGATTTTACTCAATTATTTGGTTATAATTTCCAAAATATAAAAAGAAGAAAAATAGGGGTTTTGTATACTTGATAAAGAAAAAGTAGAAATGATTTTTTAACAAACCCTAAGTTAATTTCTATGAAATCTCCCAAATAAGGAACCGTTAAGTTGGAAAAATAGTACACAAGTCATGCTCCTTATACTTTATGGAGGGGGAACACACAATATTAGGTCAAATAGTTATAAAAACAAAGCTCAAAGCATTAATGATGGATTTGAAACATATCTACAGATTTTATCATAGTCGTGTGTCCCCTGGAGTCTAGTTATGTAAACCGAAGTTCCCCATATCACCCACTATGCAACACCACAATTTTAGGATATATCATGTGACCTCGATCTCATGGTTCCTAATAACCCTATAGATAGTGTATATTTCAAACTAGTCAGGGTTCTGAGATCCAAAAAATCCCTAGACACCCCTGTAACCTTTATGAACACTGTAGGATTCCATATTAGGTCCATAAAAAAATAGTTACATGAAAATTAAATGGATTCATACCTGAATGAAAAGATGATTTCTTACACTCATCCCCCAATAAAAGATTTTTTTCCCTAATACCACCTTCCAAAGGCAACAACTCACTTTGTGATAATAAAATTTGGTCACTGAGCATGTTTGTCAGCCACTTAATCTCATGTCATGTTTTGTACATAGTTGTTCTTCCACAACATCCATACCATAGGGATATACCAGACATAGAGAACCCTCATGCTCTATTAAATGATTTTTATAAGATACTCCTAAAAGGTAGAATCATAATCCAACTAAAATTACACAGGACCAAAATTATTAGATGGGTCAGTATGATATTGGTATTGATGTAAAACATACAATATGTCTTGCATGGTATGGTACATTGGAGGTAGTTACAACTGATTGGATACCAGCATGATTCTCTCCAAAATCTCAAACAACCCTACATAATTTGGAAAGATATTCCCTTTACTTTTTATTCATCAATTCCCAAGCTTGGGTGATAACTAAAGAGAAACATGATCCTCAACCCCAAACTCTAGGGGTCATCAATGAAACTGACATAAGATTTCTATATAGACTAAGCAGTTGAAAAAAGTGTTTAGATCATTTAAACTTTCTTTGATATATCCTTCACAAGATGATGAACCTAGTAGAACTACCTCTTCTACCTATAATTAGCACAAGAGTGAATGTCAAAACCAGCCACAAAATTCCTTAAAATTATCCATCTAAATTATCACCTGAAATCTATTATTATATGAGAAATTCCTGAGAGGGATGTACTTATCCCAACAACCATCGAAATCAGGGAAGCATTCCTATATAATTTCTTCTATAACATGTAACATATTGTTCGGATTTCTCATCATTATATGTGTGATAGGTTGTTCATAGAAGAAATTTTGTTCCCATAGCCTTCTACAACCCCTTCTTGAACCATGATGTAAAATGAGTATCCCTATCTGAAACAAAAGTATGAGATACCCCGTGTAGTCAAATAATCTCAACAAAATACAATAATACCATCTCATCAGTGGAGAATGTCTCCCAGATTGGGAAGAAGTGGGACACATTCATCATTCAGTCAATAACTACATATACAGTGTCACTACTTCTCGTCGACCTAGGAAACCATCCACAAAATCCATGGAAATGTTTTCCCACTACCATTTAATGACTGGAAGTGGCTATAATAATCATGTAGGTCACTAGTGCTCTACCTTTACCTACTAACAGGTGGAACACCTAGTGATAAATCCTACTATCTAATGTTTCATTGTATCCACTAATACTGGTGTTTCATATCTCAATATATCTTAGAGATTCTAAGATGAATGTCCCACTGAGATTCATGGGACCCTCAAATTAGTTCTTCCCTCATATATTTTGAAACCCAAACATTCCCATGTACATGCAGGCTAGAATCTCTATTCCCAAACCAATCTAGAGGTGGGTCATCTCCTTAAATACAGTCATGAAGAGTCAATCCCTTCGGACCTGAAAATTGCATACTCTTCCACTTATCAAGGAGGTAATAGGTAAATATTAGGGTGTAGGGATAATACTTCTCATTAATATCTTGAAATGTCACACGCATCTCAAAAAAGAGGTCCATAAATTTCCAATCATTACTGGATTCTCATACGGCTTGTGCCTGAGTTTTACAACTCAGTGCATCTGCTGCCACATTTCCCATTCCAATCATATAGGCAAGTTCAAAATCAAAGGACTGAAGACATTGAAACCATGTCTATTTTCATATATTAAATTCATTTTGTGTAAATATATATATTTTTGGGTATTATGGTCCATAAACACCACAAATCACTCACCCGTAAGATAGTGTCTCTAGCAACGTATGTCAGATACAACTATTGCTTGCACAAGGTCATGTGTCTGGTAGTTTTTTTAATGAGGTCTCAACTACAAATATCTTTATTCTACAACTCTATCCTCTGGCATAATCACTAATCCTAGGCTAATACCTGATGAATCAAGGAGAATTATATAGCCTCTTCCATGCTCTATAAAAATTAGAATATGTTCAAAGTCAAACCTCCATTTCTTCACCATAAATGATTTCTTGACATCTGATGACCATAGGAACCTGACACACTTCATTGAAATACATGTAAGAGGTGTATAAAGGCATGAGAAGTCCTATATAATATGACTGTAATATACAGTCATTCATAAGAAACTACGTTTATCAAACATGTTCCTAGATTTTTCCTAGTAAACTTCGACACTCACTATCTCCATGCCATCAAATACATTTGATTCCAAGATAATATGACGCAATAAGTAAAATTTTTAGATCTAGACGTGGAACATAGAAATATTGGAAAAAATATAATACTCTCTTAGAGTATTCACAATGATATCGATGTTCTTATCATTATCCCTACGAGTGTGAGAATACACCATGATTTCATCCAAAAATACCAAGAAAAAGGAATCTAGATAGGGGTAGAATAGACTATTCATCAGATCCATGAAAATGGTGAGCTTATTCATAAGACTAAAAGAAATAAAAAGTTACTCATATAGACCACGACTACTTTAAAAAGCTTTATATGGTTTTTCTCTAGGTCAAAATCGCACCTAATGATAGCCTGATATAAGGTTGAATTTTGAAAAAACACAAACACATTAGAACTGGTCAAAATCGATCATCTATTCGAGAAATTAGAACCACGTTCTTGATCTTATGATAGTTTAAACATCTGTAATCCATTCATAGACAAAGGGATTTATATGCATTCTTGGTGAAAAGAATGGTCAACCCCCAATGTGAAGTACTATGCCTTATAAAACCTTTGTCCTCTATATCCACTAGAGGCTGCTAGAGCTCCTAGAGTGTATTAGGGTCCATATTATATCGAGAAATGGACACTTGAGCTGCTCTAAAAACAAGGACAATCATAAACTCTACATCGCTCTCATTAGGTAAGATAGAAAAGACATCAAGAACTACATCCCGGAAATTATCTACTACTGGAGGAAATTCTTCCTAATGTAAAATATTATACTTTTTGAAGTAATTGATAATATGGGTAGTCATTCAACCCATCCCATGAGGATATGGTCCAAAACTTAAATCCATGACATCCCACTACCCCATTTGTAGAGAACTACTTCCCTCTAGTAATGTCAGTGAAACCCTGTGGTAATAGAAATCTATGAAGTCATGATATAGGACCAAGAAATCCATCTGGAGAGTGACATAATATCTCATCATATCGAGGAAAATTGGGTCCCAGAAGAAAGTGTAATTGAATATATCAATCTAATAGTCCCTTCATTGTCATATTTCCTCTGGCTGTACTCTAAACAAATTATCTTGGGTCATTACACCATAGTAAAATTGTATCTCAAGTCAGAGGCTTTCCATGATACATAAAGAGATGAAATATTGTGAAATCCCAATATAAAATAAGGAAGATACTATATTGGTGGCTCCTAGAATAGTACCTCATACTGTAGATGGTCTATCATCTTAATACTCATGTATTAGCTTTAGTGAATGAAATTAACATGATATATGGATTTCTAGAACAGTTGAACTGCCATGATCATGACCGATATACCAGAGCTACTAATGATCAAGAGTCTGGCATCCTCAGTCATGGATTCATCCTTGGAAATTCTTTACAGTGTTACTCTAACACCACACCAGACACGTTGTAAAATAACCGTCCCCTAATGGTGGAGTTCATGTGGATCAGTTAATGGAATAGTTTGAAATAATCTATTAATATGCCCTATACAGCCACAAGCCTGAAACAACATAGGGTCTTAATCACATTGATAATTAAGATTCCCATATCTTCCACACTAATGAAATGCGAATGAGAAAATAGTATGGGTACTCTAGATAAAACTTCCCAGACAAGAAACCATGAGGGAATATTTACTTCTATGGGAGGAATTACTAGACCTCATAGGCACTAGTCCCCTATTCTGTGTTCCATTATCATCCCTATGTTTATTCTCCGTGATAGGATAATGATTCACTATTTCAGAAAGGGTAGGTAGGAGAAATACATTCATTGAAGTATGTATGGACTACATGTTCCAATCCTCAAAGAGTCTAGCACGTGAAAGGTCATCACCAACTAGAAGCAATTAAATGAATTGTAAATCAGTGAAACACACTGAAGACACCATGACTGACATATAACCCTGCTTGGGATTCATTAACAATTCAGCTCAATTAGAACTCAGTGTCTGGGGAAATAAGTAATCCTTGAAAGCTATCTAGAAATCAGATTGTACCATGGCCTGATGGCAACCAGCCTCGGTAATCACATCCCACCAGTTCTTGTCCAAATCACACAACATATATGCATCAATCCTAGACCATCAATATGGATGAATTTCTATATTATCAAATATAGATAGCATTGCCTCTTTCTAAAACTCAAAAACCTATGAACTTCCATTCCCCGAGAAGTTTTGAGGGAGCTAATTTTAGAACTCACGAGTCAGATCAGCCATCGTTGGTGAAAGTCGTGGAGCACCCTTTATGGAATACATAAAACATAGTAAACAATCACGAAGCTGATCATCAGTACCCAGATCTAGTATAACAGGTGGTTCTTCAAGTGTCACTCTTAGAGGTAATAGTAGTGGCTATTTTCCCACCATGACTAGATCATGGTCATCGCCACCTTCCTATTGCACTAAATGAGGACGTAGTGGCCGTATTGGTCCAAAAATTCAAAGAACACAACTCAGAAAAGGTTTCAAGAAGATTTTATTAATATAATAAGAAAATTGTAACATGTTGGGATCACTACCCATGGTATACTACATCAGATACCTTCTTATAAGTACATGTATTGGTTAGTGATCATATTTTAATTACAGATGTTCTAGAAGATGAAGATTCAACTATACCTTGCCTCATCATTTACTCGAAACAATTTCAGTCTATAAGTCAAATTCCACATACTAATGTATCTTTATCATTTCCAAATATCATGGTTTTTTTAAATAATTTTTTCTTCCTAGTAAATTAGGTTCCCTTCTCTTTATCACTGAAATCGACACCCATTTTAATTAAAATTAACGGATTAACTCTGTAAATTACTATTTTTAATCCATGAGGGACCACACACCTCATTAATTTAAATAGAAAATCACTCAGTAATATCCAAAGAGTAGCACCAGAAATATTTATATATAATGCGGATCACTCTACAATTACATGTATATCAAAAAATTAAAGTAATGGATTTCACATATATATCATGGAAATATGCATGGCATGTGAATTATTGGTGTTTATAATGATTCATGAACAACTATCCTTGGTGTCATATCATTAGTCCAAGGATGAAAAAAATCTCAATCAAAAGATGAATAATAACCACAACATAGTATGTTCGTCAAATAATGGTGAAATGACCTAAACTGTAAAAGGAAAAAGCAAAAAAAAAAATTCTAATTTTGGAAACTCGGTATTTACCCCGAACATGGGTTAGCTACACCCAAGAATTGCTTATAAATAAGTTCCATAGCATTATTAATCTCCTTAATATTTTCTTCAAATTTTAAACCAACAATGGACCATATTAAATGCCATTTTTGATATTTCGAACTTAGGTTCCACTCAATGTTTCCCCAAGATCAATGGGGCACATGGCATGAAGAACATATCCAATAATGTCTGAGGTTGTTGACTAGCAATGGGGGACTAGGGTGTGTATGTGGGGATACTATGACCTCATTACTAGAGTTTACCACAATAGATAAATATAATAATAGTAAAATAATTTAAGAAATAAAAATTATCTAATGTCATGGATGATGCATGATAAATAACAATAAATAGATGTAATTGATATAAATAAACAAAAGTTGATGATAATACATATTATTTAACTATTATATAGGAGAACATGGATAAAATGAATTAAGCATAACATGAAATAAAAAAAATAATCCAAAAACTATCACTAGCATCTGGATCTCCAGCTCGATCATCTTCTACCAGCTCCATGTTTCACAATCAAGCAATAATGTGGCTAAATCATTAAAATTATAATTTTAACACCAGCATAAATGTAGTTTTCATAGGTATCAATGGATCTATGATAGTGTGTGAGATAAATCCTATTATTCCACCACCAATGACATCTATAAAATCCAGTCCTTTTAATATGAACTGAAACATTGTCCAAGCATACATATATAAAATTAAAGCAGTATAGAAACGTAAATACCCAAGTACCTGCTTCATCCCTCAGCTGGTGTCTGAATGTGTAACCTGTTAATTAATTTATTAAGTTCTAGTTTATATAAATAGTTCATATTTGATAATAATAGTACTAACATGATAATAATAAATGATCCAAGATATGACAAGGTATCCTGATGGGATTAATAATAAAGCAGTTCCAAGGTAATGACCAAGGAAACCATAACATCGGGAGTTGAGCCTACTCATTTAAAATTATAGTCTATCTATATGGTTAACAGATTAATCAAAGTAGAATCATCCATGGAATTCTATAATAATTATTCTAACTGATTCCAAGGAAAATATCCAAAGTAAAATGAGATAAGGAATGGCTAGGACTAATGAAGTAACCAAGGAACCTCATGTTCGTAGAATCCATGATGGATCCAAGGACTGTATCTAAGGAATCCTTAAATAATAAGGATAGATCCAATAGTGTCGTACAATGCATCCAATAAGAGAAAAGTTTAGGTTCTAAGGTCGGTTTCACCCTTGGTAATTAGTATCTTTGAATCAAAATGGAATCCATGGGTAGTCAAGGCATTCCCTTGAGAATCCAAAAGGGTAACTTGAGACTTACCATTACCATAATGAAGTCAAGGTCCAGATAAAATTACACACTTTAAAATAGATTCATTTAATTTATTAGTACATGTAATAGTAATTCCATTTAATATGATAAAAGATTCATTCAATGCATTTCAATAACATGGCATGGAAAGGACATACTACCATTCTTTAATTCATATATGACATAATCATTTAATATTTTTATTTGGTTCAAGCCTTGAATTTAATTAGTATGACATGAAAAACTATGAATTAAAAACTTTATTAATACATTGAATTCATATTCATATTATAAGGACCACTTCATGAGCTTCTATTAACATGGAAAGCGGTGTTACAGATGTGAAACTAGGCCATTTGATTTTTTTTAATTAGGACAACTCATATATATACTATATACTTTCCATTTACAATAATATTTTTTTCATGTTATATAGAGTACCTTGGGTGGGTCAAGTGATAAGAATACATGGTACTAGAAATTATCAATTCACAATTCATCTAATTAAAGCATATTACCATTAGTAAGGTCAAGACACACAACTGAATGGTGGAGAAAAAGTCATAAAAAATCATTAGAGCCCAATTATGGAAAACACCCTACATGGGGTGGTTAGAATTATCCACGCAACCACCAAAAAAACAATAGAATAGATGGTATGAATCTTATAACATGGTTCCTATGACTACAATCAAGGCGTATTAATTAAACAAATGATGCCTAATCAAATCATCATGCACACAAGACAAATGATAAAATGATCAACCTTGAGGGATGAGTTATATACCACCTACCATGTACTCTTATGACTCTCCTCATATAGTATCATCCTCTACATTGGGCTGGATTGAAATTTATATGAATAAAACACCAATTCTTTGAAAATAGGGAATATGAGTTGGCATATAAATTTCATTTCAATAGAAAGAAACTAAAATATTGTATATAAGGGCGTTAATAGCTTACAGGTGTAGATCTAATGAATTTTACAGAAGCTCCATCAAACTTAGGATGGAGTAGTTATCTCAATTCCTAGGCAAGGCCATTCAAAAAATCAAAGGAGAGGAAAGGAGGGTTTCTGTCTCCTAGAGAAACATAATGGTTAAAGGGATTGTTTTATAACATAACCTAAGTGATTTTTTGTAAAATCACCCAAAAAAAGTAACCACATAGTTTCACAAACCGTACACAACCCATGATCCTTTAAATATAGATAGGGGAACCCACATGGTTAGGCATCATGGTTAGGGATTCCATGTTCCAACCATGAAAAATTAATATGAAACATGTCTATAGTTTTCAGAATAGTCGTGCATCCCCTTGAACACAGTTAGGGAAAACCTTGTACCCCATATCATCCTAATATCTAGCACTGCATGGTTAGTATATGTCTTGTGGCCTGGTATGCACATTTTGTACTTACCATCTGGAAATTTCATTTTTTAAACCATCTAGGTTTTTGAGCTCTTAACAAGAATTGGACACCCCTATAATCTCAGTTAACTCATTAAGCATCCATATTTGGTCCAATATAAATAATAAGACCAAAATTAAAAGGGTCTATACATGAGTGAACACCCGGGTTCTGAAAATATATCAGGAAAAGAGAAATAATTATTTATACATTTCAATATTATTAAAATAGTAAATAATTTTCCATATTCAACCACGATAGAAATGTATGGTATTGTTAATGTATGTGGGTAGACCGACCAAAACATGAACCTAGCATGATTACTAGATGGATTTGAGATGGTTTAGTTGTAATATCCTAATAAAAGTTTTATACTAATAATATTTTTTTATAAAAATATATAATAAAAATAATATAGTATAATAAATATTAATGGATATTAAAACATTACAGACCTTGAATAAAATATTAGCTTCTTCATATTCTTATTTTAAATGAATAAACTAACGATGATTTTTTCAGTCGTATAATTATTATTTTGTTAAATTTTTCACATAAGAAACTAAATGATATCATAAAAATTGCATTCTTCCTTTAAAAACATCATTATATCAAACCATACAAGTAGGGGAAAGAAAATAAAGCATGTTACAACGTGGTGGTGGTAATCTTCATAACAACAGAACAATGATTTTTTTAATAGTGGATGGAGTATATGAAAAAAATGTTAATAAAATAAATATAGTAACATTATTTTATAATATTGAAAATAATATCATTATATTAATGACTCTAGAATAAATTTTAATGATGATAATTAAGAAGAAAACTAATTAGTGGATAGTACCCGTATCAGGGACCTGATTTTTCATTGGAGTCTCCTTGAATGTTACGAGATTCATGTTAATATGAGTGACCATAGGGTAATTTTAATGGGAGGTGATTATATAGAGATTAAAATGGAATATATTAATGTATAAATCCAAATGGATGATGTGGTTTGAAGTAGTAAAGATGCTCCACTTTTATAAGTCCAGGAACAGGTAGTTTTTGGAACACCTTTACATTTTTCAATAATTTCATTGAACATTTCAATGTTAAACAGATGAAAAATATAAAAAATATATTGGAATACACATATTGGTTGATAAAAATATTATCCATTCAATTCATGGTGCATTTTTTAAATTTTATTGGATTTTTATACTTAGATAAGAACAATTTTTCCTTCATGTTTTACCGTGGTAATTAATATCTAACAATAGTAATAAATTTTAAAGAAAGTGATTATGACTTATCATTTTATGTAATGTGATACATATAGTTTAATATTTACAAATAAATTATTCAACTAAAATTTCTAATGGTTTTAAATGTAAAATTTAAGATAAATATTATTAATTGATTGAAAATAGTTTTAAGAGAAATAACATTTTTTAGATTTCTAAGTATTTTTATTTTATATTTATTTTTTAAACTAATTTTAATTAACTAAATTCATTTATTTTAAAATAAATAAAATTTATAAGCATTCAATTCCATCCAAAAACTAATATCCCTTGAAAATAATTGATTTATTCTAAATAATGAAAAATGATTTTTATATTTATGTAACATTCTAATTAGTTCTAAAAAAGTTTCCATAAGTTTTATAAGTTAAATGAATATTATAAAATGTATAATTTTACTCATTTAATTGATATTTTATTACTTTAAGGGGTTATAAACTTCTAGGTTATTCTTATATAATGGAAAAGTCATACAATTTATATGATTCATGAAAACCATAATTTCGAACTAAAAACCAACCTTCTCAGAAAAGGATTAAAAAATCATACTAAGATGATTTGAATATGAGGAAATCAAAAAATGTGTTTAGTATAATCAATTTAATATTTGAAAAGTTTACTTTTAAATAAATTATTCAATAAAGTCTCTATAAAGAGAATATTTTTTCAACAGTTCATGATATGGTATTTTCCTACTACAGTATAGTCTCATGTTATAGATAAATATTATAATTATACAAACTCTTGTACACATCAAACTCTATAAAGTATAGATCAACTTCTGAGTACATAAATTTATCATTTATATTTATAACTAAAAATACATATATTTAATTCAATAAATAATATGAGTTGCCAAATTTGGATGATGTATACCAAAGTAGGACTTTGAGCTCTATGTGTGACTACATGTGTCCCTGGTTTTAGCTACCAAATTCAAATATCCTTAATAAACTCTACCTAATCTTGTTTGTGTTCAATCACTCCCAAGACAGATTGTGGATATAATTTAGTCAATGAGCCATAAAAGTCTCATCCAATACATTAATAGATTCTATCAACGTTGTTCTTATCTGATGGATATAAAGAAGCCAACGTAAACATTTTCACATGCAAGCCTCTTGTGCCTCCTAAATAGAGGGTCATAAATTATCAACAACCGGTGAGAATAAACACTATAAATATTTAAGAATAAATAAAAATAGAGATTATATAAATTTAAAATAAAATAAATTGATTGTTTATATGTACCATCTAGTGCTCTAATATATGATGATGTAACTTACTAGTAAATTGATCCCATAAAACCCAAAGAGAAAAAAAAATCCAAAAAATACTACTTGCCTAAACAAAAACTATATGTGTAAAACTATAAAAATAAAAAACATTGGAAGATAATTAATAAAAACAATAAATATTAATGAAAACTAAATGAAAATCATATGTAATCATACTTTATCTAATTATTATTAATTCTAAGATATGGATGTCACAATGAAAGTGGATAAGGAATCATCAATCGCACAAGGCCACAGCCATGCTTAGTTCTTGGTGACATATCAACACTCTCAGATAAAACAATCAGGAGGATCATGTGACGTCTTGACCCAGGATCCATTGAATAGTACCATGAGCTAGCTGGACACATTCCCTCAAGCGTGCCACCCTATACACCAGAGGATTCCGACTAGTAGTGAGGGTGTGGTAAGTAAGTATTAAGGAGATTATACCCTCTTTTATCAGAATAAAACACCACTTGATGCAAATAACAATAAACAAGTACAGAAGCATATAAATAACAAGAACGAATCCATGTCATATTATAAACAAATCTTGAAAATAAAATACTCAAATGAATTGTAAATCATGAAATGATAATGCAAATGTCATGTTTCTAAATTGAAACTAAAAGTTAATGACACAACGACTCCAAAATGGGTCCCGAACAATGTTGGTTTCCCTCTTCCATGCTACAATCCCAAACAGTAGCCTCTCCCATGGCCTTGAACATATCCTATCCTGTATCAAAAGAGAATGCTCGAGTGCCAATCAGGCCACCAGAATAGGGTGTGAGTACAACTCAGTAGGACACCACCAACAGTGTCTAAAACGAGTCCAATCTAAAGATAGTGCATACAATTTTATAAAGAAAAAAATAAAATGAATAATTTAAATAGTTATCACATTGTTATTTAATATTTAACAAACAAATTAGTCCAATTTTAATTCAGGTTTCACATTTGAATCATCATTCATTATCCTAAATCATTTGGTGTAGGTTCCCATGCATAACACTTCAATTCTTAGTTGAATCATCATTCATTATTATCTTTCATCATTTTGTGTACTTCATCATCCTTAACAACACAAATATCATTGAGTGTGTGTCATCATTCATTGAACTCCTTTCTCATTCATTGTTGGTCATCATGCCTATCACCCCATAATCTCAATCTTGGATAACTATTAGAGAGGA
This sequence comes from Viscum album, assembly GCA_963277665.1. NCBI lineage: Eukaryota > Viridiplantae > Streptophyta > Magnoliopsida > Santalales > Viscaceae > Viscum > Viscum album. Next base: position 815,682,712 of record OY728158.1, read on the forward strand.
ACTCTGTGTCAGTGTCCCAACTTTTAATCGGTCTAGGACACCATTCCTAGCACCAAGAATTATCAGCCAATTAATCATTCTTTAATTCTCATGATTTTTTCACATTATTTATTTACTAATACAATTTTTATTTAATCATTTCAAAGGCCATTAGTTAAATCAAAAACTAACAAAGAATATAAACCATTAATTAATTCATCAATTAATTAATAAATAAATACCATTTACATTCTATAATTAATTATTCACAATTAATTATCCATTTCAAATCTCAACTTTCCATAATTAATTCTCACAATTAATTATACTTGATCAACATCATGACATATAATTGATTCTCACAATCAATTATCTTTATTCAACATCATGGAACAAAATTAATTCTCTTAATTAATTGACTTTTATATCTAAACATAATTTTATAATTAATTTCCCCCAATTAATTGTTTTATAACTATCTGTTCAATATATAAAAACTGTAACCCGACCAAAAATAAATATTCAAAACAAATGTTAATTTGGAGAACCCCCTTTGTTTGTCCCATGATAAATTATCAATTAACCACCAAGGCATTTCACAAGTCAATTCTATATTCCTAATTACTCCAAATTCGGAAATTAAATTATCAAGAGAATCAAGAAAAATTCATAAACTCATACACATATCATAAATCATGAGTATGCGAGAATGATTTGGACCACCTACCCCAGATTATTGACTGATGTTAGCCCAACTGAAACCCCCAAAATCTGAGCAGCACAACGTCATTGATCAAGCTCCTGATCTAAATCCCTAATACCAAAATAAAAATCCAAGGCATCAAGATCATGAAAATAAAGATCTAGATATAAAATCCTAGATCTAGATCTTAGTTCAAAGGTTTAGATCCAAGAAAATGGTGGATATTCCATGAAAAAATCTATAAAAGGTATGTGAAAGAATGGGAGAATAAATGGGATGAAATTCAGCTACCAGGAGGAGGGAAGAACTTAAATACGAGATTCCAACTCAAAGAAAGGTGTTTGGATCACCATGGAATCTTTAATGAGGCTTTGGAAACACCTAAAATTCACCAAGCCCGAGCCGTGGTAAAAAATATGGAAGTCCCGAGGGTTTGGGTGGTTTTAAAAAGGATTTTTGGAATTAAAAACTACACACACATTATCCTGGGTAGAGTCGCATGGTTTAGAAAACTGTTCCTACCATGTGGAACCCTATGTTCAATTTTGCATGGTTGGCATGGTTTGGCTGCCTGGTTCATCAAATAATTCGCAAACTGTGCGGACCTCTATGTCATGTTTCACACGCTTGGCAAGGTTTGGTCGCACAGTTTGTTTAATGTGAGAAAACCATGAAGAAACCACTGTCCTTTAGTTTTAACTTAAATGTCCACCCAAATTCACCCCAAAGCCACTATTCAATGTAAAAGGTACTTATATGATTCAAAAATTACCTGAAAATGTGCCTGAGATGACTCAAGAAAAAGCCCGGAACTTAGAATCCCCCACCTTATAATAGATCATCCTCGAGCTACACTCCCAAACTTATCTAACACTATGGGAAATATAGATATTTGCGATGGGTCATTTGCGACGGGATCCCGTCGCAAATCGCCTTTTGCGACGGGGCCCCGTCGCAAATCGCCCGTTGAAGAAAAAGCCATCGCAAATAACTTTTTTTTTGAGACTGGCCCATCGCAAAAACACTTATTTGCGATGGGAAATGGTCCCGTCACAAATAGGTTTCTGGTTTTTTTAAAAAAATCTTTTGCGACGTGCCCTTTTCCCATCGCAAATGGTTGCTTCGAAGTAGGTATTTGCGACGGGAATATATTCCCGTCACAAATAATAATAAAAAAATAAAAATAAAAAATAAAAAATTTATTTATTAATATATAAATCAATAAACCTATTTATATTGATAAAAATATAATATTTATTTTTTAAATATGTTTTAGAAAGGAAGAATGAAAATCAAATATGAATGTATAAGATGTTCAGTAAAAGAGGCTTATAAAATAAATTAAAAAATATTTTTAATTAGTAATTATGTAATTTTTATCAATTAATAGTCATTTAATAACTCTTTGAATATAAAAAAAAAATTAAAAAATTAATGAAAGATGGAAAATAAGTTAAAAATGAAACCCAAACTTCAAACGGCCATAACTTTTGATCCGGGACTCCATTTGAGCTCCACAACATACCAAATCGAATCTTGCGATGATCTCTACAGCCCTATGGAGGAGTGAAACCAGTCCAAGGTTTTTTCGAGGCCAAAAAAGGCCCAGAAGGCCTCCAAAGCTGAGTTTTTAGTCGAGGTACCCCGATTTTTCACGGTTAAACAGCTATAACTTCTGCTCCCGATGTCCGATAAACCTCTACCATATATCATATCGAAGATCGTTTCATTTTCTTTGATTTTACTGATTGTGGAGCTGAAACGGACTTCTGGATTAGAAGTTATGGTCGTTTTAACATTCAAACGGCTATAACACCTGATCCGGATGTCCGTTTAGCCTGTACCGCATATCATATCAAAGATCGTTTCATGTTCTTTGATTTTACTGGTTATGGAGTTGAAAAGGACTTACGGAGTAGAAGTTATAGCCGTTTTAACATTCTAGGTGGATTTTCACCCCCTTATTTCTATGTATTCATTCATAACTATACATATATATATGTGTGTGTGTGTGTGTGTGTCTATTGTATATATGTATTTATGTATTTATTTATTTATTCATACATATACATAAAAACCCATATTTTATAAATTTATTTAAAACTAAGCTTATAAATATATATTAATTAATATACAAATAAATATACGAATAAAAACTTATAACTACATATATATATATATAGAATAAATATATATTAATATACGAATAAATATATATATATATATATATTTATATAACCAAATATATGTATATTAATATAAATATATATTAATATACGAATAAATATAACTATATATATATAAATAGATCATTAAATGTATAAAAAAATGAAATGGCTTAGTTGTAAAGGTTAATGCACGCATGGGGGTGGTTTATTCCTATTTATTTTTAATTATTCCTATTTATTATTAATTATTTCTAATTATTATTAATTACTACTAATTACCAATAACTATGAACAATTAATACTAATAATTTAAATTTATTAAATAACAAAACAATATAAATATAATTAAATTACAACTAATTAAAAATAAATAAAAATAATAAAACAATTAAAATTAATATTAAATTAAAAAGAACATAAATACCTTTAAAATTGATCTGAGGTTGATCTCCAATAATTGTTGAAGACATCAATATCAAATCTGGAAATAAAAATTAAACTTAAGAAACTGTGAACTCTAAAAATAGAGTTTTGAGAGAAGTTGAGAATGAATGGAAAAAAACGGGTGGGGGTATTTATAGATTAGCTTATTTGCGACGGGAGTATTTGCGACGGGATACCCGTCGCAAATACTTTAGCCTGCATTTATCACGGTCAACGGTTAAATAGTTATTTGCGATGGGTCCCGTCACAAATAATAACCTGCCGACATACTATTTGCGACGGGGGGTATATTCCCGTCGCAAATAGTTTTTACTGCCGCCGGTTATTTGCGACGGGGGGTATATTCCCATTGCAAATAGTTTTTACCACCGCCGGTTATTTGCGACGGGTGGTTACCACCCGTCGCAAATAACTTTCCCGCTGTTTGGCGCGCTCTGCGCGCCAAGCCTTTTGCGATGGGTGAGATTTCCCCGTCGCAAATAAGTGGTTATTTGCGATGGGAAAATACCCCCGTCGCAAATAACCCGTCGCAAAAACACCTTTTTCCCGTAGTGTAAGACTCTGAGCCACATAGATTGATCCATTTAGCCCACATGTATACTTCCTATTCCCAATTTCCCCCTTGAATATTTTCATGTTTCCATAACAAAATAACTAACAACATGGTCTTTTCCCGTAACACTTTCTCACTGTGACCCAGCACACGTAGTGGATGCCTTCAAAGGATGTATCAGTATCGAGATCAAATTCCTCCTCATCAATCACATGAGAAGGTTTCGGGTGATACCGCAGTAGTTGTGACACATGTATTTCTTTAGGAAAAGTGTTGTATTTCTGTGGAAGTTCTAATCGGTACACCAATGGCTTGATTCTCTCTATCTCCTCAAACGGTCCTATGAACCTAGGCACAAACTTGCCCTGTATCTATATCATGTGGTGTCCCAATCTAGGAAAAACCCATAGGAATACATTATCATCCTTTGTAAAATATAGGGTTCATCCTTTTCTATAATCATACGACTTCTTCCTACTCTGAGTCGTAGACATACATTTTCAAATAAACTACACCTTCTCTAATGTCTCCGGAATGAGACATGGTCCCAACATCTCTAAATCACCCTCCTCTAACCAACATATCAGTGATCTAAAAAGTCATCCATAAAGTGCCTCATATGGTTCCATCTATATAGTTTCCTCAAACTATTGTTATAGGAAAACTCCACTAAATCCAAGTGTTTTTTCCAAGAACCACCAAAGTCAAGCACACATGCTCTCAACATATCCTCTAACACCTATATGGTATGCTCCGACAACCCATCTATCTATAGTTGGAAGACCATACTTAATAGAACCAATGTACCAAGTGCCTTATGTAAGCCCTGCCAGATGGATGAAGTAAAGTAAAAATAGCGATCTGAAACTATAGTCTGTGGCACCCCATGCAAATGAACAATCTATATCACGTCCATTTCTACCAACTAGTCTACTATAAAGGTTTCTTTAATAGGAAATAATTATGCTACCTTTGAATGTCAATCCATAATGACCCCAATAACATCATTCTTCTTAAGTGTAATTTGAAGTCCTACCAGAAAATATATAGTAACATCATCCCACTTCTATTTTAGAATAGGTAATGGATGAAAGAGGCCTCCAGGTCATTGATGCTCTACTTTCACCTACTTACAGGTGCAACATCTTGTTACAAACCCTAATATCTCATTTTTCATTTCTGGCCACCAAATATGTCGGTGAAAGTCACAGTACATTTTTTCACCCCAGGATTTACCACCCACCATGAAGCTTGAAATTCTCACATGACTTCCTCTCGCTTACTCATTGGCACAAAAACCTGATTATTCACAATGTTGATCTCATCCTTGTCTATGTTTCTGTCTAAAGGAGTATCACCATCTTTAAGGATTTTTCTCAAGACTAAACATTCTAGATCATCATATTTCTTTCCCGTAATCCCTCTCAAGAGCATAGACTCCACTACCACAGAAACCAGATTCACCCTCTCTTGACTCTCCTGAAATACCACATGAATTTTGGCTAGGAAAGTCATCATCATCCACTATAAACTCGACTCATATACCAACTAAGACTGAGTTTTTCTACCCAAGGCATCATCCACACTATTCTTCTTCCCAGGTGTATATTCCAATTCCAAATCGAAGGACTTTATATACTATACCCATATTCACTACTGAATATTCATGTTGGGTAGTGAAAAGATATACTTCAAGATTTTTTGATCCGTAAAAAACTATATACTTTTCCCCCAAAAGAAAGTGTCACCATCACCTAATAGTAGAAAGCACTGCTTCCCACTTGAGTTCAAGCGTAGATTAATTCAGTTCACATGGACTCAACTATCGAGACCCATAAGCAATGACATTATCCACATACATCAACACAACTCCTAGTATAAAACCCAAAAGTGTCACAAAACACTATGTACTTCTCACTCGACTTAGTTAAGATCAAAAAATTTTCTGATTTAAAACTCTACTAAAAATCCTAGAAATATTTCTCACATGCTTATGTCCAAACAATCATTATCCCTTTATTTTTCAAACTAGTAAGTAGTGCAAAAAAAATAGGAAATGTCCCGGATGGACCTCCTATAATAACCAGTTAATCCCAAAAAGCATCCATTATTAAAAATATTATTAAGATTCTCTTAATAAATCATTTCATGCACTTTTTATGGGTCCACATCCACACCTTCTTCTGATATGATGTTCCCCAAAAACTGTACCCTTTCAATCCAAAACTATCATTTTGATATCTTGTCAAATAGTCGATGCTCTCTCAGTGTACTTAGGAAGATGTCAAGATGTTTTGAATGATCATTATGAGACTTAGAGTAAACTAAGATTTCTTCCACAAAACACCACTACAAACTGATCAGAGTACGGATGAAATATCATGTTCATCAAGGCCATAAACACTCCTAGAGAATTTTTCATCCAAAACGGCATTAAAAAAAATCATAAAGGTCAAACCTACTCTTGAAAGTATTTCTTGGTATATTAGTGGTCCGAACTCTCACCTAATGATTCCTTGAGATTAGATAGATCTTTGAGAAAACACTAGCAGCCTTAAGCTGGTCAAATAGATCATCGAATCACAGAAGATGATACTGGTTCTTCATAGTCAATTTATTGAATTTCTAATAATCGACACATATGTTTACACTCTCATTGGCCTTATTTAATAAAAAAAATGTGATACCCAAGTCTACGTACTTGAACAGATAAAGAATTTATCCTACAAATCATCCAACTATGTTTTGAGCTCTATAAACTTAGTCAGTGCCATTCTATAACTTGGAATAGATATAGGCTCAGCCCCCAGCATGAGCTCAATAGTGAATTCCACATCTCTCTCAGGTGGAAACCTTGAAAAGTATTTAGGAAATATATCCTAAAATAGTTCTACTTCTGGTATAAGGATATCTTGCATGCCACTCCCATCATCCAGAAAAATACTAGAAACTTGGTCATCAGCTCTCCTAATTGCTGAGTAATTGGCCCAGCTCTTCCTGCATGGATATCCCATTTTACTTGAAGGACATATTTATCATCCTCAAGAGATTAAAAGGTCACTCTACTAGGATAACAATCTATGTGTGATTGGTACATGACTAGCCAGTCTATACCGAATAATCATATCGAAGGCATTCATATCAATGACATAGATATCAAAAAGGAAACGATACTCTCTGATCTCTAGAAAACATCCCTTGCATAAATAAAAATATCCCTAGACTTTTTCATCAATGGTGTAATGATATTCACCACCCATATTATGGAATCCACATCCATGATCAACTAATTAACAAGATTTTTAGATGTAAAGGAATGAGAGTCACCAGTATCAAACAATGTAGTAGCTACAGTAGAAGTAACTAGAATAGTACCTCTCATTGTCGATGGACCAACCTCGTTATCCAAAACTATAGGTTTCACTTCATGTAATTGTCCTACCTCTCTTGCATATGGTGTCTCCTGACTCCCCTGAGTAGCACCACTCTTCAAATATGGGTGATCTCTCCTAAATAATCACGTCCAGTACATCTACCACTGCTACCAGTAGAGCTCCAGCTGCCTGACCTATATGGTGTAGAAGACCCCCTTCCCACACTTGGACTCTAAGTAGCTGCTCCCTCAGCACCAGCCTACCGCTGCTTCCTGCAGAACATCTGTAGGTTTCTCATATTGCCACAAAATTGGAACTCCACTGGTGGTCAAGGACAATGTCTATAATAGTGTCCCTGCCTACCGCACTAGTGGAAAAGCACATAAGAATGATCTGGTGTAATTGTTCCTCCTGACTATCCACCTTGTTTCCACTGTCCTGACTAAGATTTTCATGACTGTACTTCCTGCTCTTAGAAGGCATAATCTATGATCATCCAGCAACATGTCTAGTACTAGAATCCTTTTTCAGGTTCCCCTCTAAAATGAGATTTTGATTTACAACGTCTGAAAATTTATTTATTCTAATGTTATTCACCTGGGACTTAATTTCACACTTATGTCCATCCCGAAATATTTTTTCCGAAGAAGCCTCATTTACCGCCAAAGTAGTAGAAAAACAATGTAAATATGTGAAATGTTCAACATACTCTATTAGGGACATGCTCCTTTGTGTCAAATGTATAAACTCTGATGTCGTATTTTGCATCAGTGTGTCTCAATAGAAGTGCTCTAATAACTTCTCTATAAAGTCTATCAATAACATCTCGTTGGTCTGTCCAGATCATACATGAATTTCCCACCAGTGCTTCACAGAACCTTGCATTATATATATATCCAACATGAACCTCCTCTCAAACAGAGTCTTCAAATTTTCAAGTATTTTTTCAATTGATGCATTCCATAATTCATATCCTTCAAGTCCACCCTCTCCAGTAAAAGTAGGAGGATGCTGTAGTTGAAACACCATTGTCAACTCAGACATGCATTTCAGAACCCTCTGGTTTTCTCTCCATGATTTTCATGAAATAAGAAATGTTCTCTTAAAACTGTTCCACTTATTCCTTAGCATGTACCATTGGTTAATCAAGCTCCCTGTTTGGATGTTTGTTTCTGGACATACCCCTCGATCACTCCATCAACAAGCGTCATGGAGGAAAACTCTTACAAATCCAAACACACATCTCAAGTCTCATAACTCAACCTTATAACATTTACATCATAGTATAACATACAAAACAAGTATCAACCTACCATTTCTCCCTTTTCTCATCACAAGGTCAACACTGAGGCCTTATCACTACCCTTAACCATCCTACTCCTAGGTCTTGGTTAACAAAGGTATATTCATTCTCATTAATTAATTCGTCTATTAATTAATAAAATTATATTAAATTAATTAATTCAATAATTAATTCATTTTTAATTCCCATTTCATCAATCAAGGTTCTCATTAGACACCAATTTATTCTCATTTTTCATCATTATTACAATATCACAAAAAAGAAAAAGAGTTGAAGTTCAACAACTAACCCATAACCCATTTTATCATAAGTTCTTAGAATGATGCATGTTACAAAAACCTCTAGTTCCTAGACCGATGCATGTAGACTCAAATATCGTGCCTCTTTAGGTCGCATATCAAAATAAAACAATTTTCAAAAAAAATGTCACATCACACCACAAGTGCATAACCCAAGGTGAAATAATATCTAACTGTAACAAAAAAATAGCAATACCAACAATCCCAAAATATGTACTCAGACGTTCCCTCGTACATGGGTTTGAAGCTCCCATGCACAAGATCGTTACCAAGCATTGAATCTTCCTAGTCTTCTATATACCTTTCCCACAATAGTAAGAAAAAAGAAGAAGATAGAAAAGAAAACTGCTCAGATACCACATTGTGACATCTTGACCTGGGAGCTAGTGAACGGTTCCCTGATCCAGTTGGAAGCATGCCCTCAATTGTGCCTCCCTTTATGAAAGTGGGTGCCGACAAGAAGTGAGGGTCCAGTAAGTCAGTCATGGGGGGAATATACCCTCTGTTATCAGAATAAAACACCAGTAGAAGAAAATAACATTAACTAATTACAGACGAGTATAAACAACCCAAAAAAATTCATGTCATATTATAACCAAAACACAAAAATATGATACTCAATGAAAAGGTAAACCATGCGATGATAATTAAAATGTAAAGTGTCTATAAGGAAACTAAAATTGAAAGACACAACGATTTGAAATCGGGTCCCGAACCACATTCAGTTCCCTCTCCCATGCTCCAATCCCAAACAAAAACCTATCCCAGGGCCTTTCCCTTATCCTTTCCTACAACAAAAAAGTCTTCTTAGGTTTCAATCAGGCGGCCTGAATAGTGTGTGAGTACAAATCAGTATGCCACACCCAACAGTGTCTAAAATGAGTCCAGTAAAAAGATAGTGCATGTAGTTTTATGGGGAAATAAATGCAATGTATAATTTAAATAGTTATCACATTGTCATTTATTCTTTAATCAAGACATTAAGCATATTTTCATACATGTTTCTCATTTGAATCGTTATTCATTATCATAAATCATTTGGGTAGGTTCTCATGCCTAGCACTCCAATTATTAGTTGAATCATCATTCCTTATTATCATTAATCATTTGTTATAAGTCATCATGCCTAACACCACAATTCTCATTAAGTGTATGTCATCATGCCTAGAACTCCTTTTCTCATTCAGTGTAGTTTGTCATGCCTATTACCCCATAATCTCAAGCTTCCATAACTATTGTGGAGGAACTCCATGTCCATGTTCCATCTTCTAATCGGTCTATGATGCCAGGCCTAGCACCACAAATTCTCATCCATTTAATAATTATTTAATTCTCAATAATTTTCCACATTATTCATTTACTAATCCAATGAATAGTTAAACCATTCAAAACCATTAGTTAAATCAATTATTAACTACGTACATAACCCATTAATTAATTAATATTTTAATTAATCAATCGATGCCATTCAAATTCCACAATTAATTCATTACAATTAATTATCCATTTCGAATATCAAATTTCCCTAATTAATTCTCACAATTAATTATCATTGATCAACATAATGACATATAATTATTTCTCATAATAAATTATCTTTAATCAACATCATGGTACATAATTAATTCTCTCAATTAATTATCTTTCATATCCAAACACAATGCCTTAATTAATTTCTCCTAGTTAATTATCTTATTACTATCAATTCAATATCTAAAGACAATATCTCGACCCAAAATCAATGTTCAAAACAAATGTCAATTTGGGAAACATCCTTCATTTGTTCCGTGTCCAATTATCAATTAACCACCAAGGAAATTCACAAGTCACTTCTATATTCCTAATTACTCCAAATTAGGCAATTCAATTTTTAAGGGAATATAGAAAAATTCATATAAAAATACAATTATCATAAATTCTGACAATGGGAGTTCGATTTATACCAACTAACTAGCTTTATTGATAGAAGTTATCCCAACAGAAATCCACAAAATCCAATTAGCACAATGTCGTCAATTTAGCTCCAGATCAAAATCCCTAAAACCAAAATTAAGATCCACGTCATCAAGATCTTAAAAATATAGATCTAGATCTAAAATAAAATATCTAGATATTAATTTATAGGTTTAGATCCATGAAAATGGTTGATATATTCCATGAAAATATTTAGAAAAGATATGAGAAATAATGGGAGAAGCAAAGGGATGAAATTTAATTACTAGGATGGGAGTGTATTTTCAATCTTGGATTTCAATCTCGAAGAATGGTGTACGAGTCACCTTGGAATATCTCTGAGAGGCTTTCAAAAAACCTATAATTGATAATTTCCGAGCTGTGGTAAAAAATATGGTAGTCTCGTGGCTTCGGGTGGTTTTAAAAATGATTTTTTGAAATAAAAACTACATGCATAGTTTCCTGGACAGAGGTGAATGATTAAGCAAATAGTGTGCCAACCATGTGGACCCCTCTATCCAATTTTGTATGGGTAGCACAGTTTGGTCACAGGGTTTTTCATATTGTGTGAAAATCGGGCGGACCTCTCTGTCCAGTTTCGCACACTTGACATGGTTTGGTCGCACAGTTGGTTAAACTGTGTGTAGCCCACTGTCCTTTGTTTTCCTTAAAAGTTCACCCAAAATCACCAAAATCCACTACCCTAAGTTAAAGGTACATAAAAGCTTCAAAACATACATAAAAACACACATGAGATGACTCCAGAAAATGCAGGGATGTTACATACCATATCCAAGTTGTTAACCACAGATCGTGATATATATATCAATAAATCTCATTTCCATTTATCAAACTAAAATATAAAATTAATTTTATAACAAAATCAGTATTTTATAATAATAATAAAAACATTTATAAATTATAGAACCTATTTTAGGAGTCTGTTTGATAATGAAGTTACCTAAAAATAATTTTTATTACAGTTAACAAAAATATGTAACTAACAAATATATATTGTATAAAATTAACACATTATTATTTATTATCATTTTTATCATCATATTAATCTTTATTTTTATCTTCATTAGTTTCAATGCCTTCATCTTCCTCCACATCTACATTAATTTCAATAGGAGATTCAATTTTATTATCCCTTATAATTTTAAAGTTATTGGTTACATCATCAACATTATAAACACCTTCATCCCTTAACTATAGGGTGTCATAATTGATATATGTATCTCTCAAAGTAAGAGATATATTCGGTAATGTTTGTTGAGAAAGTTTTGCATCATGCACAACAATATAACAAAATTCATTTTCCATTAACTAATTTTCATGAGGTTTCATTTTAATTACACTCCAACATTCGATTAAATCCCTCAAAACAACATAGTAATTTTCATAATAAATATCATGTTCCTGATATTCCAACAAAAATGGATTATTTACAACTATATTACTTTTATATTTAAAATCAATAATATCCTTTCAAGGATGGACAAGGAAACCCTCGATGAGTATAAAATAAATAAAATTTTACCATTGTTATGTAATTATACCCCTTTATAACATAACTTGTTAAAAATTAAATTTTTATCGTCCAATACTATTATGGAAAAGTGAGAAACCAAAAGTCAAGAACAAAAGAAGAAAACCAAATCAATAAAAAATGGTTTCAGCCCAACTGCTTTAAACTCCCTAAATATTTTCTTAAAGATAGTGTTTACCTGGGTTTCTGGATTGTCAATCAGAAGATCATCAATTCTAAACAACAATTTTCCCCAAGATTGAATGTACTCCTACGAACTGATCTTCCCAATGTTGAATCCTCTTAATAAAATCAATTATTTATTATCAATTCAATTGTCATGCTCCTCAATAAGGTTTACCCTTAGTTCCCTTCCCGTCATTATTTCAGCCTCCTCTTCAGATGCATTAAATTTGTAAATTGTTTCAACAAGAACCTCCACTGAATCCATAAGCAATTCCTATTTTTTATCACACAATCCATCAGGCCCCTGATGTTGGAAATCCGACTTGTCACTGGTCATCTACTTGTCCTTCAACGTCTTCATGGATTCAGTCTCAATTGGAAGTGGTAAATAAGATTATTCCTTCCTCTTTTTACGGTTACCCCTCCATCCTTTTCACCTCCTCATATTTGGATACTAAATGCCCTGAATCACATCCACTAAGCCACCTACATATTGGATGTAATCTACATCACTAGTTTCATTCTCATGGACCAACTACTTATCCACAGAAGAGATAACCATGTCTTTTTTAGTGTCATGGAATGGATTGGACAAGAAACCAAACTTATTTATCATCATAAGACTTGACATCTCTCTAGTGCATGTCCTAAGAAAGTCCTTTCCCCCTTCACCTTGTTCCGAATCATTTCAACCTATAGGAAAAGGTGATGTGGGTTCCTTATGGGTCTCTTCTTGGTCCCTAACATTACTGTCATTCCCTAATCTCACCACCTCATCATAGTAACTACCCAATTAATTCTTGTGACCTTCCTCCTACATATTTTTTATATACTCATTAACACCACTAGATAACTCAACCTTTAAACTCTCTATTAGTGGAGTTTTCATAGTGGATTGGGCAGCACCCAACTCTTTTTTTTCCATATGTGGGTGTACGAAACTAAAATCCATTAACCACAAAAAAATATAAGATTTGATCAATTTTGATGATGGATAACACAATAAACATAATAGGATATCAATTTTATTTTCATGTTCTGATACATGTATAAATAACAAATTAGATCATATAAAATAAAAAATGATTCCACATGATTATTCATACAAAAATTAATTTACCAATCTATTAGTCCAAAAGGAAAATTTATTTTATCGATTTTCTTCAATAATAGATTGGTAATTTATGTGAATTTAATTTTGATATTTTCTTAATATAATCTATATAATCTATAAAATAAATATATATTTCAAATAAATTTGAAATTAAATGTAATACATACTCCACAAATTGTTCCATTTATTCACAGTTGAGTTTAACATATGTATGGGATATGTGTAGTTCATAATCATAAATTAATTATTCATGATTACAAAAAAAATAATGTATGGGATGACTAAATATTGAAAATTTATGGTTTCTGATATCATATTAATTTCCCTAAATGTGATCTATTTGATTATGTTTTAATGGATACTCAGATAGAAAATAATAAGAGTAGAAATTTGATATTTCATCCTGTAAGTAAGTTTTAGAAATTGATGACTGAACCAATACTTTATTATGTTCATTATTCTATGAATTTCTGATACTTATCTTGAATGGGTAAATCTATCGAATAATTTTTATCCCACCACATTAAGAATCATACAGAAAATTTATTATTTAAAGTTCCAGTTAGTCAATTAATGTTTGTGGAATTATTCTTACTAATTTATATGAATTTAGAAAAAAAGATTTTTATAGCATACTCATTGCAACAAAGTATATTGTTTCAATAAAAATATCTTGGAATAATTATGATATTTCAAAAAACACATTAAATAAAAAATAATTCAACAACCCTCTGAGGCCAATAAAGAGAAATATTTCCATTATGACCCAAAATTCATTACTATTTAACCTGGTAATATGAATATTTTAGATTTTATGAGATAAATTAGAATCATAGCCATCTGTTAACATCAAATATATAATCCAGTCACATAATAATAAACAATCATACTTATAAAGTGTATATTTTTATTTTGGATTCATTATATTTCAGGAACATTCATTTTCAAATAACTCAAGATGGGGATGTCTTTAAATATAGTAAAGTTATAATCATGATTCTGAAGTATCTTTTGTCATTCTATGTGTGTCTAGAAAAGTATAAAATATATTATCAATAGAGTTATTTTTAATATTAATTATATCTAACACATGAAAAATCACCATATCACACTAGTATGACTACTACCAAAAAGAATATTTATATATCCAATAATGATCCCTTTCAAATACTCTGATATTGTTTTGTCTTAGATTTTGTCTTGAAGTAATAATAAGTAATTATTAAACAATATCTTTTATGTGCAAATATGGTATGACTATTAGAGGTTTATCTCTTCCAATTATACCTTTTTCAATATAGTTTTTATTCCATCGGAATAAGAAATCTATGGGAATAAATCTCTAATTAATTTCAAAAAATAGGTCATTCTTCCATTAACATGCATAAATGAATTACGTTCATCTATTTGATATGAAAAAGAGTTTGGACCATGGTAATCCAACCTAATAACATATAATAATCTTTAAAGTCACTAATTTTCCACATTAATGAAGTATTATGTATAAAATTATTATTTTTCACCACATCATATGTACGTACATAATTGTTAAATAAAACAATTAAATCAGAAATTAGTGTCTTCAGAAAAATAAAATTATTATTATTTTAATTTCTTTTAATTAATAATTCAATATATATATGTGTGTGTGGTTCTATCATTAAAACATAAATAAGTATGTTTTATGGAGAAATGAAAACATGAGAAATAGAATACATACACCCAAAATCAATAAATTTATAGTGAAAATCAGTAAAAATACCCAAATATATGCAATAAGGTTCTAAAGAAAAATATGGATTCACTTGGACAAACTATTTCTATAAACAGCCATCATAAGAATGTCTTATGTTTTACCAAGAACAAACACATGACTTATGACATGTCATCAATTCTATGAAACTCATATATTTATTACACATTAATTTATTACTCATTATATAAAATCAGACATTGAATAACCCATATGATTGAGAATCCGATTTTAGTTTTGAATTTTGTACAAATCAAAACAACTTTTTACATGGATAAAACAATATTAGTTAAAACTTCCTTAACATGATTCTAATATTACACTACTCATTTATAATTTAACTAGATAACCTAGGGACATACATATGAAATGGGTAAGTTATAAAGCCTAGTAAAGAAATAAAAAATAATGGAATAGTGTAAAGAAATAAATTTCAGGAAAGAGTAATAACAATGTAATATAAGAGGTGAGAATAATAATCATTAACAATGAGGCCTAGTATAACATGATGGCATAGAGTTATCATGGGAATGTGAAAAAAACATTAAACCTTACATTATATACATAAATTAAGGATAAAACCGAAGACATCATAACATAATGTTATTAGGATAAGAACCCATGAACCATACTAGAAATCTAATGATATTAAACATTACTTAATTCATTGGAGTGCTATCTGGGTGAACCCATCATAATCATATCATGTACTTGTTTAAATGTGTGACATAGAACATATATCATAAGAACATACATCATCACATTTAATAACATAATTAAGGATTTTTTGTTACAAACATGGAAGTCCCTAAACAATTAAGTGTAGTTACAACTACATTAATACCATTGAGTGAAAAATGGTATAGGTATAGAGATCAAAAATGATTGTAATAGAAAATCACTGGAAAATTGCAACAACATAACTATGGGACATAAAGGATTATTCGAGGGATTAATGGGATTGAAAGGGGTATATCACTATATGTCCATAATAATTGTAGTAATCGGGATATTTAAGGAAAAAATCCAACATGTAAAATTGGTAATTAAATGGAATAAGAAAAAAATTATAATTGAATAATAGCTTGGCATGAAAACATGAAGTTCAATTTTGGCAACATAATGAAAGTACAAAAAGATTAATATACTTGTTTAATAATAGATAAATGTGTCTATCATCATTTGAATATAAACATTTACATTATGTTGGTTATGAAAAAACATTGCCCTATAATATTAATTGTAATTCATAGGCATAATATATAGAAGGTGCTTGAATGGAAAAGTAAAGATACGTCCCTTACCTTAAATATTTTCTTCTTAAAACATGATGGTATAAAATTAACACCATAAGAAAACCTTGGAGGGACTATTTATGAGGTAAATTTCTATAAATTTTTCCCTTATTAATTTGGAGTGTAAAGGGATGGCTAATGGGTGTTAATAATATGTTAGGGGGTGGTTTTTAAAGGATTAAATATTTATTATTTTATCATAAAAGTGAACCACTTGTGGATGAATTGAATTAAAACCAATTTTCTAGATAAATTTTTTAAATTTACAATTCAATAAAAATTTTATATAATATTTTTATAGTCTCCGAAATTAATAAAATTTGGATTATATCATTAAATAATCTTGATGATTAATTAAATGAATCGATGTTACGATAAATAATAATGGCCAACTTTTTTGTTGAATAATTATCATAATGGTGATCAACTATAATATTTGATAAGAATAACATATGATGATCATATTTTCATATAAATACACCATCATTCTTACTCTTCTTCATTCACTTCCATTCAAATCAATGTTCAAAATCATTTCCAAAATGAATGTTGTATTATTAACTCTATGTTCCTCTATTACTGTGATGTTCGTAGGTGAAATGATTTTGGGGGGATTTAAGAAGCCCTAATTTTTATATTTAACTTTATTTATCCTCTGTTTTCTACCCATTATAATATTATGTATGATATTGGCAATTTATTTAGAATGAATGAAAAATTCATAAATAATGAATTAATGTGTTTGTAATTTCTAGTAATTTTTTTATTTGTTTATTGTACCAATTTATACTAATTCATAACAATTCATGTTGACCAAGGTTTATAATAAAAATAATCCTTATATGTGGTAATATTTTAAAACATTATAAAATTTAGAGATCGGTAATAGGTCTATTATTTAAATAAGAACAATTATCAGGCCATTACATTCTATCCCTTAGAGAAAATATTTCATCGAAATTATTATTATTTTTTATACAAGATAAGACTCAATACATAACATTAAAATATTTATTATTGGGGTTATTATTCACTTCAATGAGGTCATTAATTTTTTCTATTGGTGTTTCCTTTAAGGAGATATGGTTTATGCATCACAATAATACCTCAGAGTATTTTCAAACCCATCTACTTACATCATCCAAATGAAACTCATGTATCATGGATTGCATTGATGGAAGCAGAGATATGTTATTGAAAATGTATTCTTAATATATAATTTTATAAAAACTTATTCATCATTTTTTTATAAAACAACATTTCTAGTACATCTTAAAATAATTTAAAAAATGGGGTTTCCTAAATCAATTTTGATATTTTTTACAAATACTGAAATATATAATTATAATCATATAAGCTTCTTGGAGTTCACACTATTCTATATAATCTATAAATTCATTAATTTCATTCATCATTTTATATAATTAAATGAATTTCAAAAACTATGTTGGTACTTCCCATACATAGAATTATGGTAATGTAGAAAATTAAATAATTTCCAATATATGATATTTGATCCTCAAAATAATTGGGGGATGGTAAAGGTATTAGATTCCTTATAAATATTATTCATATAAATTAGATATTTGAAAATGTTTGGAAGTAATATATTAATGAATCCAAGATAATCATTACAATTACGTCTTCTAAAATGAGAGATGAGTTATTTTTGATATTCATCTATCCATCATGGGAATAAAACTTTATTATATTTTTAAAATATATAATTAGAACCTTAAATGAACTAACAAACACCTAATTATAAAGAAATAATATTCCTTTTATTTCTAGAATCCAAATAATACCAATATAGCTAATTTTGAGTGATAATCCTTATATTAATATAATATAATATACAAATTTGAAATAATCCATATTATGAATGTCTAAGGTGCCCAAATTTTGACTAGTCAACATCTATGTCAAACTATATCACCCTTGGATCAATATAGATTTATTTAAGATGCAATATATCATACTATTAACCCAATTACATGAATTACTATCCCAAAATTATAATGAATTTTTTTTAATATCATTAAAATATATGATCTATAAATTTATAAAAATTTTTATCTATAAAATAACACATCATTTAACAAGTTCCTTGAATTATGAATCTGTATTTTTTTTAATATAAGTTTTACATGATCTATTGTTTAACATAAATAATTATGTGACTTTTGTTTCTCATAATAATGTATAGTAGTGAGCTTGTGAATTTACCAAATTACAAACCCAGGTAGAGTCAAACTATGTGTGCAGTAAGGCTCATTGTAATTCTCTAGTTCAAGATTGAGTTGAGCTCATTACGGTGCTTTTATGGCCCTTACCACTATGTACATTTGTGTTAGATCCACATAAACCTATAATATCTAAAGAGGGATGTATATTCATGGAATCCACATACATTATACATTTAAAAAATTATGGATGTCTTATTTTTTCAGAATTATCCCCCAAAATTTCACTTTTTTTTCTAATACTAATTCTAAAAACAACTAGACATTCCTTTGTTAGAAACTGTGACAAACCATAGCATTATAACACATCAGTTCATGATTTATATAAATAATAAAACATAGTACAACCCAAAAGATCAAGAATCATATTTTCTTCAGTAATTTGGTACAAATAATGACAACTAATTAAATTTATAAATCCAAAATATTAAAAACACCCTTAAGATGCTTCTAATAATCCACTGCACATTTAAAACTACACTTGATAACTTTGGGACATTCCTAAGAATGTGGTGTGCTATAAAGCCAATTTATGGAATTAAAAAAATAATGGAATAGGTTTAATGAATACATGTGTGGAAGGATTCATAAAACTGTATTATAAGTGGTGATAATCATACTCATGAATAATGAGTCTCGGTATAACATGATAGCATAATGGTAACATGGGAATGTTGAAACAATATTAAATATGAAATTATAAGCATAAGTTAATGATAAATGCCAAAAAATAACAATATATTGTTCTTATCATATAATACCATGAACTATAAATATAATATCAATAGATAAAAACATTATCCAATGAAATGGAGTGTTATCTGTGTGAACTGATCATAATCACATCAGGTACATGCATAAGTGTTCACACGGATCATATAAGAAAAGAACAGATCACATCTCATTTAATCCCATGAATAAGTATTATGGGTTACATCAATAGAAGAAATAAATAAATTATGTATAGTTTCAACAATGTGAAAACCATTGAGTGAAAATGGGTTTGAGTATACAGTTCAAAAATGTTTGGCATGGAAAATCATCAGACAATTTCGACAGTATAACGGGGGAATAAAAAAGTTTACAGTAGGTCTTAATGAGAGTGTATGGGGTCTATAATCACATGGTAATAGTAATTGATGTAATAGGGATATTTTAGAATATAATACAACATTATAAAATTGGTAATTAAAAGTCATAAGTGACAAATGGTTCTTGAATAATAGCTTGGCATTAGTAAATTGCAGTAAACTTTACACTGCATAACAACATCACATAAAGATTTAAATAATTTTATAATGAGAGAAAAATGGGTCTATAAAAATATTTGAAAAAAATAAAGTATGAGTTATTTGAAAAAATATATCCCAATAATAGTAATTTTAATTCAAATGTAGAAGATAAAGAATGTGCTTGAAAGGAAAAGATGGGAAAGAGGCCCCTCACCTTGAAGATTTTCTTCCCAAAACATAAGGGTGGAACCATAACACCTTGAAGGAACCATAGAAGGGGTATTTTGTTGGGAAAATGAGTAAAAAATCATGGAATATGAATTTTTATAAGATATGGAGAGGTGATTTTTGGTACTTATACATGATAAGGGGTGGGTTTTAATGATTTAAATGTAGATTATTTTATCATAAAATCCAACCACATTGGTTTAAGTTGAATTCCAAAAAAATTTTATACAATTAATGAGTGGGATAATTTTTTTATACTTTTAATTAATTCCAAGAAAAAAATTAACCTTCAATATATCCCATTAATTGTGTAGAATCCAAAAACAATATTTCATAAATCTAATTTTTGGTTTTTTTAAAAATAAAGTATAAATTTATAAATTAATATTTATATTTATGAATTAATTTTTATAGTAATTTAAATAAAATTTTTATTTATAATTTTTTTTCTTAAAACCATTAATCATTCTGAAATAATAAGGATTTTATAAAATCGTAGTGCTGGTAAAGCACCAATTTTTAACTTTTTCACTAGAAATCAAATATGTCAAAAAATTCTCCAAAAAACTATATAAGCTAGATTTTACATATTTATTCTAAAATGCATTTTATTTGATAAAAATAACTTAATAAAATTTATAATTTTAATTTTTAAATAAATTATCATATTAATGAAAATTAACAACATAATAGTGAAGTCAACATATCATTATATAAATTACATTGGGATTCATTAAAATATATTATCAATTAAAATACATTCTATAAGATTATTTAATGAAATAAAAAATTTATTTTAAGATTTCAAATAAATAAAATTTTAATATAATAATCCTATATTCTTTTAAAATAAAATAATTTTCATTGTATCATCAAATAATCTCAATAATCATTTAAATGCATCTACATAACCAACAAAAATAATGAACAACTATTGTACTGAATAATTGAAATAATGTTGATAAAATATATTAGATGAAAAAATAAGGGATGATAATCACAATTCTATATAAATACACCATCATTCTTACTCTTCATTATTAACTTTGATTCAAATAATGGTTCAAAATCATTTTGAAAATGAATATTTTATTACTATCTTTTTGTACCTCTATTATAGTGATGTCTGTTGGTGCAATGATTCTATGGGATTGAAGCATTCCATATTTTTATATTTGACAATATTTGCCCCCTATTTATCTCCCCATTTTAGTATTTGGTATCATATAAGGTATTTTTTAAAATAAATGTGACACTGTTAAACTATAAAATAGTGTATTGTAGGATTCTAACATTTGTTTTCAATACTGTTAGTATTCATATTTGTGCTATTTTATAACAAAACATTATGTTCAATGTTCTTATGCAAAAAATTTCTTCTATATTTAACTATAATAAAACATTATATAAGCTAAAGATATGCAAGATGCCCATTTTTTTAATTAAGAACTTTTTTTTGCAAATGAAGCTATTTTGTGATACATAAATAGATGATATAGTTTGGATGTAATTAGAACATAATTAAGTTGTTTAATAATATAAATTATGTGTTATCCTAGTTGTAACTATTCATACCATAATTTTCCAATTGTTGGACAATTAACAAAAGACACATATTTAATATAATAGAATATTTAGTCATTTCAACATGCATGGATCTTATGGTAACTAAGATCCAAATTATAATAAAACCTTTTTACTTTCATTTAAAATTTTAGGAAATGTATTCCCTTCAGGCTATAATGATTTGAAAAAATAAAGTAATATATCTAAAAGACTATTTCAAATTCCAAAGAATGATTTTAATAGCCAAAAAATTCTATCTTATTGAAATTTTATTATCATTCACCAGGGATATAACACCACCTTAGTAGATTTCAAAAAATCATAAAATAGATATTACTCCAATTTAGTATACAAATTGTCCTTATGAGTTTCAATTATTTGGAGAGACAGAGTAGTAGTATCATGTACAAAATTTTGAAATTTTGATGGTAATGGAACTAAAAAAATTATATTTCCTTCTAAATATTATTCAACATGTTAATACTGAAATACTTAATAACACTGAAATGAAAACATAATAAATTAAGCTCAACATTGTAAAATGTTTCATATTTTTTGAGATAACACATCTTAAATGGGAACTTAATTATTCATTCTCAACAAATCTGGTAATAAAAATGATAACAATTGTAATTCCATGATATTTTAGTTTAAAATTTCATTAAAAATAACACTGTGTTTGATAGAATACACCACACATAACCTTGGGGATAAATGAATAATGAAACAATATTTTAATATGATGGTTATAACCTAACAGTTGGGTTGGGAGTTATGAATAGAAATAATTAAAATATGAAATATATTCAATATAATTATTACTTAATAAAAATAATGAATTCAATCATCAATTTTAAAATTCATCTAATTATTGTAAATAGGTAAAAAATTTGATTAAATTTTTTTATTTAAAAATATATTTCTTTTAAAAAATATTTTTTATGAATTTTATGTAACACCATGATATTTTTGGAATTTTTTTCATATTATTTTTAATCTTTTTAGTATTATTTATTTCACATACAACTAAATATTTCTTGTGTTATATAAAAGAAAAAAATTTGGAATTTCTTTCACACAACACTGATTTAAGATTTCAATACATGCAACAATTAGAATATCATATGGTACACAAAACACTATTTATTTTCATTTGTTAAATAAAATGTTGATTTTCTTTGATAGATCTCATTATATGAAAGTCCTATATTTACCAAACTACAATATACTATTAATATTGTTATTAAAATATTATTATAGTTACCAATAAGAAATTGGTGTGGAAGTTACGATTAAGATTAACTAAAATATTAATATATGGTTTACACTTGTATATAAAATATAACATTTTTTATCAATTAGTTAGAAATTTTGGTAATAACAAATTGAGAATAAAGAATTTTCTTTTCTTTGAAAACTATTTTTCTATGTACAAATGATATTTTATCTCAATGAATTAGAAACAATAACTATGAATATTTTTAATTTATATATTATATGTTCAATCAAATATTTTTTAAATGCATAGAATATATTTTTTATGTGTAATATTAGAATAAATCAAATTTCATGATTAAAAAGAACTATTTTTATAAAATATAATTTTACAGCCTTTTAATGGTCTACCTATTTTAAATCTAATTTATGGAACTTTTATAATTTTTTTTTGAATAATAGACTTTAAATTTTGAAATTTGATATCATATATTACTTTGGGTGATTTTTTTTGTATTTTTCCGAGATGTTTAATTTTTGAATGAATAGTAAATAACAGAACATTTTAATTGCAAACTGCCTTTAAATCTAATTTATTAAAATATTCAAATTATATTGTAATTTTATTTTAAATTTTAATTAGAATAATAATAAATAAATTAATCTATTTAATTCATTAAAAACAATTTCATATTGAAATTTTATATAAAAACATTTCAATAATTTGAATTTTTCAATTTAAAAACCCATTTTCACAACACATTTGAATGATTAAATTTATATTAATTTACGCTAATTATTCATTTAGAATGTAGAAAAAATGATTCCATATTATCAATAATCGTATTTTATAATATATAATAAGTTCAAATTAATTTCTTCCAAAACTAATAATGAAATTAATTAAAATTAATTATGGTAAATACATTAAAAAAGATTACTTTGTGGTTAAACATTAAACATAAAGTGTGAAAATGGCCTTAAACTTGTCCAAAATTAATATTCTAGATATATTTCCCCCATATACTCTCTTAGGTAAAATATAGTCCTTTATTGAAGGCACATGATGTAAGATAGACCTATCAATTGTGTTTACCTTTTTATATTTACAAGAATTCCACTCCTCTTGCACTATAAAAAGGCGACTCACCCCCCTCAATTCTTCACACCTCTAACAGAAATTGGAATAGAAATACCAGTCCAAATTATCCTCCAATATTCAGTAACTTAATTATATAATATTTAATTTGGTTCAAAGGAAATCTAAGGAATCCCTCCGGGGAAAACCAAAAGGAGTTACCCAGACAAGAGGTAACATCCTACCACAAGAAATTTTGTTTTATTTCATTATCCACCCCCTATATTATTATGAACATAATATTATATAAAACCCAAGTGTCCTAAATTTATTTATATGTTTTTAGGTTATTTTTATGACCAACAATCACATACACTTCCATCAAATGGGATACACAATCATTGTTTGTGTGTATGGTGGACTACCTCCTCACAAACCGCAATCATTTGTTCTCCCATTGCCACCTTTCAAGGTTGGGAAGACTGATATAATATCTATTTTTATATAATATATTGTTTTATGATGTTTTTATTCTTATATAGTTATTATATAACAAATAAATTCACTCTTTCAATTTTTTGAAAATATGATAACTTCGTTTGTAGACGTGCGGACTACAGCCTCCTCAACAAGAGTTGTTTCGTACACACATTATATCAACTGAATTAAAAATAGGTTTAGTATATTTATATGATATATATTAAATAATAATTATAATTTAATGATAATATATATATATCATTTACATTCTTTCTATCAATACGATATGAAAACTGAAACAACATCCATGCATGTGTATGGTCTATCGCCTCCATAAACAATGTATTCTAGTTCGTATTTATATTATTTATATGATATTATAAATACTTATATAAATAATATATATTATATTTATATAATTTTTTACATTATTTAAATAATTGTATCATGATATACGTTAGAGGATCAAGAATAACTTGTCAAAAAAATGAAAACCAAATCAATTATTAACGGAAAAGTATCATTAATAAGAAATTGTTAATAAATATGTAATGTATTTTTATAATAAAATCATATATGGTATGATATAAAATAATATTTCAATTTTATATATTTATAATAATCATATATTTATTACAACAGATATTTGAACATGTATAAATAAATTCAAAGCATAAGGTATGGGTTTTTTTTATCTCACTTTTATTTCTATGAGATATATGATAAATTCACCACTTATTGTTATTGTGTTGAGAATATACTTAACTAATAAGTTTTATATAATTAATTTACTTTAATTAATGATATTAAAAGTTTCAATTAATTTTATTATTTCATGTATCTCATGATTTAAAAGTTACTCAAGTGGTAAGGGGATTTCTAGTCTAACATTTATTTATGGGATACTTATTCCTTATTCACCCTTAATTTCTTCTATTTGGTGTATGTAATTACAATTAATTTATTCTATTATTATTATCCTTAAATTTATCGTAATTTATATATCCATTTTATGATCATTCTTTTAGGGGTTTCATGGTTTGAAATGTACCAAATCGGTAAATTATTTTTGTATCAATTTTCCTTCTTTCAAACATATGTCACTGCATGCACGTATATACTTTTACATGGTGTATATAATTCCCCTATTAACGTCCTATATCATGTATTTATTATTTTAATGATATTATATATTCCATGTAATGTTATTCTATCATGTTTATTCAGCTTCAATGTTACCAATGTTGTAAGAGATTATTTCTACAATCTCATCTTTTATCGAGATTGGTAATTATTATGCTTCTATTGATGAAATAGTATGATCCATCTCTAAATAATTATCATGGATTTTATTATCAAATAGTTATTTATTATATATTCATGTAATATTACCATTTTCCCACTATTTATTACTTATGTTCACAAAGAAATATTTTTTTTAAAATATGACTTTATTTCTATTTACCGTTGGAAATATATCTTCCCCCAAAACCATATTTTCTAAAAACAAATTCAAGAATATTTTATAATATTTTTTAAAATCTATTTTTACCCATGTATAATCTTTTTAATAAAAATATTTAAGATGAATCTCAATTTTTTCAATCAAGGAACATTTCTAAACATTTCATTGTGAAAAACGAATGTTCTATATGTATGGATTTACACAGTTTAATGACCATAATTTCCTTTAATATTAAATTTAATTTTTAAAAAGTTATTTTTAAATAATAATTTTTCAAAATATTCTTTAAATTATTTCTTTTAATTTTGTTTTTACAAAAAAATCTTTTAAGAAATCTTTTATGTTTAAAAAGTGTTTAAAAATATTTTCAATGCTTTCGTTATAATTATAAAAGGTAATTTTCAAAGAGGAAGGTTTTCAATCAAAATATGATTTAAAATCCTTTTTTCAAAAAGGAGAGAATATTTTCATAGGAAATGTTTTAAATGAGTTTTTATTGATTCATTTTTAAGTTTTTCGACGTATTTTTAATGAATAGTATATTGAAAATGTCTTATGTTTTAAAGAGTAATTTTCAATGAAAGATTGTTTTCCTTAAGTATTTTTCAATGTGATATTTCAAAATCCGTCCCCATATCAGGATACATCCTTTGAAATAGTTTATTGTTTACTAAATATTAGATATAAGTAAACTATTATTATTATTTCTTTCAATTGTTTATATTTATGAGGATAAGTGGTTTATAAAACCCGTTTCCCTTCCAAGGGTTATACAATAAGGAAACACACTTCCTTTCATGGGATATTTTATGGTAAGGTTATTAAGAAATATACATATCTTCTATAGATTATAATATGGAGGAATGTCTATGATATCCACTTCATTTCATGGGTTATGATATGATGTTTATGAAAAACGTCTATTTTTATAGTCAATGGTATAGTTAGTGTTTTATAATATTGTTGAACCTGTATATATGATTTCATTACTAAAGGGTGGGACATATATTTCACTCCAATGCATTGGGTAAGGATTTATATTTGATTATAAAAATGGTAAACAATTTGATAGGCTTGATCCATAATGGGAAATATGTGTATCCTAATCCAAAATGGGAATCAGTTGTGTTATGTTCCACAGTGGGAAACAATTATACCTTGATCCAAAACAAAAAATAGGTGTTTCCTAATCCACAATGGGAAATAGGTGTGTCTTGATCGAAAATGAGAAACAGGTGTTCCCTAATATACTATTTTAATGATCTTTTTATTTAGACTTAAAACATGAAATGGTTTTCTAGTCATGATGGTACCACACATATATAACATGAGATTATGATTCATGTTTGATTTATGATTATTTTTTACCCTTATGATTCATATATTACGAATATCCAATATTCATTCCATGAATCATGTGTATGATCTTTGATATGTGAGGTATGATCTTAAAATGTTTTTCTCATGTTCTATTACACTTATTCTCATGTTATTCTTATTTATCTCTTTTATTAACTATTACTCAGCTTTCGACCCCACCCATTCTTTTGTTTCCTTTCCTCATCTTATGAAAAAATGTTTTAAGTTGGATTGATATATAATTATATCTTTGAAAGAAACATTTATGATATTTCAAAAATATAGAATTCTATTTCTCTCTGGTTCCAAATACTAAAAACTATTATAGTCCTCGAGAATACACTCTTGTAATATGTTTAATGTTTGTCTAAAATGATTTAATATCCATGTATGCTAAGCTCAGGTCAATATATTTTTTTATACAGATAATTATAATAAATATAATATAATTTTATAAAATTTATATAAAAAACTAAAATTTGGAAATCAACTCATCAAAACAATAATATGGGAAATTTTGGTAATTTTTCTAAAATGTTTCATTTTTGGGTAAAGAGTGAAAAATATTAATTTAGGAAAACAATAATTTATTTTCATTATATAAGATAATTTAAAACTCACTTTAAATTTAAAACTTGGTTTTAATCTAGTATAAGATCCATTTGATTTTACATAGTCAAATTAATTCCATGGTAATCAGTATTTTATTTGATTTTGGTATTACATCATTTTTATACTAAAAATAAATTTTTTTAGAAACCAATATTCATTTTTTGAATATATATATTAAAATCAATATCCTCTATTTGAAAGAATTTAATTTTGAAATATTGATTTCATATTTTTAATCAGTATGTTAAAAGTTGTTAAATATAGGAATTTTTTTATTATAATCAATGATAACTATGTTAAAGATTTATAACCAGGGTAATTGGTAAAAATGGATTATTAAGGGTAAAACTATGTTATAACCTCTCGAATTCCACCAAACACTTGAATTTTTCTCCTTTCAATAGAGGAATACAAATGTAACCATCTTAAATTCAAAATATGTCATTATTTCACTTTGCATTGATTATGATATTTATATTATTTTAAGATAAAAATTTCAAAATGTCACTCTATTTATTTTAATACATAAAATATGATTTAACAGGGATGGAAAAATATATGAATGGTTATAAATTATTATTTATAATATTAATAATTAATTTTTATGATATTAATTTATTTTAAATTTTTAATTATTGTATAATTTTGTGAATGGTTATATAACACTGATGCAACACTTGTGCATGCAAAAGAAAAAAAAATAAAAGAATTTGTAAGTATTAAAATTAATTTATTCAGGATGAGAGATGATTAAAAATTAATTTAATATATACATATGATGAAAATTTGATAGTTAAAGAGTTCATATTGGACTTCCATTGTTATCATGATTCATTTAATGTAAATATATGTAAGTAGTCTCGTAAATGACCTTAAATTGTATTTAATGTTTAGAAATTAATTCTATGATATTATAGTACTATAAATTCCAATATAAACTCAAGTTAATGTGAAATTGTCAATATTTTCATACATGTTTCATGTATGTACCACTTAAAAATTTTAAAATCACTTTCTTGAACAAAAAATTGTAACAACTGTGTTGCAATGTTTATAGTTAAACATGGTTAACAAGGGGAATAAACCTATACCAAATGATTAAAATGACCCATAAATTTCTCTAAAATTAATTTTATGATTATATTTATTTGTTACCAAAGTTATTTTTATATATAGGTAAAAAATTATCCATTTTTCGTTAATTTGAAACATATAATATATTAGTATTTCAAGTATATGCATGTTTGATACCCACCTCACTTATAAAAGGGATCCGCCTCTCAACTCTTATTCAAAAACATTGAGAAAAATATGTCAACAAATCCCTACACAAATCCAATTATACATTTTATCCCCTTATCCTATAGAATTTTCTATTTCCCTATGACCTTATTAAAAATAATTAATGTTCAATCTATAGGTGGATTCCAAAGAATATGTATAACACTTAACTGAGACAAGTAATTTTATTTCTTCTTTAATGTTATTAAATTATATCAAAACGATGATGATATAAAAATTTTGGTATCCGTCACATACATAAATTTTATTATGTTTATGGTAAAACAATAATTATTATATTTTTTATCATATAGAAATTGAAAACATCACTAGTGTATATGTATGACCTATTGTTTCCATGTTGTGGTGTAATTTATTTTCCTTATTAAAATACATGGATGTTCATAAATATTGAATTAATGAATATATATGACATTTTTAAAAAAAATTATGTTTTTTGAAATATAACCTATCATTTAAATTTGTACCCTTCTATTCATTAGAAAATTATAATATCACTTGTCTGTACATGTACAATATACCATGGATATTATCAATAAAAATATTTTTCTCGATATTTTGGGAATTATCATTTGAAATTTTAAAAAAGGTATAATTTTCTAAAAGAAATCAATGGAATAATGAAAATTATTTATAACTTTTTTACATAAATGCTATAAAATATTTAAAGATATTTATTTTTAAACTTTCTATTACATTTTCATCACTAATTCTCAAATTAGTTTTCTTTATTACAAACCTTCATTTTCGATGAATCAGTTTCCTTTATTCATCCACTACTAATTTATGGTAATGTGGTATTCCCCAATATCACATTACATATCACACTCTAACATTTCATTGAACATTTTTTATCCTCCATGTGAATATTTTTAGTATATTTTATTTAAACAACATCATTCCCACCATTTCGATGTATCTTTTAACCATATACCATTTCTATATACGGTATTATTTGAATGAATTTATTATGAATGTTATGTTATTAACTGTGTAAATATTCAATATTATTTATTCAATACAGATAAATGGTTATTTATAAGAAATTTTGGGAAAATTTGTATTGATAATAAAATATATGTGGTATGCATAAGACATCAAAGTTATTATTGACACCCAGTTATAGATCTCCCATTGATGCATTACCAGTTATAATGAGATAAAATATGTTGCCACATTAGTTGTTTAATTGGGGTATAATTATCCATATAATGAATGTTTCTTGGTTGTGACCCAGTTAATAAGATTCAGGATATCATAGTTGAGGTCTTGACGATAAGATCACAAATTCTACGAATTAAATAGTTTCTTTATTGGGAATTCAATTTTAATTATCCATATGATTGGTATATTGATATTATCTATTAATTGTTTTGAAAACAAGCTTTAGACTAATTGTTATGTGTTTTGATTATCCAGTCTTCCATATTAATTAATCCTCATTTACTCATGATAACTTATACAGTACAAAACTCAAACTGAGCCTCTGATCTCACCCATTATTTTTTTTCTTTCCCCATGATAAGAATAAGGGATATTTTGGATTATCTTTAAGGAAGAAATAATTTTATTCTTATGTTGTTTTAATGTTTCTTGAATATAATATGGAAACTATATGTGTATCTAGTCTCCCGATATTTCTAAATTAATCCGTAATTCATTGTTAAATCCCTTGTATATCGTAATAATGTTATAAAGTATATAACAGATCAGGGTTATTAGAGTTTTCCCTGCTACCGAAATTCTTCAACACCCTTGATATAGATCCAATTTACACAATAACCATTTGGATTTCTCCAATGATTTCACTAATCAAAATCCCAAAATAAAAAACAAATATTTATTTCCTATATAAACTATTTACTAGAAAAAATAATAGTAATTATTTGATTATATAAATTATTAAAAATTTATGACACAAATTATTTACAATTTGCAATAATTTATATTAATTAATAACAATTTCTATAAATTTATAATTATTTCCTTTAATTTTTGATAATCTATATAAATTTAGGAAACTTTTTATCATTTGATTTTAAATAATATAAATTAATAATAATTTATACTAATATATAACAATATTTTTTTAGCATATAATAATTTATATTATGTTTATTTCTTTTTGTAAATTATATGATTTAAAACAAAATTAATTTATTTACAGTACTTTATAATAATTAGTGACTAATTGATTATAATACATATTAATTTATGATAATATCTAATATATTTTTGGTTAACAATATATTATAATAAATTTTCATCATTTATAATTTTATTTATTAATATACACTATTTACCTTGGAATTTATCGTAATTTACAAAAGTGTTTACTAACTTATAATAATTTATATTATTATTTACTAATTTTTAGTAATTTATATGAATTCAAATTAATTAATGATAATTTTTACTAACTAATAATAACTTATATTAACTTATATTATATTTTAATGATTTATATAATTTTATTATAAAATATGGTAATTTATAGAACTTTATACCAATTTATATCAATTTATATAAACTTATGTAAATTTACTATAAAATAAATCAATTAGTTAATTTTCTATCAATTCATAAAATTTTACACATATTGGAGATGGATTTATAATAATCAACCACAATTTATGTTAATTAAAAATAATTTTAAATAATTTTTAAATTTATAATAATTTGTACTAATTTTTATTAATTTATAATTTTTTATCAAATATAAAATAATTATTGAATAATTTATACTACTTATGATAATTATTTTTATCTTATAATAATTTATATTGATTTTGTATATTTTATTGCAATTTATCATAATTTATGTTAATTTATTAATATTTTACTGACTTTTACCAATTTAGAATAATTTATTTTATTTATTAATAATTTATAGTATTTGATAAAAATTAAATACAAATTTATAGTCAAGTATAAAATTTTATATCGATTTTTTTTAATTTATATTAATTTATTAAAAATTAATTCAATTAATATATTTTATATTAATTTATAATAATTTATACAAAGTTTTTTCATATTTATAATAATTTTTTCAAAATTTTATATAAATAATAATTTAATTTATAAAAATTTATACTAATCTTTAATAATTTATTATATTTTTATCAAATTATAATTATTTAAAAAATAAATTTTAAACAATAATTTATGCTAAGTTTTTTCTGATTTTTATTAATTTATAATAAATATTTTCATTGTGTAATTAATTTAATTTTTTTAAATTTTTTTTATAGATTTATATTAATATGTAATAATTTTTATTATTTTTTAATAATATAAAATAATTCTTATTTATTTATACAATTTATTAATAATTTATATTCTTTTAAATCAATTTATACTAAATAATATCAATTTTATTATAATTTGTAAAATTTTATGACATATTTATAACAGTTTATTAAAATTTATTTCAATTTGTAGAATATTATATAAACATATAATAAGTTATATAAATTTATAATAAGTTATATCTTTTAATAATAATTTTCATTTATTTACACTTATTTATGTCAATATTTATGGATATATACTAAACTGATTTTAATTTATAATAATACTTACTAATTGAGACAAATATTATATTAATTTACAAAAATAATAATAAATTATATTAAACCTAATTTAAATTTTATATAATAAACAAGGTATAAAATTATAGAAATATAAAAACAACTATATATAAAAATTGATGTTTAAAAAATGAATAAATACCATGAAATTGGTACGTTGGTAATAGATTTATAGATCTTATCCTGAATCTACTGAGCTCAATATTAGATTTGAAATAAGAGATGTTTTTAGAGAGAAATTGAACTTCTGAGGAATGAATAAGAAATGGATAGGGGTGTGTATTTATATTTTTTTGCTGATAAACTATATATGATGGAATTTCCTTTGTATAAATCTCTATTTAGGACAGTTTTTGCACAATATTAATTAATTTTTGATGGATAAAATTTCTGTCAGGAAAAAGATTCCACAAAATAAATATTATGTGTCTATCTGAAGTGAATTTACAACATAAAATTCCACCTTAATTAATATTGTCAATATAATTATTGCGACATTTTAGCTGTGAAAAAAATAATATTTAAGACAGATCCATCATAAATAGTCTTTCTAATTATTGATCATTTGAAACAGACATATATGAACATTACAAATAATAATTCAGCTAAAACTATTTGTGAAGGAAAAAATTCTATCACCAAGAACTATTTCCTGTCATTGCACATGAAAGCTCCCCAAAGTCTTTTGCGATTAAAGAATAATTTCATAAAAAATAACCATTGTGAAAAAAAATTACAATGAAAATACTATCGCATTACAATAATGTTTTTAATAATTATTTTGGAATGAAATTTAGTCCTTTTCAAAAAACTGAGCATAAAAATAAATTTGCATGTAGTGCGGTGCATTATGCTCCCTTCCATCGCACCACGGTAGAGAACCCCTTCATCCCACATCAAAGATTCGAGTACACAGAGGGTTGGATGATATGTTCCTACACCCTCATAAATCATTCGAACATCCCACCTATAAATGCCTCTATATTATTATGTTATGTTTCAATCATAGTCAAGTTGTTCCATCTTCCTAGTACCATTATACAACGTTGATTGCAATCATTGGTCGCCTGAAGGCCCTGTGGCCCAAAGGCCCAAGTACATGGATTGAAATCCCAAATTAGAATAATAATACCATTAATACAACAACCATAGAATTCATTCCTAATTTTTTGATCTAAGGTTTTTCATGCAATATTATGGAATCATACCACTAATCCAGCCCTTAATTGAAAAATAAGAACTATCCATAAAAACTAGGTATGTGAACTGATTGATGAGTGATACTAATATGAATAGACAATGATTGATTGTAATTATATGTTAAACTCATTTTTTATTTGTATAAATGGTTTTCTATAATTATATTTAATACATTTACGGATGACCTATGTGTCATCCCTCTCTCTAGTAATGCATGGAACTTTATTTCCCTCGAAAATTGTTATGTATTTCAAAACCAAAGAAACCATCACTTGAGTGAGAATAATATTGAAATAAAATGTGGTTCATTAGGAGGCGTTGATGATCAATGTTGGGTTCCTATTCCATGAATTAAAGAACATTGATCATTGTTGAAATCCATAATAATGGATCCCTAAGGAGATTCCCCCTATCTTTTTTATTTTTTTATCAAATAATTATAATCCAATACATGTGAAATGCCTTATGATCATTTTACACTTACTTAATAAGTACTAATTAAAAAATAATAATTTTTTTGATATTGTAAATATATATAATGTTTTTATAAATTTTCATTCAAGGTAATCATATATGTGCAGTAATATATATTGATTATATTTGAAAATATTATTCAAATATATTTATTGTATATAGAAAATAAAAATTATCCATAAAAAACATGGTAATTGAACTGATTGATGACTGTTCTTGAAAGGCCAACCAATGTTTGAGTGGAATTGTACATTTTAATCATTTTTTATTTGTTCATATAATTGTTAATAATTACATTTAGTTTCATTGTTGATGAACTATGTTTCATCCATTACTCTATTAATATAATAACCATCATTTCCTGATAAATTTTTATATATTCTAAACACTTATAACTCCACACATTCAAGTGATTTATATAGTAGTAAAATGATGTTTAGTATGAGGAATTGATGTTCAATGGTGTATTTTTACACCATAAATTAAATGATAATGGTAGTTACAAAAATCTAAGAAAATGTAAACTCAATAATTCCCCCACCCCTATGTTTTTTTTCAAATAATGTTAATTCAATCCATAAAAAAATATTTCGTTCACATCGCATTTATTTAAATAGATTTATAAGAAAATGTAAATAATTTTATGGATTAGTATACATAAATATTATTTTAATAAATTTCGTTTCTATTTAAATATTTATGTGTTTATATTTTTTAATAGAGATTTAATTTAAAATGATTGGGGTATTATCTATAGTTTAGAATAAGAAAGTATTCTTAATATTCAGGATTGTATGACATTGGTACAAGTTCATATAAAGATTTATAGTTACTTGAAATTGACGGGTAATGAAGTAATTACTTCAATCACATACCATCATGTTTAATATGACGATCTCCTATGGCACATTGGGTTTTATCTACTTGATGAGTAGAATTGGGTACAAGAATCAATAATTTTTAGGTAATAGTATATTAATATTATAATAAAATTGTATGTGTAAATTTACATTATTGATGAAGTGAAAACTATTGATGGGTTTTGGGGGTAAACATATGATCCTTTATAGTGGAAGAAAACAACACACACACACGTGTATATATATATATTCCGAATATATCCATGAAGATATCAACAAAAAATATAAATATAGGAGAAAATATGAAGAGTTCTTGGACTGCAGATGTAGTAGCCTCCATATCAATTAAGTTAGAATGATCAAGATCACAGTAGTAGAAGATGTATGCCTCCTAACTATGATGGAAGTATACAAGACTATGGATTATTGTTCATAATGAGAGGTCCACAATACATTAATGGGGGTCCTAATACATTTACTATCCAAAAAATGGTATCTTAATATGAATAGAGCTATCTAAATACTTGTATATAGAATTTCATATCAAATAGGAGGAAACAAATCCATTCATATAGTCATCCATCATGCATTTCATTTGAGGAAAACATGTCAACCCTATTCAATATATATACACAAATTTATTCCATTGTAGATATTCATTGAAATCCTTCAATTAATGTGACCAATTAAATCCATTTATAATGGATTCAATTTAATACATTAATAATGGATTATTACTAATTATATAACATGTTAAGATACATTAATATTTATTTAATTCGTTCTCATAATTTAAGTAACCTTCCAATAATCTCACACTCTCACTTAAATCCCTACGGTCTTAATGTAAAATTTTATAACTCATTGTGATTCCATCCATACTCTTTTTCTTATGTATTCATCAAACACTAAGTTTTTAGATCAAATAATTTATTCAAAATTTAATCTTTATTATGAGAACTAACTGAGTGACCCTATGAAACTTCATATCATTGAAAACAAATGTGAAATTTCTATTTGATATATGTATGAAAAGAGATGCTTCTAGAAAAATAATCAATACTACTCAAGATGTATATGGGTCTGGTGTGATGTTCACCAAACAAACTCATGTCTCTATATAAACATTACAACTATAAGCTCTATCGTATTCATCCTATGTACACATTTATATTCTATTTTTTCATGAAATTGAGTGACCAATAGACATGGAACACATAAATATTGAATATTAAAACTCAATTTTCATTAAAATATAATAAATAATGACCAGTTTGATGAATATATCACATCACCAAAAAGAAGAGTACATAACATGCCCCTCATCAATGTAGATTAACACACCAATAGTGTTCTAACTAAGGAAGGAAATGAATTTCCATGATTCAATTCAATCAAGACTCTTATTTCATAACTATTCTAATAAGTGGAAAAATCCCATGTGGTGTTCTATCAAACTGATGACATGATAAAAAATACACCCAACCACCCCATATTAGCTATGTTATTTACAAACTTGTGTAAGATATAAGATTATCATGTTTCGAATTCTTTGTATCTTACAAAATATCAGTAATGGGGAATGGAAAATACATAAACTCCAAACTATCATTATTTGTGATATACTTTTTTGGGTCATTAAAATAAATTATTATTTAATTATCACCTTGGGAATAAATTCTTCATATATCAAATACATTTATTTTAAAATAATTAAAAAATATTCAATCTAACCATAACATATCATCATAACCCCTAATACTCTATAATGATAATTGATTAAGGATTATTCAAAGTTGTACTTAAAGGAGATATTATTATTCAACCTTTCATGTAAATTAAATTAACAAATAAATAAATGAATGAAAAGTGGAAATGACTATTAAAAAATAATGATAGATATAAAACCATTATATTCCTTTAATTACCATCATGAAGTTTTATTAATAATTGTTTAATTATCTCAATACATATTTATGAAATTCATGTAACATATTTTTGTGACCACCTAATAAAACCCTCTATAAGTACCCGGATCTTCGTTTCAGGTATGTTTTTCCTTTTCTAGTCATTTTTGTGAAAAAGAGGAAAATCAGGAAATTTTCTAAGTACACGTCATGTACTTTATGAGTACACGTCGTGTAATTTTATTCTGCATGAGACCATGTGTTGGCCATGTCCGGGACACACACACGGTGTGTAGCAGTGATGTGGAGGCTGCTTAATGCGGTGCACGGAAAGGGCCAATACAGGCCGTGTACTCATGAAGTACACACTGTGTACTTTTCTTTTTATTTCATTAATCGGACCAGGGTCACGACTTAACCACGATTACGTCTTCTTCCCCAGCTTCTTCGACCACGAGTGAGGGTACAACCACAGATCTTCTCCAAGCCACTGATCCATCACCTACTGTTCAAATCGAAATCTGTTGGTTGCAATAGAATCGCAGCGGTGAGTTCTTGGTTCCTCTTTGGCCACGTTTCCTGATTCCTTCTCTTGTGAGAGTTATATGAGGTTGAATGTTTTAGGTGTTTTTGCAGATATTCTCCATTCAAGGCTGATTCATAGGATTAGGTTCAATTATATCGATCTCCTAGTATTGAGGTAGGTGGTTTGTTGTCCTACGTTGAATGTCTTTGAGTTTTTGTTGCAAAAGTGCCAGATTCCCATGTATCGGGTATCTCGGGTTAGGGTTTTGATCCTGTATTGTTATCTACCTTAGATTTCAAGTATTCTTGAGGTTATTAGATGATTTATAATTTCTTGTTATCATGTTTGAGGATCACCCCATGTGTGTTCTCCCAGTTTTGGTTGTTTATTGCCGTTTGGATTAGGATGCCTGTGAGGCATACCTTGTTGCATTGTTTGCCTGCCTTGGTATAATTGATTGCATGTATTGCCTTCTGTTTATATGATTTTGATGCATTTTATCTATTAGACAAGTAGTTGTGGAACTTACTTAGGGATGATGACAGTCGATTATGCACGACTAGATGGCTCAGGGCTGTGTGAACCTGGTGTGGTAGACTGAAGAGGGAATTGATGATTAAGGGATTCCATAGAGAGTCTGTTATAAATTAGAATCATTGGAAGGTCCTATGGGAATCTGACTTTGTGATTCCTTGGAGTTTCCTTTGTTACGTACCGAGAATATAGGGGGAATTAGACGTAAGTTCTTCCTCAGAGAGTCTATAGCTATCGTTGCAAGACCGCGTAATAATTGATGGCGAGAGCTTCCCAGAGTGTCTATGACTTTGTATGATTAGTTGACTACAGGGGTCTTCCATTATGAGCCACCCAGAGAGTTAGTGTGAGTATTTTTTGGTTGGTTGTGATGAGTCCACCAAGCCAAATAACAAGATTGTGTTTTGTACCGCTTGTAGATTTGGTAGTCTGTTGAGATACCTATTGTGTTACTTGCTATGCCTTGAGAATATAGATTTGTTTGCTAGATTACTTGGTTGATAATTTAATGAGTGAATTAAATTAATAAATAAATTTTAATGGATATTGGTAGGATTTTTTACTATAGAGTACTCATGTTTCTCTCCTGCATTTATTTCCTTTACTTTTGTTATATTGCTCACCGACACTAGGGCACAGATCATGTGGTGATTGCCTACTGGTATTAGTCTCACACACTGTTTGGGTCCTGATTTTTGGCCCAAATAGGTTATATGGCTGCAGGTGTTGAGAGGGATTGTGGCCCTTCTACTTTAGGTACATGATTGCTGGTTGGAGCTGGAGAGCATACGACTCAGCTTAGGCTTACGATGTTGTTGGAGTTGCTTTTTACTTTTAGTGCTTTGTTCTTAGTTGTATTTCAGCACATTGTCATGTTTTCGGATTTCCTTTGATTCATGTACCATGATTCATCCTTATTATATTATACATTGCATCCGCTGTTTAGTTTCAGTTGTTGTATGTTGTTTACTGCTTCCGCTATTGACTGCTATTTCATGTACCTTGTATACCTTACCAAATGATGGCATAGTTTCCTCAATAACTTACTAAGTCCCTCACTGCTAGTTGGCTGCCTCTGGAAATTTGTAAAATGTGCTTGAGGTCATGTGGTGAACTGGGCAAGGGGCACCAGTTGAGGGCTCCAGATTTGGGTCATTACAAAGTGGTATTAGAGGAGTTTCTTTCCTTTTATATTGACTTACTATTTAGAAACATTATATAGGGATAGGATGGAATAGGTAAATGGTAAATAACTGTGCTCGAGTGTTCTAGAACCCGTGTACAGGGAAAAACCTAGATTACCTCGAATATTGCAATTTTTATGTTTTCGAAAATGTTACAGTTTAATTGATTTCCCCATTGGGTGGTGCACTTGTTTTGTGTTATTACTGTTTTTATGATTGTGATTCTATTTTGTTGCAACCCGAGGAGATGAGGGTATTCCATCTCATGCATCATATAGGCACTTGTTAGAAAATTGCATGTCATGCATTTTCCATGCCATCTAGATTGCATTAGAATTTTCATGCTGTTGTGATAGAATTTTTGATATAATATGTATGCTGTTGTGATAGCTGCTGTGATAGAATACATACTATGTTGATAGGGTATCGTTTCTTTAGAGATTCCTTATCATGGATGCCAAACTTTGGTCTTATAGGTGTTGTGGGCCCTCGAGGATCAGAATTTTGTGGATCGTGAGTTGTTATACTTTTTAATTTTTATATCCATTTTATGATGTCATGATTTGATCCGTGGGGAGTATGGTCCCTCACAGATCGGAATTTGGCACCTTAAAACTTGTTTTCTGTGCTTTCATGGCTCTGGTGTCATTCCGAGGCTACTGTCTGGAAAAACCCAGAATACACAACGTGTACTTTATGCATACATGTTGTGTAGTTTTTAGCCATGTACCTCACTATGTTTGGCAGAGACACGGGGTTGTAATGTTTCCTATAGGAACACGCTGTGTACTAGCATTTCATGCTGCGTAGTCTGGAATAGGTATCTAGTCATGTCATGAACAACATGGGTCGGGGTTTTCCTTCAAGTGCACGTCGTGTCCGTATGGAACATGTCGTGTAGTGTTGACCATGTGTCAAGCCATGTCTTTAACAACATGAGCA
The DNA here is from genome assembly GCA_963277665.1 of Viscum album. Taxonomy (NCBI): domain Eukaryota; kingdom Viridiplantae; phylum Streptophyta; class Magnoliopsida; order Santalales; family Viscaceae; genus Viscum; species Viscum album. Next base: position 815,723,367 of record OY728158.1, read on the forward strand.
TGGTAAGGAATTTCATGTACACATCCTGTCTCCTTTGACACACCGTGTTGTAGTGGTCCGTTTACCAGTCTGTGTGACGAACGACACCGACAGGGGAGAGAACTTAAGGACACGTAGTGTAGTTGACAAGCACGCCGTGTAGTTTACTGATGGTATATTCCGTGTTCCCATCCATGTAGGAATGAATGGGAGGGATGAAAAGGGTTAGTACATGCTGTGTAGTTTAAGAACACATTGTGTAGCCGGGTGGTTTACACACCCATGTATGGCCAAGGTACATGCCCATGGTAAACTTTTAAGAAACACGTCTTGTAATAGTACTACATGCCGTGTAGTCATGTTTGCCCAAATTTTAAGGTTTTTCTCTCATGTTGCATTTTGCTCTCTTAAGTTTCATCTGTGTTCATCCTTAATGAATGTGTTTTTTTACCTTTCAGAGCTATGGAACCAAGACTTCCTCTCATTGCATGTTAGGAACCAAGCAGTGACTGTACGCCTGATACGTCAGATCAGGGACAACCAGTAGTTCCGCCTATCGTTCCGGACATGGAACCTGCAGTGATTCTAGACACTGGTACCGATGATCAGTTTAGAGAGGGTTTTATGAGATTCATGCAAACCTTCCAGGGATCTCAACATCCTACCTCGTCTATGGAAGAGCTGACACGAGTTTTTCAGTAGCAGCACCCTCCCACCTTCATAGGTGGTGGAGGACCTCAGGCTGCAGAGTCTTGGCTAGAAGCCATGCGGACCATCTTCGAGCATCTGGAGACACCTCCGGAGAGGATAGTGAATCTCATGACTTATATTCAGCAAGATTCTGCCAAGTGATGGTGGGATGTGGTTTCACGGATAGGGTGCCAACAGGCTATGTATTGGGATGAGTTTCAGTGTATGTTCTATGATTACATCTACCCAGCGACGCTTAGGGGTGACATATCCATAGAGTTCATTAACCTGCAGTAGGGTACTCTCACAGTTATGGAGTATTCCTCCCACTTTACAGAGTTATAGCGTTTCACACCCATTCTGGGGAATGAAGAGCTGTTTTTTGGCAACGAAGCTTGAGGATGGACTCAGACCGAACATCAGGTCACAGGTGATCATCTTTCAGTTGACTTTTATCACTCTAATAGTCAACCAGGCGCTTATTACGGAGAGAAACCTAATGGAGGCTGGAGCTGTGGACCAGGGCGGTTCAACATCCAGAGCTGATTCTATCCAGACAGACAGTAGGAAGCACCACCGAGAGTCTACATGAGGTGACTCGAGGAAGCGAGGTATTCCTTATGGTTGACAGGATCTTCCTTCCAGCAACCAAGTGGTCTATTTTCAGTTTGGGAGGAGTGGGAATAAGAACCCCAGTTCCCGAGGGACCCAGTGGAGTGCCGATTTTGCGGCAATATGGGTCATCTGTAGCGCTTCTGCAAGGTTATTTTTCCAGTGGCCAGTGAAGGATGATTAGTTTTGAATCCGCGTACGGGAGCAAGAGTACCAGTTCTGTAGCACACTGGGGTCTAGAGTTCGTCAGGTCGTTCAGGCTAGGGTAGAGGCTGTTGACGCAGTGGTTAGGCTCTAGGAGGAGCAGTACATGGATCTCAAGATTCTAGGCAGGGCCGCGGTATAGGCCAAACTTTTTCTATAGAGCAGATTCATCAGGAGGAGGATCCTGGACCTTCAACAGTTTGAGGTACAATTTTAGTAGCCTCAGTTTTATCCTATGCACTTTTCGATACAGGATCTTCTCATATATTTATTTCTGTGCATACTATGGATATCTATAGACTTACTGTTTATACTTATGAGGATATGATGACACTAGACACTCCCTTGGGAATTAGAGCTGCTAGCATGCATCAGTGCATAGACTGCCACCTTGAGGTTGGGGGATGTCATTTTTCATGGAGTCTCTATGTTTTGGAGATGATATGCTATGATTTCATTCTCAAGATGGACTGTTTAGTTCCCTTCCAGGACTTTGTCGATTTCTATCACCGTAGGGTGAGTTTCACATCACCAAAGGGCAGATCTTTTCTTTATAAGGGAGAATGGGATGTCTAGGCGAGCAGAGCTGGATCAGAGCATCATGGGTTGTGCGGTGTTACAGCCCATATTTCTAACTTATATCTGGATGACCACGGGACTTCTTAGGTAAATTTTCATCCAGTGGTTGATCGCTTTTAGATGACTTTCCAAAAGACTTTTCAGGTTTGCCTCCAGAGTGAGAGGTAGACTTCTCTATTGAGCTTGTTTCTGGAGAGGCACCGGTTTCAATTCATCCTTATAGGATGGCTACACCTGAGTTGCAGGAGCTCAAGAAGAAGTTGGTGGAGTTGTAGAAAAGGGGTTTCATCTGACCCAGTACTTCTCCTTGGGGTTCGCCTGTCCTGTTTGTGAAGAAGGCAGACGACACCCTTAGTCTTTGTGTGGATTATTGGAAGCTGATCCAGTTGATGGTCAAGAACCGATATCCATTTCCATGGATAGATGATCTACTTGATCATCTTCGAGGATCCAGAGTGTTCTCAAAGATCGACTTGAGATCCGGCTACCATCAGTTGCATGTCAGACCATCTGATATACCTCTTATATCCTTCCGGAGCAGGTATGGTCTGTATCAGTATTCGGTTATGCCGTTCAGTCTCACGAAAGCGCTAGAAGTTTTCATGCCACTGATGAATAGAGTTTTCTATACTTACTTGGATTCCTTCGTGGTGGTTTCATGGATGACATCTTGGTGTACTCTCACACTCGACACGACAATACTACTCTTCTTGAGATCATTTTGAGTACACTGAGAGAGCATCAGTTATATGCTAAGCTCTCAAAGTGCCACTTTGGGATGGACGAGCTTCACTTCATGAGTCATGTCATCTCAGAGATAGAATTATCAGTAGACCCATAGAAGGTGAGAGTAGTAGTCACCTGAGAGCAGTCAAAAAATGTCTTTGAGGTACGGTGTTTTTTAGGGATGGCTGGTTACTACAGGCGGTTCATACAGGATTTCTCACGCCTAGCAGCTCTGTTGAAGGGAATGACTAAGAAAGGGGTGAAGTATGTTTGGTCAGAAGCCTGCGATTCATCCTTCCTAGATCTGAAAGGGAGATTTACTTTAGCACCGATTCTAGTTTTTCTGGAGTCGGGATAGAGTTATACAGTTTTCTGTGATGCATCTGGCATCGGGCTCGGAGTAGTGCTTATGTAGTAAGATCATGTTGTTGCGTACAGATCTCGGTAGTTGAGGCCACATGAGAAGAACTATCATACGCACAACCTGGAGTTGGCTACAATTGTTCATTATTTGCGTTGTGGGAGACATTATCTTCTAGGAGAGCATTTTGTGGTGTATAATGACCACAAGAGCCTCAAGTACATCTTCACGCAGCGTGACTTGAATCTGAGACAGTAGAGGTGGGTTGAGTACCTGCAGTCTTTCTATTTTGAGCATTCCTATACACGAGGGAAAGGAAATGCAGTGTCTAATGCACTGAGTAAGAGGACTCAGATAAAGGTAGTTTAGGTGGCCAGTAGTGAGTGGCAGCTTATGGCTCTGTTCTCTGAGATGCATTTGGAGGTTCACGACAGACAGGGGCAGACTTTCCTATCTTCTATAGATTTTACCTCTACGCTTCTCGACCGAGTTTGAATGAGGCAATAATCAGATTCTGAAGGCCTAGTCCTATAGGAAATCATGTCAGGAGAGGACCCTCTTCCCGGACGGACCATAGGTGAGGTTGAGATCTTATGTTTCTAGGGACACATATGTGTTCCAGAAGATATACGTGAGGAGATGATGCAAGACTTTCATTCCTCAGTCTGGGCAGTTCATCCTGGTGTCACCAAGATGTATCATGATCTACACTTCTAGTATTAGTGGCCAGGTATGAAGATAGATGTTGCTAGTTTTTTCATGAGATGTTCCACCTATCAGCAGGTGAAGGCAGAGCACCAGCGACCGGTAGGGCTTTTACAGCAGCTAACCATTCCAGAGTGGAAGTGGAATGATGTCGCGATGGACTTCATGATAGGGTTACCAAGATCTTTTTGAGGGAATAACATGGTATGGGTTGTGATTGATAGGCTCATGAAGGTTTCTCACTTCTTGCCGATTAAGGAGACCTTTGGTGTTGATGAGCATGGACGGTTGTACATCTATAAGATTGTACAATTGCATGGGGTTCCGAGTAATATCATTTCAGATAGTGACGCCTGCTTCTTGTCACATTTCTGGCAAGGGCTACATAGAGTTTTGGGTACACAGGTACTTCTGAGTACAACTTTCTATCCCCAGATAGATGTTCAGTCAGAGTGCACGATTTAGGTACTATAGAACATGCTACGAGCATGTGTCCTTGATTTTGGAGGTTATTGGGAGAGACATATACCTCTAGTGGAGTTTGCCTAAAATAATAGTTTTCAAGCCACTATACAGATTGCACCTTACGAGGCTTTGTATGGTAGGCCATGCTGATGACCCTTGTGTTGGCTGGAGGGAGGAGAGGCAGCTATAATGGGACCTCTTCTTGTTCAGGAGACCACAGAGTAGGTAGAGTTTATTCAAGAAAGGATGGTTACTGCACAGTCTCAACAGAAATCTTATGCTAATCAGCAGAGATGTCCTTTTGAGTTTATGGACGGGGATCAGGTTTTCCTACGTGTTACGCTGAGGTTGGGACACAAGAGGATCAGGAGACAGGGTAAGCTTTCATCGAGATACATTGGGCCGTATGAGGTTCTGGACAATGTTGGCCTAGTTTCTTATAGGTTGCAGTTGCCTCAGAGGTACCAGGATATCCACGACATCTACCATGTTTCTCAGCTTCGCCGCTATTTCTCAGACTCGTCTCATGTTTCTCAACCTGAGGAGGTTGAGATAGAGAAGGATGAATTGTTCTAGGAGCATCCTATCAGTATTGTTGATCATAGTGAAATGATACTCTGTGGTCGGTATGTTCCTATGGTACGGGTGCTATGTCAGCATGACCATGTACAAGACGAAACATGGGAGAGGGAGGCCTATATGTGATCATAGTGGCCAGATTTGTTCAAGATTTCTTCTTCGCCACCAAGTTAGGGAAATTCAAAGAGTAATTTCATTAAGGGAGGAAGTTTGTAAGAACCCAGATCTTCATTTATGTATGTTTTTCCTTTTCTGGTCGTTTTTTGAGAAAAAGAGGAAAATCTAGAAATTTTCTAAGTACACATCGTGTACTTTATGAGTACATGCCATGTAATTTTCTCCCGCATGAGGCCGTGTGCTGGCCGTGTCTGAGCCACACACATGGTGTGTAGCGGTGATGTAGAGCCCGCTTAATGCGGTGTACGGAAAGGGTGAGTACACGATGTGTACTCATGAAGTACATGTCGTGTATTTTTCTTTTTATTTCATTAATCGGATCGGGGTCGCGACTTAACCCTGAATACATATTCTTCTCCAGCTTCTTTGACCGAGAGTAAGGGTACGGCCGCGTATCTTCTCCGAGATGCTGATCTGTCACCTGCTGTCCAAATTGAACGTCGTTGGTTGCAATAGAATTGCAGTGGTGAGTTCTTGGTTCCTCTTTTTCCATGTTTCCTAATTCCTTCTCTTGTGAGAGTTATCTGAGGTTAAACATTTTATACATTTTTTTGCAGATCTTCTCCATTATAGGATGATTCATAGGCCAAGGTTCAAGTATATCGATCTCCTAGGATAGAGGTAGGTGGTTTGTTTTCCTACGTTGAATGTCTTTGAGTTTTTGGTGCAAAAGTGTTGGATACCCATGTATCGGGTATCTCAGGTTAGGGTTTTGATCCTGTATTGTTATCTGCCTTATATTTAATGTATTCTTGTGGTTATTAGATGATTTATAATTTCTTGTTAGCATGTTTGAGGATCACCCCATGGGTGTTCCCCCTGTTTTGGCTATTTATCTTTGTTTGGCTTAGGATGCCGGTGAGGCATACCTTGTTGCATTGTTTTCCTGCCATGGTATAATTGATTGCATGTATTTCCTGCTTTTTATATACATTTGATTCATTATAGCTATTATCCAAGAAGTTTTTTAACTTACATAGGGCTGCTGATAGTCGATTATGCATGACTAGACTACTCAGGGCTGTGTGAACCTGCTACGGTATACTAAATAGGGAATTAACGATTAAGGGATTCCCTAGAGAGTCTGTTATAAATTAGAATCATTCTCTAGACATATGGGAATGGTAATTTCTTCTTCCAAAGAGTGTCATTAGTTGCGTATCGAGACTGTAAGGGAAATTAGATGTAAGTGCTTCCTCAGAGATTCTATAGTTATAGTTTCAAGACCGCAGGGGGATTGATGGTGAGAGCTTCCCAACCCAGAGAGTCAGTGTGAATATTTTTTGGTTGGTTGTGATGAGTACACCAATCCAAAGAACAAGCATGTGTTTCGTACTGCTTGTAGTTTAGGTAGTCTGCTGAGATACATGGTGTGTTACTTGCTATGCCTTAATAATATAGATCTGTTTTCTAGATTCCATGATTGATAATTTAATGAGTGAATTAAATTAATAAATAAATGTGAAGGGATATTGGTAGTATTTTATACTCTAGAGTACTCTTGTTTCTCTACTGCATTTATTTTCTTTACTTTTTATATATTGCTCACTGACACTAAGTCACAGATCATGTAGGTATTGCCTACTGGGATTAGTCTCATACCCTGTTTGGGTCCTACTTTTCGGCCCAAAAAGGATATATGGTTGTAGGTGTGGATAGGGATTGTGGCCCTTCTACTTGAGGTACGTGATTGCTGGTTGGAGTCGGGGAGCATAGGATCGAGCTTAGGCTTGCGATGCTGCTGGAGTTACTGTTTACTTTTAGTGAATTTTTCTCAGTTGTATTTCAGCATGCTGTTGTGTTTGCTGCTTTCCTTAGATACATGTACCATGCTGCATCATTATTATATTATACATTGCTTCCGCTGTTTAGTTTCAGTTGTTGTATGCTGTTTAATACTTCCGCTATTGACTGTTATTTCCTATACCTAGTATACCTTACCAAATGAGGGCATAGTTTCCCCAATAACTTACAAAGGCCCTCATTGCTAGTCGGTAGCCTCTGGTGTTTTGGGAAATGTGCTTGAGGTCATGTGGCGAACCGGGCATGGGGAACCAGTTGAGGGGATCCAGATTCGGGTCGTTACACCCTCCCACTAATTTATTTTATTAAGTGAAATCAATAAATTAATCTAGTTTGAATAATTATGAGAATTTGGAATCACATTACTAATCTTCAAATCCTTGAACATTTTTCCAATCTCTTTTAATTCACAATATCAAATGTTATGACTTATACGTTAGTTTTCATCCAATATTTTTTCTATTATTAATATCATCAATCTTGGAAATTTATTCCATCTTATGTTTCCCATAAACCAATGTAACCATTTATATTTTTACTGAAAAACATATCCTAATATCTTTTTAGAGAAGGTGACATTGAATAATTTATTTAAATGGCAGAATCCTTTAGTAAATTTTGATGATCAGTTTCTCTTTAGACTGCTATAATATTTTTTAGATTAATTATGTACTATTTCAAGTTTAAATATACTCTTATCATCCTCTTAAACATTAAATAATTTTTCTAATACCTTTTTTAGATTCAACAAAAACTTCTCTATATTATGAAATGTCACTTATTTTCTATATGTAGGAATATTTAACAATCTTTTTATTCCATTACATATATTATATTCTGTGTGTTAACAAGATTTTCCTCAAAAGAATACAATTCCTTGAAATATTCAATTATTGGGTAGTGGGAACACGTTCCCTTATATTTTAACAAACTTGATAAACACTTTATCCAAGATATATCATGTTCTATAAACATGTCATAAAATCATATGACCCATAAATCATTTATTTAAAATTAATCATCTCATGTTGATCCTAACAACTCTTTTTATCAAACAAAACATCCTTTTATATAAGTGGTATAAGATGAATATATATTTCCTTTAATTAAACTCATTTGATATTTTATAAATTCTTTTATATTCATATAGTAACATTTTGCTGGATCACTTGAATGTAAAAACAATATCTATAAATTATTCTTTTTTATTTTAAACTCCTACATATTTAACATGAAATTATATAAAATAAATTTGGGATCATATACCTTTTAAAACCAAAAAAATCAATTTCAACAACACCTCTAACAAACACAGACATTCTGTGGTGTTTTATATAATCAATCTTATATTCTGAAAAAATCAATTATATAGAATCAATACTCTATCATTAATTTGTGTTATATAGGTTTCAGTGACCTTAAATACCTAATTATCGAAACATTATTGGATACTCTAATTAACTTTTTAGTCTTCCATTTTTAAATTTCACCCAATTTCACAACACAATACCATGAAGTATACATCATATTCCTGGTTCATTTTCTCTTAGCAGTTTCACAATATCAAATTAAAATTTTCTTAATCCTATTTATATTATCAATATATTTCTATAAATTGAAGTAGGATGAATTATTTATCTATAAGAAGACATAGTGAATCCAAAAAACATATAAACTACATAGAGTACTCAATCATATTAAGTAAAAAATATGAAAATTCATTTTGTAAATTTTCATCAAATTCATTTGAACCACAAGGGAGTATTTTTATGTGTCATAATAAGTTAGATTCGATTTTTGAAAAACATCCACAATTTGTTACTGAAGAATTTTTTTATTGAAAACATTCAATTTTACTTAGCATCATTTCACAAGTTACCAGTATTAAGGGTTTGTTATAATTAATATTCACTTTTCAATGATTAATCTCAACGTTTTGGTCTTTTATGATGATGGAATTTATTTACATAATTTTCTTATTAGATGAATATAATGTCTAATATCATATAATAAAGGACTTATAAAAAAATTTCTCACACTAAAATTGATGAACTTATACATCATATCTATTTATCGAGAAAATATTCATATTTCAATTTACAATGAGTATGTTATGTATTATATTTCACCACTTAGTTATTTACGTTGGGAAGAATCTCAATCATAATGGTTGTGAATCGTGAATAGATGAGTGAGTAACTCTTTATCCAAATGAATCATATGGAAATACTCAACTCTATTCCTCTAGTAACTTAATCATATTAGGGTCTCCTAGCTAGTCTAACTCAAATAAAACACCAAGAATAATCAAACAAATTAAATAAAATGGGGTCACAACAATGTAATAACCTATCCAATAGGTTATTATAGAGATACTAATTACATTATAGTACTGAATAAGATAATCTAGGTTCACATGGAAATTCAATAACCTACCAATTTGGATGATCGATTACATGACAAGTTCTTGTTTGGATGTAATATTGCACATAGTTATTGAAGGGTTCTCTTTTAAAGTCTCACCAATTTAATATAAAACATATAAATATAAAATACATAACTATTTCATCTTTTTAAACCATTATCTTCTCATGTTTAATACTTTTCACATATACAATATTTTGATGAATTATTTTTGTAATTCCTATTCTAAAAACTAAATTAATGTTTCAAACCCACATTAATATATTATACTTTTCACAAATAATAATTTATGTACTCACCCAAAATCAAAATCCAATTATATATTTATATATTTAAATTAATATTATTCATAAGGTAAATGAATTTTTTTTGAAAATTCATAGAGTTAAATGAGAATGAAAATCACTATATGAGTAATCTCGTAGGGACAAATAGTTATCCCCTTCACCTTATTAGAAAAGGAATAATCCTTTAAGCTAGTAGGTATTCTGACCCCGTGTCCCTCTCCCCAATGATACATTTCTCAATAGAGAACCAAATTCATGGTAACTCTTAAACATAATATACAAAGATTATTCCCTACATCTAATTCATGCTAATAACTTCAATTAAAAAAAATGTGGTAAAGGGAGATGAAAACTATTTTTTTTGGAATTGTAGAAAGAATGTAATAAAAAACTATACCAAAAAACATCATTTTACATTTTCCACCACTTCTATATATGACATGTTATATTTCTTGGTTATTTCTATTTTATTCTACATCTACAATGATTGTTGTGAAATAATGTGAAAAGGTTGTCATAGATTATCCCATTTGTATCAAAGATGCATAATGGTCAATTTTATAAGAAAGAGACATTTAATATGTAACATAAAGTTATGAATTTTTATATGGAATATATAAAATAAACAAACTAATGAAAAACAGGTTTATGAAATATTTAACATATGCATATCCTCAAGATGGATTTAGTGGAAACTAATACAAATCATCACTAATATTAGGGGGATTTTTTTAATATATTCAATTTAATTAACTTTTCCATTTTTTGGCATAAATTGATAAAATTTATGTAATGACATACAAAATAAAAACATATATATGAACCGCAATTTATATTAATAAATGCCTTGATTGAAGACCTAAATCAAAATAATGTGTATACATAGAACATGCATAAGAATAATGCTATATATAATTTTATATGTTATCTAAATTTAGTAAAATTAGAAACATAATTTGTTGACATTTATAAAATTTATTTTATTAACCATCAAGAATCTACAAATAATTTTTTATGCTAGTAGGAACTGATTTTATATCACAATGAAATATATAATTGGTTATCACACCTAGATTCCCATAGAACTAAGAAGAATATAATTTGAAATATATTTTTTATTAGTACCTAAAACTATGGTTTTGAAATATTGAATTAATAAATATTGAACTTGTAACTGAAAAACTAAAAAACTGGTACCTAGATAGATATTGATGTTAGAAATTCCTAGATTAAATTTAAATATCAGATATTGAATCAGTTTACAACATTACCATAAAGGGGGGGGGGGAATATATGTGGTGAGGTTTTCCTAAAACTTAAACGGACCTAATAAAAAGGGTTTTTAAAATCAATGATGAATATTTTTTTCCAAAAAAAAAATTAATGTCAAAGAATCATTTCATTGAAGATGGTGTGGTTTTTCTCATCGATGTGGATCAAGAAATAGTGAGTGTTAAGTGTGTCTTATACCAATTCATATTGAAAATAATATGATCTTACTTGGTAGTGCTCTAAGGGGGAGCAATGGGGATCACTGATAGATGAATGGAATTTCGTAGCACAGTGGGGCGATGTTGGGGTGGGGTGTTAGTGGCATAGGGGTTAATGGTGGGGAAGGGGGGATTGACCAAATGAGGGCACAAATTTGGGCTTTACTAAGGAGGGATAGATAGCCAGGGAGGGTTCTTAGTGGGGGCTAGGTAAGGGTGCAATTGGGGCTCGATGGCGTGGGATAGGGGCTTAGTTGTGCTAGGATTGACAGTGGTGGATGGGGATCGACAAGAAATTGAATGGTTGGATAGGGGATCGACAAAATGATAGGAGCCAAAATCATGGGAGGGTTTCTTAATGTAATTGGGGAGGGTGTGGGAGTTCGATTGTGCATATGGGTAGTGTGAAGGGGGGGGGGAGGTGGGAGATGATTGGTGGTAGGAAGGGAGACATGTGAGGGTATCTATAGTTGCTCAATGATGGGAATGGGTGTGGGGGTGGTGGTAATCAATGGTGTGAAACGGTGGCATGGGGGCTCTTGACAACGGCCAATGGTGGAGGTCACTCGATAGCGGGTAAGGGTATTGTGTCTAGGGGGAATGACCTCAAAAGGGAAAATATGCAGGTGGGAGGGGGAAAGTGGGGATGCAAGAGTTGAAAACTAGGGAAGGAGGAAATTTTTAGTGACTGAAATTTTTCAATTGCTCATAAAATCAGTAACAACCCCCAAATGGCGGTTGGATGAATCTACCATCCATGGATACTCATATTTATACTAGTGTACACATCCATACATATACATAGAAATACTTGTACGTATATTTTAAATTATCTATCATTAATATAAATATAAAAATTCAAATATGAATCACATATTAAAATAAATATATTCATTTTTATATTTTTTTAGTAGTTTAAATAAAATATTAATATATCATATTTTTATTATATATATATATATATATTTTAATTAATGTATATTAATATACTATTTAACATTTTTTTATTAATATGACATTTGATAATTATTTATATATAATTTCATGAAAATTACATTGATACTAATTTCTTTTTAATTTATAAATTTTATATTTATATATCATATATATATATATGTATATATAAATAAAAATTTTCATTATTCCCTCTTTAGTACTTTCAGGTAGCACTGATAAAAGTCACCCATTTATCAGTGCTTGTTTTTTAGCATTGATAAACCATAGTGTTGACTATTGTGTGATCTGTTGTAGTATATAATGTAAATATGATGCATATGACATAAATATAACAGAAATAAAAAAACATTATTGTTATATAATTATTAAAAAACTTAAATACAACATTATATAACATATATATCATTATGTTACTTAAATATTATATTATATTTACATTATATAGTTTATATATATATATATATTATATTTGTGTTATATTTCATTACACAATGTTTTGTTTACATTTTATAACATTTTAATAAAAATATATTTATGTTATATTTATGATATATAAAAATACAAATACATTAGATAAAATTTTATATACATTATATTTTTCATATTTATATGTTATGTTCATGTTATATAATTTTATATTTATGTTATATTCACTTTATATCTGTTGTGTAATTATATTATATAACATTTTATATACATTATATTTGTATTATAATATATTACATAATGTTTTTTGTATATTCAATAATGATATATAGATGATATATTTATATTTTAATTATGTTATGTACTATTATATTCAAGGCATGGAAGCGATAAATTAAAAGGATCATTTCCAAACTGTTTCGTCTCACCAAATTTCTATAGATTGTCCAAAATTTTATCATTTCATTCAAATGTAAATATATTTGCACTATTTAGAAAATTTTTACAAATATTTTATTAGCTATTAATTATATTACAAGTTTTCTACATAATTTATAACAAAGAAGATAAATATTATAATTAATTAATAATAATATAGATCCTATAGGGTAAACCGGTGGTTTGGATAGTTTGTTGGTTTCTGCCAGGATGGGAATTTGATTCCCACTTGTTGTGATTCAATAACATAATTACATGAAAGATGATTTAATAACCTCAACAGTGCATTAAATCATATAGAGGAGAGGTTTTACATAGTAGACTTCATAGGGTTTATTAGAGACCTGAAGCCTATAACAACCATAAGGGAATGAGTTGTATTGGTAAAACAATGAACTGTACATGGTTCGGGTTGGGTTTACTTTTCAAAAAACAATAAAAAATAATTAAAAACTTAATTAATAACATCTAATATAAAATATAACTAATATAATTAATAACTAATAACATATTTTATATTATTAATAATTAATAATCAGAAAGGGCTTGAATCGTGACCAATTTGAATGATTCCTTGGTTTGAATCTAGGGCTACCCACTGTATGGTACTCAATAACCAGGTTATCAATATTTGGTTGCAACCTAAAAACATTACAAAGAATCTCCCCCATCTCCCCCTTCCTCAGCTATGTGGTGTTCACACTACAGAAATGGATTCCCCTCTATCCATTATCAGCCACCACCACAGATTATAAGAACTTATTCTTTTTTATTCCGATCCTTTTGGGGTATGGGAAATATTTTTTACTATATATCAACCATATAAATTATATGCGGTGTAAAAAATATTCATCCCACCATGATAATGAATGTTCAACTACCATAATGTTATGAAAGAGTTTTCACTGGGATGGATCTTCAATGTTTCTACTTTTAATGATGTGAAACCACTACCTGGTTTAAGAAGATATCCATGTTCTATTCTACTCGGTTCCTAGTAGGGATCACTCAAACTCTCCTATAAAGATTTAGTATTTATTTTATAAACTATAGAATGTAGATATGTATAGGAAGATGAGACTAAAGTATCAATTGGATGTTGTGGTGGGTGAGTCATAGTAGGGGTGTGGCCACTAAGGAATCATGAGCATTCCATAATGGAGGATGTGTGATAAGATTGTAGGGTGCCTTCCAAGAGGGGTAAGTTGGTGATTGAGTACCTCCCAATGAGAAGCCAAAGTTTCCACTAAATGAGTGATTTACGATTATCCTAGAATGGGCACCCACAAATATTATAGTTTTTCTCATACTGTAATTGTATCTTGGTGTCATCTCAATTGATTTGAATTATCACATCATGTAATTTTACTATCTTAATATATATATGAACAATATTCCTATTAAAATAAAAAACCATTCATAAGGGGAATTCAATTTTTAGTCAACATTGATTTCCACCACTTTAAACAGAGACTCCATTATCATGTTACTATTTTACATGTTTTGTCCTTCAACAAGAAACCAGGGAAGTATGAAAATCCCATAAAAAAGAACCCTCATTTATAAACACAATAAATATCATCTTAATTTTTATTTCTCATTCACATGTGTTTTCTATGGTGTAAATAAATGTTTTATAAAACACTAGTTTAAAAACACTGCTACAAATCACAACATTAAAAGAACACAAAAAGGATTTTATCTGTTCTAAAAATAACTTCAATTGTAAGAGTATTTAAAATATGGTCTCTATTATCAATTCCAGAAAAAGTGATGATAAATGTAACTTTTATCAATGCTAAAGATTATTATAAAGGGGGTATTTATCAATACTTTATTTAATGCTCATAAAAGATTCCTTTATCCACACTAAATATATATTTTTTAATCGCTCCCATAGACGAACACAATTTTCAGTGCTCCCCTGCCAATACTTACTTGTGACACCCATAATAGCTTAATTATCTCCCCCAAAAAACCCTTCCTTTAGCGGCACTTGCCCCACCCCCTTCTCATCCACCCATGCACACCTTTACCTCGGTTCAAACTTGATAACTCCACAAGTGTGCACATCTTCCCTTACAATCACACCATGTTGATTTATTCTATATTTTAGGATATATCACTATATTTATAAATATTTAGATACAAATTTTTTATCCTTAGATTTTTTAATGTATTTATAAACAATATTATAGATTCCCCTTTTATCAATAACATAACTTCCGTCTATCAGTACTAAAAAAGAGTCGATGTTCTAAGAGTTATTAAAATTCATCCTCTTTAGTGCTGAAAACGGAACCCTTTATCATTACTAAAGAAAGATATGATAAATGGTCAGGGGCCATGTAATTACAATTTCATTGATTTAATACCCTCAATAGTGTTGGTAATTATAATGAGGGGATTTTTTTACATAATCGACTCTCATTGATTGCATTATAGACTAGGGACCTAGTTCACCCACATAGGAATTGAAAATATTAGTAGGGGCATAACCTCTACATGGGTTGTTTGGGTTTCATTTCTTATAAACAAATTATAATTAAAAATATAATTAATTACTTGCAATATAATTAATTACTAATAACATAATTACTTTAATTGATAATTAATAATTAGACAAGGATAGAGTTAGGAGTTTACAGACTAATTAATAAATAATAATACTATTATCATAATTAGTTGTAAATAATAAAAATATTATTAATATAAAATTAATTAACAAAATTAATAATTAATAATATAATAATTTTGTTAAAATTTCTAATTATTAAGGTAACTAATGAATAATATTATAGTTTACATATTTTATATGACAAATAATATATAATATAATTAATAATAAATAACTAACTATATAATTATTTTTTATTTAAAAATATAATAAATAAAATTACCAGTTAATTATTTTGTATAATTAATCAATAAGTATAATTAATAAATTACAATATATTTATTATAATTAATAACATATAATATAATTAATAAATAATTATATAACTAAAAACTAATATCCTATTTAGTGTAATCAAGTTCATAATAAATGTATATGAAATTGTTTAATGTTGAAAAATTGTTAGTTTCATCATCAAATATTTTAAAACCCTACAAAAAATTCTTTAATTAATAATAATTTTTTAAACATCTGGGTTATTATGATCTATAAAAAATAAGTATCTCTAGATAATTTATTTATCAAAATTAGAAACCACAGTGAATAAATTAATTTATTAATATGCTCCACACAAAAGAAACAAATGGTATCTCAGGTCCTATGAAATAGTTCAAAATTACCAATTACATATTGGACACAAATTATTCTCTTTGATTCAAGGTTCGCAATGTCGTAGTCTGGTCGTCAATCTGAAATTTAGGATAGAAGTTATAAATGTAATATGATTCAGTATGAAGAAAAATATTAAAATATAAATATATTATGGTGGGTAGGTTTTGGTTCAAATGCATGGATCAACATCATCTCTATTTCCCATCTGAAATTGGGGATGATTTTTTGGATTATGACTATGACACATGTCCCTATAAATCATAGATTTTAACTTAAATGTAAATATTCCCCATATTAGTTTTTTGTTTTTACAACCCTTGGGAATCGAGAGTCCATTATCTTAAAAATATACAGATTTGGAAGGACCCAAATCTGACTCAATATATTGTGTGACTTCTTCTAAATTTCTTAATACTACAACGATTCTATGGATCATTCCTCGGTGGCTGTTCTTTTTCATTACAACAAAACAGAGTAGTTTCAGAATTAATGATTCAGCTCCAACCATGGTTTATCTTCCTCCAAAATTTAGTTTCTAAAGACAAATTTAGTATTTCAGTCATCTTTAATCCCTAGTATGAAAGGTATCTTCCAATAATTGATGAAGGAACTATAAACAAAAAACTATTTAACAACAAAAAATTAAATAAAAATGTAATACCCCTATAAACAATTACCTATTGTAAATTGGTGATATTTTCATAATTTAAATGATCTTGTTATACCTTATAATTTTCAAAATTTCTAGAAATACTTAATCTTTAATTTTTTTACCCAACTACAGACAATAAATATTTTTATTCAAAATTTTCATTGATAAAAATTAGACACATCAATTACTTCAAATCATTTTTATATAAAAAATAGATTTTTTCCAAAAAAATATCTTTTGAATATAATGATTTAGAGAGTTCTATCAGTGTTTCTATTAGATAATATAGTGAAAGATGTATCTATAGAAAGGTATAATCTCTTTATCTCTCTCTCCATATATATATATAATACCAAGAAAAATCAAGATAGGTTTTTTTCTTATCTACGAAACAATAAAATATTATTTTTTTAATGTGGCTAGTACCACCCCATGATATAGGAATTCAGGAGTTCACTGTTGATGATATAATTTTTTTTACAATGTCATTCATAAATGGAACACCATAAGAATGTTCATGAAAACATGTAATATAATTTTATGGAGATCATGCTTCATTTTTCTGGGAAGAAGATGATTTTTTTGGGTTTTTGTAATTTTCATTGTTGAAGTTATACTGATTTGTATTTTTTAAGACAAAATAATAAAATTGTTCAATTTTATGTTAAAATGTAGAAAATTGTTTGAAAAATCTAAAATCCAACGCTCCCTCACATGAATGATCTTGTTTTCTATCAGACATCAAGCATTTTTCCCTATATGCGAGAGGTTGCCGATGAGGAGCAAGGGTTAATGGAAAATAATTGGGACACTATACACTCTGGTATATAGTTTCAAAAATTATATCAATTGAAAAAAATGGTTTGAAAAAAATACAAATAATCATATGGGATATTGAAGCTAAATAAGGAACAAGGAGAAAAATATAGATAAAAATAGAATCCTGTGATTATAGGTTTAATGTATCTAAATGAAGTAAAAAATCTTCACAAATATAAAACTAAACATCATTGATAAAAGACTTAAAAACCCATGCTCTAGATACCTTTTTGATCTCATGTCCATGATCAAACACATCTTGAAATCTACCAAACAACATAAAAACCCTTTCCCTTATCATGAAATGCATTCATGAAATGTTATTGGGTACCAAACAATGACCTGAATAGGGTTTGAAAACAACCTACTAGGTCACTACTAATGGAATCTAAAAAAATATAGTTTCAGTATTTCATGTATGGAATAAATTGATAAATATGGTATTAATTTGATAAATTAATACTACTCAAGAAATAAACCCACATGATCCCGAGTTCTATGATTCTACATATGGAAATCCAGAGAAACATCATTATGATGTCTTCCATCCCTGATCCTCATGTAGAACCACTCCAACCATAGTCATAACCATACCAAGTATTATCCCATAAATGAACACAGAATGACTAGGAATAACCCTATAATCAAAACATCTTATCATGCACAAACCCTTTATATATGAATTTCAACATAATTAGATGTAAGAACATTATATAATCATTTCAGCATCCTCAATCGGAATTCCATTATATAATAATTTCAGAATCACTGGGTACAATCCATTTATATAAACATTTCAAAATCTATAGGAGTAAGCCTTTTATATAATGATTTCATCATATAAAACTTGTTAGTACGTGGCACGTTAGTAAATCATTCAATTTTAACATTTCACCCTCTTATTCAATTGAGATAACTTCAATTATCATCATAATTTGTATAAACACTTTTTCAAGTAATTTGATTCATATTTGAGCCAATCATCCTTTTACCATGTCATACCAGTTGAAATGGTTGGCCAATTCCTACATTAACAATAATTCTATAAAATTTTGAGTTTAAATGTAGGCACACCCATCAAGTGTCCATAAGCCTGGAAATAACACCAATGAAAAATACATGATACATTTGATGATTGAATGATTATATTGTCACCAAGCATTATGTATTTAATTATATAGGCCACATGCATGGTGTTCCTATGTGATCAAAATTATTACAGATACTATGATTATTGAATAATAATTTTAGGGACATTTTTAGGACCACCAACAACAAATGGATAGTTTAAAAATATAGATCCTCATGTCTAAGGTAGTGATTATATTCTTTATTCATTAAAACTCTAGTTCTAGAACACAAATATCCAACATGGTCTTTCTTATTCTTCAAATAGATCTCTTAAAGGAGGAATGTGGTATAGATTCAATTTGAGAGTAATGTCACACAACATCATAATCGATTTGAACTAGATTTTAAAAATAAACCTAGGAATTTCACATTCATTATATGAATTGGGTATTCACATCATGATTACCTAAATTCTCACACACAAGGAAAAGAAATGCCTCATATTAAAACACCATTAAAACCAATTTGACATCATGAACCACATTCATGATGTGAGTTCTAATTTAATTATTTTCCTAGAAAAAGTTATTCCATGTATAGATTTCATGGGGTCATCTCAAATTAATTCATTTTTTCAATTCAAAATCAATACTGTGAATTAATTCATCAAACAAACAAAAATAACCTTTATATTATTTCTATCTAGAACCATCCCAACTAGAATAAGGATTGATGATCGAGGATTCTATAGGAACAAATGAACTCATTGAATTTATATCCAATGATAAAAAATATATATGAATAATGGATGAGATCTTATAACCTCCCCACCATGTAGTATCTCATCTCGGAGATCCTCCATGAATCACTGTGGGGTATTGTTTCCGACGCTTTTTCCGGGGTGCACGCATCTGTCCGTCCACGGAGGAGGACGCGCTGCATTGTTGCCCCGTATTCCTGCTTTCCAAAGGCAGGCGCCATTTGATCCTTATTCAGGGACGTTTGCTCCTTGATCGAAATGGTATGATGGGATATCGGTTCTTCCTTCTGTGGATTCCTCCTCAAAACTCATCACCTATTCCAGGTCCCCCTCATAGATTTAATACGTTGTTCGTGAAACTCTTCCCAGTGCCATGTTTCCATGGACGCCGGTTAATTACACTGCTTCTGTCGGGACATTCCAAAGGGTCCGGTCAGAGCAACAACCTTCAGTCGGGGGAGTAGTCATGTCGAGGCATCAGTAGCGTGTCTGGATACTGGGGAACTGGCGTGTCTGTCTTTTTTCCCTTGTCATAGGGCTTCTCGAGGGCGTGGAAGCCCGAGGTATCCCACATCGAGTGTGGGGAATTATATGGCATAGACATATTCTGAGGTTTTCCTCATCTTCCTGTGTTTAACACAAGGCATGCAACGAGTTTAACGTCTAGCGGAGACAGATCAGCCCAATCAGAGCATTAGCTAGAATGGATCGGATTGAGGGATTCCCTTAAAGGGGTGACGATACTGGGACCAGCCCATAGGCGGCTGTAAAGAGGAGTGGACCGACATGGTCTCACCGGGATATGGCGGCCCGGGTAATAATTAGGGCGGATGATGGAAGCATGAATGAAGTGGAGGGGGGATGAAATGGGACCATCGCAAGGGCGACAATGAAGTTGGGCTTGAGCCTTGAAGAGACCTCCTACATATCCCCGTGACAAGGAATCAATGTCCGCATAGTTTGGGATGGTGCAATGGAGGACCGACGTGAATGTGGACCTTGGATCGATGGGTGTCGTCAGCGAACTGACGTGAAGGTGGACCTTGGTCTGATGGGCATCATCAGTGAACCAACACGAAGGTGGAACATGGTCTGATGCTTCAGCAAACCGACGTGATGAAGGTCGGAGTGACCAACAGGTGGTGGGCTTGAACCTCTGAGAGGCTTCCTACGTACCATGTCTTGACATGGATCAAAGACTACGTAGTTTAGTTTGGACGCCGGTAGGCCGACGCGAATGAGGAGGACCAGGGGGTCCTAGTGGTGGTGGGCTTGGACCTCGTGGTGGCTTCCTACGTACCATGCCTTAGCACAGATCAAAGACCACGTAGTTTAGGTTGGTCACAATGACTTGCCGCTGGACCAGAATGCAGTTTAACATCGTGTGGGAAAAAGATGAACCCTAACGTGAATAAACGATGAGAGGTGGGCTTGAACCTCATAGAGGATTCATACGTACCGTGCCTTGACATGGATCAAAGACCTCGTAGTTCAAAGGGGCTTCGTCGGCGAACCAATGTGAAGGTGGACCTTGGTCCGATGGGTGGTGGGCTTGAAAATCAGGAAGGCTTCCTACGTACCATACCTTGACATGGATCAAAGACCTCGTAGTTCGGGTTTCATCAGCGAACCGACGAGAATATAGACCCAGGGGTCCACTAATGGTGGGCTTCAACCTCGTGAAGGCTTCCTATGTACCATGACTTGACATGGATCAAAGTCCTCATAGTTTGGATGGTGGGTGTCAGTGGACCGACGTAAGGAAGGACCGACCTTGGTCCAAAGGGGATGGGCTTAAACCTCAGGGAGGCTTCCTACACACCATGCCTTGACATGGATCAAAGACCTCGTAGTTCAGGTTTCATCAGTGAATCGACGTGAAAGTAGACCCAGGGGTCTACTAATGGTGGGATTGAACCTCGTGAAGGCTTCCTACGTACCATTCCTTGACATGGATCAAATTCCTCATAGATCAAATGATGGAATACAGTTTAACGTCATGCAGGATGGTGGTGAACCGACGTGAATGAGCTCGGAACGACCGAGTGGTGGGATTGAGCCTCGTAGAGGCTTCCTACGTACCACGCCTTGACATGGATCAAATTCCTCGTAGTTCAGTTGAAAATGGGGGCTTGGAACACCAACAAGGAGATGGTATGGGCCAATGATTGTTGGTCTTGAACCTTAGTGAGGCTTCCTACTTACCATGTCTTGACACGGATCAAAGTCCTCATAGTTCGGGTTGGTCACAACGGCTTACCGTCGGGCTGAAACGCAGTTTAACGTCACGTTGGACGCAAGTGGAACTCGATGTGAATTAGATGATGGGTGGTCTTGAACCTCATGGAGGCTTCCTACGTACCATGCCTTGACATGGATCAAAGACCTTGTATTTCAAATGGGTGTGCAGTTTAATGTCATGCTGGACGAGGGAATACAGTTTACTGTCATGCTGGACAAGGGTATACAGTTTAACGTCATGCTGGATGAGGGTATACAGTTTAACGTCATGCTGGATGATGGTATTTCCCTGGCCGATACTTACTCTAAGCCCACATGAGTCATGCTCGGTGTGAGAAACAAGAGGTTGCAAGAACCTGATGATCACACCACGAAGGGTGCGTCCGTGAGAAGCGAAGAGGGGCTTACACATTAGGCGGCCCATGGTGCTGGGACTTACTCCAGGATGGAGGCCCGAAGTGCGGAAAAGTGCAGCAAAAGAGGGATTTGGGACCAATTATGAGAGGTTCCTTGTTCCCTACCGTGCCCTCCACTGACCTTGGTAATGGGGAAGTACGGAGATGCAGGGGTGCAGCCATACATTGGAAAACTAGGGTTGCCCTTCTCCCGAAGACATACGCCGCTCCAATAAAGAGGATATCATCCCTTGTGGGGGGAGTGATTCCACTCCCATGGATATGAGTGGTGTAAAAAATGTTTGAGCTGGGGGGACACTTCGTGCGAGGCACGAGGTTGGGTCACAGTTTAACGTCATGTGTTGAGGACGTGGTTCTTGGCAGTTTAACGTCCTGTAGCTCGAACGAGGTGGGTTCACTCCACACCCCTAGGACATACATAACTGGTACCCTTTTCTCCTTGGGGAAGGGAAGGTACCAGTAAGGCCGTAGTCAAGGGGGGTCGTAGAACGAACCATTGAGGGGTCCACATTAGCGTGGATATGCGAAGAAGCAATATCCGTTAGCGTGCCTATGCGAATAAGCATTAGCCGAAGCAATGCTACGAGTGGTGTTGTCCGTGGGACTTTGAAATCACATCGTGCAAACCTGGAGGGTCGCACGGGAAGAGGAATTGCCAAGCAAAGGAGTGTGCTTCGCGAAGAAGAGTGCCTTGGCCTTAGCAGGGGGAAAAGGTGTGAGTGGAGGGTGCTTTGCGAAGTGGAATAGTATTCTCGGAGCACTGCCTCGCGAAGAGGAGGTGCCTCATGAAGCAAGGTGCTGCGGAGCAGTGTGCTTCGCGATGTGGAGCAACCCTACCTTATCATGGGAATCGCTAGTACAGGATGGGTGTTTCACGAAGCATAAATGCTCCGCGGCTGCCTGTGTTCCCTTGGGAATCCCCCTCCTTCACGAACTCCCTTGAGATTCGCGAAGGGCATCCCTCTCAGAAGAGGGGCTCAAAACGAGACAAAGCGAATGCGTCACGTGAAGTAGAAGTACCTCACAGAGCTCATGATTCACGTGGCAAAGGGTGCTTTACGATTCGGGAGAGGAGAAGCCGAAAGGTCTGATTGTCCATCCTTTTGGACTCCGGGGGAGCCCAGTATTTATAGGCGAGGGGCGTCGTGAAGCAGAACTCCCGCACCGCCTCTAGCGCTTCGCGGTGCGCTCATGAACATAAAATTCTATCATGGAGAGGTACCACCTCCGATGCTTTGCGGTGGGACCACGAATGTCAAACCGTTCTCGGAGAGGTACCACCTCCGGAACTTCACGGGACCGCGATGCTCGGGGTGCTTCGCGTCAGCGCTTCGTGAGGCAGCGTGCGGGATGTTTTTTTTCGTCCCTTCCTTGCGTTCAATATTTTGGTGCCAAAAAATGCCCGCCCTCATACTTGGAGCTGTGAAGAGATGAAGGGTCAAAGTCTAAGGGAAAATCGCCAAAATTGTCGGCGGTTCGCGATGAGACTTCGCGAAGAGGGCACGCGGTGCCGACCGGGGCCACTGATCCGGACGCGCCGCGATGCTCCGCACAGGAGGGGCATGCCGCGATGCTCCGGGGTCGCCACCTATAAATAGGGGGGTCGACCTCTTTTGTCTTCACGCAATTTTCTTGTCTTTTTGTGCTCTCGATTTCGCAAAGCTCCACGTACTCCGCGCCTGCTCTCCGCGAGGGGTCTCCGACTTCGTGACCGTGCCAAGAAAACTCATGTTTTCCAGCCTAGGTCTGACTTCGCGGCTTGGCCTCGCAACCGACCTTCACGAGCAGGCTTTGCAATCCAGCTTCGTGATCCGTTCTGAGAAAATTCTTTTCGGAGTGCCGGGACTAAAATGGCCCATAGAGAAGCTGTATTGGGTGTGCTCGCAGATGCCGCCCGTCGAGATGAGATGGACAACTGTCTGGGCCTTAGAGAGATGGTCTGAAGTCACTCGGACCGCATTTCTTTGACAGAGCTATTGTCGGAGTGTCAGAAGAATTATCCGCGGTGCAAGTAGCTGCCATTGTACGACTTCGAGTTGAGGGATGACATCTTCATCCCTGAGGCGAGTAGGGACGAACCAGCTTGTTGGTTTAGGAGCACTCCATGTCAGCACCAATGGTTCAGGGCAGCCGATGGTCATGCGCGGGGGACTTCACACCCATCACCGCCGACTGCCTCTACAACCATGTGAACGATATTGACGGGAAGCCACTATAATCGGAGACATCCCCTCCTCTCTACTGTACCATGCTGAAGGCGGCTTTGCAGGATTCGAAGAAGGATGGTCCGATGAGTGGGACCTGCACCAGGGTGGCAACTTTAGTAATGACTGGGCCTAGGCCTACTGGGTAGGTGCCTCATGCGAGGATTTTGGGGCCGAGCTGAGGAGAGTGGGGTTATATGAGGCAGCATGGGCCTCCCAATTCCACATTTACCAACCGAAACAACTGATGCCGGAATTACTGAGCAGATGGTTGTATAGGACCAATACCTTTCAACTGCACCATGGGGACGTGGGCATCAACATGTGGGATGTCCACTAGATTTCTGGGGTTCCGATCTTGGGGGCCATGTATGATGAGTTCCTCCCCATCATGAGCGTGTTGGAGGATACAGATCAAATGTCGCGACTGGCGTCAGTGCTGATGGAATTCTTCCTTGGAGAGGACAAAGAGGCAGTAAGGGATGTCCACTTTAAGAAGTGGTTCAAGTGCTTACTGAATTTCCCAGAGAATCGAGAGTTCCCTCCGAGGCCTCGAACTTGTCCGAGGGTGGCCCAACGGAGTAAGGAGCACTTGTATTGGAAGGTCTAGGAGGAAAGCCAATGGAAGACTTGGGGTTTCAGTGTCAGCACTGAACAACAACCGATATTTAGGATGGCGGCATTCATTGCGGCTCTCATCTGTGGTTGGATCCAAACGGTGAGGGATACAAGAATGGGGGTGCGGCCCAGCTTGTTCATCATGGCGTCCATGCTGGCCATGGGGTAGTGGGTCAATCTAGGGATTCCAATGCTCGCCAAGCTGTATAGAATGTTGCGGCACATTAGCGAGGGCAATAAGCCTCCAAGGATATGCAGGCCCTTCCACCTCCTGTATGGGTGGATTGCAGTGCACATCCGGGGGATCTATGAGTATCCAAACCCTATTTCTCCATTGAGATCAAACCTCTGCCCCTCCATCCTGAATGTGGTCGGGAGCTTCCCGTTCAAACTAACCATTCCGATGGTGCTGAATCGGATGTCGAGGGCGGATAAGTTTAATTTCCACCCCTTCCCATTGCCGACGGGGATACTTACTGACAACGGGCGGGGAATGGAAGAACATCGGGCTTACCTCCTGGCCTTTCGAGGTGGAGTTTTGGTGGCCTGAGTGGATCGTGAGCTCCTCTGCGAACCATACACCTCGCATCGGTTTGCGAGGCAGTTCTGGTGCCTCCAGCGGCTAACCCCGCAGGTCTACTAGGAGGTGAATCACGAGGAGCACCCGTGCGTGATGAGGAAGTTGTGGCTCATGTTCACACGGGAAGATGGGAAGATGAGAATTGCATTGTCTCCATCCACCGCTGCTTTAGGATTGGTGATGGGGTATGCCATTAGTTGGAAAGCTGCTTACCCAGGGGAGATGCTGAAGCAACCAACTATTCGGGTCAGTGACGGTGGGCCCCATCTATCCCGAGGTCGGGGTCAGAGGGCAGCTAGGGCCTCTCACGGTGGTGGGGAAGCCATGGAGGCGAGACCCGCACCGGCCGAGGGTGTGGCAGCAGCGGTGGATCCAGTGATTTCGGAAGAGCAAGGCCATCCGGAGGGGTGACCATCGAGGGGATTTCATAGGATATCCACTCAGGCTCCGGGGAAGCGGTTGTGTCATATCGACATGGCAGAGGATGCCATATTCCTGGAAGCCTGGGACATTTGGGATGTCAACCGACAATTCCTCAGCCCACCCGAGATATAGGCACACTTGAATCGCTTCGGGATGGAGTTACCGGGAATAGGCCCAGTCCGGGCCGGTTTCATGGCGTCTCCGGCGGAGGCAGAGCAATACTTGGACGAGCTGGAGGATTACATTCACTCTAGTGGTGTCCCTCACCCAATGACAGACCGGGTGAGGGTACAGCTGAATCGAACAGTCCCCCCACAGTTATCGGCTGCCGATCTAAGGGAGACCTTCCCCCTGCTGGAAGAATCAGAGGACTCCTCTCGGGAGGATGAGGCTGGAGGAGGGATCCCGTTGGAGGAAGGTGAGGTCGGAGATCAAGTCTCAGAGTCCGACGATTTCACAGAGGCTCTCGAGGTAGCTTTATGTACTTCTTTCCTCATGTCCCGTTCTTGGTCCACTATGGACTTCTCACTGATGTTTAAGCCATGCAGGAGGAACTTGTAAGCATGCCTCATTCTTGACCCTCTATGGGTGATGATGCGGGACCTTCAGAACCCGCGCCTATGGCTGCGTCCAGTTCCGCGTATGGTGGGACTAGAGCACCCGAGGTGGCTCCTCCGGAATCTCTAGACCTTCCAATAGTATACGGAGGGCCTCGCCTCGGGGTCCTGTTAGTATCGGCTCAAGAGCATCACCAGGAGGTCGAACTATGTAAGATTCCTCTACTGGTTTTCTTGTCGTCATATGTAGACTATGCCAACTAACGTTTATGTCCCTCTTTGTTGTACAATTCTCCGAATGGCGTGGGCTGCTGAGGCAAGGCTAGTCGGGATGTCTGGTGGCATCCCTCATAGGGGCATGCCGGTGATGGTGGCAATAGTCCCCCCATCTCCCCGAGCTGCAACACACATCATCATTGGCGGGACCACCAGTAGGGTCGTGCCTGAGGTCATTGAGGTGGACTCCGATGAAGAGGATCGGCCATCCGGTCCCACTCCTGTCGCGCCTGATTTGGCGCCATATTTCACGCTGAATTCGACGCCAGATGCAGATCCCGCCAAGGACTTCCTGTAGGTGTATCCTACGTATGAGCCTACCAATCGCGCAGACTAGGAAGAAACGACCTCTGATGAGGAAGACAATAGCATATTCCTCCGCCGGTCATGGAGGCTAATCACGCGCTTCATCAAGGACACCCCCCAAGCGCTATGGCTGGCCGAAATGGACAGACTCCGCTCGCGGTTTCGCAAACTGTGCACTGGGGGAGTGGATGCCCAACGTCCTCACGTGCTCATCTGAGATCTTATGGCTGAGAAGATCTAGGAGCATGATCGTGGGCTCAATGTGGGCTGGCAGCGGAGGAAGGAGACAAACATCAAGAAGCTCCAGGAGGCTAAAAGCGAGGTCCAACAGCTGCAGACCTGGGCGGATGAGCACTCAACCTCTCTTAATGCGCAATCTGAGCTGATCTCTCGATTGAAGTCCCAGCAGGAAGAGGCAGAAGAGCTTATGAGGCAGGCTTCTGGAAAGATGGCTGCCATTCATGCTGAGGTAGAGAGGGCCAGAGCCAAGGCTGACGAACTGTGCCCCACCGCTGCTGAGGAGGAGTGGGAGTTGAGTCAGCGGAAACAAGCCTTGGAAGCCACAAGCCAATGGGTGGCGGAGCTACAACGATCTATTGACGGGGTCAACCCGTCCATGGGGGGGGGGGGTCAACCCCCGGGTACTGTAACAAACTAAAAACCTTTTATTGGTACTTTCGCACTTCAATTTCTTCCTTTATTTTGAATGTCATAGCACGCACGATTTCCACTGTTTGAATCACCTCGTTACATCCCTACAATGTTTGCGGGACGTTCGACGATAATTCCCCAAGCCCACGTGGGTTGAGCCCGATGTGAGAAATAGGAGATAGTTGTCTTCTCATCCCACTTAACATAGGAGTGGAGACCATGCTCCGGGAATCCGGGATTTGGATTACCAGTCCGGATTTCCGAAAGATGGGAGAGGCCTGACCGGAGAAGGAACTCTTTAGAACAGCCGAATTACTGTTTCTTCAGCGTTCCCTCATGCATGAACGGTGCAACACCAGGGGCACTGGAATCAGTACGAACATATGGAAACAGGAAGCGTGAATTACGATGCCCAAGATTCGAAGCACTATGGGGATGGCATGACAATAAAGGACAACCGTTAACCATGGAGGAGAAGCAGTATCCTTACTACGTTAGCCTGTAATGGGGACAAAAATGAGGGTCAACCGTTGACCATGTTCGAAAACAGTACCATGTCACAAATATTGTCAGTCAATCTTTCGGGACATTGACCCAGGACAGTTGGCGGACCATAGGTCAAGCATCCATACTGTTAGGGGGTCCTTCCAAACATGACCAGTCTTCCAGAACGTTGGCCCATGACGGTAGGTGAGCCGATGCAGCATGAGACCAGGCTGTTAGGGGGTTCCTTTAGACATGAAAGGGGACGAGGGTCCGAATAAGAGGCATACAAAGCGTGGAATATGGAGTGATGGTTTGTCCGAACAGAATCCAACACTTAGGTATTTACACCACCGTGGTGGGAGTACGCTAGATGGGCGCGTTGGTTTGGTCATGGGTCCTTCCTTCTTTGGGACATGGCCTCTCTAGCGAGGGGTCTGACCAGGGGGTCGGAAGTGGGGAGGATGGGATTAACGATTTCTATGGGCTGGACCCTAGGCAAAATACCAGGGTGTCTCTACGTATCCCATGAAGATGGGAATCAAGCCATACGTAGTTCTGGAGGGTGCCTTTTAATGTCATGCAGGACAAGAAATAGGAGGGATATCTCTTAGAACAGGGTGCGCGTGGTGCTGCTATTGCAAACCTGACGTGAATGAGGACATAATCCCGCACTACGCCACGCGGTCCTGTAGTCGGGGTCCCGATGACAGGACCAGAGAGGCGAATTAGCTGAACTCAAGCTGGACCCAAAGACAGGAGGTCCGGGCATTCCTACGTATCCCATTAGGATGGGAATCAATCTGAACGTAGTTCTAGATGGATCTTAGACCATAAATGGGTAAAGGGGGGGCATGAGACACATGGAAACAAAACCTGATGTGAATGAGGACCTAAGCCCTACTTACAATGCATTCTCTGGGGAAATGCTCGAGTCGAGGGACCAAACACAGAGGTTAGGCTGGGCCCATAGGGAAGTACCCGGGCGCTCCTATGTATCTCATGAGGATGAGAATCGAGCCATACGAAGTTCTGAAAGGTGACACGGTAAGATACCAGTGCCAGGGGAAAAGGGGAGTGAGGGCGTGTCCTTTTCACTAAAGGAAGCGGAATTTGATAAATCTTGTTTTTCCTTCAAGGTGAGTGGTTTTTTTTGTGAAGCGACAAGCCTAGAGTAGTAGGCCGTGGTGTCACCACAAGAATCAAGTTGCGATAGGCATTGACAAATGGCATGGAACGTGACCAATACCCAACATGATGTCCTCTACAACGAGGTCATCACAATGCAGTGCCGTTTTTCATCATGCGGCCAGGACGATAATGTCACAGTTTAGGGTCGTGTGATAGAACCAAGCATGAATTTTATCGTCATGTAACATAGACGTAGCAGAAGCGATGCTAGGCGAGGAATGTGTATGGTGTCGTGCGACATAATCGACGTGGATGGGGACATGATCCAACATCACACTATACGCCACTCCGAAAGGGAGACCTCAGGCTGAGGGGCCTATATGGGGGTAAGAGGTGAAAAGAAGGGGGGAGAGACTAGCTCCCTAAATGGGATGGACCTGAAGACAAGGCGTCCGGGTGGTCCTACGTATCCCACGAGGATGGGAATCAAGCTGAACGTAGTTCTATATGGATCTTATTTTATGGTCTTAGAGCTCGGACCATGAATGGTGACAACTTCCCAAGTTAGCGCAGACGTCAACCAGATCCCTAAGCCCACGTGAGTTAAACTCGGTGTTGGAAACAAGGGGGGGGGGAATCCTCATCACAATACTTGGGGCGTCCATCAGAGGGGAGTCGTCAGAGATCCCCGAAGTACGACTTTGACATGTCTTGTTTCTCCAACGTGTAGACGTGCATGAAGGAAATGTACCAAGAGTTACGAGACTCTACTAGGACACGATGAAGTGATGAAGGGTTTGAATCGTGTACCCGACATTTTGGGCTTAATGGGTTGGCATGGTGATAGAGGAAAAATGTTAACCATAGTGGAAACGCAGCATCTGTATTGCGTTAGCCTGAGGTGGGAACAACAAAAGAGCATCGACCGCTGACCATATTCGCAACGTGAGATTTTATCGATTTGTTGTCCGAAACCTTTAGGGGCATTGGCCCGTAACGGTTGGAGAGCCCTAGGGCGTAGTATCCAGGTCGTTCTTAGGGGTCTCTCTGGGAGTGAAAGATAATGGAAGCCCTAATTCAAGGATACACAAAGCCTGGAAAGTAGGTGCAGACATGTCCGAGTAAAGCTTGGTATTCCATGTAATAAACCAGAGTCCCCTTGGGCACATTGGTGAACCGCCGAAAAGGGGTCGACGAAACAACTCAGGAGGGAGAGGTACATGGCGTGGTCATTATGAGACCGATGTGAATGGGGACATAATCCCACACCACACCATATAATCCTCTCATGGATGAAGGGTAGACCAAGGGGCCAAGGTCAGATGAAGATTCCCGAGAGATGGGGCTGGACCCGAATCCTAGACATTCAGGTGGTACTACGTATCCCATGAGGATGGGAATCAAGAAACACGTAGTTCTCTAGATGCGGTTTAACGTCATGCGAGATGGGGTGAGGGAGTAAGGTACCCCCAGGAAAAGGAAAGGGAAGTGTCTAGTATGGCGGACAACCTGACGTGGATGAGGGCATAACCGCGTACCACCCCATACACTCTGGGTAAGAAGTTGGGTGAAGGGGCCCGAAAAGGCCAATGGGCCTGAGGCTGAGCCTCGGTCAGGAAGACCTGACTGGCTTGCAGTTTAACGTCTTGCAGTAAGGACGGGGGCAGGGGGCCCGAGGAGGCCGAGGGGCCTGAGGCTGAGCCTTGGTCAGGAAGGCCTGACTGGCTTGCAGTTTAACGTCTTACAGTAAGGACGAGGGGAGATATTAGTTTAAGGTCATAGAGCTCAGACCATATTGCAATTTATCGTCCTGCAGGACAACTCGTGCAGGACCATATAGTTTAAGGTCGTGTTGGACCATAACGTGCAGTTTAAGGTCGGGTAGGACCCTAATGTGCAGTTTAAGGTCGTGCGGGACCCGCACGTGCAGTTTAAGGTCATGCGGGACCCTAACATGCAATTTAAGGTCGTGCGGGACCCTCACGTGCAGTTTAAGGTCGTGCGGGACCCTCACGTGTAGTTTAAGGTTGTGCGGGACCCTAACGTGCAGTTTAAGGTCATGCAGGACCCTCACGTGCAGTTTAAGGTCGTGCGGGACCCTCACGTGGATTTTAAGGTCATGCGGGACCCTCACGTGCAGTTTAAGGTCGTGTGGGACCCTAACGTGCAGTTTATGGTCGTGCGGGACCCTAACGTGCAGTTTAAGGTCATGCGGGACCCTCACATGCAGTTTAAGGTCATGCGGGACACTCACGGGTAGGATCAGGCGAAGTACCACTTGAGGAACCTGGCATTGGTGGGAGGAGTTACGCGCTCACCATCCGTGGTCACCAAGGAGTACACCCCGTTGGGGTAAACCTTATGGATGATATAAGGCCCTTCCCATTTGGGTTCTAGCTTGGGCGGTTTCCTACCGGGGACCATTGGTGCTCGAAGGGCCAGTACTAGGTCTCCCTGTAGAAAAGAACGGAGGTGAACCTTCTTGTTGAAGGCCCTCGCTATCTTATTCTGATGCCTTTCCAGATTGTGCAGGGCACGAAGCCGGTTCTCATCCAGTGCTTCTAATTCATCTAGATGGATTTTGGCCACTTCATCTGATCCCTACTGATCATAGACCGAAGTGTGTAACGATGGCATCTGGATCTCAATGGGTAGGACGACCTCAGCCCCATACACCAGGGAATATGCGGTCACCTGGGTAGAGTTGCGAGTCATCGTCCGATAGTCCCAAAGGGCATTGGGGAGCTTGTCCGACCAAATTTTCTTGTTCTGAACAACCATCTTCTGCAGAATATTATAGAGGGATTTGTTGAACGCCTCGATCTGTCTGTTTGCATGTGCGTGATAGCGGGAGGTATGGTTCGAACGGATGTCATACTTGGCGTACAATTTCTTTAGTTCAGCCGCTCGGAAGTTGGTGCCGTTATCGGGGAGGACGACATGAGGGACCCCAAATCGGTGGATAATATTGGAGCTCACAAAGTCGACGATGGAACAAGCCTTGACCTCTTTGAGTGGAACTGCCTTTGCCCACTTAGAAAAGAAATCTGTATCAGTCAGGATGAACCTACATTGGCACGCTGTTGCCGGTGGATATGGTCCCACTACATCAAGTCCCCATACCGCAAATGGCCAAGAGTACTTGGTGGGGTGGAGGGGCTCCTGCGGCCGATATAGGAAGTTGGCGTGAACCTGACACGCATGGAATCTCTTGGCACACCCAATACAATCGTGGATCATAGAGGGCCATAAGTACCCCAACCTCTGAATTTGATGGGACAACTTCATCCCAACTTGATGGGCCCCACAAGAACCGGTGTGAACCTCTTGCATAACTTAAGGAATCTCTACTCCTTGAATGAAACGGAGGAGGACACCATATAAGCTCCACTTATAAAGGATCTGTTCAAGACTGGGGCCACTCTGGAGGGTAAATTGTAGCACGCGGCGTCGGATTCGCTCGCGCTTGGCCCGGTCGTCCGGGAGGCAACCATTTTGGAGATACTCGACAAATGGTTCCCTCCAGTCGGGAGTGGCTTCAACCACTGTGTCTGATGAACCGGGGACCCCTGACGTGGAGGGTCTGGAGGTGAGATGACTTACCCGTAGGCCATCATTGTCTTCTTGGGTGATTGGGGCAATGAATCTCTGGTGTGCCACATGTATGATCAAATCATCTTGCTCGGGTTCTACGAGCGATGCGGCTAAGCCAGCCAAGGCATCTGCCTGAACGTTCTGTGACCGTGGGACATGGGTAATCTCTGGTCGAGAAGAGAACTGGGCCATTAGGCAGAGGGTGTACTCTAGCAACGGTACAAGCTCCGACTTCCTGACGACATAGTTGCCATTGACCTATTTGATTACGAGCTCAGAATCTTCTTTCACATGTAGATGGGGCACGTTGATCTCAAGGGCCAACTCGAGGCCAGTGATGAGAGCCTGGTACTCTGGCTCGTTGTTCGTACAGCCTTCTGA
Organism: Viscum album; assembly: GCA_963277665.1. NCBI lineage: Eukaryota > Viridiplantae > Streptophyta > Magnoliopsida > Santalales > Viscaceae > Viscum > Viscum album. The sequence goes on from OY728158.1 coordinate 815,756,721, forward strand.
CAACAGGAATGATTATGGCCGGATGGCTTGTATCGGGGTAATGAAAACAATACCCAGGCCCACTCTGTTGAGCATAGGATCATGGAGCCTCCTACCGGTGGGGCTCTGGGAGGCAGCTTCGAAGTGCATTTGCCAACACGGGATGACATGATCGACTGAGAGGATCTTCTCATCAGGAAAATCTAGGTCCGAGGATTGATCCACGGAGGTTGGATGGGCAGCTAAAAATTCTTCCAATGCCTGTCCCAATATGGCCTTATGAGGTACGAACCTGATATCAAACTGTTGGAGAATCACCGCCCATCGTGCTAGTCGGCCAGTCAGCATGGGGCGGTTCAAGATGTACTTTAGTGGGTCTACTCAGGAGACCAATTGTACCTCATGGTGCTGCAGGTAATGCGGCAACTTCTATATGGAAAAGACGAGCGCAAGGCAGCTCTTTTCGATATGGGAGTATCTGACCTCCGTATCGAGAAGCATGCGGCTGAGATAGTAGAGACTGTTCTCAGTACCCTCATTATTTTTCAGGGAGAGCAGTGTATCGAGGGATCTTTCCAGGGCGGTCACGTAAAGGACCAAAGGCTTTTCGGAGATAGGTGACATCAAAACCGGAGGTTGAAGCAGATACTTCTTGATTTCCTCGAAGGCGGTCCGACACTCCTCATCTCATTTATAGGCGGAGCCCTTCTTCATGAGCTAGGAGAAGGGCTTACACTTGCCGTCCAGATTCGCGATAAATCAGCGTATATAGGCTAAGTGTCCTTGGAGGCCTCGAAGTTCCCAAATGTTGCTCGGGGGAGGCATTTGGTTGATGGCCTTGATCTTATCTAGGTCGATCTCAATGCCCCAGTATCTAAAAACAAAGCCAAGAAACTTCCCAGAGGTGACCCCGAAGGCACACTTCAACGGATTCATCTTTAGGTGATGAGAACGGAGGAAACTGAACACCTTCTCAATGTCTTTGAGATGGTTCTGGCGCTGACATGATTTGACCACTAGGTCATCTACGTAGCATTCCACCAGCATCCCGAGAATCGGCTTGAATATGTGATGCATGGCCCTCTGATAAGTGGAACCTACATTTTTCAAGCCGAAGGGAATAACTTGGTAGAAAAAGGTACCTTGGTGAGCCCAGAAGGCAGTGGACTCCTCGTCCTCAGGGGCCATCGGGATCTGGTTGTACCCGGAATACCCATCCATGAAAGAGAGAGCTTGGAACCTAGCCGTGGAATCAATCAATAACTCTGTCACCGGGAGTGGGAAGTCATCCTTTGGGCAGTGGCGATTAAGGTCGCGGAAGTTGATGCAGACTCTGATCTTCCCATTATTCTTCCTAACTGGCACAATATTGGAAAGCCACTTGGGGTACTGGACTTCCTTAATGAAGTTGGCTTTGATAAGCTTGTCAACTTCGGCCTCAACCATAGAACCATGAGAAGGGTGCATCTTCCTGGGAGGCTGCTTAAACCCATGATGGTTTTCTGGGAGGCCCAGATGGTGAATGAATACCTGGGGATCTAGTCCGGGCATCTCGTTGTAACTCCAGGCAAACACGTCACAATGTTTTTTGAGAAAGTCTACGTACTACTGCCGCTCCTCGGGCGACATGGCCGCACTGATCAATATGGGTTTCAGGTCTGCCTCAATACCAAGGTTCACCTATACCAGTTCATCAACCGTGGTAGAGATGCCTTCTTCAAAGGCGGGGAGAGCATCCTTCAGGTCTTCCTCTCCACCTGTGGGGGGATTTCCCACAATGGGAGATACTTCTGGGCTATCAAGACCTAAGGGGAAGCTCGTGCCATCTTGGGCAGCAGTGGTCATCATATCAGGAGACTCACTCGCCATTGAGACCATAGCAATGAAGGCAGTCGAACCTATCCCATCTGGCCTTCGACCTAAGGGGCCACGTTTGATGACATCAAAGCAGTGGTGACGTGTTGTCCTGAGTCAGTTGATTCCATCCTGGTGGAAGAGACACGTATGTTGTACAACCATTGTCATAAGTTTGACATTCCGGTACCGTACAGGGGTAGGAGGTTCCGGGATCACCTGAGCCTGGTTGTTGTAGGAGTACGGGGTGATTTTCCGCCGTCGCTTGGACATGGGAACACGCCTTCCTTGCGTACCCAAAACAACAAAACATTTCCCCATGTCGGGGGTCGTGGCCTCCAATCGGTGGATCGGGAGGATGTAGGCATCATCCATGCTTTCCCATGGATCACTTGTGACCGGGGCGGGTTCATCCTCACTTACTAGGATTTTCTTATCCTTACTCTTGTAATGATCATCATCCAGATAGCGGGCCTCACAAGAGGCGAAAGGAGACGCATCTCCTTGGAGCATGCCTACTCGACCGTTGAGTGAGTATTTGAGGCACTGGTGATACGATGAAGGGACCACTGCATGCAGATGGAGCCACGACCAACCCATAAACGCGTTGTAGGCGGTGTCCTGAGAGACGACCATGAACTCAGTGCTGGATATTAAGCCACTAAACTGAGTCTTCAGGCGAATCTTTCCGAATGGGGTTTTATCGGTCTTATCGTACCCCTGGATTCTGAGGTCAGAGGGAGTTAAATCACCTTCATACAAACCCAGCTTTCGTAATGTCCGAGTCGGAATTAGGTTGATTCCGGAACTCGTGTCCACGAGGCAGCGGTGGAATTCCACACCATTGAAGTGGCCACTGATGTATAGCGGGCGAATATTCCCCTGTATAGGAGGGTTCTCATCTTTACCGGAGAACGAGATAACCTCTTGAAATTCGGCGTTCTCAATTGTTTCGGCATGGAAGGCTTCTGCGGCTGCTACCTCCATCTCAAACTGAAGGGGGCTCCTTAGGGCCTTGACAAGTGCTGCGCACATTTCAGATGATAGAAAAAGGGCCTCAAGGATAGAAATCCTTGCCAAAATGCTGGCCAGGTGCTTCAGGACATCATACTATCGTGCCAAACGCGAACCTCTGCTTACAGGACGTCGTTCGGCAGTTGGAGGCATAGCGGGTCCTACCGGTTGAACCGACAGTTGGCTAGTACTGGGTACGTCCTGCTGTCTACTAGTTGAATCCTGGAGAGTAGTCGCCGGAATAGGATCGGATAGCGGAGACTGGCTTGTAGCTGGGCAAAACTGGCTGTAATGTGAACGAGGCAGCTCTCCCTGATCTAGTATCACGAACAACGGTGGAGGTAGAGCTAAGGGCGTTAGATGGGGTTGCGCGTACTCAGCTCTGCGCTGAGCCTGCTGTCTGGTCTCAGTAGCGTGCACGACTTGGCTGAAAGTGCCCGCTAAAGTTCCTTGACGACCGGCATGGTTGTGGTTCCACTGACGTTGACGTCGACTGGGAACGTCGGGGAGGCTCGCCTGGCGTTCCCCTTCGTCGGTAGTCATATAGGGCCTTACCAGCTCCACGATTTTAACCGAAGCGTACCCCTGGCTGTCGCTTGATGAGTCATCCACCACCGGGCTGATTCTGGGAGGGATCCCCATTTCAGGGGTAATAAAGTCACTGAGAGTGTGGGATGATGATGACATCGACGGAGCGCGTTGTTTCTTCTTGCGTCGTCGCTGCTTTCCCTTTTGGGAAGAAGTCGACTATGAAGGCGATGCAGAGGTATTGGCTACTTCTTCTGAAGGTTTCGGCTGCTTCAGGAGTGCTCGGATGATACCATGGGAACAAATGACGGTTTTTCGAGCAATCCAGTGGTTGTATATCTGGGACCCGCGGATGGGAACCTGCTACCACTCGCCTTCGCTGTCGCTACCAATCTCTTACCCTGCAAAGACACTTGCTACTTGTGTTGGTGTCAGGCCCAACCTAACTATGTTGTTGTTGACCTGGTCTGGAAGCCAGTCTTTAAACACATAGAATTGCTTGAGGGTGTGCCCCAGAATCTAATGATAAGCACTGTAGTTGGGGTGATCGGTGAGATTTTCCTCTTCCGGCCTTCGGCACTCGGGTAGGCATACAATCCCTTGCTCTGGAGCACTTCGGAAGTATCCAGGGACCTGATATTCGTTGAACGAATAAGTATGGTGCCTTCTTTCTGGATAGGGGGCCATGGGGGCCTGGCCCTGACGAGGGGCCGGAGGGGCCTGCCGAGGAGGCAGCGCCTGATTATCTCACCTAAGTGGAGGTGGTGCAGTGCGCGGGGGAACCTGTCGATTCTGAGGCGGTCGCTACTGGGCAAGAGCCTGTGCTTGAGGTGGGGGACCACTATGAGGTTGCAGGGATGGTGTCGCTGGCAGTAATTACAGCTACCTAGGGGCTTCTATTTGGTCCACCGCGGTGGGTTCTGCTCTGGAAGTCCTCCTGGCTGGGATCGTAGGGGGAAACGAACATGCCTGACTAGAATGTTGCAGAGCCTCCTCAAGGCACTGAGCCTTATATGAGAAATCCCAGAATCCTCCAGGGTAGTTTTGGGTAATCAGGGAGGGTACCTTCTCCGTTTTAACGTTCCCTACACACATCGTCAGTAATTTCTCCTGAGTCAGTGGCATATCGAGGGAGTATGTAAGTCCCTTCCACCGGGTGATGAAATCTGCGACTCGCTCATCAGGCCTCTGCTTGCACTTAAAGAGGTCTGCAATGCTGGTCTTCCGCGTGGTGGAGCTGAACTGGTATAGGAACTGCCGGCGGAGATCCTCCCAACCGGTCACCAATCCGATAGGGAGCTAGTTTTACTAGATGAATGCAAGACCTTCCAATGTTTATATGAAACATCAGAGCTTGGCAGCCTCTTGCTGGGTCGGGGTCCCTGAGCATGGGGCCACACCTGGAAGAAAAATGAGCCAAGTCCTACGACGGGTCCCCTGTCCCGGTTAAGGGAGAGAAAGTAGGGTTCCCAAAACCCAAGGGTGTGGGCATATCATCCAACCACGCGGGATACGGCTTGCCATCCGGTGGGACCACCACCTGCCGCGTTTCCAATGCTTTGAGGCGGGCTATGAGTGCCGCTATAAGATCGTCTGGGTGGGGGTCCCTGTCTTGACGGGGATCCCTAATCAAAAGTGTGTTGCTAGGTTATTCAACCCTAGTAGATGGCTTCAGCAGCTCGTGGATCGACTGGCGGAACGACCTGTGGGGCGACTAGGGGAACCCAAACTGGATTCTTCAGATTGCCTCGTCATTCATGGGGGTTTGGCGAGACGTATCACGCCCTCTTGCTGTAAGTTCAAGCTTCTGACCTATCTGTAGAAGGAGCATGATAAGGGTTTCTCGGAGGTATCTCACCAGGGGGGAATTGTTCCTGCCCCTGCTACCCTAGCTTGGGATTACCATAGTCAGGTCGCCGCTCTGCAGTGCGCTCAACCAAGAGTTCATCAACCAGCCTCTACTGCTCAGCAAGCTGCTGGTGTAACATGGACTTCTCGGGATCTTCATCCGTTTTCTGTACAGAGGCAGACGGTCGGAGTGCTTGACAGTTCCAACGTGCTCCATACCCTTACCGTAATTTCGACTGAGTACCAGCGACTCGGTGGGTACAGGGAGACCAAGAATGTTCCTCTACTGATGGGTAACCCTCACTGATTGGTCCAGTAGTGGCGATACGCCCTCGGGGGGGTAATTCTCCATCAAGAAATTCAAGCTTGCCTACCTTGTCCACTACGTCAGCCATGTGGATCGCGACCCCTCTCGAGGGCATGTCCTCAATGTCACATAATGAATCGGGATGCCGTCGGATAGGGTCGAAGAGGAGAGCGGCATAGTGTCCCCAACCACGGACTTGCACTTGGGGGGTAGCTTCCCTAATGACTCTGTAGAGTAGTTTGAAACTCTAAACACATTTCCGTTGAAGGGTGCTCTGATGGCCTGGTGACTCAGGGTGCTGGGCCACACGGAGTGCGGCCAAATCAATCAGGCAGCATTGCTCGCCGATTTCTTCAAAGTGATCTCGACTTCTAGGGTACATCACCCGCTCGTAACAAAAGTAGAAGTGTGTCACCCATAGGGTCCGACAAAAGCACCCCACTTCTTCTAGGGTAAGGGACTCTGGTGCAAAAAAGTTTGGCGTCGCCATCGGCCAAAATTTCTCCGGGAAGTGATCTGCTGCGATAATTCTCCAGCAGCTCCTGGGTTCGGACTCGGGGTCTGGCCCTGTGTTGCCCCACTCATCAACCGGGGGCGGCTGAGGGACCGGTAGCGGTACCGAGGTGGAACTTTGGGATAGCAAACTCGGTGGTGGAGAATACGGCGAACGAGCTGACTGCCCGCCGAATTCCAGGCCATCCTCTGAAGAGTGAGGTGACCTGGCCACGATATCACGATACGATGGGCTGATAGCCATAGCTTCCGGCACAGGAGTCGCGGCTGCCGGCGATAGGTCATGTCATTGCTCTACCGCTGTTGGTCCCCAAAATAGCTCTCTGTGATCTCTGGTAGAGGTAGAGGGCGCTTCTGGTGACAATGGTGGTGATTGCACGGTCGAGACCTATGGAATTTCTACAATTTCTTCCTCCTGGATGTACCTGGGAAGAAAGGCGGGAATCCGGTGGACCTCGCATTCCGGGATAATGAGGCTAACACACCTAGTTCTTGCCCCAGTCCTTAATATGGAGGAGCGGGGAGAAGCTTCCATCGCTGAGTCGCATTCCACTTTAGAATCCGAGAAACATGCCGGTTTGATCTCTACCCAGGCCCTCCCAGGACTCTTCTTGTGACGGCGACGACCCGTTCTTCTGCCCCTGGGTGGCTCTTCAGGACAAGGTTGATTCTCAACATGTTGTCTCCGGGCAGCACTGGCGCCGTGGCGGAGAGGGCCCCCGCTCGAGATAGCTGAGGTGCTAGGGGCACTAGGGAAAATGTCTAAGGGTACATGGGGAGGATCTCCATGGACAACACCCATGTGGGCGGATTCTCTGTTGGAATTGGAAAGAGCATGGGGAGGACCTCCATGGTCGATGCGGGCGGAGCGAGGCTGACCTTCACTCCTCGGGTTATCGGGGCGAGGAGGACCTTCACCCATGGCAGAGAGGACGTAGGGAGGACCCCCACATTGGAGAAAGACCAGATGGACAGTGCCTTCATATCGATGGTCGGGGAGAGGAGGAGGGACTCTATACCCTATATGGTGGGCGTGGGAGTGGTTTTCGCGCTGAGTGTCACTACTGCGGGGCAGGTCTTCCATCGGGATGGGGGTAGCATGAGGCATACCTCCGTGACGGGATTTGGTGTGAGGAACACCCATGCTCTGTGGAATGGTGGTACAGAGAGGACCTCCGTATGGAGTGACGTTACCACAGATTGGTTCATGGTAATGATTGCCCGGGCCTGCGACCCCGAGAGTCAAACCAGCCTGCCCATGGGGCGGCTGAGGCCTTGATCCCGGTCGGGTGAAGGAGTGCCCTTGCTCAGTGTATACAGGAACCCCATGATGTGTGTCGACGGTGGCTTGGGCCACGGTAGTCATTGACGTCGACGTATCTGGGCGAGCATCCTCAGCCCGGGCCCGACACTAACGTCGGGTCAGACGAGCTGGCGCAGGTAGTGCATGGTCATGGCCTGCCTGCTCTTCCTGCGGAGTTGGACGGCGGCGCTGACGCGGCCGAATGGGTGCCCTTTCCTGGAGCCCTTGGGTCGGGACCCTGAGCGGGCGAAGCCGGACGTCACCCGCCTCATCAGCATAAGGCGAGGAGTCGTCGAGGCGTTCCGGGGACAAGCTCCCGAAACGATTGAACGTTGGGGTGGGGAGAAAGGGCTCCCTGTGTGGCCTGTTAGGGTGGTGTTGGCCGTGGGGCCTGGATGCCTCCAGGTCCAGTTGGGCCATATCCCGAGTTGGGATGACCCCTTCCTCCTCGTACCTACGTACAAGGTTATTGATCACCCTTCGCTGGATGATCTCTGACGGGGAGAGGGGACGTGGGCATTGTGTATTCACGGATGTAGAGGTCGTCGTGGTGGTAGCAGAGCCATGTGTGGCAGCTGTGCCGGTATAGTCCCTGCCCCTGTGTAGGCGAGCGGGCGATGATCGCGTCTCCGTAATAGCAACCTGGTTCCTGGGAAATGAAGGGATCAATCCATCAGCACTGCGAGGAAAAGGATTGACAACCAGTGCCTCAACGTCCTTCGATTCCGCATGTCTGTAAGAAGGATCCACGCCAACACTCTGCAGAACGGAATGCCCCACATTCTACTGCCCCAATTTCTGGTGAGTTTCATGCCAGGCCCGCCATTTTCTTACTGGGACCCAGTGCCGGATATCTGGATTTGGTGACACGTCAATCTACTGGTGTCTCAAACGCTACTAATCTCCACATTGAGGAGAATAATTTCACATCGGGTTCACCATTTCTGTTTCCGACGCTTTCGCCGGGGCGCACACATCTGTCTGTCTGTGGAGGAGGACGCGCTGAATTATTACCCCGCATTCCTGCTTTCCAAAGGCGGGCGACATTCACTCCTTATTCAGGGATGTCTGCTCCTTGATCGAAACGGGATGATGGGATTTCAGTTCTTCCTTCTGTGGATTCCTCCTCAGAACGCAACACCTAGTCCGGGTCTCCATCATATATTTAATACGTTGTTCGTGAAACTCTTCCCAGTGCCATGTTTCCATGGACGCCGATTAATTACAATGCTTCTGTCGGGACATTCCAAAGGGTTCAGTCAGGGCAGCAACCTTTAGTTGGGGGAGTAGTCACGTCGAGGCATCTATAACATGTCTAGATACTGGGGAACTAGCGTGTCTATCTTTTTTCCCTTTTCATAGGGCTTCTAAAGGGCGTGGAAGCCCGAGGCATCCCACATCGAGCGTGGGGAATTATATGCCATAGAAATATATATGAGGTTTTCCTCATCTTCCTGTGTTTAACATAAGGCATGCCGCGAGTTTAATGTCCAGCGGAGACGGATCTGCCCGATCATAGCATTAGCTAGAATTGATCGGATTGAGGGATTCCCTTAAATCGGTGCCGATACCGGGACCAGCCCATGGGTGGCTGTGAAGAGGAGCGGACCGACATGGTCTCACTAGGATATGGCGGCCTGGGTAAGAATCAGGGCGGATGATGGAAGCATGAATGAAGTGAAGGGGGATGAAATGGGACCATCGCAAGGGCGACGGGGAAGTTAGGCTTCAGTCTCGAAGAGACCTCGTACGTATCCCCGTGACAAGGAATCAAAGTCCGCGTAGATCGGGATGGTGCGCCAGAGGACCGATGTAAATGTGGACCTTGGTCCGATGGGTGTCGTCAGCGAACCGATGTGAAGGTGGACCTTGGTCCGATGGGCATCATCAACGAACCGACACAATGGTGGACCTTGGTCCGATGCGTCAGCAAACCGACGTGAAGAAGGTCGGAGTGACCAACAGGTGGTGGGCTTGAACCTCTGAGAGGCTTCCTACGTACCATGTCTTGACATGGATCAAAGACTACGTAGTTCAGGTTAGATGCTGGAAGGCCGACACGAATGTGGAGGACTAGGGGGGTCCTAGTGGTGGTGGGCTTGGACCTCGTGGAGGCTTCCTATGTACCATGCCTTAGCACAGATCAAAGACCACATAGTTCAGGTTGGTCACAATGACTTGCCGCTGGACCGGAATGCGGTTTAACATCATGCAGGACAAAGATGAACCCTAACATGAATAAACGATGAGAGGTGGGATTGAACCTCATAGAGGCTTCCTACGTACTATTCCTCGACATGGATCAAAGACCTCTTAGTTCAAAGGAGCTTCGTCGGCGAACCGACGTGAAGGTGGACCTTGGTCCGATGGGTGGTGGGCTTGAACCTCAGGAAGGCTTCCTACGTACCATGCCTTGACATGGATCAAAGACCTCATAGTTCTGGTTTCATCGGAGAACTGACGTGAAAGTAGACCTAGGGGTCCACTAATGGTGAGATTGAACCTCGTGAAGGCTTCCTACGTACCATGCCTTGACATGGATCAAAGTCCTCGTAGTTCGGATGGTGGGTGTCGGCAGACCGACGTAAGGAAGGAGGGACCTTGGTCCAAAGGGGATGGGCTTGAACCTCAGGTAGGCTTCCTATGTACCATGCATTGACATGGATCAAAGACCTCGTAGTTCGGGTTTCATCAGTGAATCGACATGAAAGTAGACCCAGGGGTCCACTAATGGTGGGCTTGAACCTCGTGAAGGCTTCCTACGTACCATGCCTTAACATGGATCAAATTACTCGTAGATGAAATGATGGAATACAGTTTAACGTCATGCGGGACGGTGATGAACCGACGTGAATGAGGTCGGAACGACCAGGTGGTGGGCTTGAACCCCGTAGAGGCTTCCTACGTACCACACATTGACATGGATCAAAGTCCTCATAGTTCAGTTGAAAATGGGGGCTTGGAACACTGACAAGGAGACAGTCAGGGCCAATGATTATTGTTCTTGAACCTCAGGGAGGCTTCCTACGTACCATGTCTTAACACAGATCAACGTCCTCATAGTTCGGGTTGGTCACAACGGCTTACCATTGGGCTGAAACGTAGTTTAACGTCATGTTGTATGCAATTGGAACTCGACGTGAATTAGATGATGGGTGGGATTAAACCTCGTAGAGGCTTCCTACGTACCATGCCTTGACATGGATCAAAGACCTCGTAGTTCAAATGGGTGTGCAGTTTAATGTCATGCTGGATGGGGGAATACAATTTAACGTCATGCTAGACGAGGGAATACAGTTTAACGTCATGCTGGATGAGGGTATACAGTTTAACGTCATGCTGGACGAGGGTATTTCCATGGCCGATGCTTACTCTAAGCCCACATGAGTCATGCTCGGTGTGAGAAACAAGAGGCAACAAGGACCTGACGATCACGACGCGAAGGGTGCGTCCGTGAGAAGGGAAGAGGGGCTTACGCATTAGGCGGCCCATGGTGCTAGGACTTACTCCAGGATGGAGGCCCAAAGTGTGGCAAAGTGCAGTGAAAGAGGGATTTGGTACTAATGATGAGAGGTGCCTCATTCCCTACCACGCCCTCCCCTGACCTTGGTAATGGGGAAGTACGGAGATGCAGGGGTGTAGCCATCCATTGGGGAACTAGGGTCGCCCTTCTACCAAAGACATACGCCGCTCCAATAAGACGGATATCATCCCTTGTGGGGGGAGTGATTCCACTCCCGTGTAGATGAGTGGCATAGAAAATTCGAGCTGGGGGGACCCTTCGTGTGAGGCACGAGGTCGGGTCATAGTTTAACGTCTTGTGTTGAGGATGTGGTGCTTGGCAGTTTAACGTCCTACAGCTCGAACGAGGTTGGTTCACTCTAAACCCCTAGGACTTACATAACTGGTACCCTTTTCTCCTTGGGGAAGGGAAGGTACCAGTAAGACCATAGTCAAGGGGGGTCGTAGAGCGAACCATTGAGGGGTCCACGTTAGCGTGGCTATGCGAAGAAGCAATATCCGTTAGCGTGCCTATGTGAAGAAGCATTAGGCGAAGCAACGCTACAAGTGGTGTTGTCCGTGGTACTTTGAAATCACATCGTGCAAACCTGGTGGGTCGCACGGGAAGAGGAATTGCCAATAAAAGGAGTGTGCTTCGCGAAGCAGAGTGCCTTGGCCTTAGCAGGGGAAAAGATGTGAGTGGAGGGTGCTTCCTGAAGTGGAATAGTATTCACAGAGCACTACCTCGCGAAGAGGAGGTGCCTTGCGAAGTAGAGTGTTGCGGAGCAGTGTGCTTCGCGATGTGGAGCGACCCTACCTTAGCATGGGAATCGCTAGTACAGGATGGGTGTTTCGCGAAGCATAAACGCTCCGCGGCTGCCCGGGTTCCCTTGGGAATCCCCCTCCTTCGTGAACTCCCTTGAGCTTCGCGAAGAGAATCCCTCTCGGAAGAGGGGATCAAAACGATACAAAGCGAAGACGTCACGTGAAGTAGAAGTACCTCGCGGAGCTCATGATTCCCGGGGCAAAGGGTGCTTCGCGATTCGGGAGAGGAGAAGCTGAAAGGTCGGATTGTCCGTCCTTTTGGACTCCGGGGGAGCCCAGTATTTATAGGCGAGGGGTGCCGTGAAGCAGAACTCCCGCGCCACCTCCGGCGCTTCGCGGCGCGCTCACGAATGTAAAATTAGATCGCGGAGAGGTACCGCCCCCGGCGCTTCGTTTTGGGACCGTGAACGTCAAACCGTTCGTGGAGAGGTACCACCTCCGGAGCTTCGCAGGACCGCGATGCTTGGGGTTCTTCGCGTCGGCGCTTCGCGAGGCAGCGTGCGGGCTGTTTTTTTTCGTCCCTTCCTTTCGTGCAATATTTTGGCGCCAACAAGTATCGATGAACATACCTGGACACTATGTCTACATATCAGATTCCCTCTCCCAAGAATTCTCTTGGACATTCCTATACATCCACTATATTATGACGAGAGGCCCAATACTTCACAAGATATTCTAATCCATATGGTCTATGATATGGATCAAATTCTACTCCAAGTAAACATCTACATCAATCTCTACATCATTAAATTATATCACGTGTGAATGTTTAATAAAATTTCATAGAAGTTGTGGAATGTAAATCACATCATTCATGTAATTTTATCCCTATCCAACGGTCAAATGGTATGTTGTTGTATAACCACTAAAAACTACCTTGAAAGCAATGAAAATCAAGGGTGATAGATTCCCTTTATTTCTTGATACAACATTTCCCTAGCATGGGAGACACAAAAATAAAATCATAATGGCCCATATCAAACTTCAAAGGACATCTATGATGTCCAGTGTATTAATTTTACTCACTATTCATGGTCACCATCCACTTTTGGATCTACTAGAACTGCCCAGACATCTCCTTTATGATACATAATCAACTAATCACTAACACACCTTTATTTTTCCAACAAATAGGATTGCTTAGAAAACTTATATAAAAATAATTTAAATAATCCATTTGGATTTATTAACACAAGATTTCATTTTACACAAAATCCATATGATATTTTTTTTACATAAATCACTAAGTCACAAAACATGGGCCTGCAACATATCATCTATAATTTGAAATGTCTGTTCAAAATGGCCATTATTCAAAGGAGGATATGATATACTTAGAATTAATTTTTATTGAAATTATTTATGACCACTATTTCATAAATGAGACATGAAATGATGATATTGATTAAAAATGATATTCCTCATAAAACCATTCAGTCAAAATATCTCTCATATGTAAAGACTAACCAAATTATCAATGATGGATGTCTCCCTAATGGAAATAAGTGGGGTATCATAATCAACCAGTCTGTGATCACTGAAATAAAATCATTCTTGTGAGGTTTCATAGGTAATAATCTCATTAATTCCATGTTGAAATCATCACAATTCAATTCCAAAATTTATAGAGGCTACAAAGCCCATTAGGCCTCTGTTGCTCGGTCTTCACCTGCTAATAGGTGAATCATATATACATGAATCCCAAAAACTCCTTATTAATCCTTAGAAACTATTATTACCTATGGATATCATGATAAATACATTTTCATACCTCAATTTAATGACCACTTTTAATCAAGAATCACACTCTTCAGTTCTTCATGTAAGCCGGTACGAACCCATACATGGCCATGGATGAGAAGAACATCACTGCTTCCAAGAGACTATATTAATGGTGGATCCCCAAAATATATGTTGTCCCTCAAAAATAATCCATATAGGCAAAATAACTAATATTCATCGATTGGATCCAATGTAATGGTTATAATAGTTGCTGTAGTAAGATCTACTCATCCTATGACTCATGAACATAAAGAGACATGTCCGAAAAATGTATAATCAGCCACCACTCATTTAATAAAATCTTTGTTATATGGTCATCCATATCCTTGTTCATGGAATCATTAATGATGTTTTCTTTTATTGATGTGTAATACATCTCAAATTTGAGATATTGTAGATACGCAACACTCCTCTTCTATCTATGGTTCATCGCGACATGAATTTTTGTTCTCTTGTGAAGGATATTTCTTGTTTGTCAAATCTAATTGGTTTTTCTTCCTCATAACCATAAATGAAGGTTTTTTTTCATTTTCTTCGAGATCATGATCTGTTTTCCTCGATTGAGGAATATTTCAATTTGTTTTTCTGGTTTTGGTTATTTTCGTTTTTGTTGTGGTGTCGAACATCAACGTTGACGGTGGAAATAAGGGTGAAGCGACGATGGTGTGGGTGATTTCTACGATTGATGTTATGGTGGGTTCTGTTTTGGTGGGAGTTTCTCCAGTCATCAGTCACGTGATAATTTTTGGTGATGTCACCGATGGTACAGAGATGTAATGGCAGACAACGGAGCCCTTATTGGATGTTTCAATAATGACTTTCTAGCCTTTGGCTTCTTGGTGGTGATGTTGGTTCCTACCACCAGTTGCCTCCAGCTTTCTGATGTAGTGATGAATCAGCAACTATGATGGCATGCAGATTATTTGAAAATGATGATGGTAGTACGTCAATGATGATGGATGATGATCACAACTATGACTTTGACTGATGAGAGTATATCCCAAAAGTGATCTCCTCATTTGGTGTGTCAGAATTTTGATTTTCTCTCACCGTTGTTGAATCCCTATTGATGTTTTTTTCTCATGTGTTAGTTACTTCTCACCCACAAAGTGGACTTTATTAAAAATCAAATAAAATTTTATTTGTCATGTCTAGGGTTCATGCCTCATTGAGAATATATTAACCTAATTATCTTGTTGTCCACGAACACCACAAAATTATCACCCAGAAGTTATTTTTCCTGTTATATTAGGACGTGTACCACCATAGATAAATTAGAATCATGATTAGGTAAATTCATCTCATGTAGTCTTAGTTTCCTATATTTATAAGCCACCACAAAATCCTCCTTCATCAGAACAGCTCTTTGTTTGACATTAGAATCATCACAAAACATGGTTTACTCCTTACCCAGTTTAGGTACAGTGAGCATCATTGATGAGTTGAGTATTATTTTTATATCCAATAAATTCCTCTTGAAATAATCTAACCAAAAAAACTTCGCCACTTCCTTGGTTAGTTAGGACATTGGTTTTATGAGATGGGAGAATTCTTGGATAAAATGCTGATAATATCATGCTACACTGAGAGGACTTTGAATCTCAAAGATATTACTGGTCCACCCTCAAGATACCATTGTTGAAACATTATATAGGTTTAATAACACTTTATCTTATAAGATAACATGATATAATAAGTTCACATTATATGTAAATAAATTTCATTTAGACAGCTAGCCAAAAATTTGATGCATTGTAAGTGAGATCATGATGACATTAAGATGTTGGACATGATAATATGATGAATGGAAGTACACTGTGATATTTTTAAAAAAACCCACCAAAAACTAATCAAGTAATTGATTAATGATTTGATTCATCAGGGCTATGAATATTTCCATTTCATTCTTCTGACCAAACAACATCACCACAAACTCATACATTCCATACATGATTCTCATAGCTGTCTAGAGTGTGTCATGTGGTATCAATCTAAAATAATGGTTAAATAACTTTGAATATATCTTCAAGAAAATTTGGTCACCTATAATATGATCAAAGAGATCATCAAGGATTATAAATGGAAACTATTTATTGAACATCATCTAATTCAGTCTCCGATAATATAAAAAGAAGCAAAAATTTATGTCGATCTTCTTGGAGAAAATAAAGGGTACAACCCATAGTGAAGTTCTTGATCATATATATCCCTTTTATTCATTATCATCCAACTGATATTTCAACTCATAATTATCTTATGGTTCCATCCTACAGGGTGGAATAGATACTATATTACCTCCCAACACCAACTTGATTGTAAACTTAATCTCTCTCCCGAGCGGTAAGTGAAGGTTCTAATCATAGAAAAAGTGACTTTAATGGAAAACACTAAATTTTATATAAAAATATACTTTCTCAAACCCGTGAGTGGGTAACTTTCATTTTATATTTATACCTAATTTATTTATATTGGGTGAAAATAAATAAAAATACTTAGGATCCATTCTCCATTGATAATGTTGATATTATGAAAAAAAAACATCTGTATTTCCATCATTTCATTGTGATGATCCAAGGATGGGACCTCTATTGTGGTGATGTACAAGTGATCCATTGATATCTGAGCAGTGCCAATCGATTTTAGGGTTGTAGAATGGTGAATCGATTCTCTTTAATTGTTCATGTTTATTTCACATCCTTTGTTCTTGATAAAATCTATCTTGTGTTTCTCATCCAAGATAGGGAGATATAAGGATTAGATTATAGAGTATTTCATTTTTCATAATGATTTACTACTTTTATATATCCACTAAAAGGCATAACCCTCTATTTATATTTCTAGGGATTAAGTAAAAATATTATTTAATTATATGTCATCCCATAAAAAATATTATAATTATTAATAAACTCCATTCCACATATTGTTATTATTATTGGATCGTCCTAACATTTTAAATAAAAAAAAGAATATTTTACCACTTTTTAAATAAATATTTATCCCCAGATGTGGTCTTGGTCTGTTCAAACTCCTATTCATTTTTTTGAATTCCTGAATAAATTTGTTATTCATAAATAAATATTTTTCTCACAATCTATTGAATCCAATTTCATTAAAATATACAATAAATACAATAAATATGTTATTCACAATATATTAAATATATCTTTGTTACATATTCTCATAATCAAATAAATTATTTATTAGTATACAAATAGTTATTTATTGCCTTGTGAATATTAGCACTCAATAAAAAATTAATATAATTATTCTTCTGCCATGAATATAATATTTCATCCAATATTAAAATTCAAATATAATTTAATTAAGATCAACAGAAACACATAGTGTTTGACCCTACAGGATTATTTCTTGTTATCATTAGGAAATTATGCCTAATGTATGATATTGTTATCTATAAATTGGTAAAAGAACCAAAGAGAGAAAACTTAATGCTGTATTGTCGATGACCACATATGAATGATCACTGTGTATTATAATCCATCCTTCACATTTTCTCATCATGTAAGTTGCACCTATGTGTCACTAACCAATTTTCTAGATATGGATAATCTCATGCATTTCACTGTATCTTTTTGGAAGATCCAATCGGTAGGCCATTGGCCCAATCTTCTCCAAAAGCTCAAATAGCCCAACTATCCTAGGCGTGAGCTTGCCCTACCTCTATATCATATAGTGACCCCATCTAGTAAATGAACAATGGACTACATCATCACCATATGTAAACTTTAGGGGCCATCTTCATTTATTATCATATTACTTCTTTCTACTCTGATCCTAGCCATATGTGTCCATACCAATTGTACCTACTCTAATGATTCCTTTACGAAACTTGGTCATAATAACTATGACTCTCCAACCTCCATCTAGCATAGTAGTGATCTGCATGGCCTACCAAAAAGATCCTTGTATGGTTACATCTGAATAGTTTCCTGATAACTATTATTATTAGAGAACTCCACTAAATCTATCTACTTCTCCCAATACCTACAGTAGTATAGAACACATGCTCACTGCATATCCTCAAGAACCTATATAGAACACTATGACTACCCATATTTCTCAGAGTGGAAATCCATACTTACCAAAACCTGCATACCAAGAACCTTCTGCAAGCCCATCCAGAAGAGTGATATGAATCATGAATCATAGTCTAAAACTATGATCTGTTGAATCCCATGAAGATGGATTATCTTTCAAACATAGAAATCTCTTAACTTCACTACTACTAATGTCTCCCGTGTTGGCATGAAATGTTCTACTTTTGTAGTTGTCCCATGTTCACTCAAATAGAGTCATTATTCTGATGTGTCATTGGGATACTCCCCATAAAATCCATCATTACGTCATCCCACTTCCAATATGGAATGAGAAAGGGATTTATAAAACCTCCAAGACATTGATTCTTAGGCTTCACCTACTAATAGGTGTAGAATCATGTCACAAACCTTGGTATCTCCATTTTCATTCTCATCCATCAAAACTGTCGATGTAGGTCTTGGTGCATTTTTTTCATTTCTCGATGCACTTCCCACTTCATGGAATAAAAGTGTCTCATCAATTCTTCCCACATACCCATAGGAAGTACAACCTAATTTATGACATAAATGATATCATCCCTATCTACAGTCAATTATGAATGATTCTCCACACCTTCAAGGTTTTCTCTCAAGGTAAAATATTCTAGATACTCATATTGATTGTTTCTGATCTATACCAAGAGTTTATACTCCACTAAAACTGATATAAGAGTCATATTATCCAGACTCTCTTGAACCTCAATGTGCATCTTTGCTAGTAAATTTTTCATCTTGAACTCATCACTAGAATACTAAACTACTAGATTCTGAGTCTTTATTCTAACAATGTTAGCTACACTATTTGACTTCTTTGGTGTATATTCTAGATCAAAATCAATGGAATGCATATACTAAACCCATATCTACTGGCCAAGATTAAAATCTCATTGTAAAAAAGATAAACATAAAGATATTGGGATCTACATACACTGTAATCTTCTCTCCCAACAAATTATTCCAACAAAACATCAAATCATAAACCACAGTAGCTTACCTGAGTTCGTGCGTAGGGTAATTATGCTCATGTGGTTCAAATTTCATTACTCATACACAAAAAATAAATCTCCTTGCATCAACACTACTCCAAGATCTGTCCTATAAGAATCATGAATACACCGTATACTCCTCACCTAACATGGGTATGATAATGAATGGTATGGATGCCAAGCACTTATTCAACTCCTCGAATGAAACCTCACATGATTTTAATCATTCAAACCTTATCCCCTATTTTCATGTCCATAAAAAGTGGTGTTAATTGGGAAAATTCTTGAAAGAACATATAATAATATCTATCTAACCCCAGAAATATCGAGATATCAAAAACATTATGAGGATTCTCTTAAGAAACCATTGCCTAATCTTTCTCTCGGTCCACTGACTCAACATTCTTTGAGATGATGTTACCCATGACGTGTACCTAATCAATCTGATATGGAGACATTGATATCTTGGGGTACATATGATGATCTCTCAATATACTAAGTATGATATCAAGATGTTGGAAATGATTTTCATGAGTCGTGTAATACACCATGATGTCATCCACAAACACTACCACAAGCTAATCAGGTTCTAGATGTATGATTTTGTTCATCAAGTCCATAAAAACGTTTCTGCATTCTTATACTCAAAATACATTAAAAATAACTAATAAAGTTCATACCTTCTTTGTAAATGTGTCCTCGATATATTAGAGTTTGAACTCTCGAATGATAATACCCTAATCTTAA
The DNA here is from genome assembly GCA_963277665.1 of Viscum album. Lineage (NCBI taxonomy): Eukaryota > Viridiplantae > Streptophyta > Magnoliopsida > Santalales > Viscaceae > Viscum > Viscum album. Next base: position 815,776,005 of record OY728158.1, read on the forward strand.
GACAATCTTTGAGAAAATAAAATTTTATATCAACTTTTCAAACAAATCATTAATACACGTAAGAGGATACTGGTTTTCCACATTCATCTGGTTCAACTTCTGATAATAAACACACAAGCACAAGGTTTCGTAGGCCTTCTTTGTAAAAAACATGTCAACCCCAAGGTGACGTACTCAGATGGATAAATCACATATCCTCTAACTCCTCCAACTCAGTCTCAAGATCTTGAACCTCTGTTGGTTCTATTCAATATGGTGGAATAGAAATTGGATCATCCCTTTTCATATTCTCAATGGTAAATTCCTTATCACTCTCCTATGGAAGATCTTAGAACTCTTCAAGAAAACATCATAAAACATGACCATTAAGGGTGGAAAGTCATCTTGTTTCACACACACATCATCTAGAAATAAACATTGAACCTGTGCTATGATCTATCACAGTGGAAGAATAATTGGCCCTCCTATGCCCACATGGATATTTCATTAACCATGGTGAATATATTTTTGACTCTAATGAGAGGTAAAAGACACTCTCATGTGGTAACCATCAATATAGGATTGGTATGCTACCAACAAGTCCATAACATGTATTAGATAAAAACCCATCACATATATGATATAAATATCCCATAGAAGATGATATTACCCAATCTCTAAAGAACATCCATTGCACAATTAGATATCTTTGCACCATGCTCCCATTAGTGTATCTATCATCAATACCCAACACATGAACTCCAATTCTAGGTAACAAAAAATAACATGTTTTTTATATATAAAGGAATGAAAGGAGCTAGTATCAAATAAGGCATAGGAAAAGTAGAAGCTACTTGAGTAGTACAACTCATTTTAGATGGTCCAGACTTACTGTCCACAAGTATAAGCTACACCACATGCAACTTCCCTACCCATATTCCATAGGATGTAGTATAAATCCTTTTAGCTCAACCACCCTGCTGATATGGGCACTCTTATCCTAAAGCTCCATATCCTATTACTCTACTACCACACCCAGTAGAACTCTATCTCCAAACTGATATGGTGAAAAATAACACCTCCCAGCAACTTTATTCTATCTAGATCATCGAACACTTCTCATCTATCATCAGTTCATGCATAAATTCTATAAATGTCCCATATTTCCACCAGACTGGTAATATACTGGTGGTTGGGTGCATAGTCTCCATAAGTATCCCAACATAAAACACAGGTGATATATCACATGTGTGTTATCCTATGTAACTGAAATTTCCACCTTGATACTCATCTTAAAATCTACTTGGATAACATTCTCATGGTTATGCTTCCGACTCTTATAATTATAACCTCCTGACCATCCTACAGCGACTATCTACCCAAAACTAGATGCGTCCTCCAGGTTTCCCTCATCTATGAGTGCCTAATCCACTACCTCATCAAATTTCTTTAACCAAAATAGGTTAACTTGGGACATATTCTCACATTTAAGGATTTCTTAAAAACATCTCTCCATAGTTGTCTCACACCCTAGAAATTCAAGATAAAAGGGCTATAAATATGTAAATCGTCCACCATTGTCCATCACGTACATACTACACTGATTCAACCGCATGAACTCAGCTTCTCTCTCCTACCTTAGAATCTTTGGATATAAGTGCTCCATGTATTTTTCCTAGAAGTACTTCCATAGTTACCTTTGGCTTATCTAGTCAACTCTTGAATGTCCCACAACTTCTTATTTGATCCTCAAAGAATATTAGTGGCCAAAATAACCCTCTTCCAACTAAAGTCTCCAAGTGTTAAGGTATATTCTCGATTGACTAAACCTAAAACTCAACTCCCTCAGTTCCACCATCTTTAAAAAAGATAGAGGGTGTTGTAAATAACACTCCCTTGTCAAGTAAGACACCAAGTTCTCAACCTCCCTTGGCATCTTTCCATGAGTTTCATGAAGTGATCCGAGTTATTTTCAAAATTTTCCCCTTTTTCCTAACCTATCACCATCAGTGCCTCAGGCTCCACTACTAGAGGAACATCTTCAGACATGTACTCCTATAATCCAATCAATACGCCTCGTCATGGAGGCATATCCCTATAATTATAAACACTCATCTTGGGACACATAACACCACGTTAACAATTTTATGTAAGAGTAAAATAACAATAATTCACAGTAATTATTTTCCACAAACCTCACCAAGCCGTCAAAATTGAGGCGCTATCACTTCCTTTAACCATCATACACCGGGTTTGGATTTCAACGGGTGTTATCAAAATGATATAATATTTTTCATTTGAAAACTATTTATTCTCATCATGTGTCATTTACAATTAATATCATGTTAGGACCATTTTCAATTCAATTTCACATGTTAGGAGAAACTATTCAAGTTCAACAACTTACCCAAACCCCATTTTTTCCATGCATGCCTAAAATGATGAATGTCATAGCATAATCCTCAGTTCCCAGAATGATCCATGAAAACCCTCTCTCATGCAATACTAGTCCATGATTCAACCCTAAAAAAAATTCAGAAACATATATCACATCACACAACAAACATGTGTCACCAAAGGTGAAGTAACATCAACTATAAGGATAAACAATAATAACAACAATCCCACCATGGGTACTTGGTTTTTCCCTATACATGAGTTAGAAACTCCCACACACGAGCACATAACCAAGGCCCAACTCTTCATAGTCCCCTGTCTACCTTTACCAAATAGTAATACAAATAAAAGAAAATAAAACTAGGCTCTGATACCACTTTACAAAGTCCCTACCTGGGTGCTTCACACTGGTTCCATTAGCGAGTTTGATTTGTGACATTAACCATTCATCCCCATATGCTAGAGGATTTCTAGTATCTATGTGGGTCTAATGTCGATTAGGGGGATACTATTCCATCGTTACTAGAATAAAACCATAGAATAAATAAAATAAATAATCACCAATATATATAACATAAACAAAATAATAATATATCACTAGATGACCAAAATAGGAAATACAATGTCAAAACTAAATAGTAGATAAGCCATGATAAAGTATGTTTTTATTTTAAAAATGATAACCCAAATTTAAAGACATAGAAATCTTCTAAGAGGGTTTGGAACCACATCTATTTACCTCATCCATTCTCTATCCCAAATTAGACATTTAAGACAGTTCCATTGCTCTTAACTTATCCTACAACCATGAAATCTCTTCGGTTACCGATTAGGAAGCCCGAGTCAGGTGTGAGTGAAACTCAGTAGGACAACATCAATTTAATCTAATAAAATATGTTTTCAATATCAGTGTACATAGTTAGATAAAGAAATAATTACAATACATAAATAATTGGTTATCACATTATCAATTATTATTTATTTAACAACTTAAATCCTTAGGCTCCCAAGGACACTCAAACCTCAATACCTACTTTGTCATATTTCGTAGTCTAAACTATCCTCAAGGGATATCACATGCCTGAATGTTTATATTACCACTCATTATCACAAATAATATTTGAATGTCCATGTTACCATTCTTCATCACAATTCACATTTGAATGTCCAAGTTACCATTCATCACTTCATAATTTAATGACCATGTTACCATTAATAATTGTATAATAGAATGACCATGTTATCATTCATAATACATGACTGAATGACCATTTTTCCATTCACCATTTAATGTCACATATAACCCAATTTAACAATTTCATATGTGTCACAATCTCTATATATCATAATTAATTTAAAAATTAATTTTCAAATTCTTAATTTTAATATCTCAAAATTATTTCAACTATTAGTTATTAAGTTCAAAATCTATATATCTCAAAATTAATTGAATAATTAATAATCCTTTTAATAATCTCAAAATCTCATAATTATTTCAACTATTAATTAATCAATTCTCAATATCAATATCTCATAATTAATTCAACTATTATTTATTCAATTCACAATCTCTATATATCATAATTAATTAATTAATTAATTATCTAATTATAAATATAAATATCTCAAAATTAATTTAAAAATTAATTATCTAATTCATAATATCAATATCTCATAACTAATTATACAATTAATTATCAAATTCACAATCTCAATATCCCAAAATATATATCCCTCATGTAAGTAATTACCTATTTATTAAATTAAATTTATGTAACTAGATATATAAACTACCAACAAAAAATATAAAATAACAATCATGTAATTGAAATCAAGACCTTGGGATTTAAATTATAAAACACCTACCTCAATTCATTTATGAATAATTACCTAACAAAAAATCCTGAATTTGATGGAATGGCGATGTATAACGAGATTCAGATCTTGATCCCTTAACCAAAATAAGAAAATCAAGATCCTATAAATCTAGATCAATATTTAAGATGAAAAAAGATAACATCCCTCTAAAATATGAGGGAGATATGGGAGATAAGAAGGAAACCATGTGGGATTGTATCCACTTACCGAGAGTGGTACAGATCTTTAATTTGGGATTCAGATAAAAAAGAATAGAGGTCGTAATGGATTAGAATCTATATGTTAGGCTCTGAAATCTAGGTAAAATGATTTTTTATCAAGTTAAGGTCTAATAAGGTTCAAAATATGGGCCTAATGAATTTTAAAAATAATTTGTATGGGATTAAAATCTCATACACATGGTTTTATGCTTCAAGTGCTTGGTTTCCCCTAATTGTGCACCATAATCTTGCACCTCTTTCTAGGAGTTGTATTATTTCACTAAATAGGTCAAATTGTTTGATAAACCATATTTTTTCCATTTTAATCCCTATTTTATGGATTCAAATAGTTTTATGCACTTGGGCACACAGTTAGGGAAAACCATGCCCCAATTGTGCTCTACTGACATTCTTCCATTTTTTGTCACATTTTCACACAAAAACAACCCCAACATAAAACCAAAATTAAATGTACTCAAAACAAGGTAAAATAGTACTTAAAATGATACTATGACATCTACCGAGAAGAAAGGGGTTTTATAATCATTATTTATCATTAATATTCCTTTTACTACTGTCATGAAATTTATTTATATCAGTAATTGTGTGTTGGGGAGAACTTTTACTCCATATAAATAACCAATGATTATTAAGATTAGATGTTCTTTGAAAATCATACTGGAAGATTTTGGATTCATTTCAAAATTTACTCATTTACTTTATTGATAGTTTTTAAAATTTCTTTATGAAATCTCATAATGTATCAGACATTTCCTTTGGTTTTATAATAGATCACATATACATGTTTAACTAACTATAAATGTTTTGTGATGTACCTTAATTTAAAAGTTTTGTTTCTCAAAAAAATGTTATATAGTTTTGTATTAATATCCTGTATGTTAGCTCAGTTCAGAAAAGAAACACCTTAAAAGAAATAAAAAAGTCATCTTATTTTATTTTTATTTGAAAATTAATTATCATTCCATAATCCGGTAAAAATATTATATTTTATATTTATCAATCATTACAATGTATATTTTTTATTTCATAATTATTGAATCATTAGTTTTGTATAAATGTATCATTACAACATTTATTCAAGAAGAAAAATAATATATCATTATTTAAATATTGAAACTGAGATAAATGTTTCTGTAACACTTATTAAAAATATGAATCAATCCATTTGGCAATGATAAATTCTAAGAATCACTTGTCTAACATAAGAATAAAACTTTCTCATCTCATTTTTTGTTCAAAAAACAAAATTTATTTTCATGATCATTTCTTATATTTAAATACATGAATGTTTTAAGAATATTTTATTTTAAAATATAATCGGTTTAGTTAGACTTTATGAATATAACTAATGGGGATTCAACTACTTTCTCATTCAATTTATTGTAGTTTATCTTCCAATGTTCGTTCTTTCCACTTGATAAGAAAATATAATTTGATTCATTCTTCTTCCTTTGAATCTTTTGTATCATTAAATGGTGTTGTAAATGATATTTTAGATTTAGATTATACATGGAATGTTCAGAAATTTATTTAAAACATTTCACCAAAAGTGATGGAGAAACATGTTTTTACCAATCATTATATTCTTAGTGAAGTATGGGAACAAGTTTCCTGAGCGACATATCCATTTAGTTTAACTAGGAATCGAAAAATAAGGATAATATTTGTGGTATGTATAACGAAATAATATTAATGGATAATTTCTTATCCTTATATAATCATAATTTCTCCAACTAATTAATAAACTCCATGCTTTTGAAATCATAAATACTAGCTAGAATACATTCATCTAGTTAATAGTGATATACTGCATTGAAAATATTATTGGTAAGGATATAACCAAATTTAAATATCAAATCATATAAAAAATTTGACCATAATAAAATAATTTTGACAATAATGAATCATGTAAACAATTTAACCATATCCAAAATGTTGTATTGGGAAGGATATAACCTGATTTTAAGAATGATCACCCTCTTGTGGGTTTTATTTTAATTATTCATACTAATTAAAACATACGATTAGTAGTTTACATGATTATAAATTTAGTGAGAAATAATAATAAAAAAATTTCATCAATTCTTCGATTATTTTATAAAATCATAATAACCCAAACTATTCAACAAGGAATTTTTAGTATATCTAACATTCTAGAGTAAATTATCCATATTTCCTTTCATATAATTCATATGGAGTCCATGAAAACTATTAGAAAGTGATTAGGTATGTGGTATTCCAAACTGTGGTCTTTCAGCTCTGTGGCCCATTGAGTGGACTCCCTAATCCAAAGACCAAGACTCATATTTCCTCAATGAAGTGTTCAAGGATCGTGTAGTCACACTGAGAGGGGGATGAATCAGGTGTGACGAATTTTACTAAATTATTTTTCTTATTTTAATCTGAGCCACTTTCACCTGTTAAGATGAGTGGATCATGTAAGCAATGATAAAGGTAAATGCAACACAAAACATAGTATTTTTTCAAGGTGTTTTTCTAAGACCTTCATCCTTGACATGTTTGTTATACCCATCAACATGTATTATACACTATAATATTTTTATCAATTACAATGGTTTAAAAAGTAACTAGTTATAGACTCCAGTAATCAATCATATTGTTTATTCAGGTTTGACCCCCCAGCAATCCAAATATTCTTCTATACATTGTTACACCCCCATAGTATTTACCTAGTTATACCCCCCAGTCTCTCATGCCTCTTCATGAAATGGGTAGACCCGCCAGTCACAAGCTTTTTATTCTTATAAAATTTGATCCACATGTAACATGATCACATTGATCATCCCCCAAAAGCTTTCTGGATCACATAGCCTCATGTATAAATTTAGTACCTTTTCACCAGAGCTGTTCTTTCTCAAATAATATCTCATCACTAAAAAAGTCAGTTTCCTCAATATAAAACTACCCGATCATAAATTATTTCTTCTACTGAGGGGATGAGCTCACTAAACACTACAAAAAATTGATACAAAAATACTTTTGAATCACTAAAATGAATAATTTCCTAGATTAAGTCTCAAAACACTGCACACTAATTATGAAATTTAAATTACATGTGTAATTATTCAATATTCATGCATGTAAGAAGTACATTTCATGTCTTGATTATTTTTATCCAACTACAAACATGAACAAATACACTACCTTAAGTGTTCTTATTTACTACCCAATGGATTTCCTTCTTGATTATTCAAATGATTCAGCAGCCATATGTGAATATACTCATTCTCATATGCGTAGAAAAATACACATTCCTCTTTTTATCTCAATATATTTGTATCAGGAATCTACACATACAAAAATGAATTTCGTCTGCCTACTTCGCCGTCACACAACAGGTAAGAACACATACACAATAATTACTTATGTGAACTAATCTTATATACACAAAGAAATCATGCACGCTACTGTACTTTTCATATAACTCATGTGAACTATGCTTTCAAATACTGTATGCACCTACTGTTTCTCTTTTCATGCAAACCTTTTGTCTAGTTAGCACAATCATTGTACAGAAACCACAAACATATATATCATGCACAGAACTATCAATTTAATTATTTTCTTTCATAGAGTCTCAAATGTGTATAAATGCATGCAAGAATTTCTTCACAATATATAGTGTGAGTTTATACTATTACACGGTTCTTCAAAGATGTTCTTCACCAAAAAAATCTATATGGAACACAATTCATCACGAGGTTTTCTGAGTGTAAAAATCACATGTCAAAAAATCATAGATGAAGTGGCCATGTAGTTCCCACTAAAGACTCATACAAGGCTACGAATGAATGTGACACAACTGCATGGAGATCGTACAGCCCAGATGTTACACAAATAGATCATATGGGTGAGTTTATTTCTCTGTTTTAAACTAACACGAGGATAAGATTATTAGATAACCATTATTTTTACTGATTATATCAAATATCTAGGGTTCAATTCTTGGAATCCCATATCCAAACTGACCCATACCTCATGATACCTTTATAATAAAAATCACAACATCCTTGGATCAAAAATCTCTTATCCTTTCTCTAATACCACCCCATACTGGTTTTGTGGGTGTTCTCTTGCACCCACCTCATCCATCATTCCACCCTAGGATGTGGCACTCCGCTACTTCTCTACCTCATGCATGCATACCCTTTAACCTAATCAAATACATCCACATGTTTTCTGGCTTAGGGTTGAGCTCGGCAGTCCTTGTGGTGCCACCACCCATAGTGGGATCGAATAGATAGTTTTTTAAGTAAGAACTATTTAAATATTTTACCAAATTTATCATAGAATATCCAACATACAAAATTTAATAATACCAGATCATCAAAATCATAGAATAATCATCATTAAAACCGCTTCATGCCAAATAAATCATCTTTTCATGGTATCTTCAATTTCAGCCCAATACAACCAATGACATAGATTGTTTTAACATAATGATGTTCGCTGCAATTTTCACAATTAAATTCATTGACTTTTCTCCTTAATTAATTGACAACAATTTCAACTTCAACAAATCACTTGGCCTCTTCAATCATCACAAACCTCCATATTTTGATTGGATATATAGAGGATATTGAACCTAATATAAATTTGGTTAATTCAACCCAATATCCTTGTTAAGACATTCTAATAATTAAAAGTTCCTCCGATGGAGGCCAAATTGACACATAAACTATGGATTCATCTTAATTCAAAGACGGAAAGCATTATGACTTAATATTTTTTGAGTAATTTTATTTTTTATGTGTAAATATTATATTGTTTTATCTTTTAAATGTATTCTCAATATTAATTGGATTTTGATTAAGTAATTAACCATGTTGGATAAAACATTTACAAATAATATATTTATTTAAATTATATATTTACATATTTATTTATTTATTTATGTGGTCATGGTATTGCATCAATAAAATAAAAAATGCATGGGGATAAATTATAATTAATTAAATGACCCATATATGATAATATATAATGTTTTTTTAATTATTGGACATTAAATAAACACATTACCTAGTGGAAATAACTCATATTTCATGTATTTTCATGAGATTCAACATTCTGTCTATCTACATAATTTACACCTAGGTAGGAATCATTATGGTTCCATATTGAGCATCCTCTATTCACCATGGATAATTCAAAAAATTTCAGGTATTTATAACTCACAAATATGTGTGGGGATCTAAAGAATTTTTTAAAGTGGGATTACATAAATTTCCTTTGACATGTAGGTCCTACATAATAATAGTGGGAGAGATGAAACATAGTCCTTAAAATTAATTTCATAATTCATATTGAAAACTCATGAAATGAATTAAATTACATAAATGTAAACTCATACATTGGTCTCATTATATCTTATGAATGGTCATACATGTAATGCATATAAAAAATTAAACCAGTTAACATTTATTTATATTCGTTATTGATTATCAATATAAACTCACTTAGCATTAATTAATTGATTGATTTATTCCAATAAATCTTAATGACTATACAAATTCATTTATTGATACCCATCTTAAAGTAAATCATGAAAAAGAAATGACAAAACCTATTTTTTAGATTATTATAGAAAATTAAATAATAATTTATTACTCTTTAAAACAATTATTAAACTTTCAATCACAACATGTTTCAATAAATAAAATAATATTTTAATTCTGAAATTTTAAATTTAATGTAATTTAATTTTGTAACTAATTGGGAGACTATAATTCTTGTACTATCGAGATACATGACTTGTATCTCCCTTTTCATGCACTTGTGGTAAACACCTAGGGATTCAACATGTATTTGTGTTAGACTACATATAGTATGCATGCCAACTATAAGTCTTATATTGTTGTTTATGTGGGTCTACATAACCTGTAGAATGACCCGATATGTATTTTGGATATAAAAAATAATAAACCACATGGAATGTACAATCTAGCTACACATGTTGTATGTCATTGTTGATCCAACCTATCAGTCTCAGGTAGTTTTGACCATGTTTTTTACCACGTGTTTACTAAGATTTTACCAATAAACTATATAGACTATAAAATGTGTATTCTAGATACACAACATATAATCTAACATATTGTGTTCTGGGTTGTTTTGGTCAACATGAAATGTGAAATTACTTCTCAATGCATTGTGTGTCCCACGACATGGCCAGGTGTATTTCACTTAGGTACTTGATATATACAACATATACATGTATTTTAATCCCATGTTATCGATAAAAATTCCCCAACACTTCTGGATGGAATATATAATTGTTATTCATGTTTCCTTGAACTTAAGAAATTATAAATCTTGTATACAATATATAATTGTCAAAAAAAGTTTAATTCTATTGATATGAACAAATGAATAATATGAAATGATAAAATAAACCATGATTTCACATAATGGATCGCACTGTAACTTAAATTTTAATTATTAAATAAATTTTATTAGAGGATAATAGATCAAATTGGCCTAAAATGGTCAACCCGAGGACATCACCTCTATCAATGGAAAGGCATCCAAGTGGGAGAGATCCAAATCTAGTAAAACAAGTATAAGAACTCTCCAAACTTGATCATGAAACTAAAAATTCCACTTCATGGTTCCCTTCATGATATGTATGGATCAGGATAGTGTGATCATTTATAAGGGCCTTTCATCTTCAAATTTCATAAATAATTTACTAAGGGACCGTGATCAAACCCTTTATTGAGTGAAAGATGGACTCTGAATCAGTCACTGCAAACAAGAAATATATTTTTTCTATTACAACACATATCCTAACCATCACAAAAATCACTAGGCTCCTCCTCCATTATAGAATCACTAGTAATATAAGGGAACTAATGAAAAAAAGGACTGAGCCACCAGAACCACTAACTGGACCACATCTGTGCATATAACCAGTGCAACATGAACTGTCACGGTTTAACTTAAAAACCACTAGAGGGGTCAACCCAATGTCCTTATGATGATGTTCCCTAGATACTGAAAGAAATAATGTTGACCAACATGAAACACATGGGTGAGGGATCCAACTCCCATCATTTAAGGAGTGGTGTTAGTATAACCAATAAGAAACATTACATATCGACTAGTACACAAACCAATGGCCCCCTCAGGTTGGGATTTGATCCTCACCTCCCATATACACGAGTATCCATCCAGAAAAAGGATCACCCTCACCCTTCTTTTAGGATAGTCCCCACAAATTTAGTTAAACCAGATATGGAGGAATTAATCATCACTCTAGTCAAGGTGGGCGATCCTAGAAATTGTACCAATCATGTTCCACATAGAGGTATCCAGTTAGCCTTCAAAAAAAAAGACCATAACAGTTAAATATAAATAAATTAATAGAAATTCAAAACATTACACCTTTGATACCACTTGAAGTTTATAAGAATAGAGGATGTTCCTTCGAGGAGTGTTATATTAAAATTTATTTAAATATTTAGTTTTGCAAAACCCTGAGTTAGGATCTTTCACAATAAATTTAAAATTATTTAATTTATAATGGAAGAATGTAAATAAAAAATCTTATGATATTTTCTTCATTGATGATGTTGATCTTTTAAGAGTCCTTTTGGATTACCTTCACTCTGTAGTGAGGATCCAAGGATAGAATCCCTCTAATGGTGATCCACATGTTCTCATTTTATCTCATAGAAACCCCAATAGATTTATAGGTCCCATCATAGTGAGTAAATTGCCTTGTGTTACTCATTTAGATCACATGTCCTTCAATATTGAAGGAATGTCTCTTGTTTTTCAGGATCCTTAGGGGGATAGAGAAGGATTAGTCAAGAGAGAAATTTTGGGTGAGCACAGATTCTCATATTTCAAATATCCAACATAATAGAAATAACAACCTCTTTATAGAGCTAGGGTTTAGGTAAAAGTATTATTTATCTTCATTTGAGACCTTAAAAAATATTATAATCTTTATTAAACCCTATCAATATAATAATAATAATATTATTACTATTAAATTGTTCGTTCAAACAAGTTCAATAAAAAATAATATTTTACCCATTTGTAAATTAATATTTATCACCGGTAATGGTCATGGTCCATCCGAACTCCTTTTCATTTATAGAATACCTGAATAAATTTTTAATTTATAAATAAATATTTTATTCACCATACAAAAAATAATTATCCATTAAAATATTTAAATAAAATATTTTATTCACAATCCGTGTAATAAATATTAATAATATATTCATGTTACCTAATAAATTATTTATTAAAAAATTAATTACTTTTAACCTTGAGAATATTATAAATCAATAAAACATGAATAAAATTAATTTTCTATCTTGACAATAATATTTATTCTAATAATTTAATTTAAATATAATTAATTTCAGATCAATGAAAACACTTAGTGTGTGATCCTCTTGGACTCAACCTCATTAGCATTAGGTGGTTACTCTTAATGTCCATGTTTACTCTCTAGAAATGGTTCAAGGTACCCAAGAAAAATAACTTAATGTCACAATATTAACTATGAAATATGAAAGCTCACTTTTTAATATAATCCTTTTTTACTATATATCGTCAACATGGTCGCACATCTATGTCAAAATCCTATATGCTAGATACATCTTTCTTGGACTATCTGATGTAATCTCATCATTACACCATGACCAAGGAATTTACGGTGACTATTAAATTCTAATCAAAGGTGTTGGTCGAAGTGAGTATCTGAAGAGGGGGATGAAATGAGTAACCAATAAAAATTTAGTTAAAAGGGATTTAAATAATATCCCCCAATTAACTAAATATAGCCCAATTTAGAAAAATAGTAGTTTGATATATGATTTAATCATTTACAAGATTTCTAAAAATATTTACTAGGTCTCTGGTAAAATAATATGAAATATTATGATTTCCTTTGAAATCAACATACTTAAACACACTCTTATATTAACAATATTTAAGATAAATTGTTAATGTAATGGTTTTATTTACATTTAAAATAGATATAGTTTTAAAACTATGAAATAAAGTAAAACTAAACAAACAAAACAAACAGTGTAAATTGAATACAAGAGGTTCAGTCTTAAGAAGAGACTTAGTCCACTCTACATAGAAATCACATGCTTCCCAGAAGTTTATATAAAATAAAATTGTTATTCCCAACTTGGATCGAGTTTTACAAAATCTAAGTCATCCAGAAAACACAAGGACTCTTCCACAGTTTTCAAGGTAGAAAAACAAATAATAGGATAGAATTAGACCTCTAACACAATGCATGGGAAACTGGAAAAAGGTGTTCTGAATATATCAATGTATATTCTAGTTGAGGTGTAGGAGATAGTGGTGTCTCATCTTTGGCGGTGATTCTTTATCTAGTGGTGACTCATACACAGGAAAAAATTCTAATCACTATCATATTATAAAATGCTAACATAAAAAAAATCATTAATTATCACAATAATCATGATTTGATTTTAAATAATATTAGGAGGTCAACAATATCCCTATTTTTATTATAAAAAATCATGGAATTTTATGTATATAATATCAATGTTAAAAAGAAAAAGGTATCAAAGTTTATATAATAAAGTTTGTATATCATGTAATAAAAGGTAATTTATATTATTTTCATCATATATATATCATGATATTTCATACATGTATTATCATTGATAAATTATAGAATTTCATATAGTTAGTATCAATGAAATATAAAGGCCTCAATGGTAAGAAAATAAAAAAGTATAAAAGTGAATGAAAGTGGACAAAGAAATTGTACAGGTACATACCATAGATCTTCTCCCCTTTTGGGATATTGAAAAATTTTAGAGAATTAAGGAGAGTGGAATAAAATAGGAAATCCAAGATAAATAAATTTAGAATAACATTATAATTAACATAAATAAATTCATCTAAAATAAATCCCTAGAAGTGTTAAACAAAAAGATACATGAAAAACAATACCATAAATGACCCAAATTCTAAATATCAAGGGCCTTTAGGCATGCTTGAAGGATTCAGATGAGAGTTTTCTTTGCCTTTATCTGTGGAAAAAGGCATAGTATCATATGAATATGGAGCTCAAGGAAGGGTTATAGGAACACCAGTTGAGGCTGAAGGAGGTCGAGGATCTTGAATGAGTATCGGATTTATATGCTACACTACTTCTCTTGGTGATAAGGAAAATAGATGGAATTTGGAGGGAAAAGGTACAAGGGGATATATAGCCACTCTATATCTAAAAAAATGGGGTAGTATGAGGAGGATTCATATGGGAAGTCACCATTATGGCCTTATAAGCTACAAAAACCGAACCACTCATGTGAAGAAATGGATTCATCAAATTTAAGAAGCCCATAATAATGTTACAACCTCACTCCATTTCATTGAAAAAATCATTTTCTTCCTTGAAGAGAATTAAAAGAGGAATAATTACGTTCAACTGAGAAACTTGTTCCTTGAAATCTTCGGTCACAGGAGGTGTCCTCAGGTTTTCTTAAAAAAACATAATGTTAGCATTCCTGAATAATTTGTATAAATCATAGAGATATAGAACACAATTTCCCTGGTTACTTTATATCGGTTAGATTTCATATCTTTCATGTATTACCATATCATCATATGATCATGATCATTAGTATGCTCAAACACTGTCAAAGTGTCCATTAGGAAGGAATCAACATCACTTGAAACACTACAGAAGAGAGCTCTAAGATATTATTTGACCACTGACCTGAGCAATTCAGCTTCAAAAAGAGGTGGTGGAGGAGTAGTAGAACTAGATTACACTGAAGTAATATTTTCTTCTCTCCCCAAAAAACATCCATTTAAGCTAAAAAAGTAGACTCCATACCTTCCCGGATGAATCTCAAACATTATTGCTCACTAGTTAGACACTTATTCTCATTTTCAACTTCATGAATATAGGGCATCATTTTTTATTGAATGTGATGAATCACCAACTCAAAAAAATATCTAGAATCTTTCTCACTTAGCTGAGTAAGATGATGTGTTGGACACTTGAAACTATTAGAAAAATATAATACTATTTTTATATAAACTCATCTAAGTCACACTTATTGACTATATCAACTAAACCAGGATAGACATTAGGGGCTGTAGGTTCTCTCACATAATCAAACCATTTTAACAAACTAGAAACATCAATCTCATTTACCATTGATCATTTTGGATATCTCTATTCTCAAATGGTTAGTTCACCATTCTTTGCTGAATTGGAAATCTTTCTTGAAATCAAATCCCATTCTTCTAAAAATGGATCATTCCATCTGTCAGAAGCCTTTCCAAGATGCTCAACCATAGAAGAAACATAATTGTAGATACCACTATAGTAGGTACACTAATAGACGTCTCAACCTATTTTTTTTCTATAGAAGATGAATCAATAATATACTCATCAACTGAAGGCTTACCTAAAGTATCCACATCTATCAACTAATAATCAGAAGCATTCTAATCAATAGGCTCATTTACCATTTGTTCTGCAACATGATACTCAAAAACAATAATAATTTACTTCTTCTCTACTACATCTAAATCTAAAACCATTTGATCCTCAATAACCTATACAGAAAAAACTCCATCAATAAGAGAAATCAATTAAATAATTACCTGGCCTGGGGATAGATTACCCTTAATAGATACATCTTCTTATTCTCTAGATGTAACATTCATTTCATCATCACCATTGTACAATTCCTCTATTCGGAAAATACATCCACTAGGAGAAGTGAGAAGGTCTTGAGGAATCTCAACATACTCTCTTCTAATTTTCCAACTGTAACAATAAAAATCTGATCATTTATCACCATCATCATCATCAGTATCACCATCATCATTTCCATTCACATTTTTATCATCACCATTACCATTCTCATCTTCTTTAGAAGATTTTGAACTCTGGAATTGAACTTCTCTGCAGACTTTAGTCTCATATTCATCATTTTCATTAACTATTCACTTTTGGGGTAACTCTTTGGAGGACTAGGGGCTCCATAAGTGATAGTAGGGGGTCTGGGAGAGAGGTCAGGTTCATTACCCTCTTCCATCGAAAAAACCTCTTCCTCATCTCTAACAACATCAGACACTTCTACCTCGTTAGAATATTCAACTATCTCATCAGGCTTTAGACCAGGATCAACAAGTTGTATTGGTATAGAAGTATGGTCCAAAGGGTAAAACTCCTCGTAAATATTTTCATTATCCCTTACCTATTTCCTTTTCAAGGGATTCTAATTGATCTTCATTATTTAAAAAATATCCTTGTATTGCATGAAACCACCATAGTCCATAGTAGCTTTTTCACCTTCATCAACTAAACCTTTTTTTTCTTCTATCATAGATAAAATCATCGTGGGATAGATCAAAAAATTATTTTCTTGAAGTTGGCATGACCATCTCACACATATAAAGCATAAGATATCTAAATATTTTTATCATCTATACACTTTTCATAAGAAAATAAAATAATCATCTTAATACCTTAGAGATGAAAAATCACCCTTTCATAGGCACATAAATTGATTGATAAATTTAAAGAGAATTATTAATTATATATATAACTCTAAGGCAACTTTCCTTGATTTTACAAATGATCAAATAACAACTACTAAGGGAGGGTTGAATCAGTGGTTCACTTTTTATATGTTTCAGAAAAATTTGAAACTTAACCCCTTTAGTCTATTATTATTTATTTCCTTGTCAACATTTAGTAAATACTCAAGAATGAAAAATTATAAAAGAATTTAAAGGATATAAGATTTATAGGGTTCATCCTTAGTGTGAAAACCAACATCCTTTTCATATCTACTATAATGGGTCTATAGAAATTCACTATTACGAAGATGTGAATACAACTTCTATCAACTCCCATTAGACACCTTCTATCTCTCTATAAGAAAGATTATATTGAATCCTATCAGTTTACATTGTTTTATTATAAAAAAATTGATCCATATAAAATAATAAGTATTTTTTTTAAGGAAAAAAATTTCTTAGTATAAATTTTTAGTTCAGTTTGGCTAGATCTAATTTTCTCAATCCAAAGACATCTGATCTGATTTTCTCAATAAAATTGGTCTGGATCTGATTCTCTCAATATGATGATCTTTATTTGATTCTATAAATATGATGAACTCACTATTATTAACTCATTCTCAATCAGAAAAACTCAAACTCTGCTAGAATGATCTACACAATTGTTCTTCACTCAGACGGGAACTTTCACTTAAAATTCTTCAATTCTATAAATTTTGTGCTTATATGAATTTTTCTAATGAATGAGTGGTCTACGAAATAATTTATAGGTGACTCAAAAAAATACAGGAAACATTAAAACATTCCTCACTTCTTCATATTTCAGAAACTCTAAAAATTTCATTCATTTAAACTACAAAATTTTCTTCTTCAATCCTCCATAGATTTTTCCAAGATATATAAAAAATTGAAATTCTAGTTTGGCCTCTTCAAATCTTCTAAAAACATTTAGAATTTTATTTTTGTGTCTTCCTCGTAATTATCTTATTACGAATCTATTTCATTTTCAGAGTCAGTATAATTTCTATTTCCTACTCAGAGCCTATGCGATTTCTATTTCCTTCTTAGAGATAGTCGAATTTATTTTTCCTTCTCAGAGTTAGTCTAATTTCAATTTCCTTCTCATAGTTATTATGATTTTTGTTTCCTTTGTAGAGTTAGTCTGATTTATATTTCCTCCTTTGAGTAAGTTCAATTTTAGTTTCCTTTTTAGAGTCATTCTGATTTTTTTCTATCTCATTGAATCTGAATTCTGTATCTTTCAAAGTGAATCCAAATTTTGTATACACTAAATCTGAATTATTTATCCTTTTCAGTGAAATGGAATTCATTATTTAGTGAATCTGAATTCATTATTTAGTTAATTATGATTTAATTCTTATTATTATTGAATTCTCATTACTCTGGAATATCTATATAACATCATTGAAATTTTCAAGCCTCTCCACAATTTTATAAAAATATTTTATCATAAAAATTTTCATGATTTTTTATAAGATTTTTGTTAGGAAATCATTGTCTAATTTTATTCAAAAAGTATGTAAACATTCTAACTCCTAACATCATAATATTCATTTAAAACTCTTCAACACAAAAAGACAAAATCACTCTACAACTGCTTAATTTCTCTGATTATTGAAAAGAATTATATAAATTAAACAACAATTTCTACATCCCATTATTTTATTTCCAATTATCTAAATTCGATGAAGATGGATCCAATTATTTCAAAAATTGTCAGATTTTCTTAAAATAGAAATATAATGGGCATGATTTCATTTTTGAAAAGGAAAAAAAAACTTGTACAAAACATCTAGGGGTCAAAATATATAAAAAAATTAAAACAAGTTATAACAAGTTTTCTTCAATCTCACCCTTTGGATTTTTTGACAACCCAGGTTAACAACATTTCCAACTCTCAGAATATTTTCAGAACTCAACTTTTTTAAACAACACAAATTTTAAACTTTTAAAAAAACATAGCACTTCTCAAAAGATAGATTCCTAACACCATAATTCTGGATGGAGGAATTTTTTGACAGAATTCAATTCTTTGGTGGAATGAAAATTTAGTGGCTATGTAAATATAAACTCCCAGTCATATATTTTCTTTAATAAATTTTCTTTTTATCTCCCCCATTTTTTATATTTTCACATTATTTTCCTCTAACCTTTTATATGATAACCCCATCTTCAAATTCATAAAATAAAGATAAGTGAAAACTTCTTACAAAGTAAAAAATATTATCTTTTCTCTGCCTTTTTCAACATAATCAAAACAATGGTAGGGAATTTCCATATAAGGATTAGGAATACACCAGATGAGGCTGAAAATGATTTTACAACCTCAATTATTTAAAATTTATTTTGGCATTGATTTTTTAAATGTATCAGGAATCTAATACTTTATTGAAATGTATTCCAGAAAATCCACTCTAGACGAAACTTTCTAATTTATAAAGTGAAACTCTATATCAACGTGTATTGATATTGAAATTTGAACATGATTTTGAGAAAGATCAATTGTACTCTGATTATCATAAAGGATCATAAATGGTTTAGAAGAATTGACATTCAAGTCATCAAGCTGAACTTTCATCGATATCATTTCAGTATAAGGCTGAGTAGTTGTTCTATATTTAGATTTAGTAGTGCTCAATGTTGCTGAACTTTTTTCGAACAATGCCAACTCACAAAACATTCATCCAATAAAAATGATCAGAATAATTTTTTTTTCTATCATTACAAAATCCAATCCAATCAGAATCAGCATAACCATGAAACTTCATCTCACTATCACTTTTTTATAAAAACCCATTTTTATTTATTCCTTTGACATATCAAAGAATCCTCTTTTCAGACAACATATGTGATTCTTTCAGACTAAATTGATATATGGAAGATAAATTCATAGCATAAAAAAATATTAGCCCATGAAGTTGTAAGGTAAATAAGAAAACATATCATCTTCCAAAAGTTTTTCTTATTGACACTTATTTAGGATTCATCATTTCTAAGGATTGTGCTAATAGAAATAAACGATTAAACAAATTTGAATTATACATTCCCTAACATCTTTATAATTTCTTGAGAATACATTTATTGAGAAGAGAAAATATATTTTTCCTTTTTTTGAAATTTTAATCCAATTAAGATAGTTAATTCTCAAAACATAGACATTTAAAAATTCATCTTCATTTACATGTATAATGTTTTACAAACATCTTCTCTATCCCTGGAAGAAATTATATCATCCACAAAAACAAATACAATTAGAGCTCTATAGTTAACATATTTTTCATATAAGTTTCTATTAACCTTTCCATTATAAAAGTACCACATTATCAAAAAAACATATTTAGAATACCTGGGATATGGAGCTTGTTTCAACCCATAAAAAATTATTCTTTAATTTAAAATCATTTTTGAACCTCCTAAAGTAGAAACCCAGATGTTTTTTCAATGTCAACTTTTTCCTCAATCTCACCATTTAAGAAATCTGACTATGCATCCCTCTGATAATATTTGTAACTATGATGAGTATCCACTACAAGAAACATTCTAATTGTTTCTATCCTTGAAATGGTTGAAAATGTTCCTGCAAAATCCAATCATTATAAGTATGAATATCATATAAAATAAATTCTTTATTTATTTATTGAAACTTCTCCATGATTATTTAATTTATTTTCTATAAACGCAATTTGTTCCAATAAGATTTATATTTTCTTACCTTGGAAAAAGTTTCCATGTTTTATTCCTCTCAATAAGATCAAACTATTTATAATAGTATCCATACATTATTTATGTTTAATAGCCTCTAAAAATAATTCAGGTTCAACATTTGGGATAATTAAATTCTGATTTTTAAATGTCAACTTCCATCTAGTCTGAACCAGATCTTTCTGATTCCAAATAATGTTTTCAGATTCAAAATGTTTTTTTATGTTATAAAATTTCAATGTTTTGGTTCCATATGGAGTTCCCACATCTCATGATTCTTATGAATCCTGATTAAGAAGTTTGGAATTACTTTCAATATAGTTGTAACACTTTATATTATCCTCCTATTCATTATTAACAACATTTGTTAAGGAACATTTATTTTCAAATACCATCACATCCTATGAGTCAACCATCTATGGTAAACATTTTTTTAAGCATGTGTGACGTCTTCCATTTTTTGAATAACCCATAAATGTTATTTCTCATATTTCTCATCAAACGTTCCCAAATTAGGATTTTTTTTGTTTTGAGCAATCATGGACTTCCATACACATTTAAGTATTTCATTGAAGGTTTTCTGTTAGACCACATTTCATAAGGAGTCATGTTGGTTTTAAATATAAAAAAGAATCTATTTGGAACATGTACATCAGTACTAATAACTTCTCTCAAATAGAACATTGAAGGATTGTATTCTTCTAACATACATTTTCCCATTTCCACAAATCTTCTATTCATTCCTTTTTCCACTCCATTTTGTTTGTGGGATATATGGAACACTATACTGATATTTTATACCATTCATTCTTATAGAAGTTTAAAAATTATTATTTGTGAATTCAGTACCATTATATATTCTCAAATTCTTTATTGAATCCCCCATTTCATTATCAATAACATTTCTGATGAATTTTAACGTTTCAATGGCCTCTAACTTGTGCTTTATAAACATGGTGTTCTCATCTAAGTGAAATAAAAAATAAAAGTGATAAATTATAAGTCCCCTATTGTTGATTTATGTCTCATCAGAACACATAAATCAGAATGAATAAGATTAAGTGGTCTACTAGATTTAATCTCAAATCTTTTATGACTTTTGTTAGTTATCTTCCCCTTTTAAAGAGAAAAAAAAACATCTTCTTCACATCCTTTAAATTCTAGTAAATTTTTATTGGGATCAAATATAGAAAAAAAATACTTTTCTATCCAAGGTTAACCGGTCTTTGGTGCCACATGTTGTTTTCATCGTTTTTACTCAAGTAACTGGATTTTTTGAAATCTCCTATTTGGAAGAGAACCACACAAGTTAAATATCATTTTTTAATAACATTTCAATCTTTCACACATCTATTGATATTAAAATATTTTCTAAAACGAAATTATGGTACATCATCAGAATGTTTACTTACACTAATTATGTTATGTTTTAACCCCTAAAAACATCCTTGGATTTCAACTTTTCCACTTCAATCTCATCCGTTTTGATTCCTTTGATTTTTAACAAACTATCTTTTCCCAATGTAACTGCTCCTACATCTTTAATTTCAACATGTTTCAAGATTTTTATATCATCTATCATATATGAAAGAAACCACTATCAATTATCCATGGATTTTTCCTTTTACTTTCTTTCAAAGATGTCTCAACAACCTATTTATTTCCCCAACATTAATTTTTTCAGCATCCTTTTCTTTTCTATCATAAAAAACATTTTCTAGAAGGAGCTTCATACATATTTTGGAATTATGACCAGCTTTATCATATCTTCCAAAAACTTCTTCTATACATTCAAATAGATTTTTGGTCAGAAAGTTTCTAACATCTTGATTATTCCCTTTTTTAACATTCTGTAAGTTAGAAAAGATTCTCATTCTAAATTCATTATTACTTCCAAATTTCTAAAACCTTCTTCTGGTAAAAGATAAGTTGTGAAAATAATTATATGTTCTATTACCATAGATTCCACAACACTAGTAGTAGCCTCAAATATTGATTTTATATTCACGATAAATCATTCTCTATAGAAACTTTGCTGAAGTCGGTAACTTCTTTCACCTCTAACAAACTCCGGACGTAGACCATCTTTTATTTTGAGTGAGTTTTCTAGATTTTTAGATTATATATGTTCATCATATTCTTTCTACACCCATGATTTCCCAGTACTTTTTTCGAAACCTGAAATGTTAAATGAATCAGATAAAACATTATTTTTTTTCAAGAGAATATGACACATGATTCTCATATTATTCATTCTCAGCAACATTAAAAGTTTCAAATTTTACTTTTGAATCATTATTGAAGTTTTAATTCATCATCATCAAAGTAATTTTAGACTCAATAAGTTTTGATTGAAACTTGTTAACTTCTTTATCCTTAGTTTTCAGCTTCTTATTAACATCTTCTATCATCTTTCCCTATTCCGCAATTTTATGTTCGAAATATCAAATATCCTTAATTTATCTTTCCCCCTACATGATGACATATTTTATTCCATTGGAAACTTTTTCACGATATTTCTTCATCACTCTTATTTCATTAATTAGAGTTTTGTTTTTCTCAAGACATGGAACATGTTATATTCTAATATGATATGATCAATATGATTTTTCACCACTATCTTCAATCTTTAAAGAGTAGTTTGTTTTCTACACTTTTAAAATAAAGGTTATGAATTTTTTTAAACTTTCATCTTAAAATTAATTGTTTTCAGTTGAGTCTGATTCACCTTTTTTCTGCAACATACTCCTTTTTATTCTAGTAAACTTCTTCTTGTGTTTATTGTAAGATTTTTCTTCTTTATCCTTTTTGTTCCACTTCTTCCATTGATGTTTTCTATCGCAATAATCTCAATATTATTCAACATTATTAATGGATAAATTTATAGAAAAGTTATTGATTCAACCTCTCTCAAAATATTTGAGGGGAATTTTACCTACATACATTCCTCTTCATCTTCGATAGTTGTTGGATATAAGTGACATGGTTTTTTCATTCAACTCATCATCTTCTTTATCATTATATTCTAAAGTTTTAACATCTTCAACAACTTGAATTTTTAACTTTATCACATCATTGAATCCCATTTCATCTTTCTTCTTCTTTTTAATCATTGTAGATATCTTCATTCCATAAGCAACAAGAATTTAATGAAATTTATCCATAGATAAAGCATCCATATCTTATAAATAAGAAATTTAATAATCAAATCTATCTTAAATGTTCCTCATAATCTTATTTGAAATTTTATAATCTTCCAAAACATCTATGAATCCCCTAATGTTTTATATAATTTAATTTATTATGGTGAATTATTAAAAAATTCTTTCTTCTTCTCTCATTATTATGTCTTCATAATTACTATGATATATTTGTATCTTTACTTCCTTAACTTTTGTATTCTATTCAAAAATGATTTCCATCTTGTCCCATATGCATTTTGACTTGTTTATACCCATAACTTTTTGATAATCATTATTTGATAAGGACATAAGGAATTATTTTATATCCTTTCCATCAAATTATATATTTCTCTTATCATCAAATTTTTTTGGAGAATCATTCATAATAGGTGGAAACCCAGTAGTAGCATCATCAGCTACTTCCAAGATAAAAGATCATAAATATAGAATCTTCCTATTTTTTCATCCATAATAATGGTTTCCATCACATGTAGGAATTTATCTACTGTTTCCATAATTGACATTATCCAAGATAAGGATTGGACAGGGGATCCTTGTGATTTGATACTAATTTAATTTCTAAAGGATTGAATAACAATTAAGAAGGGTTCTTGAATTAGATGTTCACTTTTTTAAGTTTAAAAGCTTTTATAAAAGTAACCCCTAAAACCTGTTATGACATTTTCATTATGAAAATTTATTAAATACTCATGCGTGGAAAAGTTGGAATGAATATAAAGAAAACATGATTTATACGGTTTGGACAGAGGGTGAGAATCTACATCCTTTCTATATTCACTCCAGTGGGTCTTGGAAATACACTATTATAAAGAAGAAACAACACCTTGGGTCAACTCTTGTTAGATACCTTCTATCTCTTGATAGGAAAGATTATACATACTCTAGTTAGTTTACAATTATTTATTATAAAACGATTGTGACAAGTACAATAATAATGACTTTGTTGAAACTACTCTATCATTTCTCAGTTTGAATCCTTAGTCTAATTTGGATATATCAGATTATCTCAATATGATGATGATGGATCTAATTTTCTCTATATAATTAGTTTTTATCCAATTTTCTCAATATGATAATCCTAGATCTAATTCTATGAATACAATGGACTCAATATGATGAAATCATTCTCAATTTGAAAATCTCAAAATCTACTTTAATTCTTAATAAAACTATTCTTCACTCATTTAGTAACTTTCACTTCTAATTTTCTATCACTCCACCTTTTTCATATATGAATATCTCAAATTAATTAGTGATCTGAGAATGTATTTATAGGTGACTTAGAAAACCAAAGCAAGAAACCTGAAAACATTCCATGCTTCCTCAAATTTCTAAAACACCAAAAATATATCGCATTTAAACATAAAAATTGACTTCTTCAATCATTCTTAGATTTCTCTGAGATTTATGAAAAAATGAATATCATGTTTGACCTCTTAAACTCCTCATTAAACTTTTAGAATTTTATTTTTGAGACTTTTTTGTAATAATCTTAATATAAATATGTTTCCTTCTCAGAGTTTTTAAGAACATGGTTTTGATATAAAAGACTTTTTAATATTATTGATGTTATTCCAGAGCAGCAACTTCAGACAGCGTGTGATTCTGAGCCCTGGTGTGACCGGAATTAAATTTTCAGTGCGTTCACACTAGTCATGCTAAATAAATGGGATATCTCCTAAATGGTAATTGGAATAATAAATTTGAAATGAGGTTTTTACCCCAGGAACAACATGAAACATGTCATCGTGGGGCGTCTGGACCCCTCGCTCGCTATCGGAACATGAAACAGATAAATTAAATAATTAATTTATTCATTTAATGGTTACACTCAAGTATCTCTTAAACAGTAGCTGGGATTGGAAAACTAAGGGAACCGTTGAGTCCAGCGTGTTCTATTTACCCTAGGAAGGGTGTAAGTTTCACGGGTGTGGGCCTTTTGTGGAAAATGGACCCATGGGCGTTTTCATAATTTAGAGGCATCAGGCGTTGAGTTTTATAACTTTTGAACAGGGCCTCAGATTAAATTTCTGAGACTGCTGTTGTGCTCGAGAGGTGGTTTTTACCCTAGGTAAGGCTGAACCTTGACCCCACCGATAGTTTTGGTTGTGGGTATTTTCGTGGTTGAATAATGGATTAATTAAATTTTTAATTAATTATTTACTTAATCCTAACTCCCACTCCATACCTCCCATCTCTACTTCTCTGGAGGAGGAACTCTTGAGCAACCAAGGAAATCCTCCCTCTCCTCAAGCCCTCCTCTCCAAGGCATTGCGGATCCGACTACGGCAGATCGACAACGAAGCGTCGGGAAATGCCTGGGAGGTAGGATAGTGTGTTTACTTTTTTTAAAATTATTGCATATTTTGATCTCAATTCGTAGAATCGTATTGTTGTTTGATCTTTGAGTGAATCCCATAAATGATTAGCATACATTCTAAGCTTTTCGTCGCACATTTCAGATTTAAATTTGGAGTCCCGAGGTGTTCGTGGCTGCAGGTCGAAGTTTAGTGGGTTTTTGTATGTTTTCCAGTGAAGTTCCAGCCATTCGGTTGGCGGCGGCCTGGGGTAGCAATGGTCCGGCGGCGGCGCGTCGCAGCTCGGTGGGTCCAGGCGGCGGGTGCAGTGTGTGTCGCAGGGGAGCACCAGGGCGATGCTGCGTCGGGATGCACAGGACGCAGTGAGGCACGACGGTGTGTTGGTGGGGTGTGCCAGCCGTCATGGTTGAAGGAAGCCTGAGGCCTGGCCTCGGTCGTGCGGAGGAATCCAGGACCCGCGCAACACAGGTCCTGCTGGTGCGCCAACGAAGACCGGCTGAAGTTGGTCTGCTGGGGGAGCGAGGACCTGTAAACCGTGGGTCCTGTTGGGTGACGGCGCGAAGACTGGCCAAAAGGCCGGTCGGTTTGTAAAACCAGACCTGAGGTGCGGGTCTCGTGCTGTTGGGTGGGCCACAACCAGCGGGCCGTGGACCGGCGGTTTGGACCAGGCCAGCCGGGGTGAACCGGCCCGGTTAGGCCCCCTTGCATTCGGGGGGCCATATCACTTAAACGGTGCGTCCGTTTGATGCAGTGTCTGCAGCTGTGGAACCGTATCAATGAGGCGGCCCTTTTAAAGTGATTTTCTGGGTTTTTCGGTTATATGCCCAAAGGTGGGTAACCTGAGAGCTTTAATTCAATATTATTAAAATTATCATTAAAGCTCACAACAGATGCACCTCACTAGCTTGTGGTCTGTTTGACATGCCATTAGAGGCGCGGTGGCCCTAGAGCTGAGATGGTCCTTCCAAGGTTGGTTCGGAGCCATTGTGGGTGGGTTTCGTTGCTCTGTAGCATGACTGCTAATTGTGAATAATTAATTATTTAATTAATAAATTAATTAATTGTTGCGTCAGACCTAACTCCTGCTTGGGATGTCCGATTGACGCACCGTTAGTGGAAACATGACCCCAGTCCTCGTGCGGACTTTTTCAGACACATTCCAAAGTGTTCAGGATGGGACAAGGTGCAGGAACCACATGTCCTATTTCACACGTTTTACAGTGAAACAACACTTTTCACCCGTCATCCTTTTGGTGTGTTTGAGCACTCTTTTCATTGAGTTCTTCCAAGGGGATTACAATGGTACATTCATCCAGGCTAAATTAGAATTGAGGTGTGTGCCCCACAGGCCGTCTTTTAAGCTGTGAACAATGTACTGCGAATTTTTTTAGGCGTCCATTTGGGGCATAAGAATAATATATTTATCATGTTTTTCCAAGAGCATCATGATATCACAGTTTTGTTGACCTCTTTCAGGACCGAGGTACGGGCCCCACGAGACGTTGTATGGACATTAAGCAGTGTTGAATAACTTTTCCACCAGGAGTCTGTTTCTAGCGAGTAATTAGTCTATCTCGCATGTT
Source organism: Viscum album (assembly GCA_963277665.1). Taxonomy (NCBI): domain Eukaryota; kingdom Viridiplantae; phylum Streptophyta; class Magnoliopsida; order Santalales; family Viscaceae; genus Viscum; species Viscum album. The sequence goes on from OY728158.1 coordinate 815,803,874, forward strand.
ATTCTGCGAGGATTACAACGGTGCAATCCTTTTTGGATAGCGGAGCCTCTTTTGAGATATCATTAAATGTGGAAGCATGAAACGTGTACTGGTGGTGGTTCTTCCTACGGTGTTTGTAGGGAACCCTTGGCATGTGATCACATGCACTCCTGTGAGAGTTAAGTTAGTGTTTAAAGAGGTATGGTTGGTCGTTCTGGGTCCGTGGAGGAAGCAGGTTGGCGAAATTATGTTTTCTCCCTTTGCACTTACGTTGGGTGCCATGTGCACGATATCCTTGGGCTGGCAATGTGGCATACTCCGGGAGTATACGGGAATTCTTGGAAGTACATGTTGTAGTTTGTACCTGAGAATGTTTGTGAGCTTTATTTGGAGATGAGTTTGGGCCACACATCGTGTGGGAACCATGTGTGTGTCGTGTTCTACACTACGTACCTTTGAAATCTCATGACGTAGAGGGTCCTACTACTAATGATGGTTTTATTGGAAGAGTTGTTTTGGTTCCCCTGTTCTTTCAGTTGAGGGGGTTTTTAGTGTTGTGTCCCTTTCACCGGATTGCGACATCATTTACTGCTACGTGCATTCGTACAGTGTGGGAGTCCTCCCACTTTCTAGAGTGAGTTGTCTCGGTTCGCTTCGACAGTAGACTCAGTAGATTGGAGCATGTATCACCCTGAGAGGCTCGGGGATATCCTCATGTCCCTTCGTGTTCCTTGGTATGGTTTTTTGGGTATCGGTGTGACCAACATATTACACAGGCACCAATCCTCTACCCAGGAGGTTGTTTTCAGTAGGGTACAGAGCCCCCAGAGATCCCTAGGCGTAGACTCCCTAGCCGTGTACCGAGATCATATCTTCCTTCCGAAATCTATCATGACGTGTTTCCCACTACGTGTTTCAGTTACCAGTGAGGTACCATCCAACAGGGATGGCTAGTGAGGTACCATCCATCAGGGATGGCCAGTGAGGTACCATACAACAGGGATGGTCAGTGAGGTACCATCCAATAGGGATGGTTTGTGTTGTACCATCTAGTAGGGATGACCAGTGGGGTACCATCAAGTAGGGATGACCAGTGGGGTACCATCCAGTAGGGATGTCCAGAGCTGATCTGGGTCTCCCTCCAGTGGATTACCCATTCATGGGGCTAGGCAGTGGGAACCTGTCAACTTTGAGAAGACCTCTTGATTTTGAGACAGTGATGAGGTGTGGCTTGGAATTCCCCCATAACTCTCAAGAATGTGGGGCACTTTCGCCACTGAGATGCGTTCTTGTGACCTGACCTAAAACCGTGCGGGCGATTCAGTGCCGCCCAATGCGGATAGTGTCAAGGTGCTGTGATTTTAGCCCCTTGACTTGTAGTTTGGGGAAGACGTACAGATACTGGGTATCGATGGTGTTTACTTCTGGGACTGTTGGATACTCACTTTCTTGGGCTGAGCTATGGGATGGAGATCCCCTTGTGATCTTGTTCAGGTTTATTGACAGATCATATATATATGTCTACCTCGTTCCAGTACCCACTCCTTGGGTTTTGGCTACTCTCCTTCCAGGGGAGGCGATGACGCACAGGGTATTCCATGTGCTTTCCATGTCTATCTTCTCGTGGTTGGACGATTCTACTCTACTGTTATAGGTAGTAAATCTTGATGGGAATTTCAACATCTCACCATTTCTATCTCCTTGTGTTTGGATGAGTCTACTTCCTTTCTCTTGTTGGGTTGAGCTGATACTCTAATGAACTCTTTATTGCACTCTCAGTTGTACTCATTTACTTTTCCCTATTCGATCTACTGCTCACCTCTTCAGTACCTCCTTTTTTTCTCCCTCAAGCCTTCGGGGCATCCTACTGGGTATTTTTATACTCACCCCTACTTGGGCTTTTCCCACACTTGGTGTGACCTTGTAGAAGATGAAGAGGTTGGTCGTGACTGCAACGGAGCATAGGGGTTCGAGAGCTTGGACTGTGTATAGTGGTCCTAGTCGGGTTCCAGGTGTGGTACTCTCCCAGCTATTTTACTTTTGTTTACCTATTGTCGGGTTGTGGCACTTTTCTGTTTGGGCGCGTGTATTTCCCTTCTTCTTTTCCGTTTACCTTCATTTTTACTTTGTACTGTTTAGAGGTCAATGCACTCTTGTGGTTGTTTATAGAAGTTAGTACTTTACTTTCCCTTTTACTATGTACTTTTTAATTTATTGTGATGTGTGTGTGTGTACATGTACTCCGGAAAAGGCCTCCTCAAGATTTTCAGCCTTCGGCACTTGTCGCCAGCCCCTAGCCTATAGAGGTGGGATTAGGGTAGTTCCGGCTCAAGCCCGGGTAGGTTCAGGTCATGAAAAGGTGGTATCAGAGGTTGTTCGTTCTTTGGGACGTTGTTCGGACGTCCATAAAATTGAATTGGTTGAGATTTACGGAAACAATGTTAACATGTCTCGAAAGCGGCTCTCAGGCCAGGGAGTCTAGTGACGGTGCGACGGCCAACGTATCCATTCACCAGGACCCTGATAACCCACTTTTCAACTAGGCATGCTGAGAAACTTTTTTTAGGGAAATTGTGTTGTGCATCACATAGGATTGAGTCTTTGACTGTCCTTCTTATATCAGCTCCCCATTTTTGTTACTATTAAATACATATATTCTCATCTGACCGTGACAATCTTTGATAACATTCAGGATGTCTCCGTGAAGACAGTCAGCCATGATACCAGCTTTGGTTCGTGACGACGGCCCTGTGAGCTACGAGGCCTTAGTCCAAGACCCATCATGCGAGTCCCTCTCTCCGGGTGAGCCGGTAGCAGCAGCCCCACCTGGTGAGAAGCAGATAGATTCAACAGAGCAGACTGAGCTTCAGCTCAGGTTGAGCGTGCTCCGTGAGTTCCAGCAACAGAGACCACTAAGGTTTAGTAGTGAGCCAGACCCAGAGGCAGTAGAGGTTTGGCTAGAGACAGTGGTTCGCCTCTTCAGTCTTGCGTAGACACCAGAAGATCTTATGGTGGATTTGGCCTCCAGTCTTTTCCATGGAACAACAAGGTGTTGGTGGAGTCTGGTGACTCATTTTCTTGATGAGTCATCGCTTTCATGGGATGACTTCCAACTGTTGTTCTTTGATTAGTTTTACCCCTTCTACTTATTCACTGTTTAGATCTATGAGCTTTTACAGTTTCAGCAGGGAGGGATGACAGTGACTAAGTACGTGACTAGTTTCATAGACCATGCATGTTTGTACCCGGACTTGGTCCATGATGGAAACTTCTGAGCGTGGATATTGGAGCAGGGTCTCCACAAAGAGATTCATGCTATCATAGTACCCTTGGTAATTCCCACTTATGCTGGGGTGCTAGAGCAGGTGCTGGTGACCGAGAGTTTCTTTCCACTCTTTACAGTTTGTGGTGGCAGTAGACACGATGGTGACGAGACGTATCCCACAGCTAGCGGGCGTCGGCTGACAGAACCTCGACGTAGGTGTCTTTCCGATAACTGGACTCAGGGGAGTGGTCATCCACCACAGTGGTGCCGGAGGGCACCAGTGTAGCCCGGAGAGCGCCGATTCTATTCTTGTGATGACCAAGGTCACTTGGCATGGGACTGCATGACCAGGCATATAGAGAATATCGGGTAGGCAGCAGGTGCACCACTGTGGCAGAGGTAACGCTGTGATCGGAGTAGCGCCCAAAGAGGTGGTTCTTGCAGAGGAGCGGGAGGAGCTGGAAGTGGAGGACACCTTTACAAGATCTTCCCATCACTACCAGGCAGTCCACGTTAGGCTCCAGAAGCTGACAATTGGTACCACAGACAGCCGTGAGCTTTTGATGTCTACAATCCTGCAGAGCATGAGGTGATAAGAGGTACACTCTACAACTCTTCTACCTTTTTCAGTAGAATTGTTAGGATTTGTGTATGAAGTTCTCTTTTTCTCTCTTCTCCTTGCTTGTGGTGTTACCAGGGTGATGTGGGGCATCGGTGTAACCCTATTTCGGAAAGGTATAAGGCATGGAACCTTTCTCTTTAGTCGATGGTGGCGACTCCTTCACATTTCGAGCATGTAAGAGAGTCTTGGTCGTGGTACATAGACAGTGAAACCATGAGTGATTAGATATCCTTGGGTGTTTCACCATATGGATATTCTAAAGGAGGGAATCACCAGGCTTTGTCCTAGATCCAAATGGTGATTTCAGTCGTGGTGTGCGATGTGGGGTTTCGACCGGGGAGGTAAGCTACCCCCGAGGGCCTTCGGGCCATTTGAGACCATGTAAAGGGATGACGAGGTTCCCTACCGCCTTCCCCTAACCCCAAGGTCGGGAGTGGGTGCATGACGTCTCCCACGTGACTCATCCGAGAAGAAGTGTGCATGCTCTTATGCACATCATGGGCAAGGGAAGACCTCACGTGAACTGATCAAATCCTTTGGTCTGTGTGTGGTGGCGCAGAACTGTGCATGAGTTCTTCTGGGTATGTAAGATCCAGGTGCGGGATTAGTACCCTAAGTTGTTCCCTAGTTTTGCTTTTTGGGGATGAAAATCTTGTAGGAGGGAATGATTAAAGAACCTGGTTTTCACTATAAAAGACTTTGGAATATTCTTGATGTTATTCCAGAGCATCACCTTCAAACGGTGTGCGATTCCGAGCCCCGGTGTTGCCAGAATTAAATTTTCAGTGCGTTCACACTAGGCACGCAAAATTAATGGGATAGCTTCTAAACAGTAATTCAGATCCTAAATCCGAGAGTAAGGATGGGTCTGAAATGAGTTTTTACCCTAGGAACGACATAAAACATGTCAGCACGGGGTATTTGTACCCCTCGCTCGCTATTGGAACGTGAAATTGAAAAATTAAATAATTAATTTATTCATTTAGTGGTTAAAATCAAGTATCACTTAAACAGTAGCTCAAATTGGAAAACTGAGGGATCCGTTGAGTCCAGAGCATGCCGTTTACCCTAGGAGGGGTGTAAGTTTCGTGGGTGTGGGCCTTTTGTGGAAAATGGCCCCTAAGGGCGTTTTCGTAATTTAGCAGCATCAGGCATTGAGTTTTATAACTTTTTAACGGGTCCTCAGATTAAAATCTTGAGACCGCCGTTGTGTTCGGGAGGTTGTTTTTACCCAAGGGGAGGCTTAACCTTGACCCTGCCAAGAGTTTTGGATGTGGTTCTTTTCGTGGTTTATTAAAGGATTAATTAAAATTTTAATTAATTCTTTACTTAAACATAACTCTCACTACATCCCTCCAATATCTATTTCACTGAAGGAGGAACTCTTGAGAAACCAAGGAAGCCCTCCCTCTTCTCAAGCCCTCCTCTCCAAGGCATTGCAGATCAGACTACGATGGATCGACAACGAAGCGCCGGGCAATGCCCGAGAGGTAGGATCGTGCCTTTACTTTTTTTTAAAATTCCTGCATACTTTGATCTCAATTCATAACATCGTATTGCTGTTTGATATTCGAGAAAAGACCATAAATTAGTAGCATACATTATGCGCTTTTTATCTCATATTTCAGATTTCAATTTGGAGTCCCGAGGCGTCTGCAGATGCAAGTCGAAGATTAGCAGGTTTTTCGATGTTTTCCGGTGAGGTTCCGGCCATCCGGTCAGCGGCGGCCTGGGGTAGTGATGGTCCGACGGCTTCGCACGGCTGCTTGGCGGGTCCAGGAGATGGGCGCAGTGGGTGTCACAGGGGAGCACTGGGGCGGTGCTGCATCGGGTGGCGTAGGCCGCGGTAAGGCACGATGGCTTTCTGCTAGGGTGCGCCTGCCGTCATGGTCGAAGGAAGCCCGAGGCCTGGCCTCAGGCGTGCGGAGGAAGCCAAGACCCGCTCAATGCGGGTCCTGCTGGTGCGTCAATGAAGACCGGGAAAAGCTAGTCCGCCGAGTGAGCGAGGACCCGCAAATTGCGGGTCCATTTGGGCGACGACGCGAAGACTGGCCAAAAGACCGGTCAGTTGGTAAAACTAGTCCCAAGGAGAGGGTCTGGTGCTACTGGGCGGGCCGCAGCCAGTGGGCTACGGACTGGTGGTTCGGACCGGGCCGGTCGTGGTGAACCGGGCCGGTTAGGGCCCCCTTGCATTCAGGGGGCTGTATATCCTAAACATCGCGTTCGTTTGATGTGCCATCTGCAGTTGTGGGACCGTATCGACGAGGCGGTCTTTTAAAGTGAGTTTCAGAGTTTTTCGGTTATGCACCCGAAGGCGGGTAACCCGAGATCTTTATTAAATAATATTAAAATTATCATTAAATCTCGCAACAGATGCACCTCGTGATCCGGACGTCTGTTTGACGTGCCATCATGGGCGCGGTGGCCCCGGAGCTAAGACGGTCCTTCCAAGGTTGGTTCGGAACTTTTGCGGGTTGGTTTCATTTCTCGGTAGCACAAAATGCTAAATGTGAATAATTAATTAATAATTTAATTAATTGATTAATTGTTGTGTCAGACCTAACTTCTGCTTGGGATGTCTGATTGACACGCCATCAGAGGCAACGTGACCCCAGTCCTCGTGCGGACTTTTTGAGATGCTTTCTGAAGCATTCGGGTTGGGGACAAGGTGAGGGCCCCATAGGGCCTAGTTCGCACGTTTTATGGTGAAACTCCACTTTTTCACCCATCATATGTTTGGTGTGTTTGAGCACTCATTTCTGTGAGTTTTTTCAAGGGGATTGCAATAGTGCATTCTGCCTGCCTAAATTGAAATTGAGGCGTTGGCCCCACGGGTTGTTTTTTAAGCTGTTAACAACGTACTTCGACTTTTTCATTAGGCGTCTGTTTGGGGCGTATGAATAGTCGATTCAACATGTTTTTCCGAGAGCATCGTGATGACGCAGTTTTCCCAACCACTTTCGTGACCGAGGTGCGGGCCCCACGAGACGTCGTATGGACATAAAGCGGTGTTGAATAACTTTTCCATCAGGAGCCTGTTTCCAGTGAGTAGGTAGTCTATCTCATATATTATTCCATGTGGATTACAATGGTGTAATCCGTTTGGGAGAGTGGATCCACTTTCTAGATCTCATTAAATCTGGAAGCATGAAAGGTGTACCGGTGGTGGTTCTTCCTGTGGTGTTTGTAGGGAACCCTTGGCGTGTGATCGCGTTCACTCCTGTGATAGTGAAGTTAGTGTTTAAAAAGGTATGGTGGGTTGTTCTAGGGCCATGGAGGAATCAGGTTGGAAAAATTGCATTTTCTCCCTTCGCGTTGACGTTGGGTGCCATGTGCATGATAGCCTTGGGCTAGAAATGTGGAATACTCCAGGAGTATACAGGAATTCATGGAGGTACATGTTGTAGTCTGTACCTGAGAATGTTTGTGTGCTTGGTTTGGAGATGAGTTTAGCCCACACGTCGTGTGGGCCCCATGTGTGTGTCGTGTTCTACTCTCCGTTTCTTTGACCTCTCATGTCGTAGAGGGTACTCCTATTCTTGATGGTTTGACTAGCAGAGTTGTTTTGGTTCCCCTGTTCATTCAGCTAAGGATGTTTTTAGTTTTGTGTCCCTTTCATCGAACTGCGACATTGTTTATGGCTACGTGTGTTCGTACAGTGTGGGTGTGCTCCCACATTCTGGAGTGAGTTGTATTGGTCCACTTCGACATTATACTCAGTGGATTGGAGCATTTATCACCCCGAGAATCCCGGGGATATCCTCACATCCCTTGGTGTTCCCTGGTAGGGTTTTTTGGGTATCGGTGTAGCCAACACATTACGCGGGCACTGATCCTCTACCCAGGAGGTTTTTTCCAGTAGGGTATGGAGCCCCTAGTGAGCCCTAGGTGTAGACTCCCTAGTTATGTATCGATATAATATCTTCCTTCTGTGATTTATCGTGATTTTTTCCCCACTACGTGTTCCTGTTACCAATGAGGTACCATCCAGCAGGGAAGGCCAGTGAGGTACCATCCAGCAGGTATGGCAAGTGAGGTACCATCTTGTCGGGATGGCCAGTGGTGTACCATCCAGTAGGGATGACCAGTGGGGTACCATCCAGTAGGGACGACCAGAGCAGATTCGGGTATCCCTCCAGCGGATTACCATTTCACAGGGCTGTGTAGTGGGAACCCGCCGACTTTGAGAAGACCTCTCAACTGTGTGACAGTGAAGAGGTGTGGCTTGACGTTCCCCCAGAACTCTCAAGAACGAGAGGTGATTTCCCCAACAAGATGCGTTCTTGTGACGTGACCTTAAACTGTGTGGGATAGTCAGTGCCGCCCAATGTGGATACTGTTAAGGTGCGGTGATTTGAGCCCCTTGACTTGCAATTCGGGGCAGACATATGGATTATGGGCATCGATGGTGTTTACTTCTAGGACTATTGGCTACTCACTTTCTTGGGCTGAGCTACGGGATGGATATCCCCTTGTGATATTGTGCTTATTTCTTGACAGAGCATATATATATGTATACCTTGTTCCAGTACCCACTCCTTGGGTTTTGGCTACTCTCCTTCCAGGGGAGGCAAAGACATGCTGGGTATGCCACATGCTTTTAGTGTCTAGATTCTCATGGTGGGATGAGTCTACTCTCCTGCTATAGGTAGTAAAGAATCAACAAAAATATCATCTTCTCACCATTTATAGCTCCTTGTGTTTGGACGAGTCTACTTCCTTTCTCTTGTTGAATTGAGATGATACTCTAATGTACTCTTTACTGCACACTCAGTTGTACTTTTTTACTTTTCCCTATTCGATCTACTTCTCACCTCTTTAGTACCTCCTTTTTTGATCCTTTGAGCCTTCGGGGCATCCTACTGATTATTTTTATACTCACCCCAACTTGGGATTTCCTCGCACTTGGTGTGCCCTTGCAGATGACGAACAGGTTGGTCCTGACTTCAGCGGAGCTTAGGATTTTGGGAGCATATACCATGTATAGTGATCATAGTCAGGTTCCAGGTGTGAGACTCTCCCAACAGTATTACTTTTGTTTACCTGTTGTCGGGTTGTGGCACTTTTATGGTTGGGCGCGTGTATTTACCTTTTTAATTTCATTTTACCTTCAGCTTTTACTTTGTACTGTTTAGAGGTCGATGCACTCTTGTGGTTGTTTATAGCAGTTAGTACTTTACTTTCCCTTTTACTCTGCACTTTTTCAATGAGTGTGCTACATGTGTGTGTACACGTACTCAGGAAAAGTCCTCCCCGAGTTGTTTGGCCTTCGGCGCTTGTCACCAGCCCCTTGCCTATGGAGGCGGGATTGGGGTAGTTTCGGCTCGATCCTCGGTAGGGTCGGGTCGTGACTGGGTTTTTATAATTTCTATTTCGATCTCACAGTCAGTCTAATTTATATATCCATCTTTGAGTGAGTCTGATTTCTATTTACTTATTAGAGGCAATCTTAATTCTATTTCCTTCTCAGCGTCGGTCTGATTTCTATTTCCTTCATAGAGTCAATTTTATTTCTATTACCTTCTTTCTAAATCTATATTTTTTATCCTTCTTGGGGAATCCGAATTCTATATTCAGTGAATCCAAATTCTTTATCCTATTCTATGAATCTGAATTATTTATTCAGCGAATCCATGTTCTATATTCAGTGAATTTTGATTTAATTATAATTATTATGGAATAATGATTATGAAGGAATTTCCATACTGAAACATTGAAATTCTTCAAAACCTATACACCATTTCTTAGAATCTTTTATCATGAATGTTGTAAGGCCCTGACCCTATAATCCCAGAGCCAGTTCATTATTTTAATACATTGGCATAATTACAAGGAATCTATTCCCGAAGTACTGATAAGTTTAGTAGTATTGGAAACAAGATTCATACAAAAGTTCAACACTACAACTTGAAAAGAAAAACAACACTAATCTATTCCATTAGAAACATCCAAGCTTCAAGGATTATTCCTGCACGTCACTCTTATCTTACCTCTTCCTATCCTAGGAAAATAAAACATGAGAAAGGGGTGAGATCAAATGCTCAGTAAGATTAAGCAATACAGCAAAAGATAACATAAACATTAGTCATGGTGAATAATTGAAAACACATGACTATACAAATAATAAACATGAACACTTTAAGGTAGGAATATGATCTGAGTAAATAATTCCATAATAAAACATATTCATGGGTATTCTACTAGTCGAATAACCACATTAAATATCAATATCTAATCTCATAATGATGGAATGCATAATTTCAGATATCATAACCACATAGTCAAGGCCTCATTCCTAGACTACAATGAAGATAATGTCAAGGCCTTATGCCAAGACACTAGTTTGTCTCATGAGACCTACCAATGCATTGAGGAGCTACAACGGGCTCCACCTGTCACTAACTAAGTCCAATTAATTCTTCATATGAAAAGTATGAAATATATCATAAACATTCGTATTAAAACTATCATAAAAAATGTCAATACTTTATCCAAAAACCATGAATAGTTTAAAAATAGCACATCCACAGTCAAACATAACTCATTCAATACATTATGGAAGATTGTACTATAATAGATTAACCTCAATCAAGAATAATGATGGATATTGACATAGATGAAAATAATCATCAAAACTATTTGAGAGAAATATTTCCCTTTTTCTTGAAAACATTTAAAAGTCCCATTATTTGTCAAGAAGTTGTTTAAAAATAGATTTTTGAATCAAAGTGTCCCATACCACTTTGAAAATTTTAAAAGGAATTTAAATTTTAGAACATTAATGCCCATATAAATAAATCCTTAAAACCATTTTTAGAACATGTACATTAATGAGAAATATTTAGAATAATAAATCTTTAAAACATTTAAAATGATATTTTAGTTAGAGTTCCTAACAAAAAGAGAGACACATGAATACAAATAATTGAGGTGATAAAAACGTTATAATATCATGAGAATAAAGGTATTCATGATATAATATTTCAAAGTACATTAAATACACCATATAAAAGTGAATTGGTGTATGAAAACAAGAAGTCTCAATGGAATGTAAATTGAGATGAAATATCTTATAAAGACTGTATCCTTAGGTTAAGGATAAATCAATGACATATTTATGTGTGAAAAATATAAATACAATCAATATAATTGGATATTCAGCCTAAACCAATCATAGGACATTCACACATATTATTTTAAAAACAACACCAATGAATTGGATGTTTAACTCAATAAATAGAGATTGAGTTAAAATTACTCTTATAATGTTCATATCGATGAATTGAGATTTTATCAATATAGTGATTATGTGAATTAAAATTATATCCACAGTAAGGGCAGTGGAAATTACTACCTAAATAATAAATATTGATTCCTGTTGACGCTCCTTTCATCATAGAATCTAAATATTGTAAAATGGGAAGATCTGAGATTAAAATGGTTCGGCCATTGAAGAAAACATCAAAAATCAACAAAGGGATGGACAAGGAGAAATTTTCCCATATGCTGCGCAAGTTTCCTCATGGTCGCGCAAGTGGACTTGTGCGACGCACTTTGGCGCACAAGTAACTTTTGCGACCTAATTGATAACCGTCCGGTAACCGCCTGGGGTCTTCTCCTGCCTATAAATAGACCCTGTGGGCCCCCCATTCGAGAGGGATATTTTTTCCAGAAACTCGGATTGAAGCTCCCGATGCCCAAGTCTCTTCTCAAAGCTTCCGGAACACTTCTAAGGTAATTTCTTACCTAGAACGAAAGATCTAAAGAGAGGAAGGAAAGACTAAGTGTTGAAACTCATCAACACTTGCGCGCCTGAGTGGACAGCCATTAAGGGAAGTGGCCACACTTGCGTGCCGCCTTACTCCTTCGATAGAACTTGCGCGTCCCTTTTCTGGAAGAACCTCAAGAGGATTCTAAAGGCTTTAATAAAGAGTCGCTCAAGTGTTTCAATGCTGGTTGAACATCGCACAAGTACCCCACACATGTCGCACAGGTATACCTGCACGACCAATACTTGTGCGCCCACACAGTACCTGCGCGCCTTCCAAGACTTGCGCGCCCATTCCTTTTTGGGTGACCATCTTTCCCATTATACCCCTCTTAAGCCATTACACCTTTCCTATTCAAGATTCAGCCTTCAAGACACTCTTCAAATCCATTTATGGCGTGATTTCTTGATTTGAATTCCTTATATGAAAGGAATTCTATGTAATATCTCTCAAAACTTAATGATTTACATATCTTTATGTCACTAAAGATTGAGAGTTCATTCATTAAACCTCATCCTTTAAGATGAGAGAATCCTTAACCTGGGTCTCCTTTTTAGGAATAATCCCTAGTTATAGGTCCTTTAACCTAGGCATCTTCTTCAGGAGTAAGTCCCAAATTCTTAAAGTTCCCAAATCTGGGCATCCTCCTCAGGAGTAAGCCCCAAACCTTAATCCCTTAACCTGGGCTTCTTTTTTTAAGAGTAAGTCCCTGTCATAATCCTTTAACCTGGGCCTCCTTTTCAAGAATAAGTCCCAATCATAATTTTGGGGCTTCCTTTTCAGGAGTAAGCCCCAAGTCCCCTAACATGAGCTTCCTTGTTAGGAATAAGCCCCAGTCATAAATTGTGGGATTCCTTTTCAAGAGTAAGCCCTATGTCCCTTAATTTCACTTTAACCAGTCCTAATTTACCTTTGATTTGGGATTCCTTCTCAGGAGTAAAACCCAATCATCAATCCTCTCCTAATCTGGGTTTCCTTTTCAGGAATAAGTCCCAAGTTAGATTATTCAAATCTCCATGAAGCACATATACCTTTATAGACCCTGTTCCTGGATTTTCTCCCTGAAGTAAATCCTAATCTTCATTTATCTGGGCAGTCATACATACATAATCCCCAAACCATTTCTTATGATTTCATCTTTCATGGCCCAATTGTCTATTTTATTACCAATACCTCTTGTTTCTCACACCGAGCATGACTCACGTGAGCTTAGAGAGTAAAAGTAATTATGACATCCTTCTTTGATCCATCAATCATAAACATCATACTCCCTTACTCGAACTACATGGGTTCTAATTCCTTTTTCAAAATAAAGGATACGTAGGTAGCCCATCTACGGGTTTGATCCCAACTCTGAAATAATTCATGTCCTTCTGAATGACAATAAACTTCAAGTGCCCCACTGAGTGGCTTTAAAACCAGCCTGGTCATCATAATGACCAAGAGACTTTTATATAAATGTTTTGAAGGATACCATTGACCAAGAATCTCTAAATAGATACAGATGATTCTCTATTGATGAAGAACCTCGAATACATATAAAAGATTCTCTAAATTTCTTACATATTTAATCATTGATTTTCAAAATTGAAGGAAAGCTCATTTTATACTTGGTAATGTAATAAGGATTCACGAACATAACTTAAATCTATAAAGAGAGTCCCGGAGTAGACAATAATTACCCTAAAAAAGGTGTGATGAGTCCGACCTCCCATCCTCTCGACCAATGGAAATTCCTAATCCTCATCAGTCTACAAACTAATGAGAACCTACCTTTGGAAAGTAGGTCTAAATAGATGTGGAATCATTGGATGTTTCTGGTTCTACGAACAAACTAGTTAGAAACCGATCGGAACGTTTGAATCTCCCATCCAGGAGGTCATCCCAGAATTCCGAGAAAAAAAAAATGGTGAACCCGACGTGAATCCTTAACCAAGCTAAAATGATGTTTTACCTATTTGTTAAGACCCTATTTTAAACTCAATAAGAGGACTAACAAAAAACAATCATTGACATGTGTGCTCATCCAAATGATGAAGTGGCTGAATTTATCTTGATTACGTCTGTTATATCAAACAGGCACTCTTTTCGAAGATCTTCTGTATTTTCATAATGGCTGCTCTCAAATTCACACCTGTGAATACTGCTACTGCAAATACCACTACTGCTATTCCTACTGGATTGCCATCCGCTCTGAGGATGACATCACCTACTCAGCGTCTTCAATGTTGGGTATCAAATGCGCTGGTTAAGGAGTACCGTCAACACAGTACCATCCCAACTCTGGAGGCTGCCCGACAGGCCCTCCACATGAACAACTCACACAGGTCATCCGGACAACGATGACCGGTGATCAAGAGTGTAACGACCCGAAATTTTGAATAAATCTTGTTTCCTAATTTCATGTGTTATTTTTTTATACTCAAAAAAATGTTTTATTTTATAAACATGATTATAAATAAAATGAGACCATTGGTTTTTGAGTGTTATATGACCATCGGTCAATATGACCACCGTGAACAAAATGTTTTGATTATTGTCTCTAAATTTAAGTAATCTTGGTTAATTATTATAGAAAGAAGATTTGATGGCCTCACCTAGTAGCCTTGGGCCGATCGAAGCCCATCTAACAGAGATTGGGAAGGAGGTAGCACCATTGGGCTTTGCTCTGGACCAAATCCAAGCCGAACTTCATCATGTGAAGCTAGAACGGAATCGCCTTCGCGAGAAGTTCAAACTGATAGAAATTACTACTCGGGCAATGTTGACTGAGCCGCCCCAAAATTCTATCACCCTAGCACACCTTACTCTTAGGTCCTATGCTGGTATTATAAGGGGTTATGTAACGAGACCGTAATTGCCTTGTGTAATCCTTTTTTTAAATAAAAATTTGGATTTCTTCTTATGATGATGTTTATGAATTTTGAAATGACCGGATAAATATAGTATGCATATTTTTTATGAATTTTAGAAAAAGGATATTTTAAATATGTTTATGTAAACCCTAAATAATTAAAAATGTGTAATGATTTTCAAAAAATGGTCTTCTGCAATTATGTTCAGTACTAAATTTAGAGTCTAATAAGATCAACTTGATTTTTGATGAATAGTAAATTATGAATAGTGATTTTATGATTAGGATTAGTAATATGACCAAATGGATTAGTAATCTCACTTAAAGAAAGTTTTAAAATAATCTAGGCACCTTGATTAAGTAATGTGATTCAATAAAATAGTTAAATAACGGTTTCATTACTTATTATTCAAGTATTAGTTTTTTCGGGTGAATAGTGTTTTTTAATTAAAAATTTAATTAAAAATAATTAGAAAATTATTTTTATAAAAATGACTTCATTTTTGAACTCAGAGCATCGATATTATGTTATGGTAATTTTTGGGGATTTTTCTGAAAAAAGTGAATTTTCGATGAATAGTGCTTTTATTTAAAAATTAAATTAAAAATATTTAGAAAATTATTTTTATAAAATGGATTTCATTTTTGAAATCAGAGCATTGATATTTGGTTAAGGTGAAATTTTGGGGTTATTCTGAGAAGGTTGAATTTTTAGTGAATAGTAAAAATACAGTTTTAGGGTTTCGGTATGTTTAATGACATCATAATGGTGTCATGATGATGTCATGAGATCTTTTGAGGGTTGGCCGGCCAAGGGTGATGAATTATTGTTTTGGGGGCCCCATGTGGCCTAACTCCATGATAAATGACAAGGGAGAGCACATGGGTTTGAGAAAAGCACATGTGAGGTGTCCTTTGGCCATTAATGCTTTGTCCCCTCACTTTCCCTATAAATACCCACCCTTTCCTCCTTTAGTTTTCACTCCCAACTCTCCCCCAACGAAGTTCTGGTCTTCTTACCTTCCAAAGAGTCCTCCCAAGGTGCCCCCAAGCCCTCAAGGTCCAATCCTTTGAGTTTCAAGAGTTACATTTTAAGGTAAGGGATCCGACCTCTCTCTTTCTTTTCAAGTAATCTCTTTTATGTCTTTTCTTTTATACTCCATGTTCTTATGTTGGAGGATGTTCTTTTGTATTCATCCTACTGCCTATTTCATGTTCATATGATGAGAGACCCCCCTTGCTCTCATCAATTCGTTTTAAGAATGTTTAAGTGGCGCCGTTAGGCTGCCGAATTTTTAAGGGATTCTTTCACCTTCCTCGTTTTCAAGTTCTATTTTCATTCAAGTCTTTCATGTTCCTTTTTGTTATATTGGGGTATGATCTCTATATATATCATACTGGACTCTTATGTTCATATGATGAGAGACCCCATTTGATCTCTTCAATTCAGTATTTTGATGTTTTAAGTGGCGCCGTTAGGCTGCCGAATTTTTAAGTGGTTCTTCACCCTTCTCGTTTTGAAGTTCTACTTTCATGTCAATTATTTCAAGTTCCTTTTTGTAATATTGGGGTATGATCTCTATATATATCATACTGGACTCTTATGTTCATATGATGAGAGACCCCATTTGATCTCTTCAA
This sequence comes from Viscum album, assembly GCA_963277665.1. Lineage (NCBI taxonomy): Eukaryota > Viridiplantae > Streptophyta > Magnoliopsida > Santalales > Viscaceae > Viscum > Viscum album. Next base: position 815,820,004 of record OY728158.1, read on the forward strand.
TTCAGTATTTTGATGTTTTAAGTGGCGCCGTTAGGCTGCCGAATTTTTAAGTGGTTCTTCACCCTTCTCGTTTTGAAGTTCTACTTTCATGTCAATTCTTTCAAGTTCCTTTTGTTATGTTGGGAAATTTTCTCTATATCTATCACACTGAACTCTTATGTTCACATGATGAGAGACCCTATTTGATCTTTTCAAATCATTTTTGTTGATGTTTAAGTAACGCCGTTAGGCTGCCGAACTTTCATAAGAGAAATCTATTTTTTTTTCTTCCTTCCATGTTTTTCATTTCAAATGGTATGTCCTTGAAATTTCATTAACATGATCATGTATCCTTCTTATTCTGTCCATGTACTATTTTATGGGTCATTTATGAATGTTTGACTCATTTTCCCTCTCTTTTTAATGTCTTCTAAAACCTCATAACATAGCCGTTATGCTGCAGAATTTCCATCTCAAAATGTCTCTCTCTTTTTCTAAAGTTCTTTTATATTATTAAGTGAATACTCAAAGCTCTTTCTTCTAAAGGGGTATTCACATATATACCAAAATGTTCTATTTTAAATTCTGGGATTTACATACATGAGACCCACCTTCCTTTTCTGTGGGTTTTAAAGTGACGTAAAGATCATGTCTTTAAAGCAGTTTTTAAAACGTTATGATTATGAAATGAAACCCATTTATTTTATGCTATGTGGGTTATTTATGAAATGTTTGATGATGATATATGTGGCTCACATGATAATAAAGGCAAATTTAAGGGTGCGCCCTGATAGCGCTCCAATGCATTGGGTAATGATGTAACCACTAGAGATTACAATTTTCATGATACCTTGGTGAATAACCTTGGTAATTTTCAAATGACACCTTGGGGATGGACCTTGGTGATATGTTCATGATTGTCTATGTTAAATGATGTAGCCACATCTTCAAGTTATGAAAAATGTTATTTTTATTATGAAATGCCTCATGATTTCTTTCTCATGCCTTAAAGTTCTTTTCATGTCCTTATTGAAGTATCTCAAGTTCACATGTAAAATGTTCATCTTGTTTCCCTTACTGGGCCTTTTGCTCACCCTTTCTTTTGATGTATGTCCCCAGGTTATGAGATGCAGAAATGAACCTAGGATGAACATAAGGAGAAGCCTTTCAAGTGTTTAAGGAGAATGTTTTTTTGTTTCATGTTTTAAGTTCCTGGTTTCCAAGACACTAAACCTTAAAGATCCTCGGTTTTGTAAAATGTAATGAAAGTTTATGTGATAAAAAGGCGGGATGCTATAGTTGGTATCAAAGGATGGTTTAGTTATTTGTGGAAATTAGGATATGAAAACTCTAGGATGAACCCTATACAAAAGTTTAATATAGGAAATCTTCCTGGTATTTTGGTGAGTATTGAGTAAGGGGTTGCCAAGCAAATACATCCCTGTCTGGATACGAGCAGGTAGAGGTGGCTCTGGCACAGATGTACATAGGGGTAAAACCCGAAAACACCGCTTTGAGCTAGACTCGAACGGGAACTGGTACACGACAACGGGCCTTGCTGCACTCTTGGTTACGACACTCCCGGGGGATATGCTTTGGTAAATTCATAAGCTTGGTATGAACCATTATTAAAGGAACAAAGATAAAATAAAATAAAGGTTCACATAAGAATATATGATCATTCATAACCTAGATGGGAACCTAGGAGATCACAAGTTAGGGTATACCTTTCATATACAAGTTATCCTTATATGCTTTCAGTTCCTTTTCATGATTATTAGCTAAGTACTTAAGCCCCTAATTATGCTTTCTCTTCTTAGTTAATGGTGGGAAATGGAAGAACATGTTCCGACAACCAATGTGATAGGAAATGCGATGATTTTCGTATTAATATGACAGGGATGATTAGGGGATTAAAATATGATTATTATTTTGGAAGACGTTCATTATTTTGGGAACCATATTTGATCGAGGTAAATAGATTACTACGGTATTTTCATTGAGGAGTAAGGTTGACTTATATTTTGAAGAATTGATGAATTTAAGGTGGACTTATAGTAATTTAGGTTACTTTTGGGAATGATTAACCTATCTTGGGTAAAATATGTTTAGGTTAGCTACTTTTGTTATAAGATGTTAGGAGTGGTTGGTGTTGTCTGGAGATGTACAATGAAGTTGTTTTGGAAGACTATGTTATCAAATCCTTCTTGTATTTGGGTTTCAATCTTAGTTTGGTTTATTTTGAGGAATTTTAAGGACCGTTATTTATGGAGTGGTCTATGATGAACGTTGGGTAGTACCATGGAACTTTGAAGATTTAAAAGTAGGTTCTATTCCTATGGGATTCTTTCTTTTTGAAGAGTTGTTTTACCTTAACCTTTCTGTTTTTGGGATAATGTTTAAAGATAAAAGAAATAGATAGTTAATCTTTTTTAGATTATGTCATTCTATAGAAGATGATTCTTGTGCTTTTATGAGACCAAGTGTTTTTGAATTCTCATCATTTGGCGAAAAGATTAGTGTTGGTAGGGACTTGTTAAAGGATGAAACTCTACTTGAAGGTAGGTATATTTTCTTATGTTTTTGTTCTATGTAGTAAATGAAATCCTCAAAATTATGAAAAGAAACATAAAACAAAAATGTTGTTGGTTTACGTTTCCTACTAGGTAATCAAAGACCGTTTACCCACGTCATAAGTTTGGGATTTTCTCATGGTTAACTTTCTCCTAATCATGTTCTCTATCACACTCTCTCAGAACTGACCCTTTGTTTTTTCCTCCATGTCCATGTTTTCCTACATGGAACCCGAGTGTGGGTTAACTCGGGTGGCCTTTGTACTTCCTTTTCTTTCTTTTAAAGTAATGGTGTTACTGACTCTTTTTCCGATGTGGGACTTTCAATGAAATTTCAAAACCCAATTTAAAAAAAAAAATTGCGAGGACGCAATTTCTTAAGGGGGGAAGATTGTAACGACCCGAAATTTTGAATAAATCTTGTTTCCTAATTTCATGTGTTATTTTTTTATACTCAAAAAAATGTTTTATTTTATAAACATGATTATAAATAAAATGAGACCATTGGTTTTTGAGTGTTATATGACCATCGGTCAATATGACCACCGTGAACAAAATGTTTTGATTATTGTCTCTAAATTTAAGTAATCTTGGTTAATTATTATAGAAAGAAGATTTGATGGCCTCACCTAGTAGCCTTGGGCCGATCGAAGCCCATCTAACAGAGATTGGGAAGGAGGTAGCACCATTGGGCTTTGCTCTGGACCAAATCCAAGCCGAACTTCATCATGTGAAGCTAGAACGGAATCGCCTTCGCGAGAAGTTCAAACTGATAGAAATTACTACTCGGGCAATGTTGACTGAGCCGCCCCAAAATTCTATCACCCTAGCACACCTTACTCTTAGGTCCTATGCTGGTATTATAAGGGGTTATGTAACGAGACCGTAATTGCCTTGTGTAATCCTTTTTTTAAATAAAAATTTGGATTTCTTCTTATGATGATGTTTATGAATTTTGAAATGACCGGATAAATATAGTATGCATATTTTTTATGAATTTTAGAAAAAGGATATTTTAAATATGTTTATGTAAACCCTAAATAATTAAAAATGTGTAATGATTTTCAAAAAATGGTCTTCTGCAATTATGTTCAGTACTAAATTTAGAGTCTAATAAGATCAACTTGATTTTTGATGAATAGTAAATTATGAATAGTGATTTTATGATTAGGATTAGTAATATGACCAAATGGATTAGTAATCTCACTTAAAGAAAGTTTTAAAATAATCTAGGCACCTTGATTAAGTAATGTGATTCAATAAAATAGTTAAATAACGGTTTCATTACTTATTATTCAAGTATTAGTTTTTTCGGGTGAATAGTGTTTTTTAATTAAAAATTTAATTAAAAATAATTAGAAAATTATTTTTATAAAAATGACTTCATTTTTGAACTCAGAGCATCGATATTATGTTATGGTAATTTTTGGGGATTTTTCTGAAAAAAGTGAATTTTCGATGAATAGTGCTTTTATTTAAAAATTAAATTAAAAATATTTAGAAAATTATTTTTATAAAATGGATTTCATTTTTGAAATCAGAGCATTGATATTTGGTTAAGGTGAAATTTTGGGGTTATTCTGAGAAGGTTGAATTTTTAGTGAATAGTAAAAATACAGTTTTAGGGTTTCGGTATGTTTAATGACATCATAATGGTGTCATGATGATGTCATGAGATCTTTTGAGGGTTGGCCGGCCAAGGGTGATGAATTATTGTTTTGGGGGCCCCATGTGGCCTAACTCCATGATAAATGACAAGGGAGAGCACATGGGTTTGAGAAAAGCACATGTGAGGTGTCCTTTGGCCATTAATGCTTTGTCCCCTCACTTTCCCTATAAATACCCACCCTTTCCTCCTTTAGTTTTCACTCCCAACTCTCCCCCAACGAAGTTCTGGTCTTCTTACCTTCCAAATAGTCCTCCCAAGGTGCCCCCAAGCCCTCAAGGTCCAATCCTTTGAGTTTCAAGAGTCACATTTTAAGGTAAGGGATCCGACCTCTCTCTTTCTTTTCAAGTAATCTCTTTTATGTCTTTTCTTTTATACTCCATGTTCTTATGTTGGAGGATGTTCTTTTGTATTCATCCTACTTCCTATTTTATGTTCATATGATGAGAGACCCCCCTTGCTCTCATCAATTCGTTTTAAGAATGTTTAAGTGGCGCCGTTAGGCTGCCGAATTTTTAAGGGATTCTTTCACCTTCCTCGTTTTCAAGTTCTATTTTCATTCAAGTCTTTCATGTTCCTTTTTGTTATATTGGGGTATGATCTCTATATATATCATACTGGACTCTTATGTTCATATGATGAGAGACCCCATTTGATCTCTTCAATTCAGTATTTTGATGTTTTAAGTGGCGCCGTTAGGCTGCCGAATTTTTAAGTGGTTCTTCACCCTTCTCGTTTTGAAGTTCTACTTTCATGTCAATTATTTCAAGTTCCTTTTTGTAATATTGGGGTATGATCTCTATATATATCATACTGGACTCTTATGTTCATATGATGAGAGACCCCATTTGATCTCTTCAATTCAGTATTTTGATGTTTTAAGTGGCGCCGTTAGGCTGCCGAATTTTTAAGTGGTTCTTCACCCTTCTCGTTTTGAAGTTCTACTTTCATGTCAATTCTTTCAAGTTCCTTTTGTTATGTTGGGAAATTTTCTCTATATCTATCACACTGAACTCTTATGTTCACATGATGAGAGACCCTATTTGATCTTTTCAAATCATTTTTGTTGATGTTTAAGTAACGCCGTTAGGCTGCCGAACTTTCATAAGAGAAATCTATTTTTTTTTCTTCCTTCCATGTTTTTCATTTCAAATGGTATGTCCTTGAAATTTCATTACCATGATCATGTATCCTTCTTATTCTGTCCATGTACTATTTTATGGGTCATTTATGAATGTTTGACTCATTTTCCCTCTCTTTTTAATGTCTTCTAAAACCTCATAACATAGCCGTTATGCTGCAGAATTTCCATCTCAAAATGTCTCTCTCTTTTTCTAAAGTTCTTTTATATTATTAAGTGAATACTCAAAGCTCTTTCTTCTAAAGGGGTATTCACATATATACCAAAATGTTCTATTTTAAATTCTGGGATTTACATACATGAGACCCACCTTCCTTTTCTGTGGGTTTTAAAGTGACGTAAAGATCATGTCTTTAAAGCAGTTTTTAAAACGTTATGATTATGAAATGAAACCCATTTATTTTATGCTATGTGGGTTATTTATGAAATGTTTGATGATGATATATGTGGCTCACATGATAATAAAGGCAAATTTAAGGGTGCGCCCTGATAGCGCTCCAATGCATTGGGTAATGATGTAACCACTAGAGATTACAATTTTCATGATACCTTGGTGAATAACCTTGGTAATTTTCAAATGACACCTTGGGGATGGACCTTGGTGATATGTTCATGATTGTCTATGTTAAATGATGTAGCCACATCTTCAAGTTATGAAAAATGTTATTTTTATTATGAAATGCCTCATGATTTCTTTCTCATGCCTTAAAGTTCTTTTCATGTCCTTATTGAAGTATCTCAAGTTCACATGTAAAATGTTCATCTTGTTTCCCTTACTGGGCCTTTTGCTCACCCTTTCTTTTGATGTATGTCCCCAGGTTATGAGATGCAGAAATGAACCTAGGATGAACATAAGGAGAAGCCTTTCAAGTGTTTAAGGAGAATGTTTTTTTGTTTCATGTTTTAAGTTCCTGGTTTCCAAGACACTAAACCTTAAAGATCCTCGGTTTTGTAAAATGTAATGAAAGTTTATGTGATAAAAAGGCGGGATGCTATAAAGAGGTAGGCGGTGCTGACTACCATCTCCAACCGTTTCGGGTGGTTATCCCCGAAATGCAATTTCCATTTGCTCCCTTACTCTGAGGAAGTGAATGAGTAGGTCCCCCAGGGCCTTAATTCAAAAAGACAGGAGTCCTTCCCAAGGGCTCCCATCAACAATCACCGCCAGACTCGTGCGGCAGTGCGCCCTCAACATGATGAGGGTACCGACTCTAGGAATTCGGCTCAGGTTCCTCGAACCCGAGCAGGCAAGACAAACCGCTAGAGGTGGAATCCGGTTAACAATGGGAAGGTTTTCATCCCTGCCATCTCTGGAGAAGTCCACCAACCTAACTTGGTGGCGAACAACGAGCAGGCACACACACCTGTCCGTTTTAATTCCGCTCTCGAGCAGACTCGTCTGGCAGCATCACGTCAATCCCGCCAGCCAATTCTGGCGGAGTACTATAGGTAGGAACATACACCTGCTTATACATCATCAGTTAGTCAGCAGGCTCACCTGACTACATATGATGGATCTCGTCAACTGCGTTTGGCGAAGTGTAATCAGCAGGAACATACTGCTGCTAATACTAATCAAGCCTGCCAACAGTCTCACTTGGTAGCGCACAGAGAAGTTAGTCTGAAAGATCCGACGACAAACAGGAGGCAGACTCAACTCTCTGCCTCCACACTTGAGTACTGTCAGGATTCACTAACAGGAAAAGGAGGACAGGAGTAGGCACATACACCTACTCCAAGCCCGGAATGGACATATATCCTCATTCCGGCAGCTGAAGTCACCAAGCATATTTTGTCAATGGTGAAAGAGAAGAAGAAAATTCCTGCTCATATTCTAGATGCTTGCCAGGATATCATAACAGCTTCAGCATCATCTCAGGGAAACACACATAAATCTATCCCCGGTAGTGGAGTGACACATCAACGATTCACTCTAGAATAGACACACACATCGGTTCCAGTCCAAGAGGGTTATGGGGCACACTCCCCCATATCATATGGACAACCAAGTCAGGCACATACACCTGATTTGAGTGGAGATAGTCAGCCTAACCTGACCATCTTTTCTGATCAGGCACATACACCTACCCAGAGAAACCACTTTCGTCAACAAGTGGTTTCCAAAGCGAGTAAGAAGACATCTAAGAAAAAGATCTGCCCAGCATAGTTAGGAGATCAAAGGCCAATCTGTAACAAGGCATTGCTCGATGCTGGAGTTTTTTAAGCCCTCAGACATTTTCTGTTGGAATTCAAGATTCTACTCCCTCAGTTCCCAATAATGGGAACATTAATTCTGAAGGTCTTCAACAGACACTTCCTCATGAAGGCTTGCTTCATGACAATTCGGTCAATCTTGAAGTTTCGTCTTCAAATGAGAGCCACAGGAACCCTCTGTGTGGTCAGAAGACCAAGGAGCAAGAGATCTCATCTTTTGCTCTAACCCATTATGGTGGTCCTTCCCATGATGATGAATTTCGCTGCGAAAGTCCTCTTCGCGGTAATGATTCACATTGCCTGGAACATACTCTAGTGGACAATGCAGTGCTGATAAAGCCCTCTTATCTTGAGGTACATGAAAATGCGAAACCAGTCATGTCTGATGATTTATCGCTAGCAAGTGAAATACTTTTTCAATCAGAAGATAGCCCAGGGTGTAGGTCATTATCCGAACCACCCCTAAGTCATGCATCTTCTAGTTTGATCAATGATCTCTCTACCAATCTTGTTGAATCCGATTAAGCAACAAGGAAACACCAACTCTGGTCAGAATAGGTAGAATAATCTTCATTTAATAATGAAGAGGAAATGCTGAACATGAGGAAAAAACTGGCGAAAAGTGAGGTACCAGTCATGTTTTGGCCTTTGGCTGACTCCCAGTATGACATTCCAAAGATGTTGACGGAAGATGGAATCCATGATATTCGTCTCAACATATGGAAAACTCTTTGTCAATTAAAGAAGAAGGTATTATCTTATGATGAATATGAAAATCATCTTAAGATAATAGAAGGGCTAAAATGTCAGATTGATTTGGCATCTCTATCAGTCTCTCAGTATCCGAAGGCTGAAAAGCAGCAGAGAACCCTTCAACGTTCATGCCTTGGTGCACTAAGAATACTGCGTCAGTTAATTGCCAATGCCCCATCTGGTGTTCATATCAGAGGATTGGGTGTTCATGGAGCACTACATTTCACAGTGTTTTCCAGTCAGCAAAGCCCACCGAAAATGGTCTCATGCAATGTTATTGCCCATGGCCAGCCACAGTCAATGGTCTTTGTTTGTAATCAAAAGATTGCTCAAGAACAAGCTTCAACTAGTTCCTCTCAAAATCAAGCATATAGAGAACAAGTTGTTGAATTTCTCCTACATCAAGAAGGCAAGAATATTGCACAAGCCTCTCGTATGGAGCAAACACATCATTAAATGACAGAAGTTTTGGAAATCATCCAACGGTCTGTTGAACCAGGTGATAAAAGTGGATACAGGTTAATGCATCCAGCTAATTTCCGAACTAAGATTTGCAAGGTCAAGAGAGCTTTTAAGAAGATCTCAGACATAACATGTCAAGAGCCACCCCAGCTTGTTAGACTGGGGACTCCTTTAACCCAACCCTCAGAATCAACAAATGGTATTCGATGAGTTTAGAGGAAACAGCAGGAACATCCCCAGTTCACGAGACTGGGGACTCTTTAAAATCATCAATCCCCTCCTCAGATAATGTCGGTCTTTTCTCGATTGGGGAAGAAGCCCCAAGAGGAACTAAGATCCAAATTATAAGGATATTCCCTCCAAGTTATAGCTCGTCAAGAAGTTCCTAAAGGATTGAATCAACAAAAGGAAATGTCTCATCAAAGACATGAAAGAAGACAATATCACAGAAATGTTGATAGAAGGGATGTGATGCATTATGCATCAATCAATGTCATCAATGTTGTTGTTGCTAATCCACCAGAGGAGGCTCACTTAGGGGACTCATATGAAGAGCATCATGCTCAAGAAAATGTATGCACCGATACAAATGAAGAAGGTGTGCGTACATGAAGTCAAAGGATTACTCAGAACCTAGGTAATCTACTTCCCTCTCTCCAAAAAGTATCCAACAAAAGGAGGGGAAAGAATCAGGTTACATATCCTTCCTCTGTAGAAGGTCAATCGCTCTCATTAGAGCAAAGGTTTTCACAACAGGAGGATGAAATGAAAGAATTAAGAAGGTTGAATGAAAACCCACTTCAGAGTAGTCTTCTTCTTAAGAATGATGGAGTCCGACAGCTGAAGGAATTTGTTGCAGCTACTAAGATAGATCAGGAATATCCTCCTTTATCAGTACAACCTCAGAGGTCTAATCATACGGGTCAAGCGCAACAACGTTTGGCAGTGCTACCATCAGTTGTAGCACCAACCACCACATCTGTCCAAGCTCCATCATTGCACCTACCCAAGACCAAATTCATCTGGATGTTTCTCAAAATTTAATAACTACTATTGAGTCATTAACAGCTCAGTTAGAAACTATAGAAGGGAAACAGGTGCAAGTTAAACCAGAAAAGAAAGTTTACCGTGAATGGGTAGATTCAATTTCTCCTCCATCCATTTTTGGAAACCCTGTTTTCCCTACTTTCAATGGATTAGGCGACCCTGAACAACATTTGACACATTATGTGTATTGTTGTGATCCTATGATGGGAACTCCAGAGCAGCAAGAAGTAGTGAAACTCAGATGCTTCGTGCGAACCTTGCAAGGACCAGTTTTTGTCTGGTATACAAGCTTACAATCCCGGTCAATCATCGGATGGGAGGATCTTCGCCAAAAATTCCTTCTTCAATTCAGCTCAACTTTGCCAAAAACGACAGTTTTCAATCTTACAAACTACAAGCAAAGGGAGAATGAAAGAGTCTCTGATTTCATTGCTTGCTGGAAGGGATTAACATATTCCCTAAGTATAGCACTCCCTCAGGAGGAGCTATTGCCAATCTGTGTGGAAATTTGCGTGACGAATTACACACGCCATTGATCCCTGTGAAATACACAGGAGAGTTTTGAGACCTTACTTCAATCACTCAGTAGATTGAAGATTCCATTATACAGGCTATAGCTAAATCTAGTGTAATTCCATCAGCTCCAAGAAAGAGAATGGGTAAAGCGGAAACTGCTACAATTATGTTTAAACAAGCGCTTGTACCTATTTCTACTTCAAAACCTTCATCTTCTCGAAGGGCTCCACATCCTGTACGCCAAGAACAAAGGCCGTTTCGTCCAATTGATCAAAGAGATCAACAACGAAAACAATTTGAGGATTTGAAGAGTAAAACATACTCTTTCTGAAATGAGCAAGTTCCTGATTACTTCATTTCAACTCTGGAAAATAATTTGGTTCAATTACCAGTACCCAAGAGGCCAAACAAGGAAGGAGATGAAGACTGTCCCAATTATTGTCCCTTTCATCAAATGTTGGGGCATCCCATCTATGAGTTTTTTGTCTTCAAAAACCTCCTGCAAAATATGGTCGACTTGGGACAAGTCGAGTTGAAAGGTTCTTCGACTCAGGTAGCATGTGTTACTACTACAGTTCCAGAGGAGGAAGGTGAATGGCAAGAAGTCAAAAGCAGAAATGCACAGAAGTATGATGATTGGATGGTCAAAAAGACAATCAATCAGACTCATGACATTTTGAGAACACAATTAAAGAAACCAATTGTGTCTTCTGCCATGAATATTGCGGTAAAACCCTCTTCGTCAGAGGGAAAGTCCTCAAAGAAACGGTTTGATTCAAAGAAGGAAAAATAATCAAAAGAAGATGAGTATGTGTCAAAGCCTAAATTGTCTTTGACTCTGGCAGACATTATGCCATCTACTTCAAAGCCACGGGCACTGCCCCATCAAACAGCACAGCCTAAACATGCTAATCAGGCAGAGTCTTTATCAGACGAAGAGTTAATCTTCGGTTCTGTTAATATGATTCAATTAACAGATCTATATTCCAGTCGTAATTTCAATTTTGATGAGCCTGAATTCCCTGTATCAAATAAGGGAATCCGAGGATGTTTCAAAGGTTCAGGATACAGGGGAAGACGTGGATCTTTCCAAAGCCACTACTCCAATTCTACCCCTGCTATCACTGTGTATGCAGCAGAAACTCATGGTAGAGCCCTTCAGCATGCTCAAAAAGAACAAGCAAGTTCTTCTGCCAATAGCCAACTCAGTCTTGGCACATTTATTTTGGAAGACCGATTGAAGGTTCCATCTTCTTTATCTCAGAAAGTAAATGTATCTAATCGGTCTAATCTTCCAAAACCAAGTATGTTGCCAACTTCTATCCCAATACAAGATGCATCAGCTTCCAAAGCATCTGCTTCCAAGGTACCTGCTAAACTGCATATTCCTATTGGGAAACGCAGACCTCTAGATAAAAAGTATGATATATTGAAACACTTGGCCCATGTACCAGCCAAGTTATCAATTTTGGATGCTTTGAATCTGTCAAAAGATCTTCAGGAAGCACTCATCGAAGATTTTTCAAGTCCTCAGGAGTTTGAAGCTGAAATTGCTGCAGCTGATGTCTATCACATAGAGAATAATCCTGCAGAATTCCATGTAATGATATATTTTACTGATAAAGATGAAGATGATGTTGTGCATGGACCCATAAAACCTCTGTACGTATCTGAAAAAATCAATGGTGTAGATATCCGAAGAGCTTTCATTGACAATTGTTCAGGAGTCAACCTCATGCCCATTCGTACGCTTCTTTGATTGGGCCTCACGGAATATGATTTATCTCCTTCTACCATGATGTTACAAGGATATGATAAAAATGAACAAGAACCAATGGGAGAAGTTACACTCAGAACTCAGTTTGGAGATCTTGTATTCAATTTGGATTTCATGATTTTTGATCAAGACTCAGCTTTCAACATCTTTCTTGGAAGACCCTGGCTACATCAGCATGCGACTATCCCTTCATCATACCATCAATGTCTCAAATACTATTTCAATGGTCAAGTTGGAACATTGTATAGTGATAAGGCCCCATTCAAGACATGTGAGTCTCAATACATTGAGGCCGAATTTTATCACAAGAAGGGAAGAGAGAAATCTACAATAAAGTAAATTACCAAAGTTAATGATCCATATGGTTTGGAGAAGATTCCAATAAATCCATTTACACATGTGAGTACATATTATGTGTTACCTATCAGTCAAATTGACAAAATAGGTCCAAATAAAAATACTCTTATGGAAAGATCCATAATGTCAATTACGACAATCGATCCAGACAACATGGGAGAAATTGGTAACCTACCAAACAGTGATGAAAGCACAAGTGGTGACATTTTCATTTCATCTGCTGAAATCCAATAGGTATATACTTCTCCAATCAGGCCAGAAGAAGTTATAGCAACATAGGAGGCAAATAATGATGTCAATTCTCAATCCATCATCTCCTCTTTATTTTCCAAAGAAGACCTTTTATCATCAATATGGTCGGAAATGGAAGCTTATTCTTCAAAATGTGCAAATTTTGACATCTCTTCTGATCATGAAAATTTCATTTTGTCATCTACTATGCAAGTAGAAACGGAAGAAATAGCACATGATGAAGAGGAAGAGGAAGATCTTAGTGATGCTCCTACAGCATTTGAAGAGGGTATCTCTACCACTGTGGATGAACTCAGAGAAATAAATCTGGGTACAGAGAAAGATCCATGTCCCACTTTAATTAGTGCGGCCATGACCCTTGAAGAGAAAGAGATGTATATTTATTTTCTAAAGCAAAATAAAATATTTTTTCTTGGATCTATACAGAAATTTCTTGGGTTGATCCTGATGTTGCTACTCATCATTTGGGTTTACCAAATGAACATCGAGGATTAAAGCAAGCCGCGAGAAGAACACACCCAACTTATGCTTCCAAAATTGAAGCTGAAGTGGATAAGCTGATCAAAGCTAACTTCATCAGAGAAGTTCAGTATCCCAAGTGGTTGGATAATATTGTCCCTGTAAAGAAGAAGAATGGACAAATTAGGGATTGCATCGATTTCAGAGATCTTAATCGGTATTGTCCTAAAGATTATTTCCCAGTTTCGATTACATAACTCTTAATTGATGCGATGGCTGGATATGAAGTAATTTCCTTCATGGATGGATATTCCAGATATAATCAGATCTGAATGGCCCCAGAAGATGAGGAACACACAGCCTTCAGATCCCCTCAAGGTGTGTTTTGTTACTGGGTGATGCCCTTTGGTTTAAAGAATGTAGGTGAAACATATCAACACGCCATGAATCGTATCTTCAAACCTTTCTTAGGGAAGTTTGTTGAATTCTATGTAGACGATTTTGTTGTTAAATCCAAACAATGTTCTAATCACTTGGCTGATTTTAAAGTCATATTCCACAAGCTTCGAGAAAATAATTTGAAGATGAACCCCTTAAAATGTTCTTTTGGGGTAACCTCAGGAAAATTTCTCAGCTTTGTTGTACGCCATCATGGTGTTGAAGTCGATCCTGAGAAGACCAAGTCAATCCTTGGTATGTCACCTCCTCATAATTTGAAATAATTAAGAGGACTTCAAGGACACTTAGCATATATTCGGCATTTCATCGCCAATTTGGCAGGAAAAGTTTACCCTTTACCAAATTATTGAAAAAAGGAGTCACTTACCAGTGGACTGAAGAATGTCAAGAAGCATTTGATGTTCTCAAGAAATACCTCTTGAGTCCACCGGTACTCATGCCACCTATTGAAGGAAGACCACTTATCCTCTATGTGACAGCTCTAGAGCGATCATTGGGTGCCTTTCTTACTCAAAAGAATGATGCTGGGAATGAAAATAACCTCTACTATCTCAGTAGAACTATGCTTGAAGCAGAAACCCAGTATTCAAGTATTGAGAAGTGCTGCTTGGCATTAATCTTTGCAGTTCAGAAACTGAGACACTGCCTGCAACATCATGAGGTCTAATTGGTATCTCGCAATAATCCGCTCAAATTCATCCTTAGTCTTCCAATGATTATAGGACGTCTAACAAGGTGGGCAGTTATTTTTCAGCAGTTCGACATTCAGTATGTGTCTCAAAAGGCAATAAAGGGCCAAGCTCTGGCTGATTTCCTGGCTGAACATCCTTCAGTGGAAGACATGTCTTCAGATATTGAACTCCCTGATGAGGAATTTTTCTCTATTCAAGAGAGTCCTCAAACATGGGAAATGTATTTTGATGGTGCTTCTAGAAGTCCAACAGGGAAGAAAATGAAAAATCCTAAATTAAACAAAGTTGGTTTAGGAATTGTGCTCATTTCTCTAGATAAGGCAGTGTTACCTTATTCCTTTTTATAGTGGGAAGGTGGTAGCAGTAATGAAGCTGAATACCAAGCTCTTATCACAGGATTGGAGTTAGCGCTTCAAGCACAAGTGAATCACTTAAAGGTGAAAGGTGATTCAGACCTGGTAATCAAACAAGTCAATGGTGATTATGCCATCAGAAAAGAATAATTAATCCCTTTCATGATTACGTCAGAGAGTTAATGGAGTAGTTCCCTTTAGAACTGACATTTTCTTATGTCCCAAGATCACAAAATTCTCAAGCTGATGCGCTGGCTAATATAGCCACAGCTCTAGCAGATCCAAATAGGGACGAGACAACCATCAGTATTGCCCACCGTCGTGCAATTTCACCTTATGTTCAAGCCAGAACAGAGGAAATTAATGAAATTAGTCCCATTCCTGAACCATATGGTCATACTACAGGATGGATGTCATCTATCAGGGAACATCTTCAAAATGGAACACTTCCACCTGATAGAGCTGAGAAATAACAAATTCGAAGACGTGTGGTCAATTTTACTCTTTATGATAGCCGAAACCACCTAGAGAAAATTCTCTACAAATGTGGTTTTGATGGAGTTATATTTAGATGCATTGATGGTGAAGAGACAATGGCTATCATGAAAGAAGTGCATGCAGGAGTCTGTGGTGCCCACCAGTCTGGACATAGATTGTCTGATCAAATTCGAAGGCTTGGATACTTTTGGCCTTCAATGATACAAGATTGTGTTAATTTCACAAAGAAGTGTCATTCATGCCAAGTACACGCCAACTTCATTCATCAACTTCCAGAGTTTCTTCGTACAACTAAATACTCGTGGCCATTTTCCACATGGGGAATGGATGTGGTGGGACCTTATCCTTCAGCTACGGCCAAGCAGTTTAAGTACATTCTTACTGCTGCTGATTTCTTTTCCAAATGGGCAGAGTCAGTACCTCTTAAAGAAGTTAGTTCTAAATGCATTGTTAGCTTCATCAAGTCTAACATCATTACTATATTTGGTGTCCCTCATACCATATTGACGAAAACGACACCAACTTCAGTTCTTCTGAGGTGAAGAAATTGTATCAAGAATACAACATTAAATACAACCATTCATCTCGGTATCATGCGGCGACCAATGGACAAATAGAAGCCTTTAACAAGACCGTTTCAAATATACTGCAAAAGATGGTGGATAAAGATAAGAGGTCATGGCCTGATAAACTCTTTCATGCTTTATGGGCTTATCGGACTACCACCCGCAATGCAACGTGGTCAACTCCATATTCGTTGGTATATGGAACGGAAGCAGTCTTGCCAATTGAAGTTCAATTGCCCTCACTCAGAGTAGCCATTTGTGATCGGTTATCTATAGATGAGCAATCCCAAAAGCGATTGAATGAATTGGAACGGTTAGATGAGAAAATATTGTGCACTTTACACCACTTGGAAATCTATCAGAATCGAATAGAACGAGCTTTTAACAAAAAAATTCGTCATCGTTCATTCATTCAGGGAGAATTGGTATTAGTTCTCAGAACTCCAATGATACTAGGAAGGAAACCTCCCAAGCTTGAGCCAAAATGGGAAGGACCTTATTCAATACACAGGGTCTAATCCAATGGAGATTATTCATTAATCTCGATGGATGGAGAACTCGTTACTTCTCGAACTAATGCCAGATTTTTGAAGAGGTATTTTGTATAAACTACAAAGTATTCATAAAATGTCCCCGCAACATGACACTAAACTGTGCGGCACCAGTTCGTCCTTGCTATATGACGTTAAACTATACAGCAATGGTCCAGTATGACCTTAAACTCCTCCTTGGTCTAGTATGACCTTAAACTATTCACAAGATGTCCCCGCAACATGACACTAAACTGTGCGACACCAGTTCGTCCTTGCTATATGACATTAAACTATACAACAATGGTCCAGTATGACCTTAAACTCCTCCTTGGTCCAGTATGACCTTAAACTATTCACTTATTTCCCCACAACATGACACTGAACTGTGCGACACCAGTTTGTCCTTGCTATATGACGTTAAACTATACAACAATGGTCCAGTATGACCTTAAACTCCTCCTTGGTCCAGTATAACCTTAAAATATTCACATGATGTCCCCGCAACATGACACTAAACTATGCGGCACCAGTTTGTCCTTGCTATATGACGTTAAACTATACAGCAATGGTCCATTATGACCTTAAACTCCTCCTTGGTCTAGTATGACCTTAAACTATTCACAAGATGTCCCTGCAACATGACACTAAACTGTGCGGCACCAGTTCATCCTTGCTATATGACATTAAACTATACAGAAATGGTCCAGTATGACCTTAAACTCCTCCTTGGTCCAGTATGACCTTAAACTATTCACTTATGTCCCGCAACAAGACACTAAACTGTGTGGCACCAGTTCATCCTTTCTATATGACGTTAAACTATACAGCAATGGTCCAGTATGACCTTAAACTCCTCCTTGGTCCAGTATGACCGTAAACTATTCACAATATGTCCCCGCAACATGACACTAAAATGTGCGGCACCAGTTCGTCCTTGCTATATGACGTTAAACTATATAGCAATGGTCCAGTATGACCTTAAACTCCTCCTTGGTCCAGTATGACCTTAAACTATTCACTTATGTCCCCGCAACATGACACTAAACTGTGCGACACCAGTTCATCCTTGGTATACGACGTTAAACTGTACAGCAATGGTCCAGTATGACATTAAACTTCAACTTCGTCCCACACGACGTTAAACTGTGAAAAAGTTCCCTAAAAGGTCCTGTATGACTTTAAACTACACCATGGTCCTGTATGACTTTAAACTACACCATTCATGGTCCATGCTAAAGACCATAATCTGTCCTCACTGCATGACATTAAACTGCACAGTCCCCCTTTCGTCCAACATGACGTTAAACTGTATTGTCCCTGCAACATGACATTAAACTGTGCAACACCAGTTTTTCCTTGCTATACAACGTTAAACTATACAGCAATGGTCCATGCATAAGACCCTAAACTATTTGAAAGTCCCTTACGTCCGGAAAGACGTTAAACTATATAATCATCAAAGGTCCTGTATGACCTTAAACTATACTTATGTCCAACATGGCATTAAACTGCACCATCCACGATCCATGTATATGACCTTACACTATTCGCCCTTTTTTCCAACATGACATTAAACTGTATTGTCCCCATCGTCCTAATTACATGATGGTAAACTATACAGAAAGTCCTTTATAGGTCCTACATGACATTAAACTGTACTTTTTCCCTGCTACATGACACTAAACTGTGCAACACCAATAGTCCGAACTGCAAGACTCTAAACTGCATAGTCCCTTTATATGTCCTACATGACTTTAAACTATGCATCGTTAAGGTTGTTGTTACCTCTTGTTTCTCACATCGAGCATGAATCACGTGAGCTTAGAGCAAACCTCAACCATCAAACTCTCTTTGGGCCGCTAACCATGTGTAAGTCCCAACAACATTTTTTAGGTCATTGTCCCCAAGAACAACTTGATCATTAATTCGTTCTTTAATTGAACTACACGAACATTGATCCTTGCCTTCTAGGCTGGGTATATAGGCAACCTCCCAAGGTTCATGCCCAAAATCAATATCTTCACATAGGTTCACCTCCATCTCATATGATGTTGATTCGTGAAACTGCCCCTAGAATCAATATCTTTACATTGGTTCACATTCGTCCTTGTTATACAACGTTAAAATATACAACACTTTTGTCCGGTATGACAATAAACTACAATACTCTTTGATTTCCTCATTTAAGAGGGAACCATTATTTATGTGATTTTTCAATCATGTTTCATTTCAAAAAGACCACGTGCATACATGGTAATGCCTAAACTTTTTATCTCGGGTTAAACCATAATTGTACTAAAGTCCCCTTTCACCCTTCACATGTACGAACCAAATTTGTACAAAAGGTATATCTAGAACTACGTGGACTTGATTCCCATCCTTATGGGATACGTAGGAACGTTTGAGTATCCCTCGAATCCAGCCTCAAGTCTTTTGGGCCTAACCCCAAATTTCACTTTCAGTCCCTTGGATGAAAATTCCTCATGAAAACACACACTGTGTATTCATTATTATGGTCCGAACTCTATGAACCTAAACTAAGATCTCTCATACTTTCGTCCTGCATGATGTTAAACTGCATTTCAAGAACAACGTATGGCTTGATTCTCATTCTTATGAGATACGTAGTGAAGTCCAAAATTTCAATTCAGGACCCAGCCACAACATGATTATGGTTATCATTGACCTATGTATCTCTATATACATTGGAAAATACCCATCATTATGTGTTATAATCCTAACCTTAAATATTTTCAGATATTCATAACCCTTTTCATGACTTTTAGTCACAAAAATTTCAAACTTCTGAGAATTCTTTTTCCTGATTATGCAGTACGTGCCCATAGGTGGCCTTGCATAAACAGTCCACATAACAGACTTGTCAGCCGAAGGATACTATTTATTTGACTATGAAACCAATGCCCTTAGGTGGCCCTGCATAATTCAACCCCCTAATGGGTTTGTTAAATGATGGTAACTTCATTCTTGGGAAGAATGCCTCTTTTGTCCTTATTTGTCTTAAACGACGGTATGTAGGGATCTGCAAAAAAATAGCCATCCTTAACATATATGTCCCATATCCTTTTTCATGATCTGAAATTATTCAAGTCTATGGTTTATTCTTCTTCCCTACGTTTGGGTCAGACCTTCGTAGGAATGATATTCATCCAGTTCTTCGATAATCTTGTCTGGAAATATCTTCTCCATATTCAAGTACCTCTTTCCATATAGCAAACTCTATACTTTAGAAAATTTGAATCTCCAAAAACTTTCACTAGCTTTTAGCACTAGGAAAGTAAATTTTTGAGAGTTCTTTTTCCTGACTATGAAGCACGTGCTCATAGTCAGCCTTACATAAACAGTCCACATAACAGACTTGTCAGCCGAAAGATGCTATTTATTTGACCATGCAGCCAATTCCCTTAGGTGGCCCTGCATAATTCAACCCCCTAACGGGTTTTGTTAAATAATAGTAACTTCATTCTTGGAAACCACTTCTTCTGATGCCTTTTAGGTCTTTTTCATATCATTCCTCAGATTCAAATATTCTTAAAGCCATAGTTTACATATTTTTCTCCCTCATACTTGAGTATGGTAATATGTTTTCAGATAAATTATCAAAGAATTGAATCAATATATATCCATTTTGGTCAAAGATATTTTGACCTTAAACATTAGCCCCTTTATGTCCGGCATGCATGACTTTAAAATGCCCCCAAAAGACAAAGGAACTTTGAATAAAAGTCAAGTTCCAGCTCACTAAACATACATTCTGTATGATTTAGGTAATATTGAGCAATTAAAAGATTCAAAGTTTGTAGGGTTATTTGTAATAATTCTAGTAAAAATGAAACTATGCTAACTAGGCCCATTGGCTTAAGTAAATTTGAAGCAGGTAGTGAAATAATGCATGTACAAATGATTGAGGATGAAAGTGTTTTTCATTGATACACAGGAGATAGAAGGACATCCACAGACTGAAGTTTCTTCTCTTTTTCAAGAATTACAATAGGCTTTCAACATAACTCTTCATTTTATTTACGACACCTCGAGCTTCATCAACAACCACCTGGAATTCATTCATTCAACTGGATACAATAAGAGATGCAGTGATACCAGCTCTTCTTGGAACAATTGAAAAAGAATGTTCTTGAGTGTGGTTTGAGAAAATTTTCTGCTGATCAAACAGTGACTCTGTTTCTGTCCAAGATACATGGAAGATGGATACATGGATTTGAGAATGGAGCATTGGAAGTAAAGATCCATTTGGAGAGAGTACCCTTTTCAGATATTTCTCTAATTCCATGTTTGTCTTCTCTCCACCAACCGGCAGCAGAAAACACTTCAGCCCATGGGTTTGCCATTTTCATATCTGCAAGGAAATGGCACGGAAGGAGAACTTGAAAGTTCACACCATTGTTGTTGCTCTTAATGAAAAACATAACCAAAATAGAGGAGTAGCAGTGCAGCTGCATCTCAGGTTTATAATTCTATGCATTTGGAACATTGACTCCTTGCAGATGACCATGACCACACAGAGGCAGATAGATGCTCTATGGAAAATTAGGATGATATTTCTTCAAGTACTTAGCCAAATCTGGGAGAGTGCTGTCATAGATATCGTTGTAATCATGGCCAATGATGTTCATCATGTCATTAATCTGCTTGCTATCCAGTTCATCAGCCGTTCCAATTCCCTTGGGAACCACTGAATCTGCACAAAAGATGAATAAACTAACTCTTAAATGGGTTTATTTTTCATAAAATTTGTGAAGAAATTTGAAAAAGATGGCAAAGGCATTAAGGCGCCCAAGTCAAAAACTTGGCGCGCAAGTATGGAGGTGTCGTGCAAATTTTTGGCACGCAACTGACACCGTGCAAGTCAAAATACCTTGACAGCAGCGCACCATCAAGGAAACACCGGAAAACATATCAACTTGCACGACTAAGATGACCTGCGCGATGAGAGCTCAAGAGGGTTGAAGTCCGGAAATCCAGATGCTTTGTACGGAGGTGAGGCCTTGTATTTATAGGCCAGGAAGCCTATTTGCGCACCGTACCCAGTGCGCTTAAGGCCTGCGCGACGCGCACTTGAGCGCATCCCTTTACCCATTGGAACACTTGCGCACCATTATTCCTTTGGATATATTCGATTTCCTCAGAGTCAAATCCTCTATTTCTCTCCGGATCCAACTCTAAGGGGGGACTTTTGTTGATGCTCCTTTTGTCACAGAATCTAAAGATTGGAAAAGGGGAATATCTGAGATTAAAATGGTTCAACCTTTGAAGAAAACATTAAAAATCAACAAAGGGATGAACAAGGAGAAATTTGCCCATATGCCACGCAAGTTTCCTCATGGTTGTGCAAGTGGACTTGCGCGACGCACTTTGGCACGCAAGTAACTTGTGCGACCTAATTGATAACCGTTCGGTAACCGCCTGGGGTCTTCTCCTGCCTATAAATAGACCCTATGGTCCCCCCATTCGAGAGGGATATTTTTTCCAGAAACTCGGATTGAAACTCCCGACGCCCAAGTCTCTTCTCAAAGCTTCTGGAACACTTCTAAGGTAATTTCTTACCTAGAACAGAAGATCTAAAGAGAGGAAGGAAAGCCTAAGTGTTGAAACTCATCAACACTTGTGCGCCTGAGTGGCCAGCCATTAAGGGAAGTGGCCACACTTGTGCTCCGCCTTACTCCTTCGATAGAACTTGCACGTCCCATTTTTGGAAGAACCTCAAGAGGATTCTTGTAACAGCCCAAGATTTAAAAAAAAATATTCTTTTTATTAATGTCTTGTGTTGTACGCTACACCAAAAGGAGATTGCACAACATGCATCCTTGACTTGCCTTGCATTACACGCAATCGCGACCTTCCTCGATAGCGTGTGTAATACGCAATACCGAGTTTCACTAAACAACGATATGCTATAAAAATATTATTAAAACTAGCCGTTATGAATAGTAATAACCACTTTTTGAAATCCAGTAAATCTTATTTTTCAAAATGAACTTTATTTTTGGATTCGGAGTATCGAATTTAGCCTAAGGTGAAATTTTGGTACTTTTCGGATAACTTTCATATTCTGATGAATAGTGAAAATTACTAAATTATAATTAAAAACAACTTTTTTAATCAAAATAATTAATAGTGATAAATCATTAATTTGAGTGGTTTTAAAGTATATTTAGAATATATTTTTACAATTTAATACAATGTTGGTCATTGGATGTAGTTTCACATTTAAACTAGACATAAACAAGTGTCAATCTTTTGATAGATATTGTTTCTTAAAAACACGCTATTTGTTTTAACAGCGGGATTTAATTATAAAATTAATTAATGAAACTTTTATGTTATGAATTTGGTAAAATAGACTTCATTTTTGAATTCGGAATATGAAATATAGCTTGGGATGAAATTTTGGCATTGTTCTGAAAAACATCAATTTTTGATGAATAATGAAACTACTAAGTGGTAGGTTAAAAACTGAATTTTGCATAAAACTTAATTTTACCGCTTCTGTGAATGGAATTTCGAAAATCCGAGAGACACGGTTAATATCAAGGACTAAAATGTGGTTCAATGAGATGAAAATAATTTTTTGGTGAATAGTAACTTTTTACTTTTTTTACCACGGTTAATAGTAAATAAGGTAACTAAGGGTAAATATGATATTAATATTACCCTAACACATGTCCTAATTCTATTGGACAAGTGTAATTCGACCAAAAACAAACTTAGGAATAAAATATGACCATTTAGGCCCACTTGGATTAGATTAGGACATTTACTATTAATTTATTTAAAGAAGGGTTAAAATAGTTAAAATCAAAGTTTAATAAGTAAATCATTTTTAATATGGGGTTATACATAAGATAAATTCGACTATAAATATTCATTAGAAAGCTAAAACGATTTCCTACATGATGGTATTTTATTTGTAATTTTGAGACATCAAATAATATAATTTATTTATGACACAAAAATGATGCAGTAATTATCTTATTAATGAAATATTGACATAATTGATAATATAAATACCAAAATAAATGTAATTTAAGACTTTTAATGAATTCCACTAATTTTCTAGGTTACTATGATATATTAGTGTTGATTTAATCAACTTGGTTCGAACATATAATTCTGTTATGACTTTCACAAAAATCATATATCAAATAGTGTCAAAATTGACACAAAATAGTTTTTGAATCAAATATTATATTATTAATTGTTATTTTATTCCTAAAAATCTAAGGTTCGGCCAAATGACTTAGATAAGGATATATGTATTAATAATATACAATTTGGGGTTCGTTTGGTATGTTATAGTAAGTTTATTAACCATATAGTGAAAGAAAACAAAAAGACACGGTAAAAGTTAAATTATTTAACTTAGAGTTAAATCTAATTGATAAGGTTAAAATAATACCCTAAACTTGTCTAAATCCTATTGGTTGATAGGATTTCGACCCATCCCCACTTTATCTTCGAAATAAGACCCTTTGGAACCATTATAAACCAATTTTGACTTTAATATAAAATAATATTTTGAGATATTCCTAAGGTGCCCCTCTCCTCCCCTATAAAAGGACACCTCCTCCCCCTCCTCCTCACACCAATTTGAGCACTCAAGCTCGGCCAACCCCTGCCAATTTATCCTCTCCACTTCCCTAGCAACATCCTAGAGGTTCTGGTCTTCCTCAAAGACCAATTTTAGTGCCCTAAGAGGAGGTCTCAAAGAGGCACTTTAAAGAAGAGGTAATTACCGTTACCAATTCTTTCATCTTTATTTCTTCTTCCACTTCTTCTTCTTAGGTTGTTTCATTATTAAGTAATAACATCAGTATCACGCATATACTGATATGTTATTATAAGTATGAAACAACCCTATTTCACCATCTATCCATCCTACGGAAAAAGAAATCACCGCGCGTGCGTACGTACGGAATACCGTCTCCACGCCGTGGTGTAATCTATTTTCCACCACCACCTTACATGGATGGGTATAATGGTGTAAAGAATAACTATACATAGTTATTACAACATCATATTGATTCTGATATATTGTATAATACACTCCAATTCAATTCAATATTTATAGAAATGATATCATCGCTCGTGCGTACGTACGGAATACCGTCTCCACGACGCGATGAGATTCATTCTCCATGTTAAACATTTAAGAATGATTATAATGTATATATAAGAAATAATAATGAAATATATGACATTATAAAGCTACTGGATTTATGTATATATATACATATGTATGTCATCTACTTACTTCCATTTCAAGACAATAAGGAAAGGAAAACAGCGTTCATGCGTACGTACGGACTACCGTCTCCATGAACGGTGTTTTTCATTTTATTTATCTACCTATTATATATATATATATACTGAATATATATGATATATAAATCATATTTTATATTCTGGAAGTAAGTAAATCATGATATAAGTAATAATGATGTCATGAACAACAAGTCAAAACACCTACGATAAATGAAACGATTTTACCCAAAACGCTTCTTTAACATGGAATTTACAAAAGAACGGGTAATATAATGTCATAAGTGAACCATATATGATATCATAACAATGAATATGATTCTGTAATAAGTCAATAACATGATTTAAATCATTATACAGGAGGTTCGGACACTTACAAAGCAAGTCGGACCTAAGGTAAGGGAAATATCACAATCTCATTTTTATCCGAGATTGTTTATTCGTAAGTATTTACTGGGGTGTATTTTATCATCCACATCCATGTTCCCTCAATATGTAATATTATTTCAATCCACCTATAATTGTTTAAATCCAATTTTACCCTTCTATGAGTTTTTAGTAAAGGATATGAAAGGAATCTTTTTTCGTTTTTCGTACGAGGTACTTTTTGACTTTTCCGACAAAAGTACGAAGAATGTTTTTTTTAACTTATACGGCATGAATGGATTTTTAAAACAAAATTTCCAAGAATCTTCCTTTACAAGTTTTCATGTTTATTTTTAATCAACTTCTTTTATTTTAAAGTCGTATGACATGTTATGAAAGGAAAAATGTTTTTGAAGTAGAAAGGATATTTTCCTCAAGAATGGAGTTCAAGTGTTTTTTCAAAATTATTTTCCATCTAAGATAATAAAGGGTTCTGTTTTAATCCCTATTATTACATTGGTTTGATTATTTTGTGATGGAAATATTTTTATGAATTCCTTTATCTTATATGAATTGTTTTATGATGTCATGTTGTTTAAGAATCCCATTTTTATTACATGGGTTACGCTATGATGTATGGTTTATGATTATGTGGCACACATAAGAAAGGATTCATTATAAGATGGGTGGGACCTATATCTCCCTCCAATGCATTGGGTAAAGATTTCATATCTCATGAGATAGACATGGCTGGAATGGTAGGTTATACCGGTTCAGTGAAACAGGACTGAAACGAGGATTACTCAATTCAGAAAGGGACTTTGTCCACTAAGATAGTCTTGGCAATGAGTCTTGACTAACAAGAAATGATTCTCTATGATTATGTGTGTATGACACAATGAGTAATGTTTTATGTAAGGGTTTCATTTTCACTACTATGATTTATCCCATGTTATGAAATTATGCTCTCTTTTGCAGGTTAAGATTTCCAAAAATGTTATGTTCTTATGAAAATTATGTGATTGATATTTCTTTTGTTTACCCTTACTGAGCATTTGAGCTCACCCTTTTATGTTTTCTTTTCCCCAGGATATAAAGAAAGGTTTTAGGTAAAAAAAAAGGAAGATCTTTGCGGGAGATTTTGAAGATCTTTCACCAGGATTAGAAGATTACGTTCCGAGTTTCCAAAGACACTAAACTATTACGATCCTTGTGTGTATATTTTTGTTATGTATTAAGTATTCCGCAAAAGTAATGTAATGTCCATGTACGTCAGGATACAGGTCTCTATAGTTGGTATCAGAGGAAAGGTTTAGTCAACCTTTGGAAACTAGGATGCGAAAACGTTAGTGAGATCCCTAGAGATATTTCTAAGGTATGTCTAGGGATGTCTCTAAGGTTAAGTATACGTATAGGTTATAGTCCTAGAATTGCGCTAACGATCTTAGAATTTAACCTAAGATGTTAGATATTGAGGGTACTACCCATTTATTATGTTGTTTTCCCTATCATTATTTTTGCCTCTCACACTATTCTTTTGGGGTTTCAGATGATGGCTGGAACCCGAAGGAAGCGTGTTGATCAATGCAATGGACAATTCAATGATTGTACCCCTGAGCAACCAAACGATATGGGAGCTGGAATGCAAAATCTTGTAGCCATGCTCACACAACTTTCTCAAGCTATGAATCATGCAGGACTTCCAAACGAGCAAAGGAAGGAGCAACATTCTGTTGAATCCTTCATGAGGCAGCGTCCGCCTTCTTTCAGTGGGTCTACTGATCCATTAGTTGCTGAACAATGGATTAGTACTACTGAAAAGATATTTTTAGTTCTTCAATGTTCTGAACATGATAAAGTCATCTTAGCAGTATATCGTTTGGAAGGTGAAGCTGATCAATGGTGGAATCTTATCAAGAATACGAGGCCAAGAGATGAAATTGAGTCCATGGAATGGGACGAGTTCAAGAACTTGTTTTTCAGTAAGTACTTCCCTCGTATTCTTCGAACGAAGATGGAAAAGGAGTTTCTTGAGCTGAAACAGAAGGATGATGAATCTGTTGGTATATACGAAGCGAATTTTACAAGACTTGCAAGGTATGAATCCGGCATTATCATCCAACCTGAAAGTAAAGTTGATCAATTTTTCAGTGGCTTAAAACCAAGTCTTCGAAGGGCATTAGCTATAAGAGACTTCAGTAGCTATGAAGAAATTGTGCGTTGTGCTATCAAGGTAGAAATGGAAGTTGGTGTTACATATCCATCTCATGGTTTTGACAAGAAACGAAAGATGGAGTTCAAGGAGAAATCTCAGAATAATGGTGAAAAGAAGATGAATGTTTCCTTATGCACAAAGTGTGGAAAGAAGCATGGTGGAGATTGTCTTAAAGGGACTAGAAAATGTTTTAAGTGTGGAAAAGAAGGTCATCGAGCAGCTGAGTGTCGAAGTAATGGAAAAAGGTTTTCTAATGATGTGAATAAAGCAAACACTGCAGAGAACGCACCACCAACACTTCAATGTTTCAAGTGCAAGGAGATGGGACATTATGCCAATAAATGCCCTAATCCAAGGGTTAGTGATGATCAACATGAGCAACCACTTAAGGCAAAGGACAAAGGGAAGTCACATGCGATCACTATTGGCGATGTTGAATATGACAATGATGTGGTGGAATGATTAAGTGTTTATGTAATGGGATTCCAAAATAATGTTGTATCATGGAGTATTGGAATATTTATGTATTGGTCTAATGTGGTATTCAAAGTGATTGAGATATTATGCGCATAATGAAGGGAAAATGAGAAAATTAAATGTTTAACAGTATTCATGAGCTCATGATTGATATAAGGACTAAGTGATATCATGGTTTGATTATAAAGAATTTTGAGGATTTTGGTATGTGGAAAGTGTTAACGTTTAACTTCATTCATGTTTTCACTAAGGTTCAATGGGTATTCAAGAGAGTACAAGGTTAAGGCCTTTGAATGTTTGGAATGTGACCAACAAGACATATCTTATGATATATGGGGTTCAATGATGGTGTTAAATCTCTAGTAATCATTTTCACTATGTTATGATAGTGGACTGCAGTATTATGGATAAGCCTAAAGAATTGGAATGGATTATGTTGGACATAAGTTATTATTGTTTAAGGATAGAAGTTCTCTCGATATTATTGATGGGATGTTATAGTAATATAGTTTTAGAAAAAGGACAACCTGCAGGACGGGCGACAGCCCATCGCGTCGGACAAGGCTGTGGAATCGAACCCACAACCGAAGTGCGACTGGCCTTTATCGCCTACCACTGGCCGACAGGAAGTCCCTGTTTAGTAGAAGCTAGTTATATTATATTAAGCAGTATGATATATGAAGTATAAGTCCATTTAAGGAACCATATATGATTAATCTCACTATAGATCAACTTATGTATATAATTTTTGCTAACCTCTTGTTTGAGACAGATGGAATGACCCGTCATTCTATCACATGATCTGCTAACACTTCACGAATAACAAATTCAACTTCATTTATTTAAGAGATGAAGTGGAAATTGTTCAAGGCACGAACAACGGTGAGATTGTACCAAAATAAATTAAGTATTTATTCTAATTCTTTAAATGATCTTGAAAACCAAAAATGTTGTCCTAGTGATCTTATACCTGATGAATCAGATGGTACCTTATATCATCACAGATCTACGGATTTGCGATTACTGGCTTTTCCATAGCCATGTTCTCTACCACTCTCCATCAGAACATGATGGTTAGATTTCTCTTCCATATCCATATTTTCACCTATGTGGAAACCCAATGATTAGTTTATTTGGGTAACCATTACGTTTCATACTTTTGTTTTTAAAGGTTGGTTTTGGTATTCCTTTTTACGATGTGGGTTTCTATTAAAGAAACTTTCAAGTAGTAAACCATTTATAACCCCGACGAATTTCGAGGGCGAAATTCATTTTAAGGGGGGTAGAATGTAACAGGCCAAGATTTAAAAAAAAATATTCTTTTTATTAATGTCTTGTGTTGTACGCTACACCAAAAGGAGCTTGCACAACACGCATCCTTGACTTGCCTTGCATTACACGCAATCACGACCTTCCTCGATAGCGTGTGTAATACGCAATACCGAGTTTCACTAAACAACGATATGCTATAAAAATATTATTAAAACTAGCCGTTATGAATAGTAATAACCACTTTTTGAAATCCAGTTAATCTTATTTTTCAAAATGAACTTTATTTTTGGATTCGGAGTATCGAATTTAGCCTAAGGTGAAATTTTGGTACTTTTCGGATAACTTTCATATTCTGATGAATAGTGAAAATTACTAAATTATAATTAAAAACAACTTTTTTAATCGAAATAATTAATAGTGATAAATCATTAATTTGAGTGGTTTTAAAGTATATTTAGAATATATTTTTACAATTTAATACAATGTTGGTCATTGGATGTAGTTTCACATTTAAACTAGACATAAACAAGTGTCAATCTTTTGATAGATATTGTTTCTTAAAAACACGCTATTTGTTTTAACAACGGGATTTAATTATAAAATTAATTAATGCAACTTTTATGTTATGAATTTGGTAAAATAGACTTCATTTTTGAATTCGGAATATGAAATATAGCTTGGGATGAAATTTTGGCATTGTTCTGAAAAACATCAATTTTTGATGAATAGTGAAACTACTAAGTGGTAGGTTAAAAACTGAATTTTGCATAAAACTTAATTTTACCGCTTCTGTGAATGGAATTTTGAAAATCCGAGAGACACGGTTAATATCAAGGACTAAAATGTGGTTCAATGAGATGAAAATAATTTTTTGGTGAATAGTAACTTTTTACTTTTTTTACCACGGTTAATAGTAAATAAGGTAACTAAGGGTAAATATGATATTAATATTACCCTAACACATGTCCTAATTCTATTGGACAAGTGTAATTCGACCAAAAACAAACTTAGGAATAAAATATGACCATTTAGGCCCACTTGGATTAGATTAGGACATTTATTATTAATTTATTTAAAGAAGGGTTAAAATAGTTAAAATCAAAGTTTAATAAGTAAATCATTTTTAATATGGGGTTATACATAAGATAAATTCGACTATAAATATTCATTAGAAATCTAAAACGATTTCCTACATGATGGTATTTTATTTGTAATTTTTAGACATCAAATAATATAATTTATTTATGACACAAAAATGATGCAGTAATTATCTTATTAATGAAATATTGACATAATTGATAATATAAATACCAAAATAAATGTAATTTAAGACTTTTAATGAATTCCACTAATTTTCTAGGTTACTATGCTATATTAGTGTTGATTTAATCAACTTGGTTCGAACATATAATTCTGTTATGACTTTCACAAAAATCATATATCAAATAGTGTCAAAATTGACACAAAATAGTTTTTGAATCAAATATTATATTATTAATTGTTATTTTATTCCTAAAAATCTAAGGTTCGGCCAAATGACATAGATAAGGATATATGTATTAATAATATACAATTTGGGGTTCGTTTGGTGTGTTATAGTAAGTTTATTAACCATATAGTGAAAGAAAACAAAAAGACACGGTAAAAGTTAAATTATTTAACTTAGAGTTAAATCTAATTGATAAGGTTAAAATAATACCCTAAACTTGTCTAAATCCTATTGGTTGATAGGATTTCGACCCATCCCCACTTTATCTTCGAAATAAGACCCTTTGGAACCATTATAAACCGATTTTGACTTTAATATAAAATAATATTTTGAGATATTCCTAAGGTGCCCCTCTCCTCCCCTATAAAAGGACACCTCCTCCCCCTCCTCCTCACACCAATTTGAGCACTCCAGCTCGGCCAACCCCTGCCAATTTATCCTCTCCACTTCCCTAGCAACATCCTAGAGGTTCTGGTCTTCCTCAAAGACCAATTTTAGTGCCCTAAGAGGAGGTCTCAAAGAGGCACTTCAAAGAAGAGGTAATTACCGTTACCAATTCTTTCATCTTTATTTCTTCTTCCACTTCTTCTTCTTAGGTTGTTTCATTATGAAGTAATAAAATCAGTATCACTCATATACGGATATGTTATTATAAGTATGAAACAACCCTATTTCACCATCTATCCATCCTACGGAAAAAGAAATCACCGCGCGTGCGTACGTACGGAATACCGTCTCCACGCCGTGGTGTAATCTATTTTCCACCACCACCTTACATGGATGGGTATAATGGTGTAAAGAATAACTATACATAGTTATTACAACATCATATTGATTCTGATATATTGTATAATACACTCCAATTCAATTCAATATTTATAGAAATGATATCATCGCTCGTGCGTACGTACGGAATACCGTCTCCACGACGCGATGAGATTCATTCTCCATGTTAACCATTTAAGAATGATTATAATGTATATATAAGAAATAATAATGAAATATATGACATTATAAAGCTACTGGATTTATGTATATATATACATATGTATGTCATCTACTTACTTCCATTTCAAGACAATAAGGAATGGAAAACAGCGTTCATGCGTACGTACGGACTACCGTCTCCATGAACGGTGTTTTTCATTTTATTTATCTACCTATTATATATATATATATATATACTGAATATATATGATATATAAATCATATTTTATATTCTGGAAGTAAGTAAATCATGATATAAGTAATAATGATGTCATGAACAACAAGTCAAAACACCTACGATAAATGAAACGATTTTACCCAAAACGCTTCTTTAACATGGAATTTACAAAAGAACGGGTAATATAATGTCATAAGTGAACCATATATGATATCATAACAATGAATATGATTCTGTAATAAGTCAATAACATGATTTAAATCTTATACAGGAGGTTCGGACACTTACAAAGCAAGTTGGACCTAAGGTAAGGGAAATATCACAATCTCATTTTTATCCGAGATTGTTTATTCGTAAGTATTTACTGGGGTGTATTTTATCATCCACATCCATGTTCCCTCAATATGTAATATTATTTCAATCCACCTACAATTGTTTAAATCCAATTTTACCCTTCTATGAGTTTTTAGTAAAGGATATGAAAGGAATCTTTTTTCGTTTTTAGTACGAGGTACTTTTTGACTTTTCCGACAAAAGTACGAAGAATGTTTTTTTTAACTTATACGGCATGAATGGATTTTTAAAACAAAATTTCCAAGAATCTTCCTTTACAAGTTTTCATGTTTATTTTTAATCAACTTCTTTTATTTTAAAGTCGTATGACATGTTATGAAAGGAAAAATGTTTTTGAAGTAGAAAGGATATTTTCCTCAAGAATGGAGTTCAAGTGTTTTTTCAAAATTATTTTCCATCTAAGATAATAAAGGGTTCTGTTTTAATCCCTATTATTACATTGGTTTGATTATGTTGTGATGGAAATATTTTTATGAATTCCTTTATCTTATATGAATTGTTTTATGATGTCATGTTGTTTAAGAATCCCATTTTTATTACATGGGTTACGCTATGATGTATGGTTTATGATTATGTGGCACACATAAGAAAGGATTCATTATAAGATGGGTGGGACCTATATCTCCCTCCAATTCATTGGGTAAAGATTTCATATCTCATGAGATAGACATGGCTGGAATGGTAGGTTATACCGGTTCAGTGAAACAGGACTGAAACGAGGATTACTCGATTCAGAAAGGGACTTTGTCCACTAAGATAGTCTTGGCAATGAGTCTTGACTAACAAGAAATGATTCTCTATGATTATGTGTGTATTCCACAATGAGTAATGTTTTATGTAAGGGTTTCATTTTCACTACTATGATTTATCCCATGTTATGAAATTATGCTCTCTTTTGCAGGTTAAGATTTCCAAAAATGTTATGTTCTTATGAAAATTATGTGATTGATATTTCTTTTGTTTACCCTTACTGAGCATTTGAGCTCACCCTTTTATGTTTTCTTTTCCCCATGATATAAAGAAAGGTTTTAGGTAAAAAAAAGGAAGATCTTTGTGGGAGATTTTGAAGATCTTTCACCAGGATTAGAAGATTACGTTCCGAGTTTCCAAAGACACTAAACTATTACGATCCTTGTGTGTATATTTTTGTTATGTATTAAGTATTCCGTAAAAGTAATGTAATGTACATGTACGTCAGGATACAGGTCTCTAAAATTCTAAAGGCTTTAATAAAGAGTTTCTCAAGTATTTCAATGCTGGTTGAACATCGCGCAAGTACCCCACACATGTCGCGCAGGTATACCTGCACGACCAATACTTGCGCGCCCACGCAGTAACTGCGCGCCTTCCAAGACTTGCGCGCCCCTTCCTTTTTGGGTGCCCATCTTGCCCATTTTACCCCTTTTAAGCCACTACACCTTTCCTATTCAAGATTCAGTCTTCAAGAAACTCTTCAAAGCCATTTATGGCGTGATTTCTTGATTTGACTTCCTTATCTGAAAGGAATTCTATAGAATATCTCTTAAAACGTAATGATTTACATATCTTTATGTCACTAAAGATTGAGAGTTCATTCATTCAACCTAATCTTTTAAGATGAGATAATCCTTAACTTGGGTCTCCTTTTCAGGAATAATCCCCAGTTATAGGTCCTTTAACCTGGGCATCTTCTTCAAAAGTAAGTCCCAAATTCTTAAAGTTCCCAAATCTGGGCATCCTCCTCAGGAGTAAGCCCCAAACCTTAATCCCTTTACCTGAGATTATTTTTTAGGAGTAATTCCCAGTCATAATCCTTTAACCTGGGCCTCCTTTTCAAGAATAAGTCCCAGTCATAATTTTGGGGCTTCTTTTTTAGGAGTAAGCCCCAAGTCCCCTTACCTGGGCTTCCTTGTTAGGAATAAGCCCCATTAATAAATTGTTGGCTTCCTTTTCAGGAGTAAGCCCCAAGTCCCTTAATTTCTCTTTAACCAGTCCTAATTTACCTTTGATTTGGGATTCCTTCTCAGGAGTAAAACTCAATCATCAATCCTCCCCTAATCTGGGTTTCCTTTTCAGGAATAAGTCCCAAGTTAGAGTATTCAAATCTCCATGAAGCACATATACCTTTATAGACCATGTTCCTGGATTTTCCCCCTAAAGTAAATCCTAATATTCATTTATCTGGGCAGTCATACATACATAAGCCCCAAACCATTTCTTATGGTTACATCTTTCATAGCCAAATTTTCTATTTTATTATCAATACCTCTTGTTTCTCACACCGAGCATGACTCACGTGAGCTTAGAGAGTAAAAGTAATTATGACATCCTTCTTTGAGCCATCAATCATAAACATCATACTCCCTTACTCGAACTACGTGGGTTCTGATTCCTTTTCCAAAATAAAGGATACGTAGGTGGCCCATCTGTGGGTTCGATCCCAACTCTGAAATAATCCATGTCCTTCTGAATGACAATAAACTTCATGTGCCCCACTGAGTGGCTTTAAAACCAGCCTGGTCATCATAATGACCAAGATAATTTTATATAAATGTTTTGAAGGATACCATAGACCAAGAATCTTTAAATAGTTACAAATGATTCTCTATTGATGAAGAACCTCGAATACATATAACATATTCTCTAAATTTCTTACATATTTAATCATTGATTGTCAAAATTGAAGGAAATCTCATTTTATACTTGGTAATGTAATAAGGATTCACGAACATAACTCAAATCTATAAAGAGAGTCCCGGAGTAGACACTAACTCCCCTCAAAAAGGTGTGATGAGTCTGACCTCCCATCCTCTCGACCAATGCAAATTCCTAAGCCTCATTAGTCTACAAACTAATGAGCACCTACCTTTGGAAAGTAGGTCCAAATGGATGTGGAATCATTGGATGTTTCCGGTTCTACGAACAAACCCGTTAGAAACTGATCAGAATGTTTGAATCTCCCATCCAGGAGGTCATCCCCGAATTCCAAGGGAAATAATTCCACACATAATCTTGGAGTAAAATAATCAATGAAGTATGAGTAAAACTGAATAAGTGGAAATTGAAATTTGAAATTCTCTTACCAATTTGGTAACTTACAAAACATACATCCCATGAAAGAAGGATCATAAAAATAAGATGTAAATACCCATAAATTAAATTATATTACACAAATAATACAATAATTGGGATATACATACACCACACAAAAGGAAATAGTGGAAATATAGCATGAATCTCACGGGAATAAGAAGTGAGATGAAAACTCCTTACCATGTTGTAATCAATCGATTCATGTGACCAAAAGTTAATAAATAAACACCAAATTAATCAAATAATACCATGAATATAAGGATAATCATGATAATATATGTCAAATGGAAGTACACGATACACCACATGCAATAAATATGTGGCGAAAAATGGAAATCTCACGGAATTAAAAGTGAGATATGAAACCCCTTACCTCATGTCCGACTTGTCTTGTATGTTCCTTGTTCTTCATGAATATTAAACTTAAGTTAATTTATACTTGATTAAGAACATTTTTCAAATTTATTATTCCTTTTATATAACTTATTACCTTTTTATGAAAATTAGGTAATTATTTGAGTTCATATTGGATATTTTATCGATGTTCGGAACTGGAGTAAAAAATGAACTTGTTATAATTACAATTTTTCATGTGGTCAAAAGTCCATTATATCAAGAATGATATAAATGATTTAGATATCATATATATATATATATTATATATCCAGTATACATATTTATATCTATTTATAACAGTACATAAAATTTGAAGATAAGAAATGAAATGTATTGTTCATGGAGACGGTAAGTCGTACGTACGCATGAACGCTACTTTCATTTCTATTTTGTATTTTAATGGAATTAAAACATCATGATACATAGGTATATTATAATTACAGTATAATATAATATACAATATAATTAATTTCATCCTTCATACATCTAACATACGGCATTAACGAGCCATATCATTTTGAAGGGGTGGTAGTCCACACTTTCTCAATGAAATTATCACGTTTTAACCATAATGGAAACCATAAAATAATGTTATAAATGGAAAATACAGAAGAATAAATAAAACATAAACATAATATATATATATATATATCATATATAAATACATATTCATCTTAATGGCCACCAAGAGAGGTGGTAGGAGATAATCGAACAATCACCGTTTCGTGAGGCATTAGTTTTCCCTCAATAGAAACAATATATTCTTCGCTAATTAGATGGAGGTGTGTGTAAGTGTAGTTCGAATAGTTATCATAAAAACATCCTAGTATATTTAGGATTCTGTTTTTGTTGTAAAATAATGTAATAAAAAGTGTTTAGGGGGTTGGAGAAGTAAAATAAAATAAAATAAAACAAAAGAATCTAAGATAAAGTGTTACCTTTAATTTGGGTAACTTCATTTGGTTTGAACCAAAGGGACTTCTTGAAATGTCTTCTGCCTAAGGTAATGCTTTTATGAGGAATAGGGGGATATTGAGAGACTATTTTGGCCGGGTTTGGATGAGCCTAATGGATTTGAAGGTGCGAATTTTAGATAAGTGGAAGTGACCTTTTATAAGAGGAGTGAGATGGACCTTTGGAAAAGATTGAAATAAAATTTTATAATAAAATAATTTTCCATTTTTAATGGATCAAAAATGAATTATTTAAAGGATAAGGTGGTTATGGGTCTAACACCACTCAACCAATAAGTTTATATAGGTTTGGGTCACTATATTAACTTTATCTTTTAGATTTAACTCTTAGTTAAATAGTTTTTCATTTTCCATGTCTCTTTGTATTTTTATATTATATGGTTAATAAACTTACTATAAACATCCAACAGAACCCCAAGTGGTTCATTAATGATACACATATCATTATATAATTCTTTTAGCCAAACTGTATATTTTTAGGATTATTATATCAACAAATAATATTGTATTTGTTTCAAAAACTCATTTATCTCAATTTTGACATTATTTAATAATTGATTTTTTTTTTAAATTCCTAAAAAAAAAATACTTTTAAATAAATACATTTAATCAACCCTAACATGTCATATTAACCTATAAAATTAGTGTAATTTATTAAAAGTTTCAAATTTCATTTATTTTGATATTTATAATATCAATTATTTTGATATTTTATTATTAAGGTAAATACCACGTCATCATTGTGTCATAAATAAATTATATTATTTAATGTCTAAAAATTATAAATAAATATCATTATTTATAAAATATTTTTATCTTTATAGTGAATATTTATAGTCGAATTTATCTAATGTATAACCCTATATTAAAAATGGTTTAGTTACTATACTTTTATTTTAACTCTTTTAACTCTTCTTTAAATAAAATAACAAAAAATTTCCTAATCTAATCCAAGTAGACCTAAAGGATCATATATTATTCCTAAGGCTATTTTTGGTCGAATTTCACTTATCCCATAGAATTAGGACATGTTTTGGGGTAATTATGATATCATTTGTACCCTTAATTTCCCAATTTACTTTTAACCGTGATAAATAAAAGGAAAAAGTTACTATTCACCAAAAATTATATTCATCCTATAGAACCACATTTTTCTTACTGATATCAACTGTGTCACTTTAATTTTTTAAATTACACTCACAGAAATGATAAAATTATGTTTTATGCGAATTGGAAAATGCTACAAGGAGGTGGGTAAAAGACGGTAAAAAGTTCAATAAAAATTTATACATCTGATTTTATTATAAAATGACTCCAATGAATTATATTGAAATTATATAGGTATTATGTATCTATTTTGACTTAAAATAAATTTAAATAAAATAAATAATTATTTAAATAAAAAGTTGGTTTTAACTAATAACTTAGTGTTTTTCACTATTCATAAAAAATTTATAGTTTTAAGAAAAATACCAAAATTTCACCTTAAAATATTTTTGATATTATGAATTCTAAAATTAAGTCTATTTTACCAAATTCAAAACATAGAATTTTCATTTATTAATTTAAAATTAATTCCCACTATCAAAACTAAAAAGTGTGTTTTTAAGAAATAATAACTAACAAAAGATTGATACCTGTTTATGTTCAATTTCAAAGTAAAATTATTTACAATGAATATAATTGGATTAAATGGTAAAAATACAATCTATGTGTACATAAAAAAATTTAAAAGGTATAATTTAACACTACAAATTATTTTGATTAAAAAAGTTGTTTTCAGTTAACATACAATATTTTTCACTATTCACCCCAATATAAAAGTTATTAGAAAAACACAAAAAAATTACTAAAACTAAATTCATATATCTTGATTCTAAAGAAAGATTTCATTTTTTCAAATTGAATATATAATAGTTTTAAATATTGGATTTCAAAAGGTTTCTCCATTAAAAGGAGGTAAAATTTTATTTTAAAAAAATACTTCTTTTATCTTAAAAAAATGTATTTGTTTATTTTTTTATTATGTATAAGAAACTAATAATATCGATTCTAAAATTATAAGGATTATATAAAGTTCACAATTTAGTTAATATTATTCATAACCACTTTTTAACGTCTAGTTTGGTATGTCATGATGCGCTCGAACTCGGTGTAGCATGTAGCGCAAGCAATTGAATTTAAAGAAAATAACTTACTATGAAATCTTGGGGTGTTACAAATGTTTTCATGATTTGTGAGAACATTATTACAAGAATATAATTATCTCATTTTTTTATAATGTATGAAATCTTTCTAATTGTTGAATTCATAATATTCATTCGATGCTATTCCAAAAAAAAACAACTTCTTCACTTAGAAACTAATTTATATCACTAATTTAATAAAAGGAAAACATCCAAAAAACAACAATTTATGCCTCCAACTCTTTGGAATCTGATTATCTAAATCCAATGAAGATGGATCTGATTCTTTCATCAAAATTATACTTTCTTTCAAATATCAATATGATGGACTAGATTTGATACATGGAAAACAAAAAAATTCTTATAAAAAAAATTAGTTATCAAGATATACAAAAACATTATTAATACATTTTATTACAAAGGTTATTTATGCCTCCTCAAAGTTCCATCACCTATCAACTCAGTAAGGTCTTCTTGAAAAATAAAATCATCACATACATTGGTTATTGTTCCTTGAAAGTAATTTAATACACCCTCATGAGGATCCTTTAGACAATCATTTCATCGCTTCAATGAAAAAACTATCTTGAGTCCATTAATCCATTTTCTTACCCAGTAGTCTTCTTATTTTTCCAAACCAAACTCCACATACCTCTAAAAAATGTATACTGGCCTTGGATAAAAATTTATCTCATTTGAAGAGAACCAATACATCCATCCATGGTTATGTAATGTCTTGATCACTAATGACTTTATAGAAAGCATCTATTCCACCTGACCTACATTTTCTAGCATAATAATCTATTTCACAATCATAGGGTTCAATAGATATATTGGATCAAGAAGAATCAACAACAAATTTAATTTCTTCAGAGTACACAACTTTTCTTGAGAAGATTAAAAAAGACGCTTCGATCTAGCCATGCAGATCAGCTCAGTTGGTTTTGTGAAGGTGGAGGAAGGTGGAAAGATTGTGAGGGAAGGATTTCACATTGTTCAAGGTAAAAACAAACAAGTAAATATGTTCATCGAAAATGAAAAATGTGTCACATTTATCAGTTTTTATTTTCAGAGATCCAAATAGCCAAAGAAAAAATTAAAAATTGAAAATCAAAAATCGGGATTGAATTTGAATCTGTTCAAAAAAAAAATTGTAAAATAAAAAAAATTAAAATGGTGGTTCAAAACCTCGAATTGAAAATTTGAAAAAGGAATGAGACATTTCAATGGCGAGACAAACCAATAGTTAGAAGTCCATTTTTGATAAGTCCAATGTTGAGAGGACCAATAGTGGGATGTTCAACAATGATAATTTCAATAGTGATACATACCCAATAGTGATACATTCACAATGATGATTCATTATAAATGGTGAGATATTCACCATCTTGAGAGATTGAAAATTAAAATTAACTAAAATTAATCATATATAATTAATGTTTCATGTAATCCATTCTCTTATAATTCAATGTCTTTGTGAATATATCTGCAAGTTAATGTTCTGTACCAATGTATCCAAGAGTGATATGACCCTGTAGAAAATTATATCTCGTAAAGTGATGTATTAAATAAATATTTTTTGTTCTAGAATGTTATATAGTATTCTTAGAAATATTAATTGAAATTTTGTGGTCATAGTTTATAGGTACATTTCAAAATTGATATCCATAGTCTTGTAATGAGTGTTTCATCCATAAAATTTTTGCATAGAAGATTCCTACAGCTTTGTAGTCAGCCTCAGAAGTAAAAAATAAAAAATTCTTCTTCTTCTTACTACACCAATAATATATTTACTTTCCTAAAAATTGAAATGTTCCAAAGGTGATTTTTCTATCTAACATGCAACCACCAAAATCAGTATCTGAATAACTAACTAAATCAAATGATTTTCCTCTTGGATAAAATAGTACTCAATTAGTAGTGAATTGGAGGTACCTACAAATTATTTTTATAGAAACAAATTGTAACTCATTATTATTTTAATGAAATCAAGCACACATACACACACTAAATATAATATCTATTCTACTAGTAGTGATGTATAGGAGATTACTAATCATACCTCTGTAGCTGGTTTGATCCACTTATTTCCCATCTTCATCAAGATCCAGCTTATAGGTAGTACTCATAAGAGTATCTATACTATTATTGATATTATCATTAAAATGTTTTAGAAGATAATTTGTATATTTACATGTATCAAAATTTATTCCTTCTCTATTTATAATAACCTAAAAACATTACTGAATTTGAGTTCACCCATTAAACGCATTTCAAATTTATTTTTCATCATTTTTTAAAACATAGTCTCCAAGGTATTTTTCGAAGATCTAAAAATAATTTCATCAACATATATTTTTTAAACTAAATTATCTTTTAAAATAATTGTATAAAAAGGATAGGATCATCTATACCTTTTGAAAACCCTTTTGAAATAACAAAAGAGTTGAGCCTATCATACCGATATCTAAGGGCTTGTTTCAAACCATATAAATATTTTGTTAATTTGAAATTATTATTTTGAAAAGGGTGATTTTGAAGACTATGGGGTTGTTTGAAGAAAAAAATCCTCAACTATATACCCATTTAATAAATCACTATTTACATCCATTTGAAATTTTTTGAAATCTAGATGAACATCATAAGCAAGTAGTTTTCTAATGGATTCAATTTTGGCTATAGGTGAAAAGGACTCTACATAGTATATTCCTTATTCTTGACTAGGACGTTGTGCAACTATTCTAGCCTTGTTTCTAACTATTTTATTTAATTCATCTACCTTTTTTGTAATCATTTATTTATAGACTAAGGTCAAGGTGTGATTAGTTATATCAACAATTTCATAGACTTTGTTTCTTTTAAATTGGTCTAACTGTTCTTGAATTTTAATGACCTTGAATTCATCATTGATGTTCATTGGTTCTAGCTGTGACAAAATGGCTTGATGTTCGATGTTATTTCTAAGAGATGCTCTAGTCTATGTAACTCTATCCAGGTTTCCAACTACATCATCTGAAGGATGGTACCTAAGTGCTCTAATAGCTCTAGAAAAACTAAGGCTAGGAACATCAGGGTTTTTTTATTGGTTCAGGTTCTAGATGTTCTATATGTTCTTCCAAACTTGGTGATTTTTATAAATATTTCAAAGAAAAATCAGTAGGTTTGGACTTTATTTTCAGATTTGTTAAATAATCCTCATGGATATATAAGAGGGTATTAGGTTCAGTTGAATCTATCTCATAAAATTTAATGTGAACATACTCTTCCACAATCATGGTCCTCTTATTAAAAACAGTGTATGATTTACTTAAAATTGAATAACCCAAGAAAATTCCTTCATCACTTTTTAAAAAGAACATTCCTATATTATCATTACTGTTCAAAATAAAGTCTTTTCAACCCAAAAATATATAAAGTAACTAATCTATGGATATTATTTTTCCAAATATCATAAGGGTTCTTCTTTAATATTGGAAAAATTAACATAGTATTGATTACATAACATTATGTATTTACAACCTCTGAG
Source organism: Viscum album (assembly GCA_963277665.1). Taxonomy (NCBI): domain Eukaryota; kingdom Viridiplantae; phylum Streptophyta; class Magnoliopsida; order Santalales; family Viscaceae; genus Viscum; species Viscum album. Next base: position 815,862,088 of record OY728158.1, read on the forward strand.
AAAAAATAGAGAGTTAAATCATATTTATTTAACATGATCTAGGCTATCCCTTTAATGGTATTATTTCTTTTCTCAATAACTCTATTATGTTAAGGGGTCCTAAAAGTATAGAAGTTGTGACTATTGCCATTTTTTGAGCAAAAAGATTGAAACTATTCATTTTTAAATTCACGCACATAGACACTTTGTAGAGTCTTAATCCTAAGTCTGCTAATGTATTCTATTTATTTAGAATACATAGACAAATATGTATAGGATTGACATTTGTGAGATAAAAAACACCCAATTATACCTAGAAATTTCATATACTATTACATAGATATAGTGATTCCCATTTAGACTTGAAAATCTATAAGTTCCAAATAAATCCATATAAACCAACTCAAGAGTTCGAGAATTATAAATTCCTTTCTTTTATTTAAAATAAATCTTTTGTTGTTTCTTTTTTTGACAAGGGTTACAAATAATTTTATTTTGGAAATATAGTTTTGGTAGATACTAGACTAATCCTTTCCTAATAATATTCCTAAGTTAATGAATATTGTAGTGTCCTAGTATCCTATTCCAAAAAAAATATTATTTATGAATGTCACTCACTAAGGAAACATTTTTGGAAAATTAATTAATTGAGTTCAACTACATGAAAATATTCTTTTCATAATGTAATAAAAACTGAAACATCTTTAGAATAAAGAAATTACAAGAATTATATTCAAATTTTACATGAAAAGAAACATCACATGACTAGTATATGCTAATAAAAGTATATTTCGAGCCACCTACAATCAATACTTATGAAATTAAAACTGAATTAATGTTACCAATTTTTCCAAGGATGATGAATTTTCCATTTGAATTATCACCAAAGGTGACATGACCACCGTAAACCTTTATTAGGTTCTTGTAACTAGAATTGTATATTGTAATATTCCTCAAACATCCATCATCTGTGTAGCATAAAATTTTAATGGAGGTATTTAAACATCATTCATACAAATAAAAAATATACAATAAATTGTTTAGGTGCCTTAATTTTCTTTTGTCTTGTAATGATTGTAATAAGGGATTTAGGAACCCATATTTTTTTAAAAGGTTTCTTGTAAATAGAATATAATATCTTTGAAATAAAAAACTATATTTCCCTTTAGAAAAATAACAAGAATAATAATTTCTAGAATTTTATTTAAGAACGTATTTTATCTTTGAAATTTTTATTCTTCCTAGTTCATATCCTATTCTGGTTATGTTTTTATGGGAAACTTGTTTTCCTATAATCTGAGTAAAATTTTTTCAATGATAAGTAAGTATTTATAAATCCTTGTTAGTTGTCCATTTGACTTTTTCATTTCAGTTTTTTAATTAAACAACTTATCATTGTATTGTTTTTTAACAGATAAATTAAATTTAACATTATTAGATAAATCATGTTATCTGTTAAGAACATTGTACTTGTCCTTATGTTCATTAAACATATCTTCTAGAATTTTGAAATATTCAAACATATATTTTTGATACATTTCAACATCATTATGTTCATTCTCATAATTATCCGAGGTTTTCATATGAAAAATATTTGAAACAATAGGTACCTCAAGGACATTAGCCCGGAAGAACATGTTGGCTCTATCAGACATTTGTTCAGGATTAGAATTTGAATAAGTGGAGCTATCCTTAGAGGTACTCTAGGTTACATTCATAGATTTCTTAAACCATCAATACTTTTCTTTATAGTTTTTTTATTTCATCTTTGAAAAGTCCATTGTTACATGACCTTTTCTTTTTCATTCATTTCTGGTGATTTCTCTATCACACATCTTCTTCTAACCCTCTCTCTAGTTTCCTTTAGTTTCATAATTTCCTTTAAAATTAGAATTTAGGAAAAACAACTTTTTCCTATAAAAAAATTTAAATCTTCTAGATAGATGGGACATTTCCTCATCACTGTCTAGATGAGATTCATTATAACCAAAACTCTCAACATAAACTCTTTCTTTCAATTTTTGTTGGGAATAAGTATACTTAAAATATACTAATTTCCTTCTTAGATCATCATCTTCGACATTGTTTACATTAAACTCTTATTAAAACACTATATGTTTCTCAATCATCTCCTTGAATGGAATTTTTCTAATTTTACAAAATTATATAACTGAAACAAATAAGTCTCTCAATATTTCTAGAAGGCATCCTATCAATCTCATGATATGATTTTATCAGGCACCAGATTTCCTAGTGATTTCATGGTTTTCAAAATTTTATTAAACCTAAGATACATATCCAAAATTATTTATTCAATATTCATCTTAAAAGAAATATTATTTATATTATATGTATTCAATCTCATATCTTTGACATCAGGTGTACCTTCGTGAGAAAAATATAATGTATCCTATATTTCATGATCAGTTTTACAAGGAGAAATTCAATTGAATTCCTATTTTACTAAGGCACAACATAGGGCATTCATAGCATTGTAGTTATTATTATAGGTTGTTTTAGTTGCATCATCCCAAGTTACTCTAGTATTTTAATTTATTTCATATTTATCTTTGATAGAAGTCCAAATGTCAAAACCCAAACTCACTATATGAATTTTCATTTTTATATTCAATTGAGCATAGTTATTTTCATTAAAAAATGAGGTTTTTGGGAGGAAACCCCTATTTTCAAATATCCATTTAAAGAATTTAAACTTATAATTAATATAAATTTAAATATATTTAAATCACATCTAAAATCACAGTTTATTTTTTTTAAAAAACTTTTATACCAATGTGTAAATAAATTCATAAAAAATGTTGGTCAGACTGGGTATCTCAAGAGGGCGTTGAATTGAGTACACAATAAAAAATAATGTTAAAAAGGATTTAAATAAAATCTACCAATTAATTAAATACATCCCACTAAAGAAAAATATTTTTTTGATATAAGATTTAATCTTTTAGAATATTTCTCAAATGAAGGATTAGTTCACGGTTAAAAAAATATAGAATTTCATGTTATACTTTGAAATCAAATTGCATACACAAACAATTATATTAACACTAATTAAGATAAATTATAAAATTAATTTTTTATTTTTTATTTAAAAAATATATAGTTTTCATGGTAAGATATAAATTAAAACAAAATAAATAGTGGAATTTAATACAAGAGGTTCAGTCTCAAAAGTATCTTAGTCCTCTCTTTTTGGAAATCACATACTGCAAATAAGTTTATATAAAATAAACTTTTGATCCACTACTGTAGTTGGGTTTTATAACAACCAAGTTGTACACACCACATGGGTACTATTCCATATATTTCATGGGAGAACAATTAAACAATATGTCAAAACTGGACCTCTACCACAACACGTGGAAAACTGGAATAAAAGGTGTTCTCAAGATATCTACTAATCTTCTAATTTAGCTGCAGGATATTGTGTGGTCTAGAATAAAATCGAGTTATCCACATTTCTCATATTGTAAATATAATTAATCAAAAAGAGTGTGTAATAATATATAAGGGCCATGTTTCTCTAACTGATATTATCTAAAGCTTGTGACTCTTTTAATGTATCTTTAAATAAGGGCCGAGATAGGTTTCAATACTACAATAGAATAGAGTTCCACAGACAATTTGTTCTTGACTAAAGGAAGGCACTAGATGGATTTTTTCTTTAGCTTCCTCAATAGAGTTTAGTACAATGAATCATGTAGGCTCTCCAATTTATTGAAATGAGGTTCAACTCTCTTCATTTGTATAGTTATTTATGTGTATATCAACATTTTTACACATTAGAGTGTCTTATTCCTCTTTTTTCAGCATTAGTAGTAGGAAGAATTATCGGAATTAGCTACACCATGAACATCAAATTCTTACACAAACTTTAATGTATTACTATCATGTTGTTAATAAATAGACATTAAAATATGTTTGAGATTTTTTTCTATAAACTATCCATTAAAAAATTGTAATTTGAAAAAAAATACACCGGTGTTGTGTCTTTAGAATGGTAAAATTTCACGGCGATGTCTCCTTGGAATGATGGTACATGCTGACAGTGTCTATGTCCGGTGGTAATAAATTGGAATATGTGGTGGGACTTTCAAAATCAGGGTGATACTTAGTTGATAGTGTATCAAGAGGATGGTGAGACTTATCGGGGGTGTCCCATTCTTAGTGGTGAGTAATTGTCTGGAAGTGGCTCATAGTTAGGCAAATTTCACCAACATATCTCATATGATAAAATGATATTAGAAAACATGAAACTCATTAATTTTCACAACAATATTGATTTTATGATCATTAAAATAAGGAGCTCAACAAAAGTGTTGAGGTATAAACTTCTATAAATATGGAAGTGGTAAATCCTACCTCGACATATCATTTAATGACAAGTCCATTTTTATGAACCCAGCATACCCTACCTCACTACAAATATATGGTGTAATAGTTTTTTTCATAGAATCTAAGTGCATTTTTCATGACATGAATTAATGATAATATTAATTTCTAAGGACCATTAGACATGATTGTAGTTTGGAATATCTAAAGGAAAGAAAACATGAAAAATTCATACTGTAAGGTACATTCTCATTATCTCACATTCTTGATAATACCAAGGGAAAACATCATGAGAAGAATCCTCATCCATTTGGGAGTACTCACACCTGACATTATACAAAACATGGGTCATATCATAGTACATTATCCCTTCATATAACTATATTTATGAATATTATTTTATCAGTTTTTGGTTCTCACATAGTAGGGAACTATAACGACCTTATCAATGCAATAGATACCTTTTAAAATTATCAAATCAATATTATGTAGAGGAATAATTATTATGTGACAACATATATTCCTAATTTTTAATTAATTGAGATAGAATACAATTCATGATAACTCTAAACCCTAATATAAAAAAATTATTCCCAACTAATAAATATAATCTAATAACATTAACTAGATACTAGGATCAGGGTTGCTGAAAAATAAATTTTATGGAGGTATACAAAGCATGTTATGAAACAATCCACACTAGCATACTTCATTTTACCTTTCCACCATTACTACTTATGACGATATAGGTTTCTCAGCATTTTTAATTTCTTGTACTTCTTCCTTAATTTAAACTAAACTGTGTGAAAAAATTGGCCTAGATAATCACTTATGTATTTTTGTGGGATGAAGGTTAGTTTTCATCATATGTGGAATATAAAAGATAAAAATACTAGTATGAATTATTATATGGATATAAAAGCTAACATTTAAAAATAAAAAACATTCTTATGAAATATAGAACCAGGGTATAACCTAGATACGGATGAAGTATAAATTCAGAAAATATTCTCAAATATTTGGGTAATATTTAAAATATATTCAATTTAATTAACCTAGAAAATTTTTAGAATAAATTCAAAAAAGTTTTTTAAATAATTATGAAATTAAAAAAGATAGAAATTAAAATTTATGTAAGGTAATGTGTGGATTACATACCAAAATAAGAATTACACTTATATATAGAAAATATAGAAAGAATAAAACTGTGTAGAATTTTTTATATTCTATAAATTTAGTAAATTGTGAATTATAAAATATAAAAAAATTTACATTTTATTTCTTTTTCCATCTTTAGTCTACCAGGAATTATTCCCACTAATAAGAACTAAAGTTATAATATGAAATGGTGATGAATTGGTCAACACACCTACATTCACATAAAACCAAGAAGAACAAAATATAAAATACTATTTGTATTAGTACATAAATTGAGGTTCTGAAAATCAATGAAATAATTATTACACATGTAACTTTGAATGTGACGACCTATTTTCTAAATAGAAATAAAATTTGAAAATTCCTAAAATGAATTTCAATAACATATACCAAATCAGTTTTAAACAACAACTTATAGGGAAGGAATATATATGGTATAGTTTTCTAAAAAATTAAAATATCCTTATAAAAAAGGGTTTTAAAATAAATGATGAATATTTTAATTGAAAAAAATAATGTGATTCCAAACATTAAAGTCATTGAAGATGGTGTGGTTTTCCGCATATTTGTGCTTCCAGAAATAGTGAGTTCTTGGTGTGTCACATAACAATTCTAGGTGAAAATAACAAGATCTTAGTTGGTGGTGGGATAGAGGGGGTGCTTGGGGGATCAATGATGGAGTACTGGGGTTCGGTGGGACAGTGGGGAAACATCGGTGCTTGGGGGCATACAGGCACATGGGTGATGGAAGGGGAGGGGGCCTCACCAAATAGAGACGTGATTGAAGGATCACCTGAGGAGGGCTAGACAACAAGGGAGGGGGATCAGTGGTATAACAACCTTGCCTTTTCTTAAATTACTATAACATCATTATAATGATAAAAAAACTAATAGTATTACACCATGAGGATCCAGAGGATTAGTGTCTTGGAAAAAATAGAACCTAACATAACAGTTACAACATCAAGAATATATATATATTTAATTCATTTTTCTCCAGTCACTTATTGACCCTTGTAATCTTCTTAGTACTCATATTCACCTGAGGATATAAATCCAAAAGGGGTCAGATAAAATCCTAGTGTGAGTGTAGATATGAACAATATTGATTGGGGTTATCATAATTATAACATCATCATAAAAATCATGAGAGTAAAAAATAATAAAACACTTGAATATTGGAATGCATAAAAATGAAACACCATGTCATAGTGGTCATCTACCACACACTGTTGTGAACAAATATATCATCTTCTTCACGCATAATTTCAATCTAACTCATGAGATTAATCACTTTACCCAATTAAATGGAGCGGCTAATAATTTAGGGCACACCCGTCACATTCAAACATTCATATTGATCTATATACTTTAGGGTGCACCCATCACATCATAGTATTTAAATTATCATGAATGCCACATTAAAAATATGTAAAACATGAAATTAACATAACCCATGGAATAAAATGGGTTTCAAATAATAATCATACTTTCAAAAACATTTGGTCCCCAAAATAAATAGGGAGTATCAATCTTGACATAGAAGCATTAACCATGAGTGAGGAGTGAAACAATAATTATTATTTAAAAAGGGGTGTGTTTATTTGAAAGAAGAGTTATTTTGGAAAACATTGGGTTTTTCATAAAATCAATTTGAAATAATTTATATTCTATAAAAGGTAAGATAATGATAAATAAATTATTTTTAAGGAGAACTCATACCGAACATGGAGTGAAAGAGGGATAACCCGGGGAAATAATGTAGGGTTTGAGAATATCCCCTTACCTTGTATTCGAACACATTCTTCACTTTAATGACATATATAACCACATTATATTCATCAATTAAATATTCCTGAATTTTGTGTACATAAATATGGTTCATTATGGTTTCATTATATTATTTTATTAACCTTTGTATGAGTAATAGAGTTTAAAAACAATGTTCAGGAATTTTTGTTTTATTGGTTGTCTTGAGCGGTTCAATTGTAATTAAAAATTAAAGTTCATGTAGAACATAAATATACATACTAAACTGATATAATTTGTTATTAATGATATTAAAGTATTTTAAATTATATTATAATTAATTATGTTATATACCATGTTGATAAATCTTTTGTTAAGATTTAATGATGACCGCTTCAGGTTAATTCGGGCGGTTTTTTTATCACAACGAACATGTTCTGATTTATCATTTAGTAATACGTACATAAGTTAGTTATAGAACTTAAAATACAATATAATACATATAACATAATCTGTTTCGACCATAAAAATATTTTAATGACCCGATCTGAAGGCGGTAATGGGAGAAAACATGTAGTTCTTGAAGGTGATAAATTAACATCTAACGAACAACGCTTCATTTTCTAAAATAAAAAGAAGAGTTGAAGGGGGTTGGATGATATATTATCCCATTATTCTCATAAAAGTATAGTATATTTTTGATAATGGAGTTAACATACCATGTGGAAGAGGATATGTTGGGAGAGATTATGAAAATAACTTGAAATTGTAAGGAAATTAAAGGAAAAAAGAGAGATAGAGGAATTAACTCTTGAATCATCCTCTTGAGATCCTTTTTAATGAATGTAGGCTTGGTCTTTTGATGAGAAAACACGATATTGGATGTGGGGGAGAGGTTAGACAATATGTTTTGGTAGATTTTAGACATGTATCGAAGCTTGAGAGGAGTGAGGCAATGAGGGTCTGAGGGGCGGTATTTATAGTGGAGGGGAGAGATGTTTTCCAATTATTATTATTATTAATTTATTATTTCTCCAAAAGTCAAAGAATAGTGAGTCTTATATTACTAAATACAGTAATTTTATCATGTTAATCCGAACCTTATGTTCTTACATCAGAAGAACATCTCCCATGACTCTATACATCATGAATTTAACTTATTTTGTAAATTATCGTATTTCACTATTCATCAAAAAATCATGTATTTCTGAAAAAACCCAAAATATTACCCTAAACAGTTTTCGATGTGTAGAATCCTAAAATGAAATCCATTTTTGAAAAATAATTTTATGAATATTATTATTTTAATTTTCAATTAAAATCATAATCTACTTGAAAAATACAGATTTCAACATTAAAACTGATTCCATAATGCTTTCAAAAATTACATAAGTTATATTAAAATTATCTTAAAACCCACAATACATTGAATTTTTAATTTATGAAAACATTTTCATAAAATAAATTTTCTTTTAAATCAATCAATTAATTATAATTTTTTATTTATGACTTACAAAAATACCAAGATTTTTACTATAGTCAAATTATCACTTTATAAGATGCCTAAATTTTATTTAATAATTCATGGGTATGGTTACTATTATTTTGGGTGATTTACTATTTATAAGTTTTATATTAGTACTCATAAGGGTTGGTTACTATTTATAAGTGTAGGTTACTATTTAGTAAAAAAATAAGTGTCACGACCCGTCCTCGGGGCTCGTGTCGTGACTACCCCAAGCCCGCCTTCCATAGGCCAGGGGCTGGTGACTACCTCAAAGGCATAAATCCAAATAAAAGGGAAGGAATTGCCTTTATATAAGAAAACAAACACCACAGAGTACGCAAGATGAAGTAAACACAATGTAAAATGAGTACAAAAGTAAGTGCTGAAAAGTAAATGGGACAGAATACAAACCCAACTGAAAAAAAGTACAGCAGCAATAAAGTAAATCAGCAACCACCAAGTCGTCCTCCGGCTATCCCACCTGAAGGGTGGGTATATATAATCTCCTCAGCTCCTAGGTTCTGGCCGTCCGCTCCGTGTACGTCTTGCCTGTTAGTCCACCTCCGGGTACCGTCCCGCTCCACAAGCCTCAACCACGATCAGCACTGTCCGTCGTCTGTAACCAACACAATGTAGTGCGGGCATGACCAGTGTATGAGTGAGTATATGATACTCCGTAGGGACCTCAAGACCCCCGAAGGTCTCACAGAATCAACAAAGGATAAACCACAAAGGAAAGGTACAAACAAAAAGTATCAACCAACTCTACTTAGGTATATTCCCATACATATACCTAAGTCATCATTTCCAGTTCGGATCCAACTCACGAGCCCAAGTAAAACCCAGTCCACACAGGAAAACACATCCCAATCCAGACAGGAAATCTAGTCAATAATATTGATGATAATGATTGGAAGTCAAGACTAATCTCACATAGGTATACTACTTACAAAGAGGGTGGTAATGATTAGATGTAGCCTCTGAATCATCTCCCATGCCGAACCCACCTAGGATCCAAGTACAGAAGTCATCGCTGCGGAACCCATGTAGGATCCTAGTATAGTAACCATCATTTCCGAACCCACGTTGGATCCAAGTACAGTCGTCCTCGCTGTCGAACCCACATAGGATTCAAGTACAGTCGTCCTCACTGCCGAACCCACATAGGATCCAAGTACGGTCATCATCGTCATCGTAGTCGCAGCCAGCTCTAGGGTTCTCACACACAGCACGCTTGATTCTGAGAGGGTCCACTCCATGAGCCAAGGGGGTCGATACATCAACTGTCACGAAGTCCAGAGTTGATGTATCATGATGTTCCATCTCATTATTAGGAACTCAACGTGACAGAAGGCGCGTCAATCGGACGCCCGGTCTGAGAGATATTGTTTTTTCCGTTCCAGGGGCCCGGTTGGTTTTTAAGATAATACCAACCTATTCATACTCTAGGAGCTTCCAAACCTCAATCTAAGTAATCAAATAGAACCATCTCACTAAGAGGAATTCAACCTGATCAACAACACATCATTTGGATGTCCCGTCGTTAAGTTATAGGCGTTTCTGCTCCAAGGGCCCGGTTGGTTTTGGTTTCGAACCAACCTTACTGTACCCAAACATTACTGAAATCTCAAGTTTAATATACTAAATCTACTATCTCAATACAAGTATCACAACTCAACTAATGGTGCATCGATCAGAGGTTCGTAGCCCATCATATGGGCGTTTGAACGAACGTGGTCTGAAAATTGGGGGTTTGGGCCCGGTCCGACCCAGCCCAATACCCCCTGGGTCAGCCCGAACCGGGTCAACCCCACCCAGGTCTGGGTCAAGCCCATTTGGGCACAGCCTGGATCAGTGCTACCAGCCCGGCCCAGCGCAGTCGTCTCGGCCCTGCACGGGCAGCCCGACCTGCGCGACCTGCAGCCCGGCTCGGAAGCCGGCTGTGGCTCGGCTCTCGGCCGAGCGGGGTGAGAAGGGAGGGGGGGTGCCACCCCCTGTATCCGAAACGGTCGGCCTTAATGGACGAACCTATGCAACTGCGGGACCCTAGGGGTCCTGCCTCTAGGTGCCACCGGTGGCCGTCTCATCGGGCCCCCCTTTGAAAAACTGCCCCGGCCTTAGGCCGCGGCTTCTGTCCGACCGCCGCAGCGCGATGGTGCCCTGCCCCTCCACCGCGGCCTGCTCCTAGTCGCGGCCTCCTTTGACCTCACCGGCATTGCGCGACGGTGCCGTACAACATCTTCGCGGCCCGCTTCGGCTGCGGTCCTTTTCATTCCCACGCGGTGCAACGACACCGCGCCGCCTTCACCAAAATCATCAACGAAGATCAACAATAAAAATGGGAGAAAGATCGGCCATGTTTGTGCGGTATGATCTCCTCCCGTTATGAAGATAAAAAGTGCTAATATTTAAAACCATGATGATTGATATACAAATCATGATCGAAGGTAACCCCTACCTCGAAGGAAGTTTGCGGTTGTCAAGCATCGCAGATGATTTCGTCCTTCCCGTCGTCGTAGGTATCTCCTCCCTTATCGCGATGGAGGAAGAGGATGAATAATATCGGGACTTCCAAGTCGACGTTCTTCATCAGATTCTTGGAATTCTTCAATAAAGGTGATGATGTTCTTCAAGGGACTTAGAGTTCTCTCCCCAAAATCGTCACACAAGTAGCCAACAAAATAAAAAAAGGCCTCCCTTTATTTTATTATTTTTCCAAGCATTTCAAATTTTGAAAATTCAAACACATCCTTAAATTAATTAAATTAGTGTGTGTTGGCATTAAATTAATGTGACGAGAGGAGAAGTCACCGAATTAATGGGGAAGTTAAACCAAGTTAAGATGAGTTACACAACTTATGAGGGGGGGTTTATAGGAGTTAGGGAATATGAAGGGTTGGGATCATGTGGGACCCACCCCACCTTTATCCTCTCATGGGTAGTTAGTAACTAGTGGGTCCCACCCAAACTCCCACTCCTAGGAAAAAACCACTTAAGTTAGGAATAAGATTTGTACCACAAATTTTATTCAATTATTTATTAATCCCCAAAATTTAACAACTCCACCTAAGAAAACACACCTTTGGTAAAGGTCCTCATAAAAATCACTGTTGATGTGGTTTCATCGGTGCCCTCAGATTTCGATTTCGAGCACCGGTTCAAAAGATTGAAAAAACTGCTCATTCATTCACTGAACGTACCCGAGCTAAACTCTGGAAATTTATTCCAGGCACACCGGGCCTCAGAATCAGGTGTCGTCAAAAACTGCGTACTCGTAAAATCCCCAAAGAATTTATAAAAAAAATTCCTTGATATTTACAGGTCTTTACATTACTCCCACCTTAAGGCTTTATGTCCCTGTAAAGATACATAAAAAACTAGGGAAACAAATGAAGGTACTGAGCACGCATCTGAGCCTCCCACTCAAATGTGATCTCCTGGAGGTTCCCGTGCTACCACCTCATGCGCACAAGAGGAATCGACCATACACGTAGGACCTGCTCCTATTGATCCTCGATCTCCACTGGGACCTCCGTAAATGTCACCCCGTCATCGATGTCCAGCTCCCCATGATCAATGATATGTGTCGGGTCGTGCACCTATCTCCTCAATTGAGATACGTGGAAGGCATCGTGCACCCGGTGAAACTGAGGTGGAAGAGCTATGCGATAAGAAACCTCACCTATCCCATTGAGATCCTGGAATGGTCCGATGAAGCACGGAGATAACTTGCCGCCCCGGAAAAATCTCTGTAATCCATGTCGAGGTGAGACCCATAAGAAAATGTGGTCTCCATCCTCGAACTCCAGTGGTCTCCGCCTCCTGTCATCATAGGACATCTGTCGGCTCTGAGCAGTCCTCATCCGCTCCTGGATGAGCTGTACCTTCTCCATCATGGCCCGGACCGTCTCTGGTCCTACAAGTGCTGACTCCCCAGGGTCTGTCCAACAGAGTGGTGATCTGCAAGGTCGGTTGTACAATGCCTCGTATGGTGCCATCCCGATGGTGGAGTAGTAGTTGTTGTTGTATGAAAACTCCACCAATGGTAGGTGATCCTCCCAGCTGCGACCAAAGTCCAGGACACATGCACAGAGCATTTCCTCGAGAGTCTGAATGGTCCTCTCCATCTGGCCATCCGTCTAAGGGTGAAAGGTGGTGCTTAGGCGTAGCGACGTCTAAAATGCCTCCATCAACCCCTTCCAAATCTAGGAAGTAAAATGAGTATCTCGATTGGAGACGATAGACAATGGTACACCATGAAGTCGTAAAATCTCCTGAATGTAGAGGCATCCCAAGCTCTCTACTGAGACCTTCTCTCTAATGGTTAAAAAGTGGACTGACTTGGTGAGTCAGTAGACAGTCACCCAGATGGAGTCATGTCCTCTGGAAGTATGTGGAAGTCCTATAACAAAATCCATAGATATCCCATCCCACTTCCACTCCGAGACCTCTAAGGGTTGTACCAAGCCTGCTGGTACCTTGTGCTCCACCTACACCTGCTGACAGGTGAGGCATCGTGAATTGAACTCTGTCATAGCCTTCTTCATACCCATCCACCAGTGTTATCGTCTGAGATCCTGGTACATTTTTGCCACTCTTGGATGTACCACTAATGTGGATGTGTGAATCCCTATCAGCACCTCCTCCTATAATGCAACTGGTACCATGGTACATCCTCTGAAAAGGACGACGTTCTCTCCTCCTACAGATAATCCATCAGGCGCCTGTCCTGAGGATATCTGTACACGTCACGTCTCATAGTCAACGTCCCCACACTGTGCCTCACTGACCCACTGAAGTAGTGGAGAAGTGACTATGAGCGACTTTAGAAAGGTTGTCCCATCTCTATCCACGAAGGATATCTGCAACGCAGCCAGCTGCTTCGTCGCCTCTCCAAGTAGCTGGATGCCAGACCTCCTGCTGAGAGAATCTGCTACTACATTCCCTTTCCCAGGTTTATAGGCTATCTCAAAGTCATAGTCATGGAGGAACTCAAACCATCACCACTGTCTCAGGTTCTGGTCCTTCAGTGAGAAGATGTACTGGAGACTCTGGTGGTCAGAGTAAACTATAAATCGCTCGCCCATCAGATAGTGCCACCACATCTTCAAGGCGAATACCACTACTGCTAACTCTAGGTCATGGGTAGCATAGTTCTACTAGTTTTTCATAAACTATCATAAACCATAGGCGATCAATGCTCGATCCTACATCAGGACACACCCGAGTCCGGTCCCTGATGCATCATAGTAAACTACGTACCATACTCCCTCCTCTGATAGCCTCAAGATGGGTGTACTGGTCAATATCTTTCGCAGCTCCTGGAAGCTCTTCTGATATCTATCTGACCACGTGAAGGGTTTACCCTTTTTCTTGAAAGCTGAAAGTGGTGATGAAACTCTAGAGAAGTATGGCACAAATCTTTAATAGTACCCATCCAGACCTGGGAAACTCCGTGCCTCCGTCACGCTCTTGGGTGGCTCCCAAGATAGCACTGCCTCGATCCTCGCAGGGTCCACCACAACTCCCACCTCTGAGATGACGTGCCCCAAGAAGTGGACCTTACGAATCCAGAACTGACACTTTGAGATCTTACCATAAAGCTAATGCTCTCAGAGTGTGTCTAGTATAACCCGCAAGTGGTACACGTGCTCCTCCTCAGTAGTCGAGTAAATCAATATTTCGGCGATGAAGACTATGAAAAATAAATCGAGGTAAGGCTGGAAGATCTGGTTCATGAGACTCATGAACACTGCTTGAGTGTTGGTTATGCCGAAAGGAATAACCATGAACTCATAGTGGCCATACTGACACCTGAAGGCCATCTACTACACATCCTCATCTCGAACTCTGAGCCGATGATAGCCTAACCTGAGGTCTATCTTCGAGAACCAGTATGCTCCCTTGAGCTGATCAAAGAGGTCGTCAATCTTCAGATGTGGATACTTGTTATTAACAGTCACCTGATTCAGGCGATGGTAGTCGACACACAGTCGCAAGCTCCCATCTTCCTTCTTGGTGAACAAAATCGGGGAAGCCCAAGGTGAAACACTGGGTCGAATGAATCCCTTTCCCTGCAAGTCCTCCAAATGTACCTATAACTCTCGAAGCTCAGTGGGAGCCATCCGATATGATGGAGTAGATATCGGGGCTGTCCCGGGGTATAGGTCAATATAGAAGTCTACCTCTCTACGAGGAGGTAGTCCTGAAACATCATCATGAAAAACGTCTGCATACTGATCCACCACAATAGGAAAACTCGGACACCGCACATAAACTGCTCCTAGGATGAGACTAGACAACTGATGAGTAATCGGCTGTCCTCTCCTCTGTGTGATTCCATCCTGCACTACAAAGGCTCCCTTCTCGCCAGTGAAGGTGAACCTGCTCCCATCAATGCGAACACATCACACCTTGCCCCAAATACAATCAATCTGAGCAAGGACCGTAGATAACCAATCCATGTCCATGATGACATTGTAAGGCATCAACACCGCTACAAGAATATCCCAGCCAAAGATCTCACCTACTAGAGTAATATCACACTACCAGCACCAGTGCGAAATCATCGAGTTTGCTCTGATAGGAGTCTCTAGCCGTAAAGATCGAGCCAACGGCTCCGTCGAAATTTCCGAGCTCCGAACAAGGGCAACGACAATGAAATAATGACTCGCTCTTGTGTCTATAAGATCTTCAGAAAGGGTGGAGTAGAAACAGATAGTACCTCGAATCATCTCAAGTGTGCCATGGTCGTAGGCATCCACTGCCTGAAGCTGAGCCTGACTCTGTCCGCTAGCTCCATGTGGTCGGGGTGGAACTCTTGGTGGTCGTGGTGGTAGAGCCTCAAAGCATCGCCCACCACCCGCTACCCGGCCAGCTCCTCTGCCTCGTCCGCTTGCTCCCTGTAGACCACCACGGTCGAACCTATGCCTTTGCCTGGGTGGTCCCTCAACCGTCTGCTACTCCCATGCGTGGTGGGCCGGGCAGTCACGATCCATGTGGCCCTGCCCGCCGCAGGCATAGCACTCTCTGCCTCTTGAATGACTGGCTCTTCTGCGTGTGCCCCACACATCCAAACCAGTATCCTGAGATCGTCCACCTGATGGTCTGGTCCGCTTGGACCTCTACGACGTTTGTCTACTACCGGCTACAGAAGACTCTGCTACGTGCTACCCTGTGGTAAGTCTCGCTGCTGGTGTAGGCTCAGCAAGAAAGCTCTCCACAAGAAGGGCTCGCTCCAGTACTCCTGCCTGTGTTGGAATGCTGAGGGAGATCATCGAAGCCCTGATCTCATACCTTAGTCCCTGCTCGAAGGTCTGGGCCCAGAAGAATGGGTCCCGTACCATGTCCGTGGAGTACCGCGAGAGATCGGTAAACCTCGCCGAGTATTGGGATACTATCATGTTTCCCTACCGTAGTTGTAGAAACTCCTAAATGCGAATCGCACAGAGGTTGGCTGGAAGGAACTCCGAGTGGAAGAGGCTCTAGAAGTTCGACCAAAGTAATGATGCCCCGTCGTGCACCTGGAGCATCAGGCTCCACCATCTACCTACTTCTGTGGGCAAGAGACTTTCCACAAGGATCCCCATGAGGTCAGCTGGTGTCCCTACTAATCTGAATACTCGGACAAGAGCCTCCAGCCAATCCTTGGCTTCCTGAGGGTCAGTATCCCTATGGAACCTGGGCGGTCTATGACGCTGATACTCGTACAGTGCACTCAAGAGACGTGCACTCTCAGCTACTGGGGCTAGTGGCATCGGTGGCTCGACAGGTAGAGGTATCATCAGTGCCTCCACTGTAATGGGGCCCCGCACTATGGCCTCGTCACTCGGTGGGCTGCCGTCTCACATAAAGCTTCGAACCCTAGCTGGCTGCCGTCGTGGGGCCATCCTGAAAAGAAACAGGTCCTCCATGGTTAATACAGTATACCTGGTGAGCTGACACAAAGTAATCACAAAGAAAACTTTTGAAACACAAATTCAATCAATGTTGTCATGCACTAAGTCGGAAATCAGATGTCAGGGTCCTGGTGTATGGATACGTCAGTCGTCGTACCAACACTGGACTCCCTGGAATGATAACCACACTCAATACTCTAAACATTATTGCTTCACATAGAAGAAATTATCAGAGTCCTATGTTTTGCGGTAGAAATGACTCCTCTAATACCAATTTTTCATGACCCGTCCTCAGGGCTCGTGTCGTGACTACCCCAAGCCCGCCTTCCATAGGCCTAGGGCTAGCGACTAGCACCAAAGGCGTAAATCCCGATAAAAGGAAAGGAATTGTCTTTATACAAGAAAACAAACACCATAGAGCACGCAAACTGAAGTAAACACTAAGTAAAATGAGTACAAAAGTAAGTGCTGAAAAGTAAATGGGCCAGAATACAAACCCAACTGAAAAGCACAGTACGACTAAAAAGAAAGTACAATAGTAGTAAATTAAATCAAAAACCCCTGAGTCATCCTCCGACTATCCCACATGAAGGGTGGGTACAGATGATTTCCTTAGCTCCTCGGGTCTAGCCGTCTGCTCTGTGTACATCCTACCTGTTAGTCCACCTCTGGGTACCGTCTCGCTCGAAAAGCCTCAACCACGATCAGCGATGTCCGTCGTCTGCAACCAACAAAACGTAGTGCTTGCATAGCCCATGCAGTGGTGAGTATATGAAACTCAGTAGGGACCCCGAGACCCCTGAAGGTATCCCGGAATCCACAAAGGATAAACCACAAAGAAAGGGTACAAACGCGAAGTATCAACTAACTCTACTTAGGTATATGCCCATACATATACCTAAGTCATCATTTCCAGTTCGACTCCAACTCACGATCCCATGTACAACACAGTCCACACAGGAAAACACAACCCAATCCACATTGGAAAGCAAGTCAATCATATTGATGATAATTATTGGAAGTCAAGACTCAGCTCACACAGGTATAAAACTCATGAAGAGGGGTGGAGATGATTATATGTAGCCCCTGAATCATCTCCCCTGCCGAACCCACGTAGGATCCAAGTACAGAAGTCCTAGCTGCCGAAACAAAATAGGATCCTATTACAGTAACCATCACTGCCAAACCCACGTAGGATCCATTTATAGTCGTTCTCACTACCGAACCCATATAGGATCCATGTACAATCCTCCTTGCTGCCGAACCCACGTAGGATCCAAGTATAGTCGTCATCGTCGTTGCAGTCGCAGCCAGCTCTAGGGTTCCCGAAAAAAGCATGCTCGATTCCGGGAGGGTCCACTCCACGAGCCAAGAGGGTCAATACATAAACTATCACGAAGTCCAGATTTGATGTATCACGAAGTTATGTCTCATCATTAGGAACTCAACTTGACAGACGACGTGTCAATCGGACGCCCGATCTGAGAGATAATGGCTTCTCTGTTCCAGGGGCCCGGTTGGTTTTTAAGATAAAACCAACCCAGCCATACTCCAGTTATGTCAAAACCTCAAGAGGTGTAAGCCAATAGAACCGTCTCACTAAGATGAATTCAACGGGATAGACGACACGTCATTCGTATGTCCGGTCGTTAAGTTATAGGCATTTCCACTCCAAGGGCCCAGTTGGTTTTAGGTTTGAACCTACCCGGACGTACCCAAACATTACCGAAAGGTCATGTGTAATATAATGAAACGAACGTCTCGATCCGAGAATCCCAACGCAACTGAAAGTGCATTGACCAGAGGTCTGTAGCCCATGATATGGGCGTTTTAACGAATGTGGTCCGAAAATAGGGGGTTTGGGCCCGGCCCAATACCCCCTATGTCGGCCCGAACCGGGTCGACCCGACCCGGGTCCGGGTCCGGCCCATTTGGGCATGGCCTGTCCCGGCGCTAGCATCCCGGCTCAGTGCGGCCTGCTGCTTGGCGCTCGGCCGAGTGGGGTGCGAAGGGGGGGGGGTGCCGCCCCCATGTTTCTGAAACTGTCGGCCTTAATGGCCGACCGTATGCAACCGCGGAACCCGAAGGGGTCCCACCTCCAGGTGGCACCGGCGGCCGGCTCAGCTGGCCGTCCCTTTGAAAAACCGTCATGGCTTATGTCCGACCGGCGCGGCACGACGACACCACGCCCCTCCGCCACGGCCCGCTCCCGGCCACAGCCTCACCGGCACATCGCGCCGTTGCCGCGCAACATCATCGCGGCCCGCTTTGGCCGCCATCCTCTTCGTTCCTGTGCGGTGCAACGTCACCTCGCCGCCTTCACCAAAATCATCAATGAAGATCAGAAATAAAAAGGGGAGGAGGATAGGCCATGTTTGTGCGGTTTGATCTCCTCCCGTTATAACGATAACAAGCTGTCATATTTAAATCCACGATGATTGATAAATAAAACATGATCGAAGGTAACCCCTACCTCGAAGGAAGTTCTCAGTTGTCATGCGCCACGGATGATGACATCATTCTCTTTGTCGTCTGTATATCCTCCCTTGTCACGGATGAGGAAAAGGATGAAGAATATCGAGACCGCTGAGTCGACGTTCTTCATCGAAGTCTTGGTGTTCTTCAACAAAGGTGATGATGTTCTTCAAGGTACTTAGAGTTCTCTCCCCAAAATACTCACACAACCAGCCAACAAAATAAAATAAGGACTCCCCTTATTTTATTATTTTTCAAAGAATTTAAAATTTCCAAAATTCAAACACATCATTAAATTAATTAAATTAGTGTGTGTTGGCATTAAACTAATGTGAGGAGAGGAGAAGTCACCAAATTAATGGGGAAGTTAAACCAAGTTAAGTTGAGTTACAGAACTTAAGAGGGGGTTTATAGGAGTTAGGGAATGTGAAAGGTTGGGCTCGTGTGGGCCCCACCTCACCTTTATCCTCTCATGGGTAGTTAGTAACTAGTGGGTCCCACCCCAACTCCCACTCCTTGGATAAAAACACTTAAGGTAGGAATAAAAGCTATACAACAAATTTTATTCAATTCTTTATTAATCCCCAAAATTTAACAACTCCACCCGAGAAAACGCACCATTGGTAAAGATCGTATTCAGAAATTACCGCTACTACGGTTTCATCGGTGCCCTCGGATTTTGATTCCGAGCATCGGTTCAAAAGATAGAAAAACCCGCTCGTTCGTTCACTGAACGTACCCGAGGTAAACTTCAAAAATTGATTCCGAGCACACCGGGCCTCAGAATCAGGTGACGTCAGAAACTGCGTACTCATAAAATCCAAAAGAATTTTAAAAAAAAATTCCCTTGAAATTTACAGGTCTTTACAATATGTTTATCCTATAAAACTCCAAATATCTTACTGATCACAACCGTGTATGATAGTTTTTCGAAATTCAAAACATATAAGGGGAAAAATTATGATTAGTGGTTACATAGTATTTAGTATCATTTTATTGCATCTCCTAATGTTATAATACTTTAAGGAAATATTATAAGAAGGGATTTATATTTTTTAAACTTTGGGTCATTACATTCTCCACCTTTATGAAATTTCACCCCCAAAAGTTCATTTTACACAAACAGGTGAGGGTACTTATCCTTCATCTCCTCCTATAATTCCCATGTTGCTTCTTCAAACTTATGATTCCTCCAAAACACTTTGACAAGGTTTGATTTCTTGTTTCATAGAACTATATCTATTCAGTCAATAATCTTCACAAGCTTCTCCTTGTAAGAGAGATCATCTTCCAGCTGTACCACCTCTGAGTTCAGTACATGTGGGGGATCTGGTATGTACTTCCTCAGGGGTGATTTGTGAAACACATCATGAACTTGAGACATATTCTGTGGATGTTCAAGTATATAATCCATGGATCCTATTAGTTTAATGCTATTAAAGGGGAAATTTACCTTGGGCTTAGCTTCCCTTTCATTCGAAATCACGTAACTCTCTTCCACGGTGATATTTGAATGCAGACATTAAATCCAATGTTGAACTCCAATTCCCTTAAATGGATGTCAGCATGGATCATTTGTCGACTCTAAAAAGATTATATGTGTTTATGGATTACTTGAACATTCTCTATCATCTCTTGGAAAAGATCATGTCCAAGTAGCTTTCTTTCTCTAACTACATCCCAATAGGTTGGAGTTCTACACCTATTTCCATACAAATCATTAGATAGAGTCATCTGAATACTCAAGTGGAAGATACCGCTCTATGAGAACTCATCCAACAAGAGATGCCTATCCCATCTACCTTTGAATTATAGACAACACACTCTTATCATATCTTCAAGTGTATGAATAGTCCTTTCAGATTGGCAATCTGTTTGGGGGTGATAGGTTGTCTTGAAATTTAATTTAGTACTAAAATAATTTTAAGGGCTCCTCTAGAATTTAGATGTGAACCTTAGATCATGGTCATAGAAAATTAAGAGTAGAACACCATGCAGTCTCACCACTTCCTTCACAAAATATCATTACATGTTTTTCATGCAATAGATCTCCCCTAATAGAGATAAAATGAGAAGTCTTGGTGAGTTGGTCAATGACAACCCATATCACATTATTTCTCATGGACCTCTTCGGGAGACCCATGAAAAATTCTACAGTGACATTCTCCCATTTACACATGGGTATAAGACTAGAAGTGTTATCAGAGATCTTAGTGCATCTTGGTACTACACGGATTTATAGAGAATGTTGATTTATGTTCATTGTAAAATAGATCCTTCATTATCACGAGTAATGAAGGAACACAAAGCCACATTCCAAACTGAATCACACCATCATCATCGATATGGAAATCATGTTGCTTTTTTTCCTTTATTTCATTCACCTTCTTTTGAAACTCCATATCATCCATTTGTATCTCCTTAATCTTCTCTTGGATATATGGTTGGGAAATTATTTGTGAAAGGTAGGATGTATCCCCTTCCCATTTGATTTCCACATCCATCCTTTGAATATCCAAGAATATAGGTTCTTTCTCAATTTATTACATGGATAGAGTTGCAAACTATTTTCTACTTAATGAATTAGTTACCTAGTTTTCCTTTGCATGATGATTGTGAATAGAGAAATCTTGGTCCATGATTAGCTCTAACCAACTCCATTGATGCATGTTAAGCTCCTTCTGTGTGAATATATATTTTATGATCTTGTGGTTAGTGTATATGTCACATTTCTCACCATAATGGAAGTGCCACCTGATTTTCAAGGAAAAAATCACGGATTCCATCTCTATATCATGTGTTGAGAAGTTCATATCCTAGATCATCAAATTCCATGAGTCATAGGATATCAAAATATCATTTTTCAAGAGTAATCAACCCAATCCCTTCTTTAAAGCATCTTTGTATATGAAAAAACATTTTCCACATTTCGATAATGTGAGTAAATGTGAAGTGGTCAGCCTTCTCTTTAGCTCCGTGAAGCTTCCCTCACATTCTTCCATCCAGACATTCTTTAACCCTTTACTTGTCAACTTAGTTATCATTATTTAAAATCGTGCTAAATTTATCAAAAAAATCGGTAGTATCCGACTAATATAAGAAAACTACGGATTTCTGTGACATTAGAGTGTCTACACCTTTCCTTAATCACCATTATTTTTCAAGGTTCCATAGAAATTCACTCACTTGGGATCACATGTCCCATGAATGTGACTTACTTCATCCAAAAGTCTCACTTACTGTACATGGAATACAAATTCTTCTTTCTCAATGTCGCCAACACATGTATTATATGTTCCTCATATTCTTCCATTCTATAGGAGTATATAAGAATTTCATCAATAAACTCATCCCAAATTTTGTAGAGTTAATTTCTAAAGACTCTATTTGTCAAATCCATGGATATTGCTGGGGATTTGTACATTTGAAGGGAATCACCATGAACTCATAGTTCCCATACCTTGTACGGATGTCTATATTTTGAATATCTTCCTTCTTCACTTATAGTTGTTGATATCCAGAATGAAGATCCAACTTTGAGATGTATTGAGATCCTCTAAACTGATATAACAATTCGTATATCCTTAGAATAGGATGCTTTTTCTTTATGGTGATCTTGTTGTGTTCCCAATAATTGATACACTACCGAATTGTTCCATCATTCCTCTTCACAAAGGGAACTGGATCACCCCATGGTGATGCACTAGGGTGTATGAACCCTTTGTTCAAATGCTATTGCAGCTTCTTATTTAACTCGTCTAGTTCAATTTGATCCATCCTATAGGGACACCTTGAGATAAGATTATCTCCAAGAATGAGTTATATGGAGAACTCTACCTCACAATCTGGGTGAAGTTAGAGTAACTCTCCAGGAAATATGGCATTGCATTCCCTCACGATTGGCATTTCTGAAAGGTTGGTACTTTCCTTTGACTCAACCATTTGTGTGAGGTATGCTTCTTCATAGGGTATCATCACCCACAACATTGAAGGATTTTTCGAAGGAGATTCATGAACATCCTTGCATTTTAATGTGATCATGGGATGGTTGTGAATATGAAATGATATTTCTTATTCCTAAGATTTGATCTATGTTCTATATAACAAGAGAAAATCCATTTTCATTATAGAGACAAATTCCACCAAGGTAAGTATTACAAGATTCACTGGAATAATATTACTACATATGACAATAATAGAAAATTCAAACACTTGGGTTTAAATTATTGCACTAGTTGGGGGTTTTATAGATATATTTACTTTAAGGATTTGGGGATTTGAATATATAGTTCTATAAAACTTGCATTATATAAAGGAATGCGTAGAACCAAAATAAAATAAGACTTTCCATTATTTAGTGAATAGAAAGAGACATTTTATGACTTAATTATCTTGATCCACTTTTGCTGTAGTGATGGCATAAGCCTTCTCTAGTTTCTTTGGCTTTGGTGTCTACTGAAGCTGATTACCCTTAATGACACGAGGAATACTGCACTGGTATTCATAGTTCCCTTTCTTTGTAATTATAGCATTGAACTATGGGAAGTTCTCTCCTTTATTCCACCATAATTATTTTTCCTTCTCAACTCTATTCAATAGTCTTGATAATGGTGTCCTTATGTCCCACACATGAAGCATTTCCCCATCAATTTGAGGTAGTTACCATGATGCAACTTCCCACATTTATTTCATGTGGTTCGTTGAGATTTCATCCCACCATTATCATTATATCCTCTATCTTGAAACTCCAAATTTCATTTCATATCACCATAACCATGGGACACTTACCCAAACTCCATATCCACTTTGAGGGAACACTGGAAAACTTCTTCATAAATCTGAAATTCTCAAATTGTTAGAGAATTTCTAAGGTGTGGTTTTAACCCACTAAAGAATCTATAAATTTTAAAATCATTGTTGATAAAAAAACCCAAGGTGTACCTTGAAAGCCATGTGTAATTCACTTCCTAGGTCAAGATAGATACACATTCCTTTTTCTTGATCTCTATGAATTCTATCTCCATATTTTTATGAAGCGTACGTGTGAAATACTTGTTGAGAAACATGATCTTAATGTCTTTTCATTCTATCTCTTCAATTTTTGTCTCTACGCTTGGTGTTCTTAATCAAATCCCACCATTGATCAACCTCTCTGTCTATACGATAAATGGATAGTGTCACCTACTCCATCTCAGAATATTAGAGAATAGAAAAGAACTTCTCTCTAGAGTTGTCCCACTGTTCCACAACTAGTGGATCGTAAGATCAACTAAACATCAGTGGTCGTTGCCGTATATACCACTCGATAGCTAGTTGCTCCCACTTTGGTGAAGGAGGATGTTCTCCATTAATCTAGTTATTGTTCATAACATGAGATATATGGGTAAGCATTTCCATGATGTTTTTAACTCCACATCCCAAAGCATTGGGGATGTCATTCGGGCAATTGTTGCATTGTCCCTTGCACGGGTTTTTGGTCTAGTTTCTCCTGGTACCCACCGTATTCGAAAACAAAAAAAAGGGTAGAAAAAAACATAAGTCAAAAATTAATTAATAAATTATTCATTTTAAGTTTTATACTAAAATAATAACATATGGGATCCCTATGTAAAGCTTCTTGTGTGCATATTTGTACATAGTCTCATGCTAGAGGTTTTCCCTAGGGATCATTAATCATAATTCCCAAATTAAATAAACCTCATGTTGAAACAAAATATAGCAACCCTTCCTTTTATTACATTACTATTACATAATTATAAATATAAACAATATAATAGTATTACACCATGAGTATACATAGTTTTAGTATCATTGGAAAACTAGGACAAAACATAAAATTTACAACATCAAGCATAAACTTTTATTTAATTAATTCATCTTCAGCCTATTATTGTCCCTCGTAATATTCTTAGTACTCAAATTCACCTAAGGATATACATCAAAAAGGGGTGACCTAAAAGACCATTAATAGGGTATATTAGAACAATATATCATGGGGTGAGAATAATACTAACATCATCAACAAAATATTGAGAGTAAACATTAATAAATGACTTGAAATATGGAAATTCATAAAAATGAAACATCATGTATTAGTGGTCATCCAAAAAACATATTTGTGAACAAAGCTAGAATCTTGTTCATACATAATTTCACTTTAACTAATGAGATTCATCACTTTACTCAATGCATTGGAGAATAGTATAATTCTGGGTGCACCCTTCACATTCAAGAATTCATATTGCACTATATAATTCTGGGCGCACCCGTCACATCATAATATTTACATTATCATGCATGCCGCATTAATAGTAGAAAAAAATTGATCTTAACATAAACCATGGGTAATTAGAGAAAATTATCATTGGGCGTGGCTCGACTTGTCTTCTTGGTGATGATTCCCTAACGGATCCGAAATCGGCTCCCACCTTCCCCCTTACTGCTGTTGGAAGGGGGAGGATCTCACATCACCTCTCCTGGATTCAACACATCGTCCTTTCCCCCCTTGCTCAAACCCTGTTTCTCGTCCTCAGTTCTCAGAAATATCGCTATGTTCGAAGGTTCTTGACCTCCTTGATGGCTCACTGCAACTTCCGTTATCAGTTTTGGAGTCCATGGAAGCTTCAAGTCTTTTGGAGCTGACTCTGGTGGCTCGATTTACGCATCGAAGACTCACAATGAACGATTTTGACCGGTTTGTCTCTAAATCCTGGGGGCTTCATGAACGCGCGATTGTCATTCTTCTTGTCAACCAGCATATGATGATTCCCTTCAACTCTGAGGATGATTTGATTCACACGTGGTCCAATGCTCCACGAAATTTCCTCGGTTTTAGGTTTTTCATCTTTCGATAGACTTGTGATTTTCATATGAAAAGGGATCCCTCTACAGTCGCAATTTGGGTTAGTTTTTCCGAACTCAACTTGCCATTCCTAAACCCTTCTATACTTCGAATGTTAGGGAATATGGTAGGAAGATTGTTGTGTTCCGATGAAAGAACAATCTCTGTTAGCCATCCGGTTAAACCACGAATATGTGTGGAGGTTGATGTTTCCAAGCCACCGGTGGGGTGGGTGTGGGTTACAGTTGGTAAAGAATTCAGGTGCAAACAATCAGTGCTCTTTGAATCATGGGTGGATCATTTCAAGGTGTGTTGGCGATTGGGTCACCTGGAGTCTAGATAGAGGTGAAAAACCAACTACGAGGGAGTTTCTACGAGGTGTAATGATGTGCCAAAGTTTTAGGTGGTAGGTGATGCACCCCGCCTGAAGATAGATTTGGTTGATTGCAAGCAAACTGAGCAAAAGCTGCTGGATATAGGGAAGGCTGATGGGACTCAAAGTGATGAATTCTTGACCAATAGAGTGGCTCTACCTCATCCAGAGGCAGCTCTTGAACATGAGGGAATGCCTTTGGAGGTAGCAGAGGAAAGTAGTTCTGACAAATTTCTTGACTCCTCAAAACAAGGCACTCCAATTGGCTTTGAACTACCTCAGAATGACTCAAATCCGGATACTCCAACCGAGCTGGTGGGTCACTGGATCACAGGACAATGACAGACTCACAAGGCCATCCAAACCTATATCTGATTTGATTTCCTGGTAATTGAAGGGCTGGGTTAGGACCAATATAATGACATGGATGATCAGACAATATGTGGGACAGAGTCTAATGAGGATTAACCTTTCTATTTTTTCGAGTACAATTCAGGAGGGAAGCATAGTAAAGGCCTGTACAATGTAAGGAAGAAAAAGGGACAAAAATCTAACAAGGATTCAGGAAGTTACATCTTGACTAAAGAGAAGAAAAGCAAAGGGTGCAATGATTACTCATTCCGAACAAAACCTATGGAGACCAGATTAGGAAAAAAAATTAAATCCAAGGAGTTGAAGTTCATGCCTGCTTCTATTGTTAATACCCAGGGAAACCCTAAAGCAGTGAAGCCCGATTTTTGTGAGACCAGTGCGGACAAAACTGGGGTGGATGATGTCAGTAATGAGAAATATCCGGGACTGCTTATGCACTCGAAGGAAGAAATGGTGGATGAGCTTCTCACTACCAATGCCACACAAGAAGAGGATGACCAAATGATGGGAAGGGTACTTTTCATAGTTACTAATGGTCATCAGGCTTCTTGGATCGACAAACGAGACCTTATATTGATTAGGGGTTTCAATGAAGGGAAGATAAGTAATGAAGAGTACATTCAAATGTGGGAGAATATGGATGATCGCTTTGAGGTCATCATCAACGACGATCTAGATACACAGGTGCACACTCTCTCTTGGGAATTATTTAGGGAGGATCTCTCTAATAGGGTTATGTTCTCTTTCAATGGTTTTGTGATTTATTATGAGGTCAGTCCTCCTGGTTGAATTTATGCGGTTTCTAAATTTTCTTTAAAAGTGTTTCTAATAAAAAGTTAATATTCAGTCAAAATAAACCATGGGAAGAAATGGGTTTCGCATAATAATCCCTATTTCAAAAACATTTGGTACCCAAAATAAATAGGGAGTATCATTATTGACATAGAACTATTAACCATGAGTGAGGAGTGAAAAAATAATCAAGAAGTAAAAAATGGGTTTGTTTTTTTGAAAGAAGAGTTATTCTGAAAAACATTGGGGTTTTTCATAAAATCAATTAGAGAATGTGTATATCAAAAAAGGTAAGATAATTATTAATAAATTATTTTTAAGTAAAACCCATACTGAACATAATGTGAAAAAGGGGGAACCCAATGAATGAAAGTTGGGTTTGAGAATTTCTCCTTACCTTGTATCTGAACACATTCTTCAATTTGATGTCTTGTATAACAATGTTATATTCATTATTTAAAAATTCTAGAAATTTTGGTACATGAATATGTTTCATTGTGGTTTCATTATGTTATTTTAAGGGCCATTGGATGAGTTATAATGTTTAAAAACATTTTTCGAGAAATGTTCATTTCTATGGTTCTCTTGAGCGGTTAACTTGTATTTATAAATAGAAGTTCATGTAAAACATGTATAAACATCCAGAATTAATATTACATGTTATTAAGGATATTACAGAAGTTTTATTTATGTTATAATGAATTATATTATATTCCATGTGCATGAATCATTAGGTAATATTTAATGATGATTTATTTAGGTTAATTTGGGCGGTTTTTGGATCACAAAGAACTTGTTAGGATTTATCATTTAGTAATATGTACATAAGATAGGGAAAAACATTAAATAGGATAAAATAAAAATAAAATAATCTTTTTCAACCACAAAAATGGTTTCATGTTTAGCTTTAAAGGCAGTAATGGAAGAAAATATGTCATTCATGAAGGTGATAAATCAACATCTCACGAACAAACATTCCTTTTATAAAATAAAAAGAAGAAGATGAGGGGGTTTTATGATATATTATCCAATTAGTATCGTAAAATTAAATTATATGTTAGATAATGGAGTTACCATACCATTTTTATAATGACTTGTGGGGAGAGACTAAGAAAAAAACGTGAAATTGAAGCAAAATTAAAGGAAAAAAGAGAGAGAGAGAGAGGAATTACCTCTTGAATCCTCCTCTTGAGATCCTAATTAAGGAACCTAGGATTTGTCTTCTGATGAGACCATAATCTCTTGGACATTGGGTACGAATAAGGGAAGATGTTTGGGTAGAGTTTAGAGAAGTCCTAAAGCTTTAGAGGTGTGAGTAAATGAGGGTGTGAAGGGTGGTATTTATATTAGAGGGGAGAGGTGTTTTCCAAATATAATAAGCATTAATTTATTATTTTTCAATATAAAAATGAATACCGAGTCTTACATGACAAAATATTGTAATTTTCATTTGAATACGAACCATATGTGCTTACATCATCTGAAAATCACCTATGACTCTAAAATTCATGAATTTAACTTATTTTGTAAATTATCATATTTCATTATTCATCAAAACATCTAGAATTTCAGGAAAATTGAAAAAATTAACCCTAACCATTTTATGACATGTAGAATCCCAAAATGGTTTCCATTTTTCAAAAAACATTTTATAAATTCAATTAATTTAGTTTTTAATTAAAATCATAATTTAGTGGAAAACTACACATTTTAAAATTAAAACTGATTCCATAATGCTTTCTAAAATTACATAAGATCCTATAAAATTATCCTAAAACCCAAAAGACATATAATTGTTAATTTAGGGAAAAAATTATGAAAATAAATTTTAGATTAAATTAATTATTTATTACTTACAAAAATACAAATATTTTTACTATGGTCAAATTGTCAATTTATAAGATGCCTAAATTTTATTTAATTATTCATGGGTATGTTTAATATTAATTTGGATGATTTACTATTCATAAGGGTCATATTACTATTCATAAGGGTAGTTTACTATTCATCAAAAAATTAAAGTTGTTATATCAGACTCTAAATATCTAACTCATCGCAACGATGTGTGACATATTTTCAAAATTCAAAACAATGAATTGGAAAAATAATGTTTAATGGTCACATAGTATTTAGTATCATTGCATTGTGTTTCTTAATGGGATTATACTTTATGTCATGATTATAAAAAGGTATTTCCTTTGATAAAACATTGGGTTGTTACATTCTCCCCCGTTTTGAAATTTCTCCCTAGAAATTTAGTTTCACACAAATAGATGGGTGTACTTCTCCTTCATCGCCTCCTCTGATTCCCATGTAGCTTCTTCGAAATTGTGGTTCCTCCCCAAAACTTTGACAGGGTGGGTTTTCTTGTTTTGTATAACCTTATCTCTCTGGTCTAGAATCTTTACTAGCTGCTCCTTTTAAGAGAGATCATATTCCATTTATACCACCTCTAAGTTCAGTACTTGTGAGGTATATGGTGTGAACTTCCTGGAGAGTGATACATGAAATACATCATGAACTTGATCCATATTTGGAAGAAGTGAAAGATGATAGACCACAATTCATATGCGGTCAAGGAACTCAAAGGGGACAATGTACCTTTGGTTTATCTCCCCTTTCATTCAAAATCACATGACTATCTACCATGGTGATATCAGAAGGAAGAATGTATCTCTAATGTCAAACCCCAAGTCCCTTCAATGGTTTTCATCATATCTTTTTATTTGACTTTGAGTGGATTTGATGTGTTTCTGGATGACTTGAACCATATTATAATCTCTTGTGCAATATCAGTTCCAATTAGCATTCTTTATCCAACTTCATCCCAACAGGTTGGAGTTCTACATCGCTTTCTATAAAAATCATTCTATGGATCCATCCAAATACTTTAGTGGAAGCTATTGTTGTATGATAACTCAACCAATGGGAGATGTTGATCTCATCCACATATTAATTCTAGAGAGCAAGATCTTAGCATATCTTAAAGAATCAGAATAGTTATTTTAGATTGGTTGTCAATTTGGGGGTGATAGGTTGTTATGAAATTTAATTCAGTGCTCAAAGAAAGTTGGAGGCTCCTCCAGAATTTAGAAATTAAACATAGTTCGCGGTCAGAGATAATTGATAGTGGAACACCATGAAGACTCGCCACTTTCTTCACATGTATCTTTGAAAGTTTTTCAATAAAGAGACCTTCCTAAAGATTGATAAAATGGGCAGTCTTGGTGAGTTGTTCATCCACATCCCATATTAAATTATTTCCCTTGGATTTCTTTGAGATACACCTGACAAAGTACATAGTGACATTCTCCCATTTCCACATGGGTATAAGCAATGGTTTCATAATCCGTTTAGACTTTTGTCATTATAATTTAACTTGCTGACATACCAAGCACCTTGAGATGTATTTGGCAATATGCTTCTTCATGTCATCCCACAAGAAGTGTTTACGAAGATCTCATTACATCTTGGTAATACAAGGATGGATAGATAATTTTGAGTTATGTGGATTGTCTAATAGCTCTTTCTTTATCTCAGGTGATGAAGGCACACAACATCATGTTCCAAACCAAATAAAAACATTATCTTCGATATGGAACTCATGCATCTTCCCTTGTTTTACTGCAATCACCTTGTTTTGTAACCCCACATCATCCATTTGTGCCTCCTTAATATTATCTTGTATAAATCGTTGCACAATCATTTGGGCATTTTAAGATGTATCACCTACCCATATGATTTCCAAATCCATCCTTTTCATATGTAAGAATACATGGTCTTTCTAAATCTATAACATGGATAGAGTAGTAGGTTATTCTTTTTATAGAGAATCATCTACCTTGTTCTCTTATCCCGGATGATAGTTAATTGATAAATCATATTCCATGATTAGCTCTAACTATATCATTTGACGCATCTTGAGATCCTTTTTGTGAATATATACTTTAATCTCTTTTGGTGAGTGTATATGTCACACTTCTCACCATAAAGGTAGTGCCTCTAGATTTTCAAGGAATAAATCATGGCTTCCAACTCTATATAATTGTGTCATGTAGTTATTCACATGGATCTTCAATTTTCATGAGGCATAGGCTATCACATTATTATTTTGCATGAATACGCAACCCCGACCTTTATTTGAAGCATTGTTGTATATCATAAAATGTTCTCCACTTTTCGGTAATGTTAGTAAAGGTGCATTGGTCACCCTTCACTTTAGTTCCTTGAAGCTTCAATCACATTCTTTCATCCATACATACTTTACCCCTTTCCATGTTAACTTAGTCAGTAGTATTGCAAATACTGAGAAATTTCTCCCAAAATGTCGGTAGTAACCAGATAATTCCATAAAACTATAGATTTCTGTGACTCTAGAGGGTCTGTGACATTCCTTAATCGCCATTATTTTTTAAGGGACCACAAAAATTCCCCCACTTGTGATCACTTGTCCCAAGGATGTGACTTTCTTCTTCAAAAATCCAAGCTTGCTGAACATGGAGTACAACTTATCCTTTCTCAATGTCTCCAACACAAGTCTTAGATTTCTTCATGTCCCTCCTTGATCTTATAGTATATGACAATATAATCAATAAAAACTACCATAAATTTTTAGAGGTAATGTCTAAAGAATCAATTCCTCAAATCCATGATGATAGAAGGGGGATTTGAATGTCTGGAGGGAATCAATAGAAACTCATAGTGCCCATACCTTGTATGAAAGTCATTCTTCTGAAAATCCTCCTTCTTCACCTTTAGCTGGTGATATCCTGAAAGAAGATTCACCATTGAGAAGTATTTACCTCATCTTAACTGATCATATAATTTTTCAGTCCTTGGAATAGGTTAATAGTTCTTTATGGTTATCTTGTTGAGTTTCCAATAATCGATACAGAGTTGCATTGTTCAACCATTTTTTTTCACAAAGAGAACATGGTGTGCCCCAAGGTTATGAACTAGGGAATATGAACCATTTTTTCAAATTCTCTTGAAGTTGCACCTTTAACTCCTCTAGTTCGATAGAATCCATCCTATGGGGATACTTTGAGATCAGATTAGCTTTGGGTATGTGTTCTATAGAGAACTCTACCTCATGATATGGGGGAATTTTGGGTCACTCTTCTAGAAATACATCACCATATTCCCTCACGAATGGAATTTCTATAAGGTTGGCACTATCCATTGAATCAACCATTCGGGAAAGGTATTCCTCTTAATAGGGTATCAACCCCCACACCATTGAAGGATTTTTCAAAGTACATTCATGATCTTCCTTGCATTTGTGTAGAATCATTAGATGGTTCAGAATATGGAATGATATTTCCTTTTCCCGACTATTGATATGTGTTCTATATAATGAGAGCCAATATATTCCCATTATATATTCTAATTCCATCTAGGGTAGTATTACAATATTTTCTGGAAGAATCTCATGACATATTCCAATAGGAGAAGATTCAAACACATGGCTTGAAAAAATTCCACCACTTTGTGGTTTAATAGATATCTCTACTTCAATTTTTAGGGGCATTGATTCTATAGTTCATGCAAACTTGCAAGATTTAATGTAATGTGTAGAACCAGAATCCAATAAGTCTTTTGAAATTATTAAGTGAATAGGAAGTGTACCTTGTTCCACTTCATTATCTTGATCCACTTATGCATTATTGATGGAATAAGACTTCCTTTGTTCCTTTTCCTTTGGCGGATACTAACGCTGATTACACTCGAGGACTTGAGGTATAGTGCACTGGCTTGCATAGTTCCCTTGATCTCTACAGTTATAGCATTGAATGATTGGTGGTAATCTCTTTCTTCCACCATATTCTACTTCCTTCTCATTTCTTTTTGACACTCATGATCATATTATCCTTTTTTCCCACACTAGAAGCATTTCCTCATCCCTTTGAGGTAGTTAACATGATGCAACATCCCATATTTTGGGCATGTGGGTCGTTGAGTTTTCTTCCCACCAATATCATTAGATCATCTGGCATGAAACAATGTCTTTCAATTCTTATCACCATGGTTAGGGGACCATTCTCCAAACTCTATCTCCACTTTTACGACACACCATACAACATCTTCATAAATCCCAATGTCTCGAATTGAAAGATCCTTTCTAAGGTGTGTTTTTAACCCACTAAATAATATATCAATGTTTCTATCATTGTTGATAACAACAAATTAAGCATACATTACAAGACTTGAGTAATTCCCTTCATAGGTCATGACCGATTCCCCTTCATTTTTCTTGAGCTCTATGAATTCTCTCTTTATCTTTGTATGAAGAGTTCGTGGGAAATACTTATTAAAAAACATGATCTTAATATATTTTGATTCCATCTCTTCAATTTCATATATTGTCTTTGGGTTCTTAATCAATGCCCACCATTGATTTACCTATCTATCTAGATAATAAATGGTTAGTTTCTCTTTCTCCATATCTGAATAGTGAATCCCTATAAAGATCTTCTCCATAGAGTTGACCCACTATTCCGAAACTAGTGTATGGGAAGATCCACTAAACTTCGGTGGTAATTGCTGCATAAAACCCTCAATACCCACTTTCTCCATCATTGGTAAAGGAGGATGTTCCCCATTATTCAGGCTATTGTTCATAACCTGAGATAGTTGGGTAATCATCACCAATATATTTTGATCATCACCTCCCAATGAATTGGGGATGTCATTTGGGAAATCATTGCATTGGACCATGCACGGGTTGTTGGCTTGGTTTCTCCTGGTTCCCACCATTTTCTAAAATAAAAAATGATAGAACAAAACATAAGTCAACAATTCATGAATAAATTAATCTTTTTTATGATTTAAACTGAAATCATAACTTATGGGATCCCTATATAAAGCTTCTTGTGTGCATATTTGTACTTAGTCTCATGCTAGAGGTTTTCTCAAGGGTTCATTAATCCTAATTCCCAAATTAACTAAACCTCCCTTTGATTCTAACCATAATGACCTTACCGTTTCTTAGATTATTGTTACATAAATGTAAAGATACAAAACATAATAGTATTACACCATGCAGATCCATTGGTTTAGTGTCTTGGGAAAACTAGGACCAAACATAACCTTTATAACATCAATCATCAACAGTTATTTAATTCATTCATCTCCAGCCTTGTGTTGTCCCTTGTATTATTCGTACTACCCATAATCACCTAAGGATATACCTCGAAAATGGGTGAGATAAATGAACAATAAGAGTGTAGATAATAAAAATAGATCATGGGGTGAGCATAATCATAAGATCATCCTCAAAATCATGAGAGGAAACATTAATAAATCACTTGAAATATGGATTTTCATAAAAATGAAACATCATGTCTTAGTGGTCATCTACCACACATAGTTGTGAAAAAAGATAGTTCACACATATTTTCACATAAACTCATGATATTCATCACTTTCCCCAATGCATTGGATCATTGTATAATTCTGGGTGCACCTGTCACATTCAAACATTCATATTGTTGTATATAATTCCTGGTGCACCCATCACATCATAATATTTACATTATAATCCATTCCACATTAAAAATAAGTAAAACATGAACATAACATATCCCCTATAAAGAAATGGGTTGGACAAATTAATCATACTTTAAAAATAAATTGGTCCCAAAAATAAAGAGGGAGTATCATTCTTGACATAGAACCATTAACTGTGATTGAGTAATGAAACAATAATCAATAATTAAAAAAGGGGTCTGTTTATTTGAATGAAGAGTACTTTTAGAAAACATTGGGTTCTTCATAAAATCAGTTAGAGAAAATTTATATGCCATAAAAGTTATGATAATGATGAATAAATTATTTTTAATGAAAACCCATAACTAACATGTAGTGAAAGATGGAGAACCTGAAGAAAGAAAGTTGGGTTCGAGAATTTCCCCTTACTTGTATCTGAATTATTTTCCACATTAATTTCATGTATAACCACATTATATTCAATAATTAATAATTCCAGAACCTTTTTCATGTGAATATGTCTCATTATGGTTTAATTAAGTTATTTTATGGGCCTTCAGATGAGTTATAGAGTTTAAAAACTTTGCTCGGGAATATTCATTTTAATGGTTTTCTTGAGTGGTTCACTTGTATTCAAAATTGGACGTTTTTGTAGAACATTTATAAATATAAATAATAGATATTAAATTTTATTAATGATATTATAGTTTTTTAAATGATATTATAATGAATTATGTTATATACCATGTGGATGAATCATTAGTCAATATTTAATAATGCTTTTTTAGTTTAATTTGGGTGGTTTTTGGATCATAATGAACATGTTTCAATTTGTCATTTTGTAAGATATGCATAAGTTAGTGACATAAATTTAAATAGGATATAATACATATAGAATAATCTGGTTCAACAATTAAAATTGTTTCATGACCAGATCTAAAGTTGGTAATGGAAGAAAATATGCCAATCTTGAAGGTGATAAATTAACACATCATGAACAACATTTTCTTTTCTAAAATAAAAAATAAGAGGAGAAGGGGGTTGGATGATATATTATCTCATTAGTATGATAAAATCATAGTATATAATAGATAATGGAGTTAACATAACATGTGGATGAGGATTGGAGGGGATAGATTAAGAAAAGAATATGAAATTGAATGGAAATTAAAGGAAAAGATAGAGAGAGAGAGAGAGAGAGGAATTGCCTCTTGAATCCTCCTCTTGAGATCATCCTTAAGGAACCTAGTCATGGTATTTTGATTATAACAGAAGCAGTTGGATGTGGGGGAGAGGTTTGGGAAGATGTTTGGGTGGAGTTTGGATAGGGCTTGAAGTTTGATAGGTGTGACGAAATGAGGGTGTCAAGAGTGGTATTTATAGTGGGGGGGAGTGGTGTTTTCCAAATATTATAATAATTAATTTATTATTTCTCTACAAGACATGGAATAGTGAGGATTACATGACTATATACAGTAATTGTATCATTTTAATCTGAACCATCTATGCTTACATCATCATAACGTCACCCATGACTCTATAATTCACGAATTTTACTTATTTTGTAAATTATTGAATTTCATTATTCATAAAAAATCAAGTGTTATAGAAAAATCCCAAAAAATCACCCTAACCATTTTTTTATGTAGAATAAAAAACAGAAGTCCATTTTTCAAAAACAATTTTCATAATATGATTAATTAAATTTTAATTAAAATCATAATCTACGTGAGAAATACAGATTTTAAAATTAAAACTGATTCTATGAAGCTTTCAAAAATTACATAAGTTCTTATAAAATTATCTTTAAACCCATAATACAATGTATTTTTAAATTATGAAAAGATTTTTGGAAAATAAATTTTCTTTTAAATTAATTAATTAATTATAATTAATTATTTATGACTTAAAAAATACCAATATTTTTACTATGGTCAAATTGTCACTTTATACGATACCTAAATTTTATTTATTCATACATGAGTAAGGTTACTATTATTTTGGAAGATTTACTATTCATAAGGGTCATATCACTATTCATAAGGGAAGGTTAATATTCATAAGGGTAGGTTAATATTCACCAAAAAATTATGTTTGTCCTATGGGAATCCAAGCATCTTACTGATCACAACAGTGTATAACAAATTTTCAAAATTCAAAACGTAGAGATGGAAAAATTATGTTTAATGGTCACATAGTATTTAGTATCATTTCATCGTGTTTCCAAATGTGATTAAACTTTAAGGCATTTTTATAAGAAGGGGATTCCATTGATAAAACATTGGGTAGTTACAGGTGGGGGCTTGAATGGGTCACAATGGGGCTCGACGACAGGGTATATGGGTTTGGAGGTTCGAAGGGTGATGAATGTGAAGGGGGATCGATGGGTAAGGGTGAGGTAGGATAGGGGATCGACTGCACTGAGGACAAATTCATGGAAGGGGGATTGATGGAATGAGGTAGCTTTAGGGTATTTGATGGAATTTAGTGGAGGCATATGGGGGTGTGGGGTTGATCAAAATAGGGGTGTTGTGTGGAATTTCTCACACTCTCAAGAATCACACACAATGAATAGATAAATAAAAAAAGTAAGGACACATAATTTAATGTGGTTCAGTCAGATGACATATATCTACAAGGAAGCTAGCCCAAAATCTATAATTCAAATGGGAATAAAAATTTTATAATTTTCCCATATCTCTTATATCTCTCAAATAGGAACCTACACCCTTATTTCTCCGACATTACATCCCATTGTTATTGATAAGACGAGGATAATAAAAAAAATTGACGTTGTAATTTTCTTCTAGGTGGCACTAAACTCTAGGTGTAGTCTTTGTAAGAACCCGGTTCTTGTTTTAGACGTACGGGCTTCTTCTTTTACTTTTCCTTATGTGTTTTTGAGAAAATATGGAAAATGGGAAAAATCCTAAATTTTGGAACTACATGCCGTGTACTTTATCCACACATCATGTACTTTTTGCTGTGTTGGGATGAGTACACGAGGCATGTGGCCATGCCTGCGACGAAGGGTGTAGGAACTGACTACACGCCGTGTAGTGGTACCTTACATGCCGTGTAGTCAGTCAGAAGGATTAAACAGTAAGGTGGTGGTGTCGTCGCTAGCTGGGCGATAGTACATGCCGTGTACTTGAGAGTACATGCCATTTACTCATGTCGACATATGAACAGTGTGACGGTGCCTCCATTTGAGTAGTTAAATGAAGGGAGTACTCGCCGTGTACTTTGAAGTACAAGCCGTGTACTTTGTTTTTTCGGCTTAAAACAGGTAGTAGCCTCCTCATTTGGAAGCGGAGGCACTTGATCCATTTTGGAGCCAAAGAAAGAGGCCAGATCTTTGAAGATCCACTGGGCGTTCGTCTAGAATTCGTTTTGGCTTCGGACGATCACGTTGGGACCGCACAGGTGAGACCTCTCCCCTCCTGATACCGTTCTTTCCAATTCTTCTCCTAATGTAGATTATTTACCTTTTAATGGGTTTTTTTCTTCGTCAGATTAATGTCGTTCTTGGGCGTTTCTGGAATCGGCATTCGGGTATAACGTTCGTTGGTGTATAAGGTAGGTGGCTTTGTGTTTAGTTTTCCAACTGCAGTGTGTTCTATGAATTTTTGTGCCACGAACAAATGTTGGGGTGTCGTGTGGCTGAGGACGTTGCTATATATAATACCTATAATTGATTAGGTATTTAATTGTGATAATAAAATGCTGGTTGGGATCGTTGCTTGGATCTGGAACCACCCCCAGGGTGTGTTTCTCTGTTTAGCCATTTGGCCAGGATACCCGAGGTTATGACTTTAAAGTAGTAATTGTAGAATTTCTTTGATAGGAATTGCTTTTTACTGCTTGTTTACCTGTTGGGAATGGCCCGGTTACCTATTTAGCCTGAGGACGTTTTTGTATTTAGCCTAAGGGCGTTGTTGTGATTGGCCTGAGGGCATGACTGTTTTAGCCCGAGGGCTGTCATTATTCCGCCTGAGGGAAACCTTTCGTGCCTGAGGGCTTGACTTCTATGCCTGAGGGTGACACTTCGTATGCCTGAGGGAGAGAATTTATGTTATGCCTGAGGGCAATACCTTCGGGTTGGATTCTGTATGGCCTGAGGGAAAGCCTGAGGGCGTGGTTTACTATTTTAGCCTGAGGGCACGGTTCTAGTTGGCCTGAGGGCTTGGTGCTGTTGAGCACAAATATTTTACTAAATTAAAGGAATTAAATGAATAATAAAATGGAAATTTAACTGTTAAGTTAGTTACTTTTGAGTACTTATTTGTTATTTCATTTTACTACAGCACACTTGTTGCATGTTTTACACACAGTTGAGCACGAGCCTTTGGTGGGTGCCTACTGAGATATATTTCTCACACCCTGTTTGGGTCATGCTTTTCGGCCCAAACTGATTACATTGCTGGAGGTGTAGATAGGGGCAAGAGTCCCTATATAGGTACTTGACTGTTGCTGAGGAGTATGAGAGAATGGGACCGAGCCTAGGCTCGCAATACCACTACTAGCTGTTGTGCTTGAATTGTTGTACTCTATTTTCTGTTGTACTGTATTGATGTATAACATGTTCCTGCTGTTTTCTTAGAACTTGAAACATGTAGCATCATCACTTATATACTATTCTTTATATCCACTGGTGTAGTTATTTCAGTTGTGTATGTTTACTGCTTCCGCTGTTGTTGTATGTTTATTTTGGTATTCCGCTGCACTATACTTTGACAAATGAGGGAATATTTTCCCCACTATCAGACCTGGGCCCTCGCTGCTAGTCGGAAGCCTCTGGAATTTGGGGAAATGCTCTTGAGGTCACGTGGCGAACCGGGCTCGGGGCACCCGTTGCGTGGCACCCGGGTCTGAGACGTTACAAAGTGGTATCAAAGGGCGTTTCTTTTCTTTGAATTACTATTTGGAGCCGTAATCAGGGATAGGATAGAATAGTAGTTGGTAATAAGTTATGCCCGGGCGTAGCTAACCATTGTATAGGGAAAATCTAGTCTACCTCATACTTTGCATTCTTTGATCTTGCAAATTTACGGTTGATATGTTTTCACCATTGGGTGATGCACTTGGATTGTGCTATTTATATTTTATCTGTGGGTCCTATTTAGTTGTAACCCGATGAGATGAGGGTATTCCATCTCATGCATCATATAGGCACATGCTAGATATCACATTCCATGCATAGTTTCCATGCCATGTAGGTGCATTAGAATTTTCATGTTGTTGTGATAGTTGTTGTGCTAGAAAATCATGCTGTTGTGATAGCTGATTGATAAATATCTGCCTTGTGATATGGTGTTTTTGTTTGAGCTTGTTTCTAGAATGGAAGCCAAACATTGGTTTTTGGAGAGTATGGGCCCCCATTGACCGGAATTCGGTGGATCATTGGCTGGTTATTGGTTATAACACAAATAAGATGTCAAAATTTGATTCGTGGGGTGTCTGGGCCCCCACGGGTCGGAATTTGATACTTAGGTGTTATTTTCAGTATTTTCTGGGTTCTGGAGAAGTTTCTGAGGCATACTGTCTGGAAAACACAGGATACACGCCGTGTAGGACCTCATACATGCAGTGTGTGTTCTTTTGTTCGGGAAGAAAAATGAACTTTTTGAGTACACGCCGTGTACCCTGAGTACACGCCGTGTAGTCTCTTCCCGTGTCACAAACCGTGTGGGCGGCGACACGGGGTAGGGAAGGTCTTGGGTAAAACACGCCATGTAGTTTTTGTACACGCCGTATAGTGTTGACCCGGAGTCCGACCATGTAACTAACAACACGGGTCAGTGAACTCTTTGACAGAACACGCTGTGTTAGTTATGGTCACGCCGTGTAGTGAGACCTGGGGACTCGGCCGTGTAATTAACAACACGGGCCGGTGTCACCTCTCCGAGAACACGTCGGGTACCTTTGGGACATGCCATGTAGTCTTGTTAGAGGATAGACCATGTGGAGTTAGCCATGTGGCTGGGAAACGGGATGGTGTACACGCCATGTTCGGGTGTAACACGCTGTGTAGAGTAAAGCCCAGTAGTCGGCTGTGCCACAGACAACACAGGAAGTTGGAAAATAACACCAAACACGCCGTGTAGGTATTATACAAGCCATGTAGTTTTGATGAACATAATCCGTGTGGCTTAGCCATGTGGAAGGACCTGGGAAGGGGAAGGGAAGTCAATTACATGCCATGTAGTCATTGTACATGTCATGTAGTCTTGTTTTTCCAATTTTGAATACCTTCTTCCTCTTGTTCCCTTTGTGGTTCCTTCGCTTTCAGTCTTAATAATCTTGAATCTGAGGCATTCTTTTGACCTTGTAGAGTCATGCCTCCTAGACGAACGTGAGTTGTTCGCCAAGAGAGCGGCGACGATTATACTCCGGAGATGGTGGGCCATGGGAAAACAGTTGATTCACCAGCAGAGCCAGATGCGGCACCAGCTGTTATACCAGACACGGGTGCGGAGGCGCAGTTCCGTGAAGGCTTATTGTGGTTCATGAAGACCTTTCAGGGAGCACCGCAGGCTGCCACATATATGGCCGAGCTGACACGTATCTTCCAGCAGTAGCATCCGCCTACGTTTTCAGGGGATGGCGGACCACAAGCTGTAGAGTCTTGTCTAGGATCGATACAGACTATCATCGAGCATCTTGAGACGCCTCCAGGGCGGAGATTCAAGCTCGCGACTTACATGCTGCGTGATTCCTCCAAGAGGTGGTGGGATGTTACCACCCAGTTAAAGCATCACAGGGACATGGAGTGGGAATATTTTCAGGGAGTCTTCTATGACTTCTTATTTCCCGAGATGCTGAGGGAAGATAGAGCTCGAGAGTTCATGAATCTGCAACTGGGCGCTATGTCGGTGATGGACTACTCTGCTCGTTTTACAGAGCTTCAGCGTTTTGCACCCTGTGCTGGTGGGTGATGAGATGCTGAGAGCCAGACGTTTTCAGGATGGTCTTTTGTATCACATCCGAGTACTGATGAATGTTTTCAGGTTACCTATTGTACACACGATTTTGAACCAGGCGTTGATTACAGAGAGGAACCTATGAGAATCTAGTGGTGTGGGACAGGGCGGTTCGACACCAGTTACTGGTACTATATCTACTCGCAAGAGGAAGAGACAGATGGACTTCTCTCAGGGTGGCAGTACCAGCATGGTATCTTCTTCAGGTGGCCCGATAAGGTGCTACCAGTCTAGAAGAGAGGGGCACAAGAGGCCGCAGTGTCCATGAGACCCAGTGGAGTGCCGAGCTTGGGGCAAGATGGGTCATCTGCAGCGCTTTTTCAGGGCGTTTCTACCAGTGTCTAGTGAGAGGGGTTCTGTGTAGACTCCGCGTACGGGAGCAGGACCAGTGGATTCTTACCAGTCAGGGAACTGGAATACGTCAGGGCGTGTAGGCAGAGATGGTGGTCGTGGCCATGGTATCCAGACACCAGGATCTCAGAAGTAGCAGGGCGAGACAGCTCAGGGTAGCCAGGTTGTGTCGCAGAGCCGCAACACTGGACAGGCATATACAGTGCAACAGACCCATCAAGAGCAGGATCCTGGACCTTCGATAGTCATAGGTACTATTCTAGTAGCTTCTGTCTTATCTTCAGTACTTTTTGATATGGGTGCTACACATAGTTTTATATCTGTACCCGTTGTGGTGAGCCTTGGGCTCGGTGTTTCTACTTCTTCTGATATCTTTACGCTAGACACTCTGTTGGGGACTAGGACGGTTGGTGTGTGTCAGTGCATGGAGTGCCCCCTTGAGGTTGGTGGGTGTCACTTCCTTTGGGACCTCTATGTCCTGAAGATGACGAGCTATGACGTCATTCTCGGGATGGACTGGTTGGTTCCCTTTCGAACCTTTGAAGACTTCTGTCATCGCAGGGTGTGTTTCACATCACCAGAGGGTGGGGAGTTTCTATACAAGGGAGAGTGGGATGTTCAGGCGAGTCGAGCTGGACCAGAGCATCATGGGCGAGGTGGAGTCACATCCCAGATTGCGAACTTATATCTGGATAACCATGGGACTTGTCAGACATATTTCCCTCCAGTTGTCAATCATTTCAGGGATGTCCTCCCGAAAGACTTTTCAGGTCAACCTCCAGTGCGTGAGGTGGATGTCTCTATGGATCTTGTTCCAGGAGCAACACTGGTGTCCATTCCTCCTTATAGGATGGCCACACCTGAGTTGCAGGAGCTCAAGAGGTAGTTAGAGGAGTTACAGGTGAAGGGTTTTATCCGACCTAGTACATCTCCTTGGGGTTCTACAGTCCTTTTTGCGAAGAAGGCGGATGTTACCCTTATGCTTTGTGTGGATTATCGGAAGCTGAACCAGTTGATGGTCAAAAACCGATATCCCTTGTCGAGGATAGATGATCTGTTTGATCAGCTTCGTGGAGCACGAGTGTTCTCAAAAATTGACTTGAGATCTGGATATCACCAGCTACGCATGAGACCATCTGATATTCCTCTCACAGCTTTTAGGAGTAGGTATGATCTATATGAGTATACGGTTATGCCATTCGGACTCACGAACACGCCAGCAGTTTTCATGGATCTAATGAATCATGTGTTCCATCCGTATCTTGATTCATTTGTGGTAGAATTCATGGACGACATCTTGGGGTAATCTCACACTCGACACGACCATTCCACCCATCTTGAGATCCTATTGAGTACACTGAGAGAACATCAGCTATATGCTAAGCTCCCGAAGTGCCACTTTTGGATGGACCCGATTCACTTCCTAGGTCATATCATCTCAGAGGAAGGAGTTGCAGTAGACCCAGAGAAGGTGAGAGCAGTAGTTTCCTAGGAGAAGCCTAAGAATGTGTTTGAGATACAGAGTTTCTTAGGGCTGGCTAGTTACTACAGGCACTTCATACATGATTTATCCCGCTTAGCAGCACCTTTGATAGGTATGACTAAGAAGGGTGTGAAGTTCATTTGGTTAGAAGCTTGTGAGACAGCTTTTCAGGACCTGAAGGGAAGGCTGACATCAGCACCGATCCTGATACTCCCAGAGCAGGGGAAAGGTTATACAGTTTACTGTGATGCATCAGGGATTGGGCTGGGAGCTGTTTTGATGTAGGGCGACCGAGTTGTGGCATACGGGTCTCAGCAGTTGAGGCCAAATGAGAGGAATTACCTGACGCATGATCTCGAGTTGGTTGCAGTTGTGAAGGTGTTGCGCTGTTTGAGACATTATCTGTTGGGAGAGAATTTTGTGGTTTTCACCGACCACAAAAGCCTCAAGTATATCTTTACTCAGCGTGACCTGAATCTGAGGCAGAGAAGGCGGGTCGAGTACCTACAGTCCTTCAATTTTGAGCTTGCCTATAAACCTAGTAAAGGTTATGCAGTAGCCGATGCACTGAGCAGGAAGACTCAGATACATGCAGTGCAGGAGGCCAGAGGTGAGTGGAAGCTTATAGATTTGTTCTCTGAGATGCATCTGGAGGTGCATGATAGTCAGGGGAAGGATTATCTTTCCCCATTAGCTGTGACTTCTACCCTCCTGAATAGAGTGAGGATGAGGAAGCTATCGGTTTTAGAAGGCCTAGTTCTACAGATGTCGGTGGCAAGTGAGGACCCTCCTTCCGGTTGGATGATAGGCGATGATAAGGTTTTGCATTTCCGTGGACGTGTATGGGTTCCAGGGGATATACGCGAGGAGATGATGAGGGAGTTTCATGCTTCTGCTTGGGTAGTTCATCCCGGGGATACCAAGATGTATCGAGACTTGAGACGTCAGTACTGGTGGCTGGGTATGAAGAGAGAGAT
Organism: Viscum album; assembly: GCA_963277665.1. NCBI lineage: Eukaryota > Viridiplantae > Streptophyta > Magnoliopsida > Santalales > Viscaceae > Viscum > Viscum album. The sequence continues at coordinate 815,906,864 of OY728158.1, forward strand.
AGTTGGTTTTGTTACGAGGTGTTCCACCTGTCAGCAGGGTGAAGGCAGAGCATCAGAGACCAGCTGGGCTGTTATAGTAGTTACCCATTCCAGAGTGAAAATGGGATGATGTCGCGATAGATCTCGTGATGGGTTTTCTGAGGTCACCTCGTGGCAATGACGCCATGTGGGTTGTTGTGGAAAGACTCACAAAGGTAACTCACTTTTTGCCGATCAAGGAGCCCTTCAGTGTGGACGAGCTCGGAAGGTTGTATATCCGAGAGATCGTGCATCTTCATGGGGTACCTCGTTCTATCGTTTTAGATAGGGACGCCCGCTTCACATATCGTTTCTGGAAGGGTTTTCAGAGGGTGCTGGGTACACAGGTGCTTCTGAGCACAACATACCACCCTCATACAGATTTCCAGTTAGAGCGGATGATACAGGTGCTATATGACATGCTGCGCGCATGCGTCCTAGACTTTGGGGGCTCTTGGGAGAATCATATACCCTTAGTCGAGTTTTCCTATAACAGTAGTTTTCAGGAAACTATTGAGATGGCACCATACAAGGATTTATATGGTAGGCCATGCCGATCACCATTGTGCTAGTTAGAGGCAGGTGAGGCAGCTTTACTGGGACCACGGCTCATGCAGGAGACATCTGAGCAGGTCCAGTTGATTCAGAAGTGGATGTCTACCGCACAGTCTCGTCAGAATTCTTATGCTGATCGCCGCAGACGACCTTTGGAGTTTGTGGTTGGAGATCAGGTTTTCATGCGTGTTTCACCGAGGCTGGGACACAAATGGATCAGGAGACAGGGTAAGCCTTCACCAAGGTATGTGGGACCATTTGAGATTCTGGAGAGAGTCGGGCTGGTTGCCTATCATTTGCAGTTACCGTAGTGGTACCGAGCCATGCACAACGTCTTCCATGTGTCTCAGTTGCATCGCTATCATTCAGACCTGTCTCACACCTTTCAGCCAGAGGATGTTGAGCTTCAGCATGATGCATCCTTTGAGGATCATCCGATCCGTATCGTTGATAAGAGCACAAATGTTCTCTGAGGCCGGTCAGATCCTCTCGTATGGGTGCTATGGCAGCATGGCCGAGTGCAGGACGAGACCTTGGAGAGGGAGGCCGACGTACGTGCTCAGTGGCCAGAGCTTTTCTGAGCTTTCTCTTCACCACCCTTGAAAGGGAAATTCGGGGATGAATTGCTATAAGGGGGAAGTTTGTAAGAACTCGGTTCTTGTTTTAGAGGTACGGGCTTCTTCTTTTCCTTTTCCTTAAGTGTTTTTGAGAAAATATGGAAAATGGGAAAAATACTAAATTTTGGAACTACTCGCCATGTACTTTATCCACACGCCGTGTACTTTTGGCCATGTTGGGATGAGTACACGGGGCGTGTGGCCATGCCGGCGACGAAGGGTGTAGGAACCGACTACACACCGTGTAGTGGTACCTTACACGCCATGTAGTCAGTCGTCAGGCTTAAACAGTAAGGCGGTGGCGTCGCCGCCAACTGGGCGATAGTACACGCCGTGTATTCGAGAGTACATGTCGTGTACTCATGTCGACGTATGAACAGTGTGACGGTGCCACCATTTGAGCAGTTAAATGAAGGGAGTACACACCGTGTACTTGTAAGTACACGCCGTGTACTTTGTTTTTTTGGCTTAAAACAGGCAGTAGCCTCTTCATTTGGTAGAGGAGGCACTTGAGCCATTTTGGAGCCAAAGGAGGAGGCCGGATCTTTGAAGATCCACCGGGCATTCGTCTGCAATCCATTTCGGCTTCAGAAGATCTCGTTGGGACCGCATGGGTGATCCCTCTCCCGTCTTGGTACCGTTCTTGCAAATTCTTCTCCTAACGTAAGTTATTTACGATTTAATGGGTTTTGTTCTTCGTCAGATTTACGTCGTTCTTGGGCGTTTTTGGAATCGGCGTTCGGGTATAACATTCGTTGGCGTATAAGGTAGGTGGCTTTGTGTTTAGTTTTCCAACTGCTGTGTGTTCTATGTATTTTTGTGCCACGAACCCATGTTGGGGTGTCGTGTGGCTGAGGCCGTTGCTATATTTAATACCTAGAATTGATTAGGTATTTAATTGTGATAATAAAATGCTGTTTGGGATCGTTGCTTGGATCCGGAACCACCCCCGAGGTGTGTTTATCTGTTTAGCCATTTGGCCAGGATACCCAAGGGTATGTCTTTAAAGTAGTAATTGTAGAATTTCCTTGAGAGGAATTGCTTGTTACTGCTTGTTTACTTGTTGGGCATGGCCCGGTTACCTGTTTAGCCTAAGGGAATTTTTGTATTTAGCCTGAGGGCGTTGTTGTGATTGGCCCGAGGGCGTGATTGTTTTAGCCCGAGGGCTGTCGTTATTCCACCTGAGGGCAACCTTTCGTGCCTGAGGGCTTGAATTATGTGCCTGAGGGCAACACTTCATATGCCTGAGGGTGAGAATTTCTATTATTCCTGAGGGCAATACCTGCGGGTTGGATTCTGTATGGCCTAAGGGAAAGACTGAGGGCGTGGTTTACTATTTTAGCCTGAGGGCATGGTTCTAGTTGGCCTGAGGGCTTGGTGCTGTTGAGCACAAACATTTTATGAAATTAAAGGAATTAAATGAATAATAAAATGGAAATTTAACTGTTAAGTTTGTTACTTTTGAGTACTTTTTAGTTATTACATTTTACTACTTCACACTTGTTCCATGTTTTACACACAGTTGAGCATGGGCCTTTGGTGGGTGCCTACTGAGATATATTTCTCACACCCTGTTTGGGTCACACTTTTCGTCCCAAACAGATTACATTGCTGCAGGTGTAGATAGGGGCAAGAGTCCCTATACAGGTACTTGACTGTTGCTGAGGAGTAGGAGGGCATGGGACCGAGCCTAGGCTCGCGATGCCGCTGCTATCTGTTTTTCTTGTTTTACTGTACTCTGTTTTCTACTATACTGTATTGATGTATAACATGTTCCGACTATTTTCTTAGAACTTGAAACATGTAGCATCATCACTTATATAATGTTGGTTATATCCACTATTGTAGTTTTTTCAGTTTTCTATGTTTACTGTTTCTGCTATTGTTGTATGTTTATTTTAGTATTCTGCTGCGCTACACTTTGACAAATGAGGTCATAGTTTCCCCACTATCAGACCTAGGCCCTCGCTGCTAGTCGGTAGCCTCTGGAATTTGGGGGAAATGCGCTTGAGTTCACGTGGCGAACCGGGCCCGGGGCACCTGTTGTGTGGCACCCGGGTCCGGGACGTTACAATCTTTAATCAGTGAAAACCCCATTTTCAGATAATTAATTGAGGAGAGTAATCAAATGAAGTCACCCACCATTTGGATGGTGGTATTTTTTCCACAAAACTCAATAATATCAACCTTGACTAAATATATCACCATGTTGCTACTCAAAAAAATAATTGTGTAACTACAATAATGTTTCTTTTGTTGATGAAACAAGAAATTTCGCCTAATGTTGGATTCCAAATTCCTGTAGGAATATCAAGTTTTGGATATATTATTCATGTATAAATTTTTTTTGAACTTGATCCCTATAAAATCCTTCTTTTCCTTCAGTGTAGAAACAAGATCCCATGTCATATTCTGAAGTCCTAAACTCCTTCCTTCTTCTATAATAGACTTAAACCACTTTAATTCTTTAACTATCCATCTTTTCTTTATAGAAATCTAGAAAACCATAATGAGATATATAAAGTGCATAATTAACCAATTTTTCATACCTAGAAGGTCTCTATGTGGTCTTTCAGGTTCTACAATTGCTGATACTCTTATCTAATATCATTGTTCCACCTATAATAATCATTGGATTTAAATACTACAATGCACATTTTCAAATAAAATTAATCACAATGAGTGAACTATGGATAACATTCATGATTCCATATTCAATGGTTTTATAATAACCAAACATATCAAAAAATCCACGCGATATGAGGTTATTCTACAACTCTGGTACATATCATAAACTTTTAAGGCATCAACTTGTACCATCATGCATATTCAGTTGAATCCTTCCAATACCTCACATGTTGCAAGGGTGGTCAATGACCATATGTATGAAACCTTCATTTGAATCTTTGAGGTTTGAAAACCAATCTCTCTTCTGGCACATATGGAATGAACAACCTGAATCAAGAATCCATTCATCAGAATGGATGACCATCGAGGAACCAAAGATAATATCCTCAACATCATCGGTTCTGTGAATAAAATTTTCGTTTGGTTTTCGAATTTTTGTACCATCCTTCTTCTAGTCCCCTTTTCATGAAATAGTCACACTCATCCTTCACTGGACATCTAATTTTGAAATCACCTTTTATTTTCAATTAAGATTCATATCTTCTGATTCTTTTGGATTTCCCACAAAATAATCTTCCACTAGTTTCCATCAATTCCCCTAATGTGAAATCCCAATGGTGATACATGTCCTTCCACTTGTAATCATTATTAGCTAATTCATTTGAAACAAAAACTATCATTTCCTCATCTTTACCATATATCAACGTTATACTAAGGTCATCATAACTCTCTGGTTGAGAGTTGAACAACACAAAATCCTTATCTTCTACTTCAATTGCTACATAAAAACATTGAAAATATTCTATGATTTTTTTAAAATAGTCTAGGTTCTCAATCATAAACACACCTTTTACTTAAATGTAAACAATTAATTTTTCATTTACAGTTGATATTTAATTAATTTTGAATTATATTTATTCTTGAAATAATTTCACAATATTTTTCTGAAGTTTCTCATGTCACATTGTATTTTGGATTTTTATCCAAACAAAGTCAAACTATAACACAATCTTGATAGCTGAGTCACTTAAAATTACCATCGAAGATGTTGGTGGTTTTTTCTAACTAGGTGGTATCTAACTCTTGTCGAGTTAGAATATCAAAAACATCACATTGCCACATGATAAATTTTTTCATCCTGTTTAATTTCTCTATCTAAAATTTTGTATTGGACAATATACTTCTATGTTCAGAAGTATTTATAGTACTAGAATGTGTGACTAGAATAGACTCCTAGGGTGGTACTATGCGACTTTTGGTTTGGTAATTCTCCATCATAAAAATAGATCTGAATTTCCTAAAACAAACTTCAAAGATGTGTCTGAAATGGTTGAAAATCATGAATTGACTTCTGGATAGCTGAAAATAGACTCTTATTGGCCAATAAATAACCATAATAGGTTCAATTCTCATGATCACTTGATGATGTTATGTGGTCATGGAATTCCAAAACAGTTGCTGTAAAACCTGCTGAAAGTTTTCCGCCAACATGAATAATATCACCTTCTCTGACAAGGGTGTGTTGTACCACCCGAAGTTTGACCAACAAATTAATTGTCTCTATCGTCGTCATTTGAACTCCATTTTAGGACTCTTTAACCATTTAAACTATCTCACTAAACTCTTCATGGATCTAGACACAAAATAGTTTTCTAGACAACTTTAATTTTTGGGTCATCATAAAATATCTATTCTCCTTCACCAGTCTAACATTAAACTTTTATCTAATACCACTTTTTTGTGTAGAAGTTTTCACCCTCTTAGTAATCGCACAAAAATATAGATAAATAAAAAAGAAATAGGGACACATGATTTAAATTGGTTTTGTTGGATGACCTGTGTCCATAGGGAAGTCATCTGAAAATCTATAATTCAAACAATAATATAAAGTTTTCAAATTCCCCTTATCACTCAAATATCACACACAAGAACATATAACCCTCTTTCCCACACATTTAATCCCATTATTATATAGCAGTGGAGGTTAACAAAAACAAATTAGGTGCCTCAATTTTCTTCTAGGAGGCACCACACTCTAGGTGCAGTCTTCAAGCGGTACCAACCCCATTTTCAGGTCATTAATTGTGTATAGAAATCAAAGGCATCCCCCTACCATTTGAATGGTGGTATGTTTTTTGAAAAAACTCAACAGGGGTTGTGCTCAACAAAAACCAAGGTTGGGGGTGCTAGATGGCGGGAAAGTGCATCCTAGGTGGTAGGCCTTAGAGGGGAAAAGGTGGTTATGTGGGGTTGGAGAAGGAGAGACGCGAGAGGGGTAAAGAGGGAAAGGGGAAATTTTTTAATGGCTACCAAATAATCATATTTATACTAGTGTATACATCCATACATATACATAAAAATTCCAATACGTATATTTTAAATTATCTAATATGAATATAAATATAAAAATTCATTTTTAAATAACATATTTAAATAAATATATTCATTTATATATTTATATTGTTATGTAACTAATATATATATATATCTTATTTATATTTTTTATATATATATATTTTTTAAAATAATATATATGTATATATATATCCTATTAAAAAAATTCTAATTAATAATAATTTGATAAATTTGTATATATAATATTATGAAAATATGATTGATATTAATTTCTTATTATAAATTATACTAACCATATTTGTATATCATATATATATATATATATATAAATGAAATTATTAACTTTCCATTAATCAGTACTTTCATATAATGCAGATAAATTTTCCCCCTTTTTCAGTGCTTGTTATTTAACATTGATAAACCATAGTGCTAAATATCGCATGATTTGTAGTACTGTATAATGTAAATATGATGCATATGACATAAATATAACTTAGAAATAAAAAATAATGTTATATAGTGATTAAATAATATATATAAAAAATTATATAACGTAAATATAAATTTATATAACATAAATATGACATTATATTTACATTATATTGTTTATATATACATTTTTTTGTGTTATATGTCATTACCCAATGTATTATTTAGGTATTATAACATTATAAAAATGTTATATTTACATTATATTTATGTTATATAAAATTATATTTACATTATATGAAATTATAAATACATTATATTTTTTGTATTTATAAGTTATATTCATGTTATATAATTTTATATTTATGTAACATTCAAATTATATTTGTGATGTATTTACATTTTATAACATTTTATATAAATTATATTTGTGTTATAAAACATGAAATAATATTATTTTCACATTATATCACATTATAATAATGTTATATTTATATTATATTTATGTTATGTAACATTATATTCAAGGTGTGATAGCGATAACTTAAAAGGTACAATTCAAAACTATGCCTTTAAACCTTATTTCTATTGATTTTACAACATTTGTATCATTTCAATAAAATGTAAATATATTTGAACTATTGTAAAAAAATTCCCAAATACGTTATTATTTTTTAATTATATTACATGTTTTCAATATAATTTGTAACTATTAAGATAATTATTGTTATTTATAATTAACAATTTATCCCCTATAGGGTGGCCTAGTGGTCAGAGTAGTTCGTTGTTTTCCACTATGATGGAAATTTGATTCCCACTTGTTGTGATTATACATCATAATTACATGAATGTTGATTTAATACCCTTGAAAATGCAGGGAATCATAGCGAGGGGAGGTTTTACCATTTCAACTTTTCATGGTGCAGTCAAGACCTGAGACATAGGACACCCTTGAGGGAAAGGGATATGTTGGGAAGAAAAAGAATTGTACATTTTTTGGGCTGAGTTTCCATTCAAAAAAATAATAATAAATAATTAATAATAAAGTTAGAAACTTGTAATATAAATAATTAATAATATAATTAATAACTAATAAAATAATAAATGTAATCAATAATCAATAACAAGAAAGGGATTCAATCATGAGAAATTTGAGTGAATCCTTGGGTTGAAACTGGGTATACCCATCGGTCGGTACTCAATAACCATGTTAACCATCATGGATTACAACCTTCAGGCATTATATAGCCTCTCCCTCAGCTCCGCCTTCTTAAATTGTACTGTTTTCATGATACTACAACGCTTTCACCTCATCCAAGGACCACTCGCCACCACATCTTATAGGTACTTGGTCCATGGATTCATATCCATTCAGGGTTTGAGATGGATCTATCATGGGGATCCACCATGTAACATGTCTGCAATATACAAAAACATTATCCCACTATTATAATTAATTTAAGCCTCCCATAATGGTATAATAGTGTTTTCACTAGTATGGATGAACACCGTTTCTCCTTTTAAAGATGTTCCACAACAGCCTGGTTTAAGAAGAAATCCCAATTCTATTTTACTTTGTTCCAAGTTGGTATACCTCTAGCTCTACTAGAATGATTTGGAAACTCTTATTCAAAACTCCATAAGGTTGATAAGGATAGGAAGGAAATGATTAAGTACCTATAGGATGTTGTGGAGGGTGTGTCACTATATGGTTGTGGCCACTGTTGAGGCATGAAATCACCACAGTGAAAGAATTGTGAATAACATGTAGGTTATAATCCAGGAAAGGGATATTGGTGATCAAGTACCACCTAGTTGGTATCCCATGTTTCAACTATGAGAGTGCTATAAATTTCTTCACGAATTATCATCCATATATATTTTAGTTTTTCACATAGTGTAGTTTTAGTTGAGGGTCATCTATTTTGATTAACATGATCACGTGATGTGATTTTATTATATTAATATATGATAATACTATTCTAAAATTAGAATGAAAATCCTTTCATTAATGTAACACAATTTTTAGTTATAATTTATTTCCACCAATTTGAGCCAATAATATATTTTAGTTTTATTATATAATACGGTGTATCCATTAACAAAATACTATAGTAGTGTGAAATTCCCATGTGGAAGTACACACATAGTAGATCCATGTTAATTCTCATCTTAATTTTTATTTTTCATTCACATACATTTTTTCTGGTGAAAAAAATGTGTTATCACATATTAGTTTGACAATAACTACTATAGATCATGCCTTTATAAGAACACTAAATTATGTTATCAATTATGAAAAATAACTGATGCTATAAGCATCATTAAAATATAGTATTTTTTATCAATACATGAAAAATTTATGAAAAATGATCATCTTATCATTGCTAAAAAAATATTTCTAAAGGGGGTCTTTAGGAATGATTTTTTCAATTTTGATAAAGGATTCCTTTATCCATGCTAAATAAATATTTTTTTTTCAACAATCCCAATAACCACCACATTTATCAGTGCTTGCACCCCCCACCCACCACACACACACCCAGTTACTCATGATGGAAAACATGGATATATTAGTGCCCACCCACACTCCCAGCATTTAGAAATACTCACACCACCACCTACCTAGCCAACCATGAACACCTCTACCAAGATTTCAGCCTGAGACATCCACCTATGCATTTTGTTGCCCTTAACACAACTCAATATTTATTTCATGTTTTTTATGATATATTCCTTTATTTATATTAAATTAGATACCAATATTGTATCTATATATTTAGTAATGTATTTATTTAAACAACTTCAAATTCCCCTATTATCAATACTAGTACCAAATTCATCTACTGATAAAGAATATATGATGTTCTAAGTGTCATTAAAAATTTTCCTCTTTTATTAGTAATGATAAATTCACCATTTATGTGAAAACCATAATGATAAAAGATAGAGTGAAAAGTAACTACATGTCCATTGATTTAATACCCTCGACAGTAGAGTTCATTGTGTAGAGGGGACACCAATAAAAAATTGGGCTATACCGATGGTTAAAAACTATTTGTGTAGTATGAACAATCACTAGTATTTCTTCTAGCAATGGTTCTAAAAACAACTGAATAAGGTATCATAGGTATATCACCGTACCAATTTTATATAGTAAACCAATGGTATTATCCTTCTGTAATTAGATTTTACCAACAGTTCCTATAAAATTGTTGGAATAAGTATTTTCCACTGGTTTCAAAGACCTTATCTTAATCCATTTACCAAAAGATTATAAACCATTGTAATAGGATTCAATGTATTCATGATATACCTATAGATTTTTTCAAATGTTGGTATATATCTAAAAAATCTTTCTTAGAAGGAACACCCCATCCTTTCCCAAACCACTACTATAAATATCCTATCATGCATCACCATCATCACCTTGTTCAGTTACTTACAGAAATCCCCAAATATTTGTAACAAACAACACCAACCAATATAAAAAAATGATATCACAATAAAATAATTAATTCAATCAACCAGTGATAAGAGACATTTAAAATTTCACATATATTCATTCGCAAGTAATCAAAAATCATTAAATTTCATAAATATCATTAAAAATGTAATGGATTAATTCATCTCTCTATCAACACCATCACCATCAATATTTTCATCATCATCATCATCATCATCATAATCATCATCATCATCATAATCATCATCATCATCATCATCATCATCATCATCATCATCATCATCATCATCATCATCATCCCAACCATCATCCCCACTATCATCTTCATTGTCACCATCACCATATTCATCGTCACCACTCAGAATGTGATCATCCCGACCACCACAAAAACCAATACTAAATGTAATATATAACAAATTATTCATTAATATTTATGCATAAAAAACTAATGTAGTATCTATTTGAAGTTATGGATATAATAATTCCATAAATTTCATAAATTCATCTTGAGTTTTTTTATTCTATTCACGCACCAGTATGACCATTTTTTTATCCTTTTCGTAGCATCCTTTAATTTTTTATATATTTCTCACACTTCCTAAAATAGAATTTTCCATGATAAAAATAAATTATCAATGAAAATAAGTGTTATTTATATTCAAGAACATAAAATTTGATTAATATCATAAATTTGGAACTCTTATAAGAAGAAATCATTACCAGATAATGTGCTACTAGGCACTCATTCAAGATAGATGTGGCCTCTAACTCCAAGCCAACTCTAGAATGATCTCCACAATACAAATCATATTTATATTATCTCCATAGATCACCTAATTTCTTGATCCATTCTATCGTCTTAACTTCTCCATAGGTAAAATTATAATGAAGTTGGAACTAAAATATAAATTCATATATAAATAAATATATAACATTAAATCCAAGGAATTTTCTTACCCATATTTACACCCAACCATTATCATTTTATTTATTTTGGATTTGTCTCAAATATAGTGGACTGAAGGGAATTATGTCCAAGTATTTTCAATGAATCACTATAAAACTATTACATTTTTACGTGTTTTCCCGGTAAATTTATTGTTCTATTCGTACTCAACAATCCTCTATGTTTGGTGGTTCCACACCTCACACATGAATTTACTTCCACGCCACCTAGATTTAGATCCAATTGCGAATGAAAAAAAACAAATATTATATCAATACATCGTATAATGAATATAAATTATGTTTTAAAAAATTTCTAGGATTCTATGAATATACCTAAGTCAGTCTGATTAGTGGGTGCCACTAGATCCATAGACTTTGAAATATATTCAACTTATTCAAAAGGAGTGGGACCCAATTTCTTCATTTGAGGATCAGAATGTGTCAGAGTAGAAATCGAAGGGACATGAATGTATAAGCTTTGGGAGAAGGAATAATAAGAAAAAGAATTTGGCAAAGAAATCCTTGGAAATGTATAATATTGATGGGGAGAAAGTTCTATCATCATATATTGTAAATAAATACAAAGTGGATTAGATGTTAATGGTGGTGAAAACATTAGCTGCCTAAATATCATAGGTGCCTCTAATGACACTATGAAATAATTTAGTGTGGAATATAGTATATAATAAAAAGGTACGTGGTGTGATCATGTATTCCAAGTGGGGTGTATAACTCTAACACCACCCCCGTGTAACATTTGGTTGAGCACTTCTACCAATAGGCTCATCTGAGAATAACTATCCCATGGGTGGATCCTGATTAAAAATTAAAAAAAAATTAATCACATCAAATTATATGTTATAACTATATATTTATTTATTTATTTATTTGAAATAAAATACTTACAAAAGGAACCAGAGGATGGACTCCCATATCTCTCATCTGTTGATTATTATCTTTCCCCCATTTCCTTCATATCTCTTCAACATTATTCATTCTTTACAATTGGAAATAAATATGAAATTATTTAAAAAATCATAACTAATTTGTATGAAAAACATGTAACACCAAAGACATTAAAATATTTTCCTTTCAGAGTAAAATAATTTTTTTTCTAGATTTCCTTATACACACAACAATTCTAAACATACGCTACACACAACCCTATTTTATTTTGTGTTACACAGAATACCATGTTTTATTACCTTTTAATGGCGCACCTATTTTAAAAATAAATTTTCACACCTTTAAAAATTATATTCGTTACAATATACATCAGTTTTGAGTTTATGAATTCAAAATTATATTAGGGTGAATTGTTTTAATTTTTATGAGAAGTTTCCTTTATTGATAAATAGTGAAAAATATTGCATTTTAGATGAAAAAATTCGTTTATTTTAAATAATTATTGATGTTAAAATATATTTTAAATTTGTTTTAATGTCAAAATATATAAATTTCAAATTTTTAAATCCAATTTAGTTCAATATAATCATTTTAAAATTTAATTAATATATAAAAGACTTAATGAACATTTGAGAATTTTTAGTTTATAAACATGCTTTCTCTCCACATCTATGGGATTATATTTAAACTAAAATTTGGATCTTCTTTTAAAAAAATCTAGAAAAATATATGTAAAATTTTGTAATAATTATTATATTTATAGTCAAATAATATATACTAAATTTTTGACAAAACAATATATGTAAAAGTAATTAAAATTAGTTACAGTGATTAAAGTAAAATTAAGCATAACAAGTTACTAAAACCTAAAATTAAGGGTCAAATTTACCTATACACTGGAAAAAAATCCATTTACTTCTAATAGTTCAACCATATTTACTCTTGGTTTGAATTTTATGAGTTATTGGGACACATGTTCATTGAAGTTACACATATGATATGTTAATTAATGAAAAATACAAAAAAGGAACATTCTTTACCTTTAACATTTATAAATCATTAGAGTATGGAAGAAGCTACATAGTTTCAGTTATAAAAATTATTTTGAAATAAAAATTATTTTGTTATCATGGTGATTTAAATTTAATTTTTAGAGAATATAGAATTACATTAAACGCCTAATAAATTCTAACACATGGATTCTTTAATTATTGAATAAATTAAATAAACGATGCTAAAAACATTAAAATGAAAGTTAAATTAAATAATTATTTCATTTTATTATCCTTTAAGATAAATATATCATGTTACATACATTTTATCTTAATATATCTTAATTCCAATAATTTTTTGATATTATTAAATTAAAATTATATAAATAATGTCAAAATTGATCTTAATATTTTTTTACAATAAATGATATTTTAATACATCATTTAAAATTAATAAAAAACATTCATCTATAGAGTGATTTTTAGGTGTTAATAAATACTAAATATGGTCCATTAATGGACTATTAGATCTTTTGTAATTAACATGTTGATCTATAGATGATAAAAACATTTTTAGCACGGTCCATGATGAAGTTGTGTTTTTCGGTGTTACATGTACTTGTTTTAAAATTAATTTACAACATACATGGGATTTATATTTTTAGAATTATGTACCAAATTTTTAATAAATTTTTAATATATCTTCTAATAAATATCACATTAGTTTCTACTTAAGGGTTAAATTATGTAGGTGGGAAACTTGTTCCCAAAATGAAAAACCAAAATTAAAAATATAAGGAAACATAAAGACTAATAAACAAAATTATAAAATTCACTTATTTTTTTGGAGGATATATTATCAACATATATTCAAATTATTCCAATATTTTCAATTTCTAAGCACAGGACGTATGGGATTCCTCGCAATAGTGAGTACCATTTGGTATCTACAAGAATTCCACTACCCCTACATTATAAAAACGAATTCACAACTCTCTTTCCTCAAAGATCTCAAGAAACCTTTTATTCTTCCAAATCATACCCAATAGTAACCCAATATCCTGACCCTCATACTAGAGGACTCACCTCTAGATGAAATCCAACCAATAAATCCCTTTGGTGCAATCTAAAAGAAGTTACATGAAAAGAGATAACATTCTTCAAATGTTCATTTATGTTTTATTTTTTTCTCCACCCCTTAATTTATTATTATTACATGATTATATAATATCATAAGTATCCTAATATACTTATTTAAGGGTTGTACCTACAAATACACAAAATTACATCAAATGGGTATTGAATTTTTTGTTCATGTGTATGGTAGACTATCGCATTGCGAGATGATGTCATTTGTTTTTCTATTACCACTTTTCATGGTTAGGAATTATGAGTGAAACATTTTTTATATATTATATATATGATATTTATTATTTATCTATTAATATGTAATTTTTTGGATAATAAATACTTCTATGTTTACGATTTTCTATAAATATGGTAACTTCGTTTGTGGACATGTGGACTATAGCCTCCTCAAAGTGATGTGATACATTCACACATTACATGAAATGTATTAAGAATGGTATTAATTAATAAAATATTACATAAATTAAATATATATGATATTAACTAAATAAATAAATATTTTTAAATATATTATATAATTTCCATTATTACATTTTTCATACACTAAAAAAACCGACAGTGTCACTTGTGGATGTGTGGACTACAGCATCCTCGATGTGATGTGATGCTTTTTACATCAAGATAATTGTATATATAAGAATACATGATTAAATAAAATTATATTTACGATATAATGATAATTCTTTAAATACATAGTGTTATTTACCTTCTTTTCATACCTACCATTGAAAATGGGAACATTACTCATGCGTATATACGACCGTCCATCTCCATTGTTGTAACATTGGTTTATTTTTTATAACCATCAATGATTTTTGTTAAAGTATAATTGATGTATAAATATGAAAATTATGTATTTATTATTATTATGTATATGTTTATATAATGGCCCATTTGACCACAGTCAATCTACTAAAGTCGTTTTTAATACGTGAACTGAATTTTGTCAAAAAACCTGATTTAAACTTAATTGTTTACATAGTTGTATACGAAACTGTATCAAGTAAAGTAAAAGTAATAATTAATATTAACTTTTTTTGGAATAATGTAAGTAATAACATTATTTTTTATTTAGGAAGATAAAGACACATGTGACAATTCAGACTTAAGGTAATGGATTTCGTCTCAATTTACATTCTATTGAGGCGTATTTATTGTTATGCACCAATTCACATTTATATAGTGTATATACTTAATTTTTAAATGTTATATCATGAATATCATTATTCTAATGATATTATTAGTTTCATTTAATATTACTACTTCATGGGTTTTATGATAAAAATATTTCAAAGTGGTGTGAGACACATTAGAATGCTTAAAGATTATTTACCTCAAGAATGTTTTAAGGATCATTTAGTGGTATTTCCATTCATCAACATCAAAAAACCTTGTTCTTACTTATCCTCCACTAAGGAATTATTTATAAATATGTATTATTTATTAATGATGCATATTTTATGATAAGGAACATTGTTTACTTTTTAAATATATTATTAAACATATGAGGAGTACATTGGACTTTGTATGTGATTGGTAGGGCCCGCTATAGCTCATCGATGAATAGGAAGTTATCATGAGACAAAAAGAAATTTATCATGGCCTTACCCATTTATTATATTCTTATCATGAAGACTCTACTGTAATCAATTATTGGCATGATTCCTTTACAAAATTATATTCTTGGCATAATGCCTCAATGATATATTTTAGATATTCAACATTGTGCATTCTATCATTATGAATTTAGTTATTATTATTCCAAGTGATTATTAGATTAGTTATAATATCCATGGTTATGATTCATTCCCAAATTATTTATTAAATGGAATGTGATTCAAATATATACCTTTCCATATTGATTATTACTTATCCAATTGTCTAAATGGAAAGTGTGTTCAGTTTCTTTGACTTTTCCATATTGATTATTCTTATTTATTAATGATTAAATCTATTGTACATAACCTTAATAAGATTTTGAGATCACCCATATTATATTTCCTTTCCCTAGGTTGTGAAGGGGAATCCTCTGAATGAGTTTCAGAGATCGTGAACTTTTACTTCTAATATGCAATGTTTTATATCCCCAATGTAAAATTGGTTTCATGTATGTAATATGGATATCCAAAACTACTAAAATGATTGGTACTTTAGGATTTTATTCCATGTAATCATGAAATTTAATAATGTAATGTATCGACTCCAAACATCTGGGGTTAGGGTGTTAAAAAACAAGAAAAAATATGGCACATGACATAATTAACGAATAAAAAGTTTCAGTACAAATAGATGATATGTAGTGATAAAACACAATCATTTTTTATTTGGTGGGAAGAATATCAAAACATAAAATATGTGTCATAGAATAATCAATACCCTCAAATTATCCAGTTTAGTAAGGTTATTATATAGTTTTATTCTAATTTCAATTAGATATCATTCATGTTTGGTTCAGTCATTTGGTTCAATTTGGTCAATTTATTAGGTCATTTTTTCATTTTTTGGGTAACATCATTTGGTTTATATTTTGGGTAAGGTCATTTTTTTGTTAGGTCATTCTTTCTAATGGTTTTGATTTTCATTATAATCTTTTTAATATGTTTCAATTAAATTAATCTTGTTTTTTGTTCCAATGTAATTGATTTAGTTTTGTTTCATTAAATAAGTTATAATAGAGTTCAATTAAATATTAAAAAATTAAACTAAAGGAAAACAACAAGAGGTATATGTTTAAAATTCACATGAAGGTCAAGTTGGATAAAAAAATTATAATCAATAGAAAATAAATTTTAATACTACCGACCTAAAGTAACAAAGTAAATATAAACCAAACGAAATGAGAACCCAGATGGGTGATTCAATATATTTCTCATCACAACTTCATGTTCAAAATCAACTCTAAAAATCAAACTATGGGATTCATCATAAGTAAGAAATTGATTAGGGATAATGGTATAAGTTTTGATGCCAATTTTATCATCATTATCATCAAAAATATTTCTTCATATTACATCATTAATAACACCAATATTTGTTAGTGGGGGATCATTCACATAAAAGATTATTTCTCCATTGAGGCCAATATATATGGAAAATAAGTATAAAGAGATAGAGTCATGAAAATTACTAGAAATCTACAATAATTAATAAATGTTTCATTACTATTCATTGAATCAAACCACATGTATTTCATAAATTGTGAGTCACCATGGTTGTATCAATCCAATACTAGTATTTTCTCAATGACTCTATCATAAGATACCTTTTCAAATCGAGGTCTAATATCTGATGCACTGGAATGAAATTATATTGAGTAATTTACCATAACACCATCATATTTTGTTATCATGTACATTTCTCATTTAGTGATAATAAATTTTTACTCGTTGATCATAATTAATTTGTATTCACAAACCACACATTTTGGACCAAAACCCAAAGCTCTTATTTCTTTGGAGAGAGAGTTTGGGTGAAAAATCCATACCTAGAAATATAAATGAATATTTAAATTAAATAAATATTAATTTTACTAATATATTAAATTAATAATTCATTATTATATTTAAAATAAGAAGAAAAATATTTTTTATATATATTATATATCCTCCTCATTAATATGGAATGATGTTTTCAATTTTTATTTTTTATACACCCAACAAAAAAATATAAACATTTTAACCAAATTTTTTTATTACATTACATGAGATAACATATAAACGTTTAATTTCCAACAAGAAAGTACCCTAGTGGTTCAGGCTCCAACTTGGCATCCAAATGACCCAAGATCAAATCCGGGCAGGGGAGAATTCCCGAGTACTGTAGCAGGGTGCTATTGCAGCACTGTAGCAGGTCATTGTAGCAGTATTGTAGCAGCGGCAGACTGTAGCAGCGGCAGCACTGGAGTGGCATAGGGACTATAGTAGGGTACTGTAGCGGCGACGGTACTGTAGTAGGTACTGTAGCTTCATGGGTATTGTAGCAGTACTGTTCACTGAAGGGTCCTTTGGGCCAAAAAAATGGGCTTTCTAGCCCTGTATGCAGGCCACTTTGACTTGGGCCTTTGGGCTATGTAATGGGTCACCCTCTACCCAGTCTAAAGAGGTCTTTGCTTTATTAATAAATTGAGGCTTCAGCCCCAACCATTAAAAAAAATATAAACGTTTAATTTTCTAGATTTAGTCATCAAAAAATTCTTTTTTAGAAAAAACTATTTGATGTTTCATCTCCTAATCCTAAAGGATTCATGTGGTTAGTTTATATGATCTGGGAATTCACCCTATTTGGGAAAGTGAAGGAAAAATGGTTTCAATTTTCTCATAATTATTTTATTTATTTTATAATTTTTCTATTACATATCATTATAGATCTAAGAAATACATTGTACATAAATCCATACATTCTTGAGATAAATATCCTTCCATGATAAAACTACAATGATGATTCCTATTCTGGATATGATAATCCAATGTATACATATATATTTTAGTTAAATACATAAAAAAAATTAAACTGGTCCACCAAGACGTAATTTATTTTAAATATGGGTAGCTATATGAAGCGTACATGTCAAAAATGATGGGGGGAAAATTTTCTCTATCTCACACAAAATTAATAGTGCCACTTATGAATTTTGTTTCAAGAAAAACATGAACAATTTCTTAGAATAAAGTCCTCTATAAAAATTGAACAACTAATTAACATCCAACCTTATATTATTGGAAATTATATTATGGGTTGTTATTAGAATCTACTAATGAAGAAGGATGAGATAATCATCAGTATTCAATGATTTTAGCTTCAACTTTATTATGTTGACCAATTTTTATTTTCTTCATGAATAGTCATAAAGAACTTTAATAGTCTCTAGCACTTTTAGAAATTTATTTTTTCTGTGGGTGTCATCATATTCGAAGAACATATAACCTTAATTTTATTTTCACTGATACACACATGAGGTAATTAATGTATGATAACCAAATCCACAAAGTCACACTGAGATCATAATTCATATTTTATTCATTACTTTAACATTTAGATGTACTAAAAGAAACATTTCACATATGTTTTTTTTTTCAATTTTCATTACCTCTATGAAGTGACATAAAAAATTTGCGGGCCAAAAAGGGAAATCAAATAGGATACATTTCTTATTCCAATTGTAACTTATTTCAGTGGAAACAGTCATACTTTTTCTATATTTCATCTGACCCTTCCCTAAGGAATAACTAACAGCTTTCTATTCAATAATATTATTTGGTCCATACATATGCTATGGTGGATTTTCAGTCTTCATGGTATTGTTAATCCTTCATTGATTATTCCCATATGGATGATTCATTGGAAAGAATCATCAATGTCCCATAAAACTAAAGCTACAGAAATAATTAAGTCTTCTAGATCATATATTCTTAATAAAAATAATACATGATAGTTTTCCATGCATGATCTATCCATACATCATTTCATAAGTAGTAAAATAATTTATCATCCACCTAATATTATCACGCATCTGAAATATGTCTTTCAAACATGCAATGTATGTGCACACACCCACATTCCAAATATGTTCCAACTCATTTATAAAATGTTTCATGTTTACATATATATCATTTCTAGTAGCATATGGTCTAGATATGAGTATACTAATGAAATTAAAATGATTATTCATACACATCCATGGAGGAATGTTGTAAAGGTGTATGAAAATAGGTCATGTGTTGTTGTAAGTAAGAATAATCCAAAATTGATTAAAACTACCACATGATGGACACAAAATCACATTACACATGTTGACTATAAAATCAGGATATTGACCATCAAATTTACATCATGAATATCCATTTATAGGATAAATTAACTCATCATTTTCATTCATTCTCTTGGTTTCATTTCATTACAAAATTATCTATATTTTATCAAGCATGAAAAGATTCTAGAGTCTAGAAATCTGTGGAAAGTGACACATTACTTTATTTTCACATGGAATCCTCGTCCTTCAGTATTCAGATTCCATCAATATATGAAACATTTTATAAAATCATTTCATTCATTTGTTTCCTCCAAGAATAAGCTACAATATTTCAAGCATGTATAAATGTTGTTTTTATAAAATTCAAGATTGTCAAATAACATCCATTACATGAAATGTTTTAAGGAAGTATCTACATCATATGGAATTAATACCCTAATAATGGTAAGGATATAATACAGGGTAGTATTATAAATCACATACATGGTTTCCCATGAAACGGTTGGATTAAAAATTCCACATTTTTCATTTTACCATAATTATGATATACTACAGTCAAGGAAACATCATTCATGTTTTTCACACTATCAACATCACAATTTTCATTATATGCATCATGTGTGCTTGTATCAAAGTCTTATTCGATAGGCATCATTTATTTCTCATGATTATAAATAAATTAAAACTAGTCATCTTATAAATTCTCCAATCTAGACCTCTCATTCAGATCATAACCATTTTGAAATTTCATTTTATCCCCATTTTCATATTATACAAAATACTTTATTTGAAAACCATATTGTTTTTTTGGTAGATAACATCTTCAACATGTATGCAAGGACTTCCAATAAAATTATAAAATGGGAAGTGTATATAAACAATTTTGGAATCTTTGTTAAATATAAAATCTAAAAATCCCTTAATCTAGTTTTTAAAATTGCTTAAGATTTGATCAGTTTCTTTCATCCATCTTCTAACCATTATATAAAAAATTGTTCACTATAATGTTGTAAAAGAAATTAAATAATATTAAAGTTAAATTAAAATATATTTAAGTAAATGATAATTGTTCACATTATATGAAACTATAGTTAAAAAACTGATCTATTTGAAAATTATAATACAAAATAAAAAAAATTGCGAAATATATATAACAAAATACAATAAATAAAAAAACATGATATTTAATGATATTATGTTAATGAATAATAATTATACATCATACTTCTCAAAATTATGTATATAATTGATCTTTTTATTATTTCTCTTATTCTATTCACTTTTTAACTTATGTTATTCTTATTATATAAATTCATGTATAAAAGATTACTATTTACTGGTAATTGTCTTCCAAAAAACATATAAATTATGAAGTCATGTTGGATAAATCCATAATTAGTTGTTTTTTGTATTGGGGGGCATTAATGGGAATCATTGTTTACCTTTATATCAATGAAAAAAGGGGTTCTATTGTACAATTTTGGAATTCCCTCAGGGTAAGTTATGAAATAGGTGATGGTTTGAGTGTGATGGAAAGATCAATCCACAAGATAATCTTGATCAATTGTTAATAGGACAATTGACTTGGAATAGTAGGAGTGACACATGTATCATGATGAAACCATTTGAGTTTCAACTCATGGATCTGTATTAGGATAAAAATATGGTGGGGATAACATAATGGCCTATTTTAGGGTATGAACCTCATTAATAATTTGATATTTTCTATTTCCAAGTATTTTCTTACCATGATTCATGGATGGGTCAATGATTATGTGTTTAGATGATAATAAATTATGAGAGGAATGAACATGTGTACGATCAGAGGAGAGTCATTTCTCAAGGTGAGATCATGATATTTATTGTGGATGGTAGTTCTTTTACCCTGGATGTTTTACATAAATTCATGTTTGGACAACAATGTTTCAATTGATAAATTTTAGGATTCCATCAAGTGTTATGGAATTATCATTGAGTTATTTACATGTGAGTTAGTTTAAGACACTGAATGTTTGAATGAAGGTAAAATTGTGGATTCCCAACTAGTTATTTTATTTTTAATGGTATTTGGTAAGTTGGAAAACACAGCTGAAACATAGTGTAGAATGTTATGGTTTTTTAATGACAAATAAACAATTTTAAGGAATATATATTTTTCATGTGTGGGAAAAT
This sequence comes from Viscum album, assembly GCA_963277665.1. NCBI lineage: Eukaryota > Viridiplantae > Streptophyta > Magnoliopsida > Santalales > Viscaceae > Viscum > Viscum album. The sequence continues at coordinate 815,928,848 of OY728158.1, forward strand.
TTCTTGGGTAGTAGAGGATTTTCCAATTTGGTCTTGAATTGATATGAGGTATGATGCTATATTTTTTAAATTTTAATATAATAGAGTTATATGTGGTGAAATATTATTTGTACCAAGCTTATCATTCGACCACTAGAAATGAGTTTCAATAGGAAATTCTAATGTCAATCACTATTATGGATCTCTATTATTTCATGATCATATAGGCCTATCTTAGGGAGTTATATGAGATAGGGAAATATATGATCTCCTCAAGACCCTAGAGTATATTGTGGTCATCTAAGTTTTCTAGGGCATTCATGTTCCTTGAATAGAGGATGTCCTGAGATGATATTTTCAATCCAATGCAAGTTGTTTTGTTTAATTTTTTCTATGTGTTGATTTTTTATTTACCTTTTAAATTTAAATTTAATTACATGATTATGGTTTTGTTTTTAAGATATATGGATTTTTTCCTAGGATATTTTAGAGTGTGTGATATAGACCACCCACAGGTGGTTAGTCACAATTTTTTTATTGTATGGTCACCTGATGACTTAATCAGTATTTATGAAAATTTAAAATAAATTTATTAGTCATTAAAAATGTTATAATTTATTTTTAAGCAGTTCATGTCATGTGGTATGGCCCCATTCCTGAGTTAAATAAATATTACACTTGGAAAGACTTATAAAGTGATTATAAAGTGGGGAAAAAGATGGAATTGATTTTATGATAAGAGAATTGTTCCTTTATACCAACCCCATTAGTATTATACTTGTTTTTATAATAATTTTGATATGTTTGGTCTCTCTATATTACAAATTTTACCTTTATAAATTTAATGAATTATATTTTTTATGATGATATATATAGAGTTGAATCAGATAATTTTCCAAATCCATCTGGGGTCAATGATTTAATTGTTATAATATTTCTTATAAAATATACAAACCTAGTGCTATTATTTAAACAATTTGTAATTAATTGGATAAATTTATTTGGAATAAATTATGTATAGATAGGATCCTTAGTGACTCCCCATTTTAATAGGTAATAGTGACATACTATCTTCCAAATTAATTTATTTTTCTCTAATCTTTATCATGATAGTCATGAAATGTTGTACAAATAGAACAAGAATCAAATAACAACAAAAATAATAACTATAAAACACAATAAGAGGATTATGACTCCACTATTATATAAAAACCAGAAAAAACAAGTCAAAAAAAGAGGATCATAAATCCCCCAACCCTCTCTCCCTCCACCCCATTTTAGGTAATAAATTAATCCACTGAAAAAAAATACATATATCAAGTAGAAAATAAGATAAATTAGTAATGATCAATAAAAATTACAAAATAATACATTAATATATGTATGATCAGTCCTTGTTTCGACACCCACATCCAGATTTGGATATATCAATCGAAATTAAGCAAGTACAAAAAAATCGTCTACCTTGGTTTTCTAAACCTAGAATAAAAATAAAATTAATGGTTGGTAGAATACCAGAATTATTTGTAAGTCACCAATTTAATATTAAATAATAATGAAATTAATGAAATAATAGAAGAGAGGTTATAGTGGGTAAGGAAGAAACCATACTACCGAATGTTTCTAGGGTTCAAAATGATAATTTTACGGGAGGAGGAGTTACAAAATTGGCTGGGTATTTTCTTTTAGGCATATACTAATGGTTTTTTAAAACTATTGGTATATCTAGCTCTATAAATTTTTTTAAAAAAATGTTGGCATATAGTCATCTTAGCCATAATATTTAAATAATTTTGGGGTATGATTAATACAAATATCATATCACAATGGTTATGCTAAAACATCAATATTTTACCATATACACTAACAGTTTCTAGAAACTCTTGGTCTAGGCTTGTGGTTATAGCTGACCTATCCAGTAGTAGTGGGTTTTACAAAGTTGACATACATAAGATGTGTTCTAGACTAGGGTCCTAGTACACACAAAGAAGAAAGGGCTATGCTGGGAAGAGAATAACCTCTACATGGGTCGGGCTGGGTTTCCTTTCAAAAAACAAATAACAATTTAAAATATAACTAATAACTTTCATTATAATTAATAACTAATAACATAATTAATGTAATTATTAATTATAAATAGCTACTCATTAGTTTGGATACAAAAAATAAATTTAGAATAAAATTTAAATAATTAGTAACAAATAATAAAATTATTAGTAATAATAATTTATTAACAAAATTAATAATGAATAATATAATTAATATTTTATAATATACTAAATAATTAATAATATAATTAAAAATTATATTAAATTTTAATAATTTGTAATGTAACTAAAGAATAATATTATAATTTATATAATAATTGTAAAATAATAAATAATATAAATAATAATAAATATCAAAAAATATATATTTATATTTATTTAAAAATATAATTAGTTATTTATATATAAATATAATTAATAAATTATTAATTTATTATTTAATGTAATTAATTAATTAGTAAAATTAATAGATAAAAATGTAATTATTATAATTAATAATAATAAATATAATTAATAATATATTATATAACTAATTAATAATAACAAAATTAGTGTAATCATGTTCGTAATAATTGTATTTTTAATTTTTGTAGGTTTCAACATAGTTAGTTTCCTCAACCAATACTTCAAAATATAGAAAAAAAATCTTAAACGAACTCACTTTTTTCAAAATCAGTGTCATTATGATATATATTGAATATAGGTATTTCAGCAATTTATTTATCAAAATTGAAAACCTCATGAAAAAAATGAATTTTTCTCATAGGTTCCATATGAAATCATCACATGGCTTGTCAGGGTCCATACAATAGTTAATAATTACCAATTACATATTGGGCATAAATTGTTCTCCTCAATGAAAGGATTGTGATTCCACTTACTAGCCATCAATCAGAACCTGAAGATAAAATTTATTAACAAAATATGATTTAAGAAGAAAAATAATATTAATATATAAATTTATTAAGGTGGGTAGGGAATGGTGTACATGTAGGGATCATCGTCATCTTTATTTCCCACCTAAAATTGGGGATGAATGTATGCCATATGACTGAGAAAGGTTTCCAAATTCATCAAAGTTAAAAATTTAAATGAAAATATTCCACATATTATTTTTTGGGTTTTACCACCCTTCAGAATTACGAATCCATTATAATTTAAAAATCAAGATTTATCATGTCCTAAATCCCACTCTGAATGTTTTTAACCTGCTCCAAATCACTCAATGTTGCAATGAAACTTTAAATCCGTCCCAACTGATCATCGTTTATAATTTCCACAAATCATTGTAATGCATAAACTAATGATATAGTTCCCACTATGTTTTATTATCTTCCTAAATTCAGTTGTGTTGAAAAAAATTGGTTTCAGTCATCGATGGTCCCCAGTATGACTGAAATCTTTCAATAATCAATGAAACTGTTGTCAACGACATACTATTTATCAACAAACAATGAATTCTTCAGGTACTTCCACTGTAATCTATTACCGATGGTCATTTGGTGATATTTTCCACACGTAAATTCTCTCATTATACTTTATTGTTTGTACATTTTGAATATTTACTTAATCTTCAGTTTTTTACCAAATTGTGGACAATAATGTTTCTTATTCACAACTTGTTCCATTTATAATTAAACATAGTGAGTACTAGAAATCCAATATAAAATAAAAATTTAATTATTGCTAAAAATTATCTATAGAATATATAGTGCAGATGAGTTATTCATGTTCTATGATTTGAAAATGACATGAGTGATGTGGCTATGGGAAGACTGTATCTATAAATATATAAAATACAGAGGAAAATCTAAATGGATGTTTTTCTAGATATGAAACAAAGAAGTTTTATTTTCTTCAATTCTTTAGAATGAACCAATGGTGCATGAATTCGATTATTTACCAATGATGGTGTAATTGTGGTCCAATGTTAGTAAAATATGGGATACTAGAAGTGTTTTCTTTGAAACAAGAAATATACGATCAGGGAGATCATGTTTCAAGATGATGGCTTAAAGTTGTTTCTATTGGGAGTTGTTATAATGTACATTATTGTAGTTATAGTACTGATTATTGTTTTTATCATAATCATATAACTGTTTGATTTTTTGTTCTAATGTAGGAACATTTTTCTAACATCCCAATCCCAAAACACCCCCATGTGACTGATCTGGTTGGCTACTGGACGTCAGGCATGCCTCCCCGTATTCTAGAGGCTACAGACGAGTAGTAAGGGTGTAAGTAATATAGTGGGGATACTATACCCTATTTTATAGTGTTCTAGAAATTGTCTTATGTGACTAAAATTTATCATAAAGAATATAAATAATCAAATAGAAGGCTTAATCTGAATAAAGAACAAGTTGAACAATACAAATAAAAATAGAATCATGGAATGATAGTCTTAATGTATGTAAATTATGTACCCAAATTAGTACCAATAGAAGACTAAACATGAATGATAAAAGACTCCACATCCCTAGTCCTAGATGCCATGTTGGTCCCATCCTCATGCTCAACCCAATATCTTAAGAAATAAACCAACATAGGGTCTATTTCTCTTTTTATGACTTGGATCCTGGAAAAATACCTTAGTACCAAATGGAAACCAAAATAGGGTGTGAGTAAAACTCTGTAGGCCACCACCAATAGTGTCTAAACAAATCTTGTCAGAGTATATCATGCATGAAATAAAGAAATAAATAGGGTGTTAATTTAATAAATTAATACTAGGCATGAAATAAACATGTTGTCCCACATGTTCTTGGATGAAACATATGGCTAACCAAACCTACTTTATCATGATTTCATACATCTATGAGCATGTTATAGAACCATTTCATCCTAATCCATACCCCTCCAAAGGATTATTCCAAAAATCTACATAGAAGAACCAAGAAGATCCCTTTAATCAATACATAATTTCTTACCTCAAACCCATTATATAAGCAATTCTGTATAATTAGGTGCAATCCTTTTATATAATCATTTCATGGTCATCGATTTGAAGGCCTGAAAATAATAATTTCATTATCATCAGTTTTAATACCTTTATATAATCATTTAAAAATCCCCAAGAGAAATACCTTTATATATTAATTTCATCATATCAAACATGTCAAAGCATGTTATATTAGTTAACTATTTAACAGTAACATTTCACCATCTTCTTATATTGAGACAACAACAATTATCATCATAATTTATATAAACTATTTTAGAAGTAATATGATTCATATTTAATCTAATAACCCACTTAGAATGTTTTACTAATTCTAATAGTAGGAAATTTCTTAAATTAATAATACTTCTCGATTAATATAAGTTTAAAGGTAAGAAAAACCATATGTAGACACAATCTTATCCATCACATAAATGAAACTGATATGATCCATGGGAGGTGTAAATGATGAGATTATCATCATCCTTGATTTATTCAATTATATAGTTCATAGGTATAGAATTTTTATGTGATCCAAATTGTTATACATACTAAGAGAATTTGAATATATTTTTATAGAGTTGTATTAGACCACCTATCTCAAAAATAGAGTTTACCAATATATATCATCACTTCTGATGCAGTGATTAGATTATTCCCTTCTTAAAACTCTAGGTCTAGAATAGAAATATAAAACATGGTCTTACTTACGATTCAAAGAGGTATTTCAATAGTGGATTGAGGTAGGTATTCAATTTTTTAGGGAGGTCATAGAACATCATATGTTATTTGTACCGGATGATTAAAATAAACCCATTCATATAACATTTAAGATGTGAATAGGGTTTTCACATTTTCAATACCCCAATTCTTACATACACTAGGAAAATCCCCTTATCAGATTAAAACCCTAGAAAAAGACCATTTCACATCATGAATCACATTCATGATGTGAGTTTTTATTACATGGGTTTCCTATAACCATTCATGCCTAGTATGGTTTTCATGGGGTTGGACCAAATTAATTCATGTCATGAATTATAAATTCATAGATTGAATCAATTCATCCACCAAACTCCAATAACATTTCTACTTTTTTCTTTCAAAAACCATCCTAACTAGAAAAAAGTCTGATGACCAAGGTTTCTATAGAAAAACCAAAACACTATGAATCATCATCTAAAGGTAAAAAATATGCACCAGCAAAGGATGTGATCATATTACATCCTCATGATGTAGTATCTCATTCCAAAGCTACATCATACATTAATGTGGTGTATTAATGAGTTTACACAACCAATCTATATATATATATATATACATATATCATATTCTCTCAACCATTCCTCCTCTTAGAAACTACCTTACCTTCACTACAGTTATACTAGAGGCAGAGTCTTTCTTAGGATCTTCTTATCACTATAGTGCATGATACATATTATATGATTATCAATGGAAACATCAATAGACATATCAATGTAATCAACATCCATCATGTGATAGTGGTCAAGAATATATCTTTGAATATATGAAATGTGAAACACATCATTCATTTCATTTTATCACTATGGATGGGTCAAATGGTATTCTATTTGACTGACCCTCTCTACTACATTGAATGGAATGACAAACCTGGGTTCTAGATTCACTTTCTTTGTGATACAACATTTCTCCATTCTAGGAGTCACCCAAAAGAAAACAATTATGACTAAACTAAAACTCAAAATTTCATCTCTAATGGTCAGCATATTATTTCCACTAGATTTACACAGTGACTAACAAATTTTTGATCAACTAGAGTTTCTCAGCCATCTCCATCATGTTACATGGTCTATGGGGAACTAATACACCATCCTTTTACTATGAGATAAGAAAATGGAACAAACAAATATAAAAAATATTTAATGGATCCATTTGGATTGATGGATAGAATTTTTTATTACAATAACACTATATGTCCCAGGTGTTGGTTCCACAGATTATAGAGATCCAAAACACGGGCTCACAAAATATTCTCCAAAATCTGAATCTTTTATTTAAACTGACCATTATTCTATGGAGGATATGATGTAATCATAAGTACTTTTGATCTTAATTTAATTTTATTTCCATTAAAATAAAGAGACTTGAAATGTGTATCTCAATTAGAAATGATATTACTTAGAACACCATTCAATCAAACAATATCTCATATGTAAAGAAATACCAAATTATCAATGATAAAGGTATCCCAAATATGAAAAAGTGGGTTTCCTATATCATTGGATCCATGATGACCCAAAATATATCATTCTTGTGATGATTTTAGGGAAATACTTTCATTAAATCACTGGTGTAATCTTCCCACATTCAATTCCCTAATTAGAAGAGACTACAATAGCCTAGAAGGCCTTTAATGCCTAGTCTTCACTATCTTTCAGGATAATAATCTTGCCACGAATCCCAAAACCTCCTCCTTTAAACAAATCCATTAGAACTACCTATGGATATCACGATACATCTTTCTGAGACATTGATTTATTTACCACTTTTATGTGTGAAACTCCCACATCAGTTCCTTATTTAAGCTTGTAGGAACCCACACATGTCCATGGATAATAAGAACATCACTACTTTTAAGAGACCATCCTGATGATGAATCCCCACTATATAAAATTAGCCAAATAGATAAGGCCTATTGATCTAATAACTACTCTATTAGGATATGGTCTTAATTAATGGGTATAATTGTTTTCGAAGTCAGATCTATACATCCTTGTGACTCTTGAACAACTAGATGAAAGTCCACAAAAAGTGTCATTATCCAAAAATCATTTCAAGACTCATGTACTATCTCAGTATGTATATTCTAGAACATGTCATCAAAAATTATGTTTCATTTTCTCGGTGTGTAATAAATATCAATGTGGAAATTATTTAGATACTTATCCCACTTCTCCTACTAAAGGTTCAAGTCTCATTGATAAAAAATTTCCCTAAGGCTCTTACAGTCTATGTATACAAAAACCTATCACCCAAAAGATAGTTTCTTAAGCATTGCTGGGTGTGTACCACCATAACTAACTCCAAATCATGTGTAGGGTATTTAATATCATGTCGTATTAATTTTTTTAGATTTTTAAGCCACCACATGATCCCACTTTATCATACCTACCCCTAGTCTGACTTTAGATTCATAGTAATTCATGGTATACTTCTTACCTTGATTAGGTAAATTGAGGATCAGTTAGGAGTTGAATGTTATTTTTAGATCTTAGAAATCTCTCTCTAAATAATCAGACGAAACAAACTTCATCACTTACTTGGTCATCCAAGACATCGGTGCTACTATATGGGAGAAGTATTGGATGAAACATCAATAACATCCTTCTATATTGAGAAAACATTGATTCACAAAGACAATATTGGGCCTCTCCAAATATATCATGGATGAAACCTTATCTAGGTCCACTAACACTCCACCCTCTGGTATAACATGACCCATGAAGTGAAATTTATCAACTAATAAATTTCATTTAGTTATAATGGTGTAAATTTAATGCTCTCTCAATGAACTATGTATGATATTAATATGATGGGATTGATCATTTGAAGAATCAGAGTTCAATGATATTTCATCGATGAAAACCACCAAAAACTAATCCATGAATGGATGAGTGATCTAATTAATAAAGTCTATGAATACCACCAGTGAATTATTCAGAATAACAAAATCACCATGATCTTGTAAAAGTAATTCCTACTTATAATAGTATTCAGGTTTGTGTTAAATGGTCTCACTCTAAAATGATAGTAACCTAACTCAATTCTCTATTAGAAAAAATTTGGGAACCTCTCAGCTAATTGAATATATTTTCAATGCAGGGAAGGATACATTGGTTGTTGATTTTCATATTTATCATACTCTAATAACACACACATAAGCATGAAGTTCCATTCAGGATATTAAGGAAATGCACATGTAATCCCTATCGAGATGTTTTGGTCCATATGTATCCCTTTTCTTATAAATTATTCAATGAAACATTCAACTCATTATGCTCTACTGGTGCCACACTAAAAGGTAGAATAGAAACTAGATTTCCTCCCAACCCCAACTCAATAGTAAACTCGATATCCCGCTCTAGTGGTAAGTGAAGGTTCAAAGAGTAGTAGAAGCAGCTTTAATGGGTGTTATATTAAAATTTATTTTAATATTTAGTTTCCAGAAACCCTGATTGAGGATCTTTCACAATATATTTCTACATGTTTTATTAAGATAATAAGAAAATAACTTCCCCATCATGGGATCCGTTCTTCATTCTTGATTTTGATCTTCTGAAAACCCTTTTGGATTACCTAAATTGGGTTATGAGGATATGAGGGTAGAATCCATCTTGTGGTGATCCACACATTCTCCTTTCATCTCTGAGAATTGCCAATCAATTTTTGGGTGCTAGCATGGAGAGCTAATTCTCTAGCATTCTACATTTTAATTTATCATCCTTCATTCTTCAAGGAATCTCTCTTAGGTTTCTCATAATTGAGAGGGAGATTGAATAATGATTTGGGAGATAATTTCATTTAGTGTAATGATTCTCTAGTTTCATAAATCCCATAAAATAGACATAACAGTGAAATTTTAAAGCTAGGGTTTAGGTTAAAATATTATTTAATTACATTTCAGACCTTACAAAATATTATAATCTTTAACAAACCCCATAGCCCATATTAATATTATTATAATTATTTTATTTAACTCACTAACATTGACTAAAAAATATTATTTTATAGGTTTGTAAATATTTATCTATCATTTGATGTGATCATAGTCTGTTAGAACTCTTCTATTTTTATTTAATAACCAAATAAATATTTAATTCATGAATAAGTATTTTATTCACAATCTAGGAAACAAATATTCATTAAAATATTCAATAAATAAAATAAATATTTTATTCAAAAAATATAGAAAATGAATATTTATTATATATGAATTTGTTTAAATAAATTATTTATTATTAGACAAATAATTTTTTATTGCTGTGAAAATATTAGAAATCAATAAAACATAAAAAATATTATTCATTGGTTATGATGTTAATATTAATTCAAATAATTAAATTCCAATATAATTTAATCGAGATCTATAGGCATTCTTACTATGTGACCAACTGAGAATAATTTTTTTTGAAATTAGGTAGTTCCACCTAATGTACATGATTACTATCTAGTAGTAGGTTAAGGATCCCAAGAGAAAGAACTTAATGTCATAATTTTGAAAACCTCATATGAACATTTACTATGTTATATAATCCCTTCATCACAATATCTCATCAATATTGCTTCACATCTATGTCACCAACCTATATTTTCAATACGTCATTCTTTAACTATCTAAAACAAACATGTTGTTACCCCATGTCAAGTGAATTTATAGAGATTTCATATTCTAATAGGAGGGATGATATGTCAAAATTAATAATGATTTAAGGGAAAAATCCTTCCATGACTTATCCATTAATTACATGTCAACAGTGAGTCACCTAACATTCCATACCTCACCTATTACATATGGAATAAATTTTTTCATCAGAAAATCTAAGTTAATGGGTCATGAAATTCACTAATGGTAATATAAAAGTCTAAGGACCATCTCACAATCTCATAGATAAGAATAAATGTTGACATCAAAACATGAAAATTTCCTACTTGTAAAATATTCAAATAATATCCCTTATTGAGGATTAACAAGTGTGAACTACATTAGAAGAAGCCGCATCCCCTTATGATCACTTTCACATGATAGTTTATATACAATGTGTCATATTGTAGTATGTTATCCAACCATAGAACTATATTTAAGAATATCATTATATCACATCAATTTTCTCATCATATAGGGGGAATTATATTACCTTATAAATGTGATCAATATGATATAAAATTATTAGAACAATGTTATGAAGAAAAAAAATAAACATGTAATAAAATATTTATATTAATATTCACTTCTTTGAATATAAATGTAATCTAATGTACAATGTAGTGGGTTTTAAGGAACCTGCTCCAAAAATATCACACTTTCACTTGAACCAACTACTAACAAATTTTTATCCCCAAAATGTTAAACATGATTCTACTGAGTTTGGATATAAAAACGTGTCGTACCATGATTATGTGTATAGGGTTGGTAAATAATCTGGGTAATGCAGAAAATATCTTTACTGAAATATTACTACCTTTAGAAAATGCTTCATGTAGTGATATAAGATTGTATCTAACTTTTTGTTTCTATGTCAAAATCATGAAATTTTAACTAATTACATAGTTAAATATTATCATTATAATGATAATCCTATTTATTTTGGAATAAACAAAAATTAGAATAATATATTTTTGATCCTATTCTTAATTTACATCAGAGGTGATAACATTCTCAGATATTATTAATATGGTAACCAATGGACATAACAAGTATTTCATGTATATTGATTTTTCTTTTTTGATTACTTTATATCAAATTTTTATAATTATTCAATTCCCTTGAATAGTATTATTCCTCCATCTCTAGATACTATAAACTCTTCCATTTTTACCTATCCCCTAGCTGTCAAAAAGGTCTAACTGCAAGTAGATGTAATTATGTTGGATATTTTTTATATTCACCAACTACATTTTATCCATAATTAATATCAAACGTTAATAAATATCAAGAAATATGTGATTAATTTCTAGCACGTAAGATTATTAAATTCTTATAATCTTTATAATCCCTTATTATACCAAAGAATGTTCTAATAGAAGAATTATATGCCAAAAAAATAATAGTCTTTAGTTGTTTAAATTTTTATCTTCCAAAACATTTCTAACATATGATCTATGACCAGATACACTAAACCTAAGGATATTTTTTTAAATCTTGTGCCCAATAAAATAGATGCTAATTTTTGTTATTCTTAGAGAAATATCATTCCCTTGTCTCAAATGACTAGTAATACATGCCATTTTTTCAATATTATATCAAAATATTTCACTTTCAAACTAATAAGTCTCCCAACAACTAGTTTGAGACACCTTAAACTCATTTGTTTGAAAAAAAAATATTTTACGATAGCCATACATGATTTATTAATAAATAACTTCATTTAATCTTCACAATGTAAAGGAATTTATTGATTAAACTAAAATTTTACAGTCAAATATTATAGTCATATACTATTGGGTCTTTGTTTGGTCCTTCCAGATAGAAATATTCTATTTGGATTACTATTAATGTGGATTCCTTGACAATCAATAGTCCAATATGATGATATAATAAATATTATTTTATATTTAAAATTAAAAAATGGTTTTAGTCAACATGAGTGGTGAATAAATTTTTTCATAGACGAAACCTTTCAATAATCTATCATACTATATTGGCTATAATAATATACCATCCATGTCTTGTTTCTCTTGAATACTCACCAAAATTATTATGTCTTAGAAACATTAAAAATATAGATTCCCCAAATCTTGATATAATGAATCCATTACATGAATCTGTATATACTTTCCAAACATAACATATTCTCATTTACTCCTTTGTATGAATGTTTATTATGAATGAATAATATATGTGTCACCGAACACGGTTAACATTGACTACCTATTTGGTTATATATTACTACACAGTATGTGTCTTTGGAACTAATCCTCCCACTAATCTCAGTGGAGTACAATATTCCTAAGCCCACTCTTGTGAATCTAGATCCTTAATGCATAGAAATTATGAATATTCCAGTATATTCAAAGGGATATTATTCCTTTAAGGAAATATAACAGATCTTGACATGATGTTAATAACACTTGTGTCTATAAGATCATTAACATTGATTCACCATTTTTAATGCCTTTTTAAATAAGGATGATGTTTAACAAAACAATGAAATTTAAACTTATGATATTTCCCTAATAGATTCATATCATATCACAAATGATATGATAAATGTTAGACAATATAGTAGGAATATGGTTCGTTATTTTGTTTGTATTTGAAAAATGTCTTGGATGGTGTAATGAAATATTTACAATATCTAAAAGATTTGTCCTTGATATTCCTTTTACTACCATCATGACATTGGTTTATATAAGGAAGTGTGCTTTTTGGAGGACATATTCTCTATATAAATTATCAATATTTACATAGATATGATCTTATCTAATAATTTAACATAAATATTCTATAATATTTACCAAATTTACTCATTTACATTAATGATAGTTCTTATCCATTATTAATAGAATATCATAATGTATATTATGTTACCATTATTTTTTGAATAGTTCACATAGACATGGTGAATTAACTCATAAAAGTTTGTGATATAACATTGTTCAAAATGATTATTTATCTAAAAGTTTATTTAAATTTTGTTTTCATATTCATTATATTAGATTAGTTGAGAAAAAAAATATTAAAGAAATGAACAAATTAAATTCATTAATTTTTAATTAATGAAGAATTATATTTCCAAAATCATGTAAAAGTATTATATTTTATATTCATCAGTTATTACAATGGATATTATGATTCCATACTTATTAAATCATTAGATTATTATTAAGTCAATATAAAAACATTTATTTACAAATAATGTAATTTATAATTCTATCAAGTCAGTCAATAAGATAAATGTTTTGGTAAAGAATATCTCAAACATTAATCAACCTATTATGTAATGATAAATAGTGATCACCCTTTGCTGATATAATAATCACGCTTTTTCATCCCCTCTAGAGTTCCCACTATAACATTTCTCTTAAAGATAATTTCTAGTATTTAAATACATGTATGTTTTTAGTATATTTTTTTAATACACATGTGGTGAATATAAACATGCTGAATATACCTGAATTGGATGAAACTTCATTCCCCATTAATTGATTATTATTTTATCCAGTGTCCATTATTTCCACATAAGAATGAGGTAGCCCTCAATTCATTCTTCTTCTATTGAATATTTTTTCTCTTCAAAGGATTCCATAAATTATTTTTTAGATTTAGATTTTTTGGGTTATTTAGCCTTGAATTTCAATTTTTTTAGAAAATGTGGTGGAGAAACATGTTTTATCAAATCCTTATCCACTTAGTGAATTATGTAAAAAAGTTTCCTGAGTGACTTATCTTGTTTTTTTTCCATGAATGATATAATATGGATAATAATGGTGGTAATGATAACAAAATAAGATTAATGGATAATTTCTTATCCATGTATAAGACTAATTTTTCTAACTTATCAATGAACGCCATCGTTTGGAAAGAAATACTAGTAGCTTGATTAAATTCTTCTAGTTTACATTGATATAGTGAATGGACAATCTTATTTATTTTAATCCTTTCTCTATAGAGATGAGGTATTATCATATAATCATCCATTTATTTTTGTTGTATCATCAACTCTTCAAACATTGTTGATAATATAATAAGGTAGACATAATAAACATCCTCAAAATATCTCAGCTAGCCTTCCTTTTTTACCATTTCACACCTATTAGGGTGGGGGAAGAGGAATATGGGTTCCAACACATAATACACACTTTCTGATAATAATTAATCTTATAAGTGATTATACCATATCTATAAAAACAAATTGTAGTACATAACCTCATTTAAGGAATGACTACAATGTTTTGGATTTTATTCTTTCCTCTTTTTTACAATAAATTAATATGATGATTAGTATTTAACTTGATTACAAATTAAAATATATATAATAATAATAATAATAAATTGTATTAATTATGTCACTATCCGAAAATGCCTTAATAAACCTAGAAATTGATCTTGGAATGTCTAGTTTCTCTGAAATTTTAGAGGAAAAGATCTATATTTCATTTCTTATAATTAATAAAGAGGTTATGAAAATTACTATAAAGTTATTAGGTATACAGACTTCCCAAATTTGGGGTTGTATCTTCATGGTCCATTTAGCGCACTCCCCATTCTAGAAACCTTGTCTCGCATTTACTCAACACTTTCCACCATATATTTATTGAATAAATAGAGGACACTAACCCCAATACCAATTCGGTTAATTTGACCCACTATCTTAGTTAATACATTGAGATAATTAAAATTTCCCTAGATGGAGGCTGAATTGACACTAAAACTATCGCTTCATCTTAACTCAGAGATTGGAAATCTTGATGAGTTAATATATTTTTCAAGGGATTTTATTTATTATTTATACATTTTATCTTCTTTTATCCTCTACTTCTCTTCTCAATATAAGGTGGATTTTAACTAACTAATTAACCATGTTAGATAAATCACTTACACACAATATATTTATTTAAATTTCATCTTTGTGAATTTATTCCTTTACTTATGTGATCATGGTATAACATCCATACAATAAATAATTCCTAGAATGAAATTAAACTTAATTAAATGTCCCATTCATGATCATATCTAATGGTATTTTTAATTAGAAGACATTAAATAAACCAATTAAATTGTGGAAATAACTCACACTACTAGAATTTGAATGAGTAACAAAATTACACCTTTCAATATCTATATCACCTGGGTTGGCTTAATTATGGTTCTATCTGAACAACCTCCATAAACCATGGGAAATTCCATTATTTATAAATATTTATAACTCACATTCATGTCATAGGAAACAAAGTATTAGTTAAAGTGGGGTCCTATAAATTTCCTTAGACATGTAGGTCCTATATAATAATTGACGGAGGGATGACACATAGCCTATTAAATTAATTTAATAATTAATATTTCAATCTAATTAAATAAACTAAATTGCATAAATGTGAACCCATATGCTGGTCTTGTTCTAGTTTTGGAACGGTTATACATGTGTCATATATGAAAAAGTAAACCGGTTAACATTCATTTACATTCATTTTTTATTATTAAGATAAATGATATTTAATTAAGTAATTAATTAGTTTATTTTATTTTTAATGACCATCTGAATTGATTTGGTGATACACATATTAATGGAATTCATGGAAAATAAATGAAAGAACCATTTATTATGGATTATTACAACAAATTATTTGATAATGTATTATTTCTTAAAAACATTATTGAATTTTCCATCACAACAAGATATAATCAATAAAATAAGGTTTTATTGGTTCAAGAGTAAATTTAATGTAATTTAATACTGTAATTAATTGGGAGACTATATGGAATGTACTATCAAGCTACATGATATGTATCCCTCTTATTTTGTACCCAGAATACATGCCTTCGGATTTGATATGTTTCCCGATTAGACTACACATAGTGTACATGCTAACTACACATCATGTATCATTGTTCCCGTTCATCCCTATAACCCAATAAAGGAATAGATGAGTATTTATGACATAAAAAATAACAAACCACAGGTCATGTATAATATTTCTACAAGCCATGTATGAAATTATTTCTCCTGGATATTAGCCTACCATAGTTTTGAATTTTTTTTGACCACATGATATTCATAAATTTTGTCGCTAAACCATATAGAGTACCAAAGGTTTACACCAGCTACACACCATATAATTCAATATGTCATGTTCCAGTTTGTCCTGGTCAACATGTAGTGTTCAATAAATGCACCATGTGAAATTACTACTCAACGTGTCAGGTATCCCACAATATCGCCATGTGAAGTGCACTTGGTTACACGGTGTGTACTCTGGATACATTCTATGTAATCCCCTGATATCATAGAATATTCCTAAACACTCACCTATGGAAACACCTAATTTAATTTATCTATTCATTCACTTAAGAAAATTTAACCCTTGAATAAATAAATTAAAATGTTGAAAACATGTTAATTCAAATTGAATTTAGGAACAAATAATATGAAATAAAAAATCAAACCATGACTACTCATATTGATTAAAAATAAAATAAATAATTATAATTTGAAAAAGGGATCCCTATTATACCACCTAATGGTTTTGGAAAGATAGGAAGTGCCTTTTTGGGAATAATATTAAAAAAATTAATATTTATTTTCCCAAAACCCTGTGTGAGGATCTTTCATATTATATTAATACTTAATTAATTTAAATTAGAAAAAAATATATACCTCAAATTAGTATCCTTTCTTTTTTGAAATTTTTTATCTTCATAAAACCATTTTAAAATGCCTTCATTTCACTATGAGGATCTAAGGATATGATCCCTCTATCAGTGATCCACATGTGCTCCATTGATCTCTGAGAAACACCAATCAATTATCGGGTTCTAATGTGATAAATATATTGTCATTCATTGTTCATATTGATCATTCATCCTTCAGTCATGAAAGAATATCTCTCATGTATCGTGTCCTTGAGATGGAGAGATAAGTAGGAGTTAAGAGAGAATTTTATTGTGCACAAGGATTCTTGATTTTCATACATCCCACAAAATAGATATTACCACATATTTATAGATCTACAGTTTATATTAATATATTATAACCTCATTTTTTTCCCTTCAACAACAATATAATCTTTAATAAACCCCAAGAAACATATTATTATTATTATTTAATAGTGTGTGTTAACTTGGACAATATTATATATTATTTTACCAATTATTAAATTAATACTAATCACCAATTGTGGCATTGGTCTGTTCTAACTCCTTCAAATTTATTGAGTACCTAAATAAATATTTTATTCATAAATAAATATTTTATTCCCAATTTGGAAAATAAATATTTAATATATTTTCACATAATCATGAAAAAATATTTATTAATAAAAGATAAAAATTTATCAACTTTTGAATATTACCAATCAATAAAACATGAATATAATTATTCCTCGGTATTGAGAATAATATTTATTAAAAAATTATATTCAAATAGAATTTAATACAGATTAATGGAAACACTTATTTTGAGACTGTATTGTATTATTCTCTATTAGTAATCTGTGATTATTCCTAAATTCCATGTTTACTATGTAAAACGGTCCAAGGAACCCAAGAGAAAGAACTTAATGTGATGATATCAATAATGACATATGAAATATCATTGTGTAATATAATCCCTTGTAAAAATATCTCATCAATAAGGCTGATCATGTATGTCCCAAACCTATATGATCAATACTTATTTCCTTGACTATTTGAAATAATCATGTGGTTACACCGTGTCGATGGAATTTAAGGTGATGGTTATATTCAAATAATAGGGATGAGATATCAACATCTATTAAGATGGATGGGATAATTCCCTCCTCGAATTATCAATTAATGGCATGTTAATCATGACACACCCAACATACCCTACCCCACCAAGAACATATGGAATCATGGTTTTCATCATTAAATCTAAGTGCATGATTCAAGACATGAATTAATTATAATGTTAATGTATATATACAGTTACACATGTTTGGTGATAAGAATATCTGATGACACCAAAACATAAAAAATTTATACTGGTGGGTCTGTTATCAAAATCTCTCATCCTAAAAATTACCAACTGTGGACATCAGGAGAATAACCCTCACCAACTTGTGAGTACTCACACATCACAGTTGAAATACTATATATCCTATCATAGTAAGTTCTCTAATACTAAAACTCTTTTTTAGAATATCATTATTTCATGTCAAGGTTCTCATCAAAGTAGGGAACTACTTTAACCTTATACACGTGATAGATACCTATGGAAGTTATCAAATAAATTTTATATAGAAGAATAATAAATATTTGATAAGATCTTTATGTTTACATACCCATATTTGAGTATAAAGGTAATCTCATGTACAAAGTAGTTCCTTTTAGTGAACCATATCCAATATTAAGTTAGAGAACTCTTTAGAAAAAATATCCTTTAAATGGTCCACCACATGAGAAGAAGTATCTTGATGTTTTATACCATAATATAGAATAGTTATTAATATATAATCAATTATAAAATCCAACATACATTAAAAACATAATATATTTATGGCATAATGATCCCACTCACCCTACATGTAAAATTTCCCCCTACTAGAGAATGAATGATAATTATATTTTGATAATAGTAGATATGATCCTTGTACAAAACTAGTCAATCCATACCTAGAATCAAATCAATTACATTCATTACCATCACAAACATATAACAATGGAAATATTAGTCACCAATTTCAAAAGAATATTCTATATAGTATTTGATATCCTATTATCTCGCACCCAACGATGTGTCAATAGTCATAATTATATTCATACACTCAACAAATAGTCCCAAACTATTTGAAAATTGATTAAATAAAAATTAATGTGGTGATTTTTATAAAAAAACATAGTAAATGATAGATGATAAAACAATCATACCACTAATGGTCGATGTTCCTACACCCAAACTAGTTAGAGTAGGTTGTATAACATGGATATGACTCAAACCTATTCCAAAAGCTCCATTTTACTTCCCTTGTGCTACTTCTATTTCCTAGTATTAATTCCCTCACATTGGGTTACCATGTACAATAACATATCCTTAATTTCTAGAGGAATTTCATCTACTTGTCTACTAAGGAGTAGCCATGTCCCATTCAAACTCCCATGACCATCCTGATCCCTTGACACTTCCAAATATTGTGGAAACCTATAAAACCTTTATGGATAACCCATACATCTATGAGTGTAGTATTATATATAAGGGTCATAACTTTGAGGGATTTTATGGAAGGACTTTCCCCACTAATGAAACAATAATAAGCTATGAATTTGGGGCATAATTCCACTTCTTTGACAGCTCTTCCCACTACTTCTCTGATGGTATCATTCATAGTGGAAATTATTTATAATCGAACAAGATATTCTAGATCAACTTGTTCAATGTTCTTAGAAAACACTTGAGGCCTCTCACATATTCACTTCTATGATGAGATCCAACATCATCATTTACACAAAACTACTCATGAAAAATATGTTCACATGTGACCCTATTTCATATCAAGTCCCATCCTGGAAATGTCCTTCCCTAGAGACTTCACCAGGTACCAAGAATGGAGAAAAACACTTCATCTCAGTGAATATACCAATGTTTTACACCATTTACCTCTCCTTCTATGTCATTTTTATGATAACATAATCCATATCATCTCTTAATTTCTCTGGATAGAATTGTCTCAAGAAATTTACCTTGAATTTATTCTGGGTTTGCTCCTCTTTCGGATCATCATTCTACACAATGTCCCAACATCACTAAGTTGGTCCTCACAATATGTAAGTAACATACTTCATCCTCATATTTATAGTTGTCTCAAGGTTATTTAACATCATTTGGAATATGTTGATCTAGAAAATGGATACCTAGGGCCTCCCTCACCAATGAATGTTGGTAGATTCTACATTTAGAGCTCGCTCTTCAGCTCAGACATTGAAGGTATTGTGTGATCTATCACCCTTTCATTGGATCACATAACCCTCATGAAGTTGTCATTAAACTGGTTTTATATATTAATCTCTAGATCTATAGGATGGTCCAGCTCTGCTATATTATGATATTATTGATTAACACTCTCCTGAATCTTGATTTAAATACAACAAGGATTCATTTTCCTTTACATGGTTAACACACTCCATAGAACACATGTTACATAGAAATATCAACTTAAATAGGTGAAAGAAGTAGTTAATCACTAGCCTATAGTCTATCTATACTAGTATTAACATGAAATTTCACCTAACACAATAGTACCATTCATTTTTATTTGGAAAAAATGGATTTACATTTTACAGTTCAGATAAGACAAAATTGAACATGTAATAAATATTCCTATAATATGGACAATTAAGGTCAACATATAACCTTATGTTCTTGTAATTATTCATGAATAATCATCTTTTTCTAAAATATCCCATGTGTAAAATATCAATAAATAATAAAATTACATAATAAGTGAATCATCCATGTTTAAATAACATCAAAAATGTAACCAGCGAGCAACATGAACAACAATTCCGTCATTGGGCACTCAGATTTTCCCCTATACATTGGTAAGATACTCCATCACAAAATATTATTACAAATATTTAACACCTCTTAGTACCCTTTATACTTATCCTAGATAATAAATAAATTTAAATGAAACCTGATCCTATGATACCACTTTGTCACAAACTCAACCCAGTACTCTGTAACATGATTGAGCATGTTGGATAATGGACCTCAAGTGCACCTCCCCACACACCAGAGGCTACCAACTGTTAGTGAGCATATAAGGAATATAGTGTGGATACTATTACAACAAAGATAGAGATTTAATAACAATATAAAAAAATACAGTATTTGAAAAAACATAAATAATCAGATAATAAACTCAAGAAGTATATGGAACAAGATGAACAATCCAAATATAAATAGAATCATGTAAAGAGGGGATTAATGTAAATAAATGACATGATTAAATTCAAAAAAATTAGAGATTAATCATACAAGATAAAATTCTACAACACCCCAATACCAAACCCCGTGTTGGTTTTGTCTCCATACCCAACCCATACAATATGAAATCAACCAACACAGGGCCTCCTTCCCTTGTCAAGACGAACATTCATGAAATCATCCTAGGTACCAAAAGGCAGCCTAAATAGGGTGTGAGTACAAATCAGTAGGCTACCACCAATGGTGTTTAAAAAAATCTTGTATGATTATATGGTTCATCCCATAAAATGATTAATAAGGTATTAATTTTATAAATTAATACTACATGTGAAATAAACCTGCTAACCCTTGAGTTCTTAGATGATACCCATGGAAATAAAAACATGCATCGGTTTGAAGATGAAATAGGAAAAGACCTATAAAAAATAATATCATGTCCTAGTATAATCCTTTTATATAAGAATTTTAGTGTAATAAAGAGAAATCCCATTATATATGTATTTTAAATTCATTGATATGAATCCATTTATATAATCATTAATTTATCATTGGGATAAATCCATTTATATAACCATTTCTGTAGCATTGGAATATATCCCTTTATATTATCATTTATATATATCAAACATTTCAACAAATTCCACATTAGTTAACCATTTAATTATAACAATTCTCCATATTATTATATTGATCCAACTTTAGTTATCATCATAATTATTATAAACCCATTTTCAAGTGATGTGACTCATATTTAATCTAATCACCCATTTACTGTGTCATTTGAATTCTATGGGTAAGCCAATTATCGCATTAACAATATTGTCATATCATTATGAGTTTAATGGTAGGAACAAACCTTGGGTGGAAACAAGCATATACATAAAACCAATGGAATTGAAAAGATCCATGGGAGGGTTAAAAATATATTTTACCACTTGCCTTGATTTAATCAATTATATTGGTCATGTGCATGACCTCTTTACATGATAACAATAATTCCACATACTAAAAGAATAAAAATAGGAATTTTGGGAGTTTTTATAGACCACACACATGAAAAATATAGTATACAAAGACAAATACATGCAACCAAGTTAGTGATCATATTATTCCTCCCTTCAAACTCTAGGACTAGAACAAAAAGATCTAATCAGTTCATGATTCTGGTTTAAATAAATCTTTCAGTGGTGGATGGAGGTATAGTTGGAGTTTATAAGGAAGGTCTTGAAACATCAAAATTGATCATCACTATAGGTTTAAAATAAACATTGGTTTGAAACATTCCTGAAATTAATAGTGTTTTAACATCATGAATATCTCGATTCACAGATACATCTAGAAAACTATCACCCCAATTTAGAATCCTATAAAAATAGCATTTGACATCATGAACTTGATTAATGGTGTGAGTTATTATTTAATGGGTTACCTAGGACCATTAATAACCCATATAGATTTCTTGGGGTTCTTCTAGATTAATCAACATCATGAATTATTAATTCATGAACTAAATTAATTCTTCATGTAGACTTCGGTTATCTTTTAGTTGTTTCCTTACAAAACCTAAATGACCATCTCAAAGTTCAAAAACCAAGGTTTAATTACAAACAAACAATGTTTATGAAGGTTTATCCAATGTTAGATAGTGGGAAAAACTATAAAATATTGGATCTTACATTTTTTTTAAATTATTGTTTTCAAAAATCACTTTTTCTTTTTTTACCTCAAATTTTATAGAGATGTGTTAAAACTATTAATGGATAGAAGGTTATTAAACCTATAAATACTCTAAAATATATTTTAATATACGAACATAAAAAATAAAACAATATATTCTACTATAAATGATTCACATTATATAATCCATTCAAAGGTAATGATTTATAAATCCCCTATAAAAGATTTATAGGATCGAAACAGGAAAACTCTAATGGGGGATTTTACTATACATATATCCCTTTATAAAATCACTTATAGTGTATGGTTATAAGTTTTAAATTTTGAAGAATGGTATGATAAAATTCAGGATATGGTGTATAAATTTTTTATTTATGATTTTTTCCTAATGAATATAATGAAATATAATGACTCCACAAACCCTCTACAGAAGATTTATAGAATCTAACAATGAAATATGCACTAGGGGATTCTGGTGTAGCGACTTTCCTTTGAAGGACCACTTAGGAAAAATAATGGGAAATGCCTGATATGATGTATGTATTTTATTGTTAATGATAATGTGATTACAATGCTGTAATAGGTAATTATGTTGCAAATACCCTAAAATAGATTTGTTACATAAGAACTAGAAATAACCATCAGGGGATTCTTGTATATCCTTTTCCACTTCATGAATCACTTACCAGACACATAGGTTAAGTATTCATGTATTGTGCATATTTGTTTATTAATTTTTATTTCCTTAAAATTCTGCCAAATGTAATCATATTTCCAATCCCCTACAAGGTATTTTTAGCATCAGAATTGGAAATATTCACTTGGGGATTCTAGTGTAGCCACATCCCTTTGAAGAACCACATACCAAAAGTATAAGGAAAGGCCTATTATAATGTAAAAACTTTTTGGTTAAGTTTTAAATCGTTATCATCCTTCCAAAGTTAATCATGTTGCTAATCCCCTATTGTCTATTTACAGTATCGGAACTGAAAATCTACACCAGGGGATTCTAGTGTAGCCACTTCCCCTTGTAGAGACACTTAAAGCACATGATACTTATGTAACATCCCAGGATCTTATCAATGAAATTTCCCTTCTTAGAGTTTTTTAATATAGTATAAAAAAGATACATCATATATATAACCCAATAAAAACCTCATTCTCATAAATGAATAATGAATCCAATGGTATTTATAAAAATTAAGTATCTTATACCGATGGAATAATAACCTATTAGTTGTGATATTAATATGACCATTAGGAATAGTAATCTGGAAGATATAATAGTAACCCAATATATGAATGTGTAAATAAAATTTAGGCTTCTTATAATTTAAAATATGATATAATTATATCAGAGTATAAGTAAATAATTTTTTTAAAATGATAAATTCAGTGTTGATATTTTGGTAAAATTAAAATGATGGTTTATAATTTTTTAATTAATATAATGATTTAAATGAAAATTTACTTTCATAAAATAGATTCATAAAATTAATAATTTTTATTATCATTGTAAGTCAATTTTATAAGACCATAATAAATCTTTCAATGTGACCTAAAATCTATTAAAATATTAAAATTTGTTTTTTCAAAAAAATGATGATTTAACATGAAAATTAAATGTATCATATTAAGAAAATTATTATCATAAAATGGATTCATTTTTTTAAATTTAAACATCTATAAATTATTTTTGTTAATTTTCATCATATTTCTAAAATAATGTATTTTTGATGAATAGTTAAATATGGTAATTTATGATATTTAACATTATAAGATAAATACATGAATTTTTTATTCATGTATTATTTAAGAACCTATAAGTTCAAACTCTTCATAATCATTTACTATATTTATTCATGGGAATCATGTCTATTGATAGTATTGAGCCAAAATAAAAAACAAATCAATAAAACAGTTCAAAAGCACCCCTCTCCTCCTCTATAAATACCACACATAACTACCTCTTCCCCTCACACCTTAAAAGACTTGTATATAGTCTAAATTCTACCCAATTATTTCCCCAATACTCTTACCCATGTCCAAGAGTGTTTGTTCCCTAAAAAATACCAATCCCAAGTACCTTAAAAAGGTTCTCCATGAGAGAAAATTCAAGATGTAAAGTCCTCAATCCATCTCTTTTAATTTCTTTTCTTTTCTTATCCTCTACTTACCTACCCTATCCAAAGAGGCAAAATAATTCTACTATCATATATATTCTATAATTTAATTTTTTTAATGGAATATAAATCATCATATCTCTTTTCCACTCTTTTTATTATAAAAATGAAAATATTTTCTATGATGTATTGATTCCCTACCTTTATGGATGTTGAGTTTTTGTTTTCCATTAACACCTTCATGGAGAGTCATAAACCCATTATTATGGTTAAAAATTATTTTAATATATATAATATAAATGGTTTAATTATTTGGAACTAATATATAGACATACTATTAAATAAAATGAAACCAATTCAGGATGGTCGTTTAACCGATCCAAATAAACTAAACATTATCATTAATGATTTATAAAAATGATCATACTAAAACTAGAAGTATATATGATATATGAGACCAATTAAACTTATTTATTTTAAACAATATCATATAATATCACTTTTGGATAATTATTCCCATTTGAAAATAACTTCCATTAATTGTATTCAAGTAAAGGAACCATGAAATAATAAAAACGAATGCTACCTAAACAATTATATTAAACATTAAAACACATAAAAATGGAGATAAATGAACATAATAAAGTTATAATACATAAAATAATTTTTTAACAGGTTCTTAATTAAGTAATTAATGATCCCAATTTGATTATCCATGATATTAAGTGTAAGTGCAGAACTGATTTAGATAAAAAGTAACAAGATTATCGAACCCAGTTCCCTATCATTAGGTTATTCCTATTTCATGCTAAATTTCAGTGTGTATACTCCATTAATGTTACTTAAATATAATTTTATTTTTATTAACTTTTCTTTTTGGGGATATATGTGTTCCCAATAAGATTTTATGATAAATATGATGATTTTCCAAAAGAGTTGTTCTTTCCAAAAAATAGTTTGGACTCATCTTGAGTTGTTTCATATTTGCTCTAGAATGTGGAATATTATACGAAATATATTTTTTCCTATTTTTATTTGGTAACCCCAATTTTTTTCATTATTTATGAAATCATTTTGAAAAGAATTCCATTACATGGGTTACTTTGGGATTTTGTTTGATATATGTTCTATGTGTCATGCATAGTTATGTAAATATTAGGATGTGATGGGTGGGACCAGAATTATATGTCCCTAAAATAAATTTGGTGGTGTGATGTATCTCACAATATGATTTTTATTTTTCATTAACATGATTCTTGCTTTGTACATAATAATGATTGTATGATTATGAATGTATGTCATGCGACGTTATGATGTTGGATTTTTTCACAATTATGTGTGGTATTTTACCACTATGATGCGATGTTTCATTATTATGAAATCACACATTCCATGCCATTATCTAATGTTTCCCCTCATGATCATGATGATGATAATATACTAATGAAATTATTATGATGACTATGTTCATCCATGCAATATTGATTTATATATGTTATTCATCTTCTTGTAGGGATTTTAGATCACCCCTTTCTTTGATATATATACTCAGTTGATTACATGTACTATGGAAAAATATATCCTTTAGAGGGATAAATATGAAGGATTTAAATAAATGATTATTTATTTATTATATAACAGTAATGTATGATAATAATTTTCCCAAGGAACTAATATTTGGATCCTAGTTTTTTAACGTTATTAAGTTTTTTACATTTAAAATGATGTAATAGTCATATAATAAAAAGTGGGGTCTCTATAGTCAGTATCAGAGCATGGTTTAGTAATTTTGGGAATTAGTATTATAGAACATTAATGAATACCCATAGGATAAGACTATGTATAAGTAATTATTTATAAATATTTGGTTTAAAAAAAATTCTAAACATGGGGACCCATAAGATATTCCTTTAGTAATAATTATATAAAAGGATCAATTATCCATGATCCATTCACTTATGTTTTGTTAAAACCATTTATATTTTAAAAAATGATGGGAAGTAGGATAGACCGATCCTAAAACATGTGTGGGGGATAATAAAATGATTTTATAAATTACATCCCCAGTTCTAAGAAAGGTGGAGTTAAAAAATATGATGATGTGTACCTAAGAAGTCTAAAGATATTAAAAACAACTTGAACCACATGGAATATCCACCTTCATACAAGAAGCATAAACTAGCCAATGAGACAATTTTATAGTAACGACCACTGACATTTAGTGGATCTTCCAATCCACTCATTTTATAACAATGCATTAAATCAATGAAGAAGATATTTTATGTGCTCAATCATTCTGAGAAGGTTCAGGTGACTCTAATAGGCTATTGTTTAGAAGCAGAAGACAATGAATGGTGTAAGTTTATAAAGAACACCAAATCAAAGGTTGAAATGTTTTATATTGAGTGGGATGAATTTAAAAATTATTTCTTACTAACTATTTCCCTAAAACTCTCTAAAAATGATGGAGGAATAATTCATAGATTCAATGAAAAAGGAAGGTGCATATGTCACTGCATACAATGAAAAAATTACAATTATTACATGTTATTCCTGAGGTTTTTTTAGTAAAAATGATAGAAAAATAAATAGATTATTTGGTGGTTTAAAATCATGCCTTTAGAAGTCTCTAAATTTCAAATACATTGCAAGTTAGGAATAATTTATTCATAGTACCCTCAAAATATATATGGTGTTCAGAGACTATTCCCATGGTTATGGAGATAAGAAAAAAATGTATTTTCATATTTAGGGATCAAATTAAAAAAGAGTAAAGAGGATATGACCAACCACATTTCAAAAATGTGGGAATAATAGTTATAGGAATTACCTAAAATGGATGGGGAATTGCTTCAAGTTTAAGAGAGATGACCACTAATCTCCTGAATATTTGTGAGACATGAAGTAGCTGACTAACATGATGGAGGAAATAAGGGAAGATACTAATTTACCATTTATGGTTCAATGATTAAACAATAGAGAGAATGGAAATATGATATCTATTACACTAAACCTTTAATCCTTAAGGGTAACTAGTGTTAGCTGCAACCAAATCCAAAGGATAAAAGAAAATATTATTCTATCATAACTGCTAATTCAATGAAAGAAAACTATGTTATACAAGGTACATTTCCTATTAACTAATGAATGGAAAATGTGTTATTTGATAATAGTTCTATGCATTCCTTTATATCCTGAATGTTTTCTATTACTATTGAATCGTTGCCTAGATACCTTTTAGTAGAGATATCTATAAAAATACCTACTAGTTAAATCATTGAAACCTAATAAATGGACTCTTCTCCTATTGGTGTATGTGGTAGGATTCTTCAAGCAATTCTTGTAATACTTCCCTTGGTGGAATTTGATGTTATACTAGGAATGGATTGGATCATGTCATATAGATAACACATCAAATTCAGGGAAATAGAAACATTAGTTCGTATTCTGAACCATCCCACGATTCTATAAGAATGAAAAGAAGATCCTGAATCTCTTTTGAAAAATCCCTCAACAGAGGGGGTGTTTATATCCTTTGAAGAAGCATACCTTTCCCAAATCATTGCGTTAAAGGAATGAATCAAATATTAGGAAATTACCATTTTGAGGGAATACATTGAATTATTTCCTATTGAGTTACCTAGAAATCTCCCAGATCATGAGGTAGTGTTCTCTTTAAAGAAAATATCAAAATCCACTCATATCTCAAAAAGTCTCAATAGGTTGTCCCCTATGGAACTAGAAGAGTTAAAGAAGGATCAATAGGAGAAAATGGGAAAAAAATTTCATATTCCCTAGTGCATCTCCTTGGGGTGTTCTAGTTCTATTTGTAAATAAAAAGGATGGATAAATGTTGTTATGTATGGATTATTAGGAGCTTAATAAGATCACTATCAAGAATTAGTATCCTCTTTCAGGGATTGATGTCTTGTTCAATCAATTACAAGGAGACCAATGTTGTTAGGGAGTCAATTGAGTGGAAAACCCCATAATAATGCATCGAAAAGAACATGGTTTGAATCCTTAAAATACCATAGGGGAATTTATAATAAAGGAAGTGACTCAGGCTTGATGTGGGTAGGTCATGATGCAAGCATGTTTCATGTCTGGTGACGTTGGAAGGAAGATACTGGTATGACACATCACCAATTATTCAGGCCATGGTCATGGTCCACTTGGACATAGGACTATAGGATATGTAATTTGTGTCCCTTTACCCAAATAAAAATAGGTCTTTTCTTTATTAGTCAAAATTGGATTCTTCCTCAACTTAAAAAACATCAAGGAGCACAAAACTTCTCATAGGTGGATCTTCATTCTTGATATCATCAATTAAAGGTGAATAAGGAAAAAATTCAGAAGACTGTTTTCCATACAAGGTATGGGAACTGTGGGTTTCTTATGATGACCTTCATATATTCTAATTACCCAACAATGTTAACAAATTTTATTAATATAGTCCATAGAGACTACTATGAAATTTTTTTGGTAGTTTTTATAGATGATATTCACATCAACTCTAAGATAATGGAAGAACATGAAAAAAGTATAAGGGATATTCTGGTGACATTAATGAAGGATAAATTCGATTATAGGTTTAGAATGTGTGACTTTTGGATAAGACCATTCACATTCTTTGGGCACATTATCATGAGTAAGGAAATTTGTATGGACCCTTCAAAAACTAATGAAATTGATGAATGGTCCTTACCCAATAGTGTTATAGAAATCCATAGTAATATTATCATACATGGGTTCTAATAATGTTTTTTGAGGAATTTCTGAGAAGTTTCTAACCCACTAACCATGGTAACACAAAAATTCCTAAAGAATGTATGTATAGAAGAATGTGAGGAAATCATTAAGGATTTATAGAAGAGGTTTCACACTACACTTGTACTCCCAATACCAACAAGTGGAGAAGGATTTGTTATATACAATTATTCTTCAAATAATGTTTTAGGTTGTTTACTCATGAATAATGATAAAGTGATAGAAAATATGCCTCAGAAAAGTTGAAGATTCAAGGGAAGAACTACCCAATACATGATCTGGAGCTATAATATGTGATTTCTTCCCTGAAAATCTAGTGAATCTCTTTCTATGATGATAAGTGTGATATATATTCTGATTACAATATCCTAAATTATATATTCACACAAAATGAGCTCAATGTGCATCAATGTATTTGGTTAGATCTAATTAAGGACTGCGATTTCTCTATTCACTATCATCTTGAGAAGGAAAAAAGGTAGAATATGATCATAAAAGAAAAGAACTTGCTACTCTATTTATGATGTACATTGAGAAATACACTATTTTCATAGAGAAAAGAACATGTTACTATGTCCTCAATGACAACAATGGATAATACACCGGCTCCTCCCCCCTCGGTGAGGGAGGTAGCTTCGTTACCCTTCGAGAGAGCAGAGCCTGAATTTCATCCCTTATCCATCCCAGATTTTCTACTTCCATTCCCTAAATCCACTTCAATCCCTAAAGTCTCGGACCACATTAATGGAATTCCTAATCTTCAGATCTCAAACATTGAATTCTTGGAAACCTCTACCCTTTTGAAGCTCACATTGGTTGCTCGCTTCCAGATGAGGAGACCTTCGGTTGATGTGTTTGATAGGATTATCTTTTGCACTTGGGATCTCCATGAAAGGGAGATTGTTGGATTTCTCAATAGTCAACACATCATGATTTTATTTGATTTTTAACCACACCTCATCAAGAACTGGTCATGTTCTCCATGTATCTTTAACAAGTTTTGTTTCTTTCTCCTATGTTGATCCTTTGAATTTCACATGAATCGTGATCTGCCATCTGTGGAAGTTTGGGTATGTTTCCACAACCTTATTTTATCATTCTAGAATCCCTCTTTTATTTTCTTTCTAGGAAATCATGTCTGTAGGTTTTTATTCTCTGATAGTTTCACAGAGGCAGTTTTCCAGCCGGTTAATCCACGGGTTTTTGTGGAATTGTACACATCTCATAAGACCTTTGATCATGTATGGATTATGATTGGCAAGGAGTAGAGATTTAGGAAGTGGGTCATTTATGAGATCTGGATATAATTTTTTTCTTATGAAGGCAGTTGGGTCATGCTTTGGAGGTTTTCTATAAGGGTAACCTATCCTAGCTAAATAATTCTAATCATAGGGGATCTCAGTTTATAGTAAGGAAGGAGGATGGTGTAAATTGTAAAACATCATAGTTTTGTGTGGAAGTTAGTCTAAACCAGATGGATACCAGTGAAGGGGTAGGGATTATTAGTTTCTAAAAACAGTGGAGGAGGATCACCCTGAATGTTTTCATGATATGTTTGTTAAGGTTTTGCATGCATTTTAATCGGGGATTAAAGATTCGATTGAAGTGGCCGAATCATCCAGAACCGAGGAAGGCTTGTCCCTGTAGGTTGTGTCTCGAGTGCAAAGTCAGATGAAGGGGAGTATGGACTATGTGTAGTACAAAGAGGATGGTGAAGAGGATAGCTCTACTGAGTACTTTGGTTTGAACATTTATGGATTGTGGATGGGAAGGGGACACTCTATGGAAGCTACACATCCAAGTTATGGTGAACCTGTATAGGTTTAGGGTGCTTGGAATGATGGTAGGACAGTGGTGGGTGTTATCGCCAGGAACCAAGTGTAAGGGGTAGAAGAGGATTTTGGAGGTGCTCCTTGTGTGAAGGTGGCCAGGGGTAGTGAGGACCTGCACAAGGGAAAGCAGGGGGTCCTTATTAGGTGTGGTTGACCATATATTAGTTGGAAAGATAGGGGTTTTCTCTTCTAAGAATTAATATTCTATTCTGGTGAAGAATAAATTTGATGGCCTTAATATAAATGGGGAGAGTATGGAGGAGTTCACTAAAACTAGTAAGAGTATTTCTATAGATGAAACTAGTCTGAGGACTAACAGAATTAATAGGAGGAGGAAGGATTACTCCCCCTTTCCACCCCCTTGATGACTCGACCAACAGGAAAGAAAACGGATGAGAAGATGAACAATGGGGGCATGTGTCCTTTGAAATTACCTGGTCAACCTGAGCTATCCTTGGAAATGATTATATGTTCGGAGGATGTGGTGATAGAACAAGTGTTGTTCCTCAATGCCTCTAAAGTGGAAGCTTCCAAGATTGTGTGTCTTAATATTGAATTCAATCTAAATGAAGAAAAATATTCTAGGGTTGATAAAAAGGAAATGATATGGCTGGGGGATTCAAAAAGGGCATGATCATTCTCAAGGAAAATATAGAGGTATGGGATAAGCTGACTACAACATTTGATGGCATGCTGTATGAAGTGCCACACTCTTAGGCATCATCCATATCCTAGAAGTTTTTTAGGGATATGGACTCCGACCAAACTATTTTTTTCGTTAATGACTCTGCTATTTACTTTTCTAGATAAGGCGTGGTGTCTCACTTTTCCTTATGTTCTTGGTAATGAGTTTCTAATTATTAGTTATTGTGACTGGAGGTGATTTTTGGTGTTAAGGTTCTAGAATTTTACCTGGTTCTGCTTCAGATGGGATTCAGAGCACGCTGTTGTTACATTTTCATGGAACTTATAGTGGATGACTAAGAGGGTATGGCCTAGCCAATGGTTCTGTGCTCGTGAACCATTTCACGGGACTATTTTTCGAGTTCTCATGCTTTGGTTGAGGGCCTTAACATTATGTATCTTATAAGGAGAGTAAGAACTTGTAATTTGTTTGGGTTTCCTGTTCTGTTGCTTTTGGTTGATTTTTGGGATTTGCTGGTTCTCACTTTTCCCATAAAAGTGATTTGATAAAATAAAAATAATAATTTTCAGTCACTGGTCTCCCAAAACCATCCTAAGGAAATAATGTGATATGGGTTGTGGTGGATTGACTCACTGAGACTTCCCACTTCATTTATATTCAGGAATATTTCTTATTTGATCAACATTCCATGTTATACATGAAGTAAGTGGTGAGGATACAAGGAGTGCCACATTCTATCATTTCTAATTATGATCCAAGGATCACATCTAAATTTTTGATAATTCTTCAACATTATTTGAGTACTAAATTTAATTTCATTAGGGACTATCACCCCCAAAATAAGGTCTAATCTAAAAAGACTATTCAAATCCTCACGCATATTCTCAAAATCTACTTAGTGGAATTAAAAGGTGGGTGGAATTAGCATATCCCATTAGTTGAGTTCTCATACAACAACAATTTCAACTCATGTATTCAGATGGCTGCCAACAAATCCTTATATGGGATGTAATGTATAACTCCTACTTTTTGAAATGATATTGGCAAATGAAAGATACATGGACCTGACCATGTATAAGAGATGATATATAAGGTTCATGTTATCCAAAAATATATCAATGTTTCTCAGAGTTCTAAAAATAGCTATGTTGACAACTGTTAAATGGATATAGAGTTCAATGTTAGAGAATAAAATTTCCTTCGAAAATCACCCGGGAAGAGAGTAATGTGGTTTTGAAAGAAAGTGAATCTTGGAACTAGGAACATTGGCCCCTTTGAGATCCTTGATCACATAGGATTAGTGGCCTATGGTCTAGCATTCCCAAAAAATACGGCTCAAGTTCATGAGGGGGTTTCATGTATCTCTCCTAAGTAATTACATACCTAACCCCTCTCATGTGCTTAATATATAGGTGGTAAAAATTGAAAATGGCCTCTCATATGAGGAGAATCCAATGAAGATTGTGGAACGTAGATAAAAAGTCTTAAACAACAATATTAATCACCTTTTCAAATTGTGGTTCAAGAACCAGAAGTATGAAGAAGTGATATGGGAATGAAAGTAAGTGATGAAGGTGAAATACCCTCACATGTTTTGACCAAAGTATGTAGAACAAAATCTTGAGGGAGAAATTTTAGAAGGGGGTAGAATGTATTGACCAAGAATTTTATCAATGGAATTTCCCAACATATAATTATGATATATATTATAAAAAACTTACAACACATAGAGAACCCAATAAAAAATTATTCTCATTAATTAATAATGTGTAATTTATAGAAATTAAGAAACTTATACTGATGAAATAATAACCCGGTCATAGGAATAGTAATATGACCCTTAGGAAGAGTAATCTGGCCAATAGAATTTTAACATCACATATGAAAGTATGAATAAAATTTAGGAATCTTAAATTGAAAATATGATATAATTATACCATATTATAAGTAAATAAATATTTCAAAATTGATTATTTAGTATAGATAAATTTTAAAACATAAAATATTATTTACAATTTTAAAATTAATATAATGATTTGATAGAATTTTTTGTCATAAAATATATTCATGAATTAAAATTTTGTTTCATTATAATTATAAGGTAATTTTATGAGACCTTAATTTATATTTCAAACTTTCATAAAATCAGTTACAATATTAAAATAGATTTTTTTGGAATAAATGATGATTTTATTTTAAAAAATAAAATTCTCATATTTAAAACATTATTTTCATAAAATGGATTACAGTTTTCAAATCTACACATAAAAAATGGTTACAGTGAATAGTGGGAATTTTTCTATAATATTTTAATTATTGGTGAATCATGAAATACGGTAATTTATGGCACATAAAATTATAAGACAAATACTTCAATTTTGTGTCATGAATGATTTAAGCACCAATTGGTTAAAAAATATCCTAAAACATTTACTATATTTCTTCAAGAGACTCAACACTAGTTGTTATGTCTACCCAGTAATCCAACATAAAATATGGTTCAATCCTTGGTTGCCTTAATATTTTGGTGATTTATTGGGTGTCAGGTAGCATATGCATGCAGTGTGGTTTACAGTGTCATGTATGTCAGGTCAAAAGTGGATATCGGGTGGAAGGATTTCATTGAGGCACAGTGTCTCCTACGTCAGGCAGAGTTGGTCATGACAATACTGGGATTTTGGGGAAAATAAAGATCCTACAGCGGGTAGAGGAATTCTCATCAATGGCAGGATGCATGGGAGACCAGGTGATGGTCGACGTCAGGGGATGATATTCGTGCAGTAGAACAGGAAGATTATGGGTGGCTCTATATGGGTGGTGGTATTCTCGGTGGTGTAGTGTCTAATGACCCAAACTATTATTAATTTTATTTCCCTTTTTATATAATTAAATGACTTATTTTTTAAAATGGTCATATAAAACACATAAACTCCCTGGGTTTTGTGGATTTAAAGGACCATTATAAATTTTCTCTATTTTAAATATAATTTTTGACTAGTGATCACATGATTATTCTTAATATAGGTCTTTAACAAATCCAACTGACTCAAAAAAGTGATGGCCTCAATATATAGAATCATTACCTATTAATTCCATTAAGCAGAGCATCTGAGGGAGATAAAAGATCTGAGATATTCCATTGAACAAACCAATGAGATCTAATGACTTAAGTGTCAGTGAAATTGTTTATAAGAGAAGTTAAAGCCCATTGATATCACGTCCCAAACCATGTTATCCAAATAGCCCCATGATAATCTCACTATCACACACCTTACTCTTTCAGTGTACACTGGTGTAATAAAGGGATATGTATCAAGACAATAATAATGTGAATATTTATATTATATAATAATGAATATATTTTCATCTTATTTTTTAATTTTAAATGAGTTTTGTTTTGATTAAATTAAGCAGAAGTTGTATTTTCAGGTAATAATTAAATTCAATTAAGGGGATTTTTTTGATTAATAAATTTATTTTTAAAATAAAAATTATTTTAATAGAATTTTATTATTACGGGTTGTGTAATTTTTATGATGTGAAATGTACTTTTTATAAGGGTTCAAAAACTATTTTTGCCAAAAACCCATAATTTTAAAATAGTTGAAAAATATTATTTTGATAGTAAAAAAATCACATATTTGAAAAATTATTTAGATAAAATAAATATTATTTTATGAATCAAAATTTTAAAATTATTCAATGGTGATTTTTCCATATTTTTCTGAGACAGTCAAATTTTCCGGTAAAAATTAAATAGCATATAAATATAATGTTGGTTTAATGACATCCTAATGACCTAAATATTAAGTAATAAATACTATAATGAGTATTTTCAGCACAATATATGTTTAGAAATTAAAATAATGTTATTTTAAGAATATTTGACTATTTTTATAATTCCCTTATGAATCCTCCACAACATTTAATATATTTTATGATTTTTAATTCATTTATCTAATAATGTGACTCACCTCCACATAAGCATGGATAATATTTTAATATCTTCGGACCTTTTCCTAATAAAATAATTAAAACCTTCTATCTTCAGAAAAAAAACATGGGCAGACCCCATGGGATGGTTTGTTGCTTTCAATATTTAATTATATAGACTCCAAAACCTATGTTTGAGAGATATTAATGAATTCCCCTCTCATTTCCTATATTAACCCAACCGTAATCCCACTTATCTTCACTCAAATTACTTGGATAATTCCCTTAATCTGTTCTCCCCTCTCTAGAATCCTCCCACAGTTCCCCAAGCTCCCAAGAAACCCCTCTTCATTGTTTTGAATTCACACACTCAAGTAAGGGTTCCATCATTTCTCATTTTTATTTTGGTTTCATTATATTATTACACCCTTTTATTTTCAATTAAAATTGACGGCGTAAGTATTTTCACCTCCCCCATACTTACCTTATTGAGTTTGAATAATGATATAACCCTTTCTCTCTCATTAATCCCTCCAATGTAAACATGTTACCATGCTAAAATTTAATAATATTTCTTCTATTTTTCCTCTTTATTCAAGTTTCTTTATTATGTTATTCCTTCTATATAAAAATTACATAGTTGGGACCTGTATTTATATGAACATATTACATTACAATTCATTTATATATGAAGATATACCCCTTTATCTCTCATCAATCCTTTTTATGAATTTTTATGCCACACCGTTTGGCTGCCAAAATTACACCGTGAATATTCATTCCAAAACAATTGTGTAGTGAATACCATACCCAATACCAATCATGGGTGTTAACATTTATGAAAATATAACTTTTTATTAAGGACTTACGTTTATTTATTCCACACACCTTGATCGGGGAATAAATTATGATGATGAATGAATACATGTTTTATAATCTATGTGGTACACTTAAGCAACAGAATGAAATGAATGTGACAAGTGCACTTGGAATTATATAGCACTCCAATGCATTGGATAATGTTTAGTATCATGATACTTCATGTTGGTATAGGTTTTTACATGATTCCTTTATGGGACTTTTCCACTATTATGTATTGTTAATTTATCCTTGACTTATGATACAGTGTTTGAAGTTGTTTCCACATTTCCATGTTATGAATATCATGCTATATCATGCTTTATGATTCATGTTATATAATTCCACATTGACATTCCTTTCCTAAGATGTATTAATATATTCATGTTATTCCATGTTTACTCCCTTATTGGTCATTATATGTCACCATATTCTTATGTATTTTTTCAATGACATCCCATGTAGTTTTAAGCTCAAGCATATTAAATAAGTTTTCAATAAAGATGTTGTTTTTATGTTTAAAGATGTAATTCAGTGTCCCTAATTTGAAAAGACACTAGGATTATTGATATTTCAGGTTGTGTTAAGTGTAATTATATTTAATTAAATCATGTATGAATGTAATAAAAATAATACGTTTTTTACAGTTGGTATCAGAGGAATGTTTAGTTATTTTTGGTTTTAGGATTAGAAAACGCTGGTGAATTGCATAGGGATAAGACTATGTATAAGAAAAACATCCCTAAATTTTTGTGGATATAAAGTATGTTTTTATAAAGAAAATAGATCCACATCTAGATATTAACAAATGGATGTGGCTCTGGTACAGATATATCTTGGTGTAAAACCCTAAAACTCTGCTTTGACTTGTACTTGAACAAGAACTGGTTCACAACTATGGGCCTTGTTGCACTCTTGGTTCAACACTATCAAGGGATATTGTATGTTAAATTCATAACCTTAGTATGAACAATTATTAAGGGGACACAAGTATTCCCTTAACAAATCTGTTAGGAAATCAATCATAGATTACGTAGATTAAATCACAGAAATTTATAAGTTAAGGACATAAATGTAATATATAAGTTATACCTTTGATGTCATTGGATTCACATTTAGGTTTTTAATAGTTTAAAATAATTACAATTAATATTTATTTTATTCTAGGCAATTTTCGATAATAGGAGTAATCAGGATAACAACTTATTTGAGGATCAATGTAATGACTTCCTTAATGAGATTCCAAATCCTATGGGAGTGGTAATCACCAACATTGTAATGACACATTATCAGTTATCTCATGTTTTTAATAGATTCGTGGATCAAGAGGAATGTCCACCCCCCTAGAAGGAACAATTTGCAATCAAGGGCTTCATGAAACAACGACCTCATTCTTTCAATGGATCAACTGAGCCCTCAATCATTGAACAATAGATCAACTCTATTGAAAAGATCTTCATTATCCTTCATTGATATGAACAATTGAAGGTTCTTTTGGATTCTAATAATATTGAGGGTGAAAAGGATAAATGGTGGACATTGGTTAAAAAACGAATCCTAAGGAATAGATCGAGTTGATGGGACAGAAGGTTTTCCTGAAAATGTTTTTTGATAAATATTTTCCCCACACCCTCTGACATAAGATTGAATGGTATTTCCTTTCCCCAAATAAAAAAAGGAGGATTATATCAGAGTGTAAGAGGAAAACATTAGAAGTATTTCATGATACACCTCTAGCTTTGTCACTACCCCTGAATGCGAGGTTTACCCCTTCTTTGGTTGGCTAAAACCTATCCTGTGGAATTTTCTAATGATCCATGAATTTGTAGTTATGAGGAAACTATTTGATGTCTCCTTAATGTAGAAACTGAGATTGGAAAATCTTAGTGGTTTCATAGAGATAAAAATTATAATTTGGAGTCCAATTCTGGTAGTCTGATAGAGAGATCTAATGGTACCAAGAAACTTCAACATCCCACTTTCTAAAGGAGATAAAAGAAGCACACTGAAAACTTCCTAAGGGGGAAAGTAAATTATTTAGGTGTGGGATGGAAGGGAACCTATATAGTGATTTTTGACAATAAAAACCTACTTTTGTGATGAAGGAAAGGACTTCTCTGATAAAACCTCAAAGCATTTTTCATTTCTACAATTGTAGGGAACTAGTGAATTTATCAAACGAATGCACTATGAAAAGGGTTCTTGGAGGTATCCAACAACCTCTATGGAAACAAGGGAAATATTTCACCATCACAACTTCTAAAGTTAATCCCAAAAACTATGCGGTGACAGGTACACTAGTTATTCATTCAAGAATAGAGAATATACTTTTCTATTTTTGTTCTAATAATTCCTTTATATCATGAAAGTTTAATAGAACTATTTAGTCAACATCACAATGCTTGGAAGTTGAGTTTTTAGTGAAAACAGAAAATGAGGAAATTATTTCATCCCAAGTATATAACTCCTCCATGTCACAATTTGTGGGGTGAAATTCTTATTGAACCTTGTCATAATTCCTTTGGTGTAATTTGGTTCAATCCTATGCATAGATTGGATTTCCCTATATAGAGTCAACATAAATTTCTTTAAGAATGATATCACTCTCTATATTGTGAATCATCCATCGATTCTATAAAAATGCAAGGAAATGGATGAATTTTATTTGGCACCATCAGCTAACACATGGATATTATTTCCCTGTGAGCAAGAGTATCTATCTCAATTGATTGAGTCTAAGGAAATAATCATCCTTAAAGATATCAAATTATGAAGGAATATGATGATGTGTTTCTCAGGGAATTGTCTGGTCTTCCTCCTAGAGGAAAGGTTGAATTCTCAATTAAGTTCATGCCAGGTCTATTACCTTTATCCAAGAATCCATATAGAATTGAGGTTGTTTAAATTGATTAATTGAAGAAAAAACTACATGATAATCTAAATAGTGGTTTCATACACCCATGTTCTTTACTATGGGGTGAACCCGTCATATTAATTTTGAAGAAGGATAGGTCAATATGCCTTTGTAGTGATTGTTATGAAATCAACAAGTTCATGATAAAAATAAGTATCCTCTACCACATATTAGTGAATTTTTTAATCAGCTACGTGGATAACTATACTTTTACAAGGTGGATCTACAGTCGGGATATTAACCTGTTTGGGTGAAGAAGGAGTATATCACCATGAATTCTTTTTTGTACAAGGTACAGTCACAATGAATTTATCGTAATGCCTTTCAGGCTCACTACTGCTCCAACAATATTCACGGACTTGATGAATAGTGTCTTTAGAGATTACCTCGACAAATTTTTGGTAGTATTTGTAGATGATATTATAATATACTCTAAAAGAAAGATGGATCATGAGGATCATTTATGTACTATGTTAAAGAACATGTGAAAGGAAAATCTTTTTTTCTAAGTAAAACAAATGTGAGTTCTGTTTGAATGTAGTCTCCTTCTTGGTTTATATCATCACAATAAATGGGATATCACTGGACCCTTCAAAGGATGAGACAATTAAAGGACATCCAAGGCCAACATGAGTTACATATATCAATATTTTACATGGATTAGATGGGTATTCTTGTCGATTTGTGAGAAATTTCTCATGATTCTCTAACCCTCTAACCAAGATAACTCGGAAGGGAGTCAAGTTTTGTTGTAATGATTAATGGGAAGAGATCATCAAGGTGATTGATAAGAGGCTTATCACTATACTTGTGCTCAGACTACCCAAAACTGGATATATTTACTAGGTATTTAGTGATTCTTTTAAGAATGGAATCGGATGTGTGTTGTTGAAAAATGAAAAAATCAGTTCC
Organism: Viscum album; assembly: GCA_963277665.1. Taxonomy (NCBI): domain Eukaryota; kingdom Viridiplantae; phylum Streptophyta; class Magnoliopsida; order Santalales; family Viscaceae; genus Viscum; species Viscum album. Next base: position 815,969,848 of record OY728158.1, read on the forward strand.
AATGCCTTAAGAAAGTTGAAAGGTCATGAGAAGAACAATCCAAAAACGGATATATAGTTTGTTGTAGTGATCTTTTCTTTGAAAATTTGGTGACATTACCACTTTGGGGGTAAGTGTGCAATATATCGAGATCAAAAAGTCCACAATTATATATTCATATAGAAAGAGTTAAATCTATTCCAATGAAGTTGGTTAGAGCTGATAAAAAACTATGACTACTAAATTAACTAACATCTAGAGAAAGTAAATAAAGTGGAAGACAATCTAAGTAGAAAGGATCCATAAACTATTTCATTGATGAGAATTTATAAGGACACAATCTTCAGAGATTTGATGATGATGGAAATGGGAATCCTAAAGTAAGGAACGTCATCAATCCTTTCACAAATGATTGTTTATCCATCTCTTCTTGAGGGGTTAAAGGATGCTCGAAGAGATTATGTGGGAATTTAGATGAATGTGTAAACTATTATACAAGGAAAATCCTCATATTTCAATGTTAATGAAGAATGTGTTTTATGATTTGTGTCAAGACTATGTGTATAATAAAATCCTATGTTATAGAATAAGCTTTTGGATGACACACATAGCTCAACCATCTCTATCCATATTGGAAGTACAAAGATGTATTGAGATCTCCGAGAACACTATTGGTAGGACAATATGAATAAAGATATTTTAGAATATACATAAAGGTGTCTTGTATGTTAGTAAGTGTAGGTGGAGTGGAAAAAATCTAAGGGGATGATGCAACCATTACCCATAACAACATGGAATTGAGAAAACATCACCATGGAATTTTTCACTGGTCTTCCTAAGACATCTAAAGGAAACAATGCTATCTTGATTATGGTTGATTGTCTTATAGAGATTGAACACTTCAATGTGATTTGAGATGATTTCTCATTGGATCAACTTGCACAGATATACATCAGATAAGTGGTGAGCCTACATGGTGTACCACTATCGATTGTATCCGATCGAGATCCAAGATTCAACTCTATGTTTTGGAAGAGTCTCCAACAAGGTCTAAATACTGGTTTAAACATTAGCATGGCCTATTACCCTCAAATTGATGTCCAATTTGAGGAAACTAACCAAAAACTTGAGGACATGTTGAGATCAAGCTAGATGGACTTCAAAGGATGATGGGATCAGCATTTTCCTCTGGTTGAGTTATCTTAAAACAACAGTTTCCACTCAAGAATCCAAATCTCTCCCTATAAATCCCATTTTTGGAAGAAATTCATAACACTTTCATGCTGAGATTAAGTTGGGAAAAAACAACTAGTTCATGAAATGTTTGAGGAAATGGTGGAGAAAGTTAATACCATTCAGCACCACATCAAAGATTCTCAAAGTCGACATAAAATCTATTTTTACAGTCAAAAATGAGACCTACAGTTTGTTGTTAGAGATACTTTTTCCTTGGAATATATCCATGGAATAAATTGATGATATTTGGAAAGAAGGGAAAGCTTAGTCCAAGATACATCAGTCCCTTTAAGATCCTTGATCTCATCAAAGTAGTGGCCTACTGAATTGAACTCCAAAATAACCTATCTCAAGTACAAGTTTTTTTCCATGTATACCTCTTGATAAAGAACATACCATAACCCTTACATGTACTCAATACATAGGTGGTACCCTTCGAGAATGACATATCTAATGAGGATAAGACAGTGGAGATCTTAGATAGTAGAGACAAAGTTCTACGTAATAAGACAATGCACCTTATCAAGTGTTGGGGGGAAACAGCATGTCTGAAGAAATAATGTGGAAACCGAAGGATGTGATGAAATAAAATTACCCTCATATGTTTTAATGTGAGAAATGAAAATTTCAGGGGTGAAATTTCTTAAGGGGTGGAATATTGTAAATACTCAAACTGTTATAAATGAAATTTACCTTTTGATTTAGTTAAATGTATTATTTTTTATAATGGGTCAGTAAAACACATGAAATTCCTCGGTTTTATGGATTTAAGAGACTATTAAGAATCTTGAAATTTTTTAATATATTCATTGATAAGTGATCAAATGATTAGTATAAATATAGTTCTTTACAAATCCAATTGACCCATAAAATGGATGTGATGGCCTCAATAAGTAGAATTGTGCCCTATGAAGTCCATTTATTAGAGTTTTTGAAGTAGATATGGTATCTAGAATTTTCCCTTGACCATTACCATGATGAGATCTACTGACTTAAGCTTGAGAAAAACCATTTATGATATATGTTCAAGCTCATCGAGATCATGGCTAAAACCATGTTCGTTGAACGACTCCTTGATAATATCACTATCATGCACCTTACTCTTATGACATACACTAGTGTAATAAAGGGATATGTATCAAGACATTAATGGTGTGAATATTTATATTATATAATAATGTATATATTTTAATTTTAACTGTTTCTTTAAAATTATTTTGTTTTGATTAAATTAAAGAGAAATTATATTTTTAGGTAATATTCAAATTCAATTAAGGGGTTTATTTTGATGAATTAATGGATTTAGAAAATAAATAGTATTTTAACAAAATATTAGTATTAATTATGTATTATTAATTGTCGTGTTGTTTGAATGAAGTGAAATGTACTTTTTATAAGTGTTCATAAATTGTTACTGTCAAAAACTTGGCATTTTATAATAAATACCAAATATTTTATTGAAATAAAAAAATCACATATTTATAAAATTATTTAAATAAAATGAATATTATTTTTGGGATCATAATTTTGAAGTAATCGAATAGTGAATTTTCCATATTTTCTTGAGACATATGAATTTTTAGTTAAAATTAAAATACCGTATAAATATAATGTGTGTTTTATGACATCATAAAGACCCAAAAATGAAGTAATAAATACTATAATGGGTATTATAGTCCCAATATATGTTTTAACATTAAAATAATGTGATTTTAAGATAATTTTATAATTTTTATAATACCCTTATGAATCCTCCTATATGTATAATATATTTTATGATTCTAAATTAATTTATTTAATAATTTGACTCACCTCCACATAATCAAGGATAATATTATAATATATTCTGAAATATTCATAATAAAATAATGATAACATACCATATTTTGAAAAATACATGGTAAAACCTATGGTAATGTTTGTTGTTTTGAATATTTAATTATATAGATTCCAAAACCTATGTTTATGAAATACTAAAGAATTCCCCTATAATTTCCTATATAAACCCACCCAAGATCCAACTTCTCTTCACTAAAAAACATTGGATCACGTACTTACTCTAAACTCCCCTCTCTATAATCCTCCCAAGGCACCCCAATCTCTAATAAGCCCCTCTTCATGATTTTGAAGTCACACTCTCAAGTAAGGGTTCCTTCCGTTATCATTTTCATCCATGTTTCATTGTATTGTTACACCATTTTATGTTAATTTAAAATTGATGGAATTTTTTTAACCTCCCTAATACATCCCTTATTATGTTTGAATAATGAGAGACCCTTTTATCTCTCATTTATCCCTCCCATGTACACCTTTTACACTACAAATTTTTTTAAGAGTTATTACATTCCTCCTCTATCTTCAAGTTTTTTTATCATATTACGCCTTCTATTTTCAAATACGTAATTTGGTACATGTATTTCAATGACCCTATTACTTTAAATATCATTTATATATTATCATAGGACATCATTTCTTTCATTAACCCTTTTTATGAATTTTTATATCACGTCGTTAGGATGCTGAAATTGCACCGTGAATTTCCATTTCAAAAAAATTATGTAGTGAATACCATATCCATTACCTATCAAGGATGTCAAATTCTATTCACATATAAATTTTAATTTAGGACAAATATACACTTATTCAAAACTGCTTAATCATGTCATAAATTATTATGATGAATGTATCCATGTTATTTGATCTATGTGACACACTTAAGCATGAGAATGGAATGAATGTAACGGGTGCACCCGTAATTATATAGCGATCCAATGCATTGGGTAATGTTTAGTATCATGATAATTTATGTTGGAACAACATTTTAAACAATTCATTTATGTTAATGTGTCACTATTATGTCTTGGCAGTTTATCCGTGACATATGAGGCATTGTTCTAAGTTGTTGCCACATTTCCATGTTATGAATATCATGCTATATCATGCTATATGATTCATGTTTCTTTATGCATCATTGATATTCCTTGACTAACATGTATTAATATCTTCACATTATTCCAGGTTTACTCCATTACTGGGCTTTATATCTCATCCCTTTATTATGTATTTTACTTAGGATATTCCATGCATTTTTAAGCTCAAGCATGTTAAAGAATTGTTCAATAATTATGTTGTTTTCATGTTTAAAGTTGTAATGAAATATACCTAATTCCAAAAAAACTATAATTATTGATCTATTAGTTTGTATTAAGTGAAATTTTATGTAATTAAATCATGTGTTAATGTAATAAAAGTAATAGGGTTGTTATACAGTGGGCTTTGTCGGGGAGGATATTGGTCGGGTCAAGCGACTGTGTGACGAAGCTGCTTTGGCATGGTCGGTTCAGCCAGATAGGGAGATGGACTTCATGGTGGTGAAATGGGCTCACATAAAATTGGCTTCAAAAAAAAAAGATCAAATTCTAGGTGTAATCCCATATGAGGTCAAAGCAATGAGAAATCACCAGTAATGCTCTCATATTTGGATGTTTGAGATGGTATGTCCTTTCCCTCAGTACCCAGCCCATGTAGCCATGAATTAGTATTTCTATTTTAGTATTTTTTAGGTTTATTTTTCTAGTTCAAAAATAGTTAGTATCAACTAGGGTGGGGATTTTGGTTCGGAATTTGGTCCATAAGCCAGAAATGGAAATGTATTAAGGCTTAGTGTCATTGGGTGTTCGAATTATGTAAAGGTTACCCCTAAACCTATAAAAGGGGATAATAAAATTAATAAAAAAATATATAATGCCTTTAGAAATTTAGTAAATCAATACTATTGATATTCTTAATCCAAAATAATAAGAAAATTAATAAAATAGTCAAAAACACCCCTACGCATTGTTATAAATACGGCCTCTTCTCCCCACACCTTCCAATCCATGTAGCTTGTCAAAATTTTACCCAATTCTCATCATAAGCCTATATACCATGTCCAAGAGCTTCTAGTCTCAAAAAAATTAGAAACCCAAGTGTCATAATGAGGTTCCCAAGGGGACAACATTCAAGAGGTAAAATATGAAATCAATCGATTTTAAATTATTTTCTTTTTATATCCTCTCATTAACACCCCTATCATAAGAGGAATGATAACTCAAGTATCTTATATATAATGGAATTTTATTTTTTTATTGGAATATTAATTATCAAATATCTTCTCCTCTCCTTTTATTCTTAAAATTACAACATTGTTCAAGATGTTTCAATTCACCATCTTCATAGATGATGAGTTTTCAATATCGATTACCAACATCAATAATATACATTAAACCATTATTTTGTTTAAATATGATATTAATATTTATTATATAGATTTTTTAATGTTCTGGAAGAAATTTTTAGACAGAATATCAAATAAATAACTAGTTCATAATGATGAGAAAACCCGCCAAAATAAACTAAACATTTATCATTAATGTGTTATCAAATGAGTTGTCCTCATACCAGAAATACAAATGATATATTATAACAATTAAACTTTTTTAATTGAATTAATATCATATAATGTGAATTTTGTAGAATTACTCCCATTTGATAATGACATCAACAATTATATTCAAGTAAACCATCCATGAAACCATGAAAATAAATTCTCCTAGAACAAAATGATTAAACTATAAAACTCATAAACATATCCATAAATGAACATAATAAAATTATAATAAATCAAAAACATGTATAATAGGTTCTTAATTTTGTAATTGATGACAATAATTTCATTATATAGGTTATTAAGTGAAAGGGTAGAAGGCATTCAGACATAAGGTAAGGGGGTTCTCGAGCCTAATTCCCTTTCCTTAGGTTATTCCTACTTCATGCCAAATTTTTGTGTGTATATTCCTTTAATGTTATGTAAATATAATATCATAGTGCTTCCCCTTTTTCAAGGATATACACATTTCCTATATGATTTTATGAAAAATAAAAATATTTTCCAAAAAGATCTCTTCTTTCCAAAATGAATTTTGACTCCACTTTCTTTGTTTCTTCTTTTCTAAAGAATGAGGAATATTTTATTATATATGTTATTTCCTTTTCATTTGGGAACCCCAAATTTATAAATTATTTTTTAAATCCTTATTAAACACATTCTGTTATATCGGTTCCTTTATGGCATTGTTTGATATAAATTATATGTGGCATGCATGATTATGTTACTGAGTTGATGTGACTGGCGGACCCTGAATTATATGGCCCTCAAATGCATTAGGTTATGTGATGTATCCATGAGATTATGTGTATGATGACTGAAAATGATGATATCTTTTTTCATAGGGATGATTTAATGATTATACATATATGATATGTGTGAACATGATGTTTTCTATTTTCACAACTATGTGTGCTATTTTACCACCAAGACATGATGTTTCATTTTTATGCATTTCCACATTCCATGCCTTTATCTATTGATTCCATTTATGATTGTGATGATAATACTATACTTATGAAATGATGTTGATTATTATTTTTACCCATGTTATGTTCATTTATATCATTTATTCAACCTCTAACTGGGCTTTTAGCTCACCCCTTTCATTGACATATATCCTTATGTGATTATATATACTAAGGATAAATTCATATTTTAAAAGGATAAATAAAAAGGGTTTAAATAAATGTGTATGATTTATTATGTACATGTTTTGAATGAGCCTAATTTTCCAAAGACAATAATCCTTTATATCCTCATTTTGTGATGTTATTATGTTTTTTATCTTTAAAATGATGTAATATTCATGTAGGAAAATTTAGGGTACCTATAACTTATCTATGAAGTTGTAACATTGGTATATCAAAAATTACTATTTTAAAATAAAACTTTTTTGTTATGGTTTATTTCACTATAGTAATACCAAAGTTAATAATGGTGAAAATACCTTGTAGGAGATTTGCATCATCGAAATTGGAAACCTCCACAGGGGGGGTTCTAATGTAGATTCTTTCCTTTGAATAACCACTTACCAAAGTTATAGGGAAAGGCTTTATATAATGTAAAAAACCCTATATTTAATTTCAATATAATCATACCTATGTTAGTTATGTTTAAAACCCCCTACATGATATTTGAAGCATTTAAGCTGGAAATATCCAATATTGGGTTCTAGTGTAGCCTCTTCCTTTTATAGAAAAACATAATACACATGATACTTATCTATGAAGTTGTAAAATTGGTATTTCAGAAACATATACTATGACGTATAAGATTATTTTTTCTAAGGTTGATTTCATTGAAATTCTACCAAAGGTTATGATGCTGCAAATCCTATATTGGAGAATTGTTGGATCTAAACTTGAAATCTCAATCGAGGGGTTCAAGTGTATCCACTTGTAAGAACCCGGTTCTTCCTTTTAGGTATGGATATTTTATTTTTTGGTCTGTACTTAAAAAATATGGGGAAAATAAGTTGATTAATAGCTACTGGTATTGCATGATGTTACTAGGAGTTACATGTCGTGTAATCTCAAATACACTTCATGTATTGCTGTTGTCAGGCCAACATGACTCATTTATGATGTAGATGAGGAGGTTGTCTTAAGGGGGAAATTTTGGCATATAAATGCCATGTATTTTCAAATACATATCATGTGATTTTGTATTTTATTTATTAAAATGGGTAGTATCCTGATTTTATCATTTCAAGATATAGGGATCATCGGGTTCCCTCAAACAGCAGTTCCAAAGATTTTTTTGGCTTCTGAATCATCATCCAAATATTGATTTGATTTTTGTTAGATGTGTGTGAACCCAATCAGTAATCTCTCGATTCCTCTTGAGCCATTCCTAATGATTTCTTCTCCAGAAAAAGTTATCAAATATTTTTAATTTATCCTATTTTTTATATCTACTACATTTTAGGTCTAATTAAAAGTCGACACTGGACGAGGAGAGTCATACGAGAATGAGGTAGGTGGTCTCATGCCTTTCAATTATTTTCATGTTTAATATATGTTCTATAGTGTCATGAAAAAAATTTAGGTGTCACATTGATTGATATTTTTACTCATGCTATTTGATAATTATTTTTAGGTAATTAATTATGTGATATAAAGAATGTTTGAGGTTGTTTCCTTCATTTAGGACCACCATGTGGGTGCATTATCACTTGGAAGACCAATGTTTATCCATTTAGCCTAGGATTCCTATAGGAATGCCTTTGGTGGGTTGTTTAAAATGTAATTGGTTAATTGAATGAACTGCCTATGTGAGATATTTTATAGTTAATCCTTTTGATAGTGTAATTCACAGGTTATGCTTGTAATATAATTTTACCATGTGAGTATAACTGTTTATGACTTTAAAATATTTATATTACCTGAAATGTTTGTGATATAAATTTAGCTCTTGGGATTTATTATTGTGAAATCCATGTAATATATTGATTTACATGTTTTCTTGTTATGATTTCTACTCATGTGAGTATTTTGGAAGGCTAAGGATTATGAGTTTGGTCCTTGATTGGGATCATATTGGATGTCTTTTGTTTGACCTTTTCATGCCTAAATGAAACGGATATTTGAACTTGAAGTGATTAAAGAAAAACGTTTAATGGGTGAACAATGGATTCCACTTAGAATTCTATGGATGGGTTCATGTGACTGATGTACATTATACCTCGGGTGACCCATGGATCAATTGATGGATTCCATGGATGGACTAAATGGTAGGTTTTTATGTAAAGTTGTGTGTGATCCACAAATGTAGTGTTTGTTATTATGGAGACTATTTTTAATGTCTAAACAAGTCATGGAACGAGGGATACAATGGACGGGTTCTATTGGAAATGTCTATAGGTCTTGGGATATACTTGAGCCTTATTTATAGGATCCAAAGATTACGTGGTTGAAATATACTCGCACCACACCTACAGTGAGATCAGGTTCCTAAGAGGATTGTACGAACAAGCTATATGATGGATGTGGTTTTACCAAAGGAGTAATACTTGAATTCAAATTTAGGAATTTCAAGAATATAATAAAATTATAAATTGAAAATTGAAATAGAGTGACTTATGATGCATCTTCCAAGACAAAGCATAAGCTTGGATTTGGTCATTACTCAATTATTTAGATAGCCTTCTGAGGCATCCTCTGTGCTATCTTTTACACAGGTGTGGTAGATCTTAGGCCATATCCTGAGACTTATATATTTCAATGTGATTGAACTAATTAATGAACATTAAATGAATGTAAATGAATACCCGTGATTATAGGAATGATTACTTTTAGGTACTTCTTATCTTATTGTTTTCAGTATTGTACATTGCCTATAATATATATTCACTTACAGACTCACATAGATCCTAGGATGTTTCCTAATAGGTTATTTTCTCACACCATATTTGGGTCATGTTTTTGGTCCCAAATGGATTATATTGGTGCAGGTGTCGATAAGGGTAAGAACCCTTCTACATGTACTTGATATGTTGTTCACGAGTATGAGGGAATGGGAGAAAGCTGTGGCTTGTGATGATTCTGAGTTTCTTTTGTTCTTTTTTGTACTTATGTACTAAAATCATGTATTAGTAAAGTGTATCATGTTTAGATATTTTCCTAGAACATGTAACATACAACATCATCTTTTGAATTATATGACATATGGTTACTTCTATTATTAGTCTTGCATTGTTTACTTCTATTGTATGGTATTACTACTTCTTCTATTGATTTATTACTTTATTCAAATGTGTTATAAAATTCCAATGAGGGCATAGTTTCCCCACCATCACACCAAGGCCCTCGGTTCTAGTCAACATCCTCTGACATTTAGGGAAATGTGCTTGAGGCCTTGTCGCCAACCGGGTATGGGGCACCTTAAAGTGGCATCAGGATCCGAAATGTTACAAAGTGGTATCAGAGGATGTTATTTTCTAGTTTTCCTTACTGTTTGAAAACATTAGATAGGTATAGGATGTAAATAGAGTTTGGTAATAAACTATGCCAAGGAGTTGCTACCCCATGTACATGGAAAATACAAATTACCTCAAATTGAATTTTGATTTTTGGATTTTGAGTTGTTACAATTGATTAGATTTCACAATTGGGTGATGCACATGTATTGTGTTGTTGTTATAGATATCATTGTGGTTCTATTTTGTTGAAAACTGATGATATGAGGGTATGTCATATCATGCATCATGTAGGCTCTTGTTATAAATCATATTCCATGCATTCCTTCCATTCCATTTAGAGAGTATTACTGATTACGTAAAGTTTTGATAGATAACATGATAGATATGTATTCTGTTGTGATATGTGTATTGGTATGTTATATAGTTCAAATTGGATGGATTCCAAACTTTTTTCCCTATGATGTATGGTCCCTCTTAGATCAGAATTTGGTAGATCATGTTGTTGTCTTAAATTTAATTTTGTTGGGACGTGCTATATATATGAATGCCAAACTTTGATTCAAAGGGATTATGGGCCCCCAGAATTTAAAATTTGGAAAACCTTTGATTTAATACTCAAAAATTAGGGTGTTGGGAAGTTTCAGTGGTTTAAAATCAAGAAACCCAAACAACACAGTGTGCGGTTCTATGAACATACATTATGTGTTATTTTATTTAAGAAGAACACTTTTCTTAAGTACACTCAGTGTACTATGTGTACACGTCATGTGGTAAGAAATTGTGTATCCATCCATGTGAGGGTGATACATAATAAATGTTTTTTTATATATAATTCCTTTTATAAGACTTATATGTCATTTACCTTGGATGGTTACATGCCCAGGCCAGCAAAATTACATTCACAGGTAAGAACTTGAGGGTACATACAGTGTATTGTTTTTACACATTCTGTACTCCTCTTTTGGTAACCATTGAGGATTTTCTTTTCTTGTTCATTTATTACACTCTTGAACTGTGAACCTTTATAATGAACTTGAACTAAGATGTGTACTTGACCTTTTAAAGTCATGCCTCCAAGGCGACCTCTAGCAGTACTCCAGGAGAGTGGCGATGATCATACCCCAAGGGTGGTAGGCCATGTGCTACCAGTGGATCCTCCAATCATTCCCATTTTGGAACCAGATGTTATACCAGATATAGGTGTTGATACACTATTCTGTGAAGGCTTTATGAGGGTGATGCAATCCTTTCAGGGGGCACCACACCCCTCCACATCTATGGAATAGTTGAAACAAGTGTTCCAGTAGTACCATTCACCTATATTTTTTGGGGATTACAGACCACATGCTACAGAGTCATTGATAGAGGCCATGATGTCGATACTCAAACGTCTAAAGATGCCTTATGATATGAGGGTAAATTTCACAATGTATATATTGTTTCATTATGCCAAGAGATAGTGGGATGTAATTACTCAGTCAAAGTGTCATCAAGATATTGCATGGGGAGATTTCCAATCAGTCTTTTATGACTACTATTTTCCCAAGATGCTAAGGGTCGATCGAGCCTAGGATTTCATGCATCTGGAGTAAGGGACATTGTAATTAATGTACTATTCTACATGTTTTACTAAGCACTAGTAATCTCTCCCATCCTGACGGGTGATAATGTAGTGAAGGCTAGAAAATTTTAGGATGGTCTTAGGTACTATGTCTGATCGCAGTTAAATTTCTTCATGTTGCCTATTGTATCTTCTATAGTGAATCAAGAACTGATTAATGAGAATAATCTAAGAAAATATACAATTGTAAACCAAGGAGGTTTAGAATGTGTCCGGACGATCAGGCTGAGGTGGTGTTCAAGGCCATGGTAGCCATACCCCAGGTTCTTAGTGACAACAGTGTGGATCAGCTCAGGGTATCCAGGAAGCATCACAGTGCCACAGTATAGGATAGACTTATGTAGTGAAATAGACCCAACATGAGCATTGTAATGTCCGGGTTCTGGGTGCCACGCAACGGGTGCCCCGAACCCAGTTCGCCATGTGACCTCAAGCGCATTTTCCCAAACGCCAGAGGCTACCGACTAGCAGTGAGGGCCCAAGTCAGATAGTGGGGAAACTATTCCCTCATTTTTCAAGTGTAGAACAGTGGAAAAGAATAAAATATATAGCAACAGCGGAAGCAGTAAACTATACACAACTAAAACAAACAACTGTAGTGAATATAACCAACAAGATTTATAGATATTATGCAACATGTCTTACGTTCTAAGAAAATATCAAGAACAAGTCACAAAAAGTAAAGTACAGTACAATACAGAGTACAACAAAACTAAAAAAAACAGCTGGTAGCATCGCGAGCCTAAGCCCGGTCCCATGATCCCCTACTCCTCTGTAGAAATCAAGTACCTGTATAAGGACCATTGCCCTTATCTACACCTGGAGAAACGCAATCTATTTGGGCTGAAATGTGTGACCCAAACAGGGTTTGAGAAATAGATTCCCAGTAGGAATCCACCAAAGGATCATGCCCAACTGTGTGAGAGCATGCAACAACAGTGTGCAATAGTAAAATTCAATAAAGTAAGCAGTACTGAATGTAAATTACTTAACCAGTTATATTGCAATTTTAATATTCATTTAATCAATTATTTAAAATATTACCATAGTGAATATTCTAGGTAAACATCCAATGTCCTCAGACACATAAAAGTCCTACCCTCTGTTAAAGAGAAACCAAACACAAGAATCTACCCACATGCATATGGATATTTCCCACAGCTGTAAGAAGTATCACCCACAAGCAGAAAATCAACTGCCCACAGGCACGGAAGAAGTTTCCCACAGGATAAGTAGTGCAGTTTCAATAGGCTAATCACAATGCTAACCTCAGGATAAATAGGTAACCAGGCCATGCCCAATATATAAACATAAAATTCACATAAAATTACTCCCAAGGAAAAGTAATGCATAATTTAAACATGGAATACCCTTAGGTATCCTGGACAAATAGATAAACAGAGGAACGCACTCCTAGGGTGGTCCTGGATCCAAGCACTGATCCCAAACAACAGTTTTACAAAACTATTTAATTACCTATACAGTTCTAGGTAGTTAAAATAACCACGACCTTAGCCACACGGCACCCCAACATGGGTTCATGGCACTAAAATACAAAAAACACACTTCAGTTGGAAAAATAAACACCAAGGCACCTACTTTGAACGCCAACGATCAATATATGTGAACATAGATTCCAGAATGTCCCAAGAATGATGTAGATCTAACGAAGAAGAAAACCCATTCAAACGTAAATAAATTTCCCTTGGGAAAGAATTGGTAAGAATGGCTTAAGTAGAAGGGAGGGCTTACCCGTATGGTTGCAACGAGATCATCCGAGGTGGAAATGGATTCCAGACGTGCACTCGGCAGATCATCGAACCTGAGGCCTCATATCCCAGGATACCTCTTCCCGTTCTAAGCCTTCCATGTGAACAGGGGAGGCTACTGCCCATTTTAAGTGAAAAAAACAAAGTACACGGCGTGTACTTTCGAGTACACGGTGTGTACTTCCCATTTTTAAATTGTTCCTCTGGTGGCTTCCTGCCAGCGTGGTACTGTTCATCTGCCGACATGACTACACGGCGTATCTTTTTGAGTATACAGCATTTTCTATCGCACAGCTGGCCATTGCCGTACTATTCACCTACCAACTGACTACACGGCGTATATTTGGTTCCTACACCCTTCATCCCCAGCATGGCCACATGCCTCATGTACCCATCCCACATGGACAAAAGTACACGGCATGTGGAAAAAGTACACAGTGTGTACTTTCCAAAATTCAGGATTTTTCCCAATGTTCCTTATTTTCTCAAAAAATCTTAAGGAAAAGAGAAAATAAGAAACTCGTACCTCAAAAATAAGAACCGGGTTCTTAAAAACTCCCCCTTAAAGCACTTCGTCCCCGAATCTCCCTTCCAAGGGTGACGAAGATATAACTGAGAATAACTCTGGACCATAAGCTTGTACATCATTCTCCCACTCCCAGGTTTCGTCCTGCACTCGGCCATGCTTCTATAGAACCCGTATGAGAGGAACTGACCAGCCTTGGAGATCCTTCGTGCTCATTTCAACGTTACGAATCAGATGCTCCTCAAAGGATGCATCTACCTGAAGCTCAACCTCCTTTGGCTGAAAGATGTGAGATGGGACTGAATGATAGCAGTGCAAATGAGATACATAGAAGACGTCATGCATGGCCCTATACCTCTACGGTAACTACAGCCGATAGGCAACTGGCCCGACTCTCTCCAGAATCTCAAATGTCCCCACATACCTCAGTGAAATTTTACCATGTCTCTTGATCTGCTTATGTCCCAGCCTTGGCGAAACATGAAAGAAAACCTGATCCCCGACCACTAACTCCGAAGGTCGTCTGCATCAATCAGCATAAGACTTCTGACAAGACTATGCGGTAGCCATCCGCTTCTGAATCAACTGGACCTGCTCAGAAGTTTCCTTGACGAGACGTGGTCCAAGTAAAGCTGTCTCACCTGCCTCTAACCAGAACAAGGGTGATCGGCATGGCCTACCATAAAAAGCCTCGTATGGTGCCATCTCAATAGTTTCCTGGAAACTGTTATTGTAGGAAAACTCGACTAGGGGTATGTGCTTCTCCCAAGATCCCCCAAAGTCTAAGACGTATTCATGCAACATGTCCTCAAGCACCTGTATAGTACGCTCTGACTGGCCATCTGTCTGAGGGTGGTATGTTGTGATCAGAAGCACCTATGTACCCAGTGCCCTCGGAAAACTATGCCAGAAACGTGACGTAAAATGGACATCCCTATCTGAAATGATAGAACGAGGGACCCCATGAAGGTGTACGATCTCTCGGATATAAAACTTCCTGAGCTCGTCAACACTGAAGGTATCCTTGATCTTCAAAAAGTGAGCTACCATCGTGAGTCTGTCCACAACAACCCACAAGGCATCATTGCCTCTAGGTGACCTCGGAAAACCAGTCATGAAATCCATCACGACATCATCCCATTTCCACTCCGGAATGGGTAACTACTGTAACAGTCCGGCTGGACTCTGATTCTCTACCTTCACCTGCTGATAAGTGGAAAACCTCGTAACAAAACTAGCGACATCTCTCTTCATACCTAGCCACCAATACTGATGTCTCAAGTATCTGTACATATTGGTATCCCTGGGATGAACTGCCCATGCTGAGGCATGAAACTCCCACATCACCTCCTCGTGTATATCTCGTAGAACCCACATTCGTCCATGGAAATACAATACCTCATCATCGCCTATCGTCCAATCAGGAGGAGGGTCCTCACTTGCCACCGACTCCCGTAGAACTAGGCCATCTGGATAAGATAGCTGTCACATCCTCACTCTATCCATGAGGGTAGAAGTCACAGCTAGAGATGAAAGATATGTCTGACCCTGACTGTCATGCACCTCCAAATGCATCTCAGAGAACAAATCCATAAGTTTCCACTCACCACTGACCTCCTACACAGCCTGTGTCTAAGTCTTCCTGCTCAGTGAATCAGCTACTACATTACCTTTACCAGGTGTATAGGCAAGATCAAAATTGAAGGACTGTAGGTACTCGACCAACCTCCTCTGTCTCATATTCAAGTCACGCTGAGTAAAGATATACTTGAGACTTTTTTGGTCGATGAAAACCACAAAACGATCTCCCAATAGATAATTCCTCCAACAGCGCAACACATGCACAACTGCAGCCAACTCGAGATCATTCGTTGGGTAATTCCTCTCATGTGGCCTCAACTGCTGAGACTCGTATGCAACAACTCGTTTTCCCTGCACCAACACTACTCCCACCCCAATACCTAATGCATTACAGTAAACTATATAGCTCTTCCCTTGCTCTAGAAGTATCAGGACTGGTGTTAATTTCATCCTTCCCTTTAGGTCCTGAAAGGATTTCTCACAAGCTTCTGACCAAGAGAACGTCACACCATTTTTAGTCAAACCCGTCAATAGTGCTTCTAAGTGGGATAATTCATGTATGTAGCATCTGTAGTAACTAGTCATCCCCAAGATACTACGTATCTTAAACACGTTATTAGGATGCTCATAGGAAACTACTACTCTCACCTTCTCTGGGTCTACCGAAACTCCTTCCTCTGAGATGATATGACCTAGTAAGTGAATCTGGTCCATCCAAAAGTGGCACTTTGAGAGCTGAGCATATAACCGATGCTCTCTCAGTGTACTAATTACGATCTAAAGATGGTTGGCATGGTCGTGTCGAGTGTGATAGTACACCAAGATATAATCCATGAATACTACCACAAAATAATCTAGATGAGTATGGAACGCACGATTTATCAGAGCCATGAAAATTGCTGGCGCATTCGTGAGTCCGAATGGCAAAACTGTATACTCGTATAGACCATACCTGCTCCTGAAAGCCTTGAGAGGTATATCAGATGGTTTAACACGCAACTGATGATATCCTGATCTCAAGTCAATCTTCAAGAACACTCATTCTCTACTAAGTTGATCAAAAAGATCATCGATCCTCGGCAAGGGATATCAGTTCTTAACCGTCAACTGGTTCAGCTTCCGATAATCCACATAGAGTCTGAGATTACCATCTGCCTTATTTGCAAAAAGGACCGGAGAAACCCAAGAAGAAGTACTGGGTCGGATAAAACCCTTTGTCTGTAACTCCTCTAACTACCTCTTGAGCTCCTGCAACCCCGGCGCGACCATCCTATAAGGAGGAATGGACACCGTTGCTGCTCCTGGAACAAGCTCGATAGAGAAATCCACCTCTCGCTCTAGAGGTAGACCTAAAAAGTCATCCGGGAAGACATCCCTGAAATGATCAACCACTTGAGGGAAATCCGTCTGACAAGTCCCCTGGTCGTCTAGATATAAACTCACAATCTGGATTGTGACTCCAGCTCACCCACGATGCTTTGGTCTAGCTCGACTTGCCTAAACATCCCATTCTCCCTTGTATAGAAATTCTCTTCCCTCTATTGACATGAAACGCACCCTGCGACGATAGCAGTTCACAAAGGCTCGAAAGGGAACCAACTAGTCCATCCCGAGAATGACGTCATAAGCTATCATATCTAAGAAAAAGAGGTCCCAAAGGAAGTGAAACCCACCAACCTCAAGGGGGAACTCCTTGCACTGATGCACACCAGCTGTTCTTTTCCAAAATAGAGTGTCTAGCGTAATGATATCAGAATAAGTAGAAACACCGAGCCCAAGGCTCTCCACAACAGGTACAAATATGAAACTATGTGTAGCACCCGTATCAAAAAGTACTGAAGATAAGACAGAAGCTACTATAATAGTACCTTTGACTATAGAATGTTCAGGATCCTGCTCCTGCTGGGTCTGTTGCACTGCATATTCCTACCCAGTGTCGCGGCCCTGCGACACAGCCTGACTACCCTGAGTTGTCCCGCCCTGCTGCCTCCGAGATCTTGGTGTCTGGCTACCATGGCAACGACCACCATCTCTGCTAGCACGCCCTGACATATTCCAGTTCCCCGACTGGTAAGAAGCTGCTGGTCCTACTCTCGCACGCGGAGTCTGTAAAGAACCCCTCTCACTATCCATCGGGGGAAATGCCTTGCAAAAACGCTGCAGATGAACCATCCTATCACAAGATCGGCGCTCCACTGGGTCTCGTGGACACTATGGCCTCTTGTGCCCCTCTCTACCACACTGGTAGCACATGACCTGTCCACTTGAAGCATTCTTCTGACTGGTACTTCCACCCAGAGAGAAGTCCATATGTCTCTTCCTCTTGCTAGAAGAAATAGTACCAGTTACTGGTGCTGAACCTCCCTGGCCCACACTACTAGATTCCCTCGTGTTCCTCTCTGTAATCAGTGCCTAGTTCACAATAGCGTGTATTGAAGGAAACCTGAAAACATTCACCAGTGTTCTGATGTCATAACGAAGACCATCCTCGAAGAGTTTGTCTCTCAGCATCTCAACGCCCACTAGAATGGGTGAAAATCATTAAATCTCGGTAAAGCGAGCAGAATAGTCCATCAATGACATAGTGCCCTACTGCAGATTCATGAACTCTCAGGCTATATCTTCCCTCAGTGTCTCTAGAAAGATGAATTCATAGAATACTACCTGAAAATATTCCCACGCCATGTCTCTGCGATGCTCTAACTGGGTGGTAACATCCTACCACCTCTTGGTGGAATCACACAGCATATACCTCGTGATATTGACCCTCCGCCCTGGAGGCATCTAAAGATGCTTGAAAATAGTCTGAATCGACCCCATCCAAGACTCCGCAGCCTGTGGTCCACCATCCCTTGAAATTTTCAGCAGATGCTACTACTCGAATATACGTGTCAGCTCAGCCATAGATGTGGCAGCTGGTGGTGCTCCCTGAAAGGTCTGCATGAACCGCAATAAGACTTCAAGGAACTACGCCTCCACCCCTATGTCCGGTATAACAATTGGCACTACATCTAGCTCTGCTGGAGGACCCACTGGTGGCCCATGTCCCACCATCTCTGGAGTATACTCGTTGCCTCTCTCCTGGCGAACAACGTGCGGTCGTCTAGGCGGCATGACACTAAAAGGTCAAAACACGCCCTAGATTACAAATTAACATGGCCAAAAAAAGAAGAAACCACAAAGGGAACAAGAGGAAGAAGGCATTTTAAGATCTTCAAAATAAGACTACATGGCGTGTATAATGACCACACAACATGTACTTGACTTCCCCTCCCCGGCCCAGGTCCTTCGACATGGATAAGCCACACATCTCCCCTTTGAACAAAACTATACGGCTTGAATATCATCTACACAGAATGTTTGGTGTTATTTCCAACTGCCCGTGTCGCTTGTGACATGGCCGACTACTCAGCTTGACACTAAACAGCATGTTAGACCTGCACACGGCATGTACACCACCCTGTTTCCCAGCCACTTGGCTAACTCAACACGGTCTATCTTCGGACAAGACTACACGAAGTTACCCACAGGTACACGGTGTGTACAAGACGAGCTCCGCCGACCCGTGTTGTTAGTTACACGACCGGATACACGGATCAACCTGCATAGTGTGTTCTATATACACATGGCATGTACACTAAAGGATTTCCCTGACCTGTGTTGTTAGTTACACGGCTGGGTCCCCAGGTCAGACTACACATTGTGTTCCATAATGGACACGACATGTATGTCTTAAGGTTTCCTCCGCCCGTGTTGTTAGTTACACGGCGGACACCGGGTCAACACTACACGGCGTGTACAAAAGCTACATGGGGTGTTCTCCCCAAGCTCTTCCTTCCCCGTGTCGCCACCCACACGGTTTGTGACACAAAAAGAGACTACACAGTGTGTACTCAAAAAGTTCATTTTTCTTCCCAAATAGAAGGCCATACACGACATGTTTGAAGTACTACACGGCGTGTATACTGTGTTTCCAGACAGTATGCCTCCGAAACTTCCCCGGAACCCAGGAAATACCAAAAAACAACACCTATGTGTCAAATTACTACCTGTGAGGGCCCATACTTCTCACAAACCAAAGTTTGACATCTTATCTGTGTTATAAAAATATAAACAGTCAATGATCCTCCAAATTCCGGTCAATGGGGGCCCATACTCCCCAAAAACCAAAGTTTGGCATTCATTCTATAAAAAGACTCATACAAAATACCCTATCACATAGCAGGTATTTATCAAGCAGCTATCACAGCAGCATGCTTTTCTAGCACATCAACTATCACAACAACATGAAATTTCTAATGCACCTACATGGCATGGAAACTATGTATGGCATGTGATTTCTAGCATGAGCCTAAATGATGCATGAGATGTCATACCCTCATCTAATCGGGTTGCAACTAAATAGAACCCATGGATACAATATAAAAAACACAATCACAAGTGCGCCACCCAACGGTGAAATCAAATCAACTGTAAATTGAAAAATCAATAAAATTTCAATATGAGGTAAATTCGATTTTCCCTGTACATGGGTTAGCTATGTCTGGGCACAAATTATTTCCAAATAACATTCTCTTCCTATCCCTGGCTAAGGCTCCAAATATTAAGTCAAAGAGAAGAACTCCTCTGCTACCACTTTGTAATGTCCCGGTTCCGGGTGCCACGCAACGAGTGCCCAGAACCCGGTTCACCACGTGACTTCAAGCACATTTCCCCAATTTCCAGTGGCTACCGACTAGCAGTGAGGGAGCAGGTCTGATAGTGGGGAAACTATGCCCTCTTTTGTCAGGTGTAGCGCAGCAGAAAAGAATAAAACATATATCAAAAGCAGATGCAGTAAACCATACACAACTAAAACAAACAACTGTAGTCAATATAACCAACCAGATTTATAGATATTATGAAACATGTCTTAAGTTCTAAGAAAATAGCCAGAACATGTTACAAACAGTACAGTACAGTACAATACATAGTACAGCAAAACCAAAACAAAACAGCCGGTAGCATCGCGATCCTAAGCCTGGTCCCATGCTCCCATACTCCTCAGCATCAATCAAGTACCTGTATAGGGACCCTTTCCCTTATCTACACTTGCAGAAACGTAATCTGTCTGGGCTGAAAAGCATGAACCAAACAGGGTGTGAGAAATAGATTCCCAGTAGGCATCCACCAAAGGCCCGTTCCCAACTGTGTGAGAGCATGAAACAACAATGTGCCGTAGTAAAATTCAATAAAGTAAGAAGTATAGAAAGTAACATACTTAACCAGTTATATTTACATTTTAATATTCATTTAATCAATTATTGAAAACATCACCACAGTGAATATTCTAGGTAAATAGACAATGTCCTCCAACACGTACAACTCCTACCTTCGGGTAAAGAGAAATGAAACACAAGAATCGTCCCACAGGCATACAGATATTTCCCACAAGCGTAAGAAGTGTCACCCATAGGCATAGAATCAACTGCCCACAGGCACATAAGAAGTTTCCCACAGGCTAAGTAGTGAAGTGCCCATAGTCTAATCACAACGCTGACCTCAGTATAAACAGGTAACCGGTACTTTCCCAATATATAATCATGAAATTCACATAAAATTCCTCTCAAGGAAAAGTAATGCATAATTTAAACATGGAATACCCTCGGGTATCCTTTCCAAATTGCTAACCAGAGGAACGCACCCCCGAGGTGGTCCTAGATCAAACCACTGATCCCAAAAAATAGTTTTACAATATTATTTAATTACCTATACAGTTATAGGTTGTTAAAATAGCCACAGACTCAGCCAAACAACACCCCAACAGGGGTTCGTGGCACTAAAATACACAAAACACACAACAGTTGGAAAAATAAACACCAAGAAACCTACCTTAACCGCCAACGATCAATATATGTGAACGTCAATTCCAGAAATGCCCAAAAATGAAGTAGATATAACGAAGAAGAAAACCCATCTAAATTTAAATAACTTTCCCTCGGGAAAGAATTGGTAAGAACGACTTAAGTAGAAGGGAGGGCTTACCCGCATGGTTCCAACGAGATCATCCGAGGAAGAAACGGATTCCAGAAGTGCGCTCGGTAGATCTTTGAACCTTCAGCCTCCTCTCCCGGGCTCCCTCTTCTATTCTTATCCTTCCCGGTGAACAGGGGAGGATACTACCCATTTTAAGAAAAAAAAACAAAGTACACGGTGTGTACTTCTGAGTACAGGGCATGTACTTCCCATTTTAAAACTATTTCTCTGGTAGCTTCCTGCTAGCGCAGCACTGTTCACCTACCGACATGACTATACGACATGTCTCCTTGAGTACACGGCGTGTTCTGTCACACAGCTATCCACCGCCTTAATATTCACCTGACGACTGACTACACGGTGTGTAAGGGACCACTACACGACGTGTATTTGGTTCTGACACCCTTCATCACTGGCATGGCCACATGCCCCATGTACCCATACCACATGGCCAAAAGTACACGGCGTGTGGAAAAAGTACAAAGCATGTACTTTCCAAAATTCAGTATTTTTCCCCATTATCCTTATTTTCTCCAAAACACGTAAGTAAGGGAGAAAAGAAGAAACTCATGCCTCAAAAATAAGAACCGGATTCTTACAAGCATTATCTCATACCTTCTAACAACATAAGTACTATTCTAATCGCGTCCGTTTTAGCTTCTACGATTTTTGATACAGTGGATTCACATAGATTCATATATGTTCCTATTTTGGAGACCTGTGGTATCTGTGTTGTTACTTTTAATGATGCTAGGATGATAGACACTCCATTAGGGATTAGAATATAATGTTCGCATCATTTCAAGGAGTTCCCCATGAGTTTTTTTGGGTTCCACATTGTATGAGACATCTATCTCTTAGAGATTAGATGATTTGACGTCATTCTTGGAATGTAATGTTTGGTCTCCTTTCAATCCATTTTCGATTTCTGTTTTTGTATGGTGAGTTTTATTTCACCTAAAGGAATATCGTTTCTATACAAGGGTGAATGGGATGTCAAGGCGAGCTGAGATAGACTCGAGCATCATGGGTTGAGAGGTATGACCTTCTAGATTACGAGTTTATATCTGGATGACCTCGGGTCATGTCAGTAAGATTTCCCCCCATTGGTTGATAGTTTCTTGAAAATCGTCCCATATGACTTTTTAGGTTTACCTCTAGTGAAACAGGTATATTTCTTTATTGATCTAGTTCCAAAAGTTTCACTGGTATCCATTCCTCATTATAGGATGGCTATGACGGTGTTGCAATATCTCAAGAGGAAACTATAGAATTTTAAAGATAAGGGTTTCATCTGACCCAATACTTCCCCTTGGGGTTCACTGGTCCTTTTTGCAAAAAAATTGGAAGGTACCCTCAGTATATTCAAGGATTTTTACAAATTGATCTAGTAAATGATTAAGAACCTGTATCCTCTCCTGAAAATAGATGATATCTTCAATCAGCTTCAAGGAGATCATGTTTTCTCTAAAATATATTTGATAACCAATTATCATTAGTTTCATTTTAGACCATCAAACATACTTCGCACATCCTTTTATATAAGTTATGATCACTACGAGTATATTGTTTTAACATTCGGTCTCACAAATATGCTAGTAGTTTTCAAGACACTGATGTACTGAGTTTTTCATCCTTATCTTGATTCATTTTTTGTGGTCTTCATGGATGACTGAAAATTAATTTTTTATTTAGCCAAAACATTTAAGAAAAAGACATAAACTGCATACGTTCAAATTGAAGAACATGCCTCATAAGAGATTGAAAGGTTATTGAAACAGAATTTAAGCCTATTAGCCGATTTCTCCCTAATAAGTTTCCAATAGATAGCATGAACTTGTGTAACTGAATCATTGGTAATTATTTCTTCAATGAAATCTACCAACTTATCCCATGTTAGAGAATACTCATATTTACTTATCTTACCAACATTAAAACCTCTTATCAGTATAAGATCCTGTTTTTCAATCCATGCAGCTTGCTCACTATTGATAGACACTCTTAGTGGCCTACCAATCATCTTGTCTGCTTCTTCTTGGGTAGAATTTATATAAAGAAACACCTCCACAATTTCTTATTCTTAATGAACAAATAGTCCCAAGGGGTTATCACTAACTAGATTCTCTACACCAGTTTTTTCTGCACCGATATCACTTGAAACAAACATCACTCATTCAGGTTTCCCCTGCATAGTACAAATAGAAACTTAAATGAATTCCATCTACTTTGATTTAATTTTTTTTACCGCACATAGTCTTCATTGGTTTTAGAAGGTATGAGTAATATTTGAGCCCTTTGTTTTTATTCCTTGTTGTCAAGATGCAGTCTCCAGAGTCTCCAGTAGATTTCTGTCCCTTTTTATTCCTTGCAGTATACAAGATTTTGTAATGCTTCCCGCCTATATTTTCCGCCGAAAAATATCTAGAGCGATCCTCATAATCGAACACACAAATTTATTGGGTTTAAGGGTCATTATATTGATCATCCAAGACCTCTAAACCTACAAAATGGTTATATTTTTGGATCTCCCTCTCACTCTGTCACTGGAATGCGACCTAGTGACCCACTAGCACAGAAGGGGTATCCCCCGTATCCAACACCCTACATGGAAGGACATATATCCCTTCTTAAACCTGTAGAAGCTAAGAATAAACACTAATTTTTCCCTCCAATTCCCCTATAATTCCCTCTTTTGAGAAAACTTAGTCCTTATCGCCTTCATTCCCCTCAACATACTCCAAAGGTAGAACCTACTATACTAGGACATCCACTGAGTAAGGTAACAATGGCCTGGGTTCAAGGATTCCCAATCTTGTTCCTCCTATGCCTTTCTAGGATCTAGTGGATCATGTTTCTGCATTGAAATGTCATTAGACACCATATTACTAAAACTGGGATCCAAATCCATCTCCATATCCTTCTTTCGCTCCATGTCCCCTTGTGTTACAGCATGCCTGCAACCAAAAATCGGATGCCCCAAATGCCTACACACTAAGTAATAATCCACCCATGATTCAAATACAGCAGCCTATTTTCACCTATAAACTTCACCAATAACAACCCAAACCCACTCCACATGTGGTTTGGATACATCCACCTCCATGCCAATATGAGGGTTAATTAATTAGCTAACCAATTGAGTTCTACTGTCATCACACAAGAACTATCTGACCATATGACCAAGCATTTTGAGGATATAGGGATTTTTAAATGGTAATGGTAATTCTAGGAATCTAATTCATAAAATAATAAAAGGTGATTCCTTTTTCATGTGAAAATCAAAATTCAACAGAAAAGGAATAACCTGAAACCGAGGCATTTGCGTAGTGCATATGATAGCGCATTTATCATTTCATCCTCTGTTGCAATGTGAATCACTTAGTGACTCTGGTCATGAAGTACCACAGTCTCTCGGCCATGAATCCCTCATAAATCAATAATTAACCAGTCGAAATCATAAATTGTAGGTTTTCATTGTCAAAACCAAGCCAACAGGTAAGGTTCAAGAGGTCGTAAGCATCCGAAAATTCCAAAAGTGTTAGCGGTAGTTGAGTCACACCAACAAGAAAACTCAAAACCTTCAGACTGAGCGAAATAGGAGAAAACATTGGTCAGTATTCCATATTGGAGAAGGGATTTAAGCATTGATATGGAGAAATAGGGGCCTTATCCACCCTTTCAATAGGAAGGGGATAGGCTGAATCCATTGTCAACCCTAGTTCAGTTTTTATGGATGATATCATGGTGTATTCTCCTAGTTGACATGACCATGACACACATCTTGATATTGTTTTGAGTACACTAAGAGATAATCATTTATATTCTATGCTCATGATGTTTCTCTTCTATATGTATTAGACTCCCTTCCTGGGTCACATCATCTAGGAGATAAGAGTATCAGTGGACCCAGAGAAGGTGATAACAGTAGTATCCTGGGATCAGTCTAAGAATGTCTTTGAGGTGTAGATTTTTTAGGGATTATTGGTTAATATAGGAACTTTATATAGGAATTTTCATTCTTATAGACACTATTGAATGTCATGACTATGAAGGGTGTGAAGTATGTTTGAAAAAATTCCTACAAGATAGCCTTTCAAGAGTTTTAATGGAGATTGACTTTAGTGTCGATATAGATTTTTTCTTGAACTGAGGAGTTACACTATTTACTATGAAGCATCATGTATCGAGATGGGAGTAGTTATTACAAAGGTAGATCAAGTCATTACATATGGGTCTCGGTATTTGAGGCAATATGAGAGGAATTACCCAATGAATAATCTCATGTCAGCTGTATTTGTTCATGCATTACGTTTTTGGAGACATTACTTATTTGGATAGAGTTTCATGGTGTACACTGACCAAAAAAGACTAAAGTACATATTTACATAGTGTGATCTGAATATGATGCAACAAAGGTGGGTGGAATACCTTTAGTCCTTTTACTTTGAACATTCCTACACACTTGTTATTGGAAATGCAGTGGCTAATTCTTTGAGCTGGATGACTCAGATACCAGTAGTGAAGTAGGATAGTAGTGAGTGGAATATTATGGCGTCGTTCTATAAGATGCACATGAAGGTGCATGACAATAAAGGATATACTATTTTTTCATCCATAGTAATTTCCTCCACCCTACTATATAGAGTGAGGATGAGGTAGCTATCGGATTGTGATGGCCTAGTTCTATGGGAGAGTGTGGTGGGTGAGGACCCTCCTCCTAGTTTGACCACAGGTAAGGATGAAGTTATGTAGTTACATGGTCGCGTATATGTTTTAGTTAACATGTGTGAGGAGCTAATGTGGTACTTTCAAGACTCTGTATAGGTAGTGCATCCTAGGGCCCCCAAGATGTGTTGGGATTTACATCATCAGTATTGGTGGAAAGGTATGAAAAGGGTGTAGATGGTTTTTTCCAGAGATGTTTCACATATCAGCAGGTGAGGGCATAACACCATCCACCAGCTAGACATTTACAGTAGCTACCCATTTATGAGTGGAAATGGAATGATGTCATGATGGATTTTGTGACGGGGTTACTGAGGTCACCTAAAGGTATTGATATCATATGGGTTGTTGTTTATAGTCTCACGAGGGTTGCACATTTCCTTAAAATCAAGGAAACATTCAATTTTGATGAGTGTGGGAGGTTGTACATCTAGGAGATTATATGACTACATGGAGTTTCTAATTCTATCATTTCATATAGGGATTTTGGGTTTACATCTCTTTTCTAGAAATGGTAAAAAGGGTTCTAGGTACACAGGTTCTTCTCAACATGGCTAACCACCCCCAAAATGATGGCTAGTTAGATCACACAATTCAGGTGAATAAGGACATGATTCGAGCTTGTATCCTAGATTTTAGGGATTCGTGGGAGAAACACAAACCCCTGGTTTAGTTCTTCTTTTAAAATAGCTTTTAGTCTACTATTCTGATAGTGACATATGAGGCTTTGTACACCATGTCGATCACTATTTGTAGGCTAGAGGTAGGAGAGGCAGCTATGTTGGGACCTCGTATTGTCTAGAACTTCACTAAAGAGGTTTAGATGATTCAGAAGTGGATGGATACTGCACAGTCTGTTCATAAATCTCATGTTGATCACCATAGATGACCTCTGGAGTTTGAGGTCTGGGGTCAAATTTTCCTATGTTTTTCACTGAGGTTGGGACACAAGAGGATCATGAGACGTGTAAGCTTTCACCGAGATGCATTAGGTCGTTTGATATTCTAGAAAGGGTCATGAATATTGCATATCAGTTGTACTTACCTTAGAGGTGTTAAAATATGCATGATGTATTCCATGTTTCTTAGTTTCGACATTAATTTTCATAATCGTCTCATTGTTTTCAGCCTGAGACAGTTGAGTTACAGGTTGACACATCCTTTGTGGATCATCCTATACAAGTTGTGGATCTTAGCGTGAAGTTTCTTCAAGGTCAGTCTCTTACTTTAGTATGGGTTTTATAAAATAATGGCCGAGTGCAGGATGAGAATTGGGAGGGGGAGTCCAATGTATGATCATAGTGGACAGAGTTGTTATCAGTTATTTCTTCACCACCATTGGAAGTGAAATTTGGGGACGAATTTCTTTAAGGGGGAAGTTTGTTAGAACCTAGTTCTTCCATTGAGGTATAAATCTTTTCATTTTGGTTTTTTACTTGAGAAAAGAGTCGAGAAACCGGTCGATTACTAGATTCTGTCTTATTACATGACATGACAAGGGTTTACACACCATGTAATCTCAAGTACACACCATGTATTGATGTCGGTAGTTCAAAAGGACTCATTTATGATGTAAAGGTGGAAGTCATCTTAAGGGGAAAATAAGGAATATACACTCCATATATTTGCAAGTACACATCATGTAATTTTTTTGTTAAAATCGGAAATATCCTTGTTTCTTCATTTTTAGAGATAGGGATGGCGGTGTTCTCTTAAACAGTTATGGAAGGGGTCATTACTCCTCCTGAATCATCATCCTAACTCTGATTCGATCATTTTTGGGTGCATTTAAACCCAATAGATAAGCTCTCAATTCTTCTTGGGCCATTATTCATGATTTCTTATCTCTATGAAGTTATCAAATATTTTTAATTTATCCTTGTTTTTAAGATCTACTTTGTTCTATATCGAATTAGATTTCGACTATGGATGAGGAGAGTCATATGACTACGAGGTGGGTTTTCTCATTCATTTCAGTGATTTTCATGTTTAATATTTTTGTTGGAGTGTCGCATGGCCATTTTAGGTTGTCAATTTGATTGATATTTTTACCCATGTTATTTTCTAATGTTGTTTAGGTAATTAATTATTTGATATGAAGCATGTTTGAGGTTATTTACCTTGATTTAGGGCCACCATGTGGTTGTGTATTCCCTTGGAAGACTAATGTTTATCCATTTTGACTACGATGCCTATGGGAATACCTTTGATTCCATTAATGGTTTGGTTAAAATGGAATTGGATATTTGAATGAACTGCCCATGTGATATAGTTGATGTTTAAGCCTTGTGATAGTGTCATTCGCATGTTAGGATTGTTATATAATTTTCCCATGTGGGTATAATTATTTAAGCCATGTAACTATTTAGATTACATGAAAGTATTGTGACATAAATTTATCACTTCCATGTTATAATTGTAAAATCCATGTAATAGTTTAATTTACATGTTTTATTATTATGATTTATCCCTATGTGAGTATTTTGGAAGGACAATCCTTATAATTTTGTTCCATAATTATGATCATATTTGATGTCTTTAGTTTGACCTTTTCAAGCCTAAAGGAAATGGATATTTGAAGTTGACATGATTAAATGGAAATAGTAATGGGAGAACCATGGATTTTGATTGGAATGACATGGATAGGTTCATGTGACTAGTGTACCTTATAACTCAGTGACCCATGGATCCATTGAGGGATTCCACGGATGAACTAAATGGGAGGATTGTATGTAATGTCGTGAGAGATTTACAGATGAAGTGGTTGGTCTTATGAAGACTATTTTTAAAGGATGAATGTGTTATGGAATAAGGGATATCATTGATGGGTTCAATTGGAAATGTTTATATATCTTGGGAGATACTTGGGTCTTATTTATTGGATCCAAAGATTGCCCGGTTGACATATACTCACACCACCCCTAGGGTGGTATCGGGTTCCTGTGATGATTTTATGAACGAGATATAGGATGTTTGTTTTACAAAAAGAGTAATAAATGAATTCCAATTTAGGAATGTCAAGGATAGAATCAAATTATAAATTGAATATTGAAATATAATGACTTATGATGCATCTTCCAGTCTAAAGAACAATCTTCGTTTCAGTCTTCACTCAATTGTTTAGATAGCCTTCTACAGTATATGTTTCCCTTACATTTACACAGGGGTTCTTAGAATTAATTTGGATCCCGATACATATATAATTCAATATGATTTAATTAATTAATGAACATGAAATGAATGTAAATGAGTACCAGTTCTTGTAGAACTGTTTACATTATGAGTACTTCCTAGCTTATTATTTTCATTACTGTACATTACCTATTATATATACTCACTAACAGACTTGAACAGATCTTGGGTTGTTTTCTACTGGGATTTAGTCACATACGATGTTTGGGCCATGTTTTTGGGCCCAAAAAGATTATATTTTTCAACTGTAGATAAGGGTAAAAACCCACATATAGGAACTTGATATGTTGTTAAGGGGAAGGAGAGCATGGGACGAAGCCAAGCCATGAAATTCTTCTAAGTTTCATTTGTTCTTTTTCCTTACTTTGGTTCTCATATCATGTATTAATATATATTTTCCAAGAACATGTAATGTGCATCATCATCATTAGAATTATATGATATCTGGTTATTTGTATTATCAGTCTTCTGTTGTTTACATCTGGTGTATGGTATTACTGCTTCTGCTATTTATTTATTATTTTATTCTATTGTGCTATACTCTTTCAATGAGGTCATGGTTTCCCAACCATTAGACCTAGACCCTCACTGCTAGTCAGAAGCCTCTTGAATTTTAGGAAATTCTCTTAAGGCCATGTGGTCGACTGGGTACGAGGTACATTAAAGTTATATCTAGATTCGGGACATTACACCACATACCATAGAAGAACCAATGATAGTTTAATGTACATATCTATGATTTTTGAACTCCATTATAGTAAAAGTCCTGAAATAATTTAAAATGTTTTTGTTATTTTTGATTCCCTTAAAATCCCATGAAATGTAATGATGCAACAATTATCGTACAATAGATTTTCATGATCAAAATTGGAAATATACACCCTGGGATTATAATATAGTTGGTTCCCTTTACTGAAATACATAAAACAATTTAGGTAATGTCCTGATATAAGTTATTGATTTTTTTATTGAGGTTTATTTCCATATAATCCTACCAAATAAAATGATTATTTAATTCTTCCAGATGAGACCTGTTGCATCGGAATTTGAAATCACCGCGAGGAATTCTAGCATAGCCACTTTCCTTTGAAGATCCACTAAAAAAATTAAAGTGGAATTCCTGATATGATGTATAGATATATTTATTAGGATTTATTTCCATATAATTCAACCAAATGTAATCCTATTTTAAATTCCTTATAGGCAATTTTCAGCATCATAATTGGAAAACTTTATCGGGGGATTATAATATAATTTATTCCCTTTCAAGAAACACTTTTAGTGTCTAGTAATAATCAATTTAGATTGAACTCTAGTATAGGAAAATTCCTAATATGATGTACAAACTTGTTTTTTATGGTTAATTTTGTTAAAAAAATTATACCAAAGGTATTGACGCTGCAAATCCCTTGTAGAAGTTTTGCAGTATTTGAAATAAAAATATTCATAGGGGGAATCTAGTGTCACCGTTTCTCTTTATAGAACCAGTTATTATGCAGGATACTTATATATGAAATTAAAACATTGGTATATAAAAAATAGATACTATGATGTATAAAATTTGTTTTTTATATGTAGATATACCTGACCAAACAAAATCTAGGCATGGAACAAGATATTATTTGTCAAACATGATATCTCTTTAGTGGATGTTAAATGAAATTCACCACCTCATCACCAAAACCCATAAGCCAAAATTTTATGAAACAATTTTTCGGAATATGTTTAATCTGATCCTGATAGACCACATCTCCCCATAAGACTGTAATATTTTTTACCATTATTTTATATATATTGTGTTTATATAATGTCCAAATAGACAAGTTCACCATTTGAGGAAAAGAGGTAAAATTTCATCAAGATGTTATTAATTGAATATATGGAATCAATTATTGACTAATCCCAATAAGTGAATCATATACATACAAAACAAAAAAAATAAAAACAAATTTTATCAATATTTAATAACTATGAAAAAAAGTATCACTCGGAATTAAGGTAGGATAGTTATTACGAAAGTGGTACAATGAAAGTATAATGTATTCTATAATGACATGACATTATTATTATGAATTTAAGCCTGAGCAACTTTATTTTTTCCTCATATTGGTAACTATAATGGATGGGGTTTTATAAATTTCATAGATTATCGACATGGAATCAAACAGTTTGAATATTCATGAGTCTTTCATTAATATCTTATGACATCTATACAATCATCATTAAAAACCATGGTAATGTAAATAGATCTGTAGTATTGTTGTTGACATGTTCTATGGATATTGTACATATCTAAAAAAATCAAATGGTTTATTCTTTTACATGGTCAGACCCCATTTAATATAAATTATTGGTTTTTTTAGGCCCTTAAAATCATACTACCAAAGGGTAATAACCAAAAAGATGAATTTATAGAGAGGAACCCCATTGTGTTGAACTCTACACCTAACACGTAGTATGAAAATGTAATTAATACTACTAAAATGATAGAGGATGTTTTACTAAAAAGATAATATAGTTCACATAAACTAATGAATAATGAAATATAGTTGAAGATATATGGGTGGTATAAGAAAATATGACTATGGTTTTACAGAAACATAAATAGAAAATAAAAAATAACAACAAGAAGATTGGTCTACCGAATAGTTTGATAAATTAAAATGAAATTCAACATTAACCAGTGATCATGGATGATTTAACAAAAAATCAATCTAATGAAAAACATCGGGTCGATTCCCCCATTGTAGTATAATCACAATCAAATAGGAAAGCAACAAAACTTCTTTACTATCCCAGATCAAACAGTGATTTTATACTCTAAAAATTCAAATAGAATGCATACATGTTTATTGATTAAGATTGTGAATTCCAGGAAATGAAATAAAAAACAATAGGACCCAACAAATTTCTACATCCTTGGACCAATCAAGAGAAAATGTCTATCCACACCATATAAAAAAACTAATTCTCTTCAAAATTTATCTACTACTATAATCATTCCTCTGTGGTTAAGGTAAAACCAAAACATTGCACTAGTGTCCTGTTTTAGTTTTGTAAAATAAGGAAAAAAGAACATGAATTGTAAGTTATTATTATAATAATTTATGTAAGAACTAGAATAAAATACTAGTGTCAACACTATTTTCCTAGATTATAATAAGTTTAGGTTATACATGTGGGATTCAACAAATATAATACAAAGAGTATCAAGGAAAGAAATTGTAGAACTAGTTAATAGGGGATGACAGTTGGCTCTATGAGACACTTATAGAATATATTTTATATAATTATTGAAACAAATTCTTTTAAAAGTATCTTCACATTAGGTTATTCATTCCTGATGGGAGATTATTAAGGAATATTGTAAGGAATGCTATAAATTATATTCCAAAGTAATTCATGTTCATTATGAGTTCTTGTGTAGTAATTATGAAAATTATTTACATTGAATGTGTGGATAGAATAAAAATTTGTGAATGATTTACATTTTTGCATTGAGTAAAATCAAATGTTAAAATAAATCAATGAGAAGAAGCCTTGTCAAAAAACAATTTCTAAAAGCATTGGAATTAAATCGATTCTTATTCATTCCTATCAACGCATCAAACCTGCATTGGAAATTACTTACTCTGGATATTGATAAATATTTATTTTCAAAATTCATTTAATTTCATCCAAAGTCAAGAATTAGAGGCAGATAAATAAATAAATATATATAGAATATTCTATAATGGTGGTAAGGATTTAATTTTTATATAATCCACTAGGTAGA
Organism: Viscum album; assembly: GCA_963277665.1. Taxonomy (NCBI): domain Eukaryota; kingdom Viridiplantae; phylum Streptophyta; class Magnoliopsida; order Santalales; family Viscaceae; genus Viscum; species Viscum album. Next base: position 816,003,116 of record OY728158.1, read on the forward strand.
TAATGTTATCGTTTACATTTTATTATAATTTAACCACTAAAAAATAAAATTCAAACATAATACACTGTGAATTTTATTGCAAATTCATAACACAATGTCAAGAAATATAAACTATTAATTTATTTATGAGTTTAACAAACTCCATGGTAGGCTCCCACAAGTTTAGAATGTGGAATTTTTTTCTATTTATAATAAAAATAGAATCTCATTTGGATATTTTAAATTCATTAATAAAGATAGAATGTATAGAATAATGTTTTAAATGTTGAAAAACAATTTGAAGCATCCAAGTCAGATTTGGATAGAGGATAACATTACTACAAGAAGATTTTTGGATATGTAAATTTTCACTTATAAGGGAAGACAATACCATTTTTTGGAATCTAAATATGAACATTTGATTAGAAAATAATTTTTTTAGTATAATTTAATTTACACATTATTTTTAAAGTTTCAATACCACAACATTGAATGAACCTCATCCTTGAAACAAACTTTTTCTATAAAATACAAAATCCATAAGGTGAATTATTTAGTCAAAGATGAAATGATAAATCAACATTTCAATCAACAAACCTTCTTTCATAAAATAATGTTTTCTGAAAAATGTAACTCTACATGATTTTATGAGAGACACACCACCAACATCAAAGACATAATTTTAAAGGAATACATTCTAATAAGGTGTTGAAAAATTCAACATCCATTGTACCTTATTTTTTAAATTAAAGTAAAAAAAAATTGAAACATAAATTTTCACCAGTATCATCGCCAGAAAACACATCAGTGCATGTTCTATACTCACAAATATCAAATAAATAAATGAAATAATCAATATAGACAATTGAATGTAAAAATTATATCATTTTATAGAATATATATATATATATATATATATATCTTAAAATCTTCACTGATGATATAACAACATCATCTCTATTTTTATGGTCCGTGTGATTTTTTCTCTCTAAACATATTTTCAAACAATCTCTTCCTCTTTGAGTTTGATTCATTTTATGATTAACAAATTTCCCAATTTTATAACAACTACTACCTACATTGTCACATGGAATATTTCTATTAATGTTATCAATTTTGTTAGTGTTGGATCTGGGTTCAGTGAAAGAATCTAGAGGTGGGTCATGTATTAAAATTTATTTTAATAATCATTGCTCGCTACCAAGAGTGAGTATCTTTCACATCAAATTTAAAATTGATTTAGTTAATATTTGATAAAGTAAATACGTGGGGTTAGGAACATTATTTGAAGGTGAATATAGATCATCCAAAAATACACTTTCTGATTACCTTCATTGTGTTGTGATGATCTGAGGATAAAATCCCTTTAGTGTGATCCACATGTGCTCCTATGATCTTCGAGCAACGCCACTCGATCTCTGTGTGCTAGCATGGAGAGTCAAATATTTTACATTGTTCGTTCTTGATCTCCTTACTTCAGTCTTGAAATAATATCTATTACATTTCCCATTCTTGAGAAGGAGATAACATGTGGATATAGATAATTCGTTGTGCGCAATAATCCTCTATTTTCATTTTTTTGGATTCTATACACAATAGATATATTATCCTATTTATAGAGTTTGGATTTAAGTGAAAATATTATTTAATTGCATACAGTACATTAAATAACATTTATTATCATCAATAAATACAACACCTCGTAATAAGTATTATATAATTATTATATTGTGTCACACGCCAACTTTCACAATAAAAAATATTATATAATGATAATTTTTAATTAATGTTTGTCAACAGAGTTAGCCTTGGTCCATTGAAACTCCACTATAATTTATTTAACAACTAAAAAAAATATTTGTTTTCACAAATAAATATTTTATTCACAATCTATAAAATAAATATTTTCTAAAATATTTAGTAAATAATATAAATATTTTATTCACATGGCATAGAATAATTTTTTTTAATTTATCTTATAAATATCACTTAAATAAAATTATTATATGGATTTGAGAATAACTTTTATTCCATTAATTAAACTCAAATAGAATTTAATCAGTATCAAGAGAATCACTTAGTGTGTGCCCCTTTAGGGTTCTTTCTCATTAGTATTAGGAAGGCCAGCCTAAAGTCCAAGATTATTGTCTAGCAATGGGTCAATGAACCTAAGAGAAATAACTTTATGTCATAACATCGACAAACACATATGAAAAATCAGTATATAATATAGTCCCTTTGTCACAATATCTCATCAAGCAGGTTTTACATCCATATCACCAACCTATATGCTTGATATTTCTTTTTTGACTATATGAAATAAACACATCATTATACCTTGGACAAGGAATTTAATGTGATGGTTCTATTACAATCAAAGTGTGGATATATCAGTTTCTATATAGATAGAAGGTGAAAATCCTTCCTCATCTTATTCATTAATCACATGTCACTCATGACGCACCCAACAAATCCAACTTGACCATGAACTGTCATTGTCATGGTTTATGAAACACTTATATATATAATGGTTGTAAAATGCTTTAATAATAATATTAAAGTCTAAGGTTTATCACACATGCTCGTAGATAGAAATATCTGATGACACCAAAACATGTTAAATTCCTACTAGAGGTTCTATTATAATAATCTCTCGTCTTGGAGAATACCAAATGAGAACTTCATGAGAATAATCCTCATCTACTTATTAATATTCACACTTAATAGTAGATGTAATATGTGTAACATTATAGTACATTATCCAATCAAAGAAAATTATTTGAGAATATCATAATACCACATCAAGGTTCTCATCATAGTAGGGAACTACTATGACCTTATTAATGTGATGTATACCTTAAGAAATTATTACATTAGAATCATGCATAAAAATAAACAATATGTAATAATATGTTTTATTAATATTTAATATGTTGAATAATTATGAAATCCAAGTACAAATAGATGGTCTTAGGACACCAAGTCCAACAATCTCCCACTAGAACTAGAGCCAACTAGTTATGACATTCAATCCACTAGAACTCATATGATAACCATATTTCTACCAAGTTACTGCATTAGTCAAGGGGTTCTTCATGTTTTCTTCTATTGAAATACTGCATATTGAAACTTCTCCTCTTTGAGAAAAATCCCTCAAGATATGATAAGTTTGGATTATGTGTTTCATCCACTGATGTGATATTGTTTATTTTTTGGGAGCCACCACTGTAGTGTTATCACAAAAGAGTTTGATAGGATCTTTACTACTAGGTACCACATAAAACTCTAGGATGAAGTTTTTTATCCATACTACTTCTTTAGTTATCTCAGAAGACGCAATATACTCTGACTCTACTGTAGAATCTGCAACCATATCCTGATTTAATATCTTCCTGCTAAAAACACCTCTATTAAAGATGAATATACCGTTTTTGATTTTCTGTCATCTTGATCATTTTGGAAACTAGGTTATGCATATCCTCTCATGACTGGTTTCTCATCTCCTCCATAAACTAGGAATATATCCTTTGTATGCATTAGATACTTAATGATAGTTTTTATTTTTAATCTCATGGTGTTCACCTGGATCATCATGATATCTTCCTACCACACATAATTCATAGGATACATCAAGCCTAGTACATATAATTGAATAAATTAATGACACAATTGCTGATGCATATGGAATCCTTGTCATTCTATTTCTATCTTCATGAATCAGATGACACATTTTCCTAGAAAGATTAATGCTATGTGACACTGGAAACAATCCCATCTTGGATTGTCCCTTAATGAGTCTCTTCAATTTCATTTCAATATATGAACTTTGGCTTCTACTGGGAAACTTCTTGGTTTTATAATGATGGATCTTGATCCCAATAATATATGTTGTCTTTCCCAAGTCCTTCATAGTGTAGCATTTATTCTACCACACCTTCATAGACTATAAGACTAGTATTTCATTTCTAATTAGTAATATGTCGTAAACATATACAATTAATAAAACAAATGCACTCCAACTAAACCATTAATAGACACAAAACTCACATTCATTTTTTATGAAACCCAATTCTATTATGGCCTCATCAAAATGATTGTTCCATGACCTAGATGCTTACTTTAATCCATAAATATATCTCTACAACTTGCATATCTTGTTGGAATCCTTTGGATTTATAAACCCTTCAGGTTGTGTCATATAAACATCTTCATGAAGGTTCCCATTATGTAAGGCTATTTTGACATCCATTTTCCAAATATCATAATCATGGAATGTCTTAATGGTTAGTATAATTTTAATGGATTTCATCATTTCAGCTGGGGAAAATGTTTCTTTGTATTTAATTACATGATGCTATTTAAAACCTTTTACATCCAATCGTTCTTTATAGGTATTGGCTTCTTCTTCTATATCCAGTTTATTCTTGAATACCCATTTTCAACTGACAAGATTTACATCTAGTGGAGGCTCTACCAGAATCCAAAAAGGTTTTGGTACATAGAATCCATTTACAAATTCATGGATTCTTTCTACATGGAAACATAAGTTCCATTTTCTACATCCTTATGGGTTAAAGGATCATTATTATTAACTAATAGTGGGTCACCATCCTTAGTGACTAGAAAACCATACCATTATATTTCTCTAACAACTCTACTAATCATAGGTAGTAATTGTTTCTCTAGAAAAAATATCTTCCTCCATGGTACATTGTGGATGTTTTTCGTTTTCCAACTCTTGTGTATCATGATCCTAAACAACATAGAATTCTATCTCACTCCCACTATATCTTTTATAGATAATATACTGATCAAGAATTGTGATATTTTTGTTAACTACAACCTTTTTTGTATGAGCTATGGTATAGGTAGTATCCCTTTGTTTCTTTGTGATATCCTATAAAGATACACCTTGTGCCTCATGGTGAAATATTTCTACCTAAAGAGGAACTAAAAAATGCTTCGAAACCCCACACATTTAAGTAACACAACACAGGTTGCTTTCCATTCCCTAATTAGTATGGTATACCGTCTGTTTCTTTAGATGGAACTCAGTTTAGTATGTATGTTGTTGTTTGTAACATGTATCCCAAAAAGGATAACAGAATACTTTCACGACTCTTCATTGATCTCACCATGTCCAATAAGGTGAGGTTCATTCTTTCACTTACACCATTCCACTAAGCTGTATAAGGAGAAGTTAGTTGAGGTAAAATCATGAACTCCCATAGATAATCAATGAATTATTGATTAATATATTATCCAATATGGTCTGAGTGATGTTTCTTAATCTTATTACCAATATAGTTCTCATATTCATTATTGTTTTCCTTGAATTTATCAAAAGAATATGACTTATACCTCAGTATGTATACTTATCCATATCTACTAAAATCATCAGTAAATTTTATGAAATATGAGTACCCTCCCCAGGCATCAATAGGAAATAGTACACACACATCTATATGAACTAATTTCAGAAGTTATTTATCCCTTCCTTCTTTTCCACTAAATGAGGATTTGATTATTTTTACATATAAACCTGTTTGACATACACCAAGTGGTTTTAGTACCAAAGAATCTAAATATCCATATTCATGTAATTTAGTCAAGCATTTTTCATTTACATGACCTCGTTGGTGATAACAAAGATTGGTGTGGTATGAGTCATGTGAAGTTACATTGTTATAAATTTCCATTATTTTGTTCTTGTAATCCAACACATAAAGACCATTATTTAAATGTGGAATACCATAAAAATTTATATCTTTATAAAATAAGAAACCTTTATTCACAAATTTCAAAATAAATATATCTATATCATGTTGGGACACAAAAACAATGTATTTTTTAATTGAAGGCACATAATAAAAACCCTTAAATATTAATATGATTCTGGTAGGAAATGTGAGGATGTCGTCCCCAATAGTTACAATAGAAAGTTTAACTCTATTAGATGCTCTAAGATATACCTCTCCTTGGTAAATCTTTCTGAATCTACTTGCTTCATTTATTTGAATACATATATGAGCCCCACAAGTTGTATTTAATAACAAATTTGCAGAAAAAAATAAGTTTCACTTGATAACAAATGCATCTGAATCTTCCTCTTGCTTCTTTGGCTGGGTGTAGTTTTTATTCCAGTGGACCTTCTTTCCACATATGAAACAAATTGCATCCGGCTCCATTTCTTGCCCATTGATCTTCCTCTTCCTAAAAGGGTGTGAAGAAGATTTGGTATTAAATCTCTTCACATTCCCTTTATTTTTATTAACTGTAATGATGGAATGTTTTCATGCTTCATATCCTTATCTACTTGGTGAAGAAGAGTAAGAAGATCTATAAGAGTCTTCTTAATGTTGTTCATATTAACATTCACAAGAAATACTAGATAATCTCTGAGGGAGTGATTCTAGGATGATGTTATTTCCATATTTCTCATGGAGTTTAACCCTAGAACCTCTAATCTCTCAATGTGGCCAATGAGCTTTCTACATGAGGCCCAGCTGGGGAACCCCCTCTAATCTTTCTATGGAAGAGTGCCTTGGAAATCCCAAACTGTTCATGTCTATCTCTCTCTTGGTAAAGACCATGTAGGTGATCTAACATCCTATATTAATCCATGTTTTTTTATATTTCATTAGTTCACTATACATCGATGAAAGCAAGAAATATTGAACATCGACCACTTCGCTCAAATGTTTTTCACAGACAAGGAACTATTCATCACTCACCACTTTAGTCGGTGGATCAGGAATTGAGGATTCTAGCATGTAAGATTTCCAACCATGTGACAACAAAAAACAATGGAATCTAAACTACTCTGGGAAGTTATTTATATTTATGAGGTTATATTTCTCTGATGTTGATTGTAGTGATAGTGTGGATGATGAACTGGACATTTTATTCTATAATTAAAAAGTTTAGGTTATTAGTACTTTTCATGATTACAAAATAAGTGAGATATAAGAAAATAAATAAATTTATTTATTTATTTATTAAATCTCCCGCTTTTTTATCATGTCTCAACATCTCTCATCTTTTTTTCAGAATGTATAGTTGTTTTAACATTAGAGTGGAAAGGATCCCTGTTACTTTTATTAATGATACAGAATTTGGTCATGAAAACCATAATAAAAGTAATAAGTTATGTTGTCTTGACAACTACGGACTAGCAACTCCTTGATTCATTTAGTGGATTCTCCTTACTGAAAATCCTGACTTGGATTTCCTAACACTTGCCTCTAAATTAGTATTGAATAGAACTTTTCAGTTAAACTCAATAAAATTTCAGTTAAGTGAAACCAAAACTCTCATGAAAACACCTCAATAAATGTAAGTGTCCATACTTTGGCCATGTACTAAACTTTGTTCTATAGTTTCATTCCCATTAAATTAATGGAAGTATTAGACTGACTTAATATTTAATTGTTCGATTTTTATTTATTATGCATAAATTTTATCTTATTTTATCCATCACACTTCTTGTTAATATAATGTGGATGTTATATAATTAATTATCCATGTTGGATAAAACCTTTACGCATAACTCATTTATTTAATTTTGTTTTTTTCACAATAATTCATTTATTTATGTGGTCTCATCCTTGCATCCATAAAATAAATAATTTCCCAGACAGAAATAAATAATTAAATAAATGAGTCATTCATTTATTTTATCCAATAGTTGATTTAATGAGCGGACGTTATGTCACAAAGAAACCTAGTTACCTTGGTAACCCAATAACTGAGACGGTCCTAACATTGACCGAAGGGAGTTCCTGATCCCCATGGGTCGTCGACTAACACCTAGCATCACACAACATAAAGTGGGAATGATTTTTCCACTAACAATGTAGAAGAAAAGAAACAAGACATGTATGTATAAACAAATGGAACTCAAATGGGAGTAATGTACCTGAAGTAAATAAGGAATCAACTTGCCAAAAATCACAATAATTAAAGTACTAAAATAGTAAAATATCCCCAAGGTCCCTAAGGACACAACTCATCAAGACCAAAGCACAACAGCTGGATCCACCTCCAAGAGATCCCTTCCCTTTACATGAACCAAGAAGACGAATGTCTACAAACACCAGAAGAAAAAAGTACAGTGTGAGCCTAAGCCCAGTATGATACAACCAACAATTCCATAATAGATTCCACATATATATTATCCAATGTAATTCTTTCAAATTTTAATGATAAACGGGTTTGGAAATTCAAAATCATTTTTAAACAAAACATGTTATACATTTTCTAAATGATGGAAAATACATTCAAAGCACAGAATTTATTTTACAAGAGATGGGATATTTCTAAAACAATGGATTATGTAAAATGTATATATAAAATAGTTTATATAAATTCTATAGGCATGTAAAGAAGTTCCAAAAAACATTGGCATTCATTTATATCTCAAATATAAATAAATAAGTGAGAAACATGGTCATCTGCCAAAAGGTACGATAGTATTAACCAAATATAAGATTCCACACTCTCTATGTGACCTCAGTAAAATGTGTATACCCACATCCTTATGAAACTAGCCAATAGATACTCATCACCAACCTTTTGCAGATGTGACCCACCGCAAGTATGTTTTAGAACATTGTCGTAATGTAGAGTGTATCCAAATAACTCACTAACTACCTAAGGCTTCTATGTGCTCTTACATTATGGGTGAACTATTTTAAGACTACTTAAAAATATGATCAATCCCATTCTTACATTTTAGAATTACCAATTTCTTTCCATTTAAACCCAACATAGGTTTTATGCAAAAACATGTACTTTTCACAAGATAAACCCACTAGGTTTCTATCAAATCATTTTAAGACATTTTCACAATTTTGAAATCCATTTCAAACCAATTCCATCATTAAAAAAATTATTTCCACAATTAAATTCAACAATTTAATCGAAATCATTTTCAAAAAATCCATAATTTAAATTAAAAAAAATTAAATCATCCAATTTCCATAAACACACACAATTATATGGAATTTGGGGCTTTCCATATTTTCATGCTAAAACCATTTCAAATATCTCGATTCGCTGGAATTCGGTTTTTATCAATTTAATTAAAATAAAATTTGAGCAATTGAATTTAAATCATCAGTTGGAATAAATCAAGCTACACAAGGATAATCAATTTGGCTAATCGGATTGGGACTACCTACCTCAAGGTGTTCGATGTTAGCAATGATAAGCCAACATGTGTGGTTCGATACACCTCCTCATGGATCTATTATCGTAAGCGTCGATACACCAAAGTTAGATGTTTGTCAATGGGTCCTAGAACCAATGTTAATTATTTTATTTCAAAAAGAAATAAAATTTTACATGCGATAATACATTCTCTCTCCTGGATAATATTTGTATTACCATTTTATGTTAATGCATGTGTTTTAAATTATCCATCAACAGTTCCTACAAATACATGTTGATATTTTTATATTTTATAAAATTATCCTTAACTTCCAAAGTAAATAAAATATATATATATATATATATATATATAACGATATATTTAGACAAACACACACAGACACACACATATATATCCAATGATAATCAAAATAAATGACATTTGATAATTTTAATAAATTATCACAATTCTGTTTATCAATATATATCTTTTGATAATTCATTTTCTCTTAATAATTCAAACAATTATCATTTGATAATGTTAAACAATTATCCATTCAATTATTTGATGAAATTATCATTTGTCAAAACTTCCTAGTTATTGATTGACAATTTCACTTAATTATACACTGTTTGATAATTCTTTACGATTATTCATTATCTTAAAGAGATTACAATCTCAAAATAAATTATCAATGTAATTGTCATCTAATAATTATAATAATTATCCATTGACAAAACATGTAATTACCCTATGATAATTTGAGTAAAAATGACATTGATAATTCCATGTAATTATTCATCGATAATATGGTGTAATTATCTTCTGATAAACCATTACAATTATCCACAATAAATTCAAACATGAAAAGATAAGATAAAAAATAAATAATTCAATCAATTAATTAATTATTTTATTAAAATCATACCATTCTCATTGATAATCACAATATTCTTTTCATCCCTAGATAATTATTTTGGGGTTCTATGGTTTTATTTAGATTCAACATTTTTTTTCCACCATTTGATAAGAGAGAAAAACCGACCTTTTCATATGAGATACAACGTACAAGAGAAAAAAAGGAACCCTCGCCCGTTGTGTGCCAATTACCCACCCAAGGGATCAAAAAACTGATTATCAATGTTTTCCAAATGCGTGAGATGGTTTATTGATGTCTCTTTCCCTCCATTAGAACATGTGAGGATGACGTTAGAACCGTTCGACTTTTTTTTCAAAAACCATATGCCTATGTTTCACCCCAATTTAACCACATCCAAATTAATACAAGATTCAACTAAAAAATCGTAATGGAGTCATTTATTTCCCCCATTTAATTCGTTGCTACTGAAACAAATTAAAATTGTAAAAAAGGTTTTTTCTGAAACCTTAATGTGGCAACAATTGTGTTTGGCGTTAAATTTGTAGAATATAAACAGTAATTGGATTTTTAATCAATTAATTTAATAAATAAATTATTAAATAACATAATTTAAAAATTAGGCACACAAAACTTCTATTGATATTGAAAGTTGTACCATATCTAGGGGAAACACACATTTCTAGACCAAACGGTGGGCTTAGATTTCTCAAACGATGAACCATTTGGGAGATATTAATTATTTATTAATTAAAATTACAAATGTTATTTTTGCGAGCGAGACATCCAAACACCCAACGCTATCAAACGTTATACCTCTTCTAGGGTAAACCCCTCATTACGGACCCATCAGTGGTCTTAGATTTTCTATACAAAACATCATTTCGGAGATATTTAACAATTTTTAATAAATAATATTTTGAATATTATTTAATAACTTTAACTCGTGAGCGAGGAATCCAAATGTCTGGCGCCTTCGAATGTTATACCCCTCTTAGGGTAAACACCATATTTCAAACATAACAGTTATCTTATATTTCTCATACGATAGACCATTTTGGAGTTATTCAATTTTATTGAATAAAGTTTCTATTCTTAAAATAATGTATTTAATATTTTAATCCCATCCTCCCAGAGCCTTTGCAGACCTTAGAAACTTATACTGACTCATTGTTTAACTAATAAAATATTTAATTGAATATTCCGAACTATTAATTCGGCGTATCACCATTCCATGACATGTTTAACTGAAACCCAATTTTTCATAGATAAACTATTTTTTCCATTTAATGTAATAATAATTTAACACAAGAATCTTTAGAAATACTAGAAATAGTAATGGGATATTGCACATTATATCAACCTTTAACCTAGGGGAAGTAGTTCTTATTATCGGTCCGGGCATGAAGTACATCATCCCACCTATCCATATTTGTATCACCTGAGTTGACATTATTATGGTTTCGTCTTAAACCGCCTCTATGTGGCTTGAGATGCACCATTATTAATAAAAATTTATTACACACACACAGTTGAGGGGAGCCAAATGATTAGTTAAAAGAGATTACATAAATATTTTTGGACACAAAGAATCTACATAATAATAGAGGGAGGGATAATTCGCAGGTCATCATTTAATTTAGTATTAATTAATTGCAAAATAGGTCAAAAAATTAAATTAAAACATCTAACATATACACATGTTTCGGTCAAACATAAGAACAGTCATACATGCAACAAAAACCCAAAATTAAATGGCTAGCATTTATTACTTTAATCGTTTTTTTATTTAACATAAACACGCTTGAATTAATTAAATAATTAACCATCTTTTACCATAATGATAATCCGGTCTTATTTAGAGATACTCATTATTAATAGTTATCATGGAAAATCAATGATAAGACCAATAATGATATATTAGTTAAAATAAAACAATTGATCATTTAAAATTTTATAAAACCATTATTAAATTTTCAAACACACATTCCAATCAATAAAATAAGATTTTAATCCTGAAATTTTATAATTAATGTAATTTTAAATTTTTCCATTAACGGGAGACTACACGACATGTAGATGTAGCTACACGCCCTATAGCTTGGTTGTCATATATCAAGTCACACGCATGGGGCTTTGGCGTGTTGAATTGACTAGAATACATGGTTAATAACTGAAAATATAATTAGAATTCAATAATTAGTAATGTCATTAGTGAATGATATAATTTATATAATTTATAATCAATAATATAATTATTATATAAAATAATTAAAATACTGAAAAAAATGTTAAATGATCTCCATTTTTCTCAAAAATACGGTCATGCCAATTATTTTTGGCACAGCAGAAATTTCAATGAGGCTAGAAAAATTTCTTGGTCATTTTATTTTTGTTTCTCACTCAAATTATTCTTCCTAGATAATTAAAACTATTAAAAATAATTCCAGAAAATCCTCTGATCAGTTGAAACATTTGGGAAGCAGAGGCTCGGTCTTGCCTTGTATTTATTAGAGGCATGATATTGTATTATTACATCTCAAATATAAAATCACTAAATCATGGTTTTGAATTTATGGATGGGTTATGTTTAAAGGCTATAAAATGGGTTTAATTTTCAATTTTATATGCGGGTATATAAGGGGGTCGTTCAGTGCAAGGTAGTTAAAACCTTGAGTCAAATCATATAATCCTACGAGTTTATGGATTTAGTCATCCCCTGCGTTTCAACTCGCATGTGGATTTGTTTTTGAGAAAACTCATATTCAATAGTGGAAACTCAGGATAAACTCAGTGATGTGAAAAGACTCGCCACATCAAACATGTATGTTTTTCTAGTAAAAGATTGAGGGATGATTTAAGCCAACCTGATGTGTGGTGCGCCTCTACCTAGGGTTTCGAATTTTCATTTCCTCCCCTTTCCACGTTACCTACCAAGCACCCTGGTCTTCTCCTCTACTCCTCAGGCGGTGTCATTGCCTAGGGTTTGTCATTTCCATTTCTTCCCCTTTCTTCCTGCCTCGCACCCGGGTCTTCTCCACTGCTCATCTAGCCGTAATTCACACGACTGGAATCAACCACAACCGAACCTACCGGATAAAACCATTTGCTCAATTTCCCCTATACACCATCGACTTCCCTCCTTCAATGTCGAGTTCGGCTTCGCCTCTGCTTCGACTCTGCCACGCCGCTGCTTCACCGAATCATGAGTTTTTTTGTTGTAAGTCTTAATTATGGATTTCTTGATCTATTTTTTTCGGTTTATAATTTATTTAATTTGATCTATAGTCTGAATTTTATATTTACTGTATATGATTTTTATTTGAATTGATTATAGGTCTCCATTTTATATTTTCTAATGTGAATTGATGGTTTGAACTATTTGATTTTTTTATTTTAATTTGGACTGGCATGATACTAATTGGAAATGTGATTTTAATTTCTGTAAATATATATTTCTGGTTTGTTTCCTTTTGTGATTCTGTAAATGTTGAAGCCACTGGGAATGATATCCAATTTGTTTAAGTGATTTCATTAATGTTGGTGAAATATGATAATGTGAATCACGTTGAAGTATACTCTTACGTGTCTAAGAGTCGAGTTTACGAGTTGATTTAACTGACATCGAATGAGTAAAATAAGACTCTTGAGTTTGACTACCTTGGTTTAGTGGAGATTGATGCATGGGGCATCTCCCCCTATGCCCTATCCCCTCCTTGGTTCTCCCTTATCAACTTGGAATAATTTGAATGAATGGAGGGGTTGAAAGTGGGGCTATCCAGTATTAGGTACTCACTCGACAAATGGGTTTCCCTTTTCGATTGTATCTTGCAGGCGTTGTAAGGCATCTCCCCCACCCACTTGCTCTAGTGCTCCACCAGGGCAGCGTGAACATACTGCAATGGAGGAAGGGGTACATGCTTGCAGGGTGCAGTCGAAGAAGGGTAAACTAGCAGTAAACTCATGTTTCAGCTCTGATATTCATTTATATTACTCCAAGAAGTGCCCCCCACAAATATGGCAGTTTGTGGCATACCTTAGTTGTAGTTTGGTATCTCCTTTTTGATTTACTTATCACCTGATGTGATTTTGTTATATTAATATTTGTTATAACTATATTTAAATTAAAATAAATTAATTGGCAGGTCACTCCGCAGGGCCGTTGGGGACATTTTGGCGGGGAGGGCTGGGTGCTCAGTTCTCCGTAAGGCAATGACACCCCCATGCAGTTTCCTCGGTGTGCCGGGACAAGAATAGTGGGCTCGGTGGCTTTCTCTTCCTGCATCGGCGTGATGGATAGTGGTTTCATCAGGATGGAGACAACACACCATTGCAGCGGTTTGGGCGTGTTGTGTGAATGAATTCGGGGTCCATCGCGGCTGTGGCGTCTGGCGGTGCATGTGGCAGGATCATTTGAGTACAGGCGGTTCGGCGATGGCCACAAGCAGCATGCAGACATGGGTGATTCTGCAGTGCAGAATGGTAGGGGCGGTCAGATCAGGGGACATCACCTACTGGATAGTGCTTGACGTAGGATCTTTGGATGCGACGACATGCAAGCGTGGGCATCGGTGCGGGTATACAAACGGGGGCGCAGTTTGAGGAGGCTGTGTAACTTGTTGTGTCCTTTAACAAAGAACTAGGGAAGGAAAAAAGTCCTAGGTGGAATGTTAAATCAAGTCAAAAATTTTATTTTTCATTCAGATGTGTTTGTTATGGTGCACAGCAATGTGTAATCACAGACTAGTTAGACAATCACTGCTATATATCATGCCCTTATAACCACACAAAAAGGTTTTTATCAGTTCTCAAAAAGTATTGCAGTTTTAAGATTGTTTAAAAGCTGGTCTCTTTTATCAATGCCATAAAATGTGGTGATAATTGCAGAATTTATCACCACTAAAAAACTTTGATTAACATGATCTTTATCAATTATTTTTTTATTGTTGATAAAGGATGCTTTCATCAGTACTAAATAATTTTTTTTCAATGCTCGCATTGACCACCACCTCTATCACCCCCCTCCTCACCCATGTTTACTCGCGAAACCCAATAGGGCATATGTAATTACATGCCAGTTGATTTATTACCAACAACAATGAAAGATAGTTTTGGGAGGGGTTTAAGGCCAAATCAAAGCCCAACTTCCTACAGTTTCACCCCTTTAACATTTAATTTGACATAAAATTCATTTTAAACCCTTGTTTTAAGGGGTTTAATGCCAATTCAAAGCCCGTAACTCATATCTTAATCTTCCTAAGTCTCAGGATGTCTTTACTTTGTCAAACCGTGTGGTTTAAGGTGATCTGTATTAATGGAGATTCTATTTCGTTACAAATCTCATTAGTCTTGGATTTAATCCTTAAATGTCGAGCACCTTCCCTTCTTTCATTCGTTCTCCTTTCTCTATGCATGAGGCACCTCGAGAGTTTTTTCTCATAGGAGTGGTGTGACCGAACCTTAATGCTTCAATCGTTTCCCCTTGATGTTTCTTCGTACTACATGCGCACCCCCTATTTTGGTGCAAGTAATAATTGTCAATCATTCATTGATAGAAGTAATGATCCACTTATTTTCTTGTGTTTCATTCCACCATTATTCTCTCTTTTCTCTTTGCTGGGTTATGACATGTGATATCCATGTTTCTAAAGGAGTTTTCTTAGGTGTCGGTTGGTGTGGTCGTGTGAGGGTGTCCTCAGATGGATGCAGTGGCCCTGGGGGAAGGCGATCGTGATCCGTTTCGTGGATCGTTCTCATGCAAGGAGCATCATAAACCTTTTTAATTAGGGGATTGTTGGATTCTCAATTCTTTTTAGGTGAACTATATAGTTATCATGTTTTATCACACTAGATCACAATATAAATGCCATAATAAATATTTGAATTGGATAAATAAACTTGTATCGATTTTATGTTATTGCATCTTGTTTTTCTAGATAGTGTGATATATTTTTTTATTTGTTTAGCTTGTCATTCTTGATATAAATTAGAAAAAAAACTTTCTTCCGAGATTAATTGTAAATTTATTTGATAAAGATAAAGAGGAATGTTATTGAATCTGGTTGTTGTTATGGTAAACTATTGATAGTCGAATGGATGCCGTTATGCATGTATAAACGAATCGGCTAATTCAAGATGGATTAAATGACTTGTTGTTCGATAAATGATAATGCATGGTAGGGTTCTGAGTTACCCTTTTACTTTTAAAGGCCAAGATCCTTTTTTTGGAGCTATGAGTGCTCGTTGTGTGTGAAGGATTGATGCCTTGCTTGGGGACGAGATCTCAGTTTCTTGTTTCTTATTTTCCTACAGCTTCTGTTGTGGTGTGAGCCTGGGATGGCTAAGCCTAGGAGGCTTTTATGGTATGTAGGGTAGGGAGTCCTAGGGTTTGGGTATGTATTTGACACCTAGAGTGTCAAGATTCATTGGTTTATGCATGTGGGTGTTGAGGAAGACTCCATAGATGATGAAACAGGTTAGTTATGAATGTTGGATGCTTGTTGAATCTTGCTGGTTGTTTATATTCATTACTTTCCCCACTTCTTAAGACCAAAGGTCTTGATTACCCTCATTCTAATTGAGCTGAAGATGTGCAGGTTATTCCATTTACTTTCTGTGTTTAGATTCTCGAGGATGGATGAGTCTCCACTCCACTTATAGGTGGAAAAGGCATAATGGGTAGTCCATCTACTCACCGTGTCAAGCCCCTTGTGTTTGGTATCATAGTATTTATTTTTTATAATTTTGGGAATTGTGGGAAAGTAATAATGATGTAAATTAATGATTGAATAAATGATGTTAACACATGGGTTTAGAGCTTGCTGGGATATAATACTGAGGTAATATTTCTTGGAAGTTATGGACTTGATTTGGTTATTCCTGGAGGGAAATGGAACTTGGTGTGATGCTAATGAAATGTAATATGGAATTAATAAAGGTTAATTAATGGTTAAAGAATTAATTATTTCATGTTAAACTGTTTAAAAAGGGAGAATATGTTTTAATAAAGCTCTTTAAATAGTTGTGTGCTTATAGAATATCTAGTCTTTGTAGTGGTAGTCGGGAGTTCAAGAAATGTTAGATGCAGTTGAGTCTATGACTAGGTTTTTTCAAGAGTGTTGTCGTGAGCTATAATATATCATGCACTTTTTGTTTTTCTATATTCTACTCCATACTGTCAGTTAGGGAAACTGACACCAAGTGGATTCTGAGCCCTAGGGGCTATTTTTTCCATCATCCTGATGAGAGGATGGGTGGCTGAATACCCCCATTGGCTCTGCTCTCTTCTCTTGGTAGTTACTTGTGCTGGTAGGGACAATGGTTAGTTTTCCCCATATATGTGTGTAGAGGGATATAATGGTATGTGTTTATTCACACACACATATTCGGAATATAGTTTCCTATGGACTACAATAGGTGTAACGTGTATATGTTATGATGTCTTGAGGATCCTTACTCGGTGTATGGGATGTAATGGATTGAGGTATAATACCCATTGTATGATACACATTATGAAAGCTATGATGGATCTTAGAAACTACCAGGTTACATTGGTTATGTGGACATGGTGAATGTGTAGCACAAGATGCATGTTGTGGTTCTTTTCCTAGGAGTCTATGAGAAAATGTTTTTAAAGAGAGATTTTTAGGACATACGACATTGGGTAGAATCGACAAACCATGGAAGTTGTAGCAGGTTACCCTTGATATTATTTATTGTATTATATACTCTTGTATGCGATACTTAGTGAGAGTATCCATGGTGAGGGTGAGAATACAATATACATGTTTAGGTGGCGAGTTAGTTTCACCCATTGTTCATCATGCGTTATCATGCTTTCATTACTTTTTCACGAGAGGATTTAGGGAGGATCCAACTATTTATACTACTATTCTCACCATACATATATACAACTATTTTTTGGTCACTTGGAGAAGGTTGGAGTTTATTCTGGTTACAAATAGCTTGGGGTTTGAAGGAGCTGTTTGGGATTTGTGGTTGCTGTTGTTTTACATTCTTTTCATACTTGTAATTTTCCCTTTCAGTTTTATTAGTTATTTTATGACATTACATATATGTACTTGGGTTTATTTTATAGTGAGTTATGACTTAAATTTGGTTTGTGTCTGTCTTATCTCTCTCTTTCACATGTGTTCTCTTAGAGGGTGGTGCCTCCCATTTTTTGTGTCTACTATACCCTCAGTACTAGTCGCCAACTTGGGGCCTACTGGAGGTGGGACTCGGGTGTCACTATCTCCCTTCTCACATTGTCGGATCAAGAGGGGTACAATTTTTGGGGGCTGGGATCATGAAAGAGTCGTATTAGTGGTCTCATTGAGGGATAGGATGGATTTTGTGGTTAGGCACATTTGATGTTACATGGGATGGTAGGGAAACGATGTTAGTCAAGTTTTGCAAGCATTGTAAACTCTAGAGACTGACTAAGACAAAAGTATTTGGAGGACCCTGTGATATGATGCATAGACCTTTAAGTCTATATTGGATATTTAACCAGGTGATACAGGTTGCAGGGTAGAGACCCAAGAAAAGATCATGCATCATTCTTCATTGCATCTATGTTTGAATGGGTAGTCATTGGGATAGTTTAACCTAAACGGAATAAAAGAAAATAATTAATTAATGTTGAGTCTTCTATATTATATGATTAAGAGATCTTACTATTTTTATTTTTCAGGTATGGATCTTGGTCAACAACCTCGTCCGGTACACGCATAAGAGTTTCAGTAGGTTGTGCAAGAAGATCACCAAAGATTAGAGGTCGACAATGATGACACATTGAAGAATACACTATAATAGTAGTAGTGACAGAATCTATAGATGTATGAGGGCTCTGTTTCTGATGCAGTCAGGGAAGAATGGTTGGAGGAGGTTGAGATATATTTCCACTGAATCTGTTCCTAGAAAAAGAACTAGGTATCATTGGTTTTGACGATGCAACATGGGGCAGCAAGGCAGTGGCAGGTATTGATCCTCGAAGATCATGAGGAGTCGATGATCTCATTAGAGGTGTTCTGAGACAAGTTCAGAGTTGAGTTTATTTCTTTGACTATGAAAGCGTCCAGTCGTCTGGAGTTGCTTACCCTTCGACAAGGGATCTCAAGTGTGCGATAGTTGGGAATTTGTTTCAGAAACCTTTTATGATATGCTTCGAACCTGTAACAACCTGAACTTTTATTAATAAAAATTCATCTTGATGTGATTAAATATATTATTATGTAAAATTGTTATATAAGACATTGTTACTTCATAGGTTTTATGTTTTTTGATTTTAAAATACTATTAACAATTATTACCGTTGCTAGTATAGTTGTTGAATACTGATCACATGATTAGTAAAAATATAGTGCTTTAACAAATCCAATTTACTCAGACAAAGGAAGTGATGGCCTCATCCAGAAGAATTGCTCCATACGAATCCCATTTTCCGAAGCACAGAAAAGAGGTGGCGTCACTAGAATTCACTCTGGACCAAGCCCAAGCCGAGCATCAACACATTACGTTTTAATGGAACCTCCAATGATATTAGTGGAAGTTAATAGAGATTTCCACCTGAGTGTTGTTATCTAAGCCACCCAAAGAGTCTATCATCATCGCGCACCTTACCCTTAGGTCTTAAGTAGGTGTTATAAGGGGTTATGTAATAAGAACCTTGCATTATAAATATGTTCATTATTTTTTTATTAAATAATGAATAAACATTCATTTAATTATTATTACTTTGTAATTTTGTTTTTAATGCACAAATAGTATTTATAACTAATATTCAATTAAGAAATTTATTTTGATGAATTAATAGTTTTTTGAATTAAATAATATTTTAATAAAATATTATTACTAAGTTACTATTTATTAAATATAAATGATTATATAATTTTTACAAATACAATTATAATTTTTATTATGGTTTGAAAGCTGTTTCAGAAAAAACCCATGAATTTTTTTATAAATGACAGTTTTTATTTATGAAGTTAAAATTCACATATTTAGAAAATTATTTTGATAAAATGAATATCATTTTTGGATTCTGGAATTTCAAAAGTATCTAACAGTGAATTTTTCATAATTTTCCGAGACATATGAATTTTTGGGTAAAAATTAAATACCATTTAAATATATAATGTATTTTATGACATAATAATAACCCAATAGTGCTGTAATAAAACACTATAAAAAGGTTATTCATAAAATATATGTTTTAACTTTAAAATAATGCTGGTTAGGTTATTTTTGATTAATTTTGTGGTTCATTAGTTCACCCTCCAATACTTATAAAATATTTTTACATTTTAAAATGATTTCCTGGAGATTGTGACTCACCTCAACATAAGAAAAGCTAATATTGTAATAACTTTGAAATTTGGCCTTATAAAATAATTTTTTCCAATCCCCTTGGGAAAAAACCACGGGAAAAAACAATGGGTTGTCTTTTGTTTTTAAATATTTAATTATACATATTCCAAAACCTAAGTTTGAGAAATTTTCTACAATTCCACTCTCTTTTCCTATATAATCCCACCCAATATCCCCATTATATTCATGCAAAAACCTTAGATCGTGTCTATAATTTTCCCTACTATATCTATAATCCTCCCAAGTCTCCCCGACCTCCCAATAAGTCTCTCTTAATCATCACTCGAGCCTTTTGAATCACACTTCCATGTAAGAGATTTTTTCCTTTCTCATTTTTGTCCAAGTTTCTTTATATTGTTATACCATTTTATTTTTTATTAAAAATGTTGGATTATGATTTCTTACCACCCCCATACATCCATAATTATGTTTTAATGACGATAGACCTCTTTCTCACTCATTAATGCCTCCCTTGTACTCCTGTTACCATGTCAACATTCCGTAAGGAATTTCTCTCTTCTCATTTACATCCATGAAAATATTTTATATTATGCATCTAAATTCTGTTAAATATGTTGGGATATTATGTTACATAACCCCTTACCTTCCATTTCATGTATAAATTATTATATACCCATTTCTCTCTCATTTTCCCATTTAATGATTTTGATTTGATGTTGTTATACTACCGAAGTTACACCAAACCTTTCCATGCCAAAATCATCGTTTAAGTGAATACCATACACATTTCCCTATCATGGGTATTTCCCCTTATGAAAATGTACATGATGATTGATGACTTAAATTTATTTATTTCACATCTCTTATTCATGGAATAAATTATCGTATTTAATGAATCCATGTTATATGTTCCATGTGACACACTTATGCATGAAATGAAATGTTTATAAAGGGTGCGTCCTAATAGCACTCCAATGAATTGGGTAAAAATATTATCATTATAAAACATGTTCATTGAGGTTTTAATCATGATAATTCAAGTGAAATGATGGTTTACTCATTCTCCAAGTGAAATGATTCGTGGAACATGCTAATATCATGTTAAAAGTTGTTGCCACACTTCCATGTTATTATAATCATGCTATATGAGGACTTTATGTTCATGTTTCTCTTATGCTCCATTGATATGACTATTGCCTTACATGTATTTTATTCTTCATGTTATTCCTTGTTTACTCCCTTATCGGGCATTATAGATCACCCTTTTTTTATGCATGTCATTTGGTTATCCAATGCAATGCTATGTATGAAGGAATGTTGTGGTCATGTAAAAGAAGTTTTCCATAAAGATATTTTATTTTATTTCTTAAGTTGTCATGTAATGTTCCTAATTTCCAAATACATTAGACCTATCGATCCCCAGAGTTTTATTTTGTGCATTTTTATGTAATGATTCTTGTTTATGTGTGTAATAAAGAGTTGGGTATTTATAGTTAGTATGAGAAAATGTGTTTAGTTATTTTTGGGATTTGGATTATAAAACCCTAGTGAAATCATTAGGGATAATACTAAGCATAAAAAACATCCCTAAATTTTTGGTGAGTATAGAGTTAGTGTTTTATCAAGAAAATACATCTCGGTCTAGATACAAACAAGAAGAGGTGTCTCTAGAATAGATATATATATAGGTGTAAAACCTGAAAACACCGCTTTGAGCTAGACTCGATTAAGAACTGGTGCATGACAATGGGACTTGATACTCTCTTGGTTACAACACTCCCAGGGGATATGATTTTTTAAATTCATATGCTTAGTATGACCCATAATTATGGTAATAAAAAAAATTCCCCTATGAATATATATTGGGAATTAGATCATGGATAACATAGATTGAATCCTATAAATTCATAAGTTTAGGATGTAAATGTAATTTATAAGTTATTACTTTTTGTCGTTAGATTACCCTTTATGTGTCACCCCTAAACTTCCTTTTATTCCAGCCAATGGTCGGTAAAAGGTGGAATCCGGCTAACAACCAATGTGAAGATCAATGCGATGACTGTTCTAATGAGATGCCCAATCTGATGGGACTGGGAATCGAAAACTTTGACATGATAAGCTCTCAGCTAACTCACATTTTGAATAGAAACATGGGTTAGGAGGAAATTTAACCCCCCATAAAGAACAATATACATTTTATAGCTTCATGAGACAAAGGCCTCCAACATTTAATGGATTATCCAATCCCTCAATTTTTGAACAATGGGTCAACTCCCTTGAGAAGATCTTCTCATTCCATAAATTTTATGAACAAGAGAAGGTTCTTCTGGATGCTTATCGTATGGATGATAATGAGATAGACCAAAACCTTTGTATGTGGATTGTTTCTTTTAATTTATTTATTTAAATTAAATTTGTTGGCCAGTGATCCTTCTCGCCATTAATATGTTGGGCAAGTGTGCCAAAAGATTCATTTATGTAATACCTCTTTTTACCCCTCTACTATTTGTGAGTTAAAAAAAATTATATGTAATGGATGGAACCCCCATGATTGTGGAGGAAGTTCAAGTAGGAGTCGAGACAAAACCACTCCTAAGAGATATAGAGGTGGGTAGGTGGAAAGCTGTAAACACAAACCCCAAAGGTTCAAGATGTTTCTCCTCTAGGTCAGGGTCAGTTTATCAACCTCTAGATAAACTATACATTAGAAAAGATCCTGATCATTATCTTTATTTTATTTCTGTTAGTTTCGTGGTTTATCATTATGGATGTGTTGTCACAATCACATAATTAATGAATTAAACAAGCATGCAAGATAGAACTAAAATAAACCAGACTTATGCGTACATAATATCAAAACATGTATAATCACTTTAGTAAGTAACACTTAATATTAACTATAATGTGATTATGATAATAAGAAATTCATGCATAATAGATTAAATTCCCTCAAATAAAATATTAAGTCAAACCGAGCCTTCAATTACTTGATTAAGGAAAAAACTCAATAAAACTATGTGTTTGACCAACCCTTGTTGGGACACTTACTTTTAAACAAAATTACCTTAGTAAAGGTATCATGTCAACATAACCATATTACATCAAGAGGATTAGCCCTTTCTAGACTTGGATTAATATTGGAAGAAAGAGTTGAGAAATCCAATGTCATGATTTCCGTATTGGAGAGTCCACTCAACAGATCAAGTAATAGCAAGCCCACAGTTGGTAAATACATGCCTACCTAAATACCTTTTAAAATCATGACCATCCCTTATTGGGGTTATGTAAAGGGGAATATGGATCATTTCCACTAGAATTTCATGGAAAGTGAACATTATGAGTTTAATGGCGAGGTCCATTCAGACTTGATAAAATAGTGGGATACTTAATAAAATTTTATTATTTCTCATAAAATGTAATTAATAAAGTAGTAATGATCTACTCTTTTAATTATAGAATAAAAATGACAAGCTCATCAACCACACTATCCATGTTATCAATTCTGGATGAATACAACCACATCACTGATAGTAACATCCATGAATGATTTAGACACCTTCAGGTTATCCTATTCCATGATCGAAAGTCTTACGTGATGGAGTCATCCTTACTTGATCTGCCTACCAAAGAGGAAAGTGTTGAGGATTTTCTGGTCTATGAGAAACATATGGATGACACAGTCGATGTTCAATTTTTATGCTATCATAAATGCCTAGTGATCTCATTAAGTCTCATGAAAACATGGATGATTATAGAATTCTTGAGAACCTCTGTGGTCTTTACCAATAGAGAGAAATATAGGAAATGTTTGAGATCTCTAAGGAAATATTTTAGTGTAATCTTAGAGAAGATTCCCCGGCTGGGCCTCATGTAGTAAAGCTCATTGTCTACATTAAGCGCCTGGGGGTTCTAGGGTTTAAACTCCCCAAAGAACTTGGTACCGATATCATTCTCACATCACTCCCTCAGAGATTATTAGACTTTGTATTCAATTTCAACATGAACAACATTGAAAAGTCTCTTTTTAATATTCTTATCCTCATTCTCCTTGTGGAAAAAGATATGAAGCAGGAAAATCCTTCTATCCTTATGGTGAATAAGAGGAAATGGAAGGATAAGAGAATTAAGATTAAAGCATTTTCATGACCATCCAAGAAAAGGAAGATCAAAGGGGATGCAAGGGAATAAGAGGTTGTTTGTTTTTCATGTGGAAATAATGTCCATGGGAAGAAGAACTGCACCCAGCCTAAAAAGCAAGGAGAATCTTTAGGTGTGTTTGTTATTGAATGAAATCTATCTGTTTCTAAAAATGACATATTAGTTATATCTTGTAGTTCTCACACACACATATATATATATATATATCCAAATACATAAACCAAGTATATTTAAGAATATTGACCGAGGAGAGGTAGATCTACGAGTAGCCAACTGTGCCATAATTACTGTTGTAGCTATCGGGGACTACCACCTCACGTTTCCAACTAATATGATCTTTGTGTTAAAGGGTTTTTATTATGTGCTGTCTATTACTAAAAACATTATTTCTGTATCTATATTATATATAGATGGATTTTATTTCATGTTTTAAAATGAATGTTTCTTCTTTAAAAATATAGAATTAGTTTTGTTAGGGAACATTATACAATGATCTTTAAGTGTTGGATTAAAAAAACCAAGTAATGGTAATCAATAACAAAGATAATTCACAAGACTCATACCACACCCAACATTGGAATCAATGGCTAAGTCATGTAAATGAGAAACACTTGACAAGGTTACATCAAGTTGTTTATTTATATTCTTTCAAACTAAAACTACATGGTGTATGTCATGAATGTTTACAAGTAAAAATAACCAAATCCCTCTTTAGTGGGAAAGGTGAAATGTCTAAATAACTTCTTTAATTGGTTCATACCGATGTATGTGGACCATTTTTGTTGAAGAAAGTAGAGGGTACTCATACTTCATAACTTTTACTAATGATTTTAGTATATATGGATATATCTACTTAGTGAGGTATAAGTCGGACTATTTTGATAAGTTCAAAGAATACAAGAATGAAGTTGAGAACCATATTGGTAAGAAGATTAAGAAACTCTGTTCGGACCAAGGGGAGAATATCTTAATCAAGAATTCATCAATTACTTATGGGAGTTTGGGATCATATCCAAACTAACTCCTCCATACACACCCCGGTGTAATGGTGTGAGTGAAAGGAAGAACTGAACCATATTGGACATGGTGAGATCAATGACGAGTCATTCGAGTCATCCATTATCCTTTTAGGGATATGTGTTACCAAAAGAATTGTACATACTAAAATAAGTTCCAACTAAATCGATAAATGGTATTCTATATGAGTTATGGAGTGAAACGAAATACATATAATTGAATTTACATGTGTGGGGAAGCGATGCATTTTTTAAGGCATCTTCAGGTAACAAACTTACACCCCGAGGCACAAAGTGAACCTTTATTGGATACCCTAAGGAAACAAGGGGATATTACCTATTCAACCCCTCTTAAAAAAATGTTATAGCGGCAAGACATTCCATATTCCTTAAGAGGGATAACATCTCCAAAATAGATAGTGGTAGTGAGATAGACTTTGATTAAGTTGAGGCTCAAGGTACACAAGAGGTGCTACATGAATAGATTCCATAAATCCCCATGCATTAAAGAACTATTCTAGAGATACAAGAGCTGTGTAGGAGTACAAGAGTTGTTATAGAACCAAAATGGTATGGTTTTATAGTAATCAAGGATGGTGACTCATTATTAGTTGATAATAATGATCCTCTATCCTATAAGAAAGTAGTAAGTGGAATAGATGTTTCCAAGTGGCAAGAAGCGATGAATTATGAAATGGAATCGATGTACCAAAACCATGTCTAGATTTTGGAAGATCCCCCAATTAATGTAAATCCTATTGGTTACAAATGGGTATTCAAGAATAAACTATACATTTAAGGACAAGTCAGCGCCTATAAGGCAGGACTGGTTACAAAAGGGTTCAAGAAGAGTCCAGGCATGGACTACGATGAAACCTTTTCACCAGTTGAAATGATAAAATCCATCAGAATTCTATTGGCCATTTCCACTTACCATGAATATGAGATTTTGAAAATGGATGTCAAACTAGCCTTCCTTAATGGGAACCTTCAGGAAGATGTTTACATGACACAACCTGAAGGGGTTATGACTCTAAAGGATGCCAATATAGTATGAAAGTTGAAAAAAAATCAATTTATGTATCAAAGAAAGCATCTAGATCCTAGATAATTCATTTTGATGAATCCATAATGAAGTTTGGTTTTTATCAAGAATGAATGTGAGCCTTGTGTCAACAAAAAGTTTAGTGGGAGTGCAGTCGTTTTTCTTAATAGTATATGTTGATGACATATTACTTATTAGAAATGGGATACTAGTATTATAGTCTATTAAGGCATGGTTGAATCAATGATTCTCCATGAAGGAAATGGTCGAGGAATCATATATTCATTGGATCAAGATCCATTGTGATAGATCCATGAGATTGTTGGCCCTAAGTCAAATTACATTCATTGATAAGATATTAAAGAGATTTAGTATGGAACAATCCAAGGGGGGATTGATTCCAACAATACATGGCATTCATCCTTCAAATAAAATGTGTCCTTAGACATATGAGCAAAGAAAAATAGTCGTAAGGACTCCATATGCATCAGTGATCGGGGTAGTCATGTATGTCATGCTATGTACTAGGTTGGATTTGGCCTATACATTGTGTGCGATAGATAGATATCAAGATGAACTAGGTGACCATCATTGAATGGAAGTCAAGACTATCCTAAAAAATCTGAGGCATACTAAGGATTTGTTCCTTGTTTATAGAGGATATGAGAAACTAGTCATTAGAGGGTATGTAGATTCTAGTTTCTATACTGATCAAGATGACAGGAAATCACAAACATGATACATCTTCAATTTGAATGGAGGTGTCTTGAGCTGGAAGAGCACAAAGTAGAGCATGGTTGCAGATTCTAATATAGAGTTTGAGTATATCATAGATCATGAGGTAGCTAAAGAATCAGTTTGGATGTGAAGCTACATCCAAGAACTGGATGTGATACCTATCAGTGAAGATCCAATCACATTGTACTGTGATAATACTGCAACGACGGTTCTCGCAAAAGAACTAATGTCACATTAGTAGATGAATCACATACTTCGGAAGTATCATCTCTTGAAAAATTTTTATCAGAGAGGTGAAGATAAAGTGAGCAGTATTTCCCCAGAAGACAACGTGACATACCCATTGACTAAAGCCTTGAATCAGCAGAAACATGATCACCATGTGAGGTCTAGTATACTGAAAGTTATAGGTAGTTGTCTCTAGTACAAGTGGGAGTTTGTAAGAGTTTGTGTCCTAGAACCATCTTGTTGTACGTTGATTACATGTACATTTAATGTATTTAAATATTAAATATCTTATTACATATTGTTCGTTGTTCTGCATGACTATTATGTAACAATGTCCTAGAGTATTTTTTGCATTGATAAGGTCATGGTAGTTCCCCTATATGATGATAACCTTGAAATACTATAACAATATTCTTAAATATAACTATATGGTTGGATGCCATACTATCATGGGACACATAGCATGCAGACTGTCAGGTGTGAGTACTCGTAAGTAGATGAGACTTCCTCTCATGAAGTTCACACTAGGTAATCTCCAAGACATGAGATTATGAGAATAGACTTGCCAGTAGGAATTCCATATGTTTGGTGTCATCAGATATTTCTATCTGCGAGCATGTGTAATGATCCTTATACTTTAAGATTATCATTAATATGTGTCATGAATTGCTCACTTTGATTTACTGATGAAAATCGTCATTCAGACAGTTGGCAGGAAGTAGGGTACATTGGGAGCATCAGGAGTGACTTGTTATTAATGGATAAGTCGAGGAAGGATTTGTACCTTACATTTATGGAAGTTTATATCATGTCCCTTTGATTGAAATTGATATATTGTGCAAAATTCCAAGTATATGGTATAAGGATGAGTTTATTTCAGGTAGTCAAAGATTGGCATATCAAGCATAAAATTTGATGACACTATTACGAAACCTGATTGATGAGATATTGAAAAAAAGGGATTATATTGCATAGTGAGCATTCGTATGTGGATTTCATTATTATGACTTTAAGTTATATCTCATGGATTCCTTGACCCATTGCTAGAAAGTAATCTTGGACTTTAGGAAAGCTTGCCTAATGTGAACGATAAAGAATCCTAGAGGGTCACACGCTAAGTGTTTCTGGTGGTCTCGGTTAAATTATCATTGAATTTAATTAATAAATATTATTCACAAGACAATGGAATAATTTTATTCAAGTTAAAATTATTGCATAAATTAAATAAATACTTATTCACCAGATTGTGAGGAATATTTAGTTATTTATTTTATTGAACATTAAATAAATATTTATTTACAAGTTTGTAAATAAAATAATAATTTAAGATAATAAATTATCTATTTATTTATTTGGGTGTTCAATAAATGGAAGTGGAGTTCAAGAGAAACAAAGCTGGTCTGGTATTAAATTAATTAATTACAGGACAATAAATAACTATTTAAATAGTTGGCACAAATTAAAATAACACTACTATTATATTGTGATGCGGAATATTATTTATAATTCCGTTTTGCGCAAGTTTCCGTACCATAAATAATGGCACAATATTATTATTAATAGAATGGGTTTTCTCTAAGATTATGAATGTATTTAATTACTGTTATGCAATTAAATATTTTACCTAAATCCCAATGTCAATAAATTGACACATATGTCTATTGTTCCATGTACCGAACCGCACACCCCGTGAATTGAGCATTTTTGAGCTGAACAATTTCACTCTCGAATACTCTTCCCATCCCTCCCAAAAACTACAGACTATTCAAGGCCAAAGAACAAGCAATCAAGAATGACCGAAACAAGAAACTCTCTTCACTGCGCTAGCAACCAAAGAATGAGCACTATCGATCGGAGACCATCAGAGCACGTGTGGATCACCACTAGATGAATTCTAGTTTGGATCATTGCAAGCGCAATAAGATAATTTGGAAGGGTCATTCCAGATGATCAACATCGTCAATGAAGAAAATAACTAAGATCCATGTATTATTTTCTTTACGAAAATATAAATATTAATTATAAACATGATGTGAAAGATCCACTCTAAAGGTTTATTGATTTTTCCTTCTTTATCTAAATATCTGATTCTATTCCATGGATACTGTTCTTGATCATTGTATTGATCCCCAAATAATCATTGATCATTGTAAAAATCAAAGTTGGGTTCCATCCCAACCGCACTTCCGCTACACCCGAAACCTTCATGGTGGACATTGATAAAAAATAAAAAACTTGAGGAAGATATCGAGGTGTTGGAATTGAAGGATTTCAGAAAAAAAAATTCTGATAAATATTTTTCTCGCATCGTCTGACTTAAAATGGAAAGGGAATTCCTTTACCTTAATAAAAAAGATGACAAATACATATGAGCTTAAGAGGAAAACTTCACAAGGATTGGACGATATGACTCTAGCTTTTCCATTACCCCCAAATGCAAGGTTGACCACTTATTTGGTGGGCTAAAACCTAGCCTATGTAAAGCACTGGTGATCCATGACTTTGATAGCTATGAGAAACTTTTCTGATGTCTCCTCAATTTAGAAATATAGATTGGTGAATCTCATGGGTATCATGGGGATAATAAGTGGGAAATGGACTTTAATTATAGAATTCTGAAAGATAAATCCAATGGTGATAAGAAATTCAAATATCCAACTTGCAAAATTCCTGGAAAGAAGCACACTAGAAATTTCCTAAAGGGGGTGAGGAAATACATTAGGTGTGGAAGAGAAGGGAACCTGGATATTAACTACTGATAAGAAAAACCAGATATTGTGACATAGGAGTGGAATTCTCTGTTTGACCCTCAATGCATTGTTCATTGCATCAACTACAAATAAACATGACACTTTGCAAACTAGTGCCCTAAACCATGGGTTTTTGGGGGAAACCAACATCTTCAAAGGATGCAGGGGAAAGATTTTTCCTTCACTACCACTGAAGAAAACCCTGAAAACAAAGTGGTGAAAGTTATGCTAGTTATTCATTCAAGAATTAAAAATTTCATTTTTGTTTTTGGTTCTACGAATTCTTTAATATACAAAAATTTTAGTTGAACAATCCCAACAGTACCACAAATCATGGAAGTAGAGATGTCGGTGAAAATAGGGAATGGGGAAATCATTACATCCCATGAATATAACTCCTCCAATATTATAATTTGGGGATTTAACTTCCCGAAAAACCTCATCATACTCCCTCTGGTGGAATTTGATGCAATTCTTGGCATGGACTAGCTTTCTCTATATAGATCCAATATAAATTTCCATGAGATGGAAGTCACTTTCCATATGGAAAATTGACCCCCGATTCTGTATAAGTGCATGGAGGAGGATGAATCTTCTTTAGCACCATCATATTAAGTGTGGATATTACTACCCTATTAGTATGCATATCTTGCTTAGATGATTTATTCTAAGGAAGGAAAAATACTTGAAGACATGCCTATTGTTAGGGTATTCACTGAAGTGTTTCCCGTGAAATTGTCTGGTCTTCCTCCAAGAATTGATGTATAATTCTTGATTGATCTTATACCTAGGGTGTTTCCAATATCCAAGACTTTATATATAATGGTTGTTGTAGAGCTTGAGAAGTTAAGGAAACAATTATAGGAGAATCTAGATAAAAGGTTTATATACCCAAGTGCTTCACCATGGGGTGCACCAGTCATCTTCATCAAGAAAAATGATGGGTCAGTGTGCCTTTACATTGATTATCATGTGCATAACAAAATCATGATAAATAACAAGTATCCTCTGCCCCAAAATTGATGACCTATTCAATCAGATAGGTAGAGAACAACACTTATCCAAGGTGGATTTTTGGTTGGGATATTTCTAAGTAAGGTTAAAGAAGGAGTATATCCCCAAGACATCATTTTGTACAAGGTACGGGTACTATGAATTCATAGTAATTCCTTTAGGGCTGACTAATTCTCTAGAAATCTCCATGGACTTGATGAATATAGTCTTTAGAGATTACCTTGAAAAATTTCTAGTAGTCTTTATAGATTATATTACAATATACTCAAAAACCAAGGAGGAGCATGAGGAGCTTCTAAGAACCATACTAGATACCTTGCGAAAGGATAAGCTCTTTTCAAAGTAAAAAAGTGTGAGTTCTGGTTGATGGATGTATCATTCTTGCGTCATATCATCACAAGCAATGGGATATATATAGATCCCTCCAAGACAGATGCAATTGTGGAATGGACGAGGCTAATATTGGTGACGAATATCCGTAGATTCATGGGGTTAGCTGGATATTATCGCCAATTTATGAGAAATTTCTCACTATTGTCAAACCCTCTTACAAAGCTAGCTCAAAAGGGAGTCAAGTTATCTTGGAGTGAAAAACACAAATAGAGATCCAAGGAGTTTAAAAAGAGTCTTATCAATGCACCTATGATCACATTACCCACAAGTGGAGAACATTTTGTGGTATTTATTGATTCTTTGAAAAAGGTCATGGGTTGTATGTTGATGAAAAATGACAAAAGCATAGATTATTATTTAATGAAATTGAATGATCCTGAGAAGAACCATCCAAAACATGATCTGGAGTTGGTTTTAGTAATCTTCACTTTAACAATTTGGCAACATTACCTATTTGGGGAGAAGTGTGAAATATACATGGATCACAAAAGCCTCAAGTACATATTCCCACAAAAAAGTTGAATATGCACCACAAAAATAGTTAGAGCTGATCAAAGTCTATGATTTCTCAATCCATCACCATCCTGGGAAAGCAAAAAATGTGGTAGATGCTCTAAGTAGAAAGGAATAAGAAATTATATCATTGATAATAATTGAAAAGGATCCAATCTTCTTAGATTTAATGAATATGGAAATGGTAATCATAAATAAGGGAACATCAACAATTCTTTCCCAAATTATTGTTCAACCATCTCTTTTGAAATGGTTGAAGGATACTCAAAAGGAATATGTGGGAATTCAGAATAAATTGGAAATTATAAAAAAGGGAAATCCTCAGACTTCAATGTTAATGAAGAACGAATTTTGACATTAGGGTCAAGACTATGTATTCCATAAAATATGATGTTAAAGAAAGAACATTATTATGATGAAAAATGTTTTAATTTCTCCATTCACCCAAGAAACACAATGATGTATTGAGATATACGAGATAATTATTGGAAGAATAACATGAAGAAGAAGATCGTTGAGTATACATCAAAGTTCCTGGTATGTCAGCAAGTGAAGGCTGAGAGGGAGAAGTCCAATGGGATGATGAAATCATTACCCATACAAACATGGTAATGAGAGAACATCACCATAGACTTTGTCACCATACTTCTGAATATATACAAAGAAACAATGTTATCTAGGTTTTTTTAGATCATCTTACAAATACTAAAAACTTCATTTCAATTCAAGAGGATTTATCATTAGATCAACTAGAACAGACATATATTAGAGAAGTGGTAAGGCTACATGGAGTACCACCATATATTGTATCTGATCGAGATCCAAGATTCACCACTATGTTCTCAAAGAGTCTTCAACATTCTCTAAATACTAAGATAATCTTCATTACGGATTCTCATCCTCAAAATAATGGCCAATCTGAGCGATCTATCCAAAAACTTGAGGACATGTTGAGAGCATTCTCAATGGACTTCAAAGGATGATGGGATCAACATCTTCCTAGGGTTGAGTTCAGTCATAATAATAGTTTCCACTAAATCATCCAAATGAATCCTTATAATGCCCTTGAGGGGAAGTGGTTCATAACTGTAACATGTTGGGATGAGGTTGGGGAGAAAAACTCCTAGGTTGAAAAATGGTTGATGAAATGGCAGAGAAGGTTAAGACCATCCAGTATCACATTAAAGCTACTCAGATTCGACAAAAAGAGACATGTTGATAATCATTAATGAGACCTAGAGTATGATGATCGAGACACGGTATTCCTTAGCATGTCACTATGGAAGAGAATTATGAGATTTGGGAAGAAGGGAAATCTTAGTCCAAGGTACATCGGCCCTTTTGAGATCCTTGATTTCCTTGAAGAAGTGGCCTATAAAATAACACTCCCACCAAACCTATCTCAAGTACATGATGTATTCCATGTATCACTCTTGAGGAAGTACATACCTGATCCATCACAAGTACTCAATTCATATGTGGTACCATTGGATAATGACCTATTCTATAAAGAAAATCTTGTGAATATCTTAGATCATAGGGAGAAGTGGAATTTAATAGAGATTACCACCCGAGCGATGTTATCTAAGCCACTCCAAGAGTTTGTCACCATCAAATACCTTACCCTTACGTATTAAGAAGGTGTTATAAGGGGTTATGTAACAAGACTCTAGAACTATTATTATGTGCATTTGTTTTGTGTAGAATAAATAATATGCATTAATTTTATTATTGTTACTTTGTAATTTGTTTTTAAAGCACAAATAGTACATTTAATTAATATTAAATTAAGAAATATATTATGAATAATTAATGGATTTTTGAATTAAATTATATTTTAATAAAGTATTATTACTTAATTTATCTTTATTAAATATAAATGATTGTATAATTTTTATGAATACAATTGTAATTTTTATTAAGGTTAGAAAACAGTTTTTGTCAAAACCCATTAATATTCAATAAATGCTGATTTTTATTTTAAAATTTAAAATTAAAATATTTAGAAAAAAATATAGATAAAATGAATATCATTTTTGGATTCATGTTGTGAAAATTATCTAATGGTTAATTTTTCGTAATTATCTAAGATAGTCAAATTTTTGGGTCAAAATTAAATACCATTTAAAAATATAATGTGTTTTATGACATCATATTTATCAAATAGTGATGTAATCAAATACTTCAAAAGGTAAATTAGGACAATATAGTTTTTAACATTAAAATAATGCGATTTTAGATTTTTCTATTAAATTTGTTGGGCCGTAGTGGACCCTACAAGACTTATAAAATAATTTAAAATTTTCAAATGATTTCCTTTAGAGTGTGACTCACCTCCACATAAGCAAGCCTAATATTTTAATAAGTTAGGATATTGTCCATATAAAATATTTTATTTCAACCCCCTTGGGAAAAAATGGGCAAAACACATGTGTTGGTTTATGGTTTTAAATATTTAATTATATTGATTCCAAAACATATGTTTCTGAAATATTAAAGAATTCCCCTATCCTTTATTATATAAACCCACCCATGATTCCACTTATCTTCACTCAAAAACTTGGAGTGCATCACTAATCTGCCATCCTCTCTCTATAATCCTTCCAAGGTGCCCCAAGATCCCAAGAAGTCTCTCTCAATCCTCTCCCAAACCTTTATAATCACACTTCCATGTAATGGATTTATTCTTTCTCATTTTTTCCATGTTTATTTCTATTATTATACCCTTTTATATTCAATTAAAAATGTTTTGGTATGATTTCACACCTCCCACATACTTCCCTCCTTATGTTTGAATTATGATATGCCTCTTTCTCTCACATTAATGTCTCTCATGTACACCAGTTACCATGATGAAATTCTGTAATGAATTTCTCTCTTCACATTTACATTCCAGAAATTATTTTATATTTTTCATATAAGTTCTATTACATATGTCAGGATATTAGGATCGGTAACTATGTTACTATACATTTAATTTATAAATTATGAGATACCAATTTCTATCTCATCAACCCATTTTACAATTTTGATTTGGCATCGTTATACTATCGAAGATACACCAACATTTTCCATACCAAAATCATTGTGTAAGTGAATACCATACCCATTTATATATCAAGGGTAATCACCTTTTTGAACAAGTACCTGTTGATTGTTGACTTAAATTAATGTATTCCACATCTCTTACTCATGTAACACATTATGATGTTTAATGAATCCATGTTATTTGATCCATGTGGCACACTTATGCATTAAGTGATATGTTTATAAAGGGTGTCCCTTGATATAGCTCCAATGAATTGGGTAAAGAATATTATCATGATACACAATGTAAAATTAGGGTTTACTCATTCTAATTCTAGTTCAATGGGGGTTTACTCATGATCCAAGTTCAATGAGAATTGACTCATGCTAATATCATGTTAAATGTAGTGGCCACAGTTCCATATTATGATAATCATGCTATATCATGCCTAAATGTTCATGTTTATCTTTTTCTCCACTAATAAGTATATTGTATAAGATATACTATATTATTCATGTTATAACATGTTTACTCCCTTAATGGGATTTATATCTCACCATTATCTTATGCATGTCCTCAGGTTATCCCACACAATGCTAAGTATGAAGGAATGTTGTGGCCACATAAAACATTTTTTCATTAAAGATGTTGTATTTTATGTCTTAAGTTACCTTGAAATGTTCCTAATTTTCCAAGACACTAGACCTCTCAATACTCATGGTTGTCTTAAGTGTATGTTTATGTAATGAATCCGGTTTATGAGTGTAATAAAGAGTTGGGTTATAATAGAAACTGTATCCAGATGAGGAGGTCTGGGTGTGGAATTTTGAAGAGGATTTCCATCCAGAGATCCAGCACTTGGTTACCCCATTTATAAAGAATACATATCTTGACGTTCTTGAGAGGGAATATTTTTATTGAGATAACATTATCCAGAACTAGATCATCATGATAGGGGAGTCATCAGGATTCTTTATGAAGTAGAGTTATGGTCTAGGGTTCCCAATTTTTAGGGAAGAAGAGTTTCTATTTTTCCAGGGGTAGGTCCCACCACTTAGTATCTCATTTCACTTGGGAAAGTGGCTATTATGCATATGCTAAGGGTTCATTAGAT
Organism: Viscum album; assembly: GCA_963277665.1. Taxonomy (NCBI): domain Eukaryota; kingdom Viridiplantae; phylum Streptophyta; class Magnoliopsida; order Santalales; family Viscaceae; genus Viscum; species Viscum album. Next base: position 816,039,452 of record OY728158.1, read on the forward strand.
TTTCTCTTGTATAGAAAGAGGTAATCAGTAGAGAGAGTGCCTGACCTTTCAGAGCAGTCAGTGTGCACCCGCTGTTCTACTCCAGGTTCCTCCATTGATGTACTTCCATTCAAGGAAGTAGTAGTAGGTTGCACCAACTTTGGATCCATAGAGAGAATATGGGGAAGGAATAGGATAGCCCTAAGACACTCCTCTTCCTCTGAGAACAGAGTGGAGACATGGTTACGATCAGCATCAGGGACATATAGGTCATGGAGCAGGTCGTGGTAAACTTCATACTTTATCATTTCCAGCTCCACGCAAGCTAAATGACATTTGAGGTACCCTTTTATTATTTTATACTTGTATTAATGCCTCTTTTGACTCAGGATACAGGCACTACTTCATACCTACTACCCTTATCCATGTTTTGGGACTTGAGATTGAGAGGCTTCTAGTTCTCTTGGTGTTTACTACACCAATTGGAGGTTGTGATGAATTGTTTGATGCATGTAGAGACTACACGCTAATTATGGGGAACCTCAGATGGGTTGGAGGAATGTTTATTCTTTGTCATCCTTGATGGTTAAGATGATGTTGAGTTTATTATAGGTTCAAGAGTTGATGTTTCCCAAGGTCATGGAAGCGTACTCTGATGTCTTTCCAGAAGAAGTTGTAATGTTAAACCCTCGATGGGAGATTGAGTTCGGAATCATGTTATAACCAGGATGGTCTCCTATATCGATGTATCCATATATGATGGAAACTTTTGAGCTATTATATCTTCTTATATAGCTCGATGGTGTGTTGTAGTGTGGTTTTGTTCGGATGAGTGCATCACTATGGGTTCCACCAATTTTGTTCATAAAGAAGGCTAATCATAGTTTTCAGTTGTGTGTCGATTATCATCACTTGAATAGTGTGATAGTGAGGAACCACTATTCTATTTTATGGATTGATGATTTTTTCAAAAAAATGAATGGTTCAAGTTTCTTCTCATAGATCGACTTGCGGTCGGGGTGTCATCAGATGTGAGTGAAGGATGATTATATCCCAAAGATGTCTTTCTATTGTCGTCATGGGCATTATGAGTTCTTGGTGATGTCATTAGGTGTGGTGAATTCTCTAGCAGTGTTTGTGGTGTTGATGAATGTTGTGTTCTGTGAGTTCCTGGATAAATTTGTGGTGGTTTTCACCGAGGACATCTACATATACTCCGCGTATGAGGAGATGCATGGAGAGAATATTCATACCATTATGGGAGTTCTTTTTCGACAAAAACTGTTTGGGAAGTTGTCTAAATGAGAGTTTTGGGCTCAATAAATCTATTTCTTGGGGAATGTTGTGTCCCAATGGGGAGTAGCTATGGATCCATCAAAGATAGAAGCAGTTTGACTTGGGAATCTCCCAAGATAGTGGTAGAGGTGAAAGGTTTCCTTGGTCTTGCAGGCTATTACAGGATGTTTTTTTTTCGATTTCTCTCGGGTTATGAATCCTCTAATAGAATTTCCTAGGAAGGATTAGGTGTTTGTGTGGAGTAATCATTGTGAGGTATCATTCGAGTATCTGAATGAGAAGTAGGCCAATTCTTCAGTTCTTTGTCTGCCTGTAGAGGGAGTTTAGTTTGAAATTTTTTGTGATGCTTCATGTCTTGTGTTAGGCTGTGTTATGATGCATTAGATATTGGTCATTTCTTATGGGTATCATTAGTGGCATCACCATGAACATAACTATGACACCCATGATCTCGAGTTGGTTTCAGTGGTGTCTTCTTTGAAGTTGTGGAGATATTACCTCATTGGAGAGAGAATTATGGTTTTCACTGATCATAATATCCAGAGGTATGTCTTCTCCCAAAATGACTTGTACTTGCAGCAGCTACAGTGGATGTAGTTCTTATTGGATTAAAACATTGAAATCTTGTATACACCTAGAAAAGACAATGTTTTAGCCGATTCATTGAGTAGGAAGTCACGTAGTGATGTAGTGAGAGAATTTGGTGATTCCTAGAGAGTGATGGAAGAGATTTCAACATTTTATCTAAATATGGGAGATGTTGTGGGTAGTGGTTTTATTTTCAAGATTACAATGAAGTCATCTCTAGTGAAGTAGGTAAAAGAGTCCCAATTGGGGGATCTTGAGGTATAGGTTTAGAGAGACTGAGTTGTTTTCGGCAAAGCCCCTGATGGTTGTTCTGAGGATGAACAACAACAAGTGTTGTTTCAGGGAAGGGTTTTTGTTCATTTGGAGATTCCTGATATAGTTCTCAGCAAGTACCATGGTTCTCCCTTAGTGGTACATCCTATAATGAAAAATATGTATCTAGATTTGAGGAGTCATTTTTGGCAGCTTGGGTTGAAGCGTGCTGTTGTGGAGTTTGTGTCTTGATGTTTGGTGTGACATAAGGTGAAGGCTTAGTACCATTCTCTCAGTGGGTTTCTCTAGATGTTAGATTTTCCTCACTATAAGTGGGAGGAAATATGAATGGACTTTGTAACCAATTTACCATCAGCTCTGGGAGGATATGAAACTATATGGGTAGTAGAGGATTGTTTAATGAAATCATCCCACTTCATAGAAATCATGTAGTCAAGCTCAATGGAGGTTTTACTAAGGTATTATCTGGAAGAGGTTGTGAGAACCCACGGAGTCCCAAGGATTATCATTTATGATCAAGATCCTCATTTTATATCCAGGGTGTGGAGATGTCTCCATCATGCTTTGGATTCTCATTTAAACCTTAACATTTCTATTTCATCCATAGACATACGGTCAGATAGAGCAGACCATCGAGACTCTTGAAGAAATGTTGCGCTCTTGTGTCCCATATTTTGGTGGTTCATGGATGAGGCATCTTCCATTGGTAGAGCTCACATACAACAATAGTTTTCTCTCTACCCTCAGTATGGTTCTGTTTGAATCCATGTATTGATGACCTTTCCATTCTCCATTGTTCCAGAATGGTGTAGGAGTGTTAAAAATTCTCAGGATGGAACTGGTACAGAATACAACAAAGATGGTTTTGGTGATTCATGAGAGGGTGAAGACCACACAAGATCATCAGAAGTTCTTTGCTGATCATAGGAGGATAACTCTGGAGATTGATGTTGGGGGGTCATGTTTTTTAAAGGTGACTCCCCATCATAGGAATTGAAGGATTGGTTGTGGGAATAAGCTTTCCCCCTAGTTTTCTAGGCCTTTTGTGGTGTTTTACCATGTTAGATCCATGGCATATAGAGTATCATTTCCCACATAGATGATCTAGATACACAATGTCTTTCATGTGTCTTAGCTTCGTCATTATCTTTATAATGACTCTCACGTCATCAATTGGGGTGAGATGGATGTTGATGATGATGTGATATCCAAGGAGCACCCTCTATAGATCCATGACCACAATTATAAGGGTTTATGTGGGTGTGTTATCCTGTTGGTTCATGTCTTATGGTGGCATGGTGGCGTGGAGGAGAGTACATGGGAATGTGACTCACAAAAATGTGCTCAATACTCCAATCTATTCGATGTTTAGATATTTTCATATAATGATGTTCTTTTTTGGCTGTAAAACATTTTTGTTTATGAGATCAATTTATTTTGTTTATTTTTTATAATTATCTCATTGAGAGGTATTTCCCATGGGAGATTGTTTAGGAGTTGGTTATGGTTGTCAGGCGGTCTCGTGTGTCCCCATTTGAAGTGGCTGAGCTCTTATTAGGGGTTAGATCCTTGAGAGGTATCTCGAAGGGTGGTTGTTTGGACACATACTCTTCTTGTTTCTTCTCTAGGTTGGTTTTGAATTCTCAGGGATGAGAATAGTTTGAGAAGTATCTGATGTAATGACCTAGATTTCCCCAGGCCATTTATTTTTGAAAATCCTGTTCCTATGGAGTTCATGTGGGTCGTAGTGGGTTGTTTTGGGAGGTTTCCAAATATCCAGTTTCAGTAAAGAGTTTAACCAAAATGGTGGCACTATTATGGTGGAACACCAAAACAACAACATCTTAACAGAGGAACACTGAAATGGTGGCACCTTAATGGTGTCACAAAAATATGGTAGCACACCAAATGGTGGCTCACCCTTTGTCAAATTTACAAATTTTTTCCATCTTCCTATAGTTTCGCCCCCATTAACATTATCTTTGACATAAAACACATTTTAATGCCTTGATTTAAGGGGTTTATGGACCTTTCAAAACCCATAACTCCTTTATTAATTTTTTTAAGGCTTGATGTTCCTTTACTTGGTCAAACTAAGTGGTTTAATGTGATACACATTAATTGAAATTCTAATCTAGTTCAAATCATGTTAGTCTCCAATTTAATCCTTTAAAGTAGGTCACCTTCCCTTAATTCATTCATTATATTTTCTCTCCTTATATGGAACCCTAATACTTTATTTCCATAGTAGTGGTGTGATCGAACCTTAATCCTTGGATCGTTTCCCCTTAAAGTTTCTTCATGCTGCATGTACACCCCCTATTTTGGTGAAAGCAGCAAGTGTCGATCTGCCATCGATAGATGATATGATCTACCTTCATTCTAGTGTTTTCTTCGATTCTTCTTCTCCTGTTTCTCCATTACAGGTTATGGAATGTGATATCCATGTTTCTAATGGATTTTTCTTGGGTGTCAGTTGGTGTGGTCATGTTGTGACATCCTTGTGTTGATGTAGTTGTCATGGGGGGAGACAATCATGATCCATTGCATGGATTATTCCCATGAAAGGAGCATTAGATTATATTTTAAGTAGGGGATTCATGGATTATCAACTCTACTACATGAATCTATAGAGTCATCATGTTTTATCCCACTAGATCACAATGTAATTGACATAATAAATATATGAATCAGATAAATAAATTGGTATCGATCACATGTTGTTGCCTATTTTTCTTCTAGAAAGTGTGATATCTATGCATGCTTTGTTTAGCATGTAATTTTTTATAGAAATTTTAAATGAAAATAAATCCAAGATTATTTTTCAATTAATTGGATAAAGATAAAGAGGCATGATATTGAATATAGGTGTTTCTATGGCAATCTATTGATAATGAAATGGATGTAGTTTTTCATCTTTAATTTAACCGGCTAATTCAAGATGCATTATATAACCAGTTTTTTGATGAAATATAATGCATGGAAGGATTCTGAGTTACCCTCTTGCTGATAAAGTCTAAAAGACTTATTATTGGATATTTGGGTTCTCATTGTGTGTGAAGGCTAGATTCCTTGGGTTCAAGAGCCCAGTTTCTTACTGATTGTTCTAATACTGCATGTGTAGTGGTGTGGTATTGAGATGGATGAGCCTAGGAGGCTACTATGTTATGTGGGGAAGGGAGGACTAGGGTTTGGGGTAGCAGTTGATTCCCATAGTGGCAAGAATCATTGGTTTATGCATGTGGGTGTTGGGGAGGGAACCAACGATGATGAAATGGATTAGTAATGAATATTGGATGCTTGTTGAATCTTGTTGATTTTTTATCTACTTTACTTTCCCCACTACTTAAGGAAGTTGGTCTTGCTTACCCTCCTTCAAAAGGATTTGAAGACAGATGAGGTATTCTATATGATTTTTGTGTTTAGCTTCTCAATTATGCATAAGTCTATAATCTTGCTATAGGTGGGAAAGGCTCAACGCGTAGTCCATCTACTCACAATTTCATGCCCCTTGTGTTTGGAAACTTATTTTTGATTTTCTAGAATGCCTGAAATTATGGGAATATAATAATTCTGTAAATAAATGATTTAATAAATGATATTAATTCATGGGTTTGGAGTTTGTAGGGATTCAATGCTGAGGTAATATTTTTGAGAAGCTATGGACTTGGTTTGGTTATGCCTGGAGGGCATGTAACATGGTGTGATGCTAATGAAATGTAACGTGAAATTAATAATGGTCAATTAATGGTTAAATAATTAATTATATAAATTTAAAATGATTAGAAAGGGATAATATGATTTAATAAATATATTTAAACTATTATGTGCTTATAGGATATCTAGTCTTAGTAGTGGCAGTCGGGAGTCTGAGAGAAATTAGATACAGTTGATTCCAAGACTAGTATTTTCCCATAGTGTGGTTGTTATTAGTAATATATCATTTAATTTTTGTGTTTCTATATGATACATGACCATGTGTATTTGGGAAAGTGACTCCCGAGGGATTCTGATCCTTAGGGGGGTGTTTTCCCAAACATCCCGATGGGAGTATGGATGGAGGACTTCCCATTTTGGCCCATATCTCCTCTCTTGTTAGTAACTTGTGCTAGTAGGTATGATGGTTAATTTTTTCCATATATGTTTGTAGAGGGATGTAATAGTTTTTGGTTATTCACACACATATATTCTAGATATATTTTCATATGTACTATTATTGGATTAACGTGCATAGGATATAATGGCTTGAGGATCCTTACTTGGTGAATGAGATATAATGGCTTGAACTATAATACCCAATGCCTGATATAGGTTATGCGAGCAGTGGTGGATCCCAGAAACTACCAAGTTTATTTGGTTACGTAGACATGGTGGTTGTGTTTCATGAGGTTCATGTTGTGGTGCTTCACCCATGTGTCTGCAGGAAAACCTTTTTGGAGAGATATTTTTAGGATGTGTGTTGTTGGGGAAAAGTGAAAAACCAGTGGGGAAGTGGTAGAGGGGTACCCTTGATATTCCTTATAAAATTATATCCTCTTGTATGTGATACATATTGATAGTATCCAGGATGAGGTTGGGAACATAGTATATGTGTTCAGGTGGAGGGTTAGTTTTACTCATTATTCACTTTGCTTTAGAATGATTTTTTTACTTTTGCATGAGAGGCTCCAGGGAGGATCCTAATAAGTATATTGATATACTCACACTATGTAAATAAGTATGTTTTTTCAGGTCACTTAGAGAAGGTTGGAGATCAGGCTGGTTACTACTAGATTTGGGTTTTTAGGAGATGTTTGGGGTTCGTGGTTGCTATCATTTTACTTTCTTTTGGTACTTTCAATGTTCCATTTCAGTTGTATTAGTTATTGAATTAAATTACATATATGTACTTGGGTTTCTTTTATAGTGTATTCTGACTTGGATTGGGTTGGTGTTTGTCTTATCTCTCTCTTTCACATGTGTTCTTTTAAAGGGTAAAGCCTCTCATTTGTGTGTATACTATACCCTCAGTGCTAGTCACCAACCTGAGGCTTACTAGAGGCGGGACATCGGTGTCACTATCTCTATCTCACATTACCGACCCTAGAGGGGTACACTTTTTCGGGAGGGGGCCATGACATAATATTCAGCAACAAATAATGAATTTTATAGGCACTTCCTCTATAAACTATTACTAAAGACCATTTGGTGGTATTTTCAACAAGTAAATGCCACAGTTATACATTACAATTTATAAATTTTCTAGAAATAATTAGTCCTAATTTTTTTCCTAGTTACAAACAATAATGATTATTATTAAAAATATATACCTTTAAAAATTAAGAAAAATGAGTACTTGAAATATTTTATATATAAAAAAATCATTTTTTGTCGAAAATTATATTTAGAATATATTATTGTAGAGAGTTCTTCCAGATCTATGATTAGAGAATTCCATGAGAACAACAATTATAGAACAAAGGCATCCATAAATATATCAAATAACAAGAAAAATATAGATATATTAATTGATATATATGAATAAAATAAATGTAATTCTTTCATGGGGTTAGAGCCACCCCAAAAAACCATAAGCCACGCATACACTAAAGACAGTGTAATTTCAGTACAATGATAGTCACAACTGGAAAAAAATATAAAATTTCAAAAAAATTCACTATAATGTTATGGAAATTATGTTTCATGTTAATGGATTGATGATTATGTTGTTGGGAGTTATATTAATTTTCATCAATATAGTTGTACAACTAGGTGTTATTTTAATCAAAATCATGTAATTATTAGATTTTGTTGTCTTAGGTAGAATAATAATATTGGATGAAAGTCCTCCATTAATTTTAAACTACATTAAAAAAATATATGTTTCTATTTTTTACTACTAATTAAATAGATACGTGTTAAAAATATTAAATCCTAAAAGGTGCATGATCCTACAAATCCCCTATAAGAGATTTGCTGATTCAGACCTGAAAATCTCAATTAGGGATTCTACTATAAATTATTTTCATTATATATTCCATCCAAAGGAAATGATGTTTTAAATCTCTAGAAGTAGATTTATAAGATCACAATTGAAACAATTTACCAGTGGACTCTACTGTCGGCACTTCACTTTACAGATTCACTTATAGTGAATGATATCTATTTATGATGTTTTAACCATGCTATGATAAATTTCCTTAAAGGGGGTATGAATTTTATTATTATGATTACAATCCCTAAAATCCAATGAAATATAAATATGCTAAAATTCCCTTATAATATATTTTTATCATCAAAACAGGCGATCTCCACATGGGGATTCTTGTGTAGATACTTCCCTCTAATGAACCATTTACCAAAAATAAACGGAAATTCCTAATATGATTTAAAAGTTTATTTTTAAAGGTTGATGTACTCATACTCCTACCATAGGTAATCATGGTGAAAATCCCCTATATGAAATTTGAAGCATTATAACTAGAAATCATCATTTAGGGATTCAAGTGTAGGAACTTCCCTTTAATGAACCAATTAAAAACATATATGCAAAGGCCTGATATAATTTTCATAGTTATCTCTTACAGTTTTTTTTCTTTATAATCCTACCAAAGGAAATTGGGTTGCAAATACCCTAAAGTATATTTGTAGCATCGTAACTTGAAATCTCTACTGGGGTATTCAAGTATGGTCACTTCCCTTTTAAAGGCCACTTACCAAACACATAGGTAAAGGCCTAATGTAATTTAAAACATTTTTTTTATGGTTCATGTACTTATAATCCTACCAAAATAAACCTGATTGAAAATCTCTTATAAGATATTGGAAGCATCAGAAATGGATATCTCCACTAGGGGATTCTAGTGTAGCTGGTTCCCTTTGTAGAGCCACCAAGAGTTCATTAAACTTATATATGAAGTTATATATTTGATATATAAAAAAATGATACTCTAATTTAAAACACTTCATTTTATGTCTAATTTTCTTATAACGCTACCGAATATAATCATATTGAAAATCCCCTATAATATATTTGTAGCATCAGAACTGGAAATATCAATCAGGGGATTCTGAGGTAGCCACTTCTCTTTGAAGACCAACTTAAAGAAAATGTAGGGAAAGGCATGATATAATGTGAACAATGTTTTATTAGGCATTATTCCCTTATAATCTGACCAAATGTCATCAGGTTTTAAATCCTATGTAGCATATTTGTAGTATCTGAACTAGAAATCTTTACTGAGGGATTCTTGGGTAGCCACTCCCCTTTATAGAACCACTTATATTTTAGGACAATTATCTATGAAGTTGTAACATTGTAATATCAAAAAATAATTTTGTGATGTACAACATTTATTTCTAAGTATTATTTTATTATAATCCGACCAAAGGGTAATGGTATTTCAAATCCACTATATAAGATCTTTTGGATTTGAATTGGAAAAGTTTTCCCAAGGATTATTGTGTAGCTGATTCCCATTGAAGAACCATTGATTATGTATGATACCTATCAAGGAAGTTCCAAATTTGGTATAGTAAAATCATTATATAATGTAAAACATTGTTTGTTAATGGATTTTTCCTTATAATATGATGAAATGTAATGATGCTGCAAATCCCATGCAGTATATTTGAAAGATAAGAACTAGTAATCTCCAACCTGAGATTAAAGTGTAGTTATTTCCCTTTAAATAACTACATACCAAAGGAATATAGAAAGACCGAATTTAATTTATAGAGTTTATTTCTACTATTTATGCCTTTATATTCATACTTAATGTAATGAGGCTTCAAATCCCCTACAAGTGATTTTTAGTATCATAACTGGAAATGTCTGCAAGGGGATTATAGTGTAGTAGCTTCCCTTTAAAGAAACACATATCAAAGGTACATTGAAATTCCTAATATGACTTATAGATTTTTTTGTTAATGTTTTTTCCCATATAATACTAAAAATGTTAATCATGTTAAAAATTCCCTCTATGAGATTTGCAGCATCCGAACATAAAATCTCCACTAGGGGAAACTAGTGTAACTCCTTTCCTTTAAAGAACTTGTTATAGAGTAGGGTTCTTATCAATTATGTTCAATCTCTGATATAAAAAATTACATGATATTATGTACAACCATTTTTATGAAGGTTGACGTAATTATAATCCTACCATTGGTAATGCAGTTTCAAACCCCCTATAAGATATTTCTAGCTTTGGATATTCGAATGTCCACTAAGGGATTCTAGTGTCAACAATTCCCTTTAAATAACCACTTATAATGTAGGATACTCTTTCCTTGAAGTCGTATCTTTGGTATCTCAAAAACTATTTCTATGATGTACAAAATTGGTATTTCTTTTATGGAGATTTACATGCTTAAAAAACATCCATGTGAGACATATGATATTATCATTCTAACATAACAACACTTTTAACACTTATTAAAGGAAATTCACCCTCACCTCACCAAAAATTACAATCCATCATTGAAATAAACACCTTTTTCTATATTTTGATCTAATATTAAAGGAAAAAGGTTTCCCATTCAGACTATAAGACTGACTAACTGACAACTAACATTTTTATTGATTTTAAGGAGGAATAGTGAGAATAATGAAAAAGGGAAATAGAGAACAAGTGGAATCATAGGGGATTTAAATAATGTAAACATAGAGCATAATTAATAAAAAACTTCATCCCATCTAGAGGAAAATAACCAACACTAAGGAAGAAAGACATACTTTGATTCGCGAGTGCCATAGATGAAATGAAATCTGCAACTTGAAACCCCTCCTTCAATTTATGGGTGATCTCCATGTGACTTCCTAGGATCTTTTTTCACTTTCTAATGAGATAATAAAAATTCCAAGGAAAAAGGCTAGTAACAGATTATGCTTTAAAGAATATCAGAGAGTTAGTTTCCGCCACATTAAGTTGGATGTTTTACTGCCCGGACCACTCTAACCCCAAGAAAATCTCCTACGCCATAGCCTATAATTGGTTTTAATGTTCTATGATAAATATATTGATCTTTTATAATGTATAAAAAACAAATTCACCATTAGAGGATGAGAGGTAAATTTTTTGAGGAAAATATCCATAGAATATATTGTATCAGTGATGGAGTGATCCTAATTGGTGAAAAATATACTTACACACTGACAACTCATAGCTAATGTTGAGATGATTTAGTAAATATGTAAAGATACTAACTCATAATTAAATTAGGGAATCTATTACCTATGTGATATAGGGAAAGGATATAATATTCTTCGAATAAATGATATCGATATTATTTCCTTACACATGTGTAACCTTTTTTCCATTCATAGTGGTAACTATCTTAGAAATTGTTTCATAAATTTCTTATACTATTAACATGGAATAAAATAGTTGACAAGGTCACAACCTATTATTCAATATCTTATAACATCAATAGAGTAATAAAAAAATTATGAAAACGTATATGGATAAGTTGTATCATTGTTGACAATTTTCAAGGATGGTATAATTGTCATAACATATTCTAACATATTATTCATTTACATTCTTTGACACCACTTAATATATTGTATTGGATTTATGAGTTCATGGAAATCATACAACCAATGGGTTGTATTCATAAAGATACCCTCACTAATTGGAACCTTAGTGCACTAAACTTTCTACTGAAAATATTGTATGTACATGTAATTAAAACTATTTACATGTTAGGAGAAGTTTCAAAAAAAAAAGAAAACATATGGAAATAAATTTCAGAAGATGGTAATATAATCTAAGAGCTACAAGTGGTAGTTAAAAATCTAACCATGGTAGTGTTAAAAAAATAGAGTAAGAATTAAAATGAAAACAATATTATTCCTCAACTTAAGAGTTTAATAAATTGAAAATAAATTCCACAAAAAATTGAGAACATGTATGACATCACAACATGCCAGTCTATTGAAAAACATGGGGTCTGTTTCTTTATTGGAGTTGAATCATTGGAAAATAGGCAAGTTGAATAAAATATTTATCTTCCCATATTATGTAGTGATGTTAACCTCTTACAATTCAAATATAAGAAAATCATGTTCAATGATTAAGACAGTGATGTCTAGGCCATTAAAAGAATAAAATTGGTCTGAGTATATGTCTACAAACATGGACCACAAAATAGACAATGTCCACCCTCACCATACCCAAAAAAACCTCTTAAAAACTCATCAACTTCTAATACCCTTCATCAATGGTTGGGGGAAAACCAAAAAATTTCACTGGAGGCCCATTCTTTTTCTTTTGAAAAAAATAAACCCGACTCATAAGTAATGATTTCATTAATTTATGTATGTATCAAAATAAAATATTTATATTAAAAATTTTACCTTGATTATGTTAAGTACATGTTTTACATATCCGATTCAACAGATAGAAACCAATGAGTATTGATGAAGGATATTGGATAACTGATTAATAGGGGGATGATATCCAACTCAGTCAAACTCTAAGACAACTTATGTTATATAATTATTGTATCTAGTTTTATTAAAAATATCCTCAAAAAAGGTTATTGATACATACTGGGAGATTATGGTGGAAATTTTTAAATAATCTTACAATGGAAATAATTTTACATAGTAATCAGTGTTCATTAAACGTTCTTGTATCGTATGTATGAAATTTATTGACTATAAATGTTTGTGAATAAATTAATTTTTTTTATAAAAATGTACATTTTGTTTTTTAGAGTATAATCAATAGAAAAAATTATTCAATGAGAAGAATCATTATCGATAACCAAATTATAGATGCTATGAAATCAAGCCGATTCTCATTTTCTCATATAAATATAGAAAATATACATTAAAAATTACTTGCTTTGGATTTTGAAGAAAATATTTTTTCAAACATAAAATTCAATGCAACCAAAGACATGATAGATAGGATTACATATATATATATATACGTATATGTATATATATTTAAGATAACATTATAGTGGTAAGAATTTATGTTTTATAGAATCCTGTAGTTAGAGAACTATATCATTTCTATTGTATTCTAATTGAAACACTTAGTTTTTTTACATAAAGAATAAATGGAGTAATTTATTATGAATTCGGAACACAATGTCGAGAAATATAAACTATTAATTGATATACGATTTGAATTAATTCCACAGTTGGTTTCTACAAGGTTAAATTGTAGAGTTGTTATTTTTTGTTTGATTAATGGAATAACATTTGGTTTGGACATATAAACTTCATTATGCTTGATGAACATAGATTATATAAGGTTATCAATGTTGCATAAATTCAAGACAGAGTTGGGATGAGACTAACATCACTGCATGAAGAATTTTAGTGATGACAACTAACAAATTGAAGGGAAAACAATTCCGATTTTTCTAAATCATAATATAATCACCTTTTTATGAAAAACTATTTTTCCCAAAGAAAGTCTTTACGTGTTTTTTTTAATTTTTATACCTTTTCACTAAATGAACAATTTACCTGAAACTAGGTATTTTAAAAAAAATTAGATTCCAAAATTTTAATTATTTGAACAATTTTGGACTCTTAAATCTATATTTCAAACAAAAAACACTTCTTTTATAAAACATAGTTTCCCAAACAAATGAACTACACTCGTTTCTAGAAGAGACACAAATCTATCATCATAGTACAAATTTATTCAAAATAATTTCCTATTCGATGTAAAAAATGCAATGAACATTTTTCCCAATTTAGTAAATGAAAATATAAAAAATTGAAACATTCATATTCCCTAATATATACCACATAAAACACAACATCACTTTTAATTTTAACAACAACACCCAATAAATAAATAAAAAAAATATATAAAATAAAAAGTAAAAAATTATTTATTAATAGAGAAGATAACTAAAAACACATATCATACCATCATCACTGTTGATCCAAAATTGTCATCTCTATTTTAAGGGTCCTTGTGATTTGGTCCCTCCATATGGATTTTCACACAATCTACTCTTATTTGAATTGGATTTCATTTAATCGTAATAGCTTTCCCAAATATATAAGGACTACTACCCACATTGTACATTGAATATAGATATTGATGTTATCCATGATCATAGAAAAATATTTTTGGATTAAAAGACCTTACCCATTTCCACTATTTGTATCGCATGCCATCACTATCAATGTTAACAATATTTGAGCTAGTTCTTTATAACATTTGGATTTAAAAATATTCTTATCGACCTCTTTATCAAAAGGATAAAATTGACCAATGTCAAAATTTCATGCAGTTCATGTACACACATTAATAATGTAATGTTCTGTAATAGATCTAATATCAAGTATTTAAAATAGTTTTAACATATGGAAAAATTATGCGAATCGATTTAAAATTTCTATAATAACACTTCACAATTCTATCACAGTTATCAAAGAAAATTTGAAACACTTCTATAGATTTCATCATTCCAAAAAATATGAGTTCATGATTTCAATTTCATGAGAAGATTTATGAAAACATACATCAATAATATGATAGTACTTATGAAATAGATCGTAAATTTTTGGAGTGTACCTATGTACAGTTTATCTAAATAATGGGTAGATAGAGAAAAAAATGTGTGGAATCTTTTCCATACATGTGAATTAATAGTTCAATTCTAGATTTCTATAAATTGAAATAACATTCTCATATTTCTTGAATAAATCACCAACACTCAATGTATGATGAACACAAACATTTAGAACACTATTAAAACAGACACATAAATATGTGTTTTGTATCCCCAATGCCAATGTATCCTTCATAAATAAAAGATCCCATTTTACCCTCATTGTATATAAATCATCCAACCATCTGATTTACCATCAAAAATATGAATTTTAAGAGTCTTCCACTCTACCTCAAATTCAACCACATTATGGTACTCAAACATGCACGTCCTAAATGATTGAATGAAACTTGAAAGATCTTTCATCATGTTACCTAGGAGTTTTATTCCATTTTGAAATAAATTTAATGTATAAAGGATTTGATGAGTATTAATAAGTTCCTTAGATATTGATTTTACAGTAGGTGAATCTTAATCAGTAAACATAGTCAACAACCTCTTCATATTGTGGACCTCAAAAAATTTATGAAATAAAAATGAGAAAGAACCAATTGTTTCATTATACAACAATTCCAAAACGAATATCATAGTTTCCCTAAAATTACTAAATCCAAAAAAACATAAAGTCTGGTATTCCATATTTTAACTAAATGTCATATCAAACACAATAACATCTTCAAAAGTTCAAAATCATGCCTCATTTTCAGGTCATCCTAAAAAATATTTGCTATATGCTCATTCATGTCAAATTGAATTGAATAGAAAAATAATGGATTTTCTAGCCATTTTCATTCCAAATACTCTAAAATGAAAACACCATTACTAAAATTCAAATCCCATTGACGTTTTGATAAAAAAAATCAGTTGATCAACTCGTGTATAACTTTATATATCTTTACCACAAGAAACATCCACTGAAAAAGATAAATAATCATCCGACCTAATTCTTACCAAAGAATTAACTTCCAACTCTATAAGTTAAAATTCATTGAACTTTATATTAGACCTCACAAAATTGAAACAATCAATAGAATATAATAGATGATTTGGAGAATCTATAAATAAATTACATGAATATTCTAAAGAGGACAACCAAATAACATCCACGTGATCATGATAGTCTTTAATTGTCTCTACATGAAAATATTTCACAAATAAATTATAGTTATCTATCATTTTCACCCCTCCTTTCTAAAATTATACCGAATAGATTTAATTATTCAATCATTTCATGATCTAATTTTTATATTTTCGATGCACACTAAAACTAATCCTCCTAAACTTACCAATATAAAATGACTAGAAATTAAAAAGATATTTTGAAATCTTCCCTACTTTAGATTCTGTCACACCCCGACCGCGGACATCAGTAATTGTTCTCCTTTCTTGGTCCCGATTTAAATTTTTCGGAGATTAATTGCATTGGCGGTTTCGCGCCGGTGTGCGGTCACCGCATCGTTAGCGGTGACCGTGCGTTCAGCCCGGGTGACAGTGTGTTCACCCGGTGTTTTAAATATTATAATTTTTAAGTTGGTATTTTTTTATTAATACCTGTTTATTTGTGTTATTGTATATATGTTTATATATGTTTTTATATATATATATATGTATAATAATGTATGTGTGTATATATAGATCTATATATGTACAAATATATATATATGTGTAACATCTTTAAATTATTTTATAATTATTATTTTAAATATTTGGTCAAAAATAATTATTATTTGAATTAACTAATTTATTATTTATTATTATTATAAGTTTTATTATTATTACATAAGTTTTATTATTATTATATAAGTTTTATTATTATTAAGATTATATGTTTTATTATTATTATTATAATTATAATTATTATTTTTATCACATATATATATATATATATATATATATATTTAAGCCTAACCTACCCTAGCTAACCCTAATCCCTTTCCCGTAGCCGCCACTCCATCCTCCCGCACCCCCCGCTCCATCTTCGGCCGACCCGCACACACCTCGTCCGGCGACCCTCCTCCACCGGCGTCCCGGCCCCTTCGCCCACCGCTGCGCCTGCCCTGTCCCAGCTTCCCCGGCCTTCTCCGCCAGTTCCCGTCACCGGCCCCCTATCCGACCCCGTAGCCGGCGCTCTGCTGGCCTCCTCTTCCCCCGGTGGTGACACCACCCTGACCCCGCCTCCGGCTCCCGCTCCTCTCCCCTGCTCGCCGACCGCCCACGCCCAGCCAGCTGACCCCGCCTCCAGCTCCCGCTCCTCTCCCCTGCTCGCCGACCGCGCCCGGCCTCCCTCCAGCGCGCTCAACCTCGCCCCGTCCCGACTCCTCTCCCGACCTCCGCCCTCCTGCTCCCTCTCCCCCACGCGGCTCCCCGCTCCCCTCCTACTCCCGTCACCGCGCCCTGCCGCCTCCACCCCGTCCCGCCTGCTGGCCTCTCCGCCGTCCCGCTTCGGCGCCTGCCGCCTCCTCCCTCGCCCAAGCCGGAACCCAGCGACCCCCTGCTCCCTGTCGTCCCGCCTCGCCCAAACCGGAAACGCCGCCGTCCGCTCCCCTCCTGCTCCCGCTGCTGCGCCGCGTGACCTCCGAACCCCCGACCTCCCCTCCGGTCTCCGCCGCGCGCCTCCAGCGCGACCTGCACCCCTGCTCGTGAGTCTTTTATTTTATTTTTTATTTTATTTATGTTCGTTGCTTTTTATTATAAATATTGTTATTATGTTACTATTATTATCTTTATTATTATTATTATTATTATTATATTATGTTATCCTTACTAATATTATTATATTATGTTTTTATATTATTATTATTAATATTAATAACATATTATGAATATTATTATTACTATTATTGTAATGTTGTATTATTATTACCACATTATTATTTTATTATTATTATTATTATTACTATTATCTTAACATTTTTATTATTATCATATTATAATATTATAATTATGTTAAGTCATTATTATTATCATTATATTATTATTATTGTGATTATATTATTATCATGTTAATATTATTGTTATGATATTATTGTTACTCTTATTATTATTATATTATTATTATGTCATAATAATAATAATTATCATTATTATTATGACATTACTATTACTACATTTTGGTTATTATTACGTTATTATAATTATTATTATTATTAGTATGTTGTCATTAATGAGCCTGCTTAACGGCCTATTGTTTTAGGATTGGGTTGACGGTGCGGTACAATGCGACCATCACGCAACGGGAGTCTTGTGCCGTGTCGTTTCGTTCCGAGCTGCGTCTTGAGGTAGGTCTCCCTATGCACTTGCCTCTAAATTAAGAATTTATTTATTCCTTGTCCTTTTACTAAATTTCAGTAAATTTAAGAAAATAATATTAAGTAGTTTTTATAGTGTGGTGATTTGCTGATAATGCAAACTGTTTAATTCCAGCATTTCATTAAAAGTGTTTTCTTGGTTTCAATTGTGGGATTTCATAGTAATGTCACTAAATGGTTCTTTCTGAGTAACGAAAGACATGCTGAATTGGGTTTTGAAATTTTTTTGGCATGTGTAAATTAGAAAATGTACTGTTTATGGAAAATGGTGTTTTCTTATAACCTTGATCAGAGAAAACGTCGTGTGACCTTTTGAAATTGTTTTTGGAAACTTTACGTGTGGTTCTTGGTTGAAGAAAGATGTTTTCCCTTGTTGTGTTATTAAAAATAATGCTTTCTGGGTTGTGAAAGTTGTTTATGTTCTTGTTTGAGTGTTTCCAAAAAGGGGTTTTTGCGAAAAGATTGGGTAATGACATTTATATTTTCAGAAAGGTATTTTTGACGTGCGTGAGTTTTGAAATATTGTTTGGATGTGGAAATGGTGACTTTTGTGTGCGATATCTGGTTTGGCCTGCGATATGAGGAAGTAATATACTATATGAATGTGAAACTTGTTTGAGCACACGGGGAAACCCTGGGTATCTAGGTGGGCGGACTAGAACTAGTGTGCTAGTGAGCCGGATGGGTGTCGTCCCTGTTTCACTTAGCTGGATTGACGATTGCAACACTAACTAAACATATGATATCTGAGGGTCGTGGCCTTCTAATCCACGTGTTCTGAGGGTCATGGCCTTCTAAGCCACGTTTTCTGAGGGTCGTGGCCTTCTAAGCCACGTTTCACCGAGACACGAGGTTCTAGGGTCCCACGCGAGCTAGATGAACCTTAGGGGATTTACCCATAGTGCTCTACCATCTCTGGCGTGGTGCCTCCCGTCGGCATACGGGGGACAACTTGGGTGTGAGTGTGTGCGTGTGTGAGTATGTGTGTGTGTGTGTGAGTGTGTGAGTGTGTGTGTGTGTCCATGGTTATTGCTGATGACTTCTGGCTTATTTTTACTTGCACTTGGTTTTCCTTGCCTGTTTACCTTTACTTGCACTTGTTTTCCCTGCTTGTTTACTTTCAGTCATCTTTCACAGCCTATACTGTTAGACTTTGGGAAAAATGGGTTTTCAAATGAAAATGCTTAATTCTCTTTGGGTGAGATTTGAAAATGTAACACTTTAATGAGTTTAAAACTAATGGAATGAAACTAACCTTCGAAAAATAATAAGGGAAATGTCTCGTGTTTGATTTTCAAGTAAAGCATTGTGAAAACTTACTTTTATACATTATGGTTCAAACCTGGATTATGTAGATTCTTTATTTACTGGTAGTGCATTGGGATTTGTTGTGGGGCTCACCTACTGAGTACTTTTGTGCTCACGCCTATCTTTTACCTTTTCAGTTGCAGGTTCCTTTTGTTCAGGTTCTCCTGCTTGAGTCGCTCAGTGTGGGAGCGACGTTGGTTGTAGTTGGGTGGTGACCCGTGAGGTCACGTGGAGGTATGTCGTGGTATAGTTTTGTTCGTGTCTTTAGTGTTTATTTGTTCTGTTCTATTTACTTTTGTTTGGGCTGAAATCGTTCCCATCGATCAAATTTTAATGCCCGGCACTTGTTGCCATCCCGGGGGGATCGGGAACGCCCCTCGGGACTTGCCGCGGACCGGCTCGGGTGACCGATTCAGGGTCGACCCGGGCTGGTTCATGACAAAATGGTATCAGAGGTGGTTCTTGTTATTTGGGTTGTCCGGTAGAAGGAGATTAGGACTGTCGGAACTCGAGGGGTAGGTACGGGAAGAGCGTCGCGAACTCTTGCTCGCACTGATCTTCGAGTTACCAGGGGTAGTTCGGGAATTGTGTCCTTGTCTTTCCTGGTTTGTCTTGGATTGAGGGATGAAAATGGAGGCAAGCCGACGTTACGTCGTGATTTCACATGGAGTAGTGACCCACGTGGAGTCCGAGTACGTGGTTTGAATTCCTCCTAGTGGTCGACGCTGACTTGCGACATGGCCTACTACCATGTCGCCAGGTTGAGTGTAACTACTAGTCCTTCATTTCAGTGGTTGATGCGAATTTGGTTGCTGCTTTCGTTTTGGTTGGTGTGAGTGTGTTGTTGGGAATGAAAAAGGTTTTTGAAAAAAAAAATTGGACTGGTTTCTTTTAAAGGACTTTAAATGTATAAAATGGGTTTTTGAAACTGAAATCTCTTGATTTGAAAATCTGTTGTTTGCTTGGAATTGGATAAGAATGATTTGGGTTGAAACCCCAGGTCCTCTTTATGAACGTTTGCACATGTGTGAGAATGCATGGAAAGTGTGTGTTGATGCACGTATGAATGGAATGTGGATAAGGACATGTGCAACGGTTCATGAGATTACCTGGGTGTGTATTTGAAGTTAAAGGCTTGACTTTGTTTTCTAAATTGGTTTTAAATGGGAAACAGTTTTGGAAAGTTTTGGTTTGAAAGTGAATTGGTTTTTGGAAAGTGATCTTGAGAAAGGGTGGTTTTGAAATCAAAAATGAAAAGGGAATTTTAAAGAGGAGATTTTGTTTTGGATTGTGTTTGTATTTGTTTGGTCCTTGTGCTGACTGTTTTTGATGAAGGCGCTTTTATTGATGTTGCTTCAGTTTGATATTGGTTTTGGCTTTGTGTTTTATATATCGCTCGGGAAATGCCGCCCAGAAAGGTCTCTAAGGATTCGGATATGTCATGCCCAGTTTTTTTTGATCCTCCTCAGACTTTGCCTATTCTCCATGGTGATCACGGTCCGTTAGAAGCAGTGAAATGGATCGAGGAAGTGGAACATGTCTTTAGAATATTGGGAACTCCCGATAAGGTTAAGGTCCATGCAATTATGGAATTGTTCGAGGGTCCAGCTCTGGACCAGTGGAAGATGGTTACCCCACCGTCAATGCAAGGTGAAGTGACGTGGGATGTCTTCAGAATCGTTTTCATCCAATGGTTTGTACCTGAGGAAGTGAAGCTGGAGAAAAAGGGAGAGCTTGTGCATATTCAACAAGGTCAACGGATGGTGAAGGCATATGTTGACCATTTCAAGGAACTGATTCCCTTTTCTCCAGATGTAGCGTCACATGAACTCATGAAGGCCTCTCTTTTCACTGGGGGTCTTCGTCCAGAGATCAAGGAGCGAGTCCTACCTTATAAAAAAACCTTTGTTTCGAGAAGCTGATAGATGAAGCATTCTTGGCTGGGTTGGTTTCCGGTGTGCGGGTGGTTAATACTTCAGTGTCCCCTGTTGTTGTTCATAAGAGTTTCCCCCTCTGGTGAGGAAAAGGCGCCAGAGATACCTGTTCTTAAGGAGTTATCCCCTTTGGTCTCAGCTTCTAGTTCGTCAGATCATTCGAGGGTATGCTATCAGTGTGGTCAGTTCGGGCATTTAAAGCCGTCGTGTCGCAACCCTCCGAAGACGTGTCATCGCTGCGGTTGTCTGGGTCATCTGGAGAAGTTTTGCCGGAAGCGTCGCTTAAAGAGGACGTCGTGATGGGATAACGTCAATACCTGACTGTGAGGCAGAAGATGCTTCAGCCATCAGAGCCCCAACCATAGGTCTTGGGGTGAAGCTCGCGCACAGTCAGGAGTCCCCAGGGGTGTGAAGCCTTGGTCCAGGTTTTGTGTTCCGTGTTAGTAGTGGAACAATCAAGATCTTTTAGTGCTTGCTTTCCTGTTATTAAAGTTTCAACAGCATTGTCAATGCATTGTTTTTCTATAAAGTGACGATGGACTTGTTCTATAATAAATCTAAGTGGACTTGTCGTGTGAATGTAATATTCTAAATCGTGTGTCCTTCTTAAAAGTGTGTTTGACTCTCGTGTGGGTTGTCCTCGTTTTGGTTAGGTTGTCGATGTGGTTATGCTTTGTGGACTTCGGTGGATCATGTCTCCAATTTGATAATGGTTGAATGTTTTTCTATGGATTTTTCCCTGGTGTTGAAGGTTGTTGACTCTGGTCGAGGATTTAATGTCTTGACGGAAGTGTTGTTTTAATCGTGCTATAAGAGTTGGTTTGAGTTGGTTGGGAGCTCCCGCGTCGACCCTCCCCTTTCCCAGGGTGTTCTATTTAAATGGTCTTCTTTTCTGCACTAGTTAAGTTCTTGTGGTGGGGAGAACCCCTTCGTGTTCTCCCCTCACCCTCGGTCCCCAGTTTTCTCTTGAATCGGTCGGGTGTGACCTGTGTAGAGTAAGGTCATCCCCGAGAACTTCAGTTTTCTTCAGTACTGTTGGGCATAGACTTGGATTTTTGGCTGACTTGTGACCTGGTGACTTTCTGGGGGCAGAAAGTGTCTGTGGTGGGGAGAATTGTCACACCCCGACCGCGGACATCAGTAATTGTTCTCCTTTCTTGGTCCCGATTTAAATTTTTCGGAGATTAATTGCATTGGCGGTTTCGCACCGGTGCGCGGTCACCGCATCGTTAGCGGTGACCGTGCGTTCAGCCCGGGTGACAGTGTGTCCACCCGGTGTTTTAAATATTATAATTTTTAAGTTGGTATTTTATTATTAATACCTGTTTATTTGTGTAATTGTATATATGTTTATATATGTTTTTATATATATATGTATAATAATGTATGTGTGTATATATAGATCTATATATGTACAAATATATATATATGTGTAACATCTTTAAATTATTTTATAATTATTATTTTAAATATTTGGTCAAAAATAATTATTATTTGAATTAACTAATTTATTATTTATTATTATTATAAGTTTTATTATTATTACATAAGTTTTATTATTATTATATAAGTTTTATTATTATTAAGATTATATGTTTTATTATTATTATTATAATTATTATTATTATTTTTATCACATATATATATATATATATATTTAAGCCTAACCTACCCTAGCTAACCCTAATCTCTTTCCCATAGCCGCCACTCTATCCTCCCGCACCCCCCGCTCCATCTTCGGCCGACCCGCACACACCTCGTCCGGCGACCCTCCTCCACCGGCGTCCCGGCCCCTTCGCCCACCGCTGCGCCTGCCCCGTCCCAGCTTCCCCGGCCTTCTCCGCCAGTTCCCGTCACCGGCCCCCTATCCGACCCCGTAGCCGGTGCTCTGCCGGCCTCCTCTTCCCCCGGTGGTGACACCACCCTGACCCCGCCTCCGGCTCCCGCTCCTCTCCCCTGCTCGCCGACCGCCCTCGCCCAGCCAGCTGACCCCGCCTCCGGCTCTCGCTCCTCTCCCCTGCTCGCCGACCGCGCCCGGCCTCCCTCCAGCGCGCTCAACCTCGCCCCGTCCCGACTCCTCTCCCGACCTCCGCCCTCCTGCTCCCTCTCCCCCACGCGGCTCCCCGCTCCCCTCCTACTCCCGTCGCCGCGCCCTGCCGCCTCCACCCCGTCCCGCCTGCTGGCCTCTCCGCCGTCCCGCTTCGGCGCCTGCCGCCTCCTCCCTCGCCCAAGCCGGAACCCAGCGACCCCCTGCTCCCTGTCGTCCCGCCTCGCCCAAACTGGAAACGCCGCCGTCCGCTCCCCTCCTGCTCCCGCTGCCGCGCCGCGTGACCTCCGAACCCCCGACCTCCCCTCCGGTCTCCGCCGCGCGCCTCCAGCGCGACCTGCACCCCTGCTCGTGAGTCTTTTATTTTATTTTTTATTTTATTTATGTTCGTTGCTTTTTATTATAAATATTGTTATTATGTTACTATTATTATCTTTATTATTATTATTATTATTATTATATTATGTTATCCTTACTAATATTATTATATTATGTTTTTATATTATTATTATTAATATTAATAACATATTATGAATATTATTATTACTATTATTGTAATGTTGTATTATTATTACCACATTATTATTTTATTATTATTATTATTATTACTATTATCTTATCATTTTTATTATTATCATATTATAATATTATAATTATGTTAAGTCATTATTATTATCATTATATTATTATTATTGTGATTATATTAGTATTATATTATTATCATGTTAATATTATTGTTATGATATTATTGTTACTCTTATTATTATTATATTATTATTATGTCATAATAATAATAATTATCATTATTATTATGACATTACTATTACTACATTTTGGTTATTATTACGTTATTATAATAATTATTATTATTAGTATGTTGTCATTAATGAGCCTGCTTAACGGCCTATTGTTTTAGGATTGGGTTGACGGTGCGGTACGGTGCGACCATCACGCAACGGGAGTCTTGCGCCGTGTCGTTTCGTTCCGATCTGCGTCTTGAGGTAGGTCTCCCTATGCACTTGCCTCTAAATTAATAATTTATTTATTCCTTGTCCTTTTACTAAATTTCAGTAAATTTAAGAAAATAATATTAAGTAGTTTTTATAGTGTGGTGATTTGCTGATAATGCAAACTGTTTAATTCCAGCATTTCATTAAAAGTGTTTTCTTGGTTTCAATTGTGGGATTTCATAGTAATGTCACTAAATGGTTCTTTCTGAGTAATGAAAGACATGTTGAATTGGGTTTTGAAATGTTTTTGGCATGTGTAAATTAGAAAATGTACTGTTTATGGAAAATGGTGTTTTCTTATAACCTTGATCAGAGAAAACGTCGTGTGACCTTTTGAAATTGTTTTTGGAAACTTTACGTGTGGTTCTTGGTTGACGAAAGATGTTTTCCCTTGTTGTGTTATTAAAAATAATGCTTTCTGGGTTGTGAAAGTTGTTTATGTTCTTGTTTGAGTGTTTCCAAAAAGGGGTTTTTGCGAAAAGATTGGGTAATGACATTTATATTTTCAGAAAGGTATTTTTGACGTGCGTGAGTTTTGAAATATTGTTTGGATGTGGAAATGGTGACTTTTGTGTGCGATATCTGGTTTGGCCTGCGATATGAGGAAGTAATATACTATATGAATGTGAAACTTGTTTGATCACACGGGGAAACCCTGGGTATCTAGGTGGGCGGACTAGAACTAGTGTGCTAGTGATCCGGATGGGTGTCGTCCCTGTTTCACTTAGCTGGATTGACGATTGCAACACTAACTAAACATATGATATCTGAGGGTCGTGGCCTTCTATGCCACGTGTTCTGAGGGTCGTGGCCTTCTAAGCCACGTTTTCTAAGGGTCGTGGCCTTCTAAGCCACATTTCTCCGAGACACGAGGTTCTAGGGTCCCACGCGAGCTAGATGAACCTTAGGGGATTTACCCATAGTGCTCTACCATCTCTGGCATGGTGCCTCCCGTCGGCATACGGGGGACCACTTGGGTGTGAGTGTGTGCGTGTGTGAGTATGTGTGTGTGTGTGTGAGTGTGTGAGTGTGTGTGTGTGTCCATGGTTATTGCTGATGACTTCTGGCTTATTTTTACATGCACTTGGTTTTCCTTGCCTGTTTACCTTTACTTGCACTTGTTTTCCCTGCTTGTTTACTTTCAGTCATCTTTCACAGCCTATACTGTTAGACTTTGGGAAAACTGGGTTTTCAAATGAAAATGCTTAATTCTCTTTGGGTGAGATTTGAAAATGTAACACTTTGCTTTTCAGAATGAGTTTAAAACTAATGTAATGGAACTAACCTTCGAAAAATAATAAGGGAAATGTCTCGTGTTTGATTTTCAAGTAAAGCATTGTGAAAACTTACTTTTATACATTATGGTTCAAACCTGGATTATGTAGATTCTTTATTTACTGGCAGTGCATTGGGATTTGTTGTGGGGCTCACCTACTGAGTACTTTTGTGCTCACGCCTATCTTTTACCTTTTCAGTTGCAGGTTCCTTTTGTTCAGGTTCTCCTGCTTGAGTCGCTCAGTGTGGGAGCGACGTTGGTTGTAGTTGGGTGGTGACCCGCGAGGTCACGTGGAGGTATGTCGTGGTATAGTTTTGTTCGTGTCTTTAGTGTTTATTTGTTCTGTTCTATTTACTTTTGTTTGGGCTGAAATCGTTCCCAACGATCAAATTTTAATGCCCGGCACTTGTTGCCATCCCGGGGGGATCGGGAACGCCCCTCGGGACTTGCCGCGGACCAGCTCGGGTGACCGGTTCAGGGTCGACCCGGGCTGGTTCGTGACAGATTCTCTCGTACAAAAACATTAAATACTACCCTCCACATCATTATGATAATGTCACAAAGATGATACATAAAAATAAAAATTAATAATCCATTCAAAATCATGCTTCTATAAATAAAATAAACACATATTCAATATATTAATAAAAACCTCATGTAAAAAAAATAAACATCTGCAGTATTTATTCATGGGTCTCTTTTAAAGGAAATAAATTTCATTCAATTTTTAGTTTTATATGTGTGTTTATCGTAACATTTAGTTAGGAGGATATACGAGGTCATTTTATATAAATTCATGTATCGAAATTATCCACTTGTGACTTTTAGACCGTGTCTCTAGATTCATCATCCCTACCAGTGTGAATGGACGAACGAACCTTCCCATACTCTTCTCTGATTTTTTATGGATCCTCTTACCTCTCAGACTCCATCCCACTTTCACCTATTCCCGGTATACTATGATCCCTCATTAAGAGTATCCTCTAGGACCAATTTAAGTGAATATTTGAGTTAAAACTCCATAATCCAATCAAGTGGTAGTCTATCACTTGCTTCCCCTTCATGGATTATATCTTCTAGGAATTCAAAATTGTCTCCCCAACTCCTTCCTCCACTATGGAATGTTCACATTATTTTTGCGTACACACCTTTTTCCTTGAACAACCTCCACCACATCCTGTAGGTATATGGTCCTAGACATCTAATCCTTTCAAGGTTTGCGAAGGATCTTACTAGGAGATCCACCACATAACTTTTTCTACTATACAAAACCATCTTCCTACCATGAGAATGAATGCATGCCTCTTACAATGGAAATATGTATATTTCACTAGCATAGAAAAACAACTTTTCTACTATGTATAATATTCCACCACTACATGGTTTATGATTCAATCCCCACTCTTTTTTTGGGGGAAACATTGATTTTTTATCCCAATAGATGTACAAGGAAACACTAACACATAAAATTGTGTTACTTAGAAATGATAGGATCGTTTTGATTCTTTTACACTATAAAATTAATTTTTTTTCTTTGAATATAACTTTTGGATGCAAAAAAACATGAATATAAAATAAATAACAATGTAATGAAAAACAAGATATAACAGGCTTCATATTAGTGTGATCCAATGTGCATGTAGAAAACACTACCCATGCTAGTTGTTTTATTACTATAGAAAAAAATCATGAATTATAGAATTTAATGAAAATAAGATAACTTGAGAAACTATCTGAGGTGTCTAAAATTTTTAAACTAGATGGAGGTGATGAATCCCATCAGGAAGAGTCCACACCATATACACCGTGATGGACTCATTTACACACCCAATAAGGATACAGTTCCCATCAATATAGAGAATATAAATCTGATAAAATTCCTTGAATTATAATCCAAAACCTTGTAACTTTGAATTTATGTCAAGATATGAAACCCCTTCTGGTGAAAAGTCATCCTAGACCCGTGGTCAGGTAGTTCTCCACTAAATCACCACCGTAACAGAAAATAATTTATAGGGATCTACATGAACAAGTTATAGGGGAGTTAAGTGGTAGGGAAAAACTTGTTTCCATCTTCTTATATGATTTCTTCTTTCCCTAGAAAGGAATGATCTCTATGGGATCTATCAAAATAAAAAATATAAGAAAATGAAAACACCTTGCTGAAAAGTGAGTCGATCCACTGGAATCAAATCAGTAGTAGAGAATTAATGGCATGACTGTGGATCATAAGGTTGAGATGTCAGAACCATGGGATGAAAGCTGCATTGATAGATGGGATGGAGAGGGAGAGTCGCCTAAATAAGTCCACATAGCTATTGTAGAAATTAGAAGCACACCATTGGATAGAAGGAAGAAATATGGATCTAGGACATGGAAAACAAAGACACCCAGGGTAAAAACTATTGTTAGATCATCTATGATCAATAGTATAGTTAAATGAACGACATAAATAAGGAAAACTATATCTCTAGTGGAAAATAAAATAACACAATGGAGGAGAAATAAAGATCCATGTAAACAGTGGACACGCAGGTATAATCTCAGGCATATATTATTCACATAGTAAAACATATGAATATTAAAACCTATGTAATCAAATAAGAAAGGAAAAGGGAAAGGAATTGAATTTAAATATTTGCGAATGGAATAAAATGAAAAAACTACACGTTGTAATTAAATGAATTTACCCATGGTGTTATCATAACCTATGTTATATAATTGGTACTATGTTCATTAATTTTAGAAAGTGTAGGAACATAGAAACACGCACGACCTTAGTCTAACTATGACTTGGATTATTCCCTAAGGGTATCTTAGAGACAACCACTATCCCAGATTCTATAGTATCTATAACAAAATGAGGTCTAATTTAAATATTTGTTTGTATACAACGAAATACATTTTTAAAGACAAGTGTAATGGATATTGGATATTACATTTACCAATAATGCTATCCACATATAAAGAAAACTCACATATCAAACCTTTTATCAATATTGACCCCAAAATAAATTCATTCAAGGATATATATTCAACTTTAATAGTGGAGAGGGAAACCACTAATTATATTTCACTCTTCTAGGAGATCGGTCCTCTATACGCAAGGAATACCAAACCATTGAGTGAATTTTGAGTGTCAATATTTACAGAATAATCTGAGTTAAAAAATCCAAAATTTCATCACTAAAACTATCATTTATTCTATATCAGATGTAAAATTTTACATACATAGAAAAGTATTTGAGGATCCACTTTAAAGAATGTTGGTGAGGCTTACTAGGCCCCAAAACCTGTTCAAACTACACAAAGAAAATGATATATCTATTCCAATATAGACCATAGCATACATAAGGAATCATAACATAATTTCACATGGAATCTTATTCACAAAGGAAACCTAATCATCATTTTTAGGGGAATATTAAAAATAAAATATAAATTGTTATCCTAATGGATTATTCACAAGTTTATTGTGATCATAGAGATAAATTTTCAATACCTTCATAGAATAGGAAACAAATATATGTGAAAGGTTTGGAATTTCTTTTCTATAATTATGTCCATACCTAGGATTTGATTAGCATGTCATAAGTCTTTCATTAGAAAAAAATATTTAAATTGGATATTGAAACAATTTATAATACTAATGTTTTTACAGATTAAATTCATTTCATCAGTAAACAATAATAGGTAAACAAACACATGTTTAATAGATTTATAGTACACACATGCATCAAACTTACTTGTGAAAATATTATTTTCAATTATAAGAGATTAAAACCATTAACAAAATTTATTCTAATACTGATATAAATACTTCTTAATAAGTTATAATTGATTAGGTATGGAAAAATTTAAAAATAATTTAGGACGAGTCATATAAATTCTTTCATCAAGAGTACCAGGAAAAAAATCAATTTTTAAATATAATTATACAATATAAAAATAAAATATGGCACAAAGAACAATAATAATAATTGTAGATTAATTTTTTACAACATGAAAGAATATCTCACTA
The DNA here is from genome assembly GCA_963277665.1 of Viscum album. Classification (NCBI taxonomy): domain Eukaryota; kingdom Viridiplantae; phylum Streptophyta; class Magnoliopsida; order Santalales; family Viscaceae; genus Viscum; species Viscum album. The sequence goes on from OY728158.1 coordinate 816,069,059, forward strand.
AAATAAATACAATCAAATTGAAGTACGCCTTTGGAAACCATTCAAGCTTTAAACATGATCATAGTTTCTCAAACATTTTTTTACACTTATATATCCAAATAGAACCTATAATAGTTATGATACAAGGTTTAGATACAATTATACAAGTGTTATTTTTGAGGAGTGAATTAATCTATTATTTTATATAAACTAACTATTTAGTGGCTTCACTGGGCTTAAGATATTTCTTATAATATTTAGGTTCATCATCAAACAAATACTGAGAAACATCGGAAGAATAGAAGGCAATTTTAGCTTGGTTGAAATGGGATGGAGGCATAATAACTCTTCTCACTCTATCTTAGATTAGTTTATGATCTCTAATATTATCTTGATCATTTGTTTTAGGTTTAAAAACTGAATCCAAATTAGTTTCATTGTGACTCTGAAGAATATAAGGGGTAGGACTAGTCATGGATTTGGATTGGTCATTATATTCCCAATGAATTTCAATACTAATATGGGTAGGATAACTAGGTTAATATTCATCCTTATATAAATACTATACCAATGATATTCCTATATATTTAGAGATTCTATACTCCTGAAATACTATAACATCACTAACAATACAATTTGGATATAAAAGTTTATTTATCCGCATATGATACCATGTAACACCCTTGGGACAACCTATTAATATACACTTTATATCCCTGTGATATATCTTATGATTTTGGGTATTCTAATAAGATAGGGATCAAAATATATAGAGGTTTCTGATACTCAGGGGGAACCTTTCCAGCGCTTTTATGTTGTTTTAAATGAATTCATATAATATGGGAACTGATTAATTAGGTAGACATCCTTAGAGGTGTCCTCTACCTAAAAGGACCCATGGAGTTTAGAATGGGACCAAAATGCAACAAAAACTTTCTAAGAAAGTCATATTCATTCTATCTTCTAACCCATTCATTTGTGGTGCCTTTACAATAGTTTGACACCTTTTTACAACCTCAAATTCATAAAATTATATGAATTTTGTGAAAAAATACTCCAAACCATCATCAGTTTTTAAGGCTATCTATTTCTTACAAGATTCACTTTATACAATAGCTTTAAATTTATTGAAAGTATGAAAAGTATCAAAATTATGTTAGAGTATATAAATCAATACATTCCTAGAGTAGTCATCAATAAAGGATATGAAATACAAACCTCCACCATAGGAGGTAACCCTTGAAGGACTCCATAGATCAGAGGGGACACACTCAAAGGGTTCATTAGCCTTATCAATTGATATAATAAACCAAATAATTTTGGATTTTCCATATACACAATCTTCATAGAATGGAATATTGTTTGGAGTGTCATTATGTAGAAGTTCCAAATTTCAATGCTTATAAATACCTCTAGAACTGAAATTCCCTAACCTCATATTCCAAAATTGTGGTCCTGTATAATCCAAAATCAATTGTGGTATTCAATTACCTTCTATGGACATTACCATCTATCACATACTGGCCATTCCCAAGGTTTCCTTTCAGGATTATGATGGATCCTCAGGAAATCCTAAGTCTTCCAGAGTCTGACATGATGCTACATCCCCTATGATCAAGGACTACCAGGGGAATGGGTTATCTTTTAAGTTCATGTATCCACATAACCTCTTCATAAGTTTTAATAGTCACATCATGAATAGCTAATTCAATTAATATTATTCCCATAATATGAAATATCGTGTATTTACCTTGAAAAACCTCTCTAGATTCAATTTCCCTTAAATCATTAATGTAATCCTTATTAGGAAACATGTGAAATGAACACCCTGAATCAAGGATCCGTTCATCATAGATGGAAAAATCAGAATCATTTAACACATCAACATTGTCAAAATTTTTCACAACTAAAAAAATGGTCATTACTATTGTATCTATAGTCACCATTCTTATAAAGGATGTTCCTCTTGATAGGAAGTTGGGGATGATGTTATAGAAATATGTTGTGGTGGGTGAGCCATAGCGGGGGTTTGACCAACACTATAGCATGAACACATCGAAATGAAAGAAGTGGAGTGGGGGAGATGATGTTCACTACTGGTAGGGTGAATTTCAAGAAGGGGAAACTACTGATTGATTATTTCCAGGATGAAAGATGGAGTTTCAATCGTGAGAGTAATTAAATAAATATTTGATTATAAATTAGCATCTAATTTCCCTAAAATATCTCTTCATCGTTAAAGTCCAACTATTTTTATTCTTCCCATGACCAAAACATTAATATTTATATATACCTCCCAAAATTCTACAATGTTATCTCTATATATTCACTACACATCATTTTTTATTAGATGATATATATAGCATATTACAATGATGGGGTAACACCTTGCAATGTTATGGTGAGACTCATCCAAATTCTATTAAAATTGTTATAAAATACTGAAACCATAATAGGGTACAATACCGCAAAACTCATGATAAATAACGCTACCATTTATCAGGGCAAGATAAAATCACTGATAAAGGTTCCCCCCTTATCAATTATTTTTTAGAGGTGATAAAGGGTGCATTTTTCAAACCTTTTATTTTCGGCTGATAAATGGAGGCCATTAAAGTGATATAAGTGTTGAAAATGGTATATTTTATATAAAAAAATGTATATTATTAAAAATTATAGATTTGTATATAAATTATTTTATATTGATATCAATGTAATATATTTTATTAAATATGACTTATATAGGTCTAAAAATACATTTACACTTGATATATAATATACTGACTAAGAAATGTAATATAATATAATTATAGAAATTTATATATTATCAAAAATTATATTTAATATAGAAATATCTTTACATTAATATATATATATATACATATAATTTTCATAAATATGATTTATATACACTAAATATGTTACACATCATATTGTTATAAATGATTTTTATGTTAACTAAAAATTAAAAATTAATAAAAATATTTACTAATTAAAAGTATCTGAAAATTAATGTTATTTTATATCGATGTCATTTGTTTTCTCAATTTGACAAATATATCAAATAGTATATATGTAATTATTAATTAAAAGTATTGAATATATATGTATTCACACTTAATATGGAACACATTAATTTCAACTTATATACACCAAATCAATTCAATCTTCGAAAGACAATCATGCAATAATAATAATTTTTTATAATATAACCATTTTAGATGATTATTTATTGATATTTAATTTTTAATATATTATGTTTTTAATTATTAAATTAAATTCCTTTTTTAGATTTTTATTAAATATATATACATACTATTTATCAATTATTAATATATACATATATATTATTATTTTTATCATTATTTATTTCATTAATACAATATTTTAATATTTTTTAAATGTATTAATTTTTATTTTATGTTTTTTTTAATAATTTTTTTGTTAATTAATAATTTTTATTTATATGTATTTATTTTTTAACATTTAATTTTTTTAATGTAGTTGTTATTTTCATAAATAATGAATGTAATCATTTTTAAGTGTATATTTTTATTTTCTTAAAATTTATATAATTAATAACTCTTATTCATTCATTATTATTTTTTGATATATTCATTTTTTTAAATAAATATCACTCATTTTTTAGATTAATTCATTTAATATTATTCATTCATATATTATTTTAACTGTTTTTTACTTTTTTAATAATTTATTCAATTTTAAAATTTATTAGCATAATATTTTCTAATTAAATGATTTTTTTATATTTATATACATCATTATTCATCAATATATTTAATATTTTAATATAGAATTATATTCATATTGATATATATATATATATACACATATAATGTTTCCTTATAAATTATATATTTACAAAATGTCTATTTAACTTCAGTAAGTCATATATCTAGTTAAAATGGATTATAATTATAAATTAATATTAATTAAAAATTTAGAGCAATTAGTATCGAGTAATAGATGTAATATACTATATAATGCAATTATTGGTTTTTTCAATTTAACATATATCAAACTTTTGATATATATATAAACACACACACACACACACAATAACTTCAAAAACAGTTTAATGTAATCGGTGTAATTTTTTATAGAAACACACACACAGATAAAATATTTATGTAATTTATTCAATTTTTAATATTCATGTTATAATCTAGTTAAGTGAAATATATAAAATACTTAATATAGTTTATTTTTAATAATTAAATTTTATTCATTTTTTAACATTTTTATTTAATATAAACTTTTTATTACTTTTTAATATTTTATCTAGTTTATTCATTTTTAATATTATTTATTAATCAATAATTTTATTTTTATTTTTTTATTAATTTTTAATTTTTATGCGTTTAATATTTTTGTAACTGTAAATGTTTAATCATTACCATTTAATGTTTTTAAAATAGTATCTATATTTTACGTATTAAATAAGTTTTCATTTTCATTTTCATATTTATTTATTTTTATTTTTTTAATAATCTATATAATCAAAAGGGGTTGCATGATGTTTGACTTGTAGTATTACATGCTAAATATTTTTCACTCTAAGCATTGTTTTATGTATTTCCTCTCTGTTGCTTGGCCCTTTTCGAACAATTCCTTCAGTTTTTACACTCTGTCTTCGATCCAACTTCCATTTGGGCCTTTTCACCATAGGATCTTCGAGTCAAGTATGGTTTCCTCTCAACCCACTTAAAGATACATTTTTATTTCTTTAATAAAAAATGCTGTTGTCGCCTAAAAAGTTTTTTTTAAAAAAATAATCATTTTTTTAAATATTTTTTCAACTTATTGATTTTTTAATTATATAATTTTACTCTGTTTTAACATTCATTCAATTAATATTATTTACTCAGTTACATTGTTAAATTTTATAATTTCTTTTAGATTATTTTATTTTTAATATTTATTTATACATATTTATTCATTAACTTTTAATGTATTTATTATGTATTCATCTTCATTTTAATATATAGTGTTTTTTATTTTTTTAATTATTCATATAATTATTAATTCATATTAATTTTTTTAATATTTATGAAATCTATTCATTTTAAGAATTAATCTTTACACATTTTTAATATTCATTCATTTAAGATTGTATATTTGTTAATATTGCTAATAATTTTTAACTATTATTTTAAATTTATTCTTTTTTTATATTCATTCATTTAATATTTTTTATTTTATTTTATACAGTTTTGTTGATTATTATAAATGAGATGATAAAACATGTTAAGATATTATAAATTTAACAATAATAAGACCGACTTCTTCATGTTGTTCATGCTCTCACAGAAGTCGACCTCATCCACCACTCCCTTGCAACTTATTTGATGAATCTACCTTCTCAAAACCAAATTTATATGATTATATCTACACCACTTTAGTCGATATTTCATTGTTTGACCATTTTTACTTCCTCTCGGCTGAATCGATGCTCTCAAGTCATTAAGAAATTGTTCACATATATTTTATCATTAATTATTTAGATTCCTGAATATATCATTGGTTCAACATTAAAAATGACGTCACATCTAAAATTAATGTGTCCAAACATTTTTTAGTTGTATTAAGCCTAAAAATTAATGGTTCATCAAATGAAGAACCCCAACTAGATGAATCATTTTGATGACTCTTGATAAATGGTAATCAGGTATGGATTACATACTGATATGTGGGTTGGATTTGATTTCCACCACCATTATATGGACAACTCATAGTGTGTATATTTTCATGTTTATACAATCCATCTATTTTTTTCTTTCAGAGTACCCCACTTTTATAAATTTTCACTCATAAGAGTTTCTTCCCACTACCTAACCCATTTAGGATTCCTTACACATTTATTGTATCCTTGATCCCAATTAGTATGTGTGTATTTATTTTCAACGTGTTCTATCTCTTGTCACCAAATCAATTTATTCCAATAACCATTGGATTTCATTATTTATTCAATTTGGACTTTCTATCCTATTGAATTTAAAATTTCATCCCATTGAGACATACCCATAGGTTTATTTAAACCACATTCTCAGTTTCAAGGACTCCCATAACTCACTTTAAAGCCCCACTTAGACATCCCTTCACACCTTAAATTGGAATCCGGACCAGTATATAAAAATTCTATATCTTCTCCAATCTTGTTTAAAAATAACTCCCAATTTTCACTCCAACATTTTTTATGAGTTTGTTCTCTCTATTAGTTCCACTGAGGATTTGTTTTGTTTTCATGTGATCTCAGGTAGTTGGGCTTCTAGTCCAATCATTAGTTTTAGATGAGTCATTTTTCTGATCTCACTAGGACACTTCTTCAACTCATGTTGACGTTGATTGTTCCATCTATACCCAATAAATTTTTTGTTGGGAAAAAATCCCTCAAGGTAACCTTGCAGTATTTTTTGGGTTGATTGTGTTTGTTGACAAAGCAGGTTTTCATGGATATTTGTCGAGTTCCCAAGAAGTTGTTGACAATCCTTGTTGACAAAGAACGATGACAAAGGAAAAGGACGATCTGGAGGTGGTACAAAAGAGCAGTACAAGGTGGCGCCGTTTCCTAGTGTTTGCCAAATTTTTGGGGTCCAAAATTTGGAATTTGGTGAGCATCGCGAAAAGTGGATTTCCATGAAGAGCATAATTTAATATGGCAAAGGCATGAATTTCGCAAAGATAGGATGCATGGTTTGGAAATCGTGAAAAACAGAAGAATGGAGGCGGTGATGCTTAGTGATTACGTCAAGTTTCGCGAACAGCAGAGGCTGAAGTGCATCGCGGCGGTGAAGGAATGTTGGGCTTCGCGAGGGAGCTTCGCGGTGAAGGCGCGAGTCGCGAAGGTAAGTTGACGGTGATTCTTCGCGATTACATCAAGCTCCGCGAATGAAAAATTGCCGTGCAGCTTCGCAATTTGGACAGAATTCTGGCTGAAACTTTAGAGCTTCGCTATTTGAGATGACGTGGCGTTGACTTCGCGTGGAAGGGACGAGGGTCGGTGGAATCGCCTATAAATAGAGGCCGACCCCTTCGAGCAAAGTAGAGAGAATTTTCAGAGAAAATACTTTGCTCTCGATTTGCAAAGGTGGTTCGCGGAGCCAGTGTGCTTCACGGCGACTATTGTAGCTCCGCAAAACCTTCAAGCTCCGCATTGGCTTACTTAGCTTCGCGAGGGTCGTTGCTTTGCGACGGCTTGAGCATCGCGAGAGAGCTTTGTGAGTGAGCTTCGCGAGTGAGCTTCGCAAAAAGGCAGGAGCTTCACGAAGGCTTGTTTGAGCTTCGCGAAATTGGGAGCCTCGCATTGTAGGGTGCTTTGCGAAGGTCTTTCCAAAGGTAGTTTTCCCAGTGGATGGTGGCAAAGGGGTATTCATCTACGGGTGAAAGTTGAACTTCAACAGAGAAACTACATACAGCGAAAGATGCATTCCTTAATAAAAATGAAGTGACCTACCGGTCTATAAACTATGAGTTGATTCCGTTCTGGAGCAGTGAGCTTAGGAAGAGGAAAAAGGTGATCCTCTCCACCGACAGTGAGCCAGAGAGAGAGAAACAGGGAGTGACCCTTGGGAAAGCAGTGAGCTGACCCTAAACCTTGTATAGGCAGTGATCCTGGGCATAGAAGTGATCTAGCCCGAACATTGTAATCCACAGCTAGTGAAGTTTAGTGGACTTGGAACGACCGAAAACCTATCGGCGTATGCTCCTTGGACGTAGCCCTTAGCGGTTAACCAAGTAAAATTGTTGTGTCCTATGCTTGCTTTACTTTCTGTTTATATTGTGCAGCAGGAAAGAGAGAGAAGAGTGTTTTGCTTAACAGCGAAACAAGATCAGAACGGGCTTTAATCTTTAATTGTTCATACCCTGATTCACCCCCCCTCTCAGGGTATTCAGCCTAGTGGACCTATCATTTTTTCTATTTTGTTCTTTGAGCCTTCATCCTAGCCATGTGAATTTTTTAAATATTAATAAATTTTGGAAACCTAATTATATTTTTCTTTGGTTTTTCAAATATCTTGATATCCCTAGAACAAGACTTATAGTTCATTGGATTTAAATTCAAGAGTCTCTCAAAATTTTGGGTTCTCCAGACCATGTGATTAGGCGATATCTACATTTTCATAATCTAACAAAATATCACCATCTTCTTCTCCAAATTACCCTATCATTGAATAACCACATAGACTTCCACGTATCATGTGAATAAATGAATAAAGATGAACTCCACCCTCTTATTTCACCCTAAAAAAGAAAAATTATAGAAACCATTATTGAATTTCATCTTTTAATTTCACAAAACATCTAATAAAGTTCGCAAAGAAATAGACACATGTTTACACCAAGAAATTGTTCTTGAGTTTTCAATAGTTCAATTTAATTGTCACTTCCCTACATTACATATATTTAAAATACCCATCTAAAAATGGTGGTTTTCTCCATAATGGTTGAAATAAATAAATTATCCATTAAAATTTCATCCTAATTGATAACCACTAAATATTTTTTTAGTGAACATTATTGATATCCATGTTTTCAATATATAAAAATTTAATTAGATTCATTGAAACATAATAGATCTCATACATATCATTCCTTTAATGATTTATTTGAAGTTTCTATAACTTCATCCTCAAATTATGAATACCTTATGTGTATTTATATTTTTTTTGGATAAAATGTATATTGTTGAACCTATTTGAATGGATATGAATAAAAAATGGGTGGATTCTAATCATTTGAAAAAAATAGTATGACGATCGAGTAAAAATATTCTTCAAGTTTCCAATAGAGGATGCATAAAAACCTTCTCAAAACCTTTTCTCATGTTTTCATTGTTTTTATTTAATGGAAATTAATCCATAAGAGTTGTAAAAAACATTTGATTTATCAATGGATAGATTGATGCTATAAATGTTTGATTTATAATAGGGAAAAAATGAATGTTAGACTGACTGGGATGATATAACGATTTGTGGATTATTTTATATGCATAATTGTGTAAATAATAATGGAAATAATATAGAAGAACTAATAATGGAAATTGAATAGGAACATTGAAATTATCATAAGTTTTTTGAGAATTTAAATTTCTATGCAAAGAGACCATTATATACTAGTTGTACAAATATAAAACATCATTAGCTTTATTGATGTTATATAATTTGAAAACTGGAAGTGGGTGGATTGAAACCATCTTTATAGAAGTATTTGGTCTCCGAAATGACATGCTACCAGAATAAATTGTGTATCTATACTAAATATGACAAAAAAAATAATACATCTAATGGGTATAATCTATGAAAAATTACATGACTTCCCAAATGAATGTATATTTTTTAGTAATGACCATTAATCACTTAGAAAATTCCCTAAGTGTGGTGCACATCCTTACAAGAAAAATGAATCAAGTCCTTCAAAATTTATATAGTCATTTCTAATCACTACAAGGTTTAGATAACTATATAGATGTTACGAATAAACTAGAAAAATGAAATGGAACCCAGATTAATTAATTTATCATGGGAAACTAAATTACCCTACAGACTCTCTTCGGTTGAAAGAAATTGATCATTAGTATCCTCAATTTGGAAAATAGTTGAGAAACTTCCATATTTCATTATATACAAGTGGAATAAATACTTTTTGTATAAAAAGTATAACTAAAAATACATTCTCAATTATGTCGGTAAATTATAACTTTCCACCATGGGTATACAGAAATCATAAATACGTTAGGTTTTCAATGCTTTTATCTCAACCAAAACAACCCTATAATGATATAGATGTTTAATTTCCTCCATTGATCAAAGATCTAAAATTGATGTGGGATACGTGTGTTACATTGAATTATGTTTATCTAAGTAAAAAGTTCACGTTGGGATCCATGTTTTATGGGATTATAAAAGACTTTCCTATTTATGAAAAAAATTAGGGTATGTATTAATGGAAAGCTATGGTATATCTGTGATGAATTTACATACTCAGTTTGGATGAAACCATCATTGAAGAGTGTGTTTATAACATTAATAATTTTTACCTAGACGACATAAATACCAATACTATAATACTTCATTCAATGAAAAAAAAAATATGACTATATCTCCACTAATTAGTGATCAACTATATGGGAAATTAAACTACATTGACACTATTTTTTATAATCCCTTTTCAATAAACTATATGAAATCATGTAGAAAAAAGAGACCAATTTTCATTGAATTACCATAATTTTTTAAATTTCATTCTTTTTTATTATTTCATGCACGTGGAAAAATATATATGTGATAGTATTATTGGAATCTTACGAAATTTACCATTCCAAATGAAAGATGACATTCAAAATGGTATTTGATGGTTATTGGTTTAGTGGATGTTCCATTGGTGGGTGTTATGTTAAAATTTCATTTAATTTAGAGTTTATTGAAACCTCAATAATGGATCCTTCATGTTAAATTTATATTTTATTTATTTAGATTTGATGAAATGATTACCTCATCTCAAGATCCTTTCTTCAATGACATGATTGATCTTGAAGAACCATTTTGAATTAACATCATTTCACTATAAGCATTCATGTATAGAATCACTATAGCATTGATGCACATATGAACAATTGATTTTTTTTAAATGCGAAATTATTTCCATGTGCTAGTGTGGAGAATAAATTCTATTGATTTATTCATCTTGATCACTCCAAGATCCGTTGGGCTTAATGAATTGATTTTTATTCTTAAGATTAAGAATGTAGGAATTTTAGAGATAGATAGAGGTTCATTGTGTGCATTGATTCTCAATTTTAAATTTTTTATTAACCTTACACAATAGACATTACCACCATTTTTTATATCTAGGGTTTTTCTTAAAATACTATTCAATTGCATACCAGACTGTATGTGAAATTATAATATTTATTGAACATCATTCCATATAATAATAATAATAGTAATTATTGTTATTATATTTTATGGTATTCCTATTGACTTGTACAATAACCAATATTATATTACCGGCTTGTAAATTTACATTTTTCATCATATGCGATAATGTTTGGTTTGAATTCCTTAGTATTTATTTAATATCCAAATAAATATTTTTAGTAAAAAATAAGTGAATAAATTTTTAAAAAAATATTAAATAAAGAAAATAAAAATGTTATTTACTATCTACTGAATAAATAATTATTATATATTCAAGTAATCAAATAAATTATTTAATAATAAAAATATATTTATTTATATACTAATAATATTAGTGATTAGTAAAACATGAATAAAAATATTCCTTGGGTTAGAGAATTTTATATATTCCAATATTTAAATTCAAATAGAATTTAATATAGATCAGTAGAAACAATCAATGTGTTGACCTATAGGATTCTTTATTGATTCCATTTGGTGACATTGACTAATGTCCAAGATTACTACCTAGAAATAGTTCCATGAAACTGACTGAAATAACATAATGTTTCAATGTCAACAATAAAAATTAACACTCTCTATGTAATATAATATATTCATCTCAATATCTCATCATGAATGATGCACATCCATGTCATCAAACATTTTCCTACATATTTCATTAACTATATGAAATTGACATGTCATTACACCATCACCATGCAATATAATGGGATGGTTATATACAAACAAAAGGGTCGTGATATAATTTCCCATAATCTTGGAATGGAAAAATCATTCCTCGACTTATGCATTAATTATAAGGCCCCAGCCTTAAACCTTAATTAATATTGAATTAAATGAATAATTCACATTGAGGATCTTTTCAGGTTTAGAGTTTTATAGAATAAGAACATAACTATTACATCTCAAAAGATTACAAAGTAGACACTTCCACTAAGTTTCCATAATAAAAAAACTCTTAAAAAGAAACAAGTCTAGTTCCATGTTTTATATAGCATGACATTCCCTTGATCCCAACCTTGACCTTATTCCACATTAAGTCCGGTGAAAAACATTTCAAAACAACTTGGGGTGAGCATAAAATTCTCAGTAAGGGATACCCAAAGAATGGAAACTGTTACTTTTTCAAACATCAAGTAAACCATGTATACTCTATCAAAGTAATACCTTCACCTTCATGAAGTAGTAAAAACTATTCACTAAATAAAGTATCCTTGCTTACCTTTTTGTAACCAAAGGATTACCATAAAACCCATATAAAGAACACATAACATATATAAAGGTAACTTGGGACATAAACATACTTAAGTGGAATAACCATACGGTCTACTTCCACACATATCACTTAATGGAATAGCAATACGACCAATTTCCATACGTACTTAATGGAATAGCCATATGGACGACTTCCATACCCAATTCATTGGAGGTTATAACGTAACCAGCCATCCTGGTATTCACAGCAGCACCCGTCATATGGTTTATCAAGTAACCACCGATCAAATGTCCAAGTACCAATATAAAATCATAAAACACAAAACCAATATAAAGGAATGATAACATTTCCACATTTCAATCACAATATATCATAATAGAATCCTTTATCAAAACCATTTTCCATACCAAAATACATAAAAGTGTATATGGTATTTATTTTATTTTAAAAACATTACGGCTTATTGAGTAAGCCAAAGACCAAATAATACTCGTGGCGGCGGAAAAGGTCATTGGCACCGCGTTCGTTAAATGAAACATTACTTTTTGTCTTTTTGTAAAACGCTTCATAGAAAAAGATTCCTTTTGTATAAAAGTAAAATTCAAGGGGTTTATACACCGTATAAAAGAAAGTTGTGTATAAAATGAAATATGCCTCAATGAAAGGAGATTGAGACGATGTCCCTTACCTCAGGTCTGACTTGACTCGATCGTTCTTTAACGTCCTGAATAATAAAATTGAGTAAATTTCTACTTGATTAAGAACATTTTTAATGTTCACTATTCCTTTTATATCAATTATTGCCATGTTATAAAGATTATGTAACCATTTAAGTTAATAATTTTTGTTTTGTCGATATTTGGTTCTTAGGTCGAAAGTGGACTTCTTACAATTACATGTTGTTCTTGTGGTCAAAGGTTATTTATATACAGAATGAAATTCCTGATTTGGATATCATATATATCATATATATCCAGCGTATACATGTATTTATAATATTACATAATCATTTAGACGTAAGAAATGAAATGCACCGTTCATGGAGACGGTAAGCCGTACGTACGCATGAACGCTACTTTCATTTCTTTGTCATATTAATGGAATTAAAACTAAATGAGAGGTGTGTATATTTTAATTTCAGAATTATATTCATCATTTAGATATATCATTCATTATATATATCCATTATATACATATACTTTTAATAGTACATTACATTTGGGGATAAGAAATGAAATGCACTGTTCATGGAGACGGTAAGTCGTACGTACGAATGAACGCTACTTTCATTTCTATCTCATACTTTAATGGAAAGAAATAATAATGATATAGAGGTATATTATAATTCCAGTATAACATAATATATAATAACTTTAAATCCATCCTTTACACGTCCCACATATGGAATTAACGAATCACATCACTTTGAGGGGGCGGTAGTCCGCACTTCCTTAAATGAAGATATCGTGTTTACCCATAATGGAAACCATAAAGGTATGCCCAAAATGAAAAATACAGAAGCTTAAGGAAAACATAAACATATTATATATCATATATAAATATAGTGTCATCTTAATGTCCACCTTTGAAGGTGTTAAAAGAATGTTGAACAATCATCGTTTCGGGAGGCAGAAATTCGCCATCCACGGAAATAGTATGTTTTTTAACAATTAGATGTAGGTGTGTGTAAGTGTAGCTCGAATCATTCTTATAACAACATCCTAGTATATTGAGGATACTGGAGTTGTTACAAAAGAAAATAATTAAAAGAGTTTAGGGGGTTGTAGAAGCAAAATAAAACAAAAGGACTCAAAAGAAGACATTACCTTAAAATCGGGTAACTCTCTTTGATTTGAGCTCAAAGGCTTCCTTGGGAAGACTTATGCCAAAATTTAGGCTTCAAGGAGTAAGGGAGGGATGTGGATATCCAAAATGGGCAGGGTTTGGCCGATCCAAAGGCTTTGGGAGTGTGGGTAAGGAGGTAGAGGTGGGGGCCTTTTATAAGAGGAGAGGAGGGGCACTCTTGGAAAGTAAAGAAAAGTCACTTTATTTTAAAATGGTATTCGGATTTAAGAGGTCCCACATTGATGTATTTCGAGGATACGGTGATAAGGGTTCGAAATCCACTCATCCAATAGGTTTTGGACATGTTTAGGTCTTAGATATTACATTATCGTTCCATTTTATTTAAATCGTTAAATAATGAGGTCATCGCTCCATCATCATGATGTCATAAATAATTTAATTTATTTAATGTATAAAAATTATAAAAAAATACTATGATGTAGGAAATCTTTTTAGATTTTAAATGAATATTTATAGTCAAACATCTGACTTGTATAACCCCATATAAAAAGTGTTTTAGTAAAACATTTCATGTGTGTGTCATTTTTACTTTAACATTAAATAAAAAGTTTTTTATGTCATTTCCCAACCAAAGTGGCTCTATGGGGTCCCCAATTTGACCCATGGCTTTTATTGGTCGGCCATGACACATCCCATAAGAGTAGGACATGTGTCAAGCTCATCTCATATTATTAAAACATTATTTTTACCTTAAACTACACTAATTACCTCTAATCGCGATTAAAAACATAATAAGTTACTATTCACCAAAAAATTATTATAATCTCATTGAACCACATTTTACTTCTTAATGACAATCATGTATGTCGGATTTTTGAAATTCAAAACACAAAGATGGCAAAATTTCATTTAATCGAAAAATCCGTTTTTATAAGTACCACTTAGTGGTTTCACTATTCATCAAAAATTGATGTTTTTCAGAAAATTACCAAAAATTCACCCTAAGAAATATTTGATACTCCGAATTCAAAAATGATGTCTATTTTAAAAAATTCAAATCATATAAGTTACATTAATTATTTTAATAATTAATTCCCACTGTCCTGACAAATAACGTGTTTTTATGAAACAATAAGTATCAAAAGATTGACACCAGTTTAAGTCCAATTTCAAAGTGAAATTGATTCCAATGACCACCATTATATTAAATGGTAAAAATATATTCTAATTTAACTTCAAAACCAATTCAAAATATAATCTAATCATATAAATAATTTAGATTAAAAAGCTGTTTTGAATTAAAATACAACATTTTTCACTATTCATTAAAAAAATGAACTTTATTGGAAAAATACCAAAAATTCACACAAAGTAAATTTTGATGTCCCAATCATAAAGAATAAGTTTATTTTGACAATCATAGCTTATAATATTGTCAAAAGATATTTTTAAAAATGGTTTGGCATCAAAAGGCAGTAAAACAATCTTTTAAGAATATTAGTGTATTCCATGCATAAGATTGTCTTTATTTTCATTTTAAGCCTATAAAATACTATCTTAATTCATTAATAGACTTAGATAAAAATATATATTACTCATTACTTACATGGGATGTTACATCCTTCCCCCATTTTGAAAATTGTGTCCCCGCAATTTATTTACTTATCGAATAAATGAGGGTACTTATCCCTCATTGCATTTTCAGATTCCCATGTTGCCTCTTCCATCATGTGGTTTTTCCAAAAAACCTTTACCTGATTAATTACCTTATTTCGTAACACTTGCTCCCTATGATCTAGAATCTGGACCGGTTGTTCCTCATAAGATAGGTTCTCTTCCAGATGAACTACCTCTGGACTCAAAACATGAGATGGATCTGGCATATACTTCCTCAACATCGAAACATGAAAAACATTGTGTACCTAAGATAAACTCAGAGGTAAATCCACTCGGTAAGCAACTAATCCAAATTTCTCCAGAATTTCATATGGTCCAATGAACCTTGGACTCAGCTTTCCTTTCTTACCAAATCTCATCACACTTTTCCAAGGAGAAACCTTGAGAAAAACATGATCACCTACCTCGAAAGATAGATCCTTCCTCCGGTTATCCGCATAACTCTTCTGCCTGCTCTGAGCTGTTCTCATGTGCTTCTGAATCAACTGAACTTTTTCTGCCATCTCTTCTACCAATTCTGGTCCCATCAGCTTCCTTTCACCCACTTCATCCCAAAATGATGGAGTTCGACACTGCTTCCCATATAATGCCTCAAATTGTGCCATCTGTATACTGGAATGAAAACTGTTATTATAAGAAAACTCAACCAAAGAAAGATGTTGGTCCCAAATTCCCTGATAATCCATCGAACAAGCTCATAACATATCCTCCAAGGTCTGAATTGTTCATTCTGACTGCCCATCTGATTGAGGATGAAAAGCTGTACTAAAATTTAATTCAGTACCCAATGACTTCTGAATGCCTTTCCAAAAGATAGAAGTAAACCTGGGATCATGGTCAGATACAATGGAGAGAGGAACTCCATGTAACCTGACTATCTCATTAAGATACAAATGGGAAAGTTGATCTCGGGAAAAAGTATCTCGTATAGCAAGGAAATGAGTAGATTTAGTCAAGCGATCAACAATAAACCAGATTGAATTATTACCTCAAGATGTGCTCGGTAATCCCGCAACAAAGTCCATGGATATGTTTTCCCATTTCCACTCTGGCACTGGTAAAGGCTGAAGAATCCCTTTAGGTAACTGCCGCTCTGCTTTAACCTGTTGACAAGTCAAACACTTCACAGTAAAATCAGCAATATCTCTTTTCATTCCATCCCACCAGTAATACTCCTGAAGATCTCTGTACATCTTAGTACTGCCAGGATGAACTGAAAACGGGGAACTATGAGCCTCACATAACAACTCATTCTTCAACTGTGAATCACAAGGCACAAATAATCTCTTCCCAAACCTCAAAACACAATCATTATCAATGT
The DNA here is from genome assembly GCA_963277665.1 of Viscum album. NCBI lineage: Eukaryota > Viridiplantae > Streptophyta > Magnoliopsida > Santalales > Viscaceae > Viscum > Viscum album. Next base: position 816,085,998 of record OY728158.1, read on the forward strand.
TGAATTCAGGCAACTTACCTTTCTGAACTAGCTCTACCTTTTTCTTCAACTTGTTGTCTTGCTTCTGTGCTTCCTTGATTCTATATGATAGAGATGATCTCACTGATACCTAAAACAAAACAGAAGAACATCCTGCACCAAAAACTTCTTTTCCAAAGTTCATCAAATCCTTAACCAAAGGATCACATTCCAAACGCAACATTTCTAATGAAGCATTACTTTTTCGACTCAAAGCATCGGCCACCTTATTTGCTTTTCCCAGATGGTAATGAATTATACAATCATAATCCTTGATTAATTCTAGCCATCTCCTCTGTCTCCTGTTCAATTCTTTCTGAGTGAATATATACATTAAACTTTTGTAATCGGTATATATTTCACACTTTACTCCATACAAATGATGCCTCCATATTTTTAAAGCAAAAACAACAGCAGCTAATTCCAAATCATGTGTAGGGTAATTTACCTCATGAGTTTTCAACTGACGTGAAGCATAAGCAATTACCTAATCATTCAGCATTAGGACACAACCAAGTCCTTTCAATAAAGCGTCACTGTATATAACAAACTCACCATTCCTGGAAGGTAGTGCCAAAACTGGAGCATTCACCAATCTTCTTTTCAACTCCTGAAAACAATCATCACATTCTTTTGTCCAGATAAACTTAACACACTTCCGAGTTAGCTTAGTCATTGGACTAGATAACCGTGAAAAATTTCTACCAAACCTTCGGTAATAGCCTGCCAAACCAAGGAAGCTACAAATCTTAGTTACATTTGTGGGTCTTGGCCAGTCTTCCACAACTTTTATTTTTGCATGATCAACAGTTATCCCATCTTTTGAAACAATGTGACCAAGGAAAGAAATTTGTTGCAACCAAAACTCACACTTGCTGAATTTTCCATACAATTTCTTTTCTTTTAAAGTTTGCAAGATAACCCTTAAATGTCTTTCATGCTCCTCTTTACTTTTAGAGAACACCAAAATATCATCAATGAAAACCACCACAAACTTATCCAAGAACTCATGGAAAATTCTATTCATTAAGACCATGAATACAGCAGGTGCATTGGTTAGCCCAAAAGGCATAACTACAAATTCATAATGGCCATATCTAGTACGGAACGCAGTCTTCGGAACATCTACTTCCTTTACCTTCAGCTGATGGTACCCCGATCTCAAGTCAATCTTTGAAAAATACTGAGCTCCCTGGAGCTGATCAAACAAATCATCGATATGAGGCAAAGGATACTTGTTCTTAACAGTGATGTTATTCAAGGCTCTATAATCAATGAAAAGTCTCATTGATCCATATGTCATTTTAACAAACATGATAGGAGCACCCCATGGTGATGTGCTAGGTCGCATGAAACCTTTATCTAATTACTCCTACAATTGTTTCTTTAACTCTAAAAGTTTAACTTGAGCCATTCGATAAGGGGGTTTTGAAATTGGCTTAGAATCAGGAACTAAGTCAACAGTAATTTCAACTTCCTGATCATGAATAATACCAGGCAACTCATTAGAAAAAACATAAAGATACTCATTTACCACTGGCACATCATTAATTTGAACAATTCATTTATTTTCAACAATAAGTGCAAGGTAACATTCATTTCAATCATTTACTAGTTTCTCAACTTCCTGATATGTTATCAAAATCAAGGGTTAATTCTTGTACACAAACTGAAAATATTTCTGAAAAGAAACCATTTTAGCTCTGCAGTCAATCTTAACATGATAAACAGAAAGCCAATCCATTCCCAAAATAACATCAAACTCTACTAGAGGAAAAACAATAAGGTTTTCTGGTAGATTCTTTCCACACACAAGGATAGGAAGGTTCTTATAATTCCTTTTTGTCTCAACGTTCCCTCTGGGTGTTTTTACCATTAGTTCAGGGTTCATATCTTGAGATGGAATTTCCAATTTACTAGAAAAATTCTCAGAAATGAAAGAGTGTGTAGACCCTGAATCAAAAAACACATTGGTATAATCTGAACAAACAAACAGTGTACCTAATACCACTTCATTCGATGGCCCAACATCTGCTGAAGTTGTTGCAATGGATTTCACCACCCCTTTCTGCTTGTAGTCTGGCTGCATTCCCCTAGTTGAGTTCTTCATTGGACACTCGTTTGCATAATGACCCATTTCATTACACTTAAAACATCTTACCGTTGGCTTTTCATTGCCTTCTTTATCATCTTCCTTACAGTTACGAGCAATATGACCAGACTTACCACACCGGAAGCACTTACCAGACTTGGATAAACATTCTCCAAGATGAATTTTACCACACTTCTCATAGGATGGATATTTGGTTTTCTTACCTCCATGCTTCTTTGATGAATTCTTCCCCTTTTCCTGCCAACTAGACCTCTTATTCTGTTGTTTGTCATAGAACACCTGATGATCGGCAAACTCCATTTCCACCTTCTCCGCACATCGAACAAGTTTTTCATAACTTTTGAACTCAGGAGAAGCTAAATCCCTTCGATACTTTGGCTTTAACCCTGAGTAAAAAAGGTTTATTTTACTATCAAGATCTCGTATGAAGTTTGGAGCATACCTTTACAATCGAGTGAACTTTGCTTCATAAGCAGCCACTGAATCATCCTCCTGCCTCAATTCTAGGAAATGTTTTTCCATCCTAAGACGAACCACCTTAGGAAAATATTTCTCAAGAAACATACCTCTGAATTCATCCCAGTGAAGATCCTCAATCTCATCACTATCCCTGATATTTTTTACCATCGACCACCACTGATCATCTTCACCTTCAAAACGGTAAACAACAAGACTAACCTTTTGATTTTCTAAACACCCCATGACATCAAAAATCTTCTCCAGTGCTTTAATGCACCCTACAGCTTGCACAGGGTCAGATGATCCTCTGAATGATGGGGGATGTTGCCTCATGAAATGTTCAACCACTGACATGTTCCTCTGTGGTTGATCTGGATGATCTCATGCATGGATACCATCACTATTTATAGTCTGAGTCAACTGTGCCATCACTGCAACAAATTGTTTAGTTCCGATTCCGACCATCTCAGGTTGCTGATTTTGAAGATTGTCTTCCTCCTGATGTCGTCCCAACATAGCTTCTTTGTTTCCTCTGCGGAAAACCATTCTGAACACAGAAATATCCTTGGCGAAGCAACATGGAAATCTGTAAATGCTATATCATTTCAATCATATCATAAATTAACTTATAATTTAACAATTTTCTAACTCCTAAAGTTGTCTAAACCGACCTTTGATACCAATTATAAGGCCCCAGCCTTAAACCTTACTTAACATTGAATTAAATGAATAATTCACATTGAGGATCTTTTCAGGTTTAGAGTTTTAGAGAATTATAACATAACTATTACATCTCAAAAGATTACAAAGTAGACACTTCCACTAAGTTTCCATAATAAAAAAAACACTTAAAATGAAACATGTCTAGTTCCATGTTTTATATAGCATGACATTCCCTTGATCCAATCCTTGACCTTATTCCACATTAAGTCCTGTGAAAAAAATTTCAAAAAAAACTTGGGGTGAGCATAAAAAGATCAGTAAGGGATACACAAAGAATGGAAACTATTACTTTTTCAAATATCAAGTAAACCATGTATACTCTATCAATGTAATACCTTCACCTTCATGAAGTAGTAAAAACTCTTCACTGAATAAAGTATCATTACATACCTTTTTGTAGCCAAAGGATTACCATAAAACCCATATAAAGAACACATAACATATATAAAGGTAACTTGGGACATAAACATACTTAAGTGGAATAACCATACGGTCGACTTCCACACATATCACTTAATGGAATAGCCATACGGCCAATTTACATACATACTAAATGGAATAGCCATACGGTCGACTTCCATACCCAATAAATTGGAGGTTATAACGTAACCACCCGTCCTGGTATTCACAACACCACCCGTCATATGGTTTATCACGTAACCACCCGTCAAATGTCCAAGTACCAATATAAAATCATAAAACATAAAACCAATATAAAGGAATGATAACATTTCCACATTTCAATCAAAATATATCATAATAGAATCCTTTATCAAAACCATTTTCAATACCAAAATACATAAAAGAGTATATGGTATTTATTTTATTTTAAAAACATTACGGCTTGTTGAGGAAGCCAAAGACCAAATAATACTCGCGACGGCGGAAAAGGTCATTGTCACCGCGTTCGTTAAAAGAAACATTCCTTTTTGTCATTTTGTAAAACACTTCATAGAAAAATATTCCTTTTGTATAAAAGTAAAATTCAAAGGGGTTTATACACCGTATAAAAGAAAGTTGTGTATAAAACGAAATATGCCTCAATGAAAGGAGATTGTGACGAAGTCCCTTACCTCGGGTCCGACTTGACTCGATCGTTCTTTAACATCCTGAATAATAAACTTGAGTTAATTTCTACTTGATTAAGAACCTTTTTAAAGTTCATTATTCCTTTTATATCACTTATTGGCATGTTATAAACATTATGTAACCATTTAAGTTAATAATGTTTGTTTTGTCGATATTTGGTTCTTAAGTCGAAAGTGGACTTCTTACAATTACATGTTGTTCGTGTGGTCAAAGGTTCTTTATATCCAGAATGACATTCCTGATTTGGATATCATATATATCATATATATCCATCACATACATGTATTTATAATATTACATAATCATTTAGAGGTAAGAAATGAAATGCACCGTTCATGGAGACTGTAAGCCGTACGTACGCACGAACGCTACTTTCATTTCTTTGTCATATTAATAGAATTAAAACAAAATGAGAGGTATGTATATTTTAATTCCAGAATTATATTCATCATTTAGATATATCATTCATTATATATATCCATTATATACATGTACTTTTAATAGTACATTACATTTGGGGATAAGAAATGAAATGCACCGTTTATGGAGACGGTAAGCCGTACGTACGCATGAACGCTACTTTCATTTCTATATCATAATTTAATGGAAATAAATAATAATGATATATAGTTATATTATAATTCTAGTATAACATCATATATAATAACTTTAAATCCATCCTTTACACATCCCACATATGGCATTAACGAATCACATCTCTTTGAGGGGGCGGTAGTCCGCACTTCCTTAAATGAAGATATCGTGTTTACCCATAATGGAAACCATATAGGTATGACCAAAATGAAAAATACAGAAGGTTAAGGAAAACATAAACATATTATATATCATATATAAATATAGTGTCATCGTAATGGCCACATTTGAAGGTGTTAAAAGAATGTTGACCAATCATCGTTTCGGGAGGCAGAAATTCGCCATCCACGGAAACTGTATGTTCTTTAACCATTAGATGTAGGAGTGTGTAAGTGTAGCTCGAATCCTTCTTATAAAAACATCCTAGTATATTGAGGATACTGGAGTTGTTACAAAAGAAAAGAATAAAAAGAGTGTAGGGGGTTGGAGAATCAAAATAAAACAAAAGGACTCAAAAGAAGACATTACCTTAAAATAGGGTAACTCTCTTTGATTTGAGCTCAAAGGATTCATTGGGAAGACTTCTGCCAAAAGTGAGGCTTCAATGATTATGAGAGGGATGTGGAGAGCCAAAATGGGCAGGGTTTGGCCGAGCCAAAGGCTTTGGGAGTGTGGGTATGGAGGTAGAGGTGGGGGCCTTTTATAAGAGGAGAGGAGGGGCACTCTTGGAAAGTAAAGAAAAGTCACTTTATATTGAAATGGTATTCGGATTTAAGAGGTCCCACATTGATGTAATTCGAGTATAAGGTGATAAGGGTTATAAATCCACTCATCCAATAGGTTTTTTACATGTGTAGGTCTTAGATATTACATTATCTTTCCATTTTATTTAAATCGTTAAATAATGAGGTCATCACTGCATCATCATGATGTCATAAATAATTTAATTTATTTAATGTCTAAAAATTATGAACAAAATACTATGATGTAGGAAATCTTTTTATATTTCCAATGACTATTTATAGTCAAACATATGACTTTTATAACCCCATGTAAAAATTGTTTTAGTAAAACATCTCATGTGTGTGTCATTTTTACTTTAGCATTAAATAAAAATTTATTTATGTCATTTCCCAACCAATGTGTATCCATGGGGTCCCCAAGTTGAACCATGGATTTTCTTGGTCGGCCATGACACATCAAATAAGGGTAGGACATGTTTCAAGCTCATCTCATTTTATTAAAACATTATTTTTACCTTAAACTACACTAATTAACTCTAATTGTGATTAAAAACATAATAAGTTAATATTCACCAAAAAATTATTATAATCTAATTGAACCACATTTTACTTCTTAATGACAACCATGTATGTCAGATTTTTGAAATTCAAAACACAAAGATGGCAAAATTTCATTTAAACGAAAAACCAGTTTTTATAAGTACCGTTAGTGGTTTCACTATTAATAAAAAATTGATGTTTTTCAGAAAATTACAAAAAATTCACCCTAAGATATATTTGATACTCCGAATTCAAAAATGATGTCTATTTTACAAAATTAAAATCATATAAGTTACATTAATTAATTTAATAATTAATTCCTGCTTTCATGAAAAATAGCGTGTTTTTATGATACAATAAGTATCAAATGATTGACACCAATTTAAGTCCAATTTCAAAGTGAAATTGATTCCAATGACCACCATTGGATTAAATGGTAAATATATTTTAATTTCAATTCAAAACCAATTCCAAATATAATCTAATCATATAAATAAATTAGATTAAAAAGTAGTTTTGAATTAAAATACAACATTTTTCACTATTCATTAAAAAAATGAACTTTATCGGAAAAATACCTAAAATTCACACAAAGTAAATTTTGATGTCCCAATGATAAATAATAAGTTTATTTTAAAAAACATAGATTATAATATTTTCAAAAGATATATTTAAAAATGGTTTTCCATCAAAAGGTAGTGAAACAATCTTTTAAGAATATTAGTGTATTCCATGCATAAGATTGTATTTATTTTCATTTTATGCCTCTAAAACACTATCTTAATTCATTAATAGACATAGATAAAAATATCTATTACTCATTACTTACTTGGGATTTTACACTACTAACATGTAATTATTGACTCACACAACATATCATACTTCCTGCCAACATATGGAACAATAGTTTTGGTCAATAAATCCAAGTTCACAATTTATGAGATGAATCAATGATAATATTAATGTCTAAGGACCATTACACACACACATATATGGGAATATCTAATGACACAAAAACATGAAGAATCCCTATTTGCTGTTTTGTCCTCATAATCCCCCATCTTGGAAATTACCAAGTGAAAGCATCATAAGAATATTCCTCATTCCTCATCCTCTAATTTTTTTTCTTAGAAATATTGCTCACTATAAACTTACATATCTTTGAAAAATCCATCAAGAGATGATACTTGTGATGTATACTCATTATCCACTGTTGTGACCTTGGATCCTTAGAAAGTTCCACTACTGTAGTATTGTCACTATATGTTGTTATAGGATATTTAATACTAGGTTCAACATCATTCTCTTGGATGAAGTTATGTATCAATACTGCTTATTTAGCTACCTCAAAAGTCACAATAAACTCAAACTCCATTACGGATTCTATGACACAGTTTTATTTATTATCATCTAGTTCACAAAACCTTTATTCAAAATAAAGACATATCCCATTTATTATTTTATATAATCTTGATTTGTTTGGAAAAATAATAATGTAATGACTCAAATGTTTATTAATTAAAATTCCTATTAATATTATTAAATTTATTACTATGAAATTTTTTAATTTAAAACATATGATCTTCTTTGGTTTTATGTTTTTGGATTTTAAAATACCATTAAGAATTGCTAACATTGCTAATATATCAATTAAACAGTGATCAATTGATTGGTATAAATATAGGGCTTCAACAAATCCTATTTACTCAGACAAAAGAAGTGATGGCCTCATCCAGTAGAATTTCACCATACGAATCCCATTTTTAAGAAGTCATAAATGTGGTGGAATCACTAGGATTCACTCTTGACCAAGACCAAGCTGATCTTTGACAAGTTAAGCTCCAACAGAACTGTCTACGGGTGAAGTGGAAGGTGATATAGATTACCTCTCGAGAGATGTTATCCAAGCCACCCCAAGAGTCTGTCACCATCACAAATCTTATCCTTAGTTCCTATGTAGCTATTATAATGGGATATATAAAAAGACCCCAGAACCATTATATTGTGATTTATTTTTTAATAAAGAATATAGATTTATTTTGTAAACGATTTTCCATGATTAAATATTATTTTTAGGTAACATTCAATTCTAAAATATATTATTATGAATTAATAGATTTTTGAATTTAACAATATTTTAATAAATTTTTTTTATTAATTTTCTTATTAAAAATAAATGATTGTATAATTTTTATGAATAAAATTGTAATTTTTATTAAGACTTGAAAGCTGTTTTTATCAAAACCCATGAATTTTTTATAAAAGTCAGTTTTTATTTTAAAAGTAAAAATTCACATATTTAGAAAAATATTTAGATAAAATGAAAACTATTTTTGGAATCAGGTTGTCAAAATTATCTGACTATGAATTTTTCATAATTTTCTGAAATAGTCGAATTTTTTGGTAAAAATTAAATATTATTTAAAAATATAATGTCTTTTATGACATCCTAATGACCCCATAGTGATATAATAAAATAATATAAATGGTATTTTAGAAAAATATATTTTTGAAATTTAAAATAATTTTAATTTAGGATTTTTTATTTATTTTATAATGCTTTAGTGGACCCTCCAAGACATATAAAACATTTTAACATTTTAAATTGATTTCCTTGAGAGTATGATTCACATCCACATAAAAAAGCCTAAAATTTTAAAATTTTTGGACATTGGCCTTATAAAATAATATTTTCCACTCAACTTTGTAAAATTTAATGGTCATAAACCATGGTATGGTTTGTGGTTTTTATTAGTTTAATGTGTAGTTTCCAGAACCTAAATAATAAATAATTACCTCTCTTTTCCTATATAAACCCACCCAATCTCCCACATCCTCTTCACTAAAAACCATTGCAGCTCAACCAAAAATTTACCGCCTCTCTCTAAAATCCTCACAAGTATCCCCATGCTCCCAATAATCCTCTCTCAAACCCCTCCCAGGCCTTTGGGATCACACTTCCAAGTAAGGGATCTCTTCCTCTCTCATTTTTGACGATGTTTCTTTATGTTTCTATACCCTTGTATTTTAAATTACAAATTTTGGGGGTATGATTTATCACCTACACAATATAGAACTAATTATTTTTTAGTGTTGAGATACCTCTTTCACTCTCATTAATGCCTCCCATGAACACCTGTTACCATGCCAACATTCTGTATGGCATTTATCTCTTCTCAATTACATTCAAGCAATTTTTTTTCTATTTTGTATCAAAATTCCATTACATATATTGGGATATTATGTAACATGTACCCATTAATTTCTATTTCATGTATAAATTATGAGATACCTAGGTCTGTCTCATCAACCCATTTTACAATTTCTATTTGAAGTTCTTATGCTGTAGAAAATACACCAAAATTTCCCATTCGAAAATCACTTAGTATGTGAATACCATACTCATTTCCCTATCATGTGTATTAACCTTAATGAACGAGTACTTGTTGATTTAGGATATACATTTATGTATTCCACATCTCTTATTCATGGAATAAATTATGATTTTTAATGATTCCATGTTGTATGATCCATGTGGCACACTTATGCATGAAATGAAATGTTTATAAATGGAGCACCATGATAGCACTCCAATGCATTGGGTAAAGAACAGTATCATGATAAGCCATGTAAAATTAGGGTTTACTGATTCTAATTCAAGTAAAATGAGGGTTTACTCATGATAATTCAAGTGCAATGAGGGTTTACTCATTCTCCATGTGGAATGAGCCTTGGCTCATGCTAATATCATGTTAAATGTTATTTCCATGTTTCCATGTAATGATAATTATTCTATATCATGAATTTATATTAATTTTTATATTATACTCCATTCATATTCCTATTTCCTAACATGCACTATATTCTTAATTTTACGCATTGTGTACTCCCTTATTGGGCTTTATAGCTCACCCTTTTTATATGCATGTCCTCAGGTTATCCCATGCAATGAAAAGTACGAAGGAATGTGTATGGTCATTTAAAAGAATTTTTCATTAAAAATGTCCTCAGGTTATGTAAATGTACTAAGCCCAAATGATAGTAGATATATTAATACTCTTTGTTCTTTCATGTGAGGAGTTTATTTAATAAATTATTTTTAAGTGTGAAATATAGAGTAGGTTTGTTATAGTTGGTATCAGAGGATTGGTTTATTTATTTTTTGGATTAGGATTAGAAAACCCTAGTGAAATCCTTAGGGATAAGACTAAGTAAAATGAAAACATCCCAAAATTTTGGTGAGTATTGATTATCTATTTTATCAAAAAAATATATCCCTTTCTGGATACGAGCAGGTAAAGGAAGCCCTAGCGCAGATGTATCTATGGGTAAAACCTTAAAACACTGCTTTTAGCTATAATCAAATGGTAACTAGTGCATGACAACATGCCTTACTTCAATATTGGTTAAGACAGTCTTAGGGGATATGATTTGGTAATTTAATAATCTTATTATGAGCCATTATTAATTGAATAAAAAATAATTATTGAATATAAGTTGGGAAGTAGATCATAAATAACGTAAATTAAAGCGTATAAATTTATAAGTTAAGGAAATAAAAGTAATTTATATTTCACCCATTTGGGTATTTGTATTATCCTTTATGTGTTACGTCTAAATTTCCTTTTATTCCATACAATGTACGTTAATAGGTGGAATTATGCTAACAACTAATATGAAGATCAATGTGATGATGGTTCAAATGAGATTCCCAATCTGATGGGAGCAAGAATCACAAAATATTTCATGATACTCTCTTATTTAACTCAAGTTTTGAATAGAAACATGGGTTAGGAGGAATGTTTAACCCCCAAAAGAAAGAAAAAGTTGCAATCAAGAGCTTAATGAGACAAAGGCCTCCTACTTTTAATGTATCATCTGATCCCTTAATTGATGAACAATGGATCAACTCCATTGAAATGATTTTATCCATCCTTCAATGTTCCAAACCAGAGAAGGTTATTCTGGTTATTTATAAAATGGGGGGTGAAGCTAATAAGTGGTGGACATTGATCTAAAATATGAAGTCTAATGAGGAGATTGGGGTGTTGGAAATGAATGATTTCTAGAAATTTTTTTGATACATATTTTCCTTGCACCCTCTAACTTAAGATGAAAAGGTACTTCTTTACCCTCATAAAAAAATGAAAAATCCATCGGAGCGTATGAGGAAAACTTCGCAAGGCTTTCAAAATATTCCTACTAATTTGTCATTACCCTTAAATGAAAGGTTGAATTCTTTTTTGGTGGGATAAAACCTAGCCTATAAAAATCCCTAGCGATCTATGACTTTGAGAGCTATGAGGAAATTATTTGATGTGACTTCAAAGTCAAAATTGAAATTAGCAAATCTGAGGGGTATCATGGGGATAAGAAGCATAAGGTGGAATTTTTAATTCAGTTATTTCGAGGGACAAATCCAATGGTGTTAATAAAATCCAACACCCCACTTTTCAAATGCGTGGAAATAAGAACCCATGAAATTTCCTGAAGGGGATGAGAAAATGCTTTAGGTGCGGATGAGAAGGGCACCTATCCATTAACTACTAACAAAAAACCTGTGGCTGTGACTGAGGAGAGGAATACTCAGTTATACACTCAACACATTTTTCATTGCTTCAGCTATAAAGAACTAGGGCACTTTGTAAACCAGTTCCCAAAGCCAGGGGTTTTCAAAGTCAACTAACAACCTCCAATGAAACAAGGGATAGATTTTGAAATAACTACCACCAATGTGAACCCTGATAACGAAGTGGTGATAAGTACACTAGTTATTCATTCATGAATAGTGAAAATACTTTTTTATTTTGCTTCTATGAATTGTTTTATATCCCAAAATTGTAGTAGAATAATCCCAACACCACCAAAAATCATGGAAGTAAATATGTTGGTTAGAACAGAATATGGGGAAATCATTTCATCCTAGGAATATAACACCTCCCTTGTCATAATTTGTGGATTGAACTTCCCGAAGGACCTCATCATACTCCATTTTTTAGAATTTGACTCAATTCATGGCATGGATTGTATTTACTTATATAGATCCAAAATAAATTTCCATGACATGGAAACCACTCTTCATATGGAGAATCGACCCCCGATTCGGTAGAAGTGAAAGGAGGATGGATCTTCTTTGGAAATATCATCTCAAGAGTGGATATTACTTCCCTTTGATCATGCGTATATTTCTCAAATGGTTGAGTCTTTGGAATCAAACATCCTTAAAGACATGCCTATTGTGAGGGAATTCACAAAAGTGTTTCCCAAGAAATTTCATGGTCTTCCTCTGAGAAGAGATGTTGAATTCTAAACGGATATTATACCTGGGGAATTGTCAATATCCAAGACTCTATATAGAATATATATTTTGGAGATTGAGGAGCTAAAGAATCAAATAAAAGAGAATTTGGATAAAGTGTTTACACACACAAGTGCTTCACTATGGGGTGCACCTGTCCCCTTCATCATGAAGAATGATGGGTCAATGCACCATTGCGTTGATTATCGTGAGCTCAACGAAATCATGATAATGAAAAAGTATCCTCTTCCAGGAAATGAAGACTTGTTGATCAGATATATGGAGCACAATACTTCTCTAAGGTGGATTTACAGTCATTATACTTCCAATTAAGGGTGAAGAAGGAATATATTTCCTCAACATCTTTTTGTACAAGATACTGGCATTATGAATTCCTAGTAATGCCTTCCAGACTCACTAATGCTCCAAAATTTTAAATGGAATTGATGAATAGAGTCTTTAGAGATTACCTCAACAAATGTATGGTAGTATTTATAGATGATATTACAATATACTCCAAAACAAAGGAGGAGCATGAGGATCATCTAAGAACTATTTTAGAGACCTTGCGAAAGGAGAATATCATTGAAATTTACAAAAAGTGTGGGTTTTTGTTAAAGGAGGTCTCATTCAAGGTCATATCACCATAAGCATTGTGATATCTATGGATCCCACCAAGATAGACACAATAGAGGGATGGATGAGGCCAACATCGGTGACAGATATCCATAGCTTCTTGGGGTTAGCTAGACATTATCACCAATTTGTGAGAAATTTCTCCTGATTGTCAAACCCTGTTACCAAGATAACTCGGAAGGGAGTCTTGTTTTCTTGGAGTGATGAATGCTAAGAAATATTTAAGGAGTTTAAAAAGAGGCTCATCACTGCACCCGTGCTCACATCACCCACAAGTGGAGAACTTTTTATGGTATCCAGTGATGCTTTGAAGAAGGAGATGGGATGTGTGTTAATGAAAAATGAAAAATTAATTTCTTATGCTTCAAGGCAATTGAATGTTCATGAGAAGAAATATCCAAAAAATGACCTGGAGTTGGCTATGGTGATTTTCACATAAAAAATTTGGTGACATTACCTCTTTGGGGAGAAGTGTGAAATATATACGGACCATAAATTCCTCAAGTATATATTCACATAGAAAGGGATGAATATGCACCAATGAAGATGGTTATAGTTGATAAAAGACTGACTACTCAATCCATTACCACCATGGGAAAGAGAACAAGGTGGTGGATGATCTATGTAGAAACGACCCAATGATTCTATCATTAATGAGAATTGAAAAGGACCAAACTTCTTAGATTTGATGATGATGGACATGCGAATCATAAATAAGGGAACATCATTATTACTTCCACAAAAGATTGCTTAACCGCCTATTTTGGAAAGGTTGAAGGATGACCAAAAGGATGATGCGGGTATTCAAAAGAAAGTGGAAAATGTCAGAAAAGAAAAATCATTGGAGTTCAATGTTAATGAATTAGGAATTGTGATATTTGGGTAAAGACTTTGTGTTCCATAGAATCTAGAGTTAAAGAAAGAACTTTTGGACGATGAACATAGTTTAAATTTCTCCATTAACCTAGGAAAAAAAGATGTATCAAGTTAAAAAAAATCATTATTGGTAGGATAAAATGAAGAGGGGGATCATTGAGTATACATCAAAGATTCTGATGTGTCTGCAAGTGAAGAATGAGAGGCAGAAGTCTAAGGGGATGATGAAACCATTACCCATACCAGCAAGGAAATGGGAGAACATCATCATGTAGTTTTTCACCAGACATAAAATAAAATCTAAAGGAAAATATTATATTTGGGTTGTTGTGGATCATCTTACAAAGACTGCACACTTTATTGCAATTTTTGTGGATTTATCATTTAATTAAATCGCATATATTTACATTAGAGATGTGGTAAGGGTGCATGGAGTACCACTATCAACTGTATCTGATTGAGATCCAAGATTCACCTCTATGTTTTTGAAGAGTCTTAAATATGCTTTGAATACTAAGCTGAACATTATTATGGATTATCATCCTCAAACTGATGGCCAATATGAGAAGACTATCCAAACATTTGAGGACATGTTGAGAGAATGATCAATGGATAGGAAAAGAGGATGGGATCAATATCTTACTCTTGTTGAGTTCTCCTACAAAAATAGTTTCCACTCAAGAATACAAATGGATCTCTATGAATCCCATTATGGGAAGAGGTGCAGAACACTGGCATGTTGGTATGATGTTGGAGACCAAAAACTCATAGGCCCATAAATGGTTGAAGAAATGGTGTAGAAGGTTAAGACCATCTAACAGCATATTAAGGCTGCTCGGAGTTGACAAAAGAGCTATGCAGATAATCATCAAAGAGACCTAGATTTTGATGTTGGAGACATGTTATTCTTATACATATCACTATGGAAGAGAGTTATGAGATTTGTGAAGAAGGTAATGCTTATTCCAAGGTACATCAACCTTTTTTATATCCTCGAACGCATTGGAGTAGTGGCCTATCGACTATAAATCCCACAAAATCTTTCTCAAGTACATGATGTATTCCATGTATCAATATAGAGGAAGTACATACCTGACCCATCACATGTACTCAATACAAAGGTGGTACCATTGGAGAATGACATCTCTTATTAAGATAATCTAGTAAAGATATTATATTTTAGGGAAAAAGTTATACGAAATAAGATAAATACCCTTGTCAAAGTGTTTTGGAGAAACCAACCATTTGAAGAAGAAACGTGGGAATCAGAGGAAGTGATGAAGCAGAGTTACCCTCATCTATTTTAGCGTGGGAAAAGGAAATTTCATGGGCAAAATTTCTTAAGGGGGTAAGATTGTAATGACCCAAACATTTATCAATTAACATTCCTCTTGATCTAATTAAATTTATTACTATGTAAAATGGTTATTTAAAACATATTCACTTATTTGGTTTTATGTTTTTTGATTTTAAAATACCAATAATAATTTTTTCCATTTCTAACATAGATGTTGAATAGTGATCAATTGATTAGAATAAATAAAGGGATTTAACAAATCAAATTTACTCAGAAAAATTATGTGATGGCCTCATCTAGTAGAATTTCTCCATACATAGCCCATTTTTCGGAGCTTGTAAAGGATGTGGCATCACTGGGCTTCTCTCTTGAAAAATCCCAATCCGAGCTTCAACACGTTAAGCAATGACATAACCTTCTACTAGAGAAGTTGAAGTTGATAGATATTAACACCCAAGTGATGTTATCCAAGAAATCCCAAGAGTCAATCACCATCACACACATTACCCTTAGGTCTTATGTGGGTGTTATTAAGGTATATGTTACAATCACCTAGCACCATTATTGTGTCATTTATTTTTGTATCATGAAGATACATTTATATTGTAAATGGTTTTTGAAGCACAAATATTATTTTTAGTTAATATTCAATTAATAAATCTATATGGATAAATTGATTGATTTTTGAATTAAATAATATTTTAATAAAATATTATTTCTAAATTACTTTTTATTAAATATAAATGATCGTATAATTTTTATGAATACATTTTTAATTTCTATTAAGGCTTGAAAACTGTTTTTGTCAAAACTTTAGAATTTTCAAAAAATATAAGTTTTTATTTTATAAGTAAAAATTCACATATTTAGAAACCTATTAAATTAAAATGAATATAATTTTTGGAACTAGGATTTCAAAATTATCCAACGGTGAATTTTTCATAATTTTTTGGGACAGTCGAATTTTTGGGAAACAATTCAACACTGTTTAAATATATAATGTGATTTATGACAACATAATGACCCAATAGTGATTTAGTAAAATACTATAAATGGGTTTTTTGCCAAATATTTGTTGTTCCTTTAAAATAATGTGATTTTAGGTTTTTTTCATTTATTTTACAAAGCTTTAGTCGCCCCTCCAAGACTTATTAACAATTTTAACAATGTAAAATGATTTTTCGAGAGTGTTACTCCCCTCCACATACGGTAGACTAATATCTTAAGAAGATAAGACATTGGAGTTGTAAAATAATTTCTTCCACTCCACATCGGTAAAAACAATCAGAAAAAATCATTGGGTGGTTTTTTTATTAGTTTAATGTGTAGTGTCTAAAACTAAAATAATAAATAATTCCCTCTCTTTTACTATGTAATCCCACCCATGATCCCACTTCCTCTTCACTCAAAACCATTTGAGCTTGACAAACCTCTGACCGCCTCATTCTAGAATACTCCGAAGGTGTCCCAAGCTCCCATGAATCCTCTATCAAGCCCCTCCTAAGCCTTTGGGATCACACTTCCATGTAAGGGATTTCTTCCTCTCTCATTTTTTTCCAAGTTTCGTTATGTTGTTATAACCTTGTATTTTCTATTAAAAATGTTAGGGTATGATTTATCACCCCCCCATACTTTCCTACTTATGTCTGAATTACTAGATACCTCTTTATCTCTCATTAATTACTCCCATGAACACCTGTTACCATGCCAATATTCTGTAAGGAATTTATCTCTTCTCATTTGTGTTCATGCAATTCTTCTCAATTATGAATATAAATTACATAACATTTGTTTTGATATTCTGTTCCATGAACCCATTACTGTCCATTTCGTTTATAAATGATGATAGACCTCTTTCTATCTCATTAACCCATTTTACAATTTCTATTTGACATTATTATGTTGCCTAAGTTACACCAAAATTTCCCATGCCAAAATCATCGTGTAAGTGAATACCATACCCATTTCTTTGTCAAGGGCATTCAATGTTAAGTAAATGTAAATTCTGATTGAGGAATTACATTTATGTATTCCAAATCTCTTATTGATGGTAAAAATTATTATGTTTAATGAATCCATTTTGTATGATCCATTTGGCACATTTATACATGAAATGAAATGTTTATAAATGGTGCACCCTTAGAGCACTCCAGTGCATTGGGTATAGAATAGTATCGTGGTACACCATGTGGAGTGAGGTTTTAAACATGATAATTCAAGTGCAATGGGGGTTTACTCATTATGAATTCCAGTGTAATGCGGGTTTACTCATTCACTTGTACAATGAGCCTTCTATCATGCTAATATCATATTAAATGTTGTTTCCACATTTCTATGTTATGATAATCATGTTATATCATTCCTTTATGTTCATGTTTCTTTTATTCTCCATTGATATTCCAATTTCCTAAGATATACTATATTCATCATGTTATTCCTTATTTACACCCTTATTTGGGCTTTATAGATCTTCGTTTTCAAATAAATGTTCCTAGGTTATACCATGCAATGATAAGTATGAAGGACTGTGTATGGTCATGTAAAATAAGTTTTCAATAAATAAGTGTATTTTATGTTTTATGTTTTTATGTAAAGGATTTAATCCCCAAAGACACTATACCTTTCAATCGTATATGTAGTATCAAGTGAATATTTTATGTAATAAATTAATTTTAGGTGTGAAATAAAGCGAAGGGTTGTTATAAATAGGCATATCCTTGGATGGATAGTTCCTAATATCCTCCATAGACTCAGAAGATTTCCTTTGTATTCATTAGTTACGTATGGATAGTCTTGACTACAACTCAATATAAGTTACCTAGTTTTTCTTGATATCTTCCTACCACATGTAATGTATAAGAGAAATCTATCCTTGTAAATAGAAAAACTTACATGACTATTCGAATCGCTGATGCGTGTCAAATCTGTTTCATTCACTTTCTTTTCTCATATACCTAAGGAAACATTTTCTGAGAAAGATTAATTCTACGTGACACTAGAAATAACCCTAAATAGATTGTTCCATACCATACATCATCAAATAAATTCAATATATGTACTTTAACATAGGATAAGAAACCACTTGGATCAATAATGATAGATTATGATCCCATGAATACATGCTACCTGACCTAATTCCTTCATGTAGTAGAATTTATTCAACCGATCCTTAATAGAATCTTTGACTAGTATCTCATTTCTAATAAGAAATATTTCATCACAATATAAAATTAGGAAAATGATAAACTAACAATAAATCACTTATATAAATAAGGATAACATTAATTCACTACGAAACAAAATTCTCTAATATATTCACCAAATCAAATATTTCATGACCTAGATTCTTTCTTCAATCCATAAATGTATTTTTTTTAATTTTCATATCCTATTGTAAAACATTTGAGTTATAAACCCTTTAGGATGACATATAGAAAACTTCATGAAGTTTTCCATTAAGGAAGTCTATTTTGACAATCATTTTATAAATATCATATTCAAGGAAGTATTTAATGGAAGGTTGAATTCTGATGGATTTTATAATTAAAAAATTGTGATAAGGATTCATTGTAGTCAATGCATTGAAACTATTTAATCCATTTTGAAACCATTCACACTTTATAGGTACTAACTTGTTCCTCTATGTCTAGTTTATTCTTGAGTACCCATTTATAACCATCAATATTTAAATCCACTAAATAGTCTACCAAAATATACACATTGTATTGGTACATGGAATCTATCATATAATTCATGGAAAATTACCATTTAGAATTTTTTTTTCCACATATTGGTTTTTTTAGGTTAGAGGATCATTACTGTTGGGAAACAATACCTCAAGTTATCATTGCGGTGTTTTTAGGTTGATAGTGTTTGTTGAACATGTAGGTTTCCAAGGTAAGATGTGGAGTTCTAGGGAAATTATTTGAATGATATGTTGAAAACAACCAATAATTTGGATTGGATTCCTTGGAAGCATTACATTAAATTTCCGATACAAGATGATTTCATTTCCTTGTGTTTGAAAAAATTTTGGGGTCTAAAATTTTGACGATAGATAAATCATCATGAAAGTTTCATTTCAATGAATGCCTCATAAAAATATGGAAGGTAGGGATTTTTAGAAGATTGGAGTTTTACTATGGAATGGATCTGTGTGAAGGAATTTAGTGTCACAATGGTTGGTTTTTGCGATGGTGTGGTGCATCATGAACTTAAGATGGAAAGATAGTAAATCTCCATGACAATGATAATCTTCAAGAATGGTGAAATTTCCCAAATGCTTCACAATATAGGGATATTTGAGAAAAACATTAGAGAAAATATGGAAAATTTGATAGAAAGGATGGAATCTTCTAAAATGGGATGAAATACCTTTAAATTGTCCTATACATCCCTCATTTAATAACATCAAACCTTCAATAAAAACCAAAGGCTCTAATTTCACAAAGGTTATTTTAGAAGGTTGTCATTGAGAAAGATGTAATGATGAAAGGAAGTTCACAAAGGATATAGAATGATACCAAAATTTTTAAGCATTATTAAATTATGGAAGTTCACAATGGCTGTAAAAAGTTGACTAAAAGTTACAAGCTTTGTGAAGGCTAAGAGAATATCATGAAAGTGTTTTAGCTTTATGGAAGGAGGTTTCTTTGCAAAGTATTGTTGATGTTTGTGAAAGGGGTGAGCTTCAAAAAATTTGCGGGATTCATGAAATAAGTATATACTTGTGAAGAATTGGGATGTTTTGTGTAGGATATGTGAGATTCACGATGGTAGAGAGGATCCCAAAAGTGTTCAAAAATGGCATTACTAAAAAATATTTGGTAAAGTCCTATTCATCAAGTGGATGAATGTGGAACATAATGATGCACCAAATTCTATGTAAGAAATGTTGATTCAAGTGATCAAAAGATTATTATTCCGAAGTATAAGTGGAAACACTTCAATTGATTGGCCAGTGATCATTCATTTTGAGATTGTATGTAAAGTAGGTGGGGATGTGAGTCTGATGAAAACATTCTAAAGGTAGTGATACTAGGAATCAAAATGATCTATCCTGAACATTATTTTTGAATATAGCCTTAATGTATTCTATACATTTTCAAATTTCCATTGTATGCTCTTTGGACATAGCCCAATGAGGGTGGACCATGTAAAATTGTTGGGTCATGTTTATGAATTCATTTTTTTCTAACATTGTTATTGTATAATGGGTAAATATTGTTTTTTAATGAAAAATCAATATCTGAATGGGAAGTTATTTTAAAATTTCATACACTGATTCACCCCCTGTTAGGGTAAATATCCTAGTTGGGATGACAACTGGTATATGAGAAAAAGGTTAATTTTACTATTTCTCACTAAGTGGATTCAATGGATGACATAAATAATAAATTCCTTACTATCTTCATTGAAAATAATTTTAAATTTTTTAAGAATCATATTCAGAACTACTTCCAATCTTTAAGATTGTATGTATTTATAGTAGCAATGCATGATATATTGTCCAATACTCCCAGTGGTGCTTTATCATAAGTTGACCGAAGGGAATTAGATACTGACACCAAAGGTATCAGTGAATTAGCTGGATCCCTTTACAATGTAATAAATACTAAGGTGAGTTAGTGTCAAACATTAAATAATATGTTGGAAAAGTTTCTAAATATTTAGGATGCTGACTCAAAAGTTAGAGAATAAAAGGTTCATGTTATATTGAAAAAGTATAAGGATCTTAAAATACACCCAAATGAGTCTATAGATTTATTCTTTTACCTAGTGAATTTTATGTTGGAGGACATGCACTGTCTTAAGTAAATCATTGAATACATAAAGATCATTAAGTACATATTTTGATGACTTCCACCTTAGTTCAATTCGAAAGTATATATTATAGAAGACAAATCTCCTAAGGCAATGAAATTGGGAAATTTATAGAGTACTCATATCACATATGAGATGAGAAATGATGATAATGATTCTATGGAAAAGAATAAGTCCAAATAGGTATCATTCAAGGAAATGAAGAAACACACCATTGAAGATGAACATGAAGAATAATATAAAAATAATGTGATTTAATTCCATTACTCAAATCTAAAAATAAAAAATGGAAAGTTCAAAGGGAAATCCTACTTTTATGTGTTCAATGCGGAGAATTTGAAAACATTGTAGTAAGGATCCTCAAGAATTTTCAAGATGTTGACTAGGATTATGTCCAAGTTCCCATGGATAAGTATTTAGTATATATTAAATGTAAGAAAAATATCCTGATAAATTTCTTCAAAAAGAAGAATCATCTTTCACAAAAAAAAATTGATCATTCCGAATAATCAAAGGTTGAAGAGATGGAGAACTGTAAAGATCATGGAGAAAATGATATGGTGGATGTTGTAAGTAGTTCATAGAAAAGGGAGGAAAGTGAAAATGATGAAGAATAAATAGAAGGAAGATGTGATATCAAGGCTGCTTTAGAAGCCTCTATTGAGGATATAGATATATAGTGATCCAAATTGAATAAATCTAATAAAGTGGGTCGTGATTCCAAATTTAATATGCAATAGAAGGACGAATATAAGTATGAGATTAATGAATAATTTGGAAAACATAAGTCTTCAATGCTAAAGAACTCAAAAATACTATTGAGTAAAAGCTCAAAATCAGTAAATAAAAAAATATAAATTGAGAGTTTGAATAACACTAGAAAAGATCAAATCAAACATATTAAGGAACTTCAAGAGGATGTTATTAGCCTACAGAGGAAAGTAAAGGATTATGAAAAAGTCTTGACTCAAACAAATTAGGTCACAAAGGATATAGAAAATGAAAAAAACAGAGTTCAAAGATCTAGTGAAATTGAAAAAGGAATGTTAGGGGAAGAAAATGATAGATCCGAAATATACAACCAGTAGAGGGATTGATTGAAAATAGGTATCAGTAATTGTTGATTTCTGACCAAAATCACCCGCTCCGAGATTCAAGTTTATTTGGGTATGAGTCAGAAATTGAATATTAAGAGAACCAAAGGGAAAAAAAGTATTGGAGTAGTAACACACATGAATGCACCATTCCATAGATGTTTTTTATGAATATATACGAGACCCACAAAATATATGTTCCATATACAAGAGGTATATAAGAAAAAAGGACCAAGAAAGGAATCCATACAAATCTCAATATTCTATCATATCATTTTATGGTCACTATTTCAGGTGTGGAGGATTCAGACACATAGAATGATTTTTCTCATCAATATTATAGAGAAATGTGCTGACATATACTGATTGTGTTCAAAAATAGAAAATCATTATATCATAGAATGATATAAAAATGGAAAATATATTTTCACCTATATAATTCAAAGGTGGTCTATCCTACTCTGAAGAAGATAATGATTATCAATACATACCATGTATGAATTCAAAAAGCTGGATTAAAAAGAAATTAGATGAGTAGGTAGCGGTTATAGAGATTTCATTTAAAGTGCCATATCATTTTAGATTATGCATCCTTGATAGTGGATGCACACCCCATATTAAAGGTAATAATAATCTTGTTACATGTATAGAATATTACAAGGAATGTGTTTTAAAATTTGTAAATGATGAAGGTATGGATATTATTGGTTCATGAAAATCCAAATTTGGTGGTAAAGAATTAAGAAGTGATGATGTCATAGTTTTTAAGGTTCTCAGTAGCAACATACATAGTGTCAATGAACAAGGTGATTTAGGGAATGATATAATCTTTAATAATATGATGTGTATTATCGATGGAAGATATGATGTAGTTATTATATAGGGAAATTGAATGAAGGGAAATATTTACCTTGTAAGTGGAGTAGAGGATATGTGCTTTTTATCCATAGAGGAAGAAAACGTGTTGTTTCATAAATTTCTTGCCCATCTATACCATCCATCCTTGGAAAATCTTATCAAATACATTATATCTCAGGATCTCTATAAGATACCACATTATCATACTCATACATGTGATACTTGTAAACAAGAAAAGATTATCAAAAATATTTACAAGGAAAAAGAATAAAAATAAATTAAAGTGATTGAATTTGTTCTTATAGACGTATATAGACTTTTCTCACCAAGATCCATGGACGAGAAGTTGAATTAAATTATTTACACTGATTATTTTAGTAGTATAGAATGAAAAAGTTTAGTTTCCCATAAGATCAATGGTTTTAGTTGCATAAAATAATATCAGATGTAATCTAAAAGGATTCATGGATAGTAGATTTTGATGTTTCATATTGATAACAATACAAAATTCAAAAATAGTCATGTGTATTATTATGTTGAGAATCACAGGATAAGGCATCAAGTTTCAGTAGTGAGAAATACTCAAACAAATTGAGTGGGTTTGAGGGGAATTTAGATGATAAACAACATGGCTAAAAAATTGATCATTTAAAAGGAACTACGTGAGAAATTCTGGAAGAAATCAGTCTTATTATTAGTCTACATGTCCAAGAGGTCTCTGTTGTGTCTTATGGAAGAAAAGATTCCAAATGAGTTGTGGAATGAGCAGAATAAAACATTGAAATATTTTCAAATCATTCATAGTAAATGTTTTATTCTCATTAATGAGAAATACATGAAATTTGAATGACAAGGATATGAGGGGATATTTCATGGGTATTAAAGAAAATGAAAATAATATAAAAATTTCAATAAGATTCTTGTAATGGTAGTTGAATGAAATGATTTCACTATAGTTGATAATGAACAAAATCTTCATCAATAAACTAAGATGTTCCTCAATGTAAGTTATGGGGGGTGGGGTGGGGTAAACACCTTAAGGGGAGTTGATGTGGAAAAAGGTAATTCAAAAGAATATATTGACAATGTGAAGGAGGAACTAAAATCTATATCTATTTGAAACCAAAGATTCAAGATTAAATTGATAGAAAAAACATCATTGGTGACCAGTTAGAGCTAGTTCAAACATAAGGAATGAATTTATTACTGTAGGAATCCTTCCTATCTTATATAGAGCCTAAATGTTTTTGAAGAATCATCTAGAGATGAGAAATGTTTTTAGTATATGAATGAAAATCTTGACTAGATTGAGATGAATGAGATATGAGAGATTGTTTTGAGACTAACATATAATAATGTTGTCCGGACTAAACAAGTCATTCAAAACAAGATGAATGAAGACAATGTAATGATTTGAAAGAAAGCATTACTAGTGTGAAAAGGAAACTATCAGTTGGAGGGTATCGATGTTGATAAAACATTTTCACCAATTTCGAGGCCATATATAATCAGATTATTGCTAGCCATAATAGTGAAAATAAAGATCAAGGTTTTCCAGATAGAAGTTCATTCACTATTTCTAAATGGGGTCTTGAAGAAGAACATTATAATTAGATTCCATATTTTTTAAAAATTCATAATGATAAAAACATAGTTTATCTCTTGATAAAGTCACTCTATAGGTTGAATCAGGAACCAAGAGCATAGTATTTAAGGATTGGTCCATTTTTGAAGAAGATCAATTTTTATAATGGTTGAGTTGATTACCAAATAAATGTAAATAATGATAGTAATAAAATGATGATGGTGCTAGTGTATGTTGATCACATAATATTTGGTGGATCGTATGATGATCAGTGCAAGAAGTTCAAGGAATTCATTAATGGTGAGTTCTTAATTATCACGAACCAATATGGGTAGCCATCCAACCTAGTGCCCGACCCAATTCGCGACATGGCCCTAAGAGTGTTCCCAATCCCTAGGGGTAGACAACTAGTTCCAAGCATCAAAGTGAGACATTTGGTAATGGTTTGGGCTTTAAAAAAGGATAGATTGGTAAATATGAACTGAAAAAAACAAAAAAAAAACGCTAGCAGTGGTAGATAAAATAAATATAACCCGCTAGACATACCTCCAAGTGAACCAATAGGTCACCACCTAATGTATAATGACACTCGACCAAAGAGTGATACATCACTAGAACCTGAAACTTAAAATTAAATTAGGTGTGATCCTGATATGCTTAGAAGGAAAGATACGGAATAACAACTCTCTATTCTATTACCATTAAAAAGAAACCCAAAACATGCTAGTTTGAAAATAATACCCATTAAAAAATTGTATCATTCATTCCATTAAAAATCAAGTAACTCGTTTACATTTTTTAGAAAAAAATTTCTCTACCACTAGATTTTCAAGATAGAATTCAAACATGCATTGATATTTCAAAATTAAAGCGAATCAATTTAAATTTAAATATTATTTTCTTGAAAGTGGAAACAATCATGAAACAGTTGAATTGAAAATTCAGTTCTCAAGCACCATGGGAAATCACTAAGAAGCTAGTTTTTGTTGGGGACCTAGGATTGTAACGACCCAAACTTATTTGTTATACTTGTTTCTTAATTTTATGTGTTATTTTATTTTATACTCAAAAAAAACTATATCCATTAATTAATGAAGTGGGAATAATTAGAATGAGACCATTGGGTTTCAACTGTTATATAACCATTGGAAACTATAATCTCAAAGTTGTGTTTTTATAAATACGGATATCTTGGTTAATTAATACAGAAAGAAGATTGAATGGCCTCATCCAGTAGACTCGATCCATATGAATCCCATCTATCAGAACTTGGGGAGGAGGTAGCATCACTGGTCTTTGCTCTGGACTATGTCCAAGATAATGTTCAACATAGGAATCTTGAACGGAATCACCTAAAGGAGAAGTTCAAGCTGATAGAAATCACAACTCAGGCAATGTTGTCCGAGACACCTTAAGATTCTATCACCATAGCAACTGAACACTAAGGTCCTATGCTGGTGTAATAAGGGGATATGTAACGAGACCATAGCAGCTTTCTGTAATCATTTTATATAAATAAAATTTTTATTTCTTCTTATGGAAGTGTTTGTGAATTTCAAATATCTAGATAAATATAGGATCTGTATTATTGATGAATTTAGGAAAAAAGGGGTATTTAAAAATGTTTTTGTATTCATTGAATAATTAATAATGTGAAATTATTTTTAAAAAATTGTCTTCTACAGTTGTGATCATTGTGAAATTTACAGTCTAATAAGATCAAAATGGTTTTTAGTGAATAGTAAATTAGGAATAGTAACATACCCATATGAATAGTAATGAATATTAATTTGACCAAAAAAATAAGAAACTTTACCCATGATTGTATAAATACATTTTAGACATCTTAAAAGTGAAAAAATGATCATAGTTTAAGTTCTAGTATTTTTTATACACCCTAAATATTTTATTTACAATTTTAAAATTAATTTATTAATATAAAATGGAAAGTTATTATCATAAAATTTAATCATAAATTGTTACATTATTATATTATTGGTATGTGATATTTTTATGGGACCTTGATTAATTTTTTAACGTGTTACGAAATGAGTTATAGTTTTAAAGTTTTATTTTTGGAATAAATAATGATTTTCATTAAAAATGAAATTTAAAAAATAATAATATTATTTTCATAAAATGGACTTCATTTTTTTATTCAGAGCATTGATATTAGGTTAGGGTGAATTATTGGGATTTTTCGGGAACAGTTGAATTGTCGGTGAATAGTAAAAATGCAGTTTTGAGTTTCGGGTGTTTAATGACTTCATCAATGATGTAATAATGATGTAAGCTTTTAAATTCTACTTATGAATAGTTATATATTCTATGTGGGGTCCCAAGTGTCCAAAACTATGGGAAATACCATGGGAAAGCCCATGGTTTTGCAAATACCACCGATGAGGTGTCCCTTGGAAATTAATAATTTATTCACTCACTTTCCCTATAAATACCAAGCCATTTCTCTCATTAATTTCACTAAAAATCACCCTAAACGATTTTCTGGTCTCCTTACCTTTTATGGATTCCTCCCAAGGTTCCCTCAGGCCTCCCAAGGACCCGACCTTTAAGATTTCGATGTTACTTATCAAGGTAAGGGATCTTTTCCCCTCATCTTTCAAGTCATGAATTCATTTATGTTGTGTCTTCTAGTTTCAATATCATTATATTGAGGTTATGTTCTCACATGTTCTTATTACTATCCATTTCATGTCCAAATAATGAGAGACCCTTTATTCTCTCATCAATTTGTTTTCTGAATTTTTAAGTGACGTCGTTTGGCTGCCGAATTTCTCGTAGAAGAAATCACATATTCTCTTTTCGTTCATGTTTTCTTTTCTTGTATTATGTCACTCAAATATCCATACCATTATATTATTTAGTACCCATAATGTATTATGAATTATTTATGAGCGGGTGGCCATTTTCCCCTCTCTTTTCAATGTTTTCTAAAACCATGTAATATAGTCGTTATGTTGTATAAATTTCATCTCAAAATTTCTATCTCCTCCTCTCAAGAAATTCCCTTATTTATTTATGTGAATAGGTAGAACTATTTAGTTTCTATGGGTGTTCATAAATATATAAAGATGATATATTTGATTCTAGAATTGTCATACATATAATCCTCACTCCATTTCCTTGGGTAATAAATGATATAATGATCTTATTTTTAAGAGCTTTCAAAACGTCAAAATTTTGTAATGAAACCCATTTATTTTATTCTATATGGGTTATTTATGAAATATTTGATTATGATATATGTGGATCACATGTAAGTAATGAAATATTAATGGTGTGCTCTGATAATGCTCCATTACGTTGGGTAAAGAATTAATCTCAAGAGATGACAAGTTTCACAATACCTTGGAGAATAACGTTGGTAATTTTTATGACACCTCAGGGATAAAACTTGGTGATATGTTCATGAATGTCTAAATGAAATGTTTTATGAACATATTCAAGTTATGTTTAAAGTTATTTTCATTATGATATTCCTATAATTGCATTGCTCATGTCCTTATGTATTTATTCAAGTTCTTAT
Source organism: Viscum album (assembly GCA_963277665.1). Lineage (NCBI taxonomy): Eukaryota > Viridiplantae > Streptophyta > Magnoliopsida > Santalales > Viscaceae > Viscum > Viscum album. The sequence goes on from OY728158.1 coordinate 816,114,288, forward strand.
TGACTTAAAAAGTAAACGGATTCCCTTGTTTACCCTTACTGGGCCTTCTGCTCACCCTTTCCATTAAATGTATGTCTCAAATTTATGAGATGTAGTAATTATACTTAGGATGAACTTCTAATGAATCCATAAAAGTGGATTAGAGGAATGTTTTAGGTTGTTTCTCATTTTTTATGTTCCTGATTTCCAAGACACTAGAATTTAAAGATCCTCTGTTTGTAAAATGTAATAAAAAGTTATGTAATAAAAAGGCGGGATGCCATTGTTGGTACCAAAGGATAGTTTATATATTTATGGAAACTAGGATATGAAAAATTTAGAAATAACCCTATAGAAAAGTTTAAATATAGAAAAATTTCCTGGTATTTAGGTGAGTATTATGTAAGTGATTTATCAAGAAAATACATCCCCATTTGGATACAAACAGGTAGAGGCGGCTCTGGCACAGAAGTACATAGGGGTAAAACCCAAAAACCCCACTTTGATCTAGACTCGAACTAGAACTGGTGCATGATAATGGGCCTTACTGAACTATTGGTTACAACACTACCAGGGGATATGTTTGGTTAATCATAAGTTTTATGAATCATTATGAAGGATTTTTAGAGAAATATAATTGTTTAAAGAAGTTTTAAGACATAAATAATTTATAGTTAAAATATTCGTAAATGAAATAAATTTCTCTTTAAGGTTTTATTGTTTTATAAATGGCGGGAAATAGGAGGAACCATGAAAATTTTGATCTCAATGGACCATGCATTGACGGCTCTCCAATGGAATTTGAAATGGAAACATTCATGCGAATGATGAACCAACTGACTCAAGTTATGGGAAATAACTTGATTCAATCGAGGAGAATGATCTCACCATGAAGGGAACAACATTCTACTGAGTCTTTTATGCATCAACAACCTCCAACCTTCAGTGGATCGACTGACCCATTGATTACTGAGTAGTGGATCAGCTCTGTCGAGAAGATCTTTTCTGTGCTCCGCTGTTCAGAGAAAGAGATGGTCACCCTGGCTATCTATCGCTTAGAAGGAGAAGCTGATCAATGGTGGGAGCTGATTAAAAACACGAGGCAAAGAGTGGATGTTGAATTTATTGAGTGGGAAGAGTTCAGAGGGATTTTCTTTAGTAATTATTTCCCTCGATCCATGAGAACAAGAATGGAGAAGGAATTTATCAAGCTAAAGTAGAAGGAGAACGAATCTATCAGAAGCTTTGAGATAAACTTCAACCAACTTTCATGATACACCTATTGCTTTGTAATGGATCCAAATGTTAAGGTTGATAGATTATTCGATGGTCTGAGTCCTCATATGTAGAAGAATCTAGCCAATCGACACTATGATATCTACGAAGAGATCACACGGAGTGCGATGGAAGTCAAACTAGAGCTTAGTGAGACGAATTAGTCTCATAAATCAAATGACAAAAAGAGATCACTAGAGCCCAGCTTAGGGAGGACCTTTGATCAAGGAAGATAAGGAAAGCAAGTGAAACGTCCCACCTATGATAAATGTGGGAAGACGCATTCAGGGAACTACCTGCTCGGGAGCAGGAAATGCTACAAGTGTGGAAGAGCAGTACATATTGCGAGGAATTGCCATAGTGAGGTGAAACCTCAACTACCAAACAATAACAACAAGAGGAAGATGGGGCAGGACCTACCGGATATACAGTGCTATAAGTGTGGAAAACATGGGCACTTTTCCAATCACTGTGTAAATCCGAGGGCAGTGAAGGGGAGCCACAATCAGCCTCAGCAAAGTCCAAGGGATCAATGTCATGCTTTTTCTATCACGACAGCTGAATGAAATGCTCCAAATGATGTGGTAGCAGGTACTCTTTTTGTCCTCTTAAATCTAGCGAGTACTTTGTTTGATTCTGGTTCTACACATTCCTTTCTTTCCTCTATGTTTTCAAAGAATTTATAATCAACCCCTGAATTTCTAAAAGTAGAGTTATCAGTCAAGACTCCAAGTGGGATTATCCAAGAATCATCAGTGTTTAGAAACTCTAGTATTTAATTTTTTGAGCACAATCATATTGAAAATCTAGTAGTCATTCCCATGCTGGAATTTGACATTATACTTGGGATTGACTGACTCTCAAAATATAATGATAACATCAAATGTAGAAGTAAAGAAATTTCAGTAGTCTCGAATGGAAAACCTATAGTTATCTTCCAAGGAGAGATATCTCAACATGATATTTATCTAGAAGAACCTCATGTATCATTAATTATGTAATTTATTGGTGAAGAAGAATAAGTAAATGAGAGTTTGAGGATAGAAAATGTACCCATAGTCCAGGAATACATTGACATATTTCTTGAGGAGTTTCCTGGACCTCCCCATGAAAGAGGGGTAGAGTTCTCCATTTAACTCATACCAAGATCTCATCCAATATCGAAGACCCAATATACGATGGGAAATATGGAGCTGGAAGAATTAAAGAAACAACTCCAAGATATTTTGGAGAAGGGGTTAATCTGACTGAGTGTGTCTCCATAGAGAGCACATGTTCTCTTTGTGAAGAAGAAGGATGGATCAATGTGGCTATGCATTGATTATAGAGAATTGAACAGAATCATAGTAAAAAAACCCTCTTACAAGAATTGATGACTTATTTGACCAACTTCATGGGGCTAAATTCTTCTCTAAGATTGATCTTTGATATGGTTATCATAAATTAAGTGTGATGAAAGAAGATATTCTAAAACATCCTTCCAATCAAGATGTGGGCATTATGAGTTTGTTGTTATTCCTTTTGGATGGACTAGTGCACCTTCTATTTTTATGGATTTGATTAATAGAGTCTTTAAAAGACTACCTTGATATATTTGTGGTACTTTTTCTTGATGATATTATGATATATTTTAGAAGTGGTTAGGATCATGAGGATCATCTAAGTGTTATTTTGAAAAATCTATGGAAGTAGATACTTTTTGGAAAGATCAGTAAATGTGAATTCTGGTTACAACAAGTTTCTTTCATGGGGAACATTTTTACCAATGAAGGAATCACAGTTGACCCTGCAAAGAAAAAAGTTGTAGAGGAGTGGCTTCAGCCTACAACAATATCTGAGATTCTTAGTTTCATTGGATTATTAGGAAATTATAGGAGGTTTGTGAAAAACATTTCATGACTTTCTAATCCATTAACCAAGTTAACTCGAAAAGGGGCCAAGTTCATCTGGACAAGGGAGTGTGAGGAAAATTTCCAAGAGATGAAGAAGATATTGGTTACTACACCTAAGTTAACTCTGTGCTCAAGTGGATAAGGATTCGTTATTTTGAGCGATGAATCACTGAAAGAGATTGGGTGAATCCTCATGCAAAATGATAAGCTCATTTCTTATACATCTTGAAAGTTGGAGACTCATGAACAGAACTGTCCTACACATGATTTGGAGCTGGCGGTGGTCGTTTTTTCTCTGAATATATTGAGGCACTATATTTATGGGGAGAAATGTGATATATACACAAACCATCAACGTTTGAATTATATTTTCACACAAAATGAATTGAACATGAGACAAAGGAGATGGTTGTAACACCTTAAAGACTATGATTTTTCAATTAATTATCATCCCAGAAAAGAAAACAAAGTCACTCATGCATTAAGCAGGAAGGACCCAGTTGTTCTATCCATTATGGGGATTCAACGAGATCCTTTGATAAATTACCTAGTAAAACTAGACATGGGAATTTTAAAGGAAGGGACATCATCAACCCTAACCCCAAATTATTTCTCAACCGTCACTACTAGATAAGATCATGAAATCTCAAAAAGAATACCCTTTGTTACAAAATAACTTTGAGGCTATGAAGGATGGGAAGTTTTTTGAGTAAAATATTGATCAAGAAGGTGTACTAAAATTTCGTACAAGACTATGTGTTCCATCTATTCCAGAAATAAAGAAGGAGTTTATGGATGAAGCTTATAGCTCTACATTCTCTATACATCCTAGTAGAAAAAAATGTGTAGAGACATTTGTGATCATTATTGGTGGGATAATATGAAAAGGGAGATTTCTGACTACACTTCAAGGTGCCGGGTATATCAGCAAGTGAAGGCAGAGCGAAAACTTCCTCAAGGGGTATTGCAACCACTACCCATACCAGCATGGAAGTGGGACTTCATCACTATGGAATTTTTCACTGGTCTCCTGAGAACTTCCAAAGGAAATAATGTGATATGGGTTGTTATGGACCATCTCACCAAGTCTTCCCAATTTATCTCCATTCGGGAAAATTTCCTTTATGATCAACTTGCCAGGAATTTTGTGAAGGAAGTGGTAAGGATGCATGGAGTTCCACTTTATATCGTATCTGACCGGGATACAAAGTTCACATCAAAATTTTGGGGAAGTCTTCAATAATCTCTAAGCACTAAATTGAATTTCAGTATAGCCTATCACCCCCAAACTGATGTCCAATCTGAATGTACTATTCATACACTCGAGGACATGCTGAGAACTGGCTCAATGGAATTTAAAGGTGGATGAGATCAACATCTCTCTTTACATGAGTTCTCTTAAAATAACAGCTCCCACTTGAGAATTCAAATGGCACCCTATGAAGCTCTATATGAGAAGCGATGTAGAACTCTTACTTTTTTGGATGATGCTGGTGAGAGAATTCTTCTTGGGCCAGATCTTGTGAATGAGATGATAGAAAAGGTCCATGCCTTCCAACAACACATTAAGGATGCCCAGAGTCGGCAAAAGAGCTATACCGACAACCGTAGAAGAGACATGGATTATGATGTTGGTGACAAAGTCTTTCTTCTAATTTCACCTTGGAAGAGAGTCATGAGGTTTGGGAAGAAAGGGAATCTCAGCCCTAGGTACATTGGCCCCTATGAAATCCTTGATCGCGTGGGATTAGTGTCCTATCGGCTTCCGCTTCCTCCAAATCTATCCCTAGTTCATGATGTCTTATATGTATCCCTCTTGAGGAAGTACATACCTAACCCTTCACATATACTAAATCCAAAGGTGGTACAACTGGAACACCACCTCTCTTATTAGGATTAGCCGGTGGAGATCTTGGATCATAGAGACGAGGTTCTACGCAACAAGACTACACACCTTGTTAAGGTGTTTTAGAGGAACCACAAATGTGAAGAAGCCACGTGGGAACCAGAGGAGTCTATGACACAGAAGTACCCACACCTATTTCCATCAAAGGGTATGAGATAAGATTTCAAGGAAAAATTTCTTAATGGGGAACAATGTAACGACCCAGATTTTTTAATTATACTAGTTTCCTAATTTTGCGTGTTATTTAATTTTATACTCAACAAAACTATATCCTTTAATTAATTAAGTGGGTATAATTAGAATGATACCGTTGGGTTTTAAATGTTATATGAGCATTGGAAACTATATTCTTAACGTTCTGTTTTTATAAATATGGTTATCTTGGTTAATTAATACAGAAAGAAGATGGAATGGCCTCATCCAGTAGACTCGAGCCATATGAAGCCCATCTTTCAGAGCTTGGGAAGGAGGTAGCATCACTGGGCTTTGGTCTAGACCAATCCCAAGCCGAACTTCAACATATGATGCTTGAACAGAATCTATTAAGGGAAAAGTTCAAGTGGATATAAATTGCCACTCAGGCAATGTTGTTCGAACCACCCCGGGATTCTATCATCATAGCACACCTAACACTTAGGTCCTATGATGGTGTAATAACGGGCTATGTAACAATACCATAGCTACTTTGTGTAATATTTTTACATAAATAAAATTATTATTTCTTCTTATGGAAAAGTTTGTGAATTTAAAATATTCAGATAAATATAGGATGTGTATTATCGATGAATTTTGGAAAAAAGGGGTATTTTAAAATGTTTTTTGTATTCATTAAATAATTAATAATGTGAAATGATTTTCCAAAAATGGTCTTCTACAGTTGTGATTAGTGAGAAATTTATTGTCTAATAAGATCAACTTGGTTTTTAGTGAATAGTAAAGTAAGAATTGTAACATACCCATATGAATAGTAAGGAATAGTATTTTGACCAATCAAATTAGGAGCCTCACCCATGAATGTATAAATACATTTTAAAAAACTGAAAAGTGAAAAAATGTTCATAGTTTATGTTTTGGTATTTTTCGTAGGCCATTAATATTTTATTTAAAATTTTTTAATTAATTAAATAATTTAGAATGGAAATTTATTTTCAAAAAATTTAGTCATAAATTGTTAATTTATTGTCTTATGGGTATATTTTATTTTTATGAGACCTTGATTACTTTTTTATGGTGTTACAAAATGAGTTATAGTTTTAAAGTTTTATTTTGGGAATAAATAATGTTTTTATTTAAAAATTAAATTAAAAATATTTAGAAAATTATTTTCTTAAAATTTACTTCATTTTTGAATATAGAGCATCTATATTAGGTTAGGGTGAATTTTTGGGATTTTTCTGAAACAGTTGAATTATCAGTGAATAGTAAAAATGCAGTTTTGAATTTCGGGTGTTTAATGACATCATTAATGATGTAATAATGATTTAATATTTCTAGTCAACTTATGAATAGTGAAATATGCTATGATGTGTCCCAAGTGTCCAAAACCATGGAAAAATACCATGGGTAAGCCCATGGTTTTGCAAATACCACCGATGAGGTGTCCCATGGAAATTAATAATTTATTCACTCACTTACCCTATAAATTCCAAGCCATTTACCTCATTAATTTCATTCCAAAATCACCCTAAACAATTCTCTAGTCTCTTTACCTCCCAAAGAGTCCTCCCAAGGTACCCTCAAGCCTCCCAAGGTCTCGACGTTCAATATTTTGAAGTTACTCTTCAAGGTAAGGGATCCTTTCACCCCCCCCCCCCCACTTTTAAGTCATGAATTCATTTATGTTGTGTCTTCTAGTTTAAATATCTTTTTGTTGAGGGTATGTTATTATATGTTTTTATTACTGTACATTTCATGTCCAAATTATGGGAGACCTTTTTTTCACTCATCAATTTGCTTTCTGAATTTTTAAGTGACGCCATTAGGCTGCTGAATTTCATGTAAAAGAAATCGCATCTTCTCTTTTCTTTCATGTTATCTTTCCATGTGGTATGTCATTAACATATGCATTAAATGATCTTATTCAGTACCCATACTGTATTATGAATTATTTATGATTTGGTTACCCTTTTCGAATCGCTTTTCAATGTTTTTTAAAACCATTTTATATAACCATCATGCGACAGAAATTTCGTCTCAAAATTTCTATCTCTTTCTCTCAAGAAATTACCTTGTTTATTTATGTGAATAACCAAACCTATTTCGTTTCAATGGGTGTTCATAAATACATAAAGATTATATATTTGATTCTGTAATTTAAATACATATAACCCTCATTGCCTTTCCATGGGTTATAAATGATATAATGATCTTATTTTTAAGATCTTTTAAAACATTGTGATTTTGAAATGAAACCCATTTCTTTTATTATTTATGGGTTAATGATGAAATATTTGATTATGATATATGTGGATCACATGTAAGTAAATACATATTAAGGGTGCGTTCTGAAAGCGCTCCAATTCATTGGGTAAATAATTATCTCCAAAGATGACAAGTTTCATGATACCTTGATGAATAACCTTGATAGTTTTTTACACCTTGGGGATAAAACATGGTGATATGTTCATGAATTTCTAAATGAAATGTTGTAGCAACAGATTCAAGTTATGTTTCAAGTTCTTTTTATTATGATATGCCTTTACATCCATTGCTCATTTCCTTATGTTTTTATTCAAGTTCTTATTGATGTCACAAGTAAACTGGTTCCCTTGTTTACCCTTACTGGGCCTTATGCTCACCCTTTCCTTTAAATGTATGTCACCAGGTTATGGGATGCAGTAATTATACTTAGGATGAACTTATGATGAATCCTTAAAAGTGGATTAGAAGAATTTTTTATGTTTTTTCTCATGTTTTATGTTTCTGATTTCCAAGACACTAGACATTAAAGATCCTCTGTTTTGTAAAATGTAATGAAAAGTTATATAATAAAAAGGTGGGATGCCATAAGGATCCTCATATCTTAGTGAAATATGTCATAAGAACCACAATGAACAACCTTCTCATGCACAAGACACTAGTTGGTAACAAAACCATATACTAGTGGTCTCCAATCAATCATCATTATGTTTAGTTAGTGTTGTAAGAATAAATCCTTCTAAACGAAACTGGGGTGAACCACTTCTGTGTCATCTGGCATAATAGTCCTAGTCCACACACCTAGATACCCTCGTTTATCATGTGCTCCAATTTTAGTTTTGGTTAGTTTTTTCAATAAGTAAATACACACACACCTCACATTATGTTTCTAAAAACATTCCAATTTTCACCACTAGACACCCCCTTATGTGCACCCTCTTTTTTATCAACAACCCACATAATTGCACAAGCCTCGTCACTAGGCACATATAACAATTCATACATTTAAAGAGGTCTTTGAATTTATTTAATAATAAATGAGGCTTCGACCCCAACCTTTTAAAAAAATAATTCTTAAATTGAAAAAAGGCTTAATCACTTACAAGGAGAAGTTTTAATTTTAGAAGCATAATCACCCAATATCATTAGGTTTCCAAAACAGTTTTAATGATTAAATACACAACCAAGGTGCTACATATTTAATGCAAGATTAAAACCATTATTAATAAAAAATTAATAAATCATTTTAATAAAATCAAACTACCCCTTTAACCTTAAGTTCACACCAGAACCCATTATGGAAATCACTTTGGGACTTACTTGGAAAACAAGAATTCCATTCCACTTTTACAACAAATCCAGTCAAAAGGCCACACATCATGGGACATACCCGTTTCATGTTCAAAACATCAAATAAATCACTTTTCAATAACAAAAAACATTTACATACATACATACATACAAACACACATACATACATACATACATACAAACATACATACATACATACATACATACATACATAAATACATACATACATACATACATACATACATACATACATACATACATACATACATACATACATACATACATACATACATACATACATACATACATACATACATACATACATACATACATACATACATACATACATACAAACAAACAAACAAACATACATACATAAATATAAATATATATTACATATTCTTTTCATGTAGATGCAGAAAAAAACATTTTTAATCGAATACGAAGCAATTATGAAAATTCAATTTAATGTTCAGGGCCCAAGGAACCAACCACATGGTTGAACAAAACCGAACATCCAACCATTCTCACTTTCTAACTAGGAGCTTCTACTGGAACGCACATACCTACATATATATACCCTTGACCTGATACACGTATTCCCCGCTCCATGAAAGAACACGTTCTCAAAGGATATATATATATATATATATATTAATAACATTGTACATGCATGCACACACTATTAAAGATGACCAAAATCACTGGAGAGGCGGTGAAAACCCAAAAACCACATTGAACAACCCAATGCACTATGTATATAATTTAATAAATTAATAAAACAATTTTTAGAACAGATAAAAATTAGAACCCCAAATATTTATGCCCAGAACACACCTAATTTCATATCAAAACACCACTTTAAAACAAACTGCACTTCATAACCATGCCAAAACATGAATCTCACCATTTAAAAAAATTAAATAAACCATTTATACTATTTCTAAAACAACCCAAAGAAACACCACAAGAACGTACACCAAGAACATACCCAAAATCTCATTTTTAGAATCAAACAGACACTAAAAAACATTCCAAACTTCATTTATATCACAAACATGATTTAAAAAACCAATTCCACAATTTATAAATTTACATAAAATAATAAAACATGGGTTACACATGAAAAACACTCAATTTCAACTAAAAATAATACATTAAATTTAAATTCATATGAAAAAAAATTCATAAACAAAATTTGCACGACACATATTAACCAAGTAACATATTAAAATAACCTAACAAGAAAAATAATTTTACAAATAATTTTTATAGATGGAACCACCAACCTCTGGTGTCGGAAAGTCGAAACATTCGTGTAAGACATCAATTGCACTAGAATCGCACCCTGATGAACCCAAATTGGTCTCTAAATCTAGAATTTGAACAAAAAAAGACCCAAGATTAAACCTTAATAACACAATTAAACCTTCTAGAAAACCAAAACCCCCTATTGAAGGAGGTTTTTACCTGGAGGGGCTGCTGAGGAGAGGTGTGTCCACCAGGGGGGTCGCGCTAGATGGGGATCCACCAAAGGGTTCTGCAAAGAGGTTTTGTGCACCACACAGTTAGGAAAATGGACCATGGGTCACATGAGAGAGGAGAGAGGGTGGCTAGTCTGGTTCTCCATACATGGAGGAGTGATGGTGGAGGGTTTGGTGAAAGGGTTCTGGAGCTAGGATGGGGTTCCAACGAGGCATGGGAGGAGTGGTGTTCACACCTGGTTGGGGTTGCGCTACAGGTAGAATGAGTGGGGAGGGGTGGGGTGAGGAAAACCTTAAATAAAAATAATTAATTAAAATGAATAATAATAATAAAAAGGTAATAATAAATTTAATAATCTAAATAATAATAAACATTATAATAATCAGCATAATAATAATTATAATATTATTATTCATAATAATAATATTATTAGTATCATTATTTTTAAATCATTTAATTTTTCTATTTTTTGTTCTCATCTTAATATTTTTTTTTTTATTTTTTTTTGAACATTGGGAAAGCCTCACAGTAATCCGAGTAAAGATGCGTGGTCTTCCCAGACGATATGTTGATCATGCGCATGATACTTCCATGCCCAGAACATGTGTTTTTTAATAAAAACTCAAAATGTAAGTCGAGTTTCAACTCGAACTACCTAAGACAAAGAAAAATAATAAAATAAATAATTTAAATGTGAAGGGTGTGACAACTATCTCCACCATATCACTTTTCTCCCCTAGAAAACAACAATAATACCTAACCCCAACGTAAAAGTCAATACCCCTCTCCATTACAAGGATATTCCAAAATAACAACCAATAAGAAAAGTCTATAACTCTATCAACAAAGGAAGAGAGTTAAAAAATAAACTCGGGAGACCCGAATTGGACCCCCACCAAGTGATGTCCACCCCCAAAAGATAAGTCCCTTATAGTTGATGGTCAAATGATAAAGACTCTCATAGTAAAACATTAAATATCTCAAGAAAAAACCCCTTAAACACTCTTTAGAAACTCAGGAAACCAACCTGAAAAGATCAATGATTCCTAATCACAAACACAGTGAAGACAGAATGGACTCCCCACCATATTAAACAACCCACACAAAAGGTGTAACACGGACACTAACATAGGGAGGCCTGAACGGTATCCCAACCTTGAGAAATTGGCTGACACAATTTCATTTAAGTTGATCTTTTAGTGAGACCCACAATGGATCTCCCCACCATATGAACAGAGTAGGTTAACTGAAAAAAACACACTGATATGAAAACCCCAAAAGGACCCAACCCCCACTGTAAGGGGACAGATGAAAGAGACTCTAAACCAAATGGAAAAACATTCATAGTCCACCACTCCTACAGGTCATCTTCATTGTCGGATGAATCCACATCCCATCCAAAATCAAAATAGACATACAAGGTTGTTCATACATATAAAACCACATATAGATTCACACCCATAAGGCTATAAGTACTGATGTTCTAGGAAACATGGCAACCAATCCTCCTTGTGTCAAAGGAGGAACTCTTCTACCCACGTGGGTCGCAACAGGGAGATAATGTCTCCATGTATCTTTGCACTAAGAAGAGCCATTAAAATAGAGATGCCCACCGAAACCTCAAACTATCTCCACCTCCCACACTAGAGACACAAGTTAAACTGAAGTCCCCTGCACCCCCAGGGTTTCTTGACTACGCACCAGCTTCACCCCAATACTTATGGATGGATCTCTAGTTATTGATTCATCTTCTACCTCGCAGTCAAGAGTTACAAAACCTGAATGGAACTTCATTTTCTAGTACCACAAGAAACTACACCACACCACAAATTGAACCACTAGAACTCCACACACCCTGGGTCCCACTTACTCTAACACCACAATTTACTAAAACATGTGCTTTGAAAATTCACACACACCAAACATGACACTTGCATTTCAAAGAGATCTGACACTACTGGATGTCACTCAACAAGACCCTTAAAACTAACAGAGGCCTTATAAGGATGGAAACCATGAACCAAGTCCCAAATAGTATGAGATTAATTTGAGAGGCCATAAGATCCTCTCAAAACCATATTTAGAACACATACAGCTTAGCACAAAACACTACTTAAGAAAAACCAAACAAAAGATCCAAAAGTCAATTTTTAAGAAAATGACAATTACAAATAACCTAGACCACTTCCTACATTCCCCACTAAATTTCCCATCACTACTTTCAGGTGGGACCCTCAGAGTTAGAAATGTATAACTCCAAAGTCAACAACCCAGGAAACCCAAGAGACCAAATTTTCTTCCAACTTTTTGCACATATTCTCTCCCACAACAAGAGGATCCACTAGATCAAAAAAAGTGAGGCACTTTAATATTGTATTGTTTGAGAAGAAAAAGGTTGTTTTAGTGATCAATTAGAGAATCCACCCATGGAGAATCACCTTTAACCACACTCCAACCATGCACAAACTCATTATGGGGGTGTACACTAGCCGAAAAGGAGACCCAAGAACCAAATCCAATTGGTCCGTTGCACAAATATGCCTTGAACTATCTCAAGAACACATGATGAGACCCACCACTATAGATCCTCATAACACTTTTTGAAAAAGACCGCTAACCAACATTTCAAAATGACTTACCGAAGAAACACAAACAAGAAACATTACTCAAAAAAGAATTCAATTTAAAATCATTACCATTAATTTCAAAACCTTTCATTTCACTAGAAACACTTTTCAATAGATTATCAAAGACCATTTGAAATAGATTTCAAAAACACGCTTTAACCAAATTAAATTTCAGTAAACCACATATTTAAATTATGAAAATCCAATCCCAATAAACTCCTCCACATTTATCAAAACCATATTCCATTTTAAAAATATAACACCCACAATTCTCAAATAAGAGTTTTTAAAATGATTTAGAAAACCTAATAAATATACTAAACAAATCAAAGGGAGACTAGTGCCATGGATGACTCTGACATATGCTTGGAGACCATATTCCGGTCGCACCCCAATTGTGGAGAGTGACTAAGCCAATATAACCAACTCCACATAGATTTCCATATGCTGAGAGCTCACTGAGACCATTGTCTTACTCCCATTTCATTTACCAAATGGTAGACAACTATAAAGACCAAAATACTAAGATGAAACTAGACTTCCCATAGTGACTTGGGTCCCATCACATGGTGTCTAGCTGGCCACCACACTCATGACCAGAATACCTAGTCCCAAAAATCATATCCCATATCTACCCAATCTCTTACCAAATAAACAAGACACAAAACAGAGAACCTGCTCTGATAACATTTTTCATGAACCAATCCAACTTTCCATCCAAATTGGTGCCCAACATGATCCGTGACATGGCCCTAAGTGTGTTCCCAATCCCTATGGGTTGACAACTACGTCTAGGAATCAAACTGAGATAATTGGGAATGGTTTGGCCCATAAAAATTTATATTTCTTAATATGAACAGAACAAAACAAAAACAATAGTAGTAGCGGTTGATAAAATAAATATAACTAGCTAGACATACATCCAAGTGACCCCAGGGGTCACCACAAAACATAGAACCACACTCACCTAAGAGAGATCCAAGATTAGAACCTAAAACTGAAAATTAAAGTTGGCGTGAGCACCGAGATGCTTAATAAGAAATATAAGGAACAACAACTCTCTATTCACTTAACTTTAAAAAGAAACCCAAAACATGATAGTTTGAATATAATACCCATTAAAATATTGTTTTTTCCATTCCATTCAAAATCATGTAACATGTTTACATTTTTTAGGAAAAAATTTCTATACCAATAAAATTTCAAAATAGAATCCAAACATGAACTAACATATCAAAATGAAAAGGGAATCAATTTAAATTTAAATATGGTTTTCATGAAATAGGATTCAATCATGAAATAGCTAAATTGAAAATCATTTCACAAGAACCATGGGAAATCCCTTAGCAGCTAGTGTTAGTTAGGGACCAAGGATCCTCGTACCTCAGTGAAACATGGAAGAGGAACCATAATGAACTATGTTATTATACACAATCCACTTATAATGAAACAAAACCATAACCTAGTGGTCTCCAATCAATCATAATTATGTTTAATTGGTGTTGTAAGTGCTAATATTGCTAGACGAAACTGAGACAAACCACTTCTGTATCATCTAGTGTACTAGTCCTAGTCCACCCACCTAGATACCCAAGTCTACCATGTTCTCCATTTCATGTTGTGGTGAGTTCTATCAATAATAAAATACAGAAAAACACACATCACATTATTTATCTAAAAAAAATCCATATTTCATCATCGACCTACCCCTTAAGCACATTCCCTTTTTTTCAACAACACACATCATTGCACAAGTCTCATCACAACGAACCTATCAGACTTTGTACAATTAACCTACACATAATTTTATAATTCCATAGGGAAATCCTTAAGAGGGGTTTCCCCTTATCAAAAATCATTCTTAATGTGTCAGAACGGCTTAATCACTTTCAAAGAACACTTTTCATTTTAGAAACATAATCACACAACATCATTATGCTTCCAAAATAGTTTGAAATATTATCTAGACAACCAAGGTGCTACATTTTTAATGAATAAATCCTTTTAAGAAAATCAAACTACCTCTTTAAACATGGGTTCAGATCAAAACCCGTTTTGAAAATCACATTGGAACTTATTTGGAAAACAAGGATGTCATTCCACTTTTACAACAACGCCTGCTGAAAGACAGCACAAATTTGGAAATACCCACTTCACATTCAAAACATCAAAGCAATCACTTTTTTAAGAACCATAGCCATTCACATACATACAGAAATACAGACACACACACACACAGATATATATATATCATATTCTTTTCATGTAGAAGAAGAAAAATTTATTTTTAATTAAATACTACGAAATTATATAAATAATAATTAAAGGTCAGGGAATAGGGAACCAACCTCAGGGTGGAACCAAACAGAACATCCAGCCCTTGGAACTTTATAACTAAGAGAGGTTGTTGGAATGCGGATACCTACATAAATAAATAAATATATATATACCATTGACCCGATGAACTTATTCCTTGTTCTATGAGGGAACATGTACCTAGAGGATATATATGTATGTTTGTATGTATTAATATGTATATATATATATATTCATACCATGGGACATGTGTACATTCTCCATTAAAAATGTCCAAACTCACTAGAGAGGTAACGACAACCCAAAAACCAGGCAGAGCATCCTAACACACTACACATAGAATTTAATAAATAAAATAAACAATTTGCAAAGCAATTAAAAATTATAACCACATAAATTCACACAAAAAAACTTGATTTCATATCAAAACGCCATTTTAAAACCAGGCACACAACATAACCATGCCAAAACATGACTCACACCATTTAAAAAATTTATACAAACCAATCAAACAATTTATAAAACAACCCAAAGAAACACCACAAGGAATTACACCCAAAACATACCCAAAGTCCACTTTTCAGAATCAAACACACGATAAAAACCTTTCCAATCTTCATTTACATCACTCTAATATTTTAAGTAACCATTTTCATGGTTTATAAATTCACATCACATAACACAATATGGATTACACATGAAAATCCCTAAATTTCATCTGAACATGATACTTTAAATTTAAATGCATGTGAAAACTTTTCAATAAAAATTTCCCACCAGAAATATTAACCATGTAACACATTAAATTCACTAAAAAAGAAAAGCAATTAGCCAAATAATTTTTATAGATGGAACCACCTACCTAAGGTGTCAAAAACTCCAAAAATTGGAGAGAAACACCAATTTCACCACAATCGCATCATGAGGAACCCAAATTGGACACTAATTCAAGAATTAGAACAACAAATAAACCAAGATTAAAACTTAAAAACACAGATCAACTAATTGGAAAACCAAAAATCCAAACTAAAGGAGGGTTTTGCTGGAGAAGCTCTCAGGGAGTGGTACGTGCTCATGGGGTGTCGTGACAAACAGGGACCCACTGGATAGTCCAAGTGAGAGAGTTTGTGGGCCATATAGTGAGGGAGACCGAACATAGGTCACGCGAGGGAGGAGTGAGGGTGGCTAGTTTGGCATGTCGCATAGGGAGGAATGAGGGTGGTTGGTCCGGTGTGAGGGTGCTGGAGTTGGGGCGGGGCACAGACCAGGCATAGAAGGAGGGGCGTGCACACCTAGTGGGGGTTGCGCTATAGGTAAAATGAGGTGGGAGGGTGGTGTGTGAAAAAAACAAACTAAATAATAATTAATTAAAATGAATAATAATAAAAATAAGATAATAATAAAAATAATAAACTAAATAATTATAGTCTTTATAATAATCAGCTTAATAATAATATTTTTTTAAAAGATCGGGGCTGAAGCATCAATTTATTATTTAAAGCAAATACCTCTTTAGTGTGGGTAGAGGGAGACCCATTACATTGCCTGAAGGCCTAAGTCCAAGTGGCCTGAAAACAAGGATTGAAAGCACATTTTTTCCCAAACGACCCCTAGGTGTATAGTACTGCTACAGTACCCTCGCTGCAATAATACCTACTACAGTATTGTTTCCACTACAGTGGCTGCTATAGTGCCTCTGTTATTACAATTCCTCTACTGCTATAGTTCCACTGCTACTACAGTTCCCTAATACATTACTGCAACAGTGCTAGAATTTTTTCCCTCCCAGGATTTGATACGGATTCTTTTGTTTATTTTTTTTAATCAGGAAAGCATCACAATAACCTAGGTAATGTCGTGCAGTCTTCCCATACCATGAGCTGCTTGTGTGCACAATGCCACCATGCCCAAAACATGGGTTTTCAATAAAAACTCAACATGTAAGTCAAGATTCAACCTGAACTACCTGATACAAAAAAATAAATAAAATAAATAATTTAAAAGCATCCTGAGTGATAATTAATGTTACAACTGGGCCTCAGTGACAACACAGGCACCCTGCCATAACATGGCTGTCGGGTCTTGGCCTGCCAGGTACAACCAGTTGTCCTACAAACACATGGTCCCCACCCTAGGGCCCACCAACATGCCTGAACGGTTCATTTGACTAATATCTATACACACATGCTAACACATGTCCATTCTTCTGTTCTTTTTCCTCACTCACACATACCCTGAGAAATTCATAGAAGGTCAACTATCTTGATCACTACTCCATGCCAAGAATGTTTAACGGTAGAGTTCTAATCAGGTAGGCTCTCAAAAAGAAAGGTGCACCTTGTTTTCACGAGTCTTAACATTTTTTCATTTATCCATTTTATCATTATGGGGTGTTACATTCACTGGTTTTTATCGTCTCCAATTCTTTTAAATAATGGATCATCACATCACATTCTAGGATGTTGACACCTTTTTCTTTCCACTTGTTGCAATCAGGTAACCGTGGAAGTGAGGGGTATATTGGTCATCCACTAAAAATAGGCGGAAAATTCTCCCTCTCTCCAATCAAAAAAATCTCATATCACCCATTTATAATATTTTATTATATATTATTCAAATAATAAAAATTTTGAAATGTTTTAAAATTGAATATATTTTAAGATAATTTTTTTCTTCTCTTATATAAAAATAATTATCACGCTTTAAAAAAAATGATCAATTAATATATGCTTTCAATTTTTTTTTATTTGATTAAAATGTATATATTATTATTATTATTTTTAGGTTCATAAATTTTTTTAAAACATGTTAAATATTAATTAGATAATTTTATTTTAAAACCAATTAAATTCGTAATTAAGGGATATTTTATTTTGTTAAAAAAATTATGTTACATATTTTAAAAATAATTAAAAATAAATGGTTGTTAAAAATGTATTTTTTAATTATTTAGGGGAAAATTACTAGTTTTTATTTGATATATTTAAAGTCATACAATTGTTTTAATGAATTAAAGAATATTGAGTCTATTGTATTATTAATAAAATTATTATTTTTTATAGTTATAAATGGTAAAATATATTATTTTTAGAAAATTTAGGTTATAAAATGTAATAAATATATTACATAATTTCATTTATTATTAATATATTTATTAAAATTTAAATTTTATTAATATTTTCTATATTTTTATAAGAAATGTTATTATTCTTTACTAAAAAACTGACCAAATAATATGTGTTTAGTTTTTTTATTATTTGTGTTAAATGAATCTATTTTTTAATATTTTTAAGTGCATACATTTTTTAGAAACATTACAAATATAAATGAATTGATTTTATTATATAACCATTTATATTTTTAATTGAAATATATATTTTTTGTTTATAAAAATTGTGTTAGATCTTTTAAAAATAATTAAAAATAAAAATGTGATAAAAATAGACTTTTATATCATTTAGCATAAAATAAATATATCTTATTTCATTTCGTTAAAGTTATTAAGAATTATTGATGCTTGAAAGATTATTGATTTTATCGTATTGTAAATATAATTATTACTGTATATTAAATGAAATATTTGTGTAAAAAGTTTTATGTAGTTTAAAAAAGAAAAAATAATTTTTCTTTAAAAAATTGTTTTCTAGAAATCTCTACTATAAATTTTATAGTTGAATCATATAAGTTTTTAAGAAGACTATCTTTGAGTTATTTGTAAGATTTTTTAGTGAATGTTTTCATTGATGGTTTGTGTAAGTTTCTAATTCACACTAGAATGTACCAGATGAAGTTTCAGTGGAATTTCAGGTATAAGATCCACTGAAACATCCCCTTAATAGATTTATAATTTTTATTAGTATAGATGTTGAATAAAATATAATACATATATTATATATAATTTAATTTCTTATAAATATTTTTATTAAATTTTAATTTGTATTAATATATTATATTGTTTTATAAATATATACTTTTGTCGTATTATGGAACATCCATTGAAACCGCATTTAGAAATTCCACTGAAACCTCCACCAGATCCTCCACTAGAACCTCCACTTGAACCTCCCCTGGAACGTCTATTAGAACCAACACTAGAACTTCCACTAGAACATCCACTAGAACCTAGAACCTCCAATGGAACCTCCTGTGGACATCCAGTGGAACCTCCACTAGAACTACCACTAGAACATCCTATTAATATATTTATAATATTTATTAGTATAAATGTTTAATAAAATATATTACATATATTATATATAATTGTAATTAATATAAATATATTTATTAAAGATTAGTTTTTATTAATATATTCCATAGTTTTATAAATAAATACTTTCGTGGTATTGTGGAAGATCTATTGAAACATCAATTAGAAATTCCATAGGAACATCCCCTAGAGCTTCCACTAGAACCTCCTCTAGACCTTCAACTGGATCATCCACTAGAATGTCCACTCAAACCTCCACATGAACTTTCACTAGAAGTTCCACTAGAACCTATAACCTCCACTGAAACCTCTTCTAGAACCTCCACTAAGACCTCCCCTGGAACCTCCACTAGAACCTCCACTAGAACTAGAACCTCCATTGGAAGATCCATTAGAACCTCCACTAGAACCTTTACTAAAACCTCCACTAGAACCTCCACTAGAACTTCCAAAAAAACCTCCACTGGAACTTACGCTAGAAGTTCCACTAAAACTATAACCTCAACTAGAATCTCAACTGTAACATCCACTAGAACCTGCACTGAAATTGGAACCTCCACTGAAATAGGAACCTCCGTTGGAACTTCCACTAGAACATCTACCGGAACATCCTAAATATATATATTGTATTTACATTTTTATTCTTGTATTATATATATTTTAAAATGGAAAATTATATTATTTTTATTTTATTTATGTACAAAATTTAATACATATTATATGTAATTTCATTTAAAATAAATACATTCATTAAAATTTAATTTACATTTCCTCAATTTTTAATTATTATTTTTTATTTTTAATAGTTATAGTTCATTGAAAATTTTCCCTTTAAATAAAAATGAGATTTTTTTCTTCAAATTGGTTTTTTTATTTTTAGTTCCATTATAAAATATATTCTTTTATGACTTTAAAAACTTATAGAATAAAAATGCTTAGACATTTATAAAATAATTAGTTTCTCATTATTTGGGAAATTTTTTTATTTCCAAACAATATTTTTATTTAAATTTTAAATATAATAATGTTTTGTAACATTTTTCTAAGTACAAATTTTTAATTTCATTCATAAAAAATATTTTTTAAACATACAAAGATTAATAATTGTTTAAAATATTATTAACGTAATAAAAATTGATATATTAAAAAAACAGTTTATAGGAAATTTATATATTTTAATGTTATAAATTTTTTTATAAATTGATTTGTTTGAAATTGTAATTTATATCAAAATTTTATATATATATATATCTTTGATATGTTTAGGTTCTGTATCAACATTTTTAATGTTTTATTATATCAACATTTTTTATATCTTAATTTTTTTTGTAATTTATATAGTTTTTATAGGAGTTTAAATTTCATTTTATTATTTAGTGTTTTTGTTTTTTGATATTTTTTTGATATATTTTTTATACATTTTTTTAATTTTTAATTTTTTATGATGTATTACAGTTGTATGGCGGTAATAACAATAGAGGGTAAAATTGTGTTTTTTGTAAAAATTATAAAAATTGTAATTTTTTATTACATTTCAATACAATGCCCACATTTTTTTGATAAAGACGGAATCATCTACCATCAACTAGATATTCTAGTTATTCAGGGTATTGGAGATGGTTTTGGTCCTCACATTCACTCTAATTTAGAGAATAAAGTCTTAATTGTGGACCCTAAATCTCAACCCAGGCAGTGCACCGCACTTTATCTCGGGTTCCTCCTCTGATGCCAAATGTAACAACTAGGCCCCCGCTAGCAGCATATACACCCCACATGAACATTTTTTTCAGGTCCTAGACCGCCAGTTACAACCATTTTGCCTACATAATTGTGGTCCCCACCCACCCACAGGCCAAAACGGGTCATCTGGAAGACAACAGTTCCTAAAGGACATATCATATCCATTCCAATGTGCTTTGTCCTCACTCGCACATAGATTGGGAAATTCCAAAAAGGTCACCCATCCTAATCACAACTCCAGGCCAAAAATGCTTGACTAAAGAGTTCTAATCAGGTAGGCTCTGGAAAAGGAAGGTGCACCCTATTGACATGAGTCTTATCATCGATTCATTTAATCTTTTTATCGGTCTGGGGAATTACATTAATGTCAATGATTTTTGAACTAATGTATTCCTTAGTTTATAGGTGACACAAGGAATGAATGGAACATTCGTTTCTAAATATAATTATGCTAAAGAAATTCTGATAATATTTTGAATGGATAATTCTAATGTGATTATTAAACCAATTACTACATGGATTAAACTATCATGTGATGATGAATGAATAGTGGTTAATGTCATAAAATAAAAATTGATCATTGGATGCCTATTTTACTTAACAGTGAAAAACCTGATACTATTTTTCAACATTCTAAGCATCATAGTATCAACTCAACCCTAAATAAATCCACATTCTATCAGTTAAAAAAAATACTTTGTTATATCAAGGGAATTATGGATTTTTCTTTTATATACAATAAAAAATCCTGACAAGAGTTATTCATAAATATAGATGTAGATTGGGAAAAATTAGTAAATGATAGAAAACAAACATAAGGTGGTTCATTGTATCTTGAGGATTGTGTATTTCATTACTAAGAAAGAAACAAGATTATATTTTGATGAGCACTACAGAATCAAAATAAATTGTGGCTTCTAAAGCTTTCACATAGTTAATTTGGATGAAGTATTCACTTGATGATATGAGAGTTTAAGTGAAGTCTCTAATCAGAATAAATCATGATAATTGAAGTTGTATAAATCATATAAACTATCAATTTCATATCTCAAGTATGAATCAAATTAAAATAAAGTATCGTTTTATCATGTAGAAGGTGGAGAAAGGGAATATTAATTTAGAGTATGTTCATATAGAAATATAGGTTGCAGACATTTTGATGACGGCCTCACCCAAAGAAGTGTGTAAATGAAATCACCTAGCTCTTTGAGTTCATTCCACTCACCACACCTGAAATAGTGTGGTTGTGGGACCCCCACTCACTGAGGTATGATTTTTTTCATAATGTATGGATATGGGTTCTTTACCCTGTGGTATACCAAAATTGAGGGACCATAAGGTTCATTGAAAAGGGGGGATATGTTGTAGATATAAAATGGGTACAAAATGTCTAAATCAATACCGTTGGAGAAGCTGATAAGGGTAGCAATGAAGAAGGGGGGGTTAATCCGATGATGCAGATGTTGTAATTTGAATAATTATAAATCAAGTGAGGAGTTTTTGATGCCAGTAGTTTACAATATATGGATGAATAATGGTGTATTATTAAAATCCACATATATTATTACAGTTGATATGAAGAAAAAAGTGACTCATTGATATACTATGCATTATAATCTTGTATATCACACTGAGATCGACTCATGTGGATTTGAGTGTGTGTTGGGTAAGTCTATGATCACTATGTGGAATAAAAAAAATTTAATTTTGTTATATTACATACGATTCTTTTGCAAGGTATGAAAATGTGATGATTTTTCCACAAACCCAATAGGGGAGATTGTTGGGCTAAAATCCCTCAAGGTATCATTTCAATTTTTTTGGTTTCATATGTTTTTTGACAAATAATTCCTACAAGTTTAGTTTTTTATTTATTGATAGATTATTGAAATATTATGTTGAAAATGATCCCTAACAATTTAATAAATGTTGTAGAATCGGTACAAGAAATTGTGTATACAAGGTGGTGTTATATCCCAATGTTTGTCAAATTTTTTGGGGTCTAAAATTTATAGGATGGATGAATCATATCAGAAGTTTTATTTCCATGAATACCTCATTAAAATATTTCAGTGTAATTAATTTCATGATTATTGTAGTTTCATGAAGGATTAGAGCTTGGAGAAGGTTTTCGGTGTCTTGAAGGCTAGTTTCCATGACGTTGTGGAGAATCATGAACATGTGATGGTAAGATGGTAAATCTCTACCACTACGAGAAGCTTCATGAATGAATACATTTCTATAGGGATTCAAGAAATATGGAGCTTCATAAAAAATGGAGATCTTCATGAAATGGTGATGATGAGGATGAAATATTCTAGAATGGGAGGCAATGCCTTTAAATAGGCATCCACCCCTAATTTGAAGAAAAAAACCCTGAAACAAAATCCAATGGCTCTAATTTCCAGAAGGTAATTCATGAAGACTATTACTGTGAAAATGTTCATGAATAAAGGAAGTTCAGAAAGGCAATTGAATCTAACATAATGTTTATAGTATTGATAAGTATTTAAGTTCATGAAGGCTATAAAAAGATGACCTAATGTTTTGAGCTTCATGATGGATATGTGAGCTTCAAAAAAGTGTTTATGCTTCGTGAAAGGTGGTTTCTTCATGAAGTATGGTTGAGCCTTGGGAAACGCATGAAATTTGTGAAATTTTTAGGGGTCATTAATGTGGTATATACTTAAGAATAATTGTGATTTGTCGCGAAGGCTGAGTGAGATTCATGAAGGAAACAACCATCCTGAAACGTTTCTGAATGAGTAGCCTAGTGAATCTACGGTAAAGTGGAATACATAAATTGTATGAAAATGGAACTTAATGGTTCACCAAATCAGGTGCAAAATATATTTATTCAAGTGATAAAAATTGGACGATTATAAATCAAACATGAAAACACTTCACTTGAGAGAGTAGTGAGATTTCATATTGAGATTGGTTGTAAATTATGATGAACACTGATTCCACCCCAAACATTGTAAATGTTGTGATCATGAGAATATATTTTACCTATCCCAAACCTTATTTTTGAATTGAGACTTAGTGGATTTGTTAAATCATCACATTTCCACTATGTGCTCCTGTACATATCCTGGTGAGGGAAAACCAATTAAAATTGTTTCCTCATACATACTTTCATTTTTGTTCATACATAGTTATGGGAAAGGGGGACAAGAGTGTTTTGTTTAACAATTAAAAATGATATAAATGGGTGTTTTTTAAATATTTTATACCATGATTCACCTTCCCTAAAGGTATTTAACCTAGTTGGGCTAAAAATTACTATCAAATAGTAACAAATCACCATCATTAATGACTTAGAAACCACACTCTTTTGGTTTTCTAAAATCTCATGTACTCAAATTTAGAACTTGTGTCTCCGTAACAACTTATTATTCCATGAGGATATGTATAATATATTCATGTTCTAACTCTTTTGTACATGGATCCCTAAACTCATTATTGTCAATCACACCCCCACTATCATTTTATAGATATGCTATCCCTCACATGGAATATAGTTTGTCACTCCACTATTACCTTTTTGTTTAAGTGGTCATATTGGTAATTTTCCTTTTCCTACTTGGTGATATCCTATAAAGGTACACTTCATTCCTTGGAGTGAATGTTTACTTCCTAAAATAGCCCTAAAAATTATTCACAACCCTAGACATGTATGTATGAAAACACTAGTTTAAATCTATTCTATAACTTTTATGGGATAATATATACTAGTTTAGTTAGAACTTATTTTAATATTATTGTTGTTTTTTGTAATGTGTGTCATCAAAACGATAATGTTGGAGTCACATGAATAATTATTTATTTTGCCTTGTCTATAAAGGTCCGGTTACACCTTTCACCTACACTGTTCTAATGAGGTGTATAAGGAAGAGCGAGTTGAGATTGAATGACAAAATATCGTAAATAATCAATTAATATTTTATTAATATATTATCCACTATGGTCTGAGAATATTTTCTTAATATTATTACAATGTTAGTTCTCAAATTCATATTTTATTCGTTGAATCTCTTAAAATAAAATTACTTAAACCACCTAAGGGATACATATACACATCCATTAAAATTATGAGTAAAAGTTATGAAGTATAAGTACCCACCCCTTGAATCAATATGAAATGTTCCACACATTTTGGTATAAAATAATTATAGATTCTCTTTGTCCCTTTCAATTTTTCTAGTAAATTAGGGTTTATTAATTTTACCTTGAAAAGATGCATGACATACACCAAAATTTTTAGTTAAAAATAATCTTAATATCCATCTTTGTGTAATTTAGTGAAACATTTTTCCTTTACATTACCTATCTTTTGTTTCCAATGTTATGTGTGATATGAGTCATGTGATGTAGTTTTATTATCAATTTACATTATTGGTTTGGGTAATCCAACACATAACTAACATTACTTAATTTCAACTTAGAATAAAAAATTATATCTTGATAAAATTTGGAACATTATTTACAAACATGAACAAAAAACCATACATATCAGGAGTGGATACATAAATAATGTTTTCAGAAAATAATAGAACAAAATAACAATTCTTCCAAACCAAGATCAATTATATAGGAATTTTGAGGTGGTACTACCCAACAAACATGGCAACAAGTTTATCTCTATTAGATACAGTAATTCAACCTCCCATCAGTCAATTAATCTAAATCAAATTGGATCCTCTATTAGAATATAGATATTTTCACTATAAGATATATCTAATTCAAAATCTGTATAAATTGAAAAATATAAATTGATAAAAAATTCCCATGTCGTTTATCCATGCATCTTTTGATGGGTGAAATTCTTCTTCAACTTGCCCTTCATGCCACATGTGAAGAAAACAAAATCATTCCACATTTCTTTCCCCTTGAACATTGTCTTCCTAGAATAACATTTCAAAGAAGATTTGGGTTTAGAGATCTTAACCTGGAATTCCAATTTAATCACTATAAGGATACAAGGATTTTCACAAATTTTCCCATTTTAAACATTGAAATGAAGATAAATTAGAACAAGGAGATAATTCTCAATTTTTTTCAAATTAAATTTAAAATTAATGCTAGATAAGAATTGAGGGAGCGAGGCAAGAATGTGATTATTTCCCAGTTCATTAGGGAGTTTGGACCATATAACCTCTAGACGTTCAATAATTCATTGATATGGACTACATGAGGCCTAGTCGAGGAATACTATCGATGATTTATATGAAAAATAGAATTGGATATCTGAAATCACTTGTTACTAGATCCCACCTGGTATACACTATAGATATGTTGAAGAATTCTCTATAAATCTTAGTTTTAATGGGACTTCATGAGTCCACTAGACATAGATGTTAACGTAAAACATTTAATATCGACAACATCATTCAAATGTTTTTCATATAAAAGAAACTCATCATCACTTTCCTCCATTTTAAGTTGACAAAGAAGTGAGGATTATAGGATGTAAGATTTCCATTCATGGAATAACACAACCTGAAGGCATCTAAACCACTCATGGAAGTTACTACAAATTAAGAGATGGTATTTCTCTAATATATAGAATGGGTAAATCATAGAAGATGAACATTACATTTAATTAAATTATAAAAGAGTAGAATATTATAACTTTTATTGATTACAAATTATTTGAGAAATTAAAAGTTAATTAATTTTTTTTAAATATCCCAATATTTTATGAATTCTAAATATCCCTAACAATTTAACCAATAATTTCTATTTTCTAGGAAATTATAGTGGAAATTATCAATATTACCTTTCATATAACACCATCATGGGTTGGTAAAGCAACTTGAATGTTTTTAGGTAGAGTGGTCTTCACCAACAACATGATTGTACCTCCTTGATCTATTGACTTGAATTACAATTACCAAAATATTTACTTGGATTTTCTCAACACTTATTTCTCAATTACATCATATCTTGAAATGGATACTTTTATTTATGTAATATTGTTAGGTAATACCATAACCTTCATAATTACTCAACGTTAAAATTATGTTTTCTAAAGAGGTTTGGTTAAATGATTAGGTCTAAGGATTTCATTCCTAATCATATAATAGATGGAAAAGTATGAAATAATATATATCTGAGTGATTTTAATTTATTATTCATAGATTTTATATTACTTGATACATTACAAGTGTAAAAATATAAATTGGGCTTTATTTAATTAATTACCTGTTTTGGATAAAGCATTTACTCATGATCTATTATTTTAAATTATTCCCTTGAATATTAATTATTTTTTTTATCATGGTATTGCATCTAAAAAATAAATATTGCATGTATAGAAATAAATGAATAAATAAATGACTTATTCTGATGCTTTTTTAGTGGTTAATTTATTGAAAGGATAATTAGTCAACCTATGTCCAAGGAGAATAACTCTTTGTGACAGTCCTGGCATGAGTTGCAGCAGTCCACCAGTCCACCTATGTATCACCTGGAATGGAAACATTTTGACTACATCTTAAGCTGCCTCCATGTGCTTTGAGATACTCCATTAATTACATGTATTTATAACTCACACAAAAGTTAGGGGAAACAACTTATTAGATAATGGGAATTTCATAAATGACCATAAACACATATATCCTATATAATATTGGAGGGAGGGATGACACACAGACCATCATATTTAATTAAATAACAAATAATTACAAACCCATGAACTAACATAAATTAAATAATTCCTACATATACATAGGTCTTGGTATGGATCATGAATGGGTTCATATGTGCAATGAATACACCAATTTAAAATTAGGTAACATTCTTAACATATTTCTTATATATTATTAATATTATCACACATAAATGGATGAATGAATGAATGAATGAATTTTATTTCATATTAATGAAAATTTGAATTCATTTTAAGATACCCATAATTAATATCACTCATTTGAAATAATCCAAAGAAACAATAATCATATAATTATTAAAACAAATTAATTGAGTATTTAAAATTCTTTAAAACCATTTTTAAATTTCCAAAAATGCCACATATGCCAATAAAAAAATATGGTTTTTATAATAAAATTTTTAAATTTAAGGTAATTTTATTCTATTCTATGTTGGGAAACTAAAAGGTGAGTACAATCTATCTTTAGGCCACATACCTTTTTTTCTTGTATCTATGGTACATGCATCATCTTCAGCGTGTTCCTTGACCGGACTACACGACATGTACTAACCGGCTGTAGGCTGTGGGTTGCACATTCTGTGTGTTGGAACAACCCTCTAAAAATTGAGCATGCATTATAGATATGGTAATTAATAAACTATATGTCACTTATTTCAGATACATAAAATTTATTTCATTTTTTATCCAGGCTGTTAGTCTCATGTGGGTCTGACCGTGTATTTGACCACACAGTTTGCAAGAATTTTACCACAACACTGTGTAGACTACACAATGTGTACACCATACACACACATTCTATTCAAACAAGAAATGTGCTTGGAAGGCATGGAAAGCACACACTATGTAATAAATTCACTATGTGTAATTTTTTCTTTAAAAATTGTATATCCTATGACACGTCCATTTGCAGTGCCCTTGGGTACATGACATGTACTCCAGATACATGTTGTTTACTCAAATGCTATCTCGAAAGATTCCTCAACATTTCATAATGTAATCTTCAATTATTCTTCATATATTATTTGAATTAAGAAATTATAAATCATGGATGATGAGATTAAGTTTTTTATTTCATATCAATTTAAATAATCAGATTCATGAATAAATAATTCATAAAATAAAAATTTTACCACTATTGCACACAAAGATCAATATTCTTGTAAATAATTATAAATTTAAAATTTTTCCACTCTGATACCAATTAGTTGTTTTGGGAATAATGGAAGCACCATTTATTGGTGCTACATCAAAATTTATTTTCATTTAGGGTTTTCTAAAACCTCAATAGAAGATATTCCACATTAAATATATAATTAGTTTTTTAGATATGAAAAAATGATTACCTCATAAATGGGTCCTTTATTTGAGGTTGTTTTGGATAATCCAAAAACATTTTAGATTACCTTTTTTCAAGAAATATGAATTCATATGTAGAATCCCTCTAGTGAAAATCAACACATTCTCCTTTGATCTCCGAACAATGCAAACTAATTTTCACGAGATATCACGACATATCAATTTTCATTCATTGCTCACCTTGATCACTCCACGATCCATTAGTATTTATGGAGTTATTATCTTTCTTGAGAGGAATAAGATAGTATTTTGAGTTATATTTATATATAAAGAGAGAGAGGTAGAATTCTTTTGTGTGTAATGACTCTCTACCATCAATTCTCAATTAAACTTGCACAATTGACATAAATATAAATGTATAAAGATATGGTTTAGGTAAAAATAGTATTTAATTGTAAAAAATATCTTAAATAATACTAAAATAATTATTAAATACAATTTACATAATAAAAATATTTTTATTTTTTATGGTGTTTGTGCTATCTTATGCAATAACAAATCTTATTTTAATTTATTGTAATTTAATATATGTAATGAGACACGGTCTTGGCCTATTAAAACTCCTCAGAGTTTATTGGAATCCCAAATAAATATTTTTATTAATAAATAAATAATTTATCCACAATCAACTAAATAAATATTTATTAAAATAATGAATGAATAAAATAAATATTTTATTCATAATCCAGAAAAAAAAAGTTGTTAAATATTTTAATAAATATATTAAGTATTTTACTCCCAATATAGACAATTCATATTTATTATATGTTGATGTAATCAGATACATTATTTATTAGTAAATAAAAAATTATTTATTATCATTTAAATATTTTGGATCCACAAAACATGAAAAAAATTATTATTCTATCTTGAGAATAATATATATTCTAATAATGAAAATAAAATATAATTTAATATATATCAATAGAAACACTTAGTGTGTGAACTTATAGGAATTTTTCTTGATGGAATTAGGTAATTTTTACTAATGTTAAAGATAAATGTCTAGCAACGAGTCAAGGGACCTTAGAGAATGAACATACTGTTGCAACGTTGATAACCACATATGGATGCTCACTATGCAATGTAATCCCTTTATCTTAATCTCTCATCAAGAAGGTTTCACATTTGTGTCATCAACCTATGTGTACGATACATCCAATCCCATTCCAACCAAAATGGATGAGAAATAATAATGCATAAATATGGAGGGGACAAATCCTTCATCGATATAAACATTAATAACATGCCATTTGTGACACAACAAACACACCATACTTCCTTCCAAAATATGAACTGATGTTTTTTATTATAAAATCTATGTGATTGAGTCATGACATGAATCAATGATAATATTAAAGTCTCAATACAATTAAACATATACATATATTGGAATATCCAAAGATTAAACAACATAGGGAATTTAATCTAGTAGGTATGTTCTCATAATCTCTCTTCATGGAGATTACCAACTAAGAAATTCATTAGAATAATCATCATCAAATGATAAGTACTCGCACCTGGAAGTCACATTATATTTTCCCCATAAAATATTTTTATCCAACAATAAAACTATATTTAGAATAATGTCATGGAATTTCAGGGATCTCAACATAGGTGGGAACTATTGCAACCTTTTCTGTACAACATATACTCTAGGATATTATTACTTTTAAGTAATAAAGAAAAATAGACATTATGTAATAAGATATTTTATTAATGTTCAAATTATATAATATAAACTTAATCAATTTCCAAAGTATTAGTCCTAAGAAACCCTTTTCAGAAGGTTTGACATGATTGACATGTGGATAAGGGAATAGTTGACACTTGTAAAGGTTGAAACACATATTTTTCTTCTTCCAATTGATTACACTCTAGCTAGAAAATTAAAATTAAAATTTTAAAACATTCTTAATGGTTTAAAAATCAATAACAATATTCGTAAAATATCAAAAATGTCACTTTAATGACTAATTAGAAGTTGTATGGTCATAAAAAATTGGAATATTATGCTTTGATTAATGATTTTGTGTATGTGGCTTTAATTTTCATTCTACCTAAAAATGTACAACTTATATTTATTATATTTTTATTACTTTTCAAATCCCAAGGTATTGAATTTATAGACCCAATAATGATTTTAATCATGAATAATAAGATTATTTGTTATATTATGTTAATTGAATATGTTCTTCCCACTTTCATTCTTTAATATAATGGTTTATATGACAGTTTACATAGTTAGAGAGATTCCACTTAGTGGTCCAATCCAATACAGATTGATATAGCCCATTGCATGATATATGATGATTTTTAAAGGGTCTTTCAATATTCAAATTCATCGATGATGTTTAATTATAGAGTGATATGTTGATGAAGAATTTGTGGAATTCAATAATGATGACTTATAAAATATTTATAGAATTGGTCTCTCAAAAACTCATCACAATACATAGTTTATGGGTGAAGGTATTTATTGAGGAGATGTTGTTTAAATTACTATAACCAAGGGTTAATATGCCCACATTACATTTTACATAATAGTACAGAGTTTTATCTATATTTTGAATCTCATAATGTAATTATTAGACATTTGAATCCATCAAGGGATAAAAAACGGATATCAAATAAAAATAATCAAAAGTTTATTCTATGGTTGTGAGATCATATTTATAAGGATTTCTATGAAAATCTAAACTCAATTACTGGAAGACTTCAATGGATAGATATGAGACCAAATTAAAATATTATCTTTTACACTAATCTTTTCATTAATGGTTATACATTCTATATGAAGGAACCAAATGAATATAATTTGATAAAAAATAATGTAGTTACTCTTATTATATTAGATACACACATTTCTATTTCCAAGGATATAAATCCAATTTATTCAAATATGTAATACTTCAGTGTCGTTGATAAAATATATGAGTTATATTTCACAACATTTCAAGTGTATATTTTTTGTTGTAAATGAATTGGAAACAAAAGTTTAGTCAATGTCGATGAATTAGGATTCGTAAGGTTGAATTTCAGTATTAAAAGGTATAAGGAAATGAAATTTATAATGGAATCACTAGTAGTGTAATTATTTTATTTCCAAGATCCAATAAGTAATAATTTTTCAATTGTTCTATTGGTGACTGAAATAACTTTGGGGTCAGATGAAAATTCTATTGGGGATGACCCTTTTATTAAGAGATCACAATCATTTAACAGTTTCCACAATGAATACAATTTCTGGTATTTTAGAGGGGACAATGAGGACGGGATTTTGATATTCCAAAGAGGATATAAATGCATTAAAAAAGTAATGAAAAAAATAAAGTTCAATGAATATGATAAATTGTTTTTAATATAATATGCTTTTCATCATAATATTATATTCTCAGAACAAAATTTACATGTAATATAAATTAAATATTTACTACTCATATAGAAATTACTTCTTCCCACACTAATGTTATCAATCTCCTGAAATAATTGGTGTTTGATGTGGAAACTACAAATTTATTAGGGGATCAATAACATGTTGATGAAAAAAACAATAATAATGAACCATCATTATGTTAACTAAAGTAATCTTGTAATGGATAAGAGGTATAAAATTTGATGTTGGAAGGAATAAATGAGGCCAACGTAATGACCCTCCAAAGTCAATGTTAATTATTTATATTGGAGTTACAACTCAAATTCACATTCATATTGATATAAATATATAGAATAATGTTTTGGTTTCATTGAAGAAAACCATTTGGGGAGATATTATAGTAATATTTTGATATACATTCTTTATTTTAAAAAATATATATATAATAACATGTTGATTTACAATTCCTTATCCTTTTTTGAGTTTATTTATATTATATTAATGAGGTAAAAAATTTGTCTAATTGGTCACTATAAAATCTCACAGATGATTTCAGACACTTCTAATGAATATTCATCTCATGGATATTGTGGATAATTTAAACCGCCACCCACCTACTACGTATTCACACATTGTATACCCTGAAACATGGAAAAATTTCATTAGTAACTATAACGGGGAATCATTTAATGTTCATTGTAATCAATAATATTTTTTTTAAATATTTATTTTATCCACTTTGAGTCAAAAATTATAATTTATTTCACATAAAAGGAGTTTTAAAAAATATGTAACATGCCTCAAAACCTATATACCCTTAGCATAAAGCATGTATGGGGTACACTTAACTTGAGAAGAAAATGGAATGTATTTTAAACATGTATTAAAAGTTTTATACAATATGAAACAATATATTTTCTTTTTTATATATATAGATTGATGAATCAGAATCCAAATCCACTTCTATCCCACATTATGTTCTTTTGAAGGAGGCTCATGTAAATAATGAGGAAAAATAGTAGATGAAAACACATAAAATTATTGGAATTATGGGTAAATATGATATAATAGTATTTTTTAAATCTTTTTAATTGTATTTAATAATAAAAATTTTATTATAATAGTATTTATTATATGGTTTAAGAAAAATAATTAGCATTGGCTATACCTGAAGAAAAACTACTTTCATCGTATTTAAAGTGGGATGAAAAATATGACCATATTATAGATGATGGTTTTTGGATATCACCTTTAATATATTTTGAGAAGTAAAATATGCAAGGAGATATATATAATATGATGAGAGGCATACATACGCAAATAGACTATTGAAAATAAGATAATATCCAGTCAGGTTTGGTAGAATTGTAAATGAAAAATAATCAAGGTGAACCAACAGTGGAAAAATGATAAATACATAATTATCTAGATGAATCCACTAGTATTGAGATGATCCATTCCCCTAAAAACTCGACTTAACTGAGGTAATCGATTATTTCATAACTCCATCTTCTAAATGTAAATAAAAAACATCTGATACCATTATTTTACTAAAATTTAATAGGTTGAAATTGTATGTGATTCATATCTATCAACATCCACACATTTCCTTGTTAAAATAGGTGTGGTGTAAAATAAAACAGGAGACATGCTACAAAATAAAATTTTCCCAAAGGATCCTATGAGAGCATGGATTGATGTATAGCAGGATCCAAGTGTGGAGTTTCATATGCCTCATGTTGATCTAGATGTCACCACGATCGATAATGCAATTGGAACTATCGTACCATGGGAATATAATCTTATAATGATATATGAGGCTTGTCTTTAAAATTTGTTTCTAATGAAAATAATTTATTAGTTGATGGAAAAAGGTTCAAATGAGTTCTTTTATTATATATGGATAACATGAAGGGGTAGAAAAAGGTGGGATAAAGACAATTTAATTCCTAAATCAAGAATTTAAAAGGAAAATATTAGTGTTAATTCACCCTAATAGTTCAATTTCCACATAAATTAACAATGACAGTTCATATGGATACATAACTCAATGTTGAAATTTTGACATATATTGAGTATTAAGAATAAATATTTGGAGATGCCATTACAAGTTATGTTAGATAAAAGAGTATAAATAAAATTTTCATGTTTTAATGGATTTGAGTCTCCATAATAAATAAATACATGAGGTATATTATGATAATTTATTTTCCCAATAAAATATATACAATGTTCATTATAGATAAAAAAATTAATATTTTCTACATGCATATATAAAACAATTATATAGTGGGAAAACCATGAGAAGTAAGATCTAGACACATTAATCCCTTTATAATTTCTATGTAAAAATTTTCAGTAGAAGTAGAAGAAATTTTGAAATATATGGATAAAGAGGGGATTTTGAAAAAAAAAATTGATTATAAAATCCTCTTGATTCTAAAAATTCATGGATAAAACCTTGTAGTATAATCATATAAAATAGATATTTTTTTTTTCATTACTTATTTGTTTCAAGTTTTGTAAGAAGAACTATATGATCGTCCCAATCAAATTGAATACCCAAAATTATTATATTTTGGGTTAAAAGAATTAATTTCCAAAAAACCAACCACACATGACATTTATTGTGAATTTTTAATAAGTCAATCAAAAGTTAATAGATAAAACTCAAATTTTATGTTTTACATTGTGTTTTAAATATAATTTTTGTAAGATAGGGTGATCTATAAATATCATCTAAATCATGGAATGAGGTCAGTGACTGAACAAAAGATTCCTAATTATTTCGTCAAATGGAAATCAATTAAGTCATATATAGTATTATTTAATTATAGAAACATATCTCAAAACAATTTACTTATTTTAGTCAATGTTTCTGCAATGTATGGAGAAAAATAATGAAAATGGTTTTTGATATTATGTTTTTAATGTTCTGAATGATATCATATACCATAAGCATACTAACATTTCTAAACATGTATTTTTTTATTGTATTTACACATTCATTAAAAATATATTCGATTAATTTATTTATCTATATTTTCTCTATACTACCACGATTTTCAATAATATACATACTCAAATGAAGAAGTGATTTTTATAGAAGGGTTGGAAGAGTACACGGTGTTAGAATTTTTGGTGACATCATGTTGATGTGATTACCTATTATGTTTGTGGTCAAGTACATATTGTGATTGTAGAGATACATTTGGGATATGAATCCTTAGAATCATAATGGTAAGATATTATTTTTTCCTAAACAAAAATTCATATTACATTGGAATCAAGTCAATAAAAATATTAATCAATTAATATATTTTCAATTTGAATCATGATTTTTTTTATTTGATCCTCCCATCATTCAAATGGAATTTGAACCCCACAAGGACTATCCCACTTATGTGAGACTGTAGAGTTGATGACCCCACTAACCTATAGTTCCTATTCCAAAGGAAAATATTTTGAATGTTTTGATTGCAAGTGTTTCATCCCAGATTAGTTGAAACATTTTATTGATAATGATACTAAACTTGATGGGAAATCAATTCATAAACATTTAAATCCCCCTGTATCATAGAATCTAGTCTAGTTTCTATTTAACCTTTTAGATAAAATTACTAAAACAGCATATCATGTGATCACTTCAATCTTATTGTTGTTACTATAATTTTTAAATTATTATAATAGGTATATTATCATTCACCAATTGACCATGAATTTATTTTAAAATCATTTCTAATTTCATTCCTCTAGGGGTTAAGTATTTGTTGATATGAACTAAAAAATGATTTAATGATGACACTATCAAAAAATAAAATGAGCATATTTTGGTTTGAGTCTTTAGTAAAATTACCCATAATTGATTTTTGATGTGTAATGATCATCCAAATCTCAACCTGATACACAATGTGGCCAGTATGACTCAATGTTCAAGTTCTCAATAGAAAAGTGTCATTGTTTTAAAATTAACATCATATAGATTTTTTTTAAAATTAAATCAAAATGTTTTTAAAAATTAGTAAATGATCCAATATTCATTTTTGATGGGTATAAATCAACCTCACACTAGTATAACTCATGATGTGTTTGGTATGACTCAAAGTACTCGTTTTTAATGTAATGGTGTCAATGTAGTTGGAAACTCTTATAACATAGCTAAGACCAAATAAATGATCTCATATTATTTTCTAGAATTTGATAAATTATCCATAATTCATTTTCATCTTGTAGAAATTGAACTCACATAAATCTGACATAAGAGGTGTTCAGTATGACTCAAAGTGTATGTTTTTATTAAAGGTGTCATTTTAGTTAAAAACATGCATCACATTACTTGAACCAAGAAAACGAGATAGAATTATTTTAAAACAATGTTAAAAAATAACCATAATTAATTTGAGAAGTGTAGAAATCGAAGTCACATCCCTCTGACTTATGATGTGGAAAATAGAACATAAGGTGCATGAATTCAATATAAAAGTTTCATTTTATTTTTAAATGCATGTCACATATCCAAAATCAAGAAAAAAAGAACGAATTGTAGTGAAACATTATAAAATTTTTCTGTAATTAATTTTTTGTGTGTAGTACTAATAAATAGATCAGTCTAAGGAAAAATGTTGTTAAAATGATTTCAAGTTCATGTTTTCAATATAAAATTATAATATTATTTTAATATGACTTCCACATAGCCAAAACATAGAAAATGAGATCAGATTGATTAAAACTATAATAAAAATAACATTAATTCATATTTTATGTCAAGGAATATAGAACACATAAATATTACACACGTCGTGGTCAATATGACTCAAATAGCATGTTTTCATTATAAAAGTGTTATTTTTATTTAAAACACGTGTCACATAGCCAAAACTATGAGAAATGTCACATATTGTTTTCAATTTTTTTAAAGATTCGTAATTCATTTTTGATGTGTAGGAATTGACCTCATGTTAATCTGATATGTAATGTGGTTGGTATGACTCAAAGTGTGAGTTTTAAATATATAATGTCATTTTATCTTAAAACACACATCACATAGACAAAATTTTGAAAATAAACTCAGATTATTTTAAATCAATAGGAAAATGACCCATAATACATTTATAATGTGGAATAATTAACCACACATCAATCCAACACATGATGTGGCTGGTATGACTAAAATTTCATGTTTTTGATATAAAAATGTCATTTTTGTTTAAAATGTTCCTCACATAGCCAAAACAGAGTAAATGAGCACAGATTGTTTTAAAAATTTAGTAAAATGGTCTGTAATCCATTATTTATTTGTGGTAATTGACGACATTTCAATCTAACACAATATGTGTTTGGGTTTAATCAAAGTTTTTATTTTTATTATAATTTTCATTTTAGTTTAAAACGAATTTTACACAGCCAACATCGAGAAAATGAGGACATATTATTTTCAAAATATAGAAAAATGATTCATAATTAATTTTTTATGTTGACGAATTGAGCGAATATCAGATAGACACACGCCACAGTTGGTATGAGTCGAAGTGCGTGTTTTCAATTTAAATGATCCATTTTAGTTTAAGATTCACGCCACATAGCTACAAATGAGAAAAATCACTCATATTTTTTTTAATATTTCTGAAATATATCAATATTTTTTCACATGGAGGAATTAACCACATATCAATATGACAGATGATGCGGTTCGTATGACCTGAAGTTTATCTTTTCAATATAAAAGTGTCATTTTAGTTTAAAATTAGCATCACATTACCAAAAATGGTAAAATAAGATCCGATTGTATTAAAAAATTATTAAAACTATTTCAAATTAATTTGTGACATATAGGAATCAACTTAACATAAATATGACACATGTTGTTGTTGGTATGACTTAATTTGTGTGTTTTCAACATATAAGCGTCATTTTATTTTAAAAAGTGTTTCACGTAGTCCAAAGTGATAAAAAAGTCTAGATTGTTTTAAAAAATATTTTAAAAAACCATATTTCATTTTTAATTTGTATAAATCAATCACTCCTCAATCCAACACACAATATGACTAATATGACTCGAAGTGTTTGTTTTCAATATATATGTTTCATTTTAGTTTAAAATGTGCATCACATATCCAAAACTGTTAAATGAGAACACATAATTTTTAAACATTATTAAAATGATCTATAAATTTTTGATGTGTTAGAATTGATTTCAAATCAATCTAACACACGATGTGGTTGTTAAGACCCAAATTAGATATTTTCAATATATGTTTCATCTTAGTTTCAAATGCACATCACATTGCGGGAACTGGGAAAAAGAGCTTGGTTTGTTTTCAAACATTATAAAAATGATCCCTAACTTATTTGTGAAGTAAATGAATTGATCAATATCAATATGACACATGATATGGACGGTATGACTCCAATAGAATGCTTTCAATATAAAAATATCATTTTAGTTTAAAACATGAAACACATAGATAAATTTAGAAAAAGTGCTCAGTTTCTTTATAATATTTTCAAAAATGATCCATAATTAATTTTTGATGTATAAGAATTTAGATCACATGAATCTACACACAATTTGGTTATTATGACTAAAATTTCATGTTTTTAATATAAAATCTTCATTTTAGATTAAAATGTTTATCACATAGCAAAAAACAATAAATTATTCTCAAATTCATTTCAATAATTTTTAAAATAATCTATAATTCATTTGTGATGTGTAAGAATCAAACTCACTTTAATCAAATAGACTATGTGGTCAGTACGACTCAATGTGAGAGTTCTTAATATAAAATTGTCATTTTATATTGAAACGCATACCCCATGGTCAAAATTGAGCAATTGTACTCGAATTGTTTCTAAATTATATGAAAATGATGCAAAATTCATTTCTTATATATAGGGATTGACTAAACATCAATCAGACACATGATGTGGTTGATATAACTCAAAGTGTGTATTTTGAATAAAAAAGTGTCAGTTTTAGATTAATAATGTAATTATTAACAACTATTTTATAATTAAGATAATTGATAATATAATTAATATATTCAGTAATTAATGATATAATGTATATATTTTTTATTAAATAATAATTTAATAAATAATTTATAGTATTATTATAAATTTATATTATAATTAATAATTAATATACAATTAACAATATAATCATCAATAATATAATTAAGAGTATAACATATAATATCATTATATTATTTGTGAATTAAAAATATAATTTATCATATATTAGTAATGTTATTTTCATTTTTTTTGATATGGTGCATTAGCGATGGATTGTCGTCATAAAAAGTCATTTGTGATGGGAGTCTGTCGCAAATGCATTATTGAAAAAATAGAGTTGCATGTATTGTTATTTCATATGGCCGGTCACAAATTGAAAATAATTATGACAGTTGAAATAAACATCACAAAAGATACCCAAATTTTTAAAAATGATAAATTATTATGGTCCATCGCAACTTATATTTTTTGTGATAAATGATCAGTCCACCACAAATACGAAATTTTTTTAAAAAAAATAAATTTTTTCTTCAAAAAAACATAAATAATTAAAATTATTTCCAAAAAATTTAAAAAGTTTAATGAAATAAAAAAATTCAAAAATATATATAATTAAAAATATTTGAAAATATAAAAATAAAATTAAAGAAATTTAAAAAAAAATTAAATTTTTTCAAAAAAATTAAAAAATTTAAAAACTAATACAAAATAAAATAGTTAATGAAAATTAAAATATAAATAAAAGTAACACATAATTTCTAACTTAATTTTTTTAATCTTATATTATAAAATAATCATAAAACATCATAAATCATCAATTGGTGTGAGGTGGAGGAGGATCACACGAAATATCAAGGGGAGGAAACTCCATAGAAGTAGAACACCCAAGATGTTCCTTATACTCCATAATATGCTCATCTCTCCGATACCGTTGCACAGACTCCTCACCCCTCTCTCTCTTTGAATTTAATGTACCATCTCATAATTTCTCTCAACCTCTCCTCACACTTTGTAGTGGACATCGACATTGACAAAGAATCTCCATGAGCTCCCTTCGAGCTCACTGATGATATTGTAGAAGTAACACAATAACTCAAAGGTGTTAGTTAGGAAACAATAAAGATATCCCATCCATTCTCGAAACCTTAAAAGATTCCTCTATCCAGCCCCACTCATTCAAACCAGAATTACCAATGGAATCTTCTTTACTCTTTGCATGACTCTCTCATGAATGATAAGTTGCAGATTCATATGTTTCCTTCAAATATAGTTATAAATTATAATAAAAAATTTAATATTGTATATTTTTATAAAAAAATTTATAACACCAATATGGTGTTATTTATTTCATATAATTTATTTTGTTCTAGGATATATATACATATTCTTATAAATATCCAACCGCACAAATGATGGGTTAGTAGTTACATGCATAATATTAAAAAAATTATAGTTAAATTATATTTACGTTATTAAATAATATCATATACAATATGTTGTTGATGTCAGCCAA
The DNA here is from genome assembly GCA_963277665.1 of Viscum album. Lineage (NCBI taxonomy): Eukaryota > Viridiplantae > Streptophyta > Magnoliopsida > Santalales > Viscaceae > Viscum > Viscum album. The sequence goes on from OY728158.1 coordinate 816,155,379, forward strand.
GTGTATGACTTCTGACCCCATGTGTGACCTCTTGAATCCCCCAGATCTGACATCCAAATGATGACCTCCTCCTAAAATTATATCATATCTTTTAGGGGAGCATTTTATCCCATACCTGAGTTGAGAAATAGTCAGGTTGATGGGTGATGTACAATTGGAAAAAAGTAGAAAATGTGTTATCCATAGCTCGATTTCAGAGGGTGAGTAAAAAATTGAAAAATCATTAATGTATACAAATATCCAATTCCTTAGGGACATGAACATTAACGATATTAGAAATCAAAGACAATTAAATTATGAATGAAAATTAAAAAAGATATATAAGTATTTAATTTTTTTTTAAAATAAATATATTATTTTACATTGTAAAATCTAGTGTTCAAAATCCTACTAACTAATGATGTTAGAAACCTGTTCCCATGAAACCCATGGCTTAGAAAAATAATTTCAAATAATCACACTATCCTTCCTAATTGAAAAATGAGAAAAAATGTTAAAATAAAAACATATAAATAGAAAATTATTATATAAATTAATTCCATAACACAATATAGAATAAATATATTAAATAATTAAACATAACTCCCTAAAAAGGATTATATTAGAGTGATGGGTGTATCATTAAAACAAGGTTTTAGATCATAAATCGAGGAAGACTGTGACCCCTCCTTGTAGGCGTATTATCCTGCACGTCAGATGAATCGAGCTCATCCGCTGGATGTCTAGAATTAGTGAGAGAATAAAACAGATTGTTGGGAGAATCTATAGCCATCTAAAACAAATCATATAATCTTTAATAAATTTTTATTAGAAATATCAAATACAAAAAACTATTAAATACCAAAATATAAAAATCTTAACTATAATAAATTATAAATAATGATATCAAATATATAAAAAACTAATTAATAAAAGAATCTTATAATTACCTATAAATAAATTAAATAACCTAATAAATAAATTTTTAATTTTTTTTTAATATAGATGTAAAACATAAAAAACTAATAAATATCATGTCGAATATTATATTCCTTCCCATAAATAATTATTAAAAAAATGATATCAAATATAAAAAATAATAATTACTAGCCTAAACTAAGAAATAGAACAAAACATTTGATCCAACCATCACAAACATACAATCTTACATATACATAATATATAATGTAAATATAAAATATAAAAAATAATATATTCCTAAATATAATACATCAATCATCATATTCTTCAACATTTACATTGAAATGTATTTATCCTCATCTTCATCATCATCAAATTATATATGAATTCCAGTTTAATCATCCCTTATTACTTCATCAACATTATCTATATAATCATCCATTAAATGGGTGGGGGGGGGGGGTTCATCATTGATATTTTTATCTCATTGTATAAGAGATAAATTTTGTGAATTTTCTCAAAAAAATTTAACATGTGTCATTTTCACAGAACCATTTTCATTTTCTATAAACTGAATATCACATTATTTCATTTGTTTACACTCCACCATTAAATTTAATATCTCGAAACATCAAATTAATTTTTATAATAGGTTTATTTTCTTGGTTTTCTAATATAAATGGTTTATTTGATTAAATAATACTGTTATATTTATGGTTGAAAACTCCATATTATGAATGGACATGTAACCCTCGATCAATATCCAACCAATAAAATATAAACATCATTAAATACTTTGGTCCAAGATAACAAAGATAGATTATTTTATCCACCATATGATAAAAGGAAAATTCACTTTCTTTATAATGATACCCTTTTGAAAAATCACCATTGTTCATTGATTTCATTGATTCACAAAATATGCATGTATGGAATCTAAATCCATTAACTACATACCCATTATAATATTTTACCAATTTTGATGGAGGGATTTTTATAATACATAATCATCTATCAATATTATTTTCATCTTATGTTGCATTAAAACAATAAGAATTTTTAATAATAGATATCTTTACATAATTGATTTACAATGTCATTAAATTCAACTTAACTTACCACTCTTTGAAACCAATATTAACAATTTTGTTGACAACATTTTCAAGAGTATTAGATGTAATTTTTTTGATATGGTCATCATATAGTGTAAAAAAATTATTTTAAATAATTATATCTGTTATAAAAATTTAATAAAATAAAAAAGAGTTTAATTTACTGAACAAATCATGTAATTTCATCAAAAAATTTTAGAACATATGAATGATCTCTGTGGATTTATTGATCTAAAATAAATCACCCACAACAACCACAAAAACAAAGCTCGTGCTGATTAAAAATGTGCTACTAATGGTCTATGAAATCATCAACAATTACATCATTTTAATCCATCCAGTTATGTTTTTATGGATATTCAGATAGGAAATAATAAGAGAAGAAAGTCATAATTACCTCATGTATGTACACTTTAAAAATTTTCCCTTCAACTGATTATTTTTACATACATTCATATTTAACTATTTTATAAATATTTAAAATGGGTGAATCTATCATAATTTTAATGGTCCTACAAATTTAAATTCCCCTATAAAATAAAATATTTAATGTTCTATTAATTCAAAGAATTATGGCAGAAATATTTTATCAAATTTACATAAAATTATAACACAATCCTATTATAGAAAACTCAATGCACCATAATCCAATGTTTCTGCCAAAATATCTCAAAATAAATAAAATATTTCTATTATAACATCCAAAATTTTAGAATTAGACAGCCCTCTAAGACAAACAGGTAGTAATCATTCCATTATAACATGGCAGTAATGAATTTTAAAAATGTAATATGCCCATTTCAGATCCAGTGAGAAGAAGTAGAAGTATAACCATATGGTAACATAAAATCTTTAATCCATTGAACGATAATAAACCAATTATTTAGAATGTGTGTAAGCTTGTTTTGGATTCATTAAATTGTGTGATATTTCAATTTCAAATAATTTATGTTTAGGATGTCTATAAATATAGTAAAAATATAACAATACCTTTACATTATCCTTTTTCATAAAAGGTATTACCAACATGGAAAAAAGTATGTTATTAAAAAAATTATTCTCATTGTTCATTACATCTAATAAGTGATGAACCAAAAAATTAGACCAAAGTGGAAGGTCCCAAAAAATACACCATTTTATATAATTATTATCTCTCTCAAAAAAATTTATTTTTTTGTTCATTTATATTTGGTCCAAATATAACTAGAGGTATTACAAGGATGATATAATGTACCATAGTACCTAAGAGAACCATTAGAGACTATCTCTTTCCATTAATTTTTTTTTAAAATTATTTTTTTCTCTTCGAAAAGGGTGATTCTCAAGAAGAAATCTCCTATGGTAGATAAAATGGCTAGTCCCACTCCCATAACCAAAAAATGTTTTCTTCTCATCCATGACATACAAAGATGATTTTATACCATGCATACTATATCTAGATACCATAACATACACAGAAAAGTCACTAATCATCCTTATTAATGGAACCATTAGTGAAAAATTATGATATGAAACTATATCAAATGTAGTCACCCCATTCATCCATATTGAAATTAACTCATCATTTAGTGGATTCAAATATACATCAATATTCATCTTTATATGTCTTATAATTAATTTCTCTAAATATGTATATGATTCATTCATCTGCATCCAAGGAGGTAAGACGTATGGAGTAAAGATAATAGGACAATAAGAATATGGGCATCCATAAGTGAAAAATAGATAATATCCATTAGTAGAATTACCCAACAATAAGATACATAGTTCTAAAGAAAAGAAAGTCTACATATGATCAAATTGTTTCCATAAATCACCTTCACATTGATGATTTAATCTTTTACTAATGGAAATATTTGACTTATGCCATGCCATTAATGCATATGTGCTTCAAGATATATATTAACACTTTAAAAGAGGTTTAAATGGAAAACACAAACTTTTTTATAGGAAATCAAGAAATTTTTAATTGATTATATTTATACCATTATTCTCCACATGTTGAAAAATTAACTAATGATTCATAAACACCATAATATAACATGAATCCATTTTATAATTCATAAATCTTATGATAACTAAGACTCAAATTATAGAATGACGTATTATTTTTATAGAAACTTAAAGCTAACATATTTTTATCAGGAAAAAATATTTAACTAACAATATTATCTAATTCAAAAAAAAATTTGACCTTTGAAAATATGACTTAATATCAATTAATATTTTAACATCTTTAGGTTTACTCATCTGGAATCCCATATATAAGGGATCTTTAGGAAATTTCAAAAAATAGTAAATGTGAGAAGGTTCTGTTTTAGGTTTTGGAATATCATTTTGAGTAATTTTTTGCCGAATATATAGACTATAAAACTCACGTAAAAATTCTAAAATGATGGATGCAAAACCAAAAAAAAATTCTCCTCCATAATTCTATTTACCATGTTGATACCTAAAAATATAATCATTCTGAAAACCAAAACCAAATAGATGATGTCCAACATTGTCAATCATTTTGAATATCCTAAGATCAAATTTGTTACATGGATATATAAATATTACTTTAAAAAAAATACTAAATTAGATGATGAAAATGATATAAAGTTTTCAAAATCTTTAATGAATACATGATTTATACAATATCCATTGGTAATTTTTTTATGATTTATCTAATCAAAATCATGTAATATAAACTGGTGGGTAATTACTAAGTCCAAAATTATCAAAAATATATAAAAATTATTCTTATTATTGATCACTGTGACTTATTTAATGTTATTATAATATTTTAATACCTTGAAATATTTTATAAAATATGATCGGAGTGAGGAACTAGGTTGACACTTGATTCTGGGTCCCATAGTGGCTCAAGGAAGATGGAAGAAAAATATTTAATATATTATATTACACAAAAAAATTTCCGGAAAATAATGTAATACCATCCAAACAGTGTCTTATATGGGTGATTTGATACCACTATATGGTCCGGGATATAGGGTATACCCTAGGCATGACAAAACATCTGTGTATGCCAAGTGATTCGATACATTTTATGTGAGGGAAATTCATTTAATATTTTTATTTTTATTTTTTATTAAAAATTAATGTATCTCCCAAATATCAAATCATATGAAATATAATAGACCACCATTAGGTCTGGGATGTGGGTCTTACCCTATATACAAGGGAACATTTGTTTATGTTGAGAGTTTTGTAACATAACACATGACGATAATTTATTCAATTTTATTATTAAACTTTTTTTTCAAAAAATTGAAGTATCACTATAAAAATGTACCTAATCATATGTTTGATACCACCATTAGATCAGGGATAAGAGGTTCACCTTAGTAAAGACATACCATTTGTGTGGATTGGGTGTTTGGGTATATTGAATGATAGGTAATTCATTTAATATTTTCAGTATAATTTTTTATAAAAACTTTATGTGTTTCTTAAACTATGAGTCACATGAAAAATGAGAGACCATTATTAAGTTCAATATGTGGGGTTTACCCTAGATTTTACATAACATTTGTTCACATTGAGATTTTTGTAAAATCATCCACTATTGTAATTCATTTAATATTTTTAGGATTATTTTATTACAAAAAATGATGATTCTCCATAATGATGAATCATATTAGAAATCTGATACCACTGTTAGATCAGAGATGTTGTGTTTACCATACGCATGACATAATAGTTTTTTGTGTTGGTTATTTGGTTACATTTAACATGAGGGTGATTCATTTAATATTTTTATTATAAATTTTATAGAAAAATTATGTATCTCTAAAACTGTGTATCCTATAAAAAATAATAGACCATTATTCTATCCAAGATGTGATGGTTACCATAGATATGACATAAAATTTTTCGGTGTCATGAATTTGGTAATCGATCATATTGTTAATTCATTTAATTTATACATTATACATTTAAAAAAAATAGTTGTATCTCCATAATAGTGTATTATATCATAAATCTGAGACTACCGTTGGATTAGGGATGTTGGGTTTAACCTATGTGAAAAAAACATTTCTATGTGTTGGGTGTTTGGTTACATCGAACACAGGGGTATTTCATTTAATATTTTCATAATAATGTTTTAAAAAAAATTAGATCTCCCAATTTGTTTATTGTATGAAAAATCAGAGGCAACTGTTAGGTCTTAGATGTGTGGTTTACCCTATACACAACATAACATTTGTGCACATTAAAAGTTTGGTAAGATCACACATGATGGGAATTCTTCTAAAATTTTCATTGTAATTTTTTTATACAAACTTGAATTATATCCATAATAATGTATCATATCAAAAAAAATTAGAACATTATAAGATCGTGGATGATGGTTTTACCCTATGCGGTATATAACATTTGTGCAAAATGAGTGTTTTGTGACATTATACATGATGGTAAACATTTTATTATTTTTTATTATTATATACATATATATACATACATATATATATATATATATTACAAAATTTATAAAAAAAATTAATAAATAATATTTTAATCAATAAAACATTTATATAATTTATTATGAGTTTTTAATAATTGTTATTATTTTTTTAATTTCTTTGCAAGGTATAACAAAAAACTCTAGTATTTATTACAAATATTTATAATTTTTACTATTTGATTAAATAATTTGTTATGTAATACTAAATATATAAAATTTATAATTGAATTTATAAATAATATTAAATTTTTTTAACAATTACTAGTATTTCATTTTTTTTATTTTATAGATTATTAAAAATTATCTAACACCCCGACTCTAGTTGCCTAGAGTTGGTGCCGTATTTAATAACATTGGAATATTTAATGGAAGAAAAATCCCAATGTACCAAATAGTTTAGTAGTTTTAGAAAACAATATACATACATACGTTCAACATTACAACTTGAAATGAAATACTCCTTATAAATTTCATTGGAATCATCCACAACCCCAAGATTAACTATGCAAGGAATTCATAATATACTTCTTCCCATCTTGGGGAAAAAGTAAAACATAAAAAGTGGAGATCTTAGAAGCTCAGTAAAGGTATGTAATACAATAGAAGTAATCATAAACTTAAACACTATTCAAGGTGAGAAACTATAAACACATTCCTTTAAACATATACTTGAGCATAATATGGAATGAATAAAAACTAAATAAATAATTCCATAACAAAACACAACTATGGATATTTTACTAGTAGAATAATAACTTGGACTATCACTTAAATTTTTTATAAAGAGTTAATGAATAATGCATGACTTCATAACCATTCTATCAAGGCCTCATTCCAAGACCATTCATAAACAAGTAAAACCCTAAACTAGTTTGTTTAATGAGACCTTGAGATGATCCTAGGGGATATAGAGGACCCAGCCAACACTTGCTATGTTAAATTAATTACTCATAAAAATAGGGATATACATAAACAACATATATATTCATATTGAATCTAACATACAAAATATAAATAAATTTCCCCAATAATTAAATTTAACCACTAACCATTTAGAGTAATATGGTGAATGGTATCAGGATAAACATCCAAAATAAAACTAATCATAAAACATTCAATAAAATATAGTAGATGATATCCTAAAACATTAATTCCCATTGAACATAAAAATCATTAAGATTTCTTAAATATATGAAAATACTCATATAAAATCATCAAGTAATTCTTGTGATAAATACTCTTTTACTTTGAAAAGAATTGTTCTTTTGGAAAAATATTTATAGAAAAAAATTGAATTAAGGTATTTTTTCATTATAAAACGAATTATTTTATAAAATTAATGGTTTCTTAAAAACATATTTTAGAGTTTCCTAGAAAATAGTTACAAATTTGAGAAATTCCCTTGAATCGGGTTTTATTTCAGGAAGATTTTTTTAAAGATCCTTTTAAAACATGTAACTCCCCACAAGATAAAAAAGGATTATGTTTGATACAAATATATAAAAAATTAACACAGAATTTTTATGGGGTATATAATAATAAATAATAATTTAATAGAGGTAAGTATATAATAAGAGTAACCAAAATGAAAAATGAATTTTCAGGTAAAAAACACTTACAGCTCTGTAATCAATTGAATCATATGCCCTGAAATAAAAAATCATCAAGTGATAAATTTAATACCCTGAAAATAAATATATTCTTGATATGATACATCATAGGGAAGTATACATACACCATACACAATAAATTATGGTGAATAAGTAATGTCTCACAAAAATGGAAGTGAGATGAGAAAAACCTTACCTTATGTCCAAACATGTTCTGCAGTTGGCCTTAACTACCTAGATAATCAAATTAATTAATTAATTAATTAATTAATAACATTATGTACATGTATTTGATTAATTATAGTTCATGTATTTCCATATATGTCCTTATAGATAAGTTATATGATTTAATAACATCATTCTAGAGTGTTCGTTTCCAAGATTTCATGATCAGTTTGGTTGATTATAAGTAACTGAGTTCATGTGGAATTGATAAAATTATCCAAAATTGAATTTATATATTATTAATGAATATATAGATGTTTAAATGAAGATGATTGATCCGGAAGCTCATGAATAGATATTTCACAAACCCTACTTCATGAATCTCAAAGATGATTACTATTTGGATTGAAAAATCTTAACTCCAACGGCTTCCTTCAATCTAGATTGGGAAAGATCCTTCGAAACCGAAGCAACCATTATAATGTAAGTCACTACTACTCCAGCAGATGACATTCTAGACACGCAATAAACAATCAAGGGTATTTCTTTTTTTGAAGCTCTCAAAGGCCAAGATCTGCAAAACCCTTCCTCAATAATTCCTCCAAATGATAAAAAACATGATGATGGAGGCTTTTTGGTTGAAGCGGACCCTAACAAACAACATCAAAGGGAGAAAATGTGTATGTTTTTTATTCTTGACTGCATTTCTTATCTTCAAGGTGATAATCCATGGAATGTAAATGAGATAAAACCTCGGATTGGGCATTGCTGTAGATCAAAAAATTGGATGTTAGTTTCAATTGTGAGGGTCTACTTTCATATTATACTGCACTCACAGGACAAATTGGATTGAGTCTAGAAACATGGAAATATACATCTAAAACTAGGTTTCCTCTAATTAACCACTTGGTATTTAATGTTCAATAATTTTACTCATAGGAACTCCATGGCCTAGATATGGGTCTAATTTCATGGACTATACTGGTACCATTGGCATCCTATGATTTTAAATGACCTTACTTATTGCATAAGAACTCTCCTAAAGGTTGATGAGTGAACATTGAATGGTGAATTGGGACAATATACAAGATTCATGGTTGAAGTGAATCTAGAGTCAAAATGGCCTCATGTCATTACCTTCAATGATAAGGAATATAGGACGGAAGTCAGAATTAAATATGAGCATAGACCCCCATTTTATGATTATTGTAAAATCACTGGTCACACTATTATAAACTATACAGTTATTAAAAAACCAGCACACCCCTCCACTAAGAAGTAATAGATATAAGTTAGGAAGATCAAGAAGGATAATATAAATGACTTAGAAAAATCTGAGATACATATGAAGAAAAAATAGAAATGGATTCAGAAGAGTGAGGTCCCATCTATATCAAAAGCACCATCTATGCTATCATGGGTAGACATAGTGGAGCTGGAGGAATTTAAAGAGGGGGATATGTGTATTTTTGAAGAAGAAAAATCATTGGTCATCGACACTATAACCCATGGAATACATTCTGATATTACTGAACTGAATCAAAATAATGTGTAAAAGACAGTTCTTATATCTGACTCTGTAGAATTTGCAAAGGCTTACAGAAGGTGAAGCTCACTTGTTGGGAGACAAAGAATTTGAATCCTATATGAATAATTTTCCTAAGGTTTCAGTTATCTCAAACATACTCAAACCACTGGACTTCTATTATGTCAATTAATAGTCCTCCAAACAAGCCAGCTGTAATGACATACCTTGTAGGAACACCTTCAAAGGAATTCGCGACTATTCTAATGATGATACCCATGACCCCAAATGTTCCAATCTAAAAGGGGCTAATGCAGAGGGGGATTTCACTAAATAGGATCGAGCATCTCACTGAACAGAAGAGAAAAGCAAGGCAATGATCAAGTAGGCTGAGGAAATAGGCAACCCTGCTCACAAGCTGCTTCCTCTGCATAATACACAAAATTTTCACCATCCTGAACACAATGAATATGGAATGAAAAATGATTACATGCACAGTGCTGGGATGAACACTCAAATAATTAGATCCAACACTCCTCAAAAAGAACATATAGAGTTAATATAGGATGATAAATGCAAGCAAGCCCAACAAGAATTCCTAGAAGGTACAAAATTTAATGATTTTTCTCATAACTCTTCCATAATCTTGTATAGGAAAATGCAAGGACCAACAAGGACTCTTTAAAAAATTACGGAAATCTAAATGGGTAAATCACTCTAGAGGTAACAAAAATAATGGGCACATCCCCATGAATATGTATAAATCAATATTATCTACTGGAATTGTTAGGGTATTGCAAACCCTGACACCATCGCAACTTTAAAAAAATTATTCACGCATAAACCTATGTTTTTTTCCATATCTAAACCTAAAATAACCTATTCTTCAATTTTGACTAGTTTGGATATACATAGTTATACTTTTATAGGTACAACTTCTAATAATAAAAAATGTGACTCTTTATGGTTCTTTGTTCATATTTCTATCAATAATGTGAATATCTATAACGCTAATCCTCAATCCTTTATGTGTGAGATAAATTTGAACAATGATACCGTCTTCTGTACTATTGTTTATGATTGTAATAGATACCAATATATGAGACCTCCTTGCCACAATATATCCTCTCTTAACAATACTATTTATTCTCATTGGTTCATAGTTGGTGACTTTAATGTTTCCTTGGTCCTAGAGAAATGCTTGGACAATTTAAAACAAGAATCTCCAATAAGGACATTAAACTCGATATTGATGAAAAAAACCTTGTTGAAATTTGTATTGTTGTTTCTAAAAACACCTGGTATTGAATTCAAAATAATAAAACCTTATCATGTAAGCTGGATCGAGCCTTCACAAATTTCTTGGCTCTCGATAAATGTAATACCATCTCCAGTATTACTTTCCCTAAGTTGAATTCTGATCATCATCCAATTTTGGTGAGTCTTATAACTATAGTAAATAAACCTATACTATCGTTTAGGTACAATATTTCATGGAACAGAGTTTCTGATTGTAACAAAATTTTCAATGATAGTTGGAATTCTATAAACACAAATGATAACTTTTCTTTCATTATAATGCTAAAAAATTTAAAACAAAAGTTAAAAATATAGTGCAAATAAAGGGTTCAACAAATTGATAATAAAATTAATTCCCAAGAGAATGACCTTAATAAAATCCAAATTGATTTAACCCATAATTATTTTACTATATATCCAACTCCATAAATAGAAATTAACAATAAACTTAACTCTCTTTTGTTTTAAAAGACAATATCCAGAAGAAACTCTTAAAATATTCTGGCATAAATATGGTGATAGAAACATGAAATTCTTTAATGCTCTACAAATGGATACAATGGTTAGTAGACCTCTTGCTTTACTCAAAGATGGGGATAAAATTATTGATAATGGGGAGTCTCTAGAGAAACATGTCATTAACTACTTTAGTAGCATTTTTAATGGTTCTAATGAGAATAATGATATCAAGCCTGACATCATCCATCTCCTAGTAGAAGATAATGATAATGATCTTTTGAACAGTACCTCAATTGATCATGAAATTAAGGATGTGGTTTTCATTTTAAACCCTGATCGTGCCTCTGGCCCTGATGGATTTACTAATACTTTTTCCAACATCATTGGGACATTGTTTGCAATGATGTTTGTCACTTAGTTAAAAGATTTTTAATAATGGAAAAATTCCTTATGATATTATTTCTCAATTTCTTATCCTCATTCTAAAATTAGACTATTCTTATGAAATCCATATTTTTAGGATGATTTACCTTATTAACATTGTGTATAAAATTATATCTAAACTTTTATCTAAGAGAATGGACCCTATTTCCAATAAAATTATTTCTTGGAACCAATTTGGTTTCCTGACTAGGAGGAATATTTACGACTTTATACGCCTTGCCTATGAAAGTAAAAACATACTAAAAAAGAATCAGGGAGGAGTGTTGCTATCAAACCAGATATTAGGAATGATTTTGATACAATTTATTGAAGTTTTAAGTTAAAAATTCTTTATATCTTTGGATTTAATGATAAACTTGTAATAAAGCTTAATACCCTCTTTAACTTTTCTTAGATCTTTGTTTTTCTCAATGGTTCCACCAATGGATATTTCATTTGTACAAAGGGTGTTAGATGAATAGATCCTCTTTCTGCCATCCTTTTTTTATTGTTAAAGACTATCTTAGTAGACTTGCCACTATTTTGGTTAATAAGGGTAATATACTACCCATTTTCCCACTATAACTCTGACAGTCCCCTCACATCTTTTATATGTTGATGATATAATTTTGTTCCTTCAAGGAGATAATAATAATATAAAAGACCTCAAAGATATCCTCTCTCACTGTGAGGATGTCTCTTGTCAAGCCATAAATTAGAACAAGTCTTCCATTTTCTTTAGTAACTTCTTCCCAAGCACTATAAAAGCAGATGTCATAAATGAACATGGGATAAATGAGGATTCCTTACCTTTTACTTATCTTGGAGTTCCCATATTCTGTGGAAATCCCAAAAACACCTACTTCTTACGCATCTTTGATCAGATTAGTAAACAACTCTCTGCCTGGAAATGAAAAACTTTATCTTTTGTCGGATGAATTTTTCTAGTCAAATGCACCATTTTTTCTAAATGGTATACTTGATGATGGTGTATAAATGGACCTCTAATCTACTAAACAAGATTAATTGATGAATAAAAAAATTTGGAGTAGAAGCATTATTGAAAGAAAACTTGTCACTGTTCCATTGAAACCTTATTGCACCCCCATTAATAATATTAGACTTGGTATTAAAAACCTCAATAATTTTAATGAAGCACTTCAAGCTAATTTTACATGAACATTATGAACAAAAACTCCCAGAGCAATGATTTATTTTGTGGTATATTTTACAATAACATCAAAAATGGAAAGCACGTATACCTGGAGTCCTCAATATGGCATGCTTTAAAACACAATTTTTCAAAAATCTTATCTAACTCTAGATGGATTGTCAATAGGAATTCCTCTATTCTTTTTGGGTTTGATAACTGGAATAGAATACCTCTTTGAAACATTATTGACCCCATCCCCTTGAACATAAATTCAAATATAACCATCAATGATTTTATAAATTCCCCGAATTCTTATTTACCTGATGAAATCTCCTCCATTATCAATAACTACACATTTCTCAAAAAAAAGATTTCTTATTTTGGGAACCAACACATAATGGTGTGATAACCTCTACGATTTACTATAATCAAAATGTTACTAAAAACAACAATGATTTTTTATGGTTAAAATTTTTTATCAAAAAATATGTTAGACCTTCTTGGTTCACCCTCATTTGGAGAATTTCTCATAAGAGAATTCTCACTAATTGAAATATCCAGATATACAGTATTCAAATCTATTCTAAATGTTGCATGTGTAATCAACACATAGAGGATAATGATCATCTATTTTTGACCTGTGATACTTCTTCTAATTTATGGAATTACTTTTATAAATTTTTTTATCTTAGATGGACCATTTTGGACTCTACTGTTTTGCAACTTAAAAATGCATTAATATGGATACCTATCAACAAATTAAATAGCTCTTAATTTCCATTATGGAAGAGTTTATACATCTTATCTGGTATGAAAGAAATTAAATTAAACACAAAATTAATATTTTTAGTTTCTGTGCAGCACAAATAATGATCGGCATCATGATTATGGAGGATATAATCATTAAAAGAGGGAATTGCCGCAACTTTGTTAAAGACTTATGTATACTGAGACGGATTGGGATTAAAGGAAGATAAAACCCACCAAGAGGTCTAATGAAAGTGTTATGGAAACCACCTATTCCTGGATGGATAAAAATTAATGTGGATGGTGCCTCAAAAGTAAACAGATGACCTGTTGGTTATGGTATCATATGTCAGAATCACAAAAACGACATTCTTGGATGCTGCTATGGTTCATGTGGACATGCCTCCTCCCTTGAATCTGAGATGTATGGCATCATCAATGCAGTCGATCTAATAAGGCATCAAGGATGGAACAATGTCTGGACTGAAAGTAATTCAACATCCATTGTACAAGATCATAGACACATGACAACTCATATAAGGACTCAACCTTAAACATTACTTAATACTGAATTAAATTAATAATTCCCATTGAGTATCTTTTCAGGTAGAGAGTTTTAGAGAATTAGATCATAACTATTACATCTCAAAATATTACACAGTAGACACTTCTACAAAGTTTACTTTTTTTTTTACAAAATATGAACTCTTAAAAAAAAGAGTCATGTCTAGTTCCATGTTTAAGATAGCATGACTTTTCTGTGATCCCATCCTAGACCCTATTCCACATTATTTCCTATGAAAAAAATTTAAAAAAAACTTGGGGTGAGCATAAAAAGCTCAGTAAGGGACACACAAAGAAGGAAAACTGTTAGTTTTTCAAAACAACAACTAAACCATGAATAATTTATCAATGTAATACTTTTCACCTTTATGAATTAGTAAATACTCTTCACTGATTAAAAGATCATTGCTTACCTTTTTGTAACCAAAATATTACCATAAAACCCATATAAATAACACATAACATAAAAAGGGAACTTGTGACATAAACATACTTTAATGGAATAACCATACGGTCGACTTCCACACATATCACTTAATGGAATATCCATACGACCGACTTCAATACCAAATGAATTAGAAGTTATAACTTAACCAACCATCTTGGTATTCACGGCACCACCCGTCATTTGGTTTATCACGTAACCACCAATCAAATGTCCAAGTACCATTATAAAATCATAAGACATAAAACAAATATAATGGAAAGAAAACAGTTCCACATTTCAATCACAATATATCACTTAAATATATTGACATAAAAAATCAATTATAAAAAACATTTTCAGTACAAAAACACATAAAATAGTATATGGTATTTATTTCATTTTAAAAACATCACTTATTTTTTAGGAAGCCAAAGACCATATAATACTCACGGCGGCAGAAAAGGTCATTGTCACCACATATGTTAAAATAAACATTCATTTTTATCGTTTAGTATAATGATTCATAGAAAAAGATTCCCTTTGAATGAAATGGAAATTCAAAGGTGTTTTATACAGTGTATAAATGAAAGTCTTGTATTAGAACAAAATATGCCTCAATGAAAGGAGATTGAGATGAAGTCCCTTACCTCATGTCCGACTTGACTAGATCACTCTTTAATCTCCTGAATAATAAACTACTGTTAATTTCTACATTCATAAGAACCTTTTTCAAACTTATTATTCCTTTTAAATCACTTATTTCCATGTTCTAAACATTATGTAATCATTTACGTTAATAATGTTCGTTTTGTCGATATTTGATACTTAAGTCAAAAATGGACTTCTTACAATTACATGTTGTTCATGTGGTCAAAGGTTCATTATATCCAGAGTGATATTCCTGATTTGGATATCATATATATCATATATATCCAGCATAAACATGTATTTATAATAGTACATAACATTTAGATGTAAGAAATTAATTGTACTGTTCATGAAGGCGGTAAGCTGTACGTACACATGAACGGTACTTTCATTTATATTTCATATTTAATGGAGAGAAATCATAATGATATAAAGGTTTATAATAATTCCAGTATAATATAATATATAATATCATTATCTCTATCCTTTATACATCCCACATATGGCATTAACAAATCAAATCACTTTGAGGTGGCGATAGTCTGCACTTCCTAAAATAAAATTATCGTGTTTACCCATAATGGAAACCATAAAGGTATTACATAAATGAAAAATACATATGAATAAAGAAAAACATAAAACTAATATATATCATATATAAAATGAGTGACATCTTAATGGCCACCATGAAAGGTTTTAAAAGAATATTGAACAATCATCGTTTCGTGAGGCAGAAATTCGCCAACCACAGAAACAGTATGTTCTTTAACCATTAGACGGAGGTGTGTGTAAGTGTAATTCAAATACATCTCATATAAACATAATAGTATACATCATATACTGGTTTTGTAATAAAATAAAGGAATAAAAAAAGTTTTGGGGGTTGGAGAAGCAAAATAAAACAAAAGAACATTAGAGAATACATTACCTTTAAATCGGGTAACTCTTCTTGGTTTGAACCAAAAGGGTGTATTGAAGAGATTTCTGCCTAATGTAAGGCTTCTAGGATGAATATTGGGATGTGTAAAGATAAAATGAGAAGATCTTGGCTGATCAAATGGCTTGAGAGGTGTTGGTAAGGTGGTATAGGTGGGGGCCTTTTATAAGAGGGAGGAGGGGCACTCTTGGAAAGTTATAAAATGTTACTTTATTATATAATGAGTTTCGGATTTTAAAAGTCTCACAATTATTTATTTCAAGGATAAGGTGATTAGAGTTTTAAATCCACCCATCCAAAAGGTTTTTGACAAGTGTAGGTCTTAGATTTTACATTATCTTTTCATTTTATTTAAATCGTTAAATAATGAGGTAATCGCACCTTCATCATGGTGTCATAAATAATATAATTAATTTAATGTCTACAAATTATAAAAAATATCATGACGTAGGAAATTTTTTATCTTTATAATGAATATTTATAGTAAAAAATATGACTTGTATAACCCCATGTTAAAATTGTTTTAGTAAACCAATACATGTTTGTGACATTTTTATTTTAACTTTAACTAAAAAGTTATTAATATCATTTTCATACCCAGGTGGATCCATGGGGTCCCCAAGTTGACCCTTGGATTTTATTTGTTGGCCATGATACATACAATAAGGGTAGGACATGTGTCAAGGTCATTTCATATTATTATAACATTATCTTTTCCTTAAATTACACTAATTACCTTTAATTGCGATTAATAAAACTTAAAAGTTACTATCCACCAAAAAATTATTTTCCTCCCATTGAACAAAATTTTAGATCCTAATGAAAACCATGTATGTATGATTTTTTAAATTCAATTCAAAAAAGTGGTAAAGTTTCATTTAAACGAAAAATCAGTTTTTTAACTACCACTTAGTGGTTTCACTATTCATCAAAAATTGATGTTTTTTTAGAAAAATACCAAAAATTCACCCTAAGATATATTTGATACACCGAATTCAAAAATTATTTTTATTTTACAAAATTAAAAACATATAAGTTTCATTAATTAATTTAAAAATTAATTCCCGTTGTCAAAACAAATAGCATGTTATTATGGAACAATATATATCAAAAGATTGACATTAGTTTAAGTGCAATTTCAAAGTGAAAATAATTCCAATGACCACTATTGGATTAAATGGTAAAAATATATTCTAATTTTACTCTAAAACCAATTCAAAAGATAATATAATCATATAAATAAATTATATTAAAAAGTGGTTTTGAATTAAAATACAAGATTTTTCAGTATTCAGTAAAAAATGAACTTTATCGGAAAAATACCAAAAATTTACACATAGTAAATTTTGATGTCCCGATTCTAAAAAATAATTTTATTTGGTCCAATAGAATGTATAAGAGTGACCAAAACTATATTTAAAGAGGGTTCTCCATCAAAAGGTGATAAGTCGACCTTTTAGTGAATATGAGAGTATCTATGCCTAAAATTGAATTCTTTTCTTGTTTTAAGCCTTTATCTTTTATTGGTTAATTATAAAAACATTTAACAAACATATATAATAATATTTTAGTTATTTCTATACATTCCTACTAATACAACAGCTACATGTTAACTACCATTTAAAATTGTATTACTATATTACTAGTGTGCAACATAAGATTTCAAAGAAACTCGTTGTTGCGTATTGGGTACACTATCGAACATAGAAACCCCTTTCAAGTAAAATTAATATTTAATTTGAAAATAATAAAAAAAATATGAAAATGTATTATTCTTTATTTACCTAGGATATTACATCCTTCCCCCCTTTTGGGAATTGCGTCCTCACAATTTTATTCACTTATCAAAATAAGTGGGGGTATTTATCCCTCATAGCATTTTCCGATTCCCACGTTGCCTCTTCAACCATATGGTTTTTTCCACAAAACTTTTACCTAGTGAATTACCTTATTCCGAAACACTTTCTCTCTACAGTGAAGAATCTAGACTGGTTGATCTTTATAAGAGTGATTCTCTTCCAAATGAACTACCTCTGGGCTCAAAACATGAGATGGATCTGGAATATACTTTCTCAACATCAAAACATGAAAAACACTGTGTACCTGATATATACTTGGAGGTATAGCCACTCGGTATGAAACTGATCTAACTCTCTCAGGAATATTATATGGTCTAATGAACCTTGGACTCAACTTTGACTTCTTACAAAAATTCATCACACTTTTCCATGGAGAAACATTGAGAGAAACTTGATCACCTACCTCGAAAGATAGATCCTTCCTCCAGTTATCCGCATAACTTTTCGGCCTGCTCTGAGCTATTCTCATGTGTTTTTGAATCAACTGAACTTTTTCTGCCATTTTTTCTACCAATTTTGGTCCCATCAGCCTCCTATCACCTATTTCATCCCAAAAATCTGGAGTTCGACACTGTTTTCTATATAATGCCTCAAATGGAGCCATCTGTATACTGGAATGAAAACTGTTATTATATAAAAACTCAACCAAAGAATGATGTTGGTCCCAACTTCCCTAATAATCCATCAATAAAGCATGTAGCATATCCTATAAGGTCTGAATTGTTCATTCTAACTGCCCATCTGACTTAGGATGAAAAGATGTACTAAAATTTAATTTAGTACCCAATGACTTTTAAAGGCCTTTCCAAAAGATAGAAGTAAACCTGAGATTATGATCAGATACAATAGAGAGGGGTTCTCCATGGAACCCGACTATCTATTTAAGATACAATCGAGAAAGTCGACCTCGAGAGAATGTATCTCGAATAGGAAGAAAATGAGAAGATTTAGTCAATTGATCAACACCAACTCAGATTATATTATTACCTTGAGATGTCTTTGGTAATCCCATAATAAAGTCCATGGATATATTTTCCCATTTCCACTCTGGCACCAGTAATGACTGCAGCATCCCTTTCGGTAACTACCACTCTGCTTTAACCTGATGACAAGTCAAACACTTCACAGTAAAATTGGAAATATCTCTTTTCATTCCATCCCACCAGTAATACTCCCAATGATCTCTGTACATCTTAGAATTGCCAGGATGAACTGAAAACAGGGAACTATGAGCCTCACATAACAACTCATTCTTCAACTGAGAATCATAAGGCACACATAATCTCTTCCCACACCTCAAAACATATTCATTATCAATGTTAAATTCAGGCAACTTACCCTTCTGAACCAGCTCTACCTTTTTCTAAAACCCACTATCTTTCTTCTGCGCTTGTTTAATTCTGTCTGATAGAGATGACCTCAATGACACCTGAAACAAAACAGAATAACTTCCTGCACCAACAACTTCTATGCCAATGTTCATCAAATCAAAAACCAAAGGATCTCGTTCCAAACATAGCATGGTTAATGAAGCATTAATTTTTAGACTCAAAGCATCAGCCACTTTATTTGTTTTTCCTGGATGGTAATGAATTGTAGAATCGTAATCCTTGATTAATTCTAGCTGTATCCTCTGTCTCATGTTCAATTATTTATGAGTGAATATATACTTTAAACTTTTGTGGTAAGTATATATTTCACACTTTACACCATACAACTGATTCCTCCAAATTTTTAAAGTGAAAACCACAACAGCTAATTCCAAATCATGTGTAGGGTAATTTAACTCATGAGTTTTCAACTGTCATAAAGCATAAGCAATTACCAGATCATTCTGCATAAGGACACAACCAAGTCCCTTCAATGAAGCATCATTGTAGATAACAAACTCTCCATTCCTGGAAGGAAGTGCCAAAACTGGAGTATTCACCAATATTCTTTTCAACTCCTGAAAACAATAATCACATTCCTTTTTCAAGATAAACTTAACACCCTTCTGATTTAGCATAGTCATTGGACTAGATAACCGTGAAATATTTTCAACAAACCTCTGGTAATAACCTGCAAAACCAAGAAAACTACGAATCTCGGTTACATTTTTGGGTCTTGGCCGTTCTTCAACAACTTTTGTTTTAGAAGGATCAACAGTTATGCCAATTTTTCAAACAATGTGACCAAGGAAAGAAATTTTTTGTAACCAAAAATCACACTTTCTGAATTTTTCATACAGTTTATTCTCTTTTTAGGTTTTCAAGATAACCCTTAAATGACTTTCATGCTTCTCTTTACTTTTCAAAAACACCAAAATGTCAGCAATGAAGACAACCACAAACTTATCCAAGAACACTTGGAAAATTCTATTCATAAGGTCCATGAATACAGCAGGTTCCAAAAGGCATAAGTACAAATTCATAATGGCCATATCTAGTATGGAACATAGTATTCAAAACATCTTCTTCTTTTACTTTCAACTGATGGTACCCCGACCTCAAGTCAATCTTCGAAAAATACTGAGCTCCCTGGAGCTGATCAAACAAATCATCTATATGAGGAAAAGGATACTTATTCTTAACAATGATGTTATTCGTGGCTCTATAATCAATGCAAAGTCTCATTGAACCATCTTTCTTTTTAACAAACAAGACAGTATCACCCCATGGTGATGTGCTAGGTCAAATGAAACCTTTATCTAATAACTCTTGCAATTTCTTCTTTAACTCTAAAAGTTCAACTTGATATATTCGATAAGGGGGTTTTGAAATAGGCTTAGAATCATGAACTAAGTCAATAGTAAATTCAACTTTCCGATCATGAATAATACCATGCAACTCATCAAGAAAAACATCAAGATACTCATTTTCCACTGGCACATCATTAATCTGAACAGTTCCATTATTTTCAAAAATATGTGTAATGTAACATTCATTTCCATCTTTTACTAGTTTCTCAACTTCCTGATATTTTATCAAAATAAAGGGTTCATTCATTCACACAAGCAGACAATCTTTCTGAAAAGAAACCATTTTATCTCTGCAGTCAATCTTAGCATGATAAAAAGAAAGCCAATCCTTGCCCAAAATAACATCAAACTCTATTAGAGGAAAAAAATAAGGTTTTCAGGTAGATTATTTCCGCACAAAAGGATAGGAATGTTCTTATAATTTCATTTTTTTCTCAACATTTCCTCCGGGTGTTTTTACTATAAGTTCAAGATTCATATCTTGAGATGGAATTCCAAATTTACTAGAAAACTGCTCAGAAATGAATGAATGTGTAGACCGTAAATCAAACAACACATTGGCATAATCTAAACAAACAAATAGTGTACCTGATACAACTTCATTCGATGGCCCAACATCTGCTAATGTAGTTGCAAAGGATTTCACCACCCCCTTTTGCTTGTAGTCTGGATACTTTCCCCCAGTTGAGTTCTTTGTTATACACTCATTTGCATAATGACCCATTTTATTACACTTAAAACATCTTACCCCTATCCTCTCATTGCCTGGTTGATCATCTTCCTTACAGTTACGAGCAATATGACCAGACTTACCACAACAAAATAACTTTACAGACTTGGATAAACATTCTCCAGGATTCATTTTACCACACTTCTCACAGGATGGATATTTGGTTTTATTACTTCCTTGCTTCTTTGATGAATTCTTCCCATTTGCCTACCAACTGGAACTCTTATTCGGTTTCTTTTCAAAGAACATCTAATCATCGGCAAACTCCATTTCCACCTTCTCCGCACATCTAACAAGTTTTTCATAACTTATGGACTCAAGAGAAGATAAATCCCTTTGATTCTTTGGCATTAACCCTGAGTAAAAATGATTGATTTTACTATCAAGATCTCGTATGAAATTTGGAGCATACCTTTCCGGTCGAGTGAACTTTTCTTCCTAAGCAGCCACTGAGTCATCATCTAGCCTCAATTATAGGATTTGTTTTTCCATCCTAAGACAAACCACCTTAGGAATATATTTCTCAAGAAACATACCTTTGAATTCATCCCTGTGAAGATCATCAATATCACCACTATCCCTGATATTTTTCATCATCGACCACCACTGATCAGCTTCACTTTCAAAATGGTAAACAACAAGCCTAACCTTTAGATGTTCTGAACACCCCATGACATAAAAAATATTCTCTAGTGCTTTAATCCACCCTTCAGCTAACACAGGGTTAGATGATCCTCTGAATGATGGGGGGTGTTGCCTCATGAAATTTTCCACCACTGACATGTTCTTCTTCGGTTGATCTGGCTTATCTTGTGCATGGATACCACCACCACTTATAGCCTGAGTCAACTCTGCCATCACTGCAAGAAACTGTTCAGTTCCGATTCTGACCATCTCAGGTTGCAGATTTGGAAGGTTGTCTTCCTCCTGATGTCATCCCAACATAGCTGCCTTGTTTTGTCAGCGGAAAACCATTCTGAACAAAGTAATATCTTAGGAGAAGAAACATGGTAATCTTTAAATTCTATATCATCCCTATCATACCATAAATTAATTTATAAATTTAACAATTTTCTACATCCTAATGTTGTCTAAACCGACCTCTAATACCAACTATAACACCTCGAACTTAAACATTACTTAATACTGAATTAAATAAATAATTCCCATTGAGTATCTTTTCATGTTTAGAGTTTTATAGAATTACATCATAACTATAACATGTCAAAAGATTACATAGTAGACACTTCAACAAAGTTTCATTTTTTTACAAAACATGAACTCTTAAAAAAAGAGTCATGCCTAGTTATTTGTCTTTGACTACATGAATTTTCCTTGATCCTATCCTTTACTCTATTCCACATTATGTCCTGTGAAAAACATTTCAATAAAACTTGGGGTGAGCATAAAAAGATCATAATGAGATACAAAAAGAAGGAAAATTTTTAGTTTTTCAAAACAACAAGAAAAACTTGAATACCTTATCAAAGTAATAATTTTAACCCTTATGAAGTAGTAAATACTCTTCACTGAATAAAATATCATTACTTACCCTTTTGTAACCAAAATATTACCATAAAACCCATATAAAGAACACATAACATAGAACGGTAACTTGGGACATAAACATACTTAAATGGAATAACCATACGGTCGACTTCCACACATATCACTTAATGGAATAGCCATATGGCTAACTTCCATAACCAATGCATTGGAGGTTATAATGTAACCACCCATCCTGGTATTCATGGAACCACCCGTCATATGATTTATCACGTAACCACCCGTCAAATGTCCAAGTATCATTATAAAATCATATGACATAAAAAAATAATGGAAAGAAAACATTTCCACATTTCAGTCATAATATATCACTTAAATATATTGACATAAAAAATCCATTATAAAAACCATTTTCTATACCAAAATACATAAAAGAGTATATGGTGTTTATTTTATTTTAAAAATTTCACGGATTGTTGAGGAAGCCAAAGACCAAATAATACTCACGACATCAAAAAAGGTCTTCGTCACTACGTTTGTTAAAATAATCATTCATTTTTTTAGTTTAGTATATTGATTCATATAAAAATATTCCATTTGAATGAAATGAAAATTAAAAGATGTTTTATACAGCTTATAAAAGAAATTTTTGTATTAGAACAAAATATGCCTCAATGAAAGGAGATTGAGACGAAGTCCCTTACCTCATGTCCGACATGACTCTATCGCTCTTTAATCTCGAGAATAATAAACTAGTGTTAATTTGTACATTCTTAAGAACGTTTTTCAAGATTATTATTCCTTTTATATCAGTTATTTCCATGTTATAGACATTATGTAATCATTTAAGTTAATAATGTTCATTTTGTCGATATTTTATACTTAAGTCAAAAATAGACATCTTACAGTTACATGTTGTTCATGTGGTCAAAGGTTCATTATATCCATAGTGATATTCCTGATTTGGGTATCATATATAACATATATATCAATCATAAACATGTATTTATAATAGTACATAACATTTAGAGGTAAGAAATGAATTGAACCATTCATGGAGACGGTAAGCCGTACGTACGCATGAACAATACTTTCATTTCTATTTCATATTTAATAGAGTGAAATCATAATGATATAAAGGTATATAATAATTCCAGTATAATATAATATATAATATCATTAACTCCATCCTTTATACATCCCACATATGGCATTAACGAATCAAATCACTTTGAGGGGGCGGTAGTCCGCACTTCCTAAAATGAAATTATCGTGTTTACCCATAATAGAAACCATAAAGGTATGAAAATAATTGAAAAATAATTAAGCATAAGGAAAACATAAAAATAATATATATCATATATAAAAATAGGGACATCTTAATGGACACCATGAACGGTTTTAAAAGAAGATTGAACAATCATCATTTCGTGAGGCAGAAACTTTTCAACCACAGAAACAATATGTTCTTTAACTATTAGACGAAGGTATGTGTAAGTGTAATTCAAATCCATCTGATAAAAACATCCTAGTATATTTAATATACTGTTTTTGTTACAAAATAAAGTAATAAAAAGAGTTTAGGGGGTTTGAGAAGCAAAATAAAACAAAATAACATTAGAGAAGACATTACCTTTAAATCGGGTAACTCCCTTGGTTTGAACCAAAAAGGTTTCTTGAAGAGATTTATGCCTAAGGTAAGGCTTCTAGGATGATGATTGGGATGTTGAGAGATAAAATGAGCACAGCTTGGCCAATCCAATGGCTTGAGAGGTGTGGGTAAGGTGGTATAGTTGGGGGACTTTTATAAGAGGGGGGAGGGGAACTCTTGGAATGTTATAAAATGTTACTTTATTATATAATGAGTTTCGGATTTTAAAGGTCCCACAATTATATATTTCGAGGATAATGTAATAATAGTTTCAAATACACCCATCGAATAGTTTTTTGGCAAGTGTAGGTCTTAGATTTTACATTATCTTTTCATTTTATTTAAATCGTTAAATATTGAGGTAATCACTACATCATCAGGGTGTCATAAATAATATAATTTATTTAATGTCTAAAAATTATAAAAAAAATATCATGATGTAGGAAATATTTTTATCTTTATATTTAATATTTATAGTAAAAAATATAACTTGTATAACCCCATGTAAAAATTGTTTTAGTAAAACAATACATGTTTGTGACATTTTTATTTTTACTTTAAATAAAAAGTTATTAATGTCATTTTCTTACCCAAGTGGATCCATGGGTTCCCCAAGTTGACCATTGGACTGTCTCAGTTATCCATGAAACATTAAATAAGGGCAGAAACTGTGTCATGTTCAGTTCATATAATTATAACATTATCTTTACCTTAAATTACATTAATTACCTTTAATCGCGATTAGTAAACCCTAAAAGCTACTATTCACCAAAAAATTATTTTCATCCCATTGAACTTAATTTTACATACTAATGAAAACCATATATGTCATATTTTTGAAATTCAATTCACAAAAGTGGTAATTTTTCATTTAAATAAAAAATCAGTTTTTTAACTACAACTTAGTAGTTTCACTATTCATCAAAAATTGATGTTTTTTTCATAAAAATTCAAAAAAAATCACCCTAAGATATATTTTATACTCTGAATTAAAAAATTATGTCTATTTTACAAAATTAAAAACATATAAGTTGCATTAATTAATTTAATAATTAATTCTTGTTGTCCAAACAAATAGCGTGTTTTTATGAAACAATATATATCAAAAGATTGACACTAGTTTAAGTCCAATTTCAAAGTGAAAATCATTCTAATGACCATTATTGGATTAAATGGTAAAAATATATTCTAATTTCACTCTAAAACAAATTAAAAAGATAATATTATAATATAAAGTAATTAGGTTAAAAATAGGTTTTGAATTAAAATACAACATTTTTCACTATTCACTAAAAAATGAAATTTATCGGAAAAATACAAAAAATTTACACAAAGTAAATTTTGATGTCCTGATTATAAAAAAGAATATTATTTGGTCCAATAGAATGTGTAATAGTGACCAAAACTATATTTAAAGAGTGTTCTCCATCAAAAGGTGATAAGTCGACCTTTTAGTGAATATTAGAGTATCTATGCCTAAAATTGAATTCTTTTCTTATTTTAAGTCTTTACCTTTAATTGGTTAAATGTAAAAACATTTAACAAACATATATAATCAAATTTTAGTTATTTCTATTCATTCATATCAATACAACAGCTACGTGTTAACTACCATTTAAAATAGTATTATTATATTACTAGTGTGCAACGTAAGATTTCAAAGAAACATGTTGTTGCGTATCGGGTACTCTATTGAACATAGTAAACCCTTTAAAGTAAAATTAATATTTAATTTGCAAATATTAAAAAATATTAAAATGTATTATTCTTTATTTACCTCGGATTTTACAACTCACCTGGCATAGACTCTCACTACTAAATGAATCAACTGCCTTCAAAACCTAGTAGGTATCAACCATATAATCAGTTACACCTATCGAGTGGAGAATAAAGTGGCATATGGCCTTTCCAATAAGGGTGTCAACATCAACAGAATGTGTGTAGAAACTCTTCATACTGACTTCACCCCTCTTTAACAGAATGATTGTAACAAAATCCATTCCTTCATACTTTTGTAATTTCAATTTCTATTTTTATATATTCTGGTGATTTAGTCTTTGACCAAGGCATAATAGTTTTTAAAAAAAAATAGAATTTAAAATTTTTATATATATAATTTGGTTATATGGTATGAGGGTGAATCATTAGATAATACATTTTGTGATAATCGTATAGATTATTATGATGATTATTGATAATAACAAACTCATTTTATTTTATTATTTAGTATTATGTAAATATGTTACTTCCAAAAGATAAAAAGAGTTATATTAAAAATTCCTTAATATGTCTAAACCATTAAAATTGTTTAAAAAATTTCATTGAATAGGAAAATGAAGAATGAAACTTCGTCGACCATGAAGGTGGTAAATTGTCACATCTCGAACGATGATTTCAGTTATAAAATAAATGTGGGAGAGTAAAGAGATTGATAATGGTTATTACATTAACATGATATAATTCCAATATATAAATTATTCTAGAGTTATCATGATCAATTAGACAGAGGGGGTAAAGAGGGAATAAAAAAACAAGATAAATTTAAATGAAATTAAATGAAAAAGGAAGAGGATTTACCTCTTTTAATAGCCTCCTTGAGAACCTACTTAAGGGAAAGTGTTTTCAAATTTTGGAAAGACCAAGGGCTCATGTATGATGGAATGTACTAGGTATGATTAATTGGGAAGAACATTGAGATGTTTCAAGTATTATAGGACTAATGAAAACAGGGAGTGACAGGTGGTTTTTATAGTGGACGAGAGGAGGGTTTTTCTATTATTTTAATCATTATTTTATTATTTTGGATCAAGACATGCTATAGGGGTTGATTATTATAACTAAAAAATAATAATAATTGCATTTAGGTTTGAACCAATGGAAATTTACAACGTACGTTACTCGTGTATGATGGAGAAATATATTTATTTAGCATATTTTGTAAATTATTGAATTTCACGATTCAAAAAATATTCAAGTAGTTTAGAAAATACCAAAAATTCACCATAACCATTTTTGAATGTGAATAATTAAAAAATGATCTCTATTTAATCAAAATAATTTTCTAAATATGAGGTGTTTAATTTTTAAATAAAATTATCATTTACTTGGAAAATACAGATTTTAAATTTAAAACTGATTTTATAATACTTTCAAAAATTAAGTGAGGTCTCATAAAATTATCCTAAAATCATATTAAAAAAAATATTTAGAAACAAAGTTTTTGAAAATGAATTTTTTTTCAAGTAAATTTATTAATTTATAATATTAATTAATTATTTATTACTTAGAAAAATATCAACACTTAATTATTAATTTATAAATTATTCACTCTCATTTATATTGTGCCTAAATTTTATTTATACTTACATGGGTGAGTTTTATATTCATAAGGGTACATTACTGTTCATTGGGGTTATATTACTATCCATAAGTGTATATTACTATTCATTAGGGTGATGTTATTATTCATCGAAAAATATGTTGTTCCTATTATATTATAAAAAACATACTAATCACAAAAGTGTATTTCTATTATTTAAAATTTCAATCACTAAAGTTGGAAAATAATGTTTAATGGCTAGGTTATAACTATAACAAAGTGTTTTATCACAAAGACTCAGTGTTGTGTGTATATAAGCTATCTAATGAATTGTAATTATTTATGAAGAAATATACCATAAAATCTTGGGGTTTCATATTAATAATGAATATATTCGTAACATAATATATTATTTATCATAAATAATTACAATAGTCCAAATATATATTATTCATAAAATAATTAATTAAACAATATATTGATTAAAAAAATCAAATACATATTAAAATATTCTTTGACTCAAAAATATTACTATAAAATAGTATTTTTTTAGAACATTAATTAATTAATTTGAAAGCTATAAATTATAATTATTTATAAGTATTATTATTAAGTAAAACACACAATTTTAAATTATTCTTTTTCAAAACATAATTGATTAAAATTTATAAAATAAATTACTATTGTGTTAAAAATTACCATAATTTACTCAAATTTTTAAATTATTAATAATATTTTTTAATTAAAACTAATAGTTATTGTTTAATAATAATATTGACGAGTTAATAATTATTTATTATAATTTATTTAATGACTATTAATAATTATTTAAATAATTGTTTCATTTTTTGTAATGATAGTAAATATATATCACGATTTATTAATTAATATAAATAGATTAAGTATATTATGACACTTTTTAAAAAAAGTAAACCTATAAAAAATATATAAACACACACACATATATATATATATATTAAACCTTAAATGTTTTTTAAAATGTATATATATATATATATTCATATCTTAATATATATATATATATATTACATGATTTCTTAATAAAATATATTTTTACATGTTTTATAATCAAATATAAATTTCAAATCAACACACACACACACACATATATATATTGAAAACCTTATATGTTTTTTAAAATGTATATATACATATGTGTGTGTGTGTGTGTCAAACACCTTAAACATTTTTTAAAACTAATATATATATATATATATATATATTCACATGTTAATATATATATATATATTAAAAACCATACATTTTTTTATATAAATTAATAAATATATATATATATATATATGAAACAATACATGTTTTTTAAAACTTTTATAAATGTGTTTTAAAATGGTAATATATATATATGTTAAAATATTTATTAATTAATATAAGTAAATCAAATCTATTTTCATTCATTTTTTAAAACAAATATATATATCATATATATATATATATGAAAACATATATACAGATACACACACACACACACACATATATAATATTACACATTTTTTAAAAAACATTTATATATGTATATATTCACATGTTAATATATATATACAAATTCACATACATATATCTAAATTCATCAATGAGAAAAATACATAAAAAATAAAAAAAAAACTCCTATAGACTTGATTAACATGGAAAAGAGAATAATACATTTATAGTAATTCTAAATACCAAATAAGCCATTAAAATATGATAAATTTCTTAACCTAGGGGATTCCCAAACTAAATGATGTATGATAAAGTGAAAAAAGCACAAGAATAATGAAAGATGAGAAAAGAAGAATCCCTACTAGGGTGATTTGAATGATGAGCTTCAAAAAATTGGCTGCAATGAATTATCTTGAAGGGAGTGGTCACCGGTCGTGTGTTGTCATCTGTTCGAGAGAAAGAAATGAAAGGGAGGGAGTGGAGGAGGGGGTGTTATATCATTTAATTTATTTTTAATTAGGAATGAGTAATTATGATAGAACTAGTCCCATCGCAAAAAAAAATCTTGTAAAGTATTTGAGATCGTTATTATTTACTTTTGAAAATACTTCCTACAAAATGAATATTAGTGGTGGATATATTATTCTCTCACTATTATCCATATCTATAACTTTTCAATCATGGAGATAAGAATTTTCTATGAAATTATTTATGACAGATCATTTATTCTGTTGCAAATGGTGTCATTTTAAGATGGAATAAAAGTTTCGTTAAAAATAATTCATTTTTGGGAACTATTTTTAACTTGTAAACTGCCCGCCAAAAGTAACCCATCATAAATATCATTTTTTTAGAATTATAAAGATTACCTTTTATTAAAATTTTAATTTTCTTAATTATTTATATACTATTACTAAAATTAAAATTGGTTTTATTTCATGGATAAGCTTTTGTACAGAGGTTGATCATTAAAAAAATATTTTTATAAAAGTTTTAATTTTATATATTGAGTTGCAAGATTTATGGATGAATTATAAATATTATATTAATGTAAAAATTTTGTTTTAAAAATATGAATTAAATTTATGGTGCAATGTAATATTTGTTTTTTAATCAGGTTTTCTCCATATATGTTTTCGAATGTGATTATTTTTTATAATTTGGTTAGTTCTTATAGAGATGTTGCAGGGGCTATAACTTTGCAACATCTATTACGACATTTATCAGCACTGACCTAAGTGTTTATAATGGATACAAACTTTTAAATTCACTTAACATGTCAACACTTCATAGAACTGACAAATCCATTTTCTAGTGCTCATAATGGTCATTTATGTAGTGGTGGTTACTATTTACCATATTCCTACTACCATGATGTGGTCTAATTTTTCATCCTATTATTCTCTCTAAAATATGATGTAACTAATTACCATGGAAATTTTCAAACATAAAATTATGGATTTGATCCTAATAATATACAAGGTTCATCAAATAGAAGAATAGATTTTACTAATTATATTTGATAGAACCAGTTTGAAAGGACATGGCCAAGAAGAAAAAAAGAAAAGAGAAACTATAGCATATCAAGATGAGTATAAATTAAAACAGATGCAGAAGAAAAACTAATAAAGAATAAATTAATAGTGGGACACATGATTTAATGTTATTCAAATCCTTTGGGATTCTACGTGTATGATAAGAACACCACAATACACTCAATTTTAATTATGATCAATACAATGAAAAATAAATAGTAAATGAATCAAATTAGAAACCATAGTTTTATGTAAAATAAGATACAAAATATAGAACCTAAGATAAATAATAATAGTCATCTTATAGATCCCAAAATCTCTTACCCCTATCTATAATGGCTTCACCTACTATATTTTAAAAGAATATGTCCTTTTAAAGGATCTTAAATCACACACCATTGGTGATCCTAGTATGAGTCTCCATTGAGGATCATCTTGGATTTTTTGACCACACTTCTTCTCATTGAAGGATCATCCAAAAAAATATTTTAGATCATATATATTGGAATACATAAATAATATCACATAGGGACGTATATATTTCCTAGTATTATACGACTGCAATGCACCTAGGATCCAATGTGAGTGAATGTCCAAAAGAGACACATGGAAGGGGGAATAAATTCCCCTGATAGGGGTAGTCAGAAAAAAAAGCTTCAAAAAACCATGAAAGTCCATGGGTCATGATTGAACTAAATATAAGGATAAGGAACTATAGGTGGAAGTTCCAACTGAAATTATCAGTTCTATCAAACTGTATCATGGAAAGATCCCTCCATCTGATCATTGAGGTGACATGAGAAAAAGAGGGTGGGGAAATGTAATCAGGGAGGATACCTAAGTAATATGACCAAATTAAAAAAACAAAACTCAAAAATATATTTATAATAAAATAAAATAAAATAATTTTATATGCATGTATGAAATACAGAAAATAGAAATAGATGAATATAATTTCATATACCAATTAAATAAAAAATTCCCACAATTTTCTTTTGATATCGGTGATATTATTTCACCTATTATCATTGAATTGGAACCAAATTCTCAAGTATAATAAGTGTTTGAATTAAAGTAATTCCATGAACTAGTCATAGTATTTTATAGATGTCATCAGTTTGTATCTTATTGACACACATAGTTCCTAATTCATGCAATTTCAAATAAAATTTAATATAACGTAAAAATGATTAGACCTACTATGGATTACTTTATTTATAGAAAGGTTTATGGAGGATTGACTATCATTGTATACTATTATTACATAATTACTCTTTTTATTTTCTGACAAATTTTTTTTTATCCAAAAGGCCACTTTGGGAGCCTCAGTCAGAGCTATATATTTGGCTTCAGTGGTTTAGGGGGGAACCAATTATTACTTATTACATTTATAGGACATTATGCCCCTATAGGAAATAAATATAAAGCATTTTAGGGACCTTTGGAAATCTATATTTCCATCATATTTTGAATCTACATAACCAGGAACTCAGTCATAAATATCAACATTATTCCATAGCATAAAGAAAAAGCATTACCATTAGAAATATATCTATTTAGACATTTTAAATCCTGAAAATGTTTCTTTCTATGATTAATCATAAATCTTATATGAGTATAATAAATTCAAAATTTGGTCATGTGAAAATACAATCATACAAGATGCTACCTGGATCATTGTATTTGAAAAAGAAAATTCTTATCTCTATTCCTTAATTTCTCCCTTCTTAACATATGAATAGAATTTCCCTTGTATTTTATTTAAAAAACCTCTCTCAATTTATATTTATAAAATTTGATAAGTTTTATATTCTTTCAAATGATAAACAAGTCATCAAAATATTTCCGAAAATAAAGAAAAATACTTTTCAAGGTCATAAAATATATACATGAATCATGTTTACTTATATTAAAAAAATTTCTAACTATAAATGTATGAAAAATTATATACACTAATATGATTCTTACATTAGAACATACACAGATTTATTCAAATGACATACCAAATTTAACTCTACATTAGTTGAATAACCATATGGTGGTTTCATTAAAAAATTTTCATTTATGTCACTAAGAATGAAGAATCATTCTTCATTGATATTATCACTATAAAAATGATAATAATTTTCAAAACCAAGTAATAAACATGTTGATGAATGTTTATCCATAAGATAAAAGATTTTAGAATTGTCAATTCCATCCCTTTGGAAAAAAACCTTTGGCTACAAGCATGGTCTTTAATTTAATTTTATTCACACTGGAATTATATATATTTTATTTTAAAAATAAAATTTTAACTAATATATTTAGAATTAGTTGGTTTATTAATAAAAACCCATGTTTTCTCTTTTAAATATTTCATTTCATAATCCATGGACAAGATAAAATTATTAAAATCTCTATCATTTGTAGTGTTCCTATATGTATGGGTCTCCCTAGACTCATGGTCATAAAAAACATTGAAAGGAAATAAATCCATGTCATACTAGCTAAATCAAGCTGGTGTTCTGGTAACCCACATAGATTTGTCTCATGAAAGATGGAAATAATCTTGAGCCTATGTTGTCTTGCTATATGATTCAATAAGACAATAAGGTTTATTATAGTCTTGAGTATGAGGTTACAGTGGAATAGGATGTATTGGGACCTCAAATTGTATTTAATTATCAATTTTAATAACCTCACCTTGAGGAATTTCATCACTATCAATAATCACAAAACTTATATTTAGGAACTACAAACTCATAGAAGTCTAAATCGTTGCTTATAATTCATTTTTGGTAACATGGTTTTTCAACCCATTGATTATATCCCTTAACCCCATTAGGATATCATATAAATATATATTTATGATACCTTGATACTTTTTATGACCATTATCATTTTCATAATAATTTTAGACCAAATATCTTAAATGAATATAGTAAGGTGGTTAGTTACACCAATACTCTTGGAATGTTTTAAATACATAAGAGGAAGAAGGACATCAATTGATAACATATTCTACTTTATATGTAACTCTATATAGAATAATTTGGGTAGCCATAAGTTTGTTAACATACATCATACTCTTTGTAGTATAGTTTAGTGTATATGTTATGACAAACCATTTTGTTAGGGTGTTACCCTAATGGTATAATATCTTACTACACCTTCTGACTAAAAAAATAGATGGTGCCTAATGAGAGATAAAGCAATCCATTTTATTTTTTAAAGCCTGATGTTCTATACAAGTCTAGTTCCCACTAATGGATTTTTGGTATTTTAAGGTTTCAATGACATCAATTTTTTTGAAAAATATAAATCCTAATCCTTATAGAGAAATCATCGATGAAGGTTACAAAATAAGAACTTCCGCCATCAAACGTCATCCATGGTTTTTTTGTAGGATGGAATATACATATTATAAAGGGTGGAACCTATTAAAGTACGAACTATTAAATAAAATTCATTTAAAATTTCATATAAAACAATATTCACATATTGGAAGGTTTCATGGTGAATTACCAATCAACATCCCTTTGCTAAAAAAATATAGACCTATGGAGATTATATGCCATTATTATCTTGGAAAAATAATAATAAAGTATATATTGGTGACAAATTTACTACTTAACTATCTAAACTAGGTCCTTTAATTTAAAACATAGAATCCTTTTACAACAATCCCTTTAATTAGTGTCATATAGCCATTAGACATCCTTAGATATCAAGTATAATACATGAAAGTGTAACCCTTCTAGTTCAATACACCTACTAAAATGAGGTTCATATATAGTTGGGGAAATACCTTACATTTATTAAGGTCAATAAAGAGTTATCATGAATCTGTAACATAATTGAAAATCAACCCTAGACTCTACACCCCATGTTTTTTCTTAGCATAAATTCAACCTCAACTCCCTCAGACAAATCAATGAAAGAATCTCAAACTAAGAAAATGTGAAAGTAGAATCCTAAATCTAGCACCCATTAATTATACATAATATTAGTTATAACATTTAAAACGATAGAAATGTCAAAAAAAACATTAATTAAAAAAATATTCATTAGTAGATTGATCCATATTAAAACTTTTTTTCTATTTAGGATTGTGTCCCTCTAGAGAAATGTGTCCAGGACTTCCATAATTAAAGAAGAAAACCTATTGTCCCTGAAAATTTGATATATGATTAGGTTTGAGAGTTTTATTTATATCTCCCATTATTTTATTCTTCCTTATTATTCTTATTCTTAGTTCTACCCATAGTAAAAACGCTTTCTACCTTAGACATCACTTTAGGTTTGTCATGAAATTCATTAGAATTTATGGTAGATTTATCTTCTTAAAAATCTAAAGTGGCTCATCCATACATCATGGTCTATCAATAATGTGGAATTAAAAAAGATAATATCTGGATATTATGTCTCAATTTTAATATTAATAATGAAAAGGTCTAAAAAAATTATTAAATACATCATGAAGCATACAAATTAGAATTCCCATTTGAATTTTACAGGTAAAAAATCAATTCTTATTATGAAGGTGACCAACAAGATAAGTATCCATATATAGTTTCCCAAGTTTCAACTATATAACAAAAGTGTAAATTTCATGAGCTACTTATCTAAACACTTTATCTCCAATAGATAGAATAATAGAGATATTCGCCACATTCAAGGTATTAGTAGGGGAATATTGATATATAGTTATAGTGTTCCTATCATCATAAAGGGAAACTATCTAATTTATAGGTCCATGTAAATCATAGATGATTCTATGCTATATAATTAGGTCTATCATCATTATTAACTGAAGGATGAAGTCATTCTCACATTAAAAAATTTCAATCTTATATTTAGAGGATTCCATTCTTGTCATTTGGTTACTCTGATACCATGTTTTTATGAAAAATCATAATGATACACCCGTATGAATAACCGAGGATCATAGAATAATGTATTGTTCGTCACATAATATTTTTTGATTGAATGAGTTTGAATGGATGAAGATTAGAAAAAAAATAAAGAGAGACATTGTCAATTCAATATGTGTAAAATGAAAATAGATGTGAAAGATAAATGAATATATTGGAAAAAAATAATGGGACATTGGATTTAAGATAATTCAGATCCTTTGGAATTCCACATACATGACAAGAAGACCACACTACACAAGTTTATTATTAAGAAAAAACAACAAGCAATGAATAAAACAAGAAATCGCATATTCAATCTACCATGAGCTACTAAACTACGAACCAAAGCTAATGAACAATAGGGGATTTATAAAGATGAGAATGGAGAAAAAATATCAAGGAAATATTCTTCTATGGTAGTTTAAAATTGGATATCTTTATTTTGGATCCTAAATCACACACTATAGGGGAAACTAGACCAATTCTCTACCAGGGAACACCTTTTTGAGTTCAACCACACCTATTTTCATTGAAAAATCTTCCATAAAAGGATGACTTGTCATATATGTGAGATTATACAATAATGATCACATAGGGAACTAGTGTCTTCACTCTACCTGACAAGATAAAAAAACCAGGTAGCCAAAGTGTGGGAGTGAGGTGAAGATTCACACAATATGGTGCATTAATTCCCCTGATAATATTTTTCAAAAAAATTGCTAAGGTGAACCAGGAAAGGCCAATTATTATTCTTGAACTAAACAAGTAGAGATGCTAATATGGGTGGAAGCCCATGATGTAGTGGATGGAGCCCTTAATAAGTTGTGAGTAAATATCCCCTCCTCATATCATTGAGTGAGACTGATAAAAAGAGAGTATGTTAAGGTAAATTGGTAGGATATTGAAGGAATATGGGAAAAATTATAGGGCCATATGAATAAATAATTCTAAAAAATATAATCAGTGTAAAATAAATTTAAATTATTTTTCAAGAATGTGATAAATGAAAAAGGAAGATATAAATGAATACTATTTCATATGAAAATTAAAAAAAAATAAGAATCTATATTTGACTCTGTTTCATTATTCACCACCATTTTCTCTCTTCAACAATGTCGTAACGACTATTTCCATGACAAAGTTCCATCTTTCATATTTTCAATCTTTAACAAGTATTGTGATGTGGTTTTATTCTTCTTTTTTCATCAATATTAGTTGAAATAACATAAAATAATTAACAATGACATAGTTTCTAATCTATTCCATAAAATTCATATCTTCATATAAATTATATTTCAAATTTATATTTTATATCATATCATATTTCATTATATTTTCACATTGTATTTCCTAGTTTTTTACATTTCTCAAAAAGAAATTATGAAAATATGTGTAGTTATAAAATAATTTGAAAAGTATACTCTAATAGAATTAGAAACCTCAATACCTTTTCATTGGATCGATGACTTGGAAAAGTCATTGATTCCCTAAACTTGTTTTGACATTTATTAGTTGAATAGTCTTTTCACACCGAACACCTTTCACTAAATAAAAGGTGAAAGATGTTAAGAGAATCCATGCCTTCCACCCCACCCATTTAATATTTTATCCCCCTTCTCACATAAATATATCTATCACTAAACATACCCCATTTTTGGATCCGTCTCTCTCTAAAATTCTCTTAGGTTTTTATCCCTTTCCTATGATTCTTTTAGAAGCCTTAACAGAGTAAAAAATTTGCGAAGAATCATTTAAGTGTATTTTTGGAATTTATATTAATGTTTTGACTTATTTTTTTTAGTTATTAGTTTATATAAATTATTTGGTTTGAATAGTTTTTTATTTAATTATAAATAATTTTTAAACAGTAATTAATAACAGTGATTCATTAATTATTATTTAATGAAGACTATATATTATTAAATAAAAAAATTTATAGTTAGTATTATTATAATTATTATGAATTAATTATTATTTAATATAATTTATTAGTTTATAATAAGTACTAAACAATAATTAAAAACTTAGTAACTACAAATTTACAATTAAATGATATATAATTAACTTATAATTTTGTATTAATTAAATAAGGATTAATAATTTATTAATAAATTATTAATTAATGATTAATAAAAGATTAAAAAATTAATAGATAATGATTAAAAAATTATTAAATAAATATTAAATAATGATTAAATAATTATTTATTATTGATTTAATTATGATTAACAAATTATTAACTGATAATTAACATTAGAATAACATTTGATCTACCAATTCTTAAATGATATAAAAAATTAATCATTCAATAACCAATATTTACCTAATGATCACCTACTAATTAACCGATAAATATGTAATAACTAAAAAATAGTTAATTAATAGTTAACTAACAATTAACTAATTAATAATTAATGGCAATCTACTTATTAAAAATTAATTAACTATTAATTATTGAATGATTAATGAAGTATTAATGTGTTATTAACTAATAACGAACTAATAATTAAGTACCGATTAACCAATGATTCGAAACTAAGTTGATAATGATTGAATTGGAATTAAATAATCATTAAGTAATAATTAATTTACAATTATCCCTTTACTAACTATTAATTATATAATTATTAAATATTCATTAACTATTACTTAGTTAATGATTAACTAATTAAGGAATAATCATTAACTAATGGTTTAAAAATAATTATCTATAGATTAATTAATCATTAACTAAAGATTAACTATTCATTAATTATCATTTAACTAATGAGAAAGTATTTAATACATAATCATTAACTAATGATTAACTAATCATTAAATAACGAATAACTAACCATTAACTAATGATTGGATAATCATTAAATAATGATTAACTAATCATTAACTTACTATTAACTAATAATTAACTAGTGACTAACTAATCATTAACTAGAGATTAACTAATGAGTAAATACTCATTATCTAATGTTTAACTAATCACTAACTATTAATTAATCAATCAATTACTAATTTAATTAATGATATTTAGTTAACAATATTTAACCTGGTTACTAATGATTTATAGATATTATTTACTAACTTCACTGCCATTAACTAATTTCATACTTATTCCATCTTCAACTCTAAATGATTTTTCCTTGTAGTGAATGTTTTCTATCATCTAATTAATAAATTATAGATCATGTTGTTATCCATAAAATTAATTCTTTATCTAGATAATATTAGTGGATGTGGTCTCAAGTACATATTCACTTATAGTAACAAACAATAAAAGGGGTGTATTGGGTATTAAATCAATAACCACTTTGTGCACCAAAAAGTGTTCTAACTGCACACTAGGTTTAAAACTCTAATGTGATCTACCTTAGATTATTCAGATTCTATTTATTCCACAAAACTCACATTAATAAATATCTTATATACCTTTAAGAATATTAGGGATAAGTATAAATTTAAGAATATATTGTAAAATATCAATAAAGTAAAGACTATGTGGTTATCCATGAAATGGAATCTGTTTCTAGATATAACAAGTATGTGTAGTCTCGAGTATATATATACCTAGGGTTAATAAAACCGAAAGGGGAATATTTAGTATTAACTAGATAATCACTTAGTGCTTCAAATATAGGTCAAACTGAAAACTTGGATTGACACTTGTGGGGGTTCTTCTATGGGTGATTCATATTATCTTTACTCCTCCAAACATTAAATAATTACTATCTTTAGATTTATTTAAGAATATTATTGATGAGTCTAAATATTATAAAACATTGTAAATATTTTGTAAAATAATGATTGTCTTATTTTTCAAGAAATTAAATCCCTGTCTGGATATTACAATTTAATTCCTGATTTGGAACCGATTTAGCTAATGGCAATAACCCTAAAGGGGGAATATTGGGCTTTTACCCAATATTTAATTGGTTCCTGAAAAAGTGGACTAATTAGAAAACAAGTATCAATTTACTTGAGATATTTTCTTTACATGATTAAAATTCTATTTATAGATAATTGAACTTCTAATAATATTCATATACATTTAAATAACTATAGAAATTATTCCATAGTCAACCAAACATTATTACTCTTTATAGTGAATATTGAATACACTATTCAAATCAATATAAAAATTAACTTTTCCAAAAAGAAAATTATGTACTTTTGTGTCTATTTCTATAATTAATTTATTCAATTTGATTAAGGAGATTATTATAATAGACAACCAACACGAATGGTATCATACATGATTACGATACCCAAATAGAACTTTAAGAAAAATTTCATGGCCAATTTAAATCTAAATCCTGATCAAGATATCCCATATATTAGATATTGAAATTTTCAATTCCATGATAGGTTGTGGGATATATATTATCTATTAAATTATAATAAATTGTTATAATCAGAAACAATATTTATCAAATGACATGATATTTCTTTTATAGAGTTATACATGGAGGTTTTTACTATCTAGTAGCATCCTACTATTGTATGATGCCAAAGGGATACAAGAGCCATAAAAGATAGTTTATCCCCAGAATACGTGACTATTTTATATCTTGGGGAAGAATAAAACCACATTGATAACCTAGATATGATGGAATACCATTTTTATGATGATTATGATATATTTAATAAAGGAAAAAATGGTAAAAACATTGATAATGTGAATGAATATTGAGATGTTGGGGAATAAGATTCTAGAAATGAAATAGTTTTACATAAACCATGATGCATGATAAATAATACAACACTATTCGAATATTCATTGAATGTTATGTCATGTTTTCTTGAATTAAACTAGAGTATTATCACACATACAATAGTGTTTCATGAATTTGTAGAACAATTATTTAGGTCAATAAACAAAACATTATATGTTGGAAGATATTTTCCAAGAAATTATTCCTGGAAAAGTATAAAAAAATTATTTTATATAGATAGACATTGCATATTTTTAGTTCATGATCCATACTAAAAAATTAAATCATATGATCTGAAAAATATGTTCATTATTATATGTTTCAGTTAAGGGAGATTCATAACATTTCACTTTGGCAGTGTGGGATTTCATTGATTGAGGGATCTCAAAATTTCATGCTACCAAACCTAACATAAGATCATACATCATTGAATGGGGAATTCCAATCATTTATCACCTTAAATATTATAATGACCTTTAAAAATGTTTCTATAGGTCTTGTGTAGGAGAGGATACAATAAATCTTTTGTTATAATATTTCCTTTAAAAGTGAATATATGTTGAAATAGAAAACCATTTACCATGTGCATGGTTATTGGGTTGTCTTTTATTGGGTGCGGCCCCAATTGGAGTCAATACAGAGGGAAAAAACCAAATTTTATTCCAAATTGACATAAACAATCATATCTCTCAAGAAAATTTAATTATTACTTCTCATGTTAAATTTTATATGTTGTTCTAAGAATTCATTTCATGTATGCCCAAAGATATTTTATGGATCAATTTATATATATTTTTGTAAAATTTATAAATTTAATATAAAAATTAATAATTTTTATTACATTAACTCATGATAGTGACCATAAACATAGCCTCTTTCATTTTTTATAGTGTTGATGGAAAATTAGGATTCTTTTAGTTTTTTTATATAAGGATCCAACCATAAAATTTACATATTCTAGTATCTTTAGACTAGAAATCATTTATTACTATCCCCTATGATCTTTTTAAGATTTTTTTTAGAATTAGCTAAAAAATCATACATGATTAAATATTACATCACATGTTTGAAACTTCCACTCAATATAAATTTTACCCATAAAATAAAACTTTTAAAATAGAACCTGTTTTATTTTCATGAAAAAATTTCCTGAAATTCAAATTAACATCTTTATTTACCTTACCAATATTTAAACCCTTTAAAAAATATTTTAAAATTTGGTATGAGTAAATAAAAAATCATTAAGGGTGATAAATAAAAGAAAGATAATTTTTAGTCCATTTTAAAAACATGAGATCACAAAACACATTCTAAAAAAATCCTTTTTACACAGAAGGGTCATAATCGTTTCTCTAAATAATAAATCATTAATTTAGCTTTTGAAATTAAATTATTTCCATAAAAAAATATAAAAGTATTAAAAAATAATTTAGGTTTCACGGGACATAATTAAATTAAAACCATTACAAAACCCTTACAAATTGGAGTAACAATTCGGTTAGCTTCCAATATAATTATCTAGAGAACATAATCATTACCCAATGAATTAGAGCAGTATATAGGTGCACCAATCATGTAGGATATAATAGTCTCACCCATCTCAATCTAAAACCAGCCACCACTTAAGACATAATTATATTACCTTTGAGCTATAATAGGGATAAACACTTCACAAATAATATCCATGGTCCATATCATGAATAAAACCCTTGAAAACTCTTTTAAAAAATTGTGAAAAATAATTTTATAAATAAAAAATTCCTTTTATATTAAAAGAAATTTAGTACCAAAATACCTAAAAAACATTAAATATGGTTTTTTTTGTTTATAAAACATGAAACACTTTATAGGAATCCAAACAAGGAATAATGGTTATGGAAGTGGGAAATGTCGACATCACTGTATATCTTAAATTAGAACGTTGGTTTTGTCTTTTTGTAAAGAAAATAAAAAAATTATATAAAAATATTTTTTTGAAATTTTTTTAATGAAAGTAAAATTATAAATAAATTTAACTTTATATATATTTTATTTCTATATATAAAATATCCAAAAAAATATTTTAAATATATTTTCATGGAAGAAAAATATTTAGAAATTGAAACGTTAAAATAGTATTTTTAAAGAGAGTCCCTTACATTGAGTTCGACTCATCAAATACATTATTTATCTTCAAGAATAAAAAAAATATGTTTATTTTATTCTTCCTTAACAAAAAGTTTCATATTTATTATTCCATTTATTTCACTTATTACTTTGTTAAAACAATTACTTAATAATTTATGTTGACATCATATGTTTTGAAGATATTCAGTTCATATGTCCAAAATGAATTTGGAAGGATGACTATGGTCATAGAGGTCATTAGTAAATACTAAATAAAATAATAATAATGGAATAATTATCATTTTTATAAAATAATTATACTTTTAAATCCAACCATTAAATGTAATTATGAAAAATTAAACACATTATAAACATGGAGGTGGTTGGTCATACGTATGAATGAGTAATGTTTCCATTTTTCAAAAATCATTTTAGAAAGAATATAAGAACTATTTTATAATTTAAAATGATAATTAAACATTAAATATCATTATGAATATTTAAATAAACTTATATATATAATGAATATGATCTGTAAATAATAAACAAATCACATTGGTTTGTGGAGGTGGTTGTCCACATGTATGTACGAACAAAATTAAAATTTTTCATTTAATAGGAATGTAAAAATTTAAATGGTATATTAAATTTTCATAATTATAAATATGTTTTTGATATCATATATAAATATTTATTCCATCATTATTACCAATCTTGAGAGATGGATATGAAAAAAAAATCAGTTTGTGAGGTAGTAGTTGATCGTACACATGAACAATGGTTTGATTTACCATTTTATGAAAGATAATATAGATATGGGTAGTATAAATATCATAAAAAAATTACTATATTTAATATACTTTCCATATTATATAATCATGGTTATGGGTGATTTGAAGGAGGTTTAAGTAGTAATAAATCTAAAACATGCAGAAAAAACAACACATATTCTTCGGATGGTCTCCTTTCATTGACCCCTTAATCCCTACAGGGTTACTATTATTCATAAAAAATGACCTCTAGAATGGGGGGAGGTATTATAGGATGATATTTGGATATTTTTTGGATGAAAAATTGGGGTTTTAAGTGTTATGTAAACCAATGAAGAGATTCACTTTTATAAGATTGGGGAGGGATGATTAGCCACTGAAAGATACTAATATTCATTGTTAATATTTTAATATTAAAGTTATTAAATGTCCAGAAAAACTAATTTTAGTTAATTTTGTTAATTGAATATCATTCCACATCATTTGTGCAATTCATGGTTAATGTGGAAATTTTGGAACAATTAATCATCTATTTGTGAAAATTGATTTATTCATTATTTTAATTTTATATTTTCAGATATGACTTATAATTTTTTTTAAAACATTTTATCTTTTATTATTCATGGATGAATCTCAAGAGAAGATGTATATTTTTATTTCATGAATATAGATACTTTTTGGACAAAGCATAATGGGCCTAAGGCCCACCAAACAAAAGTGGGGCCTAAAATAAAAACTTACTAAAGCAAAAATTTTAACTATATAAATATAATATTATTGGTATCATTTAATTAAACTATGGATGAAGCTAATTTGGATGCTTTCATGATGATCCTAGTGGTCAGAGATGAAAATTAAATTTATGGCCAGATCTAAACACCTATAAAGGAATCCCACCATTTCTAGTAAAAAATCCAAATGGTTGAACCAATGTAAATGAATCAAATTAAAAACCATAGTTTTATGTAACATAAGATACTAAATAAATAACCTAAGATAAATAATAATAGTCGTCTTATAGATCCCAAAGGATCCTACCACTATCTATGAAGGCTTAATCC
Source organism: Viscum album (assembly GCA_963277665.1). NCBI lineage: Eukaryota > Viridiplantae > Streptophyta > Magnoliopsida > Santalales > Viscaceae > Viscum > Viscum album. The sequence goes on from OY728158.1 coordinate 816,200,161, forward strand.
ACTATTTTTTGAAAGAATATCTCCTTTTAAAGAATCATAAATCACACACCATTGGTGATCCTAGTCTGAGTCTCTATTGAGGATCATCTTTGATTTTCTGACCACACTTCTTCTCATTGAAGGATAATCCAAAAAATATTTTAGATCATATGTATTGGAATATATAAGGAATATCACATAGGGAACTATAAATTTCCTAGTACTATACGACTGTAATGCACCTGGGATCCAATGTGAGTGAATGTCCTAAAGAGACACATGGAAGGGGGAATCAATTCCCCTGATAGGGGTAGTCAGAAAAAAAAGCTTCAAAAACCCATGAAAGTCCATGGGTCATGATTGAACTAAATATAAGGATAAGGAACTATAGGTTGAAGTTCCAACTAAAATTATCAATTCTATCAAACTATATCTTGGATTGATACCTCCATCCGATCGTTGAGGTGACATAAGAAAAAGAGGGTGGGGCAATGTAATCGGGGAGGATACCTAAGTAATATGACCAAATTTAAAAAATAAAATTCAAAAATATATTTAGCATAAAATAAACTAAAATTATTTTATATGCATGTATGAAATAAAAAAAATAGAAATAAATGAATATAATTTCATACACCAATTAAATAAAAAATTCCCACCATTTTATTTTGATATCGGTGATATTCTTTCACCTATTATCATTGAATTGGAACCAAATTCACAAGTCTAATCATTGGTTGAATTAAAATAATTCCATGAACTTAGTCATACTATTGTACACATGTCATCAGTTTGTATCTTATTGACACACACAATTCCTAATTCATGGAATATCTAATAAAATTTAATATAATATAAAAATGATTAGACCTACCATGGATTAATTTATTTATAGAAAGGTTTATGGAGGATTGACTATCATTGTATACTATAATTACATAATTAATCTTATTATTTTCGGAAAACATTTGTTTATCCAAAAGGCCACTTTGTGAGCCTCAGTCAGAGCTATATATTTGGCTTCGGTGGTTTAGGGGGGCGCCAAATATTACTTATTACAATTCTAGGACATTATCCCCCTATAAGAAATACATATAAAGAATTTTAGGGACCTTTTTAAATCTATATTTCTATCATATTTGGAATCTATATAACCAAGAACTCAGTCATAAATATCAACATTATTCCAAAGAATAAAGACAAAGCATTACCATTAGAAATATATCTATTTATACATTTTAAATCATGAAAATGTGTCTTTACGTGATTAATCATAAATCTTATATGAGTATAATAAATTCAACATTTGGTCATGTGAAAATTCAATCATACAATATGCTACCTGGAGCATTGTATTTGATAAAGAAAATTCTTTTCTCTATTCCATAATTTCTCCCTTATTAACATAAAAATATAATTTCCCTTGTATTTCATTTAAAAAACCTCTCTAAATTTTTATTTATAAAATTTGATATGTTTGATATCCTTTCAAATGATAAACAAGTCATCAAAATATTGCAGAAAATAAAGAAAAATACTTTTGAAAGTCATAAAATATATACATGAATCATGTTTACTTATATTAACAAAATTTCTAACTATAAATGTATCAAAAATCATATACACTAATATGATTCTTACATTAGACCATACACAAATTTATTCAAATGACATACCAAATTGGACTATACATTAGATGAGTAACCATATGGTGGTTTCATTAAAATGGTCTCATTTATGTCACTAAGAATGAAGAATATTTCTTCATTGATCTTATCACTATATAAATGATAATAATTTTCAAAATCAAGTAATAAACATGTTGATGAATTTTTATCCACAAGATAAGACATTTTAGAATAGTAAATTCCATCCCTTTGGAAAAAAGATTTTTCTACAAGCATGGTCTTTAATTTAATTTTATTCACACTAGGATTATATATTTTTTATTTTAAAAATAAAATTTTAACTAATATATTTATAATTATGTGGTTTATTAATAAAAACCCATGTTTTCTCTTTTAAATATTTCATTTCATAATCCATGGCCAATATACAATTCATGAAATCTCTATCATTTGTATTTTTCCTATAAGTATGGTTCTGCCTGGACTCAAGGTCATAAGAAACCTTGAATGGAAATGAATCTATGTCTTACAAGCTAAATCGAGCTGGCGTTCTGGTAACCCTCATAGATTTGTCACATGAAATATGGAAATAAGCCTAAGCCTATGTTGTATCACTATATGATTCAATAAGAAAATAAGGTTTATTATAGTCTTGAGTATGAGGTTATAATGGAATAGGATGGATTGGGACCTCAAATTTTATTTAATTTTCAATTTTAATAACCTCACATTGAGGAATTTCATTACTATCATTAATCTAAAAACTTATATTTAGGAACTAGAAACTCATAGAAGTCTAAATCGTTTCTTATAATTCATTTTTCGTAACCTTGTTTTTCAACCCATTGATTATATCCCTTAACCCCATTAGGATATCATATGAATATATATTTATGATACATTGATTATTTTTATGACCATTTTCATTTTCATAATCATTTTTCCCAAATCTCTTAAATGAATATAGTAAGGTGGTTAGTTACACCACTAAACTTGGAGAGTTTTAAATACACATGAGGAAGAAGGACATCTCTTGATAACATATACTACTGTATATGTAACTCTATATAGAATAATTTGGGTAGCACTAAGTTTGTTAACATACATCATACTCTTTGTAGTATAGTTTAGTGTATATGTTATGCCAAAACATTTTTTTGGGGTGTTTCCCTAATAGTATAATATCTTACTACACCTTCTGACTCAAAAAAATATATGGTGTCTAATGAGAGATAAAGTAATCAATTTTATTTTTTAAAGCCTGAAGTTCTCTAAAAGTCTAGTTCTCACTAATGGATTTTTGGTATTTTAAGGTTTCAATGACATCAATTTTTTTGAAAAATATAAATCCTAATCCTTATAAAGAAATCATCGATGAAGGGTAAAAAATAATAACATCCACCATCAAAGGTCATCAAAGATTTTCCCTATAGGATGGAATATACATATTCTAAAGGGTGGAACCTATATAAGTACGAACTATTGAATAAAATTCAATTATAATTTCATAGAACAAAATATTCACCTATTGGAAGGTTTCATGGTGTATTACCAATCAACATCCATTTGCTAAAAAATATAGACCTATGGAGATTACATGCCATAATTATCATGGACCAAGAATAATAAAGTATATATTGGTGACAAATGTACTACTTAACTATCTATACTAGGTCCTTATATTTAAAACATATAATCCTTTTACAACAATCCCTTTAATTAGAGTCATATATCCAATAGATATCCTCAGATGTCAAGTATAATACATGAAAGTGTAACCCTTCTAGTTCAATAAACCTACTAAAATGAGGTTCATATATAGTTGGGGAACTACCTTACATTTATTAAGATCAATAAAGAGTTATCATGAAGCAGTAACATAATTTAAAATCAACCCTGGACACTACACCCCATGTTTTTTCGTAGCATAAATTCAACCTCAACTCCCTCAGACAAATCAATTAAAGAATCTAGAACTATGAAAATGTGAAAGGAGAATCCTAAATCTAGCAACCATTAATTATGCATAATATTAGTTATAACATTTAGAACCATAGCAATGCCATAAAAATCATCAATTAAAAAAATATTCATTAGTATATTGATCCATATTAAAACTTTTTTTCTATATATGATTGTGTCCCTCTATAGAAATGTGTCCAGGACAGCCATAATTAAAGAAGTAAACCAAACTTCTCTAAAAATTTAATATATGTTTAGGTTTGAGAGTTTTATTTATATCTCCCTTATTTTATTCTTTCTTCTTATTCTTATTCTTAGTTCTACCCATAGTAGAAACGCTTTCAACCTTAGACATCACTTCAGGTTTGTCATGAAATTCATTAGAATTTATGGTAGATTTATCTTCTTATAAATCTAAAGTGGCTCATCCATATATCATGGTCTAACAATAAAGTGGAATTAAAAAAGATAATATCTGGATATTATGTCTCAATTTCAAAATTAATAATGAAAAGGTCTAAAAAAATATTATTAAATACATCATGGTTCATACAAATTAGAAATCCCTTGTGAATTTTACAAGTTATAAATCAATTCTTATTATGTAGGTGACCAACAAGAGAAGTATCCATATATAGTTTACCAAGTTTCAACAATATAACAAAAGTGTAAATTTCATGAGCTACTTATCTAAACACTTTATCGCCCATAGATAGAATAATAGAGATATTCTCCACATTCAAGTTATTAGTATGGGAATATTGATATATAATTATAGTATTCCCATCATCATAAAGGGAAAATATCTATTTTATTGGTCCATGTAAATCATAGATGATCCTATGCTATATAATTAGGTCTCTCATCAGTATTCACCGAAGGATGAAGTCATTGTCACCTTAAAAAATTTCTATCTTATATTTAGAGGATTCCATTCTTGTCATTTGGTTACTCTGATACCATGTTTTTATGAAAAATCATAATGATACACCCATATGAATAATCGAGGATCATAGAATAATGTATTGTTCTTCACATAGTATTTTTTGATAGAATGAGTTTGAATTGATGATTATTATAAAAACAAATAATGTGAGACATTGGCAATTCAATATGTGTAAAATGAAAATTGATGTGAAAGATAAATGAATAAAATTGAAAACAATAATGGGACATTGGATTTAATATAATTTAGATCCTTTGGGATTCTACATTAATGATAAGAAGACCACACTACACATGTTTATTATTAAGAAAAAACAACAAGTAATGAATAAAACTAGAAATCACATATTCAATGTACTGTGAGATACTAAACTATGAACCAAAGCTAATGAACAATAGGTGATTTAAAAAGATGAGAATGGAACAAAAATATCTAGGAAATATTCTTCTATAGTAGTTTGAAATTTTATATCTTTATTTTGGATCCTAAATCACACACTAGAGGTGCAACTAGACCAATTCTCTACCAAGGAACACTGTTTAGAGTTCAACCACACCTATTCTCATTGAAGAATCATCCATAAAAGGATGACTTGTCATATATGTGAGATTATACAATAATGACCACATAGGGAACTAGAGCCTTCACTCTACCTGACAAGATAAAAAAACTAGGTAGCCAAAGTGAGGGAGTGAGGTGAAGATTCACACAATATGGTGCATCAATTCAACTAATAAGATTTTTCAAAAAAATAGCTAAGGAGAACTAGGAAAGTCCAATTAGTATTCTTGAACTAAATGAGTAGAGTTTCTAATATAAGTTGAAGTCCATGATGAAATGGAGGGAACCATTAATAAGTAGTGAGTAAATATCCCCTCATCATATCATTGAGTAAGCCTGATAAAAAGAGAGTCAGTTAAGTTAAATTTGTTTGATATTGAAGGAACATGGGAAAAATTCTAGGGCCATATGAAAAAATCATTCTCAAAAATATAATCAGTGTAAAATAAATTTAAATTATTTTTCATGAATGTGAGAAATGAAAATGGGAGATATAAATGAATACTATTTCATATGAAAATTAAAAAAATAATAAAAATCCATATTTGACTTTGTTTCATTATCCACCACCATTTTATCTCTTCAACAATGTTGTAACCACTATTTCCATGACAAAGTTCCATCTTTCATATTTTCATTCTTTAACAATTATCGTGATGTGGTTTTGTTCTTCTTATTTCATCAATATTAGTTGAAATATCTTAAAATAATTAACAATGACATAGTTTCTAATCAATTAAATCAAATTAATATCTTCATATAAATTATAGTTCAAATTTCTATTTCATATCATATCATATTTAATTAACTTTTCATATTTTATTTCCTGTTTTGTTACATTTTTCAAAAAGTAATTATGAAAATATGTGTTGTTCTAAAATAATTTGAAAAGTATACTCTAATAGAATTGGCCACCTCAACACCTTTTCATTGGATCGATGACTTAGAAATCTCGTTGATTCCCTGAAATCATTTTGACTTTTATTAGTTGAATGGTCTTTTCACCCCAAACGCCTTTCACTAAATAAAAGGTGACAGATGTTAAGAGAATCCACACCTTCCATCGCACCCATTTAATATTTTAACCCCCTTCTCACATAAATATATCTCTCACTAAACATACCCCATTTCAGATCCCTCTATCTCTAAAATTCTCTCAGGTTTTTATCCCTTTCCTATGATTCTTTTGGAAGCCTTAAGGGAGTATAAAATTTGCGAAGAATCATTTAAGTGTATTTTTGCATTTTCTTTTAATGTTTTGAATTACGTATTTTTTTAGTTATTAGTTTATATAAATTATCTAGTTTGAATATTTTTTTATTTAATTATATATAATTTTTAAATAGTAATTAATAATAGTGATTCATTAATTATTATTTAATTATGACTATATATTTTTAATTAAAAAATTTATTGTTAGTATTATTATAATTATTATGAATTAAATATTATTTAATATAATTTATTAGTTTATAATAAGCACTAAACAATAATTAACTACTTTGAAACTATAAATTTACAGTTAAATAATATATAATTAACTTATAATTTTGTATTAATTAAATAATGATTAATAAATTATTAATTAATGATTAATAAAAGATTAAAAAATGAATAGATAATGATTAAAATTTTTTTTAAAAAATTATTGAATAACGATTAAATATTGATTTATTGTTGATTTAATTATGAGTAAAAAATTATTAAATGATAATTAACATTAGAATAATATTGGATCTACCAATTATTAAATGATAATAATAAAAATTAATTAATTATTAACCAATATTTACCTAATGATTACCTAATAATTAACCGATAAATATGTAATAACTAAAAAATAATTAATTAATAGTTAACTAACAATTAAATAATTAATAATTAATGGAAATCTACTTATTAACAATTAATTAACTATTTATTAATGAATGATTAATGAATTATTACTGCATTATTTACTAATAACTAACTAATAATTAAGTATCGATTAACCAATGATTCGAAACTAAGTTGATAATGATTGAATTGGGATTAAATAATCATTAAGTAATAATTAATTTACAATAATCCCATTACTAACTATTAATTGTATAATTATTAAATATTCATTAACTATTAGTTAGTTAATGATTAAATAATGAATGCATAATCATTAACTAATAGTTTAAAAATAATTATCTATAGATTAATTAATCTTTAACTAAAGATTAACTATTCATTAATTAACATTTAACTAATGAGAAAATATTGAATATATAATCATTAACTAATGATTAACTAATCATTAAATAACGAATAACTAATCATTAACTAAGGTTTGGATAATCATTAAATAATGATTAACTAATCATTAACTTACAATTAACTAATCATTAACTAGGGACTAACTAATCATTAACTAGCGATTAACTAATGAGTAACTAATCATTATCTAATGTTTAACTAATAACTAACTATTAATTAGTCAATCAATTATTAATTTAATTAATGATAGTAAGTTAACAATTATTAACCTGGTTACTAATAATTTATAGATATTATTTACTAAATTCATTACCATTAACTAATTTCATTCTTATCCCATCTTCATCTCTAAATGATTTTTCCTTGTAGTGAATGTTTTCTATCAACCAATTAATAAATTATAGATCATGTTGTTATCCAGAAAATGAATTCCTTATCTAGATAATATTAGTGGATGTGGTCTAAAGTATATATCCACTTATGGTAAGTAACAATAAAAGGGTTTTATTCGGTATTAAATCAATAACCACTTGGTTCACCAAAAAGTGTTCCAACTACACACTAGGTTTAAAACTCTAGTGTGATCTACCTTAGATAGTTCAGATTTTATTTATTCCAAAAAACTCACATTAATAAATATCTTTAGATTCCATTATGAATATTAGGGATAATTATAAATTTAACAATATATTCTAAAATATCAATAAAGTAAAGACTATGTGGTTATACATGAAATGGAATCTGTGTCTAGATATAACAAGTATGTGTAGTCTCAAGTACATATATTCCTAGGGTTAATAAAACTGAAAGGTGAATATTTAGTATTAACTAGATAATCACTTAGTGCTTCAAATATAGGTCAAACCACAAACTTTGATCGAAACTTGTTGGGGTTCTTCTATGTGTGATTCAAATTATCTTTACTCCTACAAACATTAAATAATTACTATCTTTAGATTTATTTAATAATATTATTGATGAGTCTAAATATTATAAAACATTGTAATTTTTTTGTAAAATAATGATTGTCTTATTTTTCAAGAAATGAAATCCCTATACGGATATTACAAGTTAATTCCTGATTTGGAACCGATTCAGCAAATGGGAGTAACCCTGAATTGTGAATATTGGGCTTTTACTGAATCGTCAATTGGTTCATGAAAAAGAGGACTAATTGAAAAACTAGTATCACATTCTTAAGGGATCTTCTTTAGATGATTAAAATTCTATTTATATATAATTGAACTTCTAATAATATTCATCTACACTAAATTAACTATAAAAATTATTCCATAGTCAACCATAAATTATTACTCTTTATAGTAAATATTGAATACACTATTAGAATCAAGATAAAAACCAACTTTTCCAAAAGATAATATTATGTACTTTTGTGTCTATCCCTATAATTAATTTATTCAATCTGATTATGGAGAATCGTATATTAGACAACCAAAACGAATGGTTATCATACATGATTATGATACCAAAATAGAATATTATGAACAATTTCATGGAAAATTTAAATATGAATCCTGATCAAGATATCCTATATATTAGATATTGAAATTTTCAATTCCACGATAGGTTCTGGGATATATATTATCTATTAAATTATGATAACATGTTTTAATCAGAAAAAATATTTATCCAATGACATGATATTTCTTTTATAGAGTTATACCTGGAGGTTTATACTGTCTAGAAGCATCTTACTATTGTATGATGCCAAAGGGATACAAGAGCCATAAAAGATAATTTATCCCCAGAATATGTGACTATTTTATATCTTGGGGAAGAATAAAACCACATTGATAACCTAGATATGATGGAATGAATTTTTTTTGATGATGATGATGTATTTAATAAAGGAACAAATGGTGAAAACATTCATAATGAGGAAGAATATTGAGATGTTGGGGAAGAAGATCCTAGAAATAAAATAGTTTTACATAAACCAAGATGCATGATAAATAATACAACCCTATTCGAATATTCATTGAATGTTATGTCATGTTTTATTGAATTAAACTAGAGTATTATCACACCTACAATAGAGTTTAATGAATTTGTAGAACAATAATTTAGTTCAATAGAAAAAAAATTATATGTTGGAAGATATTTTCCAAGAAATTATTCCTAGAAAAGATTAAAAAAATATTTCATATAGATAGACATTGAATATTTTTAGGTCATGATCCATACTAAAACAATACATCATATGATCTGAAAAATATGGTCATTATTATATGTTTCACTTAAGGGAGATTCCTAACATTTCACTTTGGCAGTGTGGGATTTCATTGATTGAGGGATCTCAAACATTCATGCTACCTAACCTAACATAAGATCATACATCATTGTATGGGTAATTGGTGTCATTTATCACTTTAAAGATGACCATGAACTTTAAAAATGTTTCTATAGGTCTTGTGTAGGAGAGGATAAAATTAATTTTTTGTTATAACATTTCCTTTAAAAGGGAATATATGTTGAAATAGAAGACTGTTTACCATGTGCATGGCTATTGGGTTGTCTATTATTTGGTGTGGCCCAATTGGAGTCAATACTGAGGGAAAACAACCAAATTTTATTCCAAATAGATATAAACAATCATGTCTCTCAAGATAATTTAATTATTCCTACTCATGTTAAATTTTATATGTTGTTCTAATAATTTATTTCATATATGCCCAAAGATATTTTATGGATCAATTTGTATATATTTTTGTAAAATTTTTAAATTTAATATAAAAATTCATATTTTTTATTACATTAACTCATGATGGTGACCATAAACTCACCCTATTTCATTTTTATAGTAGAGATGGAAAATTAGGACTCTTTTAGTTTGTTTATATAAGGATCCAACCATAAATTTTACATATTCTAGTATCTTTTTACTAGAAAACATTTATTACTATTCCCGTTGATATTTTTAAGATTGGTTTTTTATATAATTAGCCCAAAAATCTTACATGATTAAATATTAAATCACATGTTTGACACTTCCAGTCAATATAAATTTTACCCATAATATAAAACATTTAAAATAGAACCTGTTTTCTTTTCATGAAAAGTATTCCAAAAATTCAAATTGACTTCTTTATTTACCATACTAATATTTAAACCCTTTGAAAAATATTTTAAAATTTGGTATGAGGAAATAAAACTTCATTAAGTGAGATAAATAAAAGAAATATATTTTTTTGTCCATTTAAAAACCATGAGATCGCAAAACACATTCTAAAAAACAATCTTTTTTACACAGAATGGTCATAACTGTTTCTCTAAATAATAGATCATTAATTTAGCTTTTAAAATTGAATGATTCCAATAAAACAAATAAACAAGTATTAAAAAATTATTTAGGTTTCTTGGGACATAATTAACATTAAATCATTACAAAAACCCTTACAAATTGGAGTAACCATTTGGCCGACTTGTAATATAATTATCTAGAGAACATAATCATTACCCAGTGAATTAGATCACTATATAGGTGCACCCATCGTGTAGGATATAATGGTCTCACCCATCTCAATCTAAAAACACCCACCACATAAGACATAATAAGATTACATGTGAACTATAATAGGGCTAAGCACTTGAAAAACAATATCCATGGTCTATATCATGAATAAAACCCTTGAAAGCTCTTTTAAACAATTGTGAAAAATAATTTTATAAATAAAAAATCTTTTTTATGTTAAAATAAATTTTGTACCAAAATACATAGAAAAATGTAAATATGGTTTTTTTGTTTATAAAAAATTAAATACTTTATAGGAATCCAAACATGGAATAATTGTTATGGAAGTGGGAAATTTCGACATCACTGTATATCTTAAAATAGAACAATGATTTTGTCTTTTTGTAAAGAAAATAAAAACATTCAATAAAAATATTTTTTTGAATTTTTTTTAATGAAATTAAAAAGATAAATAAATTTCACTTTATATATATTTTATTTATATATAAAAACATCTGAAAAAATAATTTAAAAATATTTTCAGGGAAGAAAAATATTTAGAAATAGAAACATTAAAATAGTATTTTTTAAAGAGAGTCCCTTACATTGAGTTTGACTCATCAAATACATTATTTATCTTCAAGAATAAAAAAATTTTGTTTATTTTATTCTTCCATAATAAAAAGTTTCATATTTATTATTCCATTTATTTCACTTATTACTTTGTTAAAAAAAATACTTAATTATTTATGTTTACATCAGATGTTTCAAAGATATTCAGTTTAAAAGTCCAAAATGAATTTGGAAGGATGACTATGGTCAGAGAGGTCATTAGTTAATACTATATAAAATAATAATAATGGAATAATTAATATTCTTATACAATAATTATACTTTTAAATCCAACCATTAAATGTAATTATGAAAAATGAACTACGTTATAAACATAGAGGTGGTTGGTCATACGTATGAATGAGTAATGTTTCCATTTTTCAAAAATAATTTTAGAAAGAAGATAAGTATTATTTTATCCATAAAAATTATTATTAAACATTAAATATCATGAATAATATTTAAATAAACTTATATATATCAATAATGTGATGTGTATATAAAAAACAGATTACATTTGTTCGTGGAGGTGGTTTTCCACAAGTATGTACGAACAAAATTAACATTTTTCATTTAATGGGAATTTAAAAATTTAAATGATATATTATATTTACATAATTATAAATATGTTTTGTATATCATATATAAATAGTTATTCCATCATTATTACCAATCTTGAGAGATGGATATGAAAAAAAAATCAGTTCGTGAGGTAGGAGTTGATCGTATACATGAACGATGGTTTGATTTAACATTTTATGAAAGAGAATATAGATATGGGCAGTATAAATATCATAAAAAAATTATTATATTGAATATATTTTTCATATTATATAATCATGGTTACAGATGATTTGAAAAAGGTTTAAGAAGTAATAAATCAAAAACATGCAGAAAAAATGACACATATTCTTTGGATGGTATCCTTTCACTAATACCTTAATCCCTACAGGGTTACTATTATTCATAAAAAAGGCCTCTAGAATGGGGTGAGGTATTCTAGGATGATATTTGGATATGTTTTGGATGAAAAATTGGGTTTTTAAGTGTTATGTAAACCAATGAAGAGATTCACTTTTATAAGATTGGGGAGGGATGATTAGCCAATGAAAGATACTAATATTCATTGTTAATATTTTAATATTAAAGTTATTCAATGTCCATAAAAACTCATTTTAGTGAATTTTGATAATTGAATCTCATTCCACATAATTTTTTAAATTCATGGTTAAAGTAAATATTTTGGACTAATTAATCATCTATTTGTGAAAATCATTTTATTCATTATTTTAAATTTATATTTTCAGATATGACTTATAAATTTTTTTAGAACATTTTATCTTTTTAGAATCATGGATGAATCTCAAGATAATATGTATATTTGTTTTCATGAATGTAGATACTTTTTGGACAAAGCATAATGGGCCTAAGGCCCACCAAACAAAAGTGGGGCCAAAAATAAAAACTCGCTGAAGCTAAAATTTTAACTATATAAATATAATATTATTGGTATCATTTATGTAAACTATGGATGAAGCTAATTTGGATGCTTTCATGATGATCCCGGTGGTCAAAGATAAAGATTAAATTTATGGCCAGATCTAAACACCTATAAAGGCATCCCACCATTTCTAGTAAAAAATCCAAATGGTTGAACCAATGTCCTTAAAAGTTTTACATATTATAGAGGATATAAGGGTGAAGATATTTTTATTCAACTACCATAAATGATTTTTTATCAAGAAAATTTCAAATACTATTCACTATTAAATGAAATTTAATATCTTAAATAGTACCCCTTACATAAACCTAAACTGAATTTGAATGAAAAATATATATTGAGAATCACCAAACATAGGAAATTTTATTGCTAAACCAGTGAATAATATCCCCACTCATCATTTGATGTACAATCACTCAGATATTTATTGTTTAATGGATCAATTTCTATACCTCTCAAGGATGATTTAAGAGATCAATATTAAATATTTACATGATTTTATACCTACAATACAATATGTCCCTTAAAAACTTCTCTTCCAATTGGGTAATAAAATGGAGAGAATTAATTCTGAGGGTTCATCTTCAAGATTAGAAGTACAAAGAATAAAATATTCCAAGGAAACCATTCCTACTCCGGACATCCTTTCCTCATCAATGATAGAAGAATATTTAATCCCAAAAACCTCCCATTAATTTACAAAGGAACTAACCTTTGGATATAGGATAACTAAATCGGATAAAGTAAATTTTGAATGGTATTTGAATCAGAGGAAATTGATTTTTTTATTCAAAAGAGGAAAATTGGTCATCATCGATTTAATGTCCAAGATATTGCTCTATTATTGTTTTTTAAAAATTAGAATAAAATAACTATTGGAATAAATATGATGATTTAATTACATAACCATTCTTGAAACTCATAGAGAGTATTTGGGTGTTGAAACATATATTCAAAGAGAACCAATTCGGTTGAGAAATATTGAAAATGAAATGATGTTCAATTCTAAGTCTCTAAATGTGTATGGATGTTTTAGCCCATTTGATCTTGAATTTATGGTTTATAAATCATATCACAATACTTCTATCGTAGGGGATAATAAAAAAAAATTTCATCATTTTATTCTCTATTTAATATAATAAATAGAAAATTATACTTATTATTTAATGAAACATTATGAATGAAATTGGATGGACACATATTGATATTCCTGGGACTAGATCATTCACTAGGACCTATATTATTTGTTATGAATAAATTTTAAAACATTCTTAACATCCATAATGGAGACTCAATCCCTATAATGTTGATGTGGAAAAATATGGGGTTGTTAAAATTTTGAGAGTTGTTATTGGATAAGCTGGGGGGTCTATTCAAGCTAATGACTTTAAAATAAGTGCTTCTCAGGAGGCAACCCAGTTTCTACATTGAATATTTATTTTATTTTGTGTTTTATGTGTTTTTTAAGAGTTAATGTAACCCCCTTGGGGTTACTAATGTGATCCAATGTTTCTTGTGTGTATTATTTAACAATTAATGAATACTAGTTTTTCCAAATAAGACCCATTATTTCTATAGTTTAACCCACCCATCAATCATCATCAAGGAGTCTAAAAATGACATGAAGTCAATGTGATAAATTGATTATTAAAGGTTCATCAATGTCAAACTAGGAGATTTTATTCCATTATTTCATTTCAAATCACATTCTCCCCCTCTTTCTTCCCAATTATGATCTCACTTTTCTCTTCTCCTTCATAACTGATGGTAGTTTCATTTTTAGTTGGTGGGAGTAAATATCTGGAATATTGAAAATTTGGACTTCTAAAAAAATCAATTCAATAAAAAATCAATTCATTATACATGCTTCCATTAATGTACATTATGAAACATAAAAACTGAATTCCAAATGTTTTTGAATGCCTAGGTTATTAATTTAATTAATTTTTATGTTCATAAGCATAGTTTTTGTAAAGTTTTGTTGTTCAAGGTGTTTTTTCAATGATAAAATTATAATCCAATTAATAAGAATTCTACAATTAAAATCCAATGAATTTTGGGTGTATTTTTGAGTTCATGGGTCCCCTGAATCATAGCATAGGTTTAGGGTCCACTTTCATTTTAACTTGAGTATCCAATAAAAAAATTTAAAAAAGTACCCCATAGAGAATTTTTTTTCCCAAAGATGTGGTTTCTGACACATGGGGATCATGAATCTATAGTATTATTTCTCTGAGTCAGGATCTACATCTATATTCTTGACCATGCAATTGACAATACATGCGGAATTTGGAACTTGGGGATCATGACTCAATAGTTGTCTTTCCCATAGCTATTATTTTCATATCTATTGTGCTAAAAAAGAAAAAAAAAGTATGGTAATGTTAATTTTTAATGTAATTCCCACATAGAACATCCATTTCCCCCTTGAATAAGAATACTGTCCCCATGTCTTTTGTGATTCACAACACATCATAATGCCACACTGAAATAGTTTGAAATGTGGAAATGAATTTGAATAAAGTATTGAAATTGGAATAGGGATAGGATTATGAAGCTACCAAGTGTGAAATGATTTTTGAATGGTTTCATGATAGTTTGGAATGATTTTTTATGAGTAGTGTCTGTTAAAATTTTTATGAAAAAAAGGAATTTAATTATATACTTTTGAGATACTTTTTACTCTGGACTAGAAAAACTCAACTTGGGGGTCAGATTAGCCATAGAAAGCTGATAATATTTATTGTAAATATTTTAATATTCAAGTGATTAAATTTCTATAAACATGAATTTTAGTGCACATTATTAATTGAACTTCATTCCACATTGTTTGTGCAATTCTTAGTAAAAGTTAAAATTTGGGCCCAATTAATCATTTATTTGTGGAAATAATTTTATTAATTATTTTAATTTGATTTTCTGGATATTATTTTAAAATTTGTTTGGTAAATTTTATCTTCTAGTATCAATGGATGAATTCCATGGGATGATAGAGATTTTTGGGTATGAATGCATTACTTTTCAGGGAAATGCATAATGGGTCTAAGGCCCTCCAAACAAAAGTGGGTCCCAAATTACAACTCTATTGAAGCTCAAATTTTAACTATAGAAATTTAAAATTATTAGGATAATATCCTTAAAAAATTTTCAGAGTTAATTATATTGTTTTCATGATGATATAGGGCATAAAATATAAAGATTAAATTTATAGACAGATCTAAATGCCCATAAAATCACCCCCACCATTTCATGTATAGAATCCAAACGGATGAACCAATTATTATAAACTTTTTCCATATGACATAGGAAACCTATAATAATATATTTCTATTCAAAGTCCATAAATTTTTTTTCCAAATACAATTATTATTTTCACACCAATAGGTTGGATGAATATAGTCTTATTTTTGTTGTCAACTTTAAAACATCAAATTTATTTTATTCTCACCAACCTATTAACTATTATAATTAATGGGGATAAAATATATTAATGGGGGTATAACTAAGGCTTCTAATAATCTTATATAAGGATATGGTGGGGAAGGGAATGAGGAATCCTATTTTTTCATTCAATTGGGATTTTAAGAATTCATTTTGTAATTGCTTGTTCATTTATTATCATGTAAGTTTGTTCAATATTATAAGTTAATTAATAAATGATATTATTATTATTATTATCATTAATCATTCTTTTCATTTCAAAGTTAATTTTCAATTTAAAATTGATACTATTACCATATTTTTTCAATCAATTCGCTTCATATTTTATGAAATCCATCACACAACGGCGTGGTGATTGTCTTTTCAATGAATTTCTTCATCATTCCCAATCTCAAGAGTTTACTTCCCATTTCCGTTGATATAATATCATCAATTGAGTGATAAATAATTAATGTGTTGATTCAAGGGAGTATAAAGGGTATGAATTTATTGTTATTTCATGTAATTTAATTTTTTAATATGTTAGTTATTTAATGATTTACATTCAATGAGCTATGTTCTTCTTCTTCTTTGACAACATTAAGGATGACTCATTTTGGGAGATAATTAGATATATTTACATTGAGTTCTCATTAATTTGGTACTAAAAATGAATTGGTTATTAGGCTTATAATTTTTAGGTATTAAATTGGTGAATGAGTTTAAACAGATATCTCATTGTTTTGATACATCTTGAATTAATAACATGAAATTTTCTATGAAAATAAATTCTTCTAATACACCCCATGAAAAAACCTAGGATTATCTCCCAATAAATAATGGATTAATTCACATCATTTTTTTGTTTTTTATATAAATTAAATAATCATTTTTTTAATTAAAATCAATCCCAATATTGTCCACTTCATAGCCAAACCACCAAATAATTGAGTGTATAAAGGTATCTCCTTCAGTCCCTATGGATTCAATCCCTACCTGCTCTACAACAACCGCATATACCTATTGGGTAAATATGTGAGTAACCAAATTTTGGAACTATTTCCAAGGACCTAAGTATGTATCTTAGACACTCACCATATTTCCTCACCTCAATCTCTATTTTCTCACCTCAATTTCTATTCTCTCACCCCCTTTCTTTTTTTGTGTATCCAAAAACATTCAATCACAAATCTCTATAAAATGAAATGGAATATCTTCAGTAGTACCCTATAAAATCCTAAACTACATTCAAATGATAAATAAATATTGGGAATCACTAAAATCAAGAAATTTCATTGAACAACCATTGAATAATTTTCCAACACATGATGAGATGTACAATTACTTGGATAATGATTATTTAAAAGATAAATTCCCTTACCTCTCAAGGATGATTGGAGAGTTAAATATTAGTGAAGTAAATGATGTTAAACCTCAAATACAATATATCTCTTAAACATTTCTTGTATAACTATTTAATAAAATGGAGAGAATTAATTCTGATGTCTCATCATTGAGATTATAAGTACAAAACATTAATACTCTTGAGGAACTCATTCCCACTCAAGATGTACTTTTATTTTCATTGATAAAATAATATTTTACCCCAAAAACCTTAGATGAATTTAAAATTTAACTAATCTATGGATATGGGATAACAGAATAGGATCATGTAAATGTTGAAGCGTATTTAAATCATGATGAAATTGATTTTTTTATTCAAAAAGAGTTTTTTTTTCATCTTGGATTGAATGTCATGAATATTTCTCCAATGATGATGTATTAGAAACTCCAATCACTAAAGCATTGGTATAAATATCAAGATTAAATTAAAATAAATTCTTGAAACTCATCTAAAAAATTTGGGGGTTGAAACATAAATTCAAAGAGAACCAATTTTGTTGATAAATTTTTTAAAATGAAACTGAGTTGAATTCCAAGTTCTTAGTTTTTTGGGGTGTTTCAGCCAACCCAATCTCGAATTCAAGGTATATACATCCTCTATCAATCCTGCCATCATTGTGGATAATCAAAATTATTTTTTCATCATTTCATCCTCTATTGAGTCTAATAAATTGAAAATTATCCTTAATGCATCATGAAAGATTAAAAAATAAATTGGATGAAAAATTACAATATTTATTGGACTTTCTCTTTTACTGGGACCTATATGATATTTATGAATCAATTTAAAAACCATACTAACATTAATAAGGGAAACTCAATCTCACTAAAAATGAAGTGGAGAAATATGGGGTCGTTAAAATTTTTAATATTGGTATTGGATAAGATGGGGGTGTCCAGTTAAGAAAATAACTTTAAAATAAGTTCTTCCCAGGAGGAACCCCAGTTTTTATATTGAATTTTTTAATTTATATTTTTTTGTGTCTTTTATGTGTAAATGTAACTCCCTTGGGGTTCCAATATGATCTAATGTTTCATTTTTATGAGAATTAATAGTTGAAGAATTTTAGTTTTTTCAAATAAAACCCATGCTTTCAAAAGTTCATCCCAGCCATCAATCATCCTCAAGGAGTCTACAAATGACATGATGAAAAAGTGATAAATTTATTATTAATGGTTCATCAACATCAAAAATAGTGATTTTATTCCTTAATTTCATTTCAAATCACATTCTCCCCCAATTTATTCTCAATTTTGATCTCTATTTTCTATTATTTTTCAAAACTTACAGTTGTTTCATTCTAATTTTGGGGAGTGAAAATCAAGGATTTTGAAAAATAATGGTTTGTCTTCTAAAAAAAATCTATTCAATAAAAAATCAATTCATTATGCATTAATGCGTTATTATACGTTGTGAAACATAATAACATAAGGTTAAATGATTTTGATGCCTTGATTATGTTTTTAATGCATATTTATGTTCAAAATCATAGTTTTTGAAATGTGATGTTGTTTGATGTGATTTTTCAACATTAACATTTTAATCCTCCTAATCAAAATTCCATAGTGCTTATTTATTGGATTTTGTGTGTATGATTTAGTTCATGGGTCCATTTAATCCTAACCTATGGTTGGGGTCCAATTTCATTTTAATTTGAGTATCCAACAAAAAAATTTAAACAAATACCACATAGAGAAATGTTTCTTCTGAATTTGTAGAGTCCGAAACATGGGGATTGTGACTCCATAGTGGTCTTTCGTAGACTTAGGCTTTACATCTATATTGTAGACAACCAAATTGAAAATGCGTATTGTATTTGACACATGGGGATCATGAATACATATTTTTCTTTCCTATAGTTAGTCATTTCATAACTATTGCGATTTAAAAAATTGAAAAAATTGGAAACTCATCTTAATGTTTAAGGTGATTCCCACCTAACACTTCCATTTCTCCCTTTAACATGAACATGGCCCCCTTGTATTTTTTGATTCACAACACATCATCGTGCTAAATTGAAATTGGATGAAATTTGGAAATGAATTTGAATAATGGAATGGTATTGGGATTAGGATATGCATATGAATCTATTTTGTGTGAAATTATTTTTTATTGTTTCATGATTTTTGGGAATGAATTTTTGATGAGCAATGTATGTTAATTTTTTCAGAAAAAGGAATTCAATTTCATATTTTTAAGATAATTTTTTCTTGGGAATATAAAAACCCAAGTTGGTGGGTGTTATTAGCCACTAAAAGATGATAATATTAATAGTCAATATTTTAATATTCAAGTGATTCAATAACAAAAACACCAATTTTATAGCATTTTATTAATTGAACTTTATTCCACATCATTTTTAAAATTAATGGTTAAAGATGAAATTTTTCCCAATTAATCATATATTTGTGGAAATAATTATATTAATTATATTAATTTAATATTTTTGGATATTATTGATCACACTTTTTGTAACATTTTAACTTTTAGTATCTATGCATAAATCATAATGGAAGATGGATATTTATTGGGCATGAATGTAGAACTTTTCTAGATAAAGTATAATGGGCCTAAGGCCCACAAAACAAATGTGGGTCCCAAAATCAAATCCAATGTAATATTAAAGTTTTATTGTAAGAATATAAATTTTTTTGATCAATTAATTAATCTTTTTCAAGAGATAATTCTAATGTTTTAAGATGATTTAGGAACTCAAAAATGAAGATTAAATTTATTTCCAGATTTGAATTCCCATAATGTCATCCTATAATTTTGAGTATAAAATCAAAAAATCTAAACTGATTGTAAAGAATTTTATACAGATGGTGTAGGACACTTGGAAAAAGATATTTCAATTATATAACCATTAATTATTCAGACATATAGAATAACATATTTTCACAACAAGAGGGGGGATAAATCTTGTCCTATTTTGGTGATCAACTTTGAAACATAAAATTTATTTTATTCTCACCCATATTTTATCTCTCCAAATTAATGGATAATGAATTTATTTTTTTGGGTTTACCTAACGCTCCAAATATTATAGTATAAGGATTATGTGGTGATGGGGTTGAGGCATCCTAGTTTTTCATTAAATTGTTTATTTAATATTTCATTTTGCAATTTCTTGTTTGTTTTTTTAAATGTAAGTTATTTTAATCACATTAGTTTGTTAATAAAAGATCTTAATCTAATTCTTATTCTTATTCTTGTTATTCATTTTTAATTTCCTCTTCAATTTCACGTTGATACATCTTTCTTTTGGGAGTGAATCTATTCACATCATCTTTTGTGAAATTCTTCAAACAAGTGTGGAGTAATCATATTTTCAAATATTTTCATCATCCATTATACCCTCATGAGTTTAATTCCCACTTAAATTGATAGAATATCCTAAATTGAAAGATAAAACACTATTGGGTTGATCCAAGGGAGTATAAAGGGGATGGATTGAATATTATTTAATGTACTTTAATTGTTTAATCTATGCACTAATTTAGGATGTCCATTCGATTATCTATGTTCTTATTTATATTTTCTATGATTAAGGATGAAGCAATATGTGTTCTAGTATGACCTATTTCATTTGAGTGATCATTAATGTTATCATGAAAGTGAATTGATTATTATCCTTATAATTATGTAGGTATTAAATTGTTGAATGATTTTGAAAAACTATCTCATTTTTTGGATACATATTGAATTAATAACGTGTTATTTTCTATGAAAAGAAATTCATATCATCCCCCCCAAGTGAAAACCTATGATCAAACCACAATCTATAGTTGTTTCATTCAAATCATTGTTTTTTTGTTATTTAAATAAAATCATCACTTCTCCAATTAAAATCGACTCCAATGTTGGCCACATCACATCCAAACCACCATAAAATTGGGTGTTAAAGGTTTATTATTTTATCCCCATTTATTCAATCCCAACATGTACTATAACAACTGTTTATACCTTTAGGGAAAATTAGGGCGCAACCAAGGGTCACTCTTATTATTTCTCAGAATAATAATTTAATATGAATTAATTAATAATTATTAATTTCTAAAAATTTATTTATTTAGTCTGTAGGATGATGCTAGGTCAAAAAAATCAGATAAAATAATTTTTGGATCATTTTAGTTTGCATTTATTTCCTTGCCTTTTTTGTTTTAACCCCTCGTTATCACCTTTCTCTCTTACAATGACAACATGGTTTATTTGGGTCATGATAGATATTATAAATGAAAAAACAACCCATAAATGGATATATTTGATATTATAAACCATAATCTAATAATATCTTAAAATATAATAATTTTTTGAATTTTATATCATTTAATAATTTATTCTTTATCATAATATAATATTAATTTCAATTTTTAGAAATTTTCATTACTTGGATTTTAATATCACCAAGAGAACAAGAAAAATTAAAACCAATCATTTTTATGTATCCATATAATTTCATATTAATCATTAAAATTCTTCGATCAAATTAATTAAATCATATTATATAGCCTTTAATATTTTTAATATCATTTTATTGATTTTTCCATTAATTGTACAATTATTGAGACAACGTTTTGTAAATATTTAATGCAATTATTTCTTCACTAAAATTTAAAAATAAATTAACATTATGAATATAAATCATTTATATTTAAAAATTATATTTATAACATAATATATCCGCTAGTTAACCCTATGTTAATAATATTATTATAATAAAGATTAGGATTGGAGCATTTTGGACATTTATTTAAATAAAATATTGCCAAGCTTATAATCACATCCTAATGGGGAAAAAACCATATAAATGAATCATAGATTCATTTTATAAAATGGAATAATCCAATAAAATTAATTCAAGTGTTAGGGTCATTTTATAATCCATATAAATTTTATTTTTAGCTTTAATTTCCCATTTTACCCTTTACCATGGTAAAAAATGACTATTGATCCTATTCAAATTGAATAAAAAAATGGGACCTATTATCAAAATATTCACCCATAGATTCAAAAATATTAATTCATTTTTTGAAAAACAGAACATAGAAGTGGATGATTTTATTTTAATATTAAACCAAAAAACTCGATGGATAACTATTATTCAGAAAAATTCATTTTGAAATATAAAATGTTTTTATACTAAATTCATGTATACATTTAGTTTAAAAACCCATAGTTTGATTATTTAAAATAAAAATAATTTTTTTAGAACTAATCATGAATAAGATTTTCCATTATAAATTTTTTCAAAAATAATACAGTTTCCTATATTAATCTTTATTTTCCAATATTTAATAAAAAATAAAGCTATCGGAAAATTCAAAAAAAATTATTAAAAAATTATATAATGAATTTAAAAATCATGTTCTTGGTTTAAAACTATAATTATATTATTTTGAAGTTATTTTTTTATATAAAACCATATGACACATAAAAATCTATTTTTTGAAATAATGCTTATTTCCTTATGAATAAAAAATTGTCTAATATTAATATAATGAATACAATAATAAAATAATTAATGAATATATATAAGATCCGAGAATTATTTATTATAATGTAAATGGTTTGTTAGGTTTTTTCCCTTTTCAAAATGGGATCCTCATAATATTATTCACTTATTCAATAAGGGGGGTTACCTTTCCATGAAAGAACATTTGGAATCATATGTTTCTTATTCAATGATGAGGCTTTTCCCTGAAAATTTATCCAACTTTTTATTCTTGTTTCAAAATATTTACTTCATATAGTCAAGAATCAGAATAGACTATTCTTCATAAGAAAGGTTCTCTTCCAACAAAACTATTTTAAGGCTCAAAACAAGATATGTATCCAACATATATTTTATTAACATTGAAATGTGAAAAATGTTCTGTCCTTGGGAATAAATCAGAGGAAATAATACCATATAAGCATCATATTCATCATTCTATAATACAGTATATATTCAAATGAAACATCAACTTAACTTCACCTTTTTACCAAAACACATAACACTTTTCCATGGAGAAATGTTATGAAAAAATTAATCACCTACCACAAAAGTGACATATTTTCACCAGTGATATGCATAACCAATCAATATAATTTGACATTTCCTAATATATTGTTGAATTTCCTTTACCTAATTAGCCATGTTATCTACCGATTCTTGACCCATTGACTTCCTTTTAATTAATTCATCCTAAAAAGATGGAGTCAAAAATCACTTCACATATAATTCCTCAATAGGTGATATCTATATACTAGAATGAAAAATGTTATTAGAAGAAAACTCAAATAAATAAGGATGATTAATATAACATCCCTAGTAATCCATTAAACCTGGGAGATGGTACAATTTTATAGTGATGTAAAATCCATTTAACCTGAATATCTATTTGAGATAAAATCAAGAAATTTTTTCTTTTGAGATAATATCTCAAATTGTAAAATAATGTATAGACTAAGTTAATTGAAAAAAATTAACACAAATTTCATTAATACCTTGAAATTTCTTCTTAAATCCCAATAATAAATCCAAGGATACATTTTCCCATTTTGATGCTAGTATTATTGGTGGTTAAATCATCAAATTCAGTAATTGTTTTTCTGGTTTAACCTACTAAAAAGTCAAAAATATCATTGTGAAGTAATCAATATTTCATTTCATTCCATCACACCAATAATACCCCTAAAAGTATCTATACATCCTATTTTTATCATAATGATCACAAAATGAGGTACTATTCTCTTCAATAAAAAATTATTACAATAATTGATAATATCAAGGAACACTAAATCTATTTCCAAATCTAAAAAATATATTTTTTAAAATTAAATTCAGGAAGCATACCATTTTTAACCAATTAATCTTTATCCTATAACCAATTATATCCTTTTGATATTTCTCAATTATATCTATAAAATTCAACAACACCACAACCTAAAATGAAAAATGGAAGGTCTTGCATCCATAATATCTAGGACATAATTCATTAAATAATAATAAAATGGTGATGATCCAAATGTATCATGTGTAATGTAGATTTTTTTTTTCAGACTCAAATCATGAAATACATGGTTTTATTTTCTAGGAAGATAAAAAATCTTATAATCAAAATCCTTTATCAATTTCACCACCTCAACAATTTCTTATTGAACTATTTCTATGTGAATATTCATTAAACAATCTATGAAAATATATATTTCACACTTGGATCCATATAAATGATGCCACTAATTTGTTATTGAAAAAACCCCAATATCAAATTCTATATAAAATTTATTTTAATTTAACTTTTGAGGACTTATTTTCCATAAAGTATAAAAAGTTACCTGATTATTCTACATCAAAATGAAGCTAATTACCATAAAAAAAGAATCAATTTAGATGAAAAATTAACCATCATCATAGGGAATGTGAAAAATTTTAGGATCAACTAATATTATTTTTAGATCCTAATAACAATCATCTCAATATTTTTTCCATATTAATTAAAATCATTTCTGCGTGAACTGTGTTTTTGAGATAGATAACTGAGAAAAGGTATCATAAATATCATGTAGTAACCTGCTATTCCTTGAAAACTAAAACCTCTATGACATTGGTAGGTCTTGTAAACTCTTAAATAATTTTTTTAAGAAGGATCAACCATTATTCCATAATTATAAAAAATATTCTAATGAAAAAAAATTGTTACCAAAATTCACACTTAATCAATTTTCCATGTAGTTTATTTTATTTTAATATTTGTAAACTAATTATTAGGTTTATTTCATGATCCACTTGAATTTATAATGTTCAAAAATTTCATCAATAAACATAATAAAAACATATAAAAATATTCATGGAGGTATCCATTCATGGGATCCATAAATTTAGTTGGTAAATTAGACAACCCAAATAGAATAAAAAATCTCTAGGTGCCTGTATCTAGTCCAAAATGTACTCCTCAGAATATCTTCATCCTTAAACATCAAGTGATGGTACCCATAGCTGATATCAATCATTGAAAAATACTGCATTCCCTATAATTGGTCAAACAAATCAACGATATGAGTAAAATGATACTTTTTATTAATAGTGAAGTTATTCAAAGCTCTATAATAAATGTATAGCCTCACGGACCTATCTTTATTTTTCTTAAAAAAGATTGAGTACCCCTTTGGGATGTAAATTGAATAAT
This sequence comes from Viscum album, assembly GCA_963277665.1. NCBI lineage: Eukaryota > Viridiplantae > Streptophyta > Magnoliopsida > Santalales > Viscaceae > Viscum > Viscum album. The sequence goes on from OY728158.1 coordinate 816,226,062, forward strand.
GAAACCTTTATCATGAAACTCCTACTACATCTTTTTCAGTTCCAAAAGATCTACTTGAGCTATCCAATAAGGGGTTTTTGAAATTGGCTTTGCATCGGGTACCAATTTAATAGTAAACTAAACCTTTCAATAATGAATAATAGTCAATAAATCATTAGTAGAAACACCAATATATTCACTCACTTTTGGTACATCATTAGTTTGTACGGTTTCTTTATTTTCAACAACATACTCTTCGTAAATTTCTTTATAATTTATAAACAATTTTATTTACTTCTTGATATGACATAAAATATATGAATTCATTGAACAAAAATTATTATCTATGAAATATATCTTATCATAATAAATTGAAATTCAATCCATTCCCAAAATAATATCAAACTCTTCCATAGGGAGTTTAGTACGCTTTGCAGGACATACCATTCTGATGGAAATAATTAGAAGAATCATATAAATCATGGTTGATTTATTCTTTCAACATATATATGTAAACAAATGTTATACAATAATTTAATGATGTGATATACCCAATATTTTTTTTAAAATTAATATCAATAAATGAATTTGGAGATCCAGATTCAAATATTTGATTAACACAATTCATATAAATAATTAACATATGTGTCACCACTTCATTTGATTGACCTTCACCAACCATAATAGTAGAAATATATTTTTATACATGTTTATGCTATTAGTCTGGATGATTTCAATTTTAAGTAACTGACTTAAGACATATTCTATAATAATGAAAGAACTCATTTCAACTAAAACATCTCACTGAAGGAAGTTTATAAGTTACCATATTCATTGATTAGTTAGGATTCTTTTCTTTATAGTCATAATCCATGTGACTAAACATACCCCACTATTAAAACATTCAAAAATATACTAGAAATTACCTAGGATTATTTTTACCACACATATTACATGATGAGAAGATGATTTTATTGCCCCATGATTTCTTTGATTAACGTTTCCCCATTTACAACAGTACAATACTTTTTCTGTGATTTTTCGTTATAGAATTAATGATCTTTTGAGAAATATATTTGTACCTTGTCTACACATTGAATAACATTCATATAACTCTTGAATTATTGAGAATATAATTCTCTTCAATACATTTTTTGACCCTAAGTAAAACTGATTAATCTTAAAATCAATATCCTAACTTAAATACAGCACATACCAATCCAATATTATAAAATTATATTCATATGAAAAAAATATAATAATCATCATTTTCCTTAGTTTTATGAATTTTTTCTCCATCTAGAGTAAAAAAACAGAGTGAATTATTTATCTACGAATGGATTATAAAAATGTATCATATTATAAGGAATCAATGTCATCTATAACATTAGTATTCCTAACCAAATACCACTACTGTTTCGAATCACATTAAAAATGAATAATGGTAAGGGTTAACTTCTAAAATTCCAAACCCACATGAATTTAATTATTTTCTCAATTTCATTGATACATCCTGCAACTGACACTTGTTTATAAGTTCCACTGAATTCTAGTTCATGTAATCTCATTAAATTATCAACTATAATAATATTCTGATGTATTATATTTGGATCCTATATAATATGGTTTACACCACCATTTATATATTATGTCAACTGATACATCACCATAAAGAAAATACTCAGTTCCATTTCAAACCATTCTAGGTTGCTAATATAGAAGAATATCTTCCCCTTGCGACCTTCCTAACACATCCTCCTTGTTAAATCTATAGAAAACCATCCTAAAATAACATTGTTTTAATCAAAGAAACATGGTAATAACCAAATACTAAAACATTAGAGAACATTTTTAACGGTATTTTATTTTTATCATAACTCTTAATGTTATTTAAACTTGGTTCTAATACCAATAGTAAATACTCAATCATAACCATTACATAGTCATGTATATTTAGACTAAAATTCACTTTTTGCAATATTCACAATTTTTTTAGGATTAATGTTATATATAATCATTCCGTAACTCTTACATAATTAAATATTATATCACAAAGTAGAAACATCCACAAAATATCCATTTTTACATAATATAAAACTTTTAAAATAAATCATGTGTTCTTCTTATAGAAAATATTTAGAAATTTCATCGTGGCATATTTATTTCCTTTACCAATATTTAAAACATATGAAAAACATTTTAAAACATGGAATGATCAAATAAATATCAAAAAGGGACATAAAATGATGAATTAAATCTGTTAGTCTATTTACAAACCATGGGATCCCAAAACTCATTCTCGAAAAAAATACATTGTACCCAAAAGGGGATAATATTTTATTTGAGACAAAAGATCATTAACTTACCATTTGAATTCAGATTAATTAAATGAAAAAATATAAGTAATCATTTAATATACATATAGGTTCCTTAAGAAAAGATAATCTTAAAACCCTTACAAAACACTTATAATTTGGAATGACAATTCATCTAGCATACCATATAATACATTAGAGAGCACAGTCATTAACAAATGAATTGGAGAATTATCTCGGTGTAACCATCATATAAGATATAATAAGATCACCTTACAATATCTAGGATAAACCCTAATATAAGCTAAAATGTGCTCAAACATGATCTATAATCAGGATCAATCATTTATAAAACATTTCAATGGAATATATCATTAATAAAACCCTTGAAAACTATTTTACACCAATGTAAAAAAACAATTTAAAAAATAAAAAATCCAGTTTTTATTAATTATTTTTAAATAGGAAAATAAACAACAATAGGGAAATATTGTTTTTATTTAAATAAATCATGAAATCCAGTAGGGGAATACAAAATTCAAATAATAGTTATGGCTGTAAGAAAATTCTTCATAGCGACATTCATTAAAATAGAATATTCCTTTTATCTTTTTGTGAATAACAGCAAAACAATCTATAAAATTATTATTTGTAATTTTCATTAAGAAACTAAAAAGAGGAATACAATTTTCTATTCAATTATTCAATTTCTATATAAAACATCTATACATATATTTTAAATATAATGAATGGAAGGAAAATATTTAGTAAAGGGAAACTTTATAAGTTTATTTTTTTTAAATAATGTCCCTTACATTGAGTCCAACTCATTATGTATGTTATTTATATTATTAAATAAAATATTTATATTAATTTTATACTTTATTAATATCAAAATTCAAGTATATCATTCCTTCCATTTCACTTTATACCATGGTTTAAAAATTAATTAATTATTTATGTTTCCATAAGTTGTTTTCCTGATTTTTGGTTCATGAGTCCAAAATGACTTCGGTAGGTCAACTATGGTCAAACTGATCATTATTAAATCATTTCCAGAATAGTTATTTAAAAAATAATTACCATTTTTAAACATGAATTATAATTTTATATCCAAACAATAAATATGTTTTTGAAAAATGAACTATTTTACCATCATGAAGATAATAAGTCGTACATACGCATGAGTAATATATTTATTTTTCAACAATCAATTTGAATAGAATATAAGTATTATTCTATGTTTAATAATGATAAAAATATCACTAATATAAAATTAATTCATTAATTAAATTTATATATATAATCCATGTTCTGTGGTGGTAAAATATGGATCACATCACTTCGTAGAAGTGGTAGTCCACACATACACACAGACAAAATTATAATTTTCAAATGAATGGAAATGTACAAATTCAAGTGATATATTATCATTTATGAATGATAAAATGTTATGAATATATTATATACTATTTTATTCCATCATTATAATCACTATCGAGGGATAGTGATTGGAAATCAGTTACATTGGTTCATGTGGTTGTAGTCCGTCTTACAAACAGACTATGGTTTTGTTCCCCATTTGATGGAAGAGAAAATGGATATATGTGTTTAAAATAATATAAAATCAACCTAGGTTATTTTATATAATTTTTTAGTTACATAATAATTGTTAGAAAATATTTAAATGATATGGAATAATAAATAAAATGGAAACATGTAGATAAAAACTATACCTCTTCTTTGGACAATTTCCCTTAACGAATACCCTATGCCTTCTAGGGTTAGTATTCTTCCTAAAAAAAGACCTATAAAATTAGAAGAGTGATTATAGGAAGGTATTTGGATATGTATTGGATGAAATAAATGGGGTTTTATGTGTGATTTAAAGGGAATACGAGATTCTATTTTACAAGAAAGAGGAGGAGAGATCTTAGAATTTCTCAAAATATTTAATTAATAGAATGTAAATTTCAATTCTATATGACTCCAAGATGATTTATTTAGAATATATGATGAGTATGGGTGAAAATAATCTAATAAGTGTTTTTTAAATGTTCAGTTAAAATTTATATCCTTATCAAATGTGTTTAACCCCTCATTAACGGCTTTCACACTTACCATGACAATAAGGATTTTTACATTTTGAGGGTTATGGTATTTAATATTATTGGAAAACAGCCCATAAATGGACCATGGATTATATTATAAACTACATCATAATAAATATATTGAATCAATTTTTTTTATGGAGTTTATATCATAAAATAAATATTTATTTATTATAATATAACAATAATGATAATTTTTAGAGTTATAAATTACAAGGATTTTAAAAACATCAAGAAAACATGTAATATTCAAAACAAATATTTGAATAAATACATAATATGTCAAGTTAATCTATATAATTAAGGAATAACATTAATTATATTAAATTTTATTACCTTTAAAAATTTAAGTGCCATTTATTTTATACTTCAATTAATCGAATAGTTATTGTATCATCATTGTTTAAATTTTTAAGCTAATTATTTCTTTAATAAAAATTAAAAATAAAATACCATGATGAATTTAAAAAATTTATATTTCAAAATATTTTATATAACTAAACATATACATTGTTTAAACCTGTGTTAAATGAATTATTATCTTTAAAAACAAGAGTGTGTGATTGTTTATTTTTTTCAATAAAATATTATAAATGATATAATCACATATAAATAGAAAAAAGGCATATAATTGAATATTAGATGAATACGGAAAAAATGGTTTCATAATAATAAAATTAATTCAATAAATAGGGTCATTCTATAGTCCATAGAATCTTATTTTTAACATTAATTACATGTTTTACCCATTACTGTGGGAACAAAAATTATTAAGGTTACTGTTCTTATTGGCTAAAAATAAGAGGAAAATTTAAAAAAATTGGACCCAATGATTCTAATTTTTAAAACAATTCTTTATAATTCAAATTCAAATATGGAAAATTTTAATTTAGAATTTATTCCTCAAAATGAAATAGAAAATAGTTTTTTTTGGAAAATTTTCTTTTTTAAATATTAAATGTTTTTATAAAAAAAATCAAGTAAAATATTAATTTAAAAAAACATAATTGGGTTATTTTATATAAAAATGAAATAAATTATAGTTAAATACTAATTGAAATTATAATCTTACATTATAGAAACATTAATGGAAAATATAGTCTTCAATGAAAATCAATATTTTTCACTTTTTAATGAAAAATTTATATTTCCAAAAAATTATAAAAAAATTGTCCTAAGATAAATTTGAAATGATGAATTAAAAAAAGAAGCTCATTTTTTCTGTGAAGAATTATATAATTTGGGAAAATATATTTTAAAAAATACCATTTATCCAAAAAAACATATATTTTTGTGATAAATAATACTTTTTTTCGTTTTCACAGAAAATTGAAATATATAAATATAATGAATATAACACTATAAAATCTAACTAATGAATATTTATAAGTCCTAAAAATTATTTATTATAACATTAACTAGGTTATTATAGTTTTTTCATATATTAAAAAAAATTCATCCATCATTTTGGTGTATATTTAATATCTAATCATTATTAGAAAATCAATGAGGGAATCATTGTTGATGATGTCATATAGAGATCACCAAATTCTCATCATCGATACTACATCAGACCCACTTCTCATTACATGAGAAAGACTTTTCATTATTATTCTATAATTAAGGCTATCATGAAGCTTGGTATACATTCTATTTCTTATTTTTTATATTTTCAACATAATGATAAAATTAATTTATATATAATATGATCACTTTCATATTGCATATGATAAAGAATTGGGAAGTTTCAAGCAGTGATTGGAAGGGATTTTCAGTGCTTACTTGGGATTGTATGACCACATGATGAAAATTAATAAATTGAAATGTATAGTGGAATACAATGTTGGTGGAGAGGCATGAACACATGAAGACAAACATTATGGATTATATCAACGACATATTTATGGGGCTTCACAAGTACCAATAACTGGCCTAGTTCAAGAAAAATTTAATCATTATGTAATTTATGTCATAGAAATGGGAAAAAATGGGTGATGGGATTCATTTGGGGATAAGGTAAAAATGACACATTCATTGAGAAAATGATAGAAAAAGTGAAAAAGAATATGATTTTCAATTGATACATTTAAATTAAGTAGAAAGTCATTTCGAAGAGACAAAGTGTCAGGACCCCATAAGAGATATCATGGGTCAAGTGTTGGTGTTATTATAGGAAAATAAATAATTATGACTATGGAAACACACATGAATTTTAGTTTTCATGATTACATTCCATTGCATATTGTTCTTCTATCAAAATCACATAGGAACCACATGATGTTTCAATGTACATACACAACCCCATATCAAACTATTATAGTGAACCTTGGATGCTTATTGGGGAATTTGGATATTTCAAAATTTACAAATATCAATAGACATTGACAATTCACATCAAAAGGTTGTGATCAAATGCTAGAATTAACTCTAATAGGATTAAAAATGAAATTATGTGGCTAAAAAAAGTCCATCATCTGAGATGCAATATATGCCCTATGTAAGGTCATAATTGGAAGTGATTCCCTAACATTATTGGAATAAGTCCTCATTAAACACACTGATTATTTATTTCCTATAAATAATGTAATGTCCTCATTCTTTAAAAATTTGAGTAGGGTAATACCTTGGGTCATCCTTTGGGGATATTATTTAAAATATTCAATGATTGAAAGGAATTCTTTTGAAAATATTTTAAATTTGAATATTAAAACAATCCATCTAAAAATACATAGTCAATTCTAGTGATTATTTGAGTCCACTAAAGTTATTTATTTGAAATATTCTTGGGATTTGTTTTAATATTATAATTCTAATAAAATTAATAATCTAATTATATTTGTAAATTTTATAAAAGGAATCATGAACAAGATAAATAGAAAATGATAAAACATAGTTTTCAAGAGTAATAAAGATGTAATTATGTACAATACACTCCTTCATGTTGAAGATCAATACATTTTATCAACATAAGAAATATAAAAGGTGGTTAACATACCTATTATATCCTACCTTCTTCTAACCATAAAATTATATTTACATTTTACACATACTTATTATTAATTTAATTTTTATTTGTAGAGATAGAGGATATTACTTTACTAACTAAGTGGTATAAACACATTTTTTTATGAGGAGATAGTGGTTTATGAGGATAAAAGGGTTTGTGTGTATAGTGAACATAACAATCATCGCATTCCTCTTACAACCTCTATTATTCCATACCTATGATGTGATGAATTCTATAGTGTCTCTGTATATGATTATATAATTCACAATAATAAAATATTTTCTTCCCTCACATACATATGGAGTCCCAATAATCACTCATTTAAATTTCTTGAGGGGTATATGACAATCAAACTTGATAAAGTAGAAGATATACTTAGTGTTCCTATTCAAGGTGTGACAGTTATAACACCCACCTCTTGGGACTGCTATGAGCTTGTATATTTATTTCTAGGACTTAAATATATGAGAGGGTTTTGAAACTACTAAATATGGAAATTCTTTGTATATGGGATGGCTAGACATGAACGTCATATGATTTCTCACTGACAATGATAAGAATACTATCATGTGTTATGATTGTGCATATATCATATGGCTCATTGGAGGTGGAGTGTGTGAAGATTACACCTATTTGTATGTCCAAAAGGTGTATTTTGTGAAAATAGAGGACTTTGATCAATATGAGAGATAAATTTGGTAGTTGTTTTTCCTATAGAACACGTATAATGAATTATTAAATAAAAGTTGATGAGATAATAATGATCTTGGGGGATGTGTCATCCTAATTAAAATGTGACTATTCGAACACGTCCTTCCCCTAGCTCGGATTATTATTCGTCTGAAGCATGATATAGATATGATGAATGGTTCTTTAGGTGGAAACTATTATAGTAACTCATATTTATTATTTTCTAATTTTAATATGAGTTATTATACTTAATTTCTTATTATGTATCACTCTCAATTTTGTAAATTACATTTGGAGTCAAAGAAACCAGTTTGTCAAAACATTGAGACACAATTTGGGTTTCTAACATCTAATTTTAGATAATCTACTACCTATAGATGTAAATATATACATTCTTGTATTGACTAATAAATTTCATAATTTTATCATTTTTCTAAATTAGTAACAAAACATTTTAACAAATTTTACCTATCATTTCAAATTTCATGGATTCTATACTAGGGTATTTTGGACTTATTTAATATATAATATTCTTTTGGGATTGATGATGAAGGTATTGTGGTGACTCCCATACATTATCACATTTTTACTTGGAAGTAACCCATAAGATTCATGAGTCCATTTGGATTTATTCATATTATTCCATTAGTATCGAAAAATACAACAACACTTTATTCCTTGAAGCTGACAGGGAGGTAGGATGCCGACTATTTATGATGACATGTATAGTATATCTACATAGAGTGAAGATGTGTGTCATTTATTAATAAGGGAATGTGTACGATGTAATGTCATATATTATATTATTTTAAGTTTATTTCATAGTATTTAATGATTTATATATTGTTTCTTACACCACAGGACAGGGGGGAACCATGTTATGGTAAGTCAGTAACATTATATCAGATTGATTGTTGTTTATTTTTATAGTTCAGTTTTAAAAAAAAAAAATTAACATTCAACTCTAGAGAATATTATCAGCATGCCTAGTCTTGAGGGGCGGGGTATTTATTCCGGAAACATACCATGTTTCATCATGGGACATGATTCCATTGTATAATGTTTAACATAATAGTATATTAGATCACCCCCTTGGGTAGAGGATTCTCCTACCTAGGGAAAGAAGCTTCTAGCTCAATAACCTCATCTGGTTGGTACTGATGTTGATGAGTCCGTATGACGTTGACATAGACCATGCTGGTCTGCATACGAGGTTACAACTATTACATAGGAAGAGATAACTCATCCAATAGACAAGCCTGAGCGGGTTTTGGAGTTTTACATATAGCCATGGGATCCCCTTCTATAATCATTATATCAACATTTTTCATCAAGTATAATTGATCAGTGCACATATTTGGAGTCATTATCCTTGCCTTCACCATTCATGACAGATCCCTCACATGCATTATGAACCCCTCATCATATGGAAGGTACTTTCACTACAATAGTGGGAGAAGGATCAAGTGCACATAGTAATATCCTGATGGTACCTCCTCTTGATGATTTAGAAATTGGGAATTATATAGTAAAGGTTCCACCACATAAGGAAGAGCCCCCTCAATCACATCAGACTCTAACCCATCATAATGGATGATGATCTAGATACAGGTATCCCATTCACACTCTAGATAGTGGGACGATACCTCATCAAAGATATTAATGAAAAATAATTATTCTCTTTGATTTATTTGTTTTGTATTTAGTTACATTATTTGAGATTGCATAAACTACTTTATATTATTAATAATGATCAAATTATTCTACAAACATTAGCAGTATTGTTATTAATGTATATAATTTTTTAATATAAATTTTTAAAAAGACCAATTATTTTTAGTATTTTTGGAATACATGTGTATAAATTTGTTTTGATTTATATTTACATTATTTATTGTAAAATTATGTTTTATAAATAATTTATAAGTAATATTTATTAATTAATAACAATTAAGAATGTTGTGTAATTAATTAAATAAGTTTAATTATAATAAGACTGTCATTAATAATTAGTAAATACATAAAACTAGTTAATAATAACATCAATAATAATATTTACTATGTATTTATAATAATTATTAATGAATTTTAACTATATAATAAGAGTGTATATTTTTTTAATTATTTAATAATATTTATTAATAAATATATATTATTTCTATTATAATTAACAAATAATTTATTATATAATTATCAGGTGGTAATTATTATTAACAATTAAATATAATTACTATTTAATTATTTATAATTAATGACAATAAGTTTAAAATAATTAGATACTATAATTTTTTAACATTTACATTATCAATAATATATTGCATATTTTAAAATCATTATTTATTTTTTTGAAAATATAAAAATATTTTTTTAACTTAATTATTAATATTTATTCCTAAATAATAATTAATCATGGTATATATATATTTTTAACCAAATTCAATAATAATTGTTTACTTATATTAATTTATAAATAATTTATTTATGGAAAATGATTATTTAATTTTGATTTTAAGGGAAGGCATGATGGGTTCTCATGCCTTCCTCAAAATGTTCTTTAAGAAGTTGTTGAGGCCCCTTAGTCCTTTGGCCTCTAATGGAAAATGCCAAGGCATGAGGCCTCCATACAACATTCTGGATTATATATATATATATATATGTTAAGACTATTTTAAATTAAATTTAGAATCCTTCTATTAATGGAATGTAAGTTGTTACTTATCATTGTTTTCCAACCCTTTAAACCAAGACTCAATTTTCATGTAACAATGTAACTGAGTGTTTCCTTTAAAAAATAACCAACTAATTATAAAAATCCCTTATGGATTCAAGAACATTATAGAATGATGTAAAATTTCTTATTAATTTCTATTTTCATTCACATGTGATATTACAGTGAAACAAAATGTAGTATTATAGAATAGTTTGCTAGTGAATACTATTGATTATACCTTTATAAATGAGTAAAAATAATTTGATCAATTCTAAAAAAAGATTTAATATATTAAGTGATTTTAAAATACAGTCTCTTTTATCAATGCTAGAAAGAGTCCTTAACATGAAACATTTTATCAGTACTAAAAATTAATTTATTTATGGATCTATTATCATACCTTTTTTTAGTGATAATAAAGGGTTAATTTATCAGTGTTTTTAGCACCGGTAAACACACATTTAATTAGTGCTAAAAATACCTTATAAAACATGGGTTTATTAGTGTTAAGAAAATATTTTTTTTAAACAGCCACCCACCACCACCTTTATCAACGTTCACACACCCCTAGCCCATGGTCAATTGGGATTCCCAAAATGGATTTATTTGTGGTCTCCTGCATGCGTTCAGAACCTCAATACCTTTATCAGCACTCTCCCCACCCTTTTCCCAACAACCCATGCATGTTTGGGACCTTACAACTTCTCTATGTCATTTTGTGGCATATTTTATGATATATATCTTTATTTATAAATTTTTAGACTCATAATTTTTTTCAATATATTAATTATTGTATTTATGTTATAACATTGAAATAAATTTATAAAAAAAGTTTGACTTTTCATTAATATATACATATATATATATATATTAACATATATATGTGTATCAATATATATATATATTAACATCTATATGTGTATCAATATATATATATATATTAATAATTTTCTACATATTATTATAATACATACCAAAATATATTCGTGTTTCTTAATAAATTAATTTATAAATAAACACTGTATATAAATTTGTATTGGTATATACATACTCATAAATTTTTATATTAAATAAAATGGATAATAGTTGTTTCCACATTGTTTATGTATTTTAAAATATATTTCTCATGTAAATATGTTTAAATATTTTTGTATATAATTTATTTTTTATATGTAAATATAGAAAAATATGTACAAATATGCAATATTATATTTTATAAAATTTTCTCAATATGGAGCAAGAGGGACCATACAAGTTATTAATAATATAAAATTGTATAATGAAAAATGGAAGAAAAATTGAGTTAGAAAAGACAACAACTACTCTTAAGAAGAAAATTTAACGTCTCGACCCAGGTGCCACGAGCCAGTCCGCTACATGTCCTCAAGCATGCCTCCCTATACACTAGAGGCTGTCAACTAGAAGGGAGGGTCTATTATCGATCATTGGGAGAGTATGTCCTATTTTTATCAGAGTAATACACTAGTATAAAAGAAATAAACAATAGATGAATGACATATAACTATAAATAGTAGAAATATCTCATGATAACCCAAACTAAAAATTCAATATCAAAACTAATGAGGTAACCATTCCACTCTAATGTATATGACCAGTTTCATATGAAAACTCAAAATAAATGCACTAACTACTCCCAAGTGGGTCGTGAACCACATTTAGTTACCACATCCATGATACATCTTGACTCAACCACCTAAGACATGGAATTTTCCATTATCATATCCTACAACCATGAAATTTATTCTGGTATCGTTCAGACACCCCAAGTAGGGTGTTAGTACAATGAAGTCAGACACCACCAATAATGTCTAAACAAATCATGTCAATAAAAATGTATATAGTTGTGCTTAGAAATACGTACAATTCATAAGTAAACAATTATCTCAGTATTAGATATTATTTATTTAACCACATAAACTCTCAGGTTCCCAAGGACACCCGAACCTCAATAACTACTTCATCCCATTCCAGAGTCTGATCTATCTCAAAGATATATCTCATTTTAATGTCCAAATTACTATTAATAATCTCATAAATGAATGACTATGTTACCATTCACCATTTCTCAATCCATAATTGAATGATATTGTTACCATTCACAATAATTGGCCCCATGTCTTTTTACTATTCTCCATTTAATAATACATAATTGAATGAACACGTTACCATTCATAATAATTGGCCAAATTTCCTTGTTACATTTCACCCTTTAACAATACGTAACTGAATGAACATGTTACTATTCACAATACTTGTAAAAATTTCCAAGTTACCATTCACCATTCAAAAATAATAAATGAAAATATAAAAATATTACATATATCCTAACAACCCATTAATTAATTCATCAATTAATTAATAATACATACAATATAAATATATTATAATTAATTAACCAATTAATTATTCAATTCATAACATCAATAACCCCTAATTAATCCCATAATTAATTATATCTATTCACAATATCAATATCACATAATTAATTCCAAAATTTACTATGTTAATTCATAATACCAATATCTCATAATTAATTCTATAATTATTTATCCCAATTAATATTCTCAATATCACATAATTAATTCCATATTGAATTATTCCCAAACCCCACAATTTCCCAATTCATAAATTAAATAATTCCATTAGAAAATTCTTTTGCTAAATAAATCTAGAAATTATACAATTATAATACATATAATCAAAATCATGACTGTAGGATTAGAATTTTAAACCACATACCTCAAAATGATGATGAACGATCACCCAATAGAAATCCCCAAAATTCTGCAGAGTAACAAAATAGAATGAGAAGAAAATCTAAAACCTAAATAAAAAATGAACAAATAAAGATCCATAAAATATATATCAATACCCAAAATTATAGATATTGTTCTAATAAACACAATAATAAAAACCCTTTTTAATTTGGGAGATGAATGGATGTGGAATAGGAAACCAAGTAGGATAGAATTCTATTTCTGGGAGGGGTGCAGATCTTCGATCCGGGATTCAAATCATGAATAAAAATGTTCTAGAAGGCTTGGATTCCATAGAAGAGGCTATGAAATTTTGAAAAAACACTACAGTCAAATGAGGGTCGTATAGAGGTTAATTAGGTAGTTTAGGTAATTAAAATCTAATTTTTAGATTAAATAAAATTTCACACACAGTTTTCTGGGAAGAGGTGTAAAATTTCTCCTCACCTTATGCCTCAACCATGAAAATATTATAAGGGTAAATAGATTATCATTTTCAGGCATACAGTTTGAGAAATCGTGCACCAACCATGACAAACCCCTCTGTTAGAGTTTCACGGTTTACTGGGCCATGAACATGGTTAGGGAAAACTGTGCACTAACCATCCACTACCCACCTTCCTCCATTTTCCATAAATTTTCACCCAAAAACACCATAAGGTAAAACCCCAAAAAAATTTACTCAACCAATGAAAAATAATAATAACTAAAATCAAGCCAGAGATATTTCTATAATAGGATGAGATCATTAAACCCCCACCTTATAACAGCTCATCCTCAAGCTATACTGAAAATTTTTTCTATGATTATTAGAAAAAATATTGGGCCACTAAGACCACATATATTATTCTCTTTAACATGTCTCCTCCCATAGATTCACATGTTGCCACAATATATGAACTATCGATACAGTCTTTCCCCACAACACATTCTCTCTATGGTCCAACAAACATTTTATATTCTACTCAAGGGATACATATTTCTTAAAGCTCAAAATCATCTATATAGATCACATGAGAAGGGAAGGGGTGATATCTATATAGTCGTGACACATGAAAAATGTAACTCTTAGCACAATATTTCTACGGAAGAGCCAATCAATACGCCACTAGCCCGATTCTCCCCATAACCTCAAATGGACCAATGAACCTGGGTGCCACCTTTCCCTACCTCTTATCTTGTGGTGATCCATCCTTGGTGACACCTGAAGGAAAACATGATCACCCTCTATAAACTCTAAGGTTCATCAATATCTATCAGCATACTACTTCAATCTACTCTGATCCATATCCAGGCATTTATTGTCACGACCCGCCCTCAGGGTCCGTGCCGTGACTACCCCAAGCCCGCCTTCCATAGGCCAGGGGCTGGCGACTAGCACCAAGGCGTAAATCCCGGTAAAAAGGGAAGGCATTGCCTTTAAAAAGTAAACACACACCACAGAGTAAACAAGCGGAAAGTAAACACTAAACAAGCAGAGTACAACTGAAAGTGCGGAAAAGTAAATGGGCCAGAATACAAACCCAAACTGAAAGTAAAGTACAACTCGAAAAGGGAAAAACAGCAACTGTAAAGTAATAGCCGCTACTCCGAGCTGTCCACCGGAAATCCCACCTGAAGGGTGGGTACAGATAGCTCCTCTGCTCCACGGGTCCCGCCGTCCGCTCCGTGCACGTCCCGGCCAATGGTCCACCTCCGGGTACCGTCCCGCTCTACAAGCCTCAGCTAAGTCAACGCTGTCCGTCGTCTGCAACCAACACAACGTAGTGCAGGCGAAGCCCGTGCAGGGGTGAGTATAAGCTACTCAGTAGGGACCCCGAGACCCCTGAAGGTCTCTCAAATCCACAAAGGATAAACCACGAAGAAAAGTAACAATCACGAAGTAACATCCGACACTGCTTAGGTATATGCCCATACATATACCTAAGTCATCAATTCAAATACGCTCCAACCACCGAGCCCAAGTACAACTCAGTCCACACAGGATAGTAAACGTATTCCACATAGGAAAGCAAAACATAATCCACACAGGATTGCACAACACAATCCACACAGGAAAGCAACAGGATTCAGCTCACACAGGTATACTTCTTCAAGGACGATAAAGATGATCACTGATCCATCTAAGTCGTAGGACCCACGAAGGATCGATAGGTAACTAACCCCCGCAGAAGACCCACACAGGATCGGGCCCACACAGGACCTGTAGGCGCTGGCTCACACAGAACCGCTGAGCGCAAGGACCCACACAGGATCGGGCCCACACAGGACCTGTAGCACTGATCCACGTAGGATCGCTGAGTGCTGAAGTCGTCGTCGTCGATTCCACACAGGATCTCTGTACTGTCATCGTCGAATCCACACAGGATCTCTGTACTGTCATCGTCGAATCCACACAGGATCTCTGTACTGTCGTCGTCGCTGTCACAGTAGCAGTCGTAGCAGTAGTAGCAGTCGCAGCCAGCACTAGGGTTCCCGCACACAGCAAGCTCGTTCGGAGGGTCCGCTCCACGAGCCGAGAGGCTGATACATCAACTGTCACGAAGACCGAAATTGATGTATCCAAAAGTTCCGTATCGTCAACAGGAACTCAACGCAACAGACGGCGCGTCGATCGGACGCCCGGTCTGAGAGTTATTGGCATTTTCGTCTCCGGGGCCCGGTTGGTTTTTAAGGCAAAACCAACCCGACCGTACTCCACCTGCGTCCAAACCTCGGGCGGAGTATGCCAAAAGATCTGTCTCACTAAGAGGAACACTACGCGACTGACGGCACGTCAATCGGACGTCCGTAGCTCAAGATATGAGCGTTTCCGCTCCGAAGGCCCGGTTGGTTTCGTGAACGAACCAACCCGGCCGAACTCAAAGTAAACCGAAACCTTGAGTGCGATATACCGAAACGACCGTCTCGATCCAAGGATCGCGTTTCCGCAGACGGTTCGTCATTCGGAGGTCCGAGGCTCAAGTTATGAGCCAAACACCGAATCTGGTTCGAAACGGGGGGGTCCGGGTCCGGGCCGACCCGGCCCGACCCCCCCCTGGGGCGGCGCGGCGGCGCGGTGGCGCGGCGGCGGCGGCGGCGCCTGGCGCCGCACGTGGGTGACATGCGGGGGGCTAAGCCCCCGCTTCTTCAAGGTGGCGCGGCCTTTGTGCCGCGCCTGGGTAACAAAACGGCCCCCCCTCACGTGGGGGGCCTGCTGGAGCGCAACCGGGGGGCCGGCTGCCCCCCCTTCTTCAAGGAACCGCCCCCCCTCATTAAGGGGGGGGGGGGGTTTGTTGAACCGGCCGGGGGATTTAATCCCCCGGTTTTAAGTCATCCGGCTGGCCAGCTGGCCGGCCGGTTTTTACCAACGGGACCGGAAATTCCGGTCCTGCCCTCGACTTCCGACGCCGGCGGCCCGGCCGCCGGTCTTCCCTTCCGCCGCGGCCCGGAACCGGCCGCGGTCTCCTCGTCCCGCCGCGGCCCGGAACCGTCCGTGGCGTTCGTCATCCGGCGCGGTGCGACGGCACCGCGCCCCTTCGCCGTGCTTTGATATTCATTCAACGCGGCGCGACGACGTCGTGTTCTTGTTGTTTCTTCCAAGGTGCGCGCGCCGGCATTGCGTAAGATATTTGCACGTTCATCCGCGTGGTGCGACGGCACCACGCCACTTGCTTTCCTCCGCAAAACAATTAAACAAGAACGATGGAGGGGGGTTCGGCCGTGTTCGTGCGGTCCGGCCCCCCTCGCGTTAACAATAACACTTATATAAAATAATTAAATGCCTCACGTAGACATGCGATCCACGAGCAAGAAAATGAATAAGGAAACCAAAATAAAAACAACAACCCCTACCTTGGGTTTAAGATTCGAAGATTCGTCTACGTTCCGCGGAAGACGGCGTCGCGGAGATCGGGCGTCGCGGTCGTCGTTCGTCAAATCCGTTGACGAAGAGTTATGCCCGAAGAGATACGTCGTTGGCGAATCTTCGTATGCCGACAAAGAAGGTCCGAGGAGGGTGCGGTGTTCCCTCTTGTTGACACCGAGGACGAAGAAGAGAGGCGTCGTTCTTCGTCGGAGTTTGGGCGTTCTTCGTTCTTCGTCAGAGCTTGAAGATGAAGAAGAAAAGCTTCCAAAGCTCTCAAGAAATCCTCCCAAGGTGGTAAAAGAATCCCTTAGAATAATATAAGCTTTAACTTATATTATTACATAACTTAACCACAAGAATTTCAAAGGTTTGAAATTCAAAAAAAAATGGGTTTAACTCCCTTAATTAAATAAGTAACTTAAGCCATTAAAAGAGGCGTTAAAGGAGTTGGGAGGATTTTGAAAGGTTTAGGGGATCGTGTGGGCCCCACCACACTTAATCCTCCCAAGGGAGGTTAAGTGGGTGTGGGTCCCACTCCCAACCTCCTTTGATAGGTTTTAACAAGTTTAAAAATAAAATTGTTCTACACAATTTTATTTAACTCAAACTAAAAACCCCTAAAACTAACTTTCAACCGCAACAAACGCAACTCCCGAAAAGGTCTCTTTAAGCGAATATCGGCGCTGCGAGTTCATCGGTGCCCTCAGATTTCAATTCCGAGCACCAGATCAAAAGTTAGGAATTCCCGCTCGTTCGTTCACTGAACGTACCCGAGCCAAACTTCGGAAATTAATTCCGGGCACTCCGGGCCTCAGAATCATGTGTCGTCTGAAACCGCGCTCTTGTAAAATTTTAAAGAAAATTAAGAAAAAATTTCCCTTGAATTTTACGGGTCTTTACATTACTCCCACCTCAGGGCTTTACGTCCCCGTAAAGATACATCAAACTAGGGAAACAAAAGAGGGTACTGAGCACGCATTTGAGCCTCCCGCTCCCATGTGCTCTCCTGGAGATTCCCGTGTTGCCATCTGATGCGCACAAGAGGAATCGATCGCCCATGCAGGACCCGCTCCTGTCGATCCTCTATCTCCACCGGGACCTCCGAAAAAGTCGCCCCATCGTCAACGTCAAGCTCCCCATGGTCAATGATGTGCGTCGGGTCGTGCACGTATCTCCTCAGCTGAGATACGTGGAAGACGTCGTGCACCCGGTGCAACTGAGGTGGTAGAGCCAGGCGATAAGCCACCTCGCCAATCCTGCTGAGAATCTGGAAAGGTCTGATGAAGCGCGGAGATAACTTGCCGCCTCGGCCAAATCTCCGAATACCACATCGAGGTGAGACCCGCAAGAAGACGTGGTCGCCATCCTCGAACTCCAGTGGCCTCCGCCTCCTGTCAGCGTATGACTTCTGCCGGCTCTGAGCTGTCCTCATCCGCTCCTGGATGACCTGGACCTTCTCTGTCGTGGTCTGGACCATCTCCGGTCCCACCAGTGCTGACTCTCCGGGGTCTGTCCAGCACAAAGGAGATCTACAAGGTCGGCCGTACAACGCCTCGTACGGTGCCATCCCGATGGTGGAGTGGTAGCTGTTGTTGTACGCGAACTCCACCAAGGGTAGGTGGTCCTCCCAGCTTCGACCATAGTCAAGGACACATGCGCGGAGCATGTCCTCGAGAGTCTGAATGGTCCTCTCCGTCTGACCATCTGTCTGAGGGTGAAAAGCTGTGCTAAGACGTAGCTGCGTCCCGAACACTTCCTGTAACCCCTTCCAAAGCCAGGAAGTAAAGCGGGCATCTCGATCGGAGACGATAGATGATGGCACGCCGTGGAGCCGCACAATCTCCTGAACGTAGAGACGTCCCAAGCTCTCTACTGAGCCCTGCTCTCTGATCGGTAAGAAGTGTGCCGACTTTGTGAGTCGGTCAACAATCACCCAGATGGAGTCGTGACCTCTGGATGTGCGTGGAAGTCCAGTCACGAAGTCCATAGATATGCCGTCCCACTTCCACTCCGGAACCTCCAAGGGCTGTACCAAGCCTACTGGTACCCGATGCTCTGCCTTCACCTGCTGACAGGTGAGGCATCGAGAAACGAACTCTGCTACAGCTTTCTTCATGCCCGGCCACCAGTGCTGTCGTCTGAGATCCTGGTACATCTTCGCCACTCCAGGATGTACCGCCAAAGGAGAAGTGTGAAACTCCCTCAGTACTTCCTCTCGCAAAGCGACTGGTACCATGGTACGTCCTCTGAAAAGGATGTCGTGCTCTGCTCCAAGGGAGAAACCATCAGGTGCCTGTCCCGAGGATATCTTTGCACGCCGTGTCTCACAGTCAGCATCCCCATGCTGTGCCTCCCTGACTCGCTGCAGTAGTAGAGGAGTGACTGTGAGAGACTGAAGAAAGGCTGCTCCATCTCTATCCACGAAGGATATCTGCAAAGAGGCTAGCTGCTCCGTCGCCTCCTCGAGTAGCTGAATGACCGTCCTCCTGCTGAGGGAATCGGCTACTACGTTCCCCTTCCCAGGAGTATAGACTATCTCAAAGTCATAGTCCTGGAGGAACTCGAGCCATCGTCGCTGTCTCAGGTTCAGGTCCTTCTGCGAGAAGATATATTTGAGACTCTGATGATCGGAAAAGACCGTAAAGTGCTCGCCCATCAGATAGTGTCGCCAAGTCTTCAGAGCGAAGACCACTGCTGCTAACTCCAGGTCATGGGTAGCGTAGTTCTGCTCATGCGGCCTCAACTGACGTGATCCATAGGCGATCACGGCCCGCTCCTGCATCAGAACACATCCGAGTCCGGTCCCTGATGCATCGCAGTAGACTACGTACCCTACTCCCTCCTCAGGCAACCTCAAGATAGGTGCGCTCGTCAATCTCTGTCTCAGCTCCTGGAAGCTCTGCTGACAACTGTCTGACCACACGAAGGGTTTCCCCTTCTTCGTCAAAGCTGTGAGTGATGCCGCAACTCTAGAGAAGTCTGGCACGAATCTCCGATAGTATCCATCTAGTCCCAAGAAACTCCGAACCTCAGTCACGCTCCTGGGTGGCTCCCATGCTAACACAGCCTCAATCTTCGCGGGATCCACTGCAACTCCCGCCTCAGAGATAACATGTCCCAAAAAGTGGACCTCACGTATCCAGAACTGGCACTTCGAGAGCTTACCATAAAGCTGGTGCTCTCGGAGTGTGTCAAGAACAACTCTCAAGTGATAGGCGTGCTCCTCCTCTGTCGTAGAGTAAATCAGAATGTCGTCGATGAAGACCACGACAAACCGATCGAGGTATGGATGAAAGATCCTGTTCATGAGAGCCATGAACACTGCTGGAGCATTGGTTACACCGAAAGGCATAACCAAGAACTCATAGTGGCCATACCGACATCTGAAGGCTGTCTTCTGCACATCCTCGTCTCTGACTCTGAGCTGATGATAGCTTGACCTGAGGTCTATCTTCGAGAACCACCGTGCTCCCTTGAGCTGATCAAAGAGGTCATCAATCCTCGGTAGCGGATACTTGTTCCTCACTGTCACCTGGTTCAGGCGACGATAGTCAACACAAAGTCGCAAGCTCCCGTCCGCCTTCTTGGCGAACAATATCGGTGAAGCCCAGGGTGAAACACTGGGTCGGATGAACCCCTTGCCCTGCAAGTCCTCCAACTGTACCCGTAGCTCTCGAAGCTTGGCGGGGGCCATCCGATATGCTGGAGTGGATATCGGGGCTGTCCCGGGGTAAAAGTCAATATAAAAGTCTACCTCCCTGCGAGGAGGTAGCCCTGGAACATCGTCGGGGAAAACGTCCACAAACTGATCCACCACTGCAGGAAAACCAGGACTCCGCACGTCAACTGCTCCAAGGATAAGGCTAGCCAACTGATGAGTGATGGGCTGTCCTCTCCTCCCCGGAAGTCCATCCTGTGCTGCTAAGGCTCCCTTCTCGCCGGTGAAGGTGAACCTGCTTCCATCGGTGCATACACATCGCACCTTGCGCCTAAAACAGTCAATCTGTGCATGGACCGTAGATAGCCAATCCATGCCCAAGATGACGTCGTAAGGCCTCGACGCTGCTACAAGAAGATCCCAGTCGAAGCTCTCGCCTCCTAGAGTAAGCTCACACTGCCGGCACCAGTGCGTAATCGTCGAGTCTGCTCCTGTAGGAGTCTCTAGCCGTAAGGATTGAGCCAACGGCTCTGTCGGAATCTCCGAGCTCCGAACAAGGGCAGCGGCTATGAAAGAATGACTCGCTCCTGTGTCTATAAGAACTGCAGCAAGGGTGGAATAGACACAGATAGTACCTCGAATCATCTCGGGTGCGCCGTGGTCGTAGGCCTCTGCTGCCTGGAGTTGTGCCTGTCGCTGCCCGCCAGCTCCCTGTGGTCGGGGTGGACCTCCTGGTGGTGGTGGTGGCAGAGCCTCAAAGCGTCGCCCACCACCGGCTGCTCGTCCAGCTCCTCTGCCTCGTCCGCCTCCTCCCTGCGGACCGCCACGGTCGACCCTCTGCCTCTGCCTCGGTGGTCCATCAACTGACTGCTGCTCCTCGGCACGGCGGGTCGGGCAGTCGCGAGCCATGTGGCCCTGCCCGCCGCACGAGTAGCACTGTCTGCCTCTCGGAAGACTGGCTCGGTGCTGTGTACCCCACACTGCTGAGCCAGTGCCCTGAGATCGTCTGCCCGAAGGTCTGGTCTGTCTGGACCCCTGAGTCATCCGTCGACTGCCTGCTGCAGATGACTCTGCCACGTGCCGCCCTGCGGTGGGTCTCTGTGCTGGTGTAGACTCAGCAAGGAAGCTCTCGATCAGAAGGGCCCGCTCTAGTACTCCTGTCTGAGTCGGTATGCTGAGGGAGATCAGCGATGCCCTGATCTCGTGTCTCAAACCCTGCTCGAAGGTCCGGGCCCGGAAGAATGGGTCCCGTACCATGTCGGTCGAGTAGCGCGAGAGATCGGTAAATCTCGCCGAGTACTGAGCGACCGTCATGCTGCCCTGCCGCAGCTGTAGAAGCTCCTGGATATGCACCGCACGAAGGGTGGCTAGGACGAACTCCGAGCGGAAAAGGCTCTCAAAGTCCGTCCAAAGTAGAGATGCCTCATCGTGCACCTGGAGCATCAAGCTCCACCATCGTCCTGCTGCTGCGTGTAGTAGGCTCGCAGCGAGGATCACCATGAGGTCTGCTAGTGTCCTCACTAGCCTAAACACTCGAACCACTGCCTCCAGCCAGTCCTCTGCTGCCTGGGGATCCATATCCCCGCGAAACCTGGGCGGTCGCTGGCGCTGAAACTCATGCAGTGCGCTGAGGCGACGTGCATCGTCAGCGGCTACTGCTGGAAGCATCGGGGGATCGGCGGGTAAAGCTACCGCCGGTGCCACTACTGGAAAAGGGCCCTGCACCGAGGCCTCATCGCTCGGTGGGCTGTCGCCACACTCGACTCTCGGAACCCTAGCTGGCTGCCGTCGTGGGGCCATCCTGAAAAGGAAACAGGTGCGTCACGGTTAGAACAGTATACCTGGTGAGCTGATATAAGTAATCACAAAGAAAACTTTGAAACACACACGCAATCAATGTTTTCGTGAATTAAGTCAGAAATCAGAAGTCAGGGTCCTGGTGTACGGATACGTCGGTCGCCGCACCAACACTGGACTCCCTGGACTGATATCCACACTCAATACGCTAAACATTATTGCTTCACATAGAAAAGATCAGAGTTCACGGTAGAACCGAACTCCTCGGATACCAATTTGTCACGACCCGCCCTCGGGGTCCGTGCCGTGACTACCCCAAGCCCGCCTTCCATAGGCCAGGGGCTGGCGACTAGCACCAAGGCGTAAATCCCGGTAAAAAGGGAAGGCATTGCCTTTGAAAAGTAAACACACACCACAGAGTAAACAAGCGGAAAGTAAACACTAAACAAGCAGAGTACAACTGAAAGTGCGGAAAAGTAAATGGGCCAGAATACAAACCCAAACTGAAAGTAAAGTACAACTCGAAAAGGGAAAAACAGCAACTGTAAAGTAATAGCCGCTACTCCGAGCTGTCCACCGGAAATCCCACCTGAAGGGTGGGTACAGATAGCTCCTCTGCTCCACGGGTCCCGCCGTCCGCTCCGTGCACGTCCCGCCCAATGGTCCACCTCCGGGTACCGTCCCGCTCTACAAGCCTCAGCTAAGTCAACGCTGTCCGTCGTCTGCAACCAACACAACGTAGTGCGGGCGAAGCCCGTGCAGGGGTGAGTATAAGCTACTCAGTAGGGACCCCGAGACCCCTGAAGGTCTCTCAAATCCACAAAGGATAAACCATGAAGAAATGTAACAATCACGAAGTAACATCCGACATTGCTTAGGTATATGCCCATACATATACCTAAGTCATCAATTCAAATACGCTCCAACCACCGAGCCCAAGTACAACTCAGTCCACACAGGATAGTAAACGTATTCCACATAGGAAAGCAAAACATAATCCACACAGGATTGCACAACACAATCCACACAGGAAAGCAACAGGATTCAGCTCACACAGGTATACTTCTTCAAGGACGATAAAGATGATCACTGATCCATCTAAGTCGTCGGACCCACGAAGGATCGATAGGTAACTAACCCCCGCAGAAGACCCACACAGGATCGGGCCCACACAAGACCTGTAGGCGCTGGCTCACACAGAACCGCTGAGCGCAAGGACCCACACAGGATCGGGCCCACACAGGACCTGTAGCACTGATCCACGTAGGATCGCTGAGTGCTGAAGTCGTCGTCGTCGATTCCACACAGGATCTCTGTACTGTCATCGTCGAATCCACACAGGATCTCTGTACTGTCATCGTCGAATCCACACAGGATCTCTGTATTGTCGTCGTCGCTGTCACAGTAGCAGTCGTAGCAGTAGTAGCAGTCGCAGCCAGCACTAGGGTTCCCGCACACAGCAAGCTCGTTCGGAGGGTCCGCTCCACGAGCCGAGAGGCTGATACATCAACTGTCACGAAGACCGAAATTGATGTATCCAAAAGTTCCGTATCGTCAACAGGAACTCAACGCAACAGACGGCGCGTCGATCGGACGCCCGGTCTGAGAGTTATTGGCATTTTCGTCTCCGGGGCCCGGTTGGTTTTTAAGGAAAAACCAACCCGACCGTACTCCACCTGCGTCCAAACCTCAGGCGGAGTATGCCAAAAGATCCGTCTCACTAAGAGGAACACTACGCGACTGACGGCACGTCAATCAGACGTCCGTAGCTCAAGATATGAGCGTTTCCGCTCCGAAGGCCCGGTTGGTTTCGTGAACGAACCAACCCGGCCGAACTCAAAGTAAACCGAAACCTTGAGTGCGATATACCGAAACGACCGTCTCGATCCAAGGATCGCGTTGCCGCAGACGGTTCGTCATTCGGAGGTCCGAGGCTCAAGTTATGAGCCAAAAACCGAATCTGGTTCAAAACGGGGGGGTCCGGGTCCGGGCCGACCCGGCCCGACCCCCCCTGGGGCGGCGCGGCGGCGGCGCCTGGCGCCGCACGTGGGTGACACGCGGGGGGCTAAGCCCCCGCTTCTTCATGGTGGCGCGGCCTTTGTGCCGCGCCTGGGTAACGAAACGGCCCCCCCTCACGTGGGGGGCCTGCTGGAGCGCAACCGGGGGGCCGGCTGCCCCCCCCCTTCTTCAAGGAACCGCCCCCCTCATTAAGGGGGGGGGGTTTGTTGAACCGGCCGGGGGATTTAATCCCCCGGTTTTAAGTCATCCGGCCGGCCAGCTGGCCGGCCGGTTTTTACCAACGGGACCGGAAATTCTGGTCGCGCCCTCGACTTCCGACGTCGGCGGCCCGGCCGCCGGTCTTCCCTTCCGCCGCGGCCCGGAACCGGCCGCGGTCTCCTCGTTCCGCCGCGGCCCGGAACCGGCCGCGGCGTTCGTCATCCGGCACGGTGCGACGGCACCGCGCCCCTTCGCCGTGCTTTGATATTCATTCAACGCGGCGCGACGGCGTCGTGTTCTTGTTGTTTCTTCCAAGGTGCGCGCGACGGCATTGCGTAAGATATTTGCACGTTCATCCGCGTGGTGCGACGGCACCACGCCACTTGCTTTCCTCCGCAAAACAATTAAACAAGAACGATGGAGGGGGGTTCGGCCGTGTTCGTGCGGTCCGGCCCCCCTCGCGTTAACAATAACACTTATATAAAATAATTAAATGCCTCACGTAGACATGCGATCCACGAGCAAGAAAAGGAATAAGGAAACCAAAATGAAAACAACAACCCCTACCTCGGGTTTAAGATTCGAATATTTGTCTACGTTCCGCGGAAGACGGCGTCGCGGAGATCGGGCGTCGCGGTCGTCGTTCGTCAAATCCGTTTACGAAGAGTTATGCCCGAAGAGATACGTCGTTGGCGAATCTTCGTATGCCGACGAAGAAGGTCCGAGGAGGGTGCGGCGTTCCCTCTTGTTGACACCGAGGACGAAGAAGAGAGGCGTCGTTCTTCGTCGGAGTTTGGGCGTTCTTCGTTCTTCGTCAGAGCTTGAAGATGAAGAAGAAAAGCTTCCAAAGCTCTCAAGAAATCCTCCCATGGTGGTAAAAGAATCCCTTAGAATAATATAAGCTTTAACTTATATTATTACATAACTTAACCACAAGAATTTCAAAGGTTTGAAATTCAAAAAAAAAGGGGTTTAACTCCCTTAATTAAATAAGTAACTTAAGCCATTAAAAGAGGCGTTAAAGGAGTTGGGAGGATTTTGAAAGGTTTAGGGGCTCGTGTGGGCCCCACCACACTTAATCCTCCCAAGGGAGGTTAAGTGGGTGTGGGTCCCACTCCCAACCTCCTTTGATAGGTTTTAACAAGTTTAAAAATAAAATTGTTCTACACAATTTTATTTAACTCAAACTAAAAACCCCTAAAACTAACTTTCAACCGCAACAAACGCAACTCCCGAAAAGGTCTCTTTAAGCGAATATCGGCGCTGCGAGTTCATCGGTGCCCTCGGATTTCAATTCCAAGCATCGGATCAAAAGTTAGGAATTCCCGCTCGTTCGTTCACTGAACGTACCCGAGCCAAACTTCGGAAATTAATTCCGGGCACTCCGGGCCTCGGAATCAGGTGCCGTCTGAAACCGCGCTCTTGTAAAATTCTAAAGAAAATTAAGAAAAAATTTCCCTTGAATTTTACGGGTCTTTACATTTATGTATCAACAGAACCTACTCTGATGTATCCTTCATGACTCTCAATCCAAAAAACATTGACTCACCTTCCACAATCGAACATAAAGCTAAAATTCATGGCCTAGGATAACATTCATTATATGGTTCCATTTTTATATTTTCATGAAAACTATTTTCATACAAAAAATCTTATAATTCTAGGTTCTTTTCCCAAGACCCACCAAATTCAATAACTCACACTCGAAACATATCCTCAAGAACCTATATTGTACGTTTTTACTGCCCCTCAATCTTTGGTTGGATTGATGTAATCAATAAAATCAATGTATTGAGCTCCTTATGTAAACCCTACTAGGAGCATAAAATAACCTGTGATTCATGATAAGAAACTATAGTTCACGACACCTCATGTAGATGGACTATCTCTAGAATGTAAAATTCTCCCAATTGCTCTAATGAGAATGTTTCTCTTATAGGAAATAAATACAATAATTTTTTCAATTGATCCACAATAACCCAAATATCTCCATTCTTCCTTGGAATCCTTGGGATACCCACCAGAATTTCTATATTCAGACCACCCCACTTCTATTCTAAAATTGGAAATGACTGTAGAAAACTTCCAGATCATTGATTCTCTACCTTCACCTGCTGACTAGTCTAACATCATATAATAAACCATGATCTCTTATTTTTTATTTATATCGACAAAAAATATCATTGAAGGACATGATAAATTTTGGTAACACTTATATGTACCTCCCACTTTGAGGCATGAAATTACTACATCAACTCCTCTCACATACATGTAGTCACAACAAGACGATTCTTGATATAGATGATATTATCCCTATATATACTCCATTCAGAAGGAGATTCCCCACCTTCAAGGCTTTCCCACAATGACAAGAACCCTGGATACTCATATTACCTATCTCTAATACATCTCAAATGTTGAGACTCTAATGATAATAATGTGAGGTTCATCTACTCCTACCTTTCCTGAACCACAACGTGCATCTCCTCCAGTAAGGTAATCATATTCCACTCAGCACTAGACTCCTCACATTTATATGTTGGTTTTTTCATGCTCAATTTTTCGACCACACTACTCCATTTCCTTTGAATATATTGTAACAGCCCAAGATTTTATGAAAAATATTCTTTTTAATTTCACTAATGTCTTGTGTTGTACGCTACACCAAAAGGAGCTTGCACAACACGCATCCTTGATTTTCCTTGCATTACATGCAATCACGACCTTCCTCGATAGCGTGTGTAGTACGTAATAACGAGTTTCACTAAACAACAATATGCTATTAAAATATTATTAAAACTAGCCATTATGAATAGTAATAACCACTTTTTGAAATTTTGTAAATTTTATTTTTCAAAATGGACTTCATTTTTGGATTCGGAGTATCGAATTTAGCCTAAGGTGAAATTTTGGTACTTTTCAGATAACTTTCATATTCAGATGAATAGTGAAAATTACTAAATTTTAATTAAAAACAACTTTTTTAATTGAAATAATTAATAGTGATAAGTTATTAATTTTAGTGGTTTTAAAGTATATTTAGAATATGTTTTTACAATTCAGTACAATTTTGGTCATTGGATGTAATTTCACATTTACACCAGACATAAACAAGTGTTAATCTTTTGATAGTTATTATCTTTTAAAAACACGCTACTTGTTGTGACAGCGGAAATTAATTATAAAATTAATTAATACAACTTATATGTTGGCAATTTTTTAAAATAGAAATCATTTTTGAATTCCAAATATCAATTATAGCTTTGGGTGAAATTTTGGCATTTTTCTGAAAAACTTCAATTTTTGATGAATAGTGAAACTACTAAGTGGTAGTTAAAAAAATTATTTTTTCATAAATCATAATTTTACCGCTTCTGTGAATGAAATTTCAAAAATCCGAGATACACAGTTGATGTCAGTAAGTAAAATGTCGTTCAATGAGATGAAAATAATTTTTGGTGAATAGTAACTTTTTACTTTTATTTACCACTGTTAAAAGTAAATAGGGTAATTAAGGGTACAAATGATATTAATATTACCCTAACACATGTCCTAATACTATTGGACAAATATATCTCGACCAAAAACAACCTTAAGTGTAAAATATTATCATTTAGGCCCACTTGGATCAGATTAGGACATTTATTATTATTTAATTCAAAGAAGAGTTAAAAGAGTTAAAATCAAAGTTTATTTACTAAAATATTATTAATATAGGGTTATACTTAATATAATTTCGACTATAAATATTCATTAGAAAGATAAAACGATTTTCTACATAATGGTATTTTATTTGTAATTTTTATACTTTAAATAATTTAATTTATTTATGACACAACGATAATGCAGTAATTACCTTTTTAAGAAAATATTAACATAATTGATGTTATAAATGCCCCAATAAATGTAATTGGAGACTTTTTATGACTCGCACTAATTTTATAGGTTAATATGACATGTTATTGTTGATTTAAGTTACTTGGTTTGAAATTATCATTCTGTTAAAGATTTCATAAAAATCATGTACCAAATAGTGTCAAAATTGACATAAATTAGTTTTTAAAACAAATTGTATATTATTAATTGTTATTTAATTCCTAAAAATCTAAGGCTTAGCCAAATGACTTAGATTAGGATAGATATATTAATAATAAACAACTTGGGGCTCTTTTGGCTTCATATAGTATGTTTATTAACCATATAGTGTAAGAAAATAAAAAGACACGGTAAAAGTTAAATTATTTAACTTAGAGTTAAATCTAATTGATAAGGTTAAAATAATAACCTAAACATATCTAAATACTATTGGATGAGAGGATTTCGACCCATCCCCACTTTATCTTCGATATAAGACAATTTGGAACCATTATAAACCGAATTTGACCTTAATATAAAATAATATTTTGAGATTATCCTAAGATGCCCCTCTCCTCCCTTATAAAAGGGAACCTCCTCCCCCTCCTCATAACACCAATTTTAGCTCTCAAGCTCGGACAACCCCTGCCAAAATCCCTTCTCCACTTCCCTAGAATAATCCTAGATGTCCTGGTCTTCTTCAAAGACAAATCTTAGTTTCCTAAGTGGAGGATTCAAAGAGGCGTTTCAAAGAAGAGGTAATATCCCTTACCAATCTTTTCAATTTCTTTCTTCTTCAACTTCTTCTTCTTTAGTTGTTTCATGATAAAGTAATAACATCAGTATTACTTACATATTGATATGTTATTATAAATATGAAACAACTCCAATTAACCTTCTATCCATCCTACGGAAAAAGGAAATCACCGCGCGTGCGTACGTACGGAATACCGTCTCCACGCCGTGGTGTAATCTATTTTCCGCCACCTCCTTAATTGGATGAGTATAATGGTGTAAGGAGTAACTATATATTATTATTATAGAGTTATATTGATACTGAAATAGTATACATACACTTCAACACAATTCCACGACCATGGGAATGATATCATCGCTCGTGCGTACGTACGGACTACCGTCTCCACGACGCGATGAGATTCATTCTCCATGTTAACCATTTAAGAATAATTATAAAGTATATATAAGCAATAATAATGAAATATATGACATTATAAGGCTACTTGATTTATGTATATATGTATGTCATCTACTTACTTCCATTCAAGACAATGAGGAATGGAAAACAACGTTCATGCGTACGTACGGACTACCGTCTCCATGAACGGTGTGTTTCATTTCATTTATATATTTATTAAATATATATATATATATACTGAATATATATGATATATAAATCATGTTTTATATTCTGGAAGTAAGTAAATCACGATATAAGTAATAATAATGTCAAGAACAACAAGTCCAAACACCTACGATAAATGAAACGATTTTACCCAAAACGCTTCTTTAACATGGAATTTACAAAAGAACGGGTAATATAAAGTCATAAGTGAACCATATATGATATCATAACAATGAATATGATTCTGTAATAAGTTAATGACATTATTTAAATCATTATACAGGAGGTTCGGACACTTACGAAGCAAATCAGACTTAAAGTAAGGGAAATATCACAATCTCATTTTTATCCAAGATTGTTTATACTTTAGTATTTACTGGTGTGTATTTTATCATCCACATAAATGTTTCCAAAATATGTAATATTATTACCATTCTCCTACAATTGTTTAAATCCTATTTTACCCTTCGGTGAGTTTTTAGTAAAAGATATGAAAGGAATCTTTTGTCGTTTTTCGTACGATGTACTTTTTGACTTTTCTGACAAAAGTACGAGAAGAATGTTTTTTTAACTTATATGGCATGAATGGATTTTTTTTAAAACATTATTTCCAAGAAGCTTCCTTCACAAGTTTTCATGATTATTTTTAATCAACTTATTTTAGTTTAATGTTTTATGACATGTTAAGAAAGGAAAAATGTTTTTGAAGAAGAAATGATATTTTCCTCAAGAATGGAGTTCAAGTGTTTTATCAAAATTATTTTCCACATAAGACAATAAAGGGTTCTGTTTTTATCCCTATTATTACATAGATTTGATCATGTTGTGATGGAATTATTTTTATGAATTCCTTTATCTTGTATGAATTGTTTTATGGTGTCATGATGTTTAAGATTCCCATTTGTATTACATGGGTTATGCAATGATGTATGATTTATGATTTTTTGGCACACATAAGAATGGTATCATTATGAGATGGGTGGGACCTATATCTCCCTCCAATGTATTGGGTAAAGATTTTATATCTCATGAGATAGAAATGGCTGGAACGGTAGGTTATACCGGTTCAGTGAAACAGGACTGGAACGAGGGTGACTCGGTTCAGAAAGGGACTTTGTCCACTAAGATAGTCTTGGAAATGAGTCTTGACTAACAAGAAATGATTATCTATGATTATGTGTGTATTCCACAAAGTTTCATGTTTTAAATTATGATTATTGTGATTACATTTCAATGCCATGATTTATCCCATGTTATGAAATTATGATCTCTTTTGCAGGTTAAGATTTCCAAAAGTTATGTGCTTGTGTATACGATGTGATTGATATTTCTTTTGTTTACCCTTATTGAGCATTTGAGCTCACCCTATTATGTTTTCTTTTCCCCAGGATATAAAGAAAGGTTTTAGGTATAAAAAAAGGAAGATCTTTATAGGAGATGTTGAAGATCTGTCACCAGGATTAAAAGATTATATTCCGAGTTTCCAAAGACACTAAACTATTACGATCCTTGTGTGTGTATTTTTGTTATGTACTAAGTATTCCGCAAAAGTAATGTAATGTCCATGTACGTCAGGATTCGGGTCTCTACAGTTGGTATCAGAGGAAAGGTTTAGTCAACCTTTGGAAACTAGGATGTGAAAACGTTATTGAGATCCCTAGAGATATTTCTAAGGTATGTCTAGGGATGTCTCTAAGGTTAAGTATAAGTATAGGTTATAGTCCTAGAACTGCGCTAATGATCTTATAATTTAACCTAAGATGTTAGATATTGAGGGTACTCCCCCTTAACTATGTTGTTTTCCCTAGCATGATTTTTTCCTCTCGCAGAATTCTTTTTGTGTTTTAGTAAATGGAGGGAACCAGAAGGAATTCGGTTAACATTGAATCCAATGAACAAATTGGTGATTATGAGCAACAAAATTGTGTAATTCCTAGAGAGAAAGATATTGTGATTATGCCGAATCAGTCATCGCGATATATGATTAACAAGGTGAAATTTAGAGGTATGCCTAATTCATCAAAGAAGAGGAAGATAAACTATTATGCATGTTCGCATGTTGAGGAGCATAAAGAAAGGAAGATTGAGATTTATAAAGAAGGGAAGAAGAACCTTGAGGAATACCTCAAATGGAGGGACCGATGTTATCCGTGTGGAGAAAAGGGTCATAGAGTGACAGACTGTTATAGAGTTCAATGTATTATTTGTGGAGAACATGGGCATTACCCAACTCAATGCCCTGACCTAAAAAGTTACTTCTAAATCAAGGAAGGACTTCTTCTAGGACAATCATTGAAGTGGATGGACTGAAGTGTTTATGTATTGTTATTTAGGAATAATTTTGTTGAGGTACTTTTATGGTGTATTGAAATATTTATTTATTGGTCTATTGTGGTTTTCAATAATTTTAAGGTACCGGTAACCATGAAAAGTGATTCAAATATTTTGGAAAGTAGATAATATTCCCATAATTAAAGGATAAGGAGAAAATGAAATGTTTGATAGTATTCATGAGCTCATGATTGATATAAGGACTAAGTGATATCATGGTTTGAGTATATATAAATTTGAGTATTTTGGTATGTGGAAGGTGTCAACTTTTAACTGCATTCATGTTTTCACTAAGGTATTCAAGAGAATACATGATAAAGGCCTTTGAATGTTTGGAATGTGACCAACAAAACATATCTCATGATATATGGGGATCAACGATGGTATTAAATCTCTGGTAATCATTTTCACTATGTTATGAGAGTGGACTGCAGTATTATGGATAAGCCTAAAGATTGAAATGGATTATGTTGGACATAACTTAGTATTGTTTAAGGATAGAAGTTTTTTTTGATATTATTTATGGGATGTTATAGTAATGTAGTTTTAGAAAAAGGACAACCTGCAGGATGAGCGACAACCAATCGCTTCGGACAAGGCTGTGGGAATCGAAACCACAACCGAAGTGCGACTAGCCTTTATCGCCTACCACTGGCCTACAGGAAGTCCCTGTTTAGTAGAAACTAGTTTTATTATCTTAAGCAGTATGATATATGAAGTATAAGTCCACATTAAGAACCATATATGATTAATCTCACTATAGAATGACTTATGTATATTTAATAACTTTTGCTAACCTTTTTTTAGACAGATGGAATGACCCGTCATTCTATCACATAATCTGCTAACACTTCACGAATAACAAATTCAACTTCATTTATTTAAGAGATGAAGTGTAAATTGTTCAAGGCACGAACAAGAGTGAGATTGTACCAAAATAAAGTAAGTATTTATTCTAATTAAAATTCTTCATCTTTAGGGAAACGATCTTGAAAACCAAAAATGTTGTCCTAGTGCTCTTATATCTGATTAATCAGATGGTACCTTAGATCGTCACAAATTTATGGCTTTGTGATTGCTAGCTTTTCCATATCCATGTTCTCTACCACTCTCAATCAGAACATGATGGTTAGATTTTTCTTCCATATCCATATTTTCACCTATGTGGAAACCCAGTGATTAGTTTATTTGGGTAACCGTTACGTTTCATACTTTCATTTTTAAATATTGGTTTGGGTATTCTTTTTTACGATGTGTGTTTCTATTAAACAAACGTTCGAGTAGAAAACCATTTATAACCCCGACGAATTTCGAGGGCGAAATTCATTTTAAGGGGGTAGAATATAACAGCCCAAGATTTTCTGAAAAATATTCTTTTTAATTTCACTAATGTCTTGTGTTGTACGCTACACCAAAAGGAGCTTTCACAACACGCATCCTTGATTTTCCTTGCATTACACGCAATCAAGACCTTCCTCGATAGCGTGTGTAGTACGCAATAATGAGTTTCACTAAACAACACTATGCTATTAAAATATTATTAAAACTAGCCGTTATGAATAGTAATAACCACTTTTTGAAATTTTGTAAATTATATTTTTCAAAATGGACTTCATTTTTGGATTTTTAGTATCGAATTTAGCCTAAGGTGAAATTTTGGTACTTTTCGGATAACTTTCATATTCTGATGAATAGTGAAAATTACTAAATTTTAAATAATTAATAGTGATAAATTATTAATTTGAGTGGTTTTAAAGTATATTTAGAATATATTTTTACAATTCAATACAATTTTGGTCATTGGATGTAATTTCACATTTACACCAGACATAAACAAGTGTTAATCTTTTGATAGTTATTATCTCTTAAAAACACGCTACTTGTTGTGACAGTGGAAATTAATTATAAAATTAATTAATGCAACTTATATGTTGGGAATTTTGTAAAATAGAAATCATTTTTGAATTCAGAATATCAATTATAGCTTAGGGTGAAATTTTGGCATTTTTCTGAAAACCTTCAATTTTTGATGAATAGTGAAACTACTAAGTGGTAGTTAAAAAAATTATTTTTTCATAAATCTTAATTTTACAGCTTCTGTGAATGAAATTTCAAAAATACGTGAGACATAGTTGATGTCAGTAAGTAAAATGTGGTTCAATGAGATGAAAATAAATTTAGGTGAATAGTAACTTTTTACTTTTATTTACCACGGTTAAAAGTAAATAGGGTAATTAAGGGTAAAAATGATATTAATATTAACCTAACACATGTCCTAATCCTATTGGACAAGTGTATCTCGACCAAAAACAACCTTAAGTGTAAAATATTATCATTTAGGCCCACTTGGATTATATTAGGACATTTATTATTATTTAATTCAAAGAAGAGTTAAAAGAGTTAAAATCAATGTTTATTTACTAAAACATTTTTAATATAGGGTCATACTTAATATAATTTCGTCTATACAAATTCATTAGAATGATAAAAAGATTTCCTACATAATGGTATTTTATTTGTAATTTTTATACTTTAAATAATTTAATTTATTTATGACACAACGATAATGCAATAATTACCTTTTTAAGAAAATATTAACATAATTGATGTTATAAATGCCCCAATAAATGTAATTGGAGACTTTTTATGACTCGCACTAATTTTATAGGTTAATATGACATGTTATTGTTGATTTAAGTAACTTGGTTCTAACTTATCATTCTGTTTGAAATTTCATAAAAATCATGTACCAAATAGTGTCAAAATTGACATAAATTAGTTTTTAAAACAAATATTATATTATTAATTGTTATTTAATCCCTAAAAATCTAAAGTTCAGCCAAATGACTTAGATAAGGATATATATATTAATAATAAACAACTTGGGGTTCGTTTGGCTTCATATAGTAAGTTTATTAACCATATAGTGTAAGAAAACAAAAAGACACGGTAAAAGTTAAATTATTTAACTTAGAGTTAAATCTAATTGATAAGGTTAAAATAATAACCTAAACTTGTCTAAATCAAATTGGATGAGAGGATTGCGACCCATCCCCACTTTATATTCAAAATAAGACCATTTGTAACCATTATTAACCGAATTTGACCTTAATATAAAATAATATTTTGAGATTTTCCTAAGATGCCCCTCTCCTCCCTTATAAAAGGGCACCTCCTCCCCCTCCTCATCACACCAATTTCAGCACTCAAGCTCGGCCAAACCCTGCCAAAATCCCTTCTCCACTTCCCTAGAATAATCCTAGAGGTACTGGTCTTCTTCAACGACCAATCTTAGTTCCCTAAGTGGAGGATTCAAAGAGGCGTTTCAAAGAAGAGGTAATATCCCTTACCAATCTTTTCAATTTATTTCGTCTTCAACATCTAATTCTTTAGTTGTTTCATGATAAATTAATAACATAAGTATTACTTACATACTGATATGTAATTATAAATATGAAACAACTCTAATTAACCTTCTATCCATCCTATGGAAAAAGGAAATCATCGCGCGTGCGTACGTACGGAATACCATCTCCACGCCGTGGTGTAATCTATTTTACACCTCCTCCTTAATTGGATGAGTATAATGTTTTAAGGAGTAACTATATATTATTATTATAGAGTGATATTGATACTGAAATAGTATACATACACTTAAACACAATTCCACAACCATGGGAATGATATCATCGCTCGTGCGTACGTACGGACTACCGTCTCCACGATGCGATCAGATTCATTCTCCATGTTAACCATTTAAGAATAATTATAAAGTATATATAAGCAATAATAATGAAATATATGACATTTTAAGGCTAATGGATTTATTTATATATGTATTTCATATACTTACTTCCATTCAAGACAATGAGGAATGGAAAACAGCGTTCATACGTACGTACAGACTACCGTCTCCATGAACGGTGTGTTTCATTTCATTTATATATTTATTAAATATATATATATATACTGAATATATATGATATATAAATCATGTTTTATATTCTGGAAGTAAGTAAATCATGATATAAGTAATAATAATGTCAAGAACAACAAGTCCAAACACCTACGATAAATGAAACGATTTTACCCAAAACGCTTCTTTAACAAGGAATTTACAAAAGAACGGGTAATATAAAGTCATAAGTGAACCACAGATGATATAATAACAATGAATATGATTCTGTAATAAGTTAATGACATTATTTAAATCATTATACAGGAGGTTCGGACACTTACGAAGCAAATCGGACATAAGGTAAGGGAAATATCACAATCTCATTTTTATCCAAGATTGTTTATACTTTAGTATTTACTGGGGTGTATTTTATGATCCACATCCATGTTTCCTAAATATGTAATATTATTTCCATTCTCCTAAAATTGTTTAAATCCTATTTTACCTTTCGGTGAGTTTTTAGTAAAAGATATGATAAGAATCTTTTGTCGTTTTTCGTACGAGGTACTTTTTGACTTTTCCGACAAAAGTATGAGAAGAATGTTTTTTTAACTTATACGGCATGAATGGATTTTTTTTAAAACATTATTTCCAAGAATCTTCCTTTACAATTTTTCAAGTTTATTTTTAATCAACTTCTTTTAGTTTAAAGTTGTATGACATGTTGAGAAAGGAAAAATGTTTTTGAAGAAGAAAGGATATTTTCCTCAAGAATGGAGTTCAAGTGTTTTATCAAAATTATTTTCCATCTAAGACAATAAAGGGTTCTGTTTTTATCCCTATTATTACATTGATTTGATCATGTTGTGATGGAATTATTTTTATGAATTCCTTTATCTTGTATGAATTGTTTTATGATGTCATGATGTTTAAGATTCCCATTTGTATTACATGGGTTATGCAATGATGTATGATTTATGATTTTGTGGCACACATAAGAATGGTATCATTATGAGATGGGTGGGACCTATATCTCCCTCCAATGCATTGGGTAAATATTTTATATCTCATGAGATAGACATGGCTGGAACGGTAGGTTATACCGGTTCAGTGAAACAAGACTGGAACGAGGGTGACTCGGTTCAGAAAAGGACTTTGTCCACTAAGATAGTCTTGACAATGAGTCTTGACTAACAAGAAATGATTATCTATGATTATGTATGTATGCCACAAAGTTTCATGTTTTAAGTTATGATTATTGTGATTACATTTCACTGCCATGATTTATCCCATGTAATGAAATTATGATCTCTTTTGTAGGTTAAGATTTCCAAAAGTTATGTGCTTGTGTATACGATGTGATTGATATTTCTTTTGTTTACCCTTACTGAGCATTTGAGCTCACCCTATTATGTTTTCTTTTCCCCAGGATATAAAGAAATGTTTTAGGTATAAAAAAAGGAAGATCTTTATGGGAGATGTTGAAGATCTGTCACCAGGATTAGAAGATTATATTCCGAGTTTCCAAAGACACTAAACTATTACGATCCTTGTGTGTGTATTTTTGTTATGTACTAAGTATTCCTCAAAAGTAATGTAATGTCCATGTACGTCAGGCTTCGGGTCTCTACATATATGCTAGTTCAAAATCTAATGAATTTATATACTTTACCCACCGCAACATTCGATGATTCAAATCACACTGTGAAATGATATACTTAAATATATTTAGATCCATATATGCATTAAACTTTTCACCCATCAGATATGTCCACCAAAATTTCAAAGAAGAAACTACTGCAACTCACATGAGGACATAAATTGGGTATATTGATTAATGTGGCCTAACATTCTGAGACCTATAAACCACAACATGATCTCCCCACATCAATATAGCTCTATGTCCAATCTTGGAAGTGTCACAATAAACCGTGTACTCCTCACCAATATTGGGTAGGATCAATATCGTTGCCAATTTCATGTTCATATTTAGATCCAAGAAAGTATTTCTAAATTCTCCTAACCATTAAAACATCATACCCAATTTTTCATGCATGAAATTGGCACTTCAATTCCTAAAAAGTCATGGATTAATCTCTGATAATATCCATCTAAACCCAAAAATCTTTAGATATAAAAACTATTCATGGGTTAAACCCAATATCAAACAACCTAAATCATCTCTAAATTTGCTAACACACCTTACTCTGAGTATATTTGACCTAATGAGTGTACATGATCAATCCAAAACTGAATCATAGATATCATCGCATATATATGATGCTCTCCCAGTATACTCATGACGATGTTCAGAATTGGGGCATGATCGTTATGAGTCTTTGGGTACACAAAGATGTCATCTACAAAACTACAACATACTGATCTAGGTATGGATAAAAGATTATGTCCATAAAGTAATGTCAGTGCATTCGTCAACCCAAATTTCATTAAGAAGAACTCATATAGGTCATACCTTCTTATGAAATCATTACCTACTATATTATATGCCTGAACGCTTAGTGGTGGATACCCTCATCACAATTCAATCATTGATAAAATACATGATCCCCTCAACTAGTTAAATAGATCATCAATACACAGTAGGGTATACAAATTCTTCACATTCATCGGGTTTAACATCCCGTAATCAATGCACAACCATAGAGTCCTATAAAACTTCATTGAAAATATAAGTAGAGAACCCCAACGTGACACACTCGGATAGATAAATCCATTATCCTCCAACTCATATAGCCAAGTCATAAACACTTGATGATATCTAGGTTCCATTCATTATGGTGGAATAGAAACATGATCAACCACTGACATGAGCTCAATAGTGAATTCCATGTCCCTCTCTAGTGGAAGACTTGAAATGTCTTCAAAAAACACATCCTAAACCCATTTCACTATTGATGGATATACATCTTTCATTACACCACCATCATCTAGAAATAGACCTACAAACTACGTTGTGATCCCTCCTAGTTGCCGAGTAATTGAACCTTCTTGGTCTGGCCGGATATCCCAATATCCATGGTGAAAACCATTATCACCCTTAAGATAAATAAAATTCAATATCCTATGGTAACAATAATTATGTTCTTCGCATGATACTAACCTTTCCATACCTAAAATTAGGTTGAACTCTAACATGTCATGAATATAGAGATCCCATAGAAAATGACACCCCTTGCTCTCAAGAGAATATCCCTTGTATGAAAAGATGCCTCTAGACTGTACTCCCAATGGTTTCTCATTCATAATAACTTCTCTCAAAACCTCCACCACCAGGCTCAACCCATTAAAATGTTTTGATGATATAATGTAATGAGGGGAACCAGTATCAAGAAAGGCACTAAAAAAATAAAAAACAATAAGAATAATACCTCTCAATGATAATGGTCCAACATAAATATCTTAAAGTGTAAGTTTCACAGCATGTTACTATCATACACCTCTTCCTCATGGCACAGTTTGACTACCCTACATTGCACCACTATGTTGATATGGGTGTTCTTACCTGCAAGCACAATGTTTATTACCTATATCACCTCAGATAGTAGAACTCTGGATGATAGGAAGATATGATGTATAATATACCCTTACAGGACCCTTGTTCTGTCTAACTCCTCTATCACTATATATCTTCCACAGGTTCCAGCAAAACCTCTATGGATGTCCCATCTTTCTGTAATATTTTCATTCCACTTGTAGTCAGGAACATTTCCTAGGATAATATCTCATCCTACCACACTGGTGACAATCCACTCAAGTTAGGACTTGTGAAAACTATCCCTCTGTCTTGGTAAACTTTTTCTAACTACTGTGGATAAAATTTCCATAGAGATGCTTCATTAGCTGAGAAATTTCACCCTTGGTCATCTTTCTAGAACCACCAATCCCACACTGGAATCCTCCCTCATGTTTCCTTTAGTTATGAGAGCTTCGTCCACCAACATTGAAACCTTCTTCAACCAAAAGAGGTTAACTTGTGAATTAATATTCCACTTATGTATTTATTGGAAAATTAATCTCCATAGAAATCTAATCTTACAGCAATGCAAGATCAATGATACAAATGTTTGTAAAGAATCAAGTATTTTCCATCAAGACATGTTCCCTTATGTCATCTTTATGAAATCTACTACTCTTTCCTACCTCGGTGTCTCTGGATAAAAGTTATCTTGGAACATCTCTAAAAATTCATTCTATAGAATTTCATCAACTTGTCTAGTTTGTGTTTTAATGTTCCATCAATTATTCACTAATCATCATAGCTTATAAGAGGCCAACATCACCATATTCCCAGTTGACGTCTTCAAATGGTCTAGTATTGTCTAGCTAGACTCAATCCAGAACACTTCTACCATTGTTCCCTCATCTTTGGTAAATGTACAAGGGTTCTGCAACTGGAATTCCCATCTAAGGTTAGACATACTCCTCACCACTTAATATGGGTCTCTTTCCATAAATATTATGAACAAATATATGTTTTATTATAACTGCTCCACCACTTCCTCAGCTGACACTATAAGTACCTCAGGTTCCACTACTGTTAGAGAATTTGTAGTCATCTTCTCATGTCTTCATCTTAAAAAAGAATCATTATGGTGGAATAACACTACAATTCAAACCACATTTCTTAGAAATCATAACATAACTTTATAAGATTTAAATGAGAGTAATAATCACAAAAACTAACTACAAGTATTTTCCCAAAATCTTTCTACACGGTCAAATCTGATGTGTTATCGCTACCCATAGCAATCCTACAATAAGGTCTTGGTTATCAAAGGATATTATCATTATCATGTCATGTTTCTAATTTAAACACCCATTTATTCACATTTTTCATTATTTTCCATTTTCAATTTTGTATGAGCCACCATTTTCAATTAAATTTCAAAAGCAAGGAAAAAAATTTAATGTTATAAAACTTACCCAAAACCAATTTTCCTATGCATTCCTAAAATGATGCATGTAACAAAAGAATATTGATTTCCTAGAAATATGCATGAAGATAAATTATCATGCGATTTTGGGCCACAATTAATTTCTCAACAAAACATTAAAAAAATTATCAAATCAAAAAACAAGTGTTTCGCTCGAGGAGGAATAAAATTCAACAGTAACCAAAAACAGTGAAAACAACAATACCACCCTAGATACTTGTGTTTTACCCTTTAAATGGGTTTGAAACTCACATGAATGAGATCATTTACTAGGTGGGAATCTCCCTAATCTATGGTCTATCTTTCCTATATATTAAGACAAACGAAAAGAAAATAAAATTGGGCTCTAATTACACTTTTTAATGTCCTAGATCGATTTCTATGCACTAGTGCCCTGATCTCATTCCCTAGATGACCATAAACATTCCTTCCTATGTTCTAGAGGATACTGACTAGGAGTGAGGATCTATCAATAATGGGGAGACTATACCCTTTTTTTATCAGAGTAATACACTAGTGGAAAATAAATAAACAATAACAGAATAACAAATACCTGTAAACAGTAAAAATATCTCATGATAACCAAAACTAGAAATGGAATATAAAAACAACAGAAGTAGACATTCCAGGATAAATTATATGTCCATTGTCACATCAAAACTCATAAAAAATACAAAAACTACCTGAGAGAGGGTCCCAAACAACGTCTAGTTTCATCTTCCATAATTTATCTGGAGTCATCCACCTAAAAGATGGCCTTTTCCCTTATAATATCATGTAACCATGACCTCTATTTTGGTATCGATTAGGTATCCTAGGTAGGGTGTGAGTACTACTTGGTAGGCCACTGTAACACCCCGACCCCAGTTACCCAGAGTTGGTGCATTATTTTCTTAAATCAGTAATATCACTAGAAATAAAATCCTGAAGGACCGATCCGTTTACTATCCTTGAAAATACTAGATACAAACATATGTTTTAAATTACATATTAAAATAAGAAAAATCACATTATCCCCTTTAAAGAATTTCATATCCCATATACTATCCTTGAAACTAAAGCATAATATACTTCTTCACATCCTAGGGAAAAATAAAACATAAGAAAGGGGTGATCTCAGAAGCCCAGTGAGGATAAACAATATAGAAAAAGCTATCATAAATAACAATAAACTTTTAAGTAAAGGTAAAAAACTAAAAAACAATCCATTTCAACATAATATTTAGCACAATATGAAAAGAATAAGTCAAACAATTCAATTTATTCATTCACATGGATATTCTTATAGTTGAATATCACACATAATATCAATAACTAAACTCATAATGAGGGAATGAATAATTCCATACATCAAAACCAAAACTTCAAGGCCACATGATAAGACCTTAAATAACCATACCATCAAGGCCTTATTTGAAGACACCAGTTTTTCTCTTAAGACACGCTGATGCATGGAGTCTTATAGTGGGTTGCGCGCATCAAAAACTAAGTCCAATACATTATTCATATGAAAAGGTTGAAACATAACATAAAAAATCATATTAAATGTAGCATATGAAATGTGAGTACTTTAACAATAAACCATGAATGGTATAAAAATAGCTCATCCATAGTCAAACGTATCATAAACCATTCAGTGCAATACAGAAGATTGTATCATAATAAATCAATCTTAGTTAGGTATAAAATCCAACAAATAATGTTGTGATACAAGAAAATACATTAATAAAATAACTAAACCCCTTTGAGTGAAATATAAATTTTTTAATTTGAAATCATTTAAAATCTATGCAATTATAAAAAAAACATTTCTTTTAAAAATAATCTTGTATTATTGTAAGGGAATTTATACAACATTAAGGTGTCGTGATGGTGGAAGTAGTGGGTCATGCCCTATATGTTAAAAATCATTCTTTGCTTAATTTTTTGAAAAGGTTATAAAGTACCTAATTTGGAAAATGACATAAATATTCTAATAAAAAAATTATAAAATTTAAATGATTGGAAAAAATGACTTTAAATAATTTTCAATAATATTTTGAAATAAATTTTATGAAACATTGACAAGGAAGATAATTATTTTCTTGTAGATACTTATGTATTAATAACCTCGAATAATAATGAAATTGTAAAATTAACCTTTACCTTGTACCTTTATTTAGTAGAGGGTGTGTAAACCTTCTGTATAATCGTTTGAGGATGTTATGAAATTTTACCCGGACCATATAAATATTTATGATATCATATATGATCCTATTATATCATTTTAGTAGTATTTCAATATTTCCTATTATTTTGGGTGTTAACTGCTTCATTTTCCCATTAGTGTTTTTCTGTGTAAGTCAAGTTTTTTTATGAAGAGGATATATTTTATTCATATATAAAATTATATAGTTTTCATAATTATTATTTTTACACATCATATCAATTTTATAATCATTCTTGAATGGTTAACATGGAGAATTAATTGCACTAGGTTGTAGAGATGGTAGGTCGTACATATACACTAGCGATATTATCACTCCCTTGATGGTTAAATGGTAAATAATTGGATAGTATATTAATTATACATGATAATTATCATGTTATATTCATTATTTATATCCATTATACTCATCATTATATTCATCCAAATAATGTAGTGTTGAATAACAAATTACACCATGGTGTGGAGATTGTAAGCTCTATGCATGCATGCATGGTGATATTGCTATTCATATGATAGATAAAATTATGAATATGGTTCTCCCATGATTATAATAAAATATATTTTTATGGATGATACTAGAGGTATTAATTTGGAATGAAATCAACATTTAAAGTGGAAGTGGAAGAGGAAAAGAACATTGAAAGATGTGGTAAAATAATTACCTCGTTTTTGGATATCATCGTTTGATTGGTAGAAAAATACGACATAGGGTTTTTCCAAAATTATGGTGTCTAGGATGTAGTGAGATATTTTTTTAGGATAATTTGGTGGGTTTTATTTGAGACAAAGGGCTCTAGAGGAGTTATTTAAAGAAAAGGAGAGGTGCCCTATTATAAGAGAGGTGGGGGCACATTTTAAAGATCATAAAATATTAATTTATTATAAATTTATTTTCAGTTTAAAAAAGCTAAAAAGTGATATATTTAAAGGATAATATGATTATGGGTAGAAATCCTATCATCCCATGAACACCTCGAAGTGTCCGACGAACCTGGAAGAAAGCTTACTCACCATGTCAAACCTTTGTTGCCCACACTGAGGGGAGACCTTCAAGAACACGTGGTCCCTGACCTCGAACCACAAGGGTCTCCTCCTATGATCTACATACAACTTTTTCTGGT
This sequence comes from Viscum album, assembly GCA_963277665.1. Classification (NCBI taxonomy): domain Eukaryota; kingdom Viridiplantae; phylum Streptophyta; class Magnoliopsida; order Santalales; family Viscaceae; genus Viscum; species Viscum album. Next base: position 816,270,902 of record OY728158.1, read on the forward strand.
CCTGAGCTACTTTCATCCTATCCTATATAAGCTGAACTATCTTCATCGTGATCTGCACTACCTCCAGGCCATGAATACCTACTTCTATGACATCTTCCCAACACACAGTTGAGCGATACAGCCTCCCGCACAAGGCTTCGAATGGAGACATGCCAATGGTATAGTGATAACTATTGTTGAAGGAAATATATACCAGTAGAAAGTGTCGTAACAATGATCCCCCAATGTCCAAAACACATTCTCATATCATATCCTCCAATGTATGGATGGTTCTCTCTTTCTGCCCATCTGTCTAGGAGTGGAAAGTAGTGATGAGGCAAAGATTGGTGCCAAAAATAAATTGCAGTCCTCTCCAGATGCATGAGGTAAGCTAGGTATCTTGGTTAGAGATAATGGAACTTGGAACTCCATGAAACTTCACCACCTCGTCCACATACCTCTATAATAAGGAATCCACTTCACTTGACTCCTTTATTTACAAGAAGTGAGTTTATTTCGTCACTAGGTCCACCATTACATAGATAGAATCACAGCCTCCTTAAATCTGGGTAGTCCCATGATGAAATCCATCGAGATGTTGTCCCACTTATACTTGGGGACATCTAAAGGTTGTAACAAACCTCCTAGGATGTGGTGTTCTGCCTTCACTTTCTGGAACATGAGTCCCCTTTCCACAAACTCTACCATTTCCCGCTTACCCCCAAGCCACCAAAACCGACCCCCCAAAACCTGGTACATCTTGGAAACTCCTAGGTGTACTGCCAGGGGTGAGTTGTGGAACTCACCAATAACTCCCTTCCACACTTCCACTGGGATGAACAACATTCCATGAAACAACATCTGATTCTTCCCATATTCTAACCATCATCCCAGAGCATCATGTTGGGTAATAAGATCGCGCATCACTTTAGCCTCTATGTCCCCCCACTAAGACACCTCCATCAACTACAATAGAGTTGAATGCACTATCATATGGAACATACATCCTCTTCCATCCTCCATCCTTGCATCCAGGTTTAGGGAATCCAACTCCTCCATGTCCTTATAAGCATCTAACAATTCATGAACCACATCCTTCCATGAATTTCTGCTCAAAGCATCGGCCACCACGTTCTCCTTTCAGGAGGTGTACAAAATTTTGATGTCATAGTCCTAAAGAAACCCCATCCATCTCCTCTGCTGCAAGTTCATGTCTCACTAAGATAAGATATACCTCAAGCTATTGGAATCCATGAAGATTGCAAAGCGCTCTCCGATGAGGTAGTTCCACCACAACTTTAATGTGAACACAACTGATATGAGCTCTAATTCTTGGTTGAAATAGTTATTCTCATGGGGATCTAACTGTCTAATCCCATAAGAGATCATGCCTTGCTGTTGCATCAGCACAAACCCCATGCATTGTCCTGAATCATCAAAAAACACCTCAAACATCACCTCTTCTTATAGAAACCTCAACACTAAGGTAGAAACCAACATCCCCTTCAGATAACTGAAGGACACCTGACATTGCTCACACCATACGAAGGCCCGGTCCTTTCCGATCAGATATTTTGATGGAGCTACAACTTGACAGAATTTGAGTACAAACCTATGATAATATCCTGCCAGACCCAAGAAACTATGAACCTCCATCACATTCTTGGATGCTTCACAAGAAACAACCGATTAAAACTTGGATGGATAGACCTCTATTCCCTGCATAGACACCACATTTCCATGGAAGTGCACAAATCATGTATAGAACTTGCACTAGGAAAACTTCTAATAGAGATGGTTCTGTCAGAGGACCCCTAAAACAATTCTCATATGCTATGTGTCATCCTCTTCTAATAATGAGTAGATCAATATGTCATCGATGAAAACAATGACGAACTGGTCTGTAAACTTTTGAAAATTAGATTTCATTAGACCCATGAACACATCATGTATGTTCGTAACACTGAACGACATGAATATGAACTCAAAGTGTCCATACATGCACCTAAAAGGAATCTATAGGATATCATTCTCTTTAACCTTTAACTGGTGATACCCAGACCGCATATCGATGTTAGAGAACAAACCTGCTCCCCTCACCTGGTCAAAGAGATCGTATATCCTTGGGAGAGGTTAACAGTTCTTGACCGTTACCTGATTCAGTCTCTGGTAGTCTATGCACAGACTAAGACCACCATTTTCCTTCTTAACGAAAAAGATCGGATCCCCTGATGGTGAAACACTTGGTCGAACAAAACCCTTCATCATTAGTTCTTCAATTAGAACCCGCACCTCCTGTAACTCAGAAGGCGCCATCCGATAAGGATCCATCGAAATCGGACAAGCATTGGGTTATAATTCGATCCCAAACTGAACGTCACGTCGAGGGGGTAGAGTCACAAACACAATGGAAAAATGTCCATGAACTCTTTGAAAACTCCTGAGACATCCATCGTCTCAGCATCCACTAATTCTATTGAAAGATAAAGAAACATATAAAGAAGAGTCTCCACACGCCATCTCCCCACCTGATGACAATATTTTCCAACAAAAGCTACACACTGGCCACCCATGTCTGAAAACATGACCTTTATCTGGAAGCAGTCGATAACGGAATACATAGAGAACAACCTATTGATGCCTAAAAAGACATCCTATAGCCCCATATTCTGCAAAAGAAGGTCCCATAAGGAATGATGTGGCCCTAACATTAGTCTGCATCCATGGAAAACATAAGACAAGCTCTTCTGACCTCCGACTGGCATACTCAAAACTAGGTGTATGAGAAGTCTCTCTGTGTATAGACCTGGAGCATGGGTTAGAATGGGAGTAACAAAGGAGTGCGATGCACCAAAATCAAACAAGGTGCCGAAAAGAGTGATAAACAAGTTGATCGTACCTCAAATGACTTCCAGCCCTGCTGGAACTACAACCTATATATCGTGAAACTACCCACATCCAGCTCCTATGCCCTTCAGCTACCGACCGCCTCCCCAACCACGCCCTTGAAGGGATCCCTGAGTAGGGCCCTGAGGTCTGACTCCTCCATCAACGTCTGCTCTTGGAAGAGTGGGAGCTCATAGTACCTGGTGCTTCTACTGAAAGGGCCTGGCTAGAAATTGAAGCTGCTAAGGTGGGCGTTGATCCTACCCACCCCCACTGTAGTGCACTCAACCTTGGCACTGATTCCAAATATGACCACGACTGCCACTGCTGAATCATCTCAATCCTAGGACCACAAAGAAGGGGTGATTATTGAGAGATTGAAACTGGAACTGCTTGGGCCTTCTCCCAACTGGTCAAAAACTAGAAGGCCCTGATGCCGTAGGCCTACTACTAATAGATTTCCCATTTGACGGGACCAACTGGATCACCTCTCAGGGCACACCTCCCAACATGTGCATCCTCTCTACCACTTCAGCCTTCTTCTGGTCCTCCAAGTAACTCTGTAGGGTGAAGGGATTATCATCATACTGAAAATATGGTCATAGAGCCTCCTCTAAATGTCTTGACCAAGTCTCCTCATCCAGAAAGAGGTCCAGAGCAAAGTGAAGAAGATCCTTGAACTTGATCCTCTACTCCCTTACTGAAATGTTCCCCTGTTGTAGGGATAGTAACTCCTGCCTATTTTCTGCCTTCATTGTGGAAGAGAGTAATTTCGCTCGGAACTCCCTCTCAATGTCATCCCATGAAACATAATCATCCCTCTTCTCCCCAAGATAGAGTTTCCACTACTAACGTGCTGCTCCCCGCATTTGGCTTATAGATAGAGGAACCCAATACTCTTTCAGAGCTCAGATCAAGTTAAAATCTATCACCAGCTCCTCGAGCCTTCTAGAATCATGGTCCTCATCTCGTAGGCTCCCCTCCTCCTATGAAGTAATAATGAAAATGTATCAGGGTTTCTTCCCTAGTTCATAACTATAATAATATATTTTTTTCATGTTCTCTATGGTGTCCCAAATAGGGTGTAATAAATAATCCCTATTGGTAACCACCCAAAGTCTTGTGCCAAATATAGTAAAATTAATTTAATAATTTTGTCTCATTTAATTAAAAATTCTTGGGACCAGCATGTAGACCAACATCCCTTATAGTGATATGATCAAATATTCATAAACATGCCTTTAGTAAAGTATAAGGAAGTTACCAAATCCAAGGTTGTCATTTGGATTACCATACATGTTGTATAATTAATTTCATTTATTAATCAGCTAATAATCTAAGAACATTCTTAGAATTCCTAATTTTGAATTCCTATATCACTTCAGGTATAATATAAACCAAAACTCTTCACGCTCGTCCATGTTGATCCTCACAAGAACACAAGTATTTCTCTAGGTGTTGTATAACATAACTGCCAAATAATTATATCATTGGAGATCCTTAAAGGGATAAATTTCATCAACCATTGAATGTATTACCAAATCAACATTTTTTCTATTCATTTCATTCCATTTGGTGTCCATGTATCCCTCATCATATAAATAGTAAATCCCCCATGTCTTTCCTTGGAAATCTTCTAGGGAGTCCAAGTATCACATAGGAATAAGCAAGGAAGAATCCCATTGATTCCATCCATGGTATTCAAATATGATCCCATGTTTTACCCATGGAATACTCATAATTATTCAATAAATACCATTTAATAAAAAATTATTTGTCTCTGTCAAGGTAAATATCAAGAGCATCTCATTTAAACCACACCTTAAAAGGGGAATCAAAGTATTGCCTTTTCTTAGAAGGATTAGCCTCTTAATTTACTAACTTTGATGTTTAATTATCAAAAGGAAACAAAATCCTAAGGGAATCATGGTCATCCCATCACTTTACATTAATTCATTTCAATTGAATTTCACTATTAAAATTTAAATTCAATTTAGAATTCCACTCGTTTCAATTCAATAATTAACTTCCCTTTTCAGGGGTAATGATTAACCTTTAGGGTATCAAAACTCATATTTTATCCTAATGGTCCATTTAAATATACACAACCCACCCATGGTGTTGTTCAAATTCAATGTTCTTAACCATATATCATTTATCAACAACCATCATTAATTGAAATGGCTATACTTATCGTTAAATTCATGGATTAATCTTCATTTTATGTGAGATAATCTCAATATTGGATGCATAGAACAATGAAAAATATATAACACTTCTTGTTTTAATGAATATAATGAGCCAAAAAAGTTGTAGGTCTATATTGGATAGCTCTACATGTATCAACTTCTAATTAAATTCAGATTGGGATAAAATCAAAGAATGAATAAAGATCATATTAATAGGTAATTTTAGATCATATATAAATAAAATAGTCAATACTAAACCATAAAATTTATATTTTAAAAGTAATTAATATCTTATTGAGATGGATCCAATTGGATTGATCGATCTAGAATTCATGTTCAGATGAATATGTTCTCTTGATTCCTAGAATATTGTCAAAGGAGGGATCCAAAAATCTCAATCTACCAATGTGAGAAGAATGAGAGAATTAGTGTTCAAATAGATTAAATTATGGGTAAAAGGTTAAATTCACCAAAAAATGGGTCACACAGTTTGGTCACATGGTTGACTAAAATGTGAGCCAACCATGTGACTCCTACTATAGGGGGGCACCCTGCGTAGTTTGGTTTCACAGTTTGACTAACCCAATGAAAAACATTGAGACTATTCACTATCAAAACTACTGACAATTTCACATGACTGTGTTCCCTAAGTCAGACATTGTGTTTAATAGTGTGATCTGTAGGACACCCTTGTCCAGCATTACATGGTTAGAATTAACCATGCAGCCTACCCCACAAAATTTCTACTAACTGTGCACTGGGCCATTTTCAAACAAAAATATGGGTTCCATGATCTTAACCATCCCCCAAAATCCCATTTATATCCATGACCTCAAAGGGTATTCATATTAGGCCATATTTAAACATTTAAACAGAAAATTTCAAGAAATAAAAGGATCCATACTTCATGAAATAACTAGGTTCATATATAAATACATTAATATTTTTTTATTTCTTTATCAATATGTTTTATTTATATAAAACCATTATATTTAAAAACTAGTTATTATTATTAATATTAATATATTCAATCTCTAGGTTATAATGTATTGGTTTTTGTAATTTTATTAATGTAATATTATAGTTTAAAAAAAATGACCTATGTAGAACAATCTAATATGGTGTTTCATATAATGAAAATATATCCTAATGTGGCATAAAATAAAATCCATCAAATAAATTTTCATTTTTTAAAGTGATCATAAAATATCAAGGGGATACATTATATTCTTTAATTTATTTATGATTCATGTCTTATGAACAGATAATATTTATTTAATGAGTCACTATTATGATAATTTATTTGAAGTTATGATTTTTAACTGTTATGATCATGTTCTCATGCCCTTATTCTCATGTCATTTTGATATATATCCCATGTTTACCATTATTGAGTATCTGATCTCACATTTTCTTATTTTTATATTTCCCCATTTTATAATATTAATATTATGTATGATATGTCTAAGAAGGGTTATAACTACCCATACATTACATACATTGTTAATAGTTCAAAATTGAAGCACACTTATTACAACATATAAAAAAACCATGAAAGGACCGTATAGGTATAGTGTCTTTAGAATTTGGGAAACATAAACATCTTGTTCATAAAGCGTCTACATTGTCTCCCATTTATTTCATCATATCTAGAGTTCATTTTGGCATATCCTACTTAATAACCTTCTTCCTAACCTGGGGGAAAGAAAACATACAAAAGGGTGAGCTCAAATGCTCAATAAGGGTAAATAAAATAAATATCAATCACATCAAATTCATAAGAACATAACATTTTGGAAATCTTACCCTGCAAAAGAGATCATAATTTCATAACATGGGATAAATCATTGTAGTGAAATGTAATAAAAATAATCATAACTTAAAACATGAAGCTTTTTGGCATACACACATAATCATAGAGAATCATTTCTTATTATTCAAGACTCATCGCCAAGAATATCTTAGTGGACAAAGTCCATTTCTGAACCGAGTTCATTCCTCGTTTCAGTCCTGTTTCACTGAACCGGTTTAACCTACCATTATAGAAATGTCTATCTCATTAGATATAAAATCATTACCCAATGCATTGGAGGGAGATATAGGTCCCAGCCATCTCATAATGATACCATTCTTTTGTGTGCCACAAAATCATAAACCATACATCATAGCATAACCCATGTAATAAAAATGGGATTCTTAAACATCGTGACATCATAAAACAATTCATATAAGATAAATGAATTCATAAAAATAATTCCATCACAACATAATCAAATCAATTTAATAATAGGGATAGAAACAGAACAATTTATTATCTTATATGGAAAATAATTTTGATAAAATACTTGAACTCCATTCTTGAGGAAAATATCCTTTCTACTTCAAAAACACTTATCATTTCATAACATGTCACACATTTCTAAACTAAAAGTAGTTGATTAAAAATAAACTTGAAAACTTTTAAAGTAAGATTCTTGGAAATAATGTTTTAAAAATCCATTCATGTCGTATAAGTTAAAAAAACATTTTTCTCGTACTTTTTTCAGAAAAGTCAATAAGCACCTCGTACGAAAAACGACAAAAGATTCCATTCATATCATTTACTAAAAACTCACCTAAGGGTAAAATTGGATATAAACTATTGTATAAGGATATAAATATTACATATTGAGGAAACATGGATGTGGATGATAAATATTCCCTAGTAAATTCTGAAGTATAAACAATCTCGGATAAAATTTGAGATTGTGAGATTTTCCCTTACCTTAGGTTCGATTTTCTTCATAAGTGTCTGAACCTCTTCTATAATGATTTAAATAATGTCATCGAATTATTCCAGAATAATACTCATTGTTATGATATCATATATGGTCATATTCTTAGCTTCTTATTAGTAATATTTCATTGTTACTTGTTATTCGGGTGTTTATTGTTTTTTGTTCTTATGCGTGTTTTGTCGAATAAATTTTTATTCTTCTTTTTGGGTTATAGATAAATCATTTGCAGAATGGTATTAGTGTAATATATATCATATTCATTCATTCAATTCATTTATATAATCATTATGCAATGATGATCATGTAGAACGAGTCGCATCACATCGTGGAGACGGTATTCCGTACGTACGCACGAGCGATGATATCGTTCCCATAATCATGGAATTGTATTGAAGTGTATGTATACTATTTCAGAATAAATATCACTTTACAATAATCATATATATTCATTCTTTACACCATTATATCCATCCAAGTAAGGTGGTGGTGGAAAATAGATTACACCACGGCGTGGAGACGGTATTCCGTACGTACGCACGCGCGGTGATTTCGTTTTCCGTAGGATTGATATATTGTGAAATAGGGTTGTTTAATACTTATAATAACATATCAGTATATGAGTGATATTGATGTTATTAATTTGTAATTAACCAACTAAAGATTAAGAAGAAGTGGAAGAAGAAATAAAGTTTAAAGAATCGGTAACGGACATTACCTCTTCTTTGAAGCGGTTCTTTGAGACCTCATTTTAGGGAACTAAAATTGGTATTTGAAGAAGACCAGGACCTCTAGGATGTTTATAGGGAAGTGGAGAGGAGAAATTGGCATTGGTTGTCCGAGCTTGAAGGCTCAATGTGGTGTGAGGAAGAGAGGGAGGAGGTGCCCTTTTATAAGGGAGGAGAGGGGCTCCTTTGGAAAAACTAAAAATATTATTTTATTATAAAGTCATATTCGGTTTTAAATAGATCCAAATTGATTTATTTCGAATCTAAGGTGGGTATGGGTCGACATCCTCTCATAAAATAGAATTTAGACAAGTATAGGTTCCTATTGTAACCTTATCATATAGATTTAACTTTAAGTTAAATAATTTTACTTTTACCGTGTCTTCTTGTGTTCTTACACTATAAGGTTAATAAACTTACTATGACAAGAAAAAATAACCCCAAGTTGTTTATTATTAATATATATAACCTTATATAAGTCATTTGGACAAACCATAGATTTTTAGGAATAAAATAACAATTAATAATATAATATTTGCTTTAAAAACTATTTTATGTCAATTTTGATACTATTTGCTAATTGATTATTGTGAAAATCATAACAGAATGATTAATTCGAAAAAAGTTAATTAAATCAATACTAACATGTCTTATTAAGCTAGAAAATTTGTGGAATTCATAAAAAGTCTAAAATTACATTTATTTGGGTATTTATAACATCAATTATGTCAATATTTCATTAATAAGATAATTACTCCATCATCTTTGTGTCATAAATAAATTAATTTATTTAAAGTCTAAAAATTACAAATAAAATACCATTATGTAAGATATCTTATTAGAGTTATAATTAATATTTATATTCTAATTTATCTTATGTATAACCCTATATTAAAAATTATTTACTTATTAAACTTTGATTTTAACTATTTTAACCCTTCTTTAAATAAATTAATAACAAATGTCCTAATCTAATCCATGTGGGCCTAAAAGGTAATATTTTATTCCTAAGGTTGTTTTTGGTCGATTTACACTTATCCAATAGAATTAGGACATGTGTTAGGGTAATAATAATATTATTTGTACCCTTAATTACCCGATTTACTTTTAACCGTGGTAAATAAAAGTAAAAATTTACTATTCACCAAAAATTATTTTCATCTCATTGAACCAAATTTTACTTACTTACATCAACCGTGTCTCTCGGATTTTTGAAATTTCACTCACAGAAGCGGTAAAATTATGTTTTATTTAAATTTGCAAATTCTCCTAGGAGGTGGGTAAAAGACGGCGAAAAGTTCAATAAAATTTTTATATATCTAAAATTACCCCCAATGAATTACATTGAACTTATATATGTATTATGTATCAATTTTGACCTTAAATAAATTTAAATAAAATAAATAATTATTTAAATAAAAAGTCGGTTTTTAAATCGTAACCTAGTGTTTTCACTATTCATCAAAATTTGAATGTTTCCAGAAAAATACCAAAATTTCACCCTAGGCTAATTTTGATATTATGAATCCAAAAACGAAGTCCATTTTGAGAAATAAAATTTACAAAATTTCAAAAAGTGGTTATTGCTATTCATAATGGCTAGTTTTAATAATATTTCAATAGCATATCGTTGTTTAGTGAAACTCGGTATTGCGTACGACGCAAGCTATTATGGAAGGTTGCGATTGCGTGTAAAGCAAGCCAAGCTAGTGTTGTGTGTAGTGAAAGATTCCTTTGATGAAATAAAAACAAAATGTTTCTTATAAAAGTCTCGGGTGTTACATTCTACCCCGCTTAAAATGAATTTCGCCCTCGAAATTCGTCACTTGTAACAAACATATGAGGATACCTCTCCCTCATCACATCCTCAAGCTCCCATGTAGCATATTCTAATTAGTGGTTCCTCCATAAAACGTTCACCAAGCGAGTGGCCTTGTTCTATAGGACTTTTTCACTACGATCAAGAATCTCTATCGGTTGTTCTTCATAAGAAAGATCTTGTTCCAGCGGTAAAACTTCTGAGCTGAGTACATGTGAAGGATCAGGTATGTACTTTCTCAGGAGAGATACATGGAACACATCGTGAACTTGAGAGAGATTCGGTGGAAGCGCCAATCGGTAAGCTACCTTCCCAACATGATCCAGTATTTCGAAAGGACCGATATATCTAGGGCTCAACTTTCCATTCTTTCCAAATCTCATGACCCTCTTCCAGGGAGGTATTCGTAAGAACACTTTATCACCCACTTCAAAATCTAGGTCTTTTCTTCGGTTGTCGGCATAACTTTTCTGTCGACTCTGAGCTGCTCTTATGTGTTATTGAATAGATCTGACCTTTTCTGTCATCTCATCAACAAGATTAGGTCCTAATAGCTTTCTTTCCCCAACTTCATCCCAGTAAGTTGGAGTCCTGCATTTTTTTCCATAGAGAGCTTCATAAGGATCCATCTGAATACTGGAGTGAAAGCTATTATTATAAGAAAATTCCACCAAAGGTAGGTGTTGATCCCAACCACCATTGAAATCCATAGAGCAAGCTCTCAACATATCTTCTAGAGTTTTAATCATCCTCTCAGACTGATCATTTGTCTGAGGATGATAAGTAGTGCTGAAACTCAACTCTGTATCCAGAGTATACTGAAGGCTTTGCCAGAACTTTGAGGAAAACCTCGGATCCCAATCAGATGTAATAGAAAGTGGTACTCCATGCAATCTTACCAATTTCTTTACATATATCATGGCAAGCTGATCCATAGAGAAATACTCTCTAATAGAAATGAATTGTGCAGACTTTGTAAGACGATCAACTATGACCCAGATAGCATTATTGCCTTTGGATGTTTTAGGAAGTTCGGTGACAAAGTCCAAAGTGATGTTTCCCCATTTCCATTCGGGTATGGGTAATGGTTGTAACATTCCCTTAGACTTTTGTCTCTCATCTTTAACTTGCTGACAATCCAAGCATCGAGAGACATATTCAGCAAAATCTCTTTTCATTCCATCCCACTAGAAGTACTCTTTCAGGTCCCTATACATCTTCGTGCTTCCAGGATGAATAGAGAATGAAGAACTATGAGCCTGATCCAGCAGCTCCTTCTTAAATTCAGGGATGGGAGAAACACAAACCTGATTACTAAATATTCTTATCCCATCACAGTCAAGGTTGAATTCAGGAACATTTCTCACCTTATTTTGTAACTCTACATCTTCTTTATGTTCCTCTTTAATCTTCACATGTATATATGGTTGAACATTCATTTGAGAAAGATAAGATTTTTACCCTTCCATTATAATTCCAAGATCCATCCTTTGTAAATCCATAAATATTGGATCTTTTGTGATCCTCATCATGGATAAACTGACATGGACTTGTCAACTTAATGCATCTGCCACCTTGTTTTCTTTCCCAGGGTGGTAATGGATTGAGCAGTCGTAATACTTAATCAGCTCAAACCATCTTCTTTGGCACATATTCAGCTTCTTTTGGGTGAAAATATACTTTAAACTTTTATGATCTGTATAAATGTCACACCTTTCTCCATAAAGATAATGCCTCCAAATCATTAATGCAAATATTACCACAGCTAACTCCAAATCATGAGTTGGGTAATTTTCCTCATGGATTTTCAACTGTCATGAGGCATAAGCTATCACCATATCATTTTTCATAAGAAGACACCTGAATCCCTTCTTGGATGCATCACTGTAGATCACAAACCTTTCTCTACTACAAGGAAGTGTGAGTACTGGTGCACTGGATAACCTTATTTTCATCTCCTTGAAATAATCTTTACAATCCTCCGTCCACACGAACTTAACTCCTTTTTGAGTCAACAAGGTGAGTGGATTAGATAATCGTGAAAAATCTTTCACAAAACATCAGTAATATCCAGCCAAACCAAGAAAACTTCAGATCTCAGTTACTGTTGTTGGTCTCGACCATCTTTTTATAACCTCTGTTTTTGCTGGATCCACAGATATCCCCTCTTTTGAGATTATGTGACACAAAAATGAAACTTTTTTAAGCCACAATTCACACTTGGTAAATTTAGAATAAAGCTTCTCCTTTCTCAGGGTCTTCAATATAATTCTAAAGTGATCTTCATGTTCTTCCTTGCTCTTTGAATAGACAAGAATATTTTTATAAAGACTACCACAAACTGATCAATATAGTCTCTAAAGACTCTCTTCATTAGATCTATGAAGATAGCATGGGCATTAGTAAGACCAGATGGCATCACTGTAAATTCATAGTGTCCATACCTTGTACGGAAAGCCGTCTTTGGTATATCCTCCCTTTTGACCCTTAATTGATGATACCCTGAATGATGATCAATCATGGAAAAGTATTGAGCTCCGCGTAGTTGGTCAAATAAGTCATTAATGTGTGGGAGTGGATATTTGTTCTTGATAGTGATCTTGTTAAGATCTCAATAATCAATGTAGAGTCTCATTGATCCATCTTTCTTCTTAACAAACAGAACAGGTGCTCCCCATGGTGACGCACTAGTGCGTATGAATCCCTTATCAAGATTCTGTTGGAGATGCTTCTTCAATTCTTTCAACTCAATTGGGGACATTCTATAATGTGTCTTTGAAATAGGCAAAGAACCCGGTACTAGTTCTATTGAAAACTAAACTTCATGATTTGGTGGAAGACTCGGTAATTCATCCAGAAAGACATCGTCAAACTCCCATACAATGGGAATATTCTTAATCGTGAGTTTTTAACCAACCATTTGAGATAAATAACCTTCATTTAGTGGAATCAAGACCCATAAGATGGAATAAATTTCCACTGGAGGGTTATGTTCATCCTTGGATCGATAGACGATCATAGATTGATCTGGAATATGAAATGTGACTTCTATTCATTGTCAATTGATATGAGCTCCATATAAAGAAATCCAATCCATGCCAAGAATCACATCAAATTCCACTATAGGAAGGGTCAAAATATTTTCAGGAACCACTTTCCCACAAACTACAATCGAAGAAGAATTATAAACTTTTTATGCGACTGTTGTGCCATTAGGGGTTGTCACAGCTAACTCAACATCTAATTGTTTAGGTAATACGGTGATACCCTTAGAAAATTCTTCATAAAAAAGAGTGGGTGGATCCATAATCAAATAAAACATTTTATACTTTAGATTGGATGGTAAGTGTACCTTTCACCACTTTGTTATCGTACTCCACATCGCTGATAGAAATTGCATGTGACTTTCCTTTGTCTTTGGCCTTAAGAGTTTATTGACGTAGACCATCATCATCAACCCTTGGATTTGGGAATTGATTGGCATAATGCCCCATCTCCTTGCACTTGAAACATTGAAGTGTAGTAGGTTCATTCTGTGTATCCCTTCCTTTGTTTGCATCATTAGACATCTTCTTCCCATCATTTCGGCATTCAAATGCCCGATGACCTTCCTTTCCACATTTCAAACATTTACTTTTCCCATTAAGACAACTCCCTCCATGTTTCATTCCACAATTTGAGCATAAGGGAAAGCACATATCATTTTCAGTGTGCTCTTTAGATTTTCCTTTGAATTCCATTTTCCTCTTCTTATCAAACCCATATGACTGATGGGTTACTCCAATCTCTATCTCAACTTTGAGAGCACATCGAACGATTTCCTCATAGCTATTGAAGTCCCTTATGGATAACGCCCTTCGAAGACTTGGTTTTAAGACACTAAAGAATCCATTGATCTTACTCTCATGTTGGATAATAATCCCAGAAGCGTACCTTGCATGTCTTGTAAAATTTGCTTCATATGTACCAACAGATTCATCATCCTTTTTCTTTAGTTCAAGAAACTCCTTCTCCATCTTTTTTCGGAGAATACGAGGGAAGTACTTATTGAAAAATAAGTTCTTGAACTCATCCCATTTCATGGACTCAATTTCATCTCTTTTCCTCATATTCTTGATAAGATTCCACCATTTATCAGCATCACCTTCCAAACGATACACTACTAAGATGAAGTTATCATGTTTAGAACATTGAAGAACTGAAACTATCTTTTTCGTAGTACTGATCCATTGTTCAAAAACTAATGGATCAGTAGACCCACTGAATGAAGATGGACGCTGTCTCATGAAGGATTCAATAGAATGTTGCTCCTTCCATTTCTCGTTTGGAAGTCCTGTATGATTCATAGCTTGAGAAAATTGTGTTAGCATGGCAACAAGATTTTTCATTCCAGCTCCCATAACGTTTGGTTGCTCAGGGGGACAATCACTGCATTTCCCCGTCCCATTCAGCATTAACATGGTTCCTTCGGGTTCTAGCCATTGACTAAAACCAAGAAGAATAGTGTGAGCAAAACTAATTATAATAGGAAAACCACATCATAAAGAATAAAATTTCACACTTAAGGTCTTATCCTAGGTTATTCATGTCCATTTCAAAAACACTAAGATTGTGTTCTATGCTTAGACGTATCCTTAGGATTCTTACTAAGGCTTTCACATACTAGTTTCCAAAGGTTGACTATACCTTTCATCTGATACCAACTATAACGACCCATACTTTACATAAATTTTTTATACTTCAAAATTGAAGAACACTTATTACATAATATAACAAAACCATGAAAGTACCGTATAGGTATAGTGTCTTTAGAAACGGGGAAACATAAACAACTGGTTCATAAAGCGCCTATATTTTCTCCCATTTATCTCATCATATCTAGAGTCTATTTTGGCATATCCTACTTAATAACATTCTTCCTAACCTGGGGGAAAGAAAACATACAAAAGGGTGAGCTCAAATGCTCTGTAAGGGTAAACAAAAGAAATATCAATCACATCATATTCATAAGAACATAACATTATGGAAATCTTACTCTGCAAAAGAGATCATAATTTCATAACATGGGATAAATCATGGTAGTGAAATGTAATCACAATAATCATAAATTAAAACATGAAACTTTTTTCAATACACACATAATCATAGAGAATCATTTCTTATTAGTCAAGACTCATAGCCAAGACTATCTTAGTGGACAAACTCCATTTCTGAACTGAGTTCATTCCTCGTTTCAGTCCTGTTTCACTGAACCGGTTTAACCTGCCATTATAGCCATGTCTATCTCATGAGATATAAAATCTTTACCCAATGCATTGGAGGGAGATATAGGCCCCACCCATCTCATAATGATACCATTCTTATATGTGCCACAAAATCATAAACCATACATCATAGCATCACCCATGTAATAAAAATGGGATTATTAAACATCATGACATCATAAAACAATTCATATAAGATAAAGGAATTCATAAAAATAATTCCATCACAACATAATCAAATCAATTTAATAAAAGGGATAGAAACAGAACCCTTTATTATCTTAGATAGAAAATAATTTTTATAAAATACATGAACTCCATTCTTGAGAAAAATATCATTTCTACTTCAAAAACACTTTTCATTTCATAACATGTTATACAATTATAAAATAAAATAAGTTTATTAAAAATAGACTCGAGAACTTGTAAAGTATGCTTCTTGGAAATAATGTTTTAAAAATCCATTCATTTCGTATAAGTTAAAAAAACATTCTTCTCGTACTTTTATCGGAAAAGTCAAAAAGTACCTCGTATGAAAAATGAAAAAAGATTCCTTTCATATCATTTACTAAAAACTCACCAAAGGGTAAAATTGGATATAAAATATTGTAGAATAATATAAATATTACATATTGAGGAAACATTGATGTGGATGATAAATATTCCCCAGTAAATTCTGAAGTATAAAGAATCTCAGATAAAAATTGAGATTGCGAGATTTTCCCTTACCTTAGGTCTGATTTGCTTCGAAAGTGTCTGAACCTCCTGTATAATGATTTAAATAATTTAATTGACTTATTCCAGAATCATACGCATTGATATGATATCATATATGGTCATATTTTTAGCTTCTTATTAGTAATATTTCATTGTTACTTGTTATTCGGGTGTTTATTGCTTTTTGTTTTTATGCGTGTTTTGTCGAATATATTCTTATTATTATTTTTGGGTTATAGATACCTCATTTACAGAATGTTATTAGTGTAATATATATCATATTCATTAATTAAATTCATTTATATAATCATTATTCAATGAAGATCATGTAGAACGAGTCACATCACATCGTGGAGACGGTATTTCGTACGTACGCAGGAGCGATGATATCGTTCCCATAATCATGGAATTGTATTGGAGTGTATGTATACTATTTAAGAGTAAATATAACTATAAAATAGTCATATATATTCATTATTTACACCATTATACCCATTCAATATAGGTGGTGGTGGAAAATAGATTACACCACGGCGTGGAGACGGTATTCCGTACGTACGCACGCGCGGTGATTTCGTTTTCTGTAGAATTGATTGATGGTGAAATAGGGTTGTTTCATACTTATAATAACATATTCGTATATTATTGATACTTAAGTTATTAATTTATAATGAAAAAACTAAATAAGAATATGTGAAAGAAGAAATAATGTTGAAAGAATCGGTAACGGACATTACCTCTTCTTTGAAGCGCTTCTTTGAGACCTCCTTTCAGGGCACTAAAATTGGTCTTTGAAGAAAACCAGGACCTCTAGGATGTTTCTAAGGACGTGGAGATGAGAAATTGGCAGGGTTTGGCCGAGCTTTAAGGCTCAATGTGGTGTGAGGAAGAGAGGGAGGTGGTGCCCTTTTATAAGGAAGGAGAGGGGCTCCTTTGGAGAAATTAAAAATATTATTTTATTATAAAGTCATATTCGGTTTTAAATAGCTCCAAATTAATTTATTTAGAAGCTAAGGTGGGTATGGGTTGAAATCCTCTCAACAAATAGAATTTAGACACGTTTAGGTTCCTATTTTAACCTTATCATTTAGATTTAACTTTAAGTTAAATAATTTTACTTTTACCGTGTCATCTTGTGTTATTACACTATAAGGTTAATAAACTTACTATAACAAGCCAAAAGAACCCCAAGTTGTTTATTATTAATATATATAACCTTATCTAAGTCATTTTTCCGAACCTTAGATTATTAGGAATAAAATAACAATTAATAATATAATATTTGTTTTAAAAACTATTTTATGTCAATTTGGATACTATTTGGTAATTGATTTTTTTGAAAATCATAACAGAATGATTAATTCAAAAAAAGTTAATTTAATCAATACTAACATGTCATATGAACCTATAAAATTAGTTTAGTTCATAAAAAGTCTCAAATTAAATTTATTTGGGTATTTATAACATCAATTATGTCAATATTTCATTAATAAGATAATTACTGCCTCATCTTTGGGTCATAAATAAATTAAATTATTTAATGTCTAAAAATTACAAATAAAATACCATTATGTATGAAATCTTTTTATATTTCTAAGTAATTTTTATAGTCGAATTTACCTTATATATGACCCTATATTAAAAATTATGTACTTATTAAACTTTGATTTTAACTATTTTAACCCTTTTTTAAATAAATTAATAATAAATGTCCTAATCTTATCAATGTGGGCCTAAAAGGTAAAATTTTATTCCTAAGGTTGTTTTTGGTCGAATTACACTTATCCAATAGAATTAGGACATGTGTTATGGTAATAATAATATCATTTTTACCCTTAATTACACTATTTACTTTTAACCGTGGTAAATAAAAGTAAGAAGGTACTATTCACAAAAAATTATTTTCATCTCATTGGACCACATTAAACTTACTGACATCAATCGTGTCTCTCATATTTTTGAAATTTCACTCACAGAAGCGGTAAAATTACGTTTTATGTAAATTTGCAAATTCTCCTAGGAGGTGGGTAAAAGACGGTGAAAAGTTCAATAAAATTTTTATATATCTAAAATTACCCCAATGAATTAAATTGAACTTATATAGGTATTATGTATCAATTTTGACCTTAAATAAATTTAAATAAAATAAATATTTATTTAAATAAAAAGTTAGTTTTTAAATAGTAACCCTGTGTTTTCACTATTCATAAAAAATTGAATGTTTCTAGAAAAATACCAAAATTTCACCCTAGGCTAATTTCGATATTCCGAATCCAAAAACGAAGTCCATTTTGAAAAATAAAATTTAAAAAAGTGGTTTTTACTATTCATAACGGCTAGATTTAATAATATTTTAATAGCATATCGTTGTTTAGTGAAACTCGGTATTGCGTACGACGCAAGCTATCAAGGAAGGTCGCAATTGCGTGTAAAGAAAGACAAGCTAGTGTTGTTTGTATTGTAATATTCCTTTGATGAAATAAAAACAAAATATTTCTTATAAAAGTCTCGGGTGTTACAAGGGTTCTAGTTATGAATAACATAGTTTGAGATGAGAAGTTCACTTATGAACTAGTTTTTTTGTATATACTTTTTAGAAGATAGTAATATATTCCAATCCAAGGGTGTGTTTTTGTTAAATTTAATGAATATTCATCCATAAATTTTAAAAACATACCTATGAAAAGTCAGGTTCAGTATTGTTTGTATTAGAAGACAAGTTTAGTTAAACATAAGAAACTAGGATGAGAAAACCCTAGTGAGAACCCGTAGTATAATCCTTGGAATATGATAAAGACCTAATTTACGGATATGAAAAGTGTGTTGTTTTCTTAGAAATATAACCTTCTCTACATAGTACAATTGGACGTCGTTCTAGTACATATTTACCTAATGGTAATAACACCAAAAAATATATGTTGGGGTTTACTGGAGCATTACATGGAACGTGGTAATGAGCCTTACCACACATCTAGTTTGACATTCTCAGGAGAAATGATTTTGTTAATCCATGTGTTCTTTAGAAACATTTTTAATGTATTTGAATTGATTATAAACATGAATTACCCAATTTAAACCTAGTGTTTCATTTTTTTATAGAAGTTGTCTTTATTTAGACATCCAATAAGTGATTTTAAATAATTATTTGGTTTTCCTACTGTTATTAGTGTTTATTAAACTATTATTTTTTTAGTGAATGGTTTGATCCTGATGAAATCGTGTTAATGTGGAATCAAATATATAATGTAATGATTTTCCTCCTGAGACACCGAATGTTATAGGAGCTAGAATGAAACATATTGTTTCAACGATTACACAAATTTCTTAATATATGAAACAGGTTGTATATCCCCAAGATAAATGGAGGGAATAACATTATATTGGGTAAATATTGAGGAAACTTGTACATTTTTTATGTTGGTCTTATTATTCAATAGTGGCTGACTAGTGGATCCAAACCACTAAAATTATATTATCCATTAACCTATTTTTAGAAAAATGAGAAATACATTTTATATTTCTATCATGTGGAAGGTGAAGTTGATAAGTGGTGGAATATTTTTATGAGTACAAGGAAACATGATTAAACTGAAAATATTAATTATTGAAATTTCAAGATCGTATTATGAAATAATTAAATTCCACATATTCTTTATATGAAAATGGAGAAGGTGTTACATGAGTAAATGAAAAAATATTTTGAATTCATTGGTACCTATGATGAATGTTTTTCAAGAGATTCATGGAATGATTTAGGTATTATCATCTAACCTAAAAATATGTTTTTTATTCTTTAGGGTCATAAAATAAATTCATAAAAGGGAATTTTCCATAAGATACATTAGTAATTATGAAGAAATATTATGATGTGCAATAAATGTGAAAATATTGGATGGAGTTTTTCCACAATCTATTGGGTTCGATAATAAGAGACATATAGACATAATAAGAAATCCTAAAAACATATAGAGTAGTATACAGGCATCCCTTTATGATCACTGTGTGTAAATAAACATTGATGAAATTTTCTTAAGGGGGCTAGAAAATGTTTTATGTGTGGGTATAAATCCATCGGGTAATGGACTACCAATGTGCTGGTAAAAATTTATATAATAATTTGAATAGAGTGAAGGCCTCAAAGAATTCCTCACCCACACTATCATACATCAATTGTATGGAGAGTTTTATGTATACTAACTAGTGCCCAAATTTTAAGGTTTACATTAATGATCGAATTAATAAAATTCTTATGTCGAGATAAAAAAGAAATATCACACGATTAATATTATTGATGAGGGGAATAATAAAGACATAGTAAAAGTTACATACACCATCCATTCTATAACTATTAATTTCTTATTTTACAATGGATCTATCCTATAATTTATATGAAAATAATTTTATAAGGGTGTAAATATGGAACCCTAATGATTATATGTTGAATTAGTAGTGAAAATCCCTAATTGTATGATGATCACATCAAATGTTTATGATTCATCCCTAGTTAATGTTTTTAGGAATATGATTCCCACAAATATTTTTATTCTCCCTATGGTTGATTTTTATGTAATGTTAGGCATAGTTTAGATCTGTATAAATAAATACCTCATTAATTGATGATGAAGGAAATACACATTTAACATTATATATGATCTTATGATTGTTAATAAGAGCAATGATAAATGTGAAAATACAAAGGTAATCACATCCATTTTATGGGTCATGATTCCAATTAAAATGTTTTGTTTATCACACATGGTTGTGGAGAAACAAAAAATTGATGATATGCCTATTTATTCAGTATTTTATTGATATATTTATTGTAGTGTTTCCTATAATTCCATTTAATTGTGATGTTGAGTTATCAATAAAACTCATATGTGGTGCCTTACTTATTTCCATGATTATCTATAGAAAGGTCCCAATTTAGTTCCACAACCTATTGAAGAAACTCTATGAAATAAATGAAAATAGATTCACTGATGCAAATGTGTCACATTAAGGTGTACCTACTCAATTTTATTGGAATAAAAATAGATCTCTATGAATCTACATTAAATATCAGAAACTAAAAAAGATCAAAATAAATAACATGTATCCTCTGCTTTATACTAATGATTTTGATCACTAGTGTGGATGCCAATACTTCTCCAAAATAGATCCTCATTTTTGGGTATCCTCAATTGAGGGTCAAGATATAGGATATACCCAAGAAGATAATATGAAAATTTTATGGGATGTGTGAGTATATAGTGACTTCATTTTATCTTACTAATTCCACCAATATCATCATGGATTTAATGAATAGAGTATTTTGAGATTACCTAAATCATTTTTAATAAAGTTTATAGATTATATTCATATATATTAAAAAAGAATTGAATTTCATGATGATCACATGAATATTTTACTAAATACCCAGATAAACTATAATTTGTATGAAAATTTTACAAAGTGTGAAATTAGAATGAAACATTTTTCATTTTTGGGTCACATAATTTTATTATATGATATATCTATGGTTCCATCAATGAATAAAGTTATTAGAAAATTGTCTTAGTGAACCAAAGTGACTAATATATGATGTGTTCAAGGTTCCTCTAGATATTATTTGTTATTTGTGGAAATGTTTTCATGAATGTACAATCTACTCAATATGTTCACTCAGAAGGGTTGAAAGTTCATTTGGATGGATAAATGTGAAAATAATTTCAAAAATCTAAAGAGAATTCGAAGCATCTCAGAAGTTATTACACTACCAAGATGTGGATAATGGAATTTAATCTATAATTATAAATCTAAATATTTATTGGGATATACTCACATGAATACTGATATTCTCGTATTTTATGACTTACTAAAATCAACGTTTAATGAAAAATATTTCCCAAATATTGATTTTGAGTTATCTGAGTAAATATTTTCATTAAATATATGGGGGAACCACTCTTATGGATAATGGTGTGAGATATAT
Organism: Viscum album; assembly: GCA_963277665.1. Taxonomy (NCBI): domain Eukaryota; kingdom Viridiplantae; phylum Streptophyta; class Magnoliopsida; order Santalales; family Viscaceae; genus Viscum; species Viscum album. Next base: position 816,293,232 of record OY728158.1, read on the forward strand.
ACATACATTAAATGTTTGAAGGGTATATTCACTCAAAAAGATACTAATATGTTCTATAGAATGTGGTTGGAGTTGATTAATGATAATGATTTCTTGATAAAATACCACCATGGGAATGAGAATAAGGTGTATGATGCTTTGACATAAAAGTACCATGAATACTTATCCATGTAGAGGATACAAAAGATAAAATTTCATTAGATTTTTAAATTATGATTCTTGAAATATTTATGGAATGGGAATGTTATTATCTTTCTCAATCATGTGTAAAACCATCTATCCATGTTAATATAATAGAGTCAATGAATGACTACATAGAGATTTGAAAAAGATGAAAAATATTCTTGAGTTTAACATTGATTGTGATGGAATGGAAATGAATAGAAACCAAGTTTGTCTTCTCTATATTCTAGATTTAAAGAATGATTTTATGGAAGAGGCTCACTATTTTTCATTTAGTATTCATCATATAATTACAAGGATGTATAGATATTTGTAAGAGTATTTATAGAAGGATGGAATGATGGGAGATATTGATGAGTTTTTATCTTGCTACATTTAATTTAATTTTGTTATGTTAGAGAGAAACAATCCTTAGGGTTTGTTTCAACCATTACCCAATCCGGATTGGATATGGGAAAACATCACCATAGAGTTTTCCATCATAATACCCAGAAATATAAATGGAGTAATTCTACATGGATAGTAGTCAGTCACCAAAAAATATTTATGACACGTTATTTTTATGAGAGAATATTTAACCCTATATTAACAATATATGACATAAATTAATGTTGTGGTATGATTTCATGTAGTAATACTCTTTATTATTTCATATAGAGATCTTAGGATTACGTCAATGTTTAGATGTAGCCTTCAGTATGCTCTAGATATTAAATCAAACTTCAGTATTGCATATCATTATCATATAGATGTTTAATCTAGTAGAATAATTCCAGACCTGGAGGACATGGTAATATATTATTATATGGATTTCAAATATGGTTGGGACCAACACTATTCTATAGTTTTGTATTCATACAACAATATATTTTACTTGAGTATTCGAATGGAACCTTATGAACTGTTTATAGAAAAATTGCAGCAATTAAATGTTTTAGGATGAGGTTTAACAAATAAATATATTGGAAAAATAAAAATATGATGAAATGGGGGAGAATGTGACATATATTTAAAAATACATAAGGAATGAACAAAGTGGATATAAAATATATGTTGATAATCATCAATGTGATATGGAATTTGATGTTAGTGAGAATATGTTTCTATGAATTTCTCCATGGAAGAAGGATATGAGATTCAGAAAAAAATGGAATCTGGTCCCTTTGAATTATTTTCCATTTGAAATTATTTATTTTATCAGGATTATAGATTACTATATGACTATATCGCCAAATATCTCTCAAATCCATGACGTGTTCAACATATCACTCATGAGGAATTACATACATAATCCTTCACATGTACTTAACTTAGAGGCCATACTATTAGAATAAGATAATTCTTATAAGGAATATCTAGTAGAGTTTCTAGATTATAAATAGAATCTACAATGAAATAATACTACTCGTCGGGTTAATTTATTGGTTAAAACACGAATTTTAGGGCTCTATATAGAAGCAATATGATATTATGAGGATGATGTACCCTCAGTTGTTTCTGTCAAAGTAACAAAATTTCGAGGGAGAAATTAATTATAGGGGGTATAATTAAAATTTACTAGATTTTATGAAATAATATCAATATTTTAACTAAATTTAATTTCTTTGAAATCTTTTGTGAAACATAATTATGATCTCTTTGAATATATTTTCCTACATGAAAATTGTGTTTTACATAAAAATATATACTACACTTTTTTTAAATATTTGAGTTATCTCTTATCCATTTGGATGGTAGGTATGAATATTATTATCAAAATTATGAAAATATTTGGTTTACACATTTATAAAACGAATTTAGTTGTTTTAGATTTATTATAAATGAAAATAAAAAACAATTTAAAATAAAGTAAATGTTTTCTGAAAAACAATGTATTTTCTAAAAACCACTTCCATCACATTTTGTGGACTTATTTTGAAAATAATATTTATTTATTTTGTAAATTGAATTTGGGAATATATATTTCTATTTTAATATCATAATTTTATAATTATCATATTATTACTTATTTAGAATTTTTTGAAAAGATAAAATTTTCAGTGAATAGTTAAAAGTAATAGTTTTTATTAAGAATCTGATTTACATTGAAGATGATAAAAATAGAAAAAGAAATTTATAATGGGTTTAAAAATTAACGTTAATTCCACTATATATTTATTAATAAAATTTTGTTCTTTGAGATAAATTTGATATCGATTTTTTAGTAAAGGATTATATATATATGAACAGCTTCTCTTTGGAATCCCATTTTTCGTCCTGCATGTGGTATTAAGTTTATATTAAAATTTTCCACTCATAGGAGTTTAATTTGGAAAAATTTATTCAATATTTGTAATAATAATAACTTATATTATCTAATATGTTCTACTTATTTCTTCACCATAATTATTTATGAAAACAACCAAATTTGTTTATAGTAGTTAAGGTGAAAATGAGTTACAGGGGGATTAAACTATAAAGATAAGAGTCAAAAATGAAAAAAAAATTAATTCATATTTCATGGATATAATTATACCTATTATCTTATAAATTTATAATATGGTCTTTTTTATCCTTGTGACATGTGAAAAATGTTGGCGTAATTATTCCTTTTTTAAATTTACAAGTGTTCCACTTACCTTACATATAAAATTCCACCACTCCTCTCATATTCAGACATAAATACAATTTTTTATGATAATGAAATCCAAAATTACATCCATAATTTCCATATCACATCCTATAATCATTATCAGGATCTGAAACAACACCTAGGAAGGCTTTTGGCTCAATATTAATGAGGTTACCTAAAGAAATGGTACCCTTTTTCAATGAGTGTTTTTCTTTTATTTCTTCCTTCACATACTAAAATTTCTACTAAAAAATTATAATATAATATCCTAATTATATTAAATAAGAATATTTTTTTATGTTATGGTAATGACCATGATTCATTCCCTATTCCCTCTTATGTAGAATGATATTGTTTCTCGTGTGTACGAAAAACTACCACCTCAAAAATATGATTAGAATAATTTACCATAAAAAAAATTAATTGTTTTGTATAATTATGGATATAATGAATATATATATATATATATGATATATTTAACATATTTACACTTATATAAATTTAATGTCACATATAAATTTTATAATTTCCATTCTGTGGGGGAATACGATAACATTAATCATGTGTATGACGAACTACTACCTCACAAAACAATGCAATTGATTTTTCAATTAAAATTTACACAGAATGTAATATGGAAAATTATAATGAATATAGGTCATAAATTAGAAAAAATAATTATTTTTTATTTTCAATTACTATTCAAATTTTTTTCATTCCATCCATCAAAAAATTGGAACAATATTTATTCTTACATATGAACTACCATCTCCATGAATAGCGTATTTAATTTTTTATCTATAATATTTCTAATGAATATAATTATGTATATTAAAAATTTAAAATAAATTTATCACATTATAAATAGTATAGATATTTTTCAATGATGATAAAATTATAAGGACCATATCTACCGACCAAAAACTATCATGAAAAACGAAACAGTTAACACTAGGAAATGATGATTTTGATAAATAATAATTAAAAAAAGGGTGTTGAGATGTAATAGTGGGATAACATGTGATAATATATTTATGTGAATAATTATGGTATTTATTTATAATAAATATATATTTATTATGAATGGGGGAGTGAATGTGTGTGAGGAAAGTCAATATATAATGTAATCAATTTTTGTCTCCTGATTATTTTCTGTGAGATGGACTCCAAATTCATCACCTGAATATTTCTTGTGGAATATATAATACCAATGAATGTATATTATTTTTATTACTATGAAAATAATGGGGATTTACATATCCATTTCATTATTTCTATTTCTTTGGGTTTAGGATTCAAAAGATACCAATATGGTATGAGTTTTTTTGTTCAAATTGATTTCTTGGGATATAATTTTGGTTTTGAAGATCTATTATTTTACAAGGTATATATACTTCCAATAAATATTTAATATCATTAATTTCATTTTTTACATGATAAATAATGTTTTTTAATTTTATTATTTAATGTGGGTTGTGATTAGAATATTACAAAAGTGGTAATGATTTTATGTTACAATCATATCTTTTTTAGGGATTTTTATGATTATGTATTGAATAATGAAATATCATGAACTAGTTTTTATTAATTCTCAATATATTTCATATAATTTTGTTTTGTTTTTAGAATATATGTTTTCCTATCAATTTCATAACATTATGTACTCAATTTTCCAAAGAATTTTTTTAAAGAAAAACTAATTTTTTATCTCTTCAGTCGAAAAGGATTTTTCTTCCTTTTTTATTTAAATTTTTTTTAACACAATACATATATTATTTAAAGTAATTTTTAATCATGATTTAATTTTTAAAATTTATTTAAATGGTTCTTTTTAGTCGTTTATCAAACAAGGATCTTTTTATTTTCTTCCAATCCTGTAAAAGGAAAATTTGTTTTAATTCATAAGGAATGTATGTAATTTTTATCCAACATAACCAATCAATTAATTGATTGTTTATTTATAATATTTAAAGGATAATTCAAATGAAAATTTCATCCATAATATAAATTAATTTTTTATTTTATACATAAAAATCTGATTTCAAAGTAAAAAGGTTATCTTCATCAAGAAATGTTCTATGTAATCATTCAAAATCATTTTCCATTGGAGGAGAAATCCATTTATGTTACTTATGTTTTATTTAAGATTTTATATAATGATAGGTTTAATATTATCTCTAAGGATGTGTTTTTATGATGAAAATATGATTATAAAACCTGTCTCTTTTTATAAACAAATGATATGTTCAAATGATTATAAAACCCATCTATTTTTATGGTTTATGATATGATAAATGTTTTCTAATCCTGTGACACACATATGTATGAATTGAGATATGTAATAAATAGGAACTATATCTCATTCTAATGCATCATGTGAATAAATATATCTCATCCGATATATAAGACTATAATGGAGTTTTAACTATGTTATTTAAGTGACTTTGTTTGCTATGATGCTTTTGGGAGTGAACCATAGATATTACAATTATATTATGAGTAAAACCATTCCATTATGATAAAATTTTAATTGATCCTTGGATATGATCAAAATGATTTTTTATTTTTATATGTATTCCAATGTTTCAAGACTATTTCCAATTTTATCCTCTCATGGATAATTTGATTTAATTCCCTTATGATTCATGTCTTATGAACTACCAATAATTATGTTAGAACTCCAGATTATGATATTTCATATAGAGTGTATGGTTTTATAATGTTATTCCCATGTTCCCATACACATATGGTATTGTAATTATTACTTATCTCCATTATTTAACATTATTTAGTATATGAGATTACTATTTCTTATGTTTCTATTCCTGATGTTATGAAGAAGGGAATTCTGCATGATCTATCTTAAAAGGGTTCTAGTTATGAAGAACATAGTTGGAGATGATTTTTTTCAATAATGATCAAGTTGTTTGTGTATACAAATTTTGAAAGATACTACACTATTACATTCCCAGGGTGTTTAATTGTTTAATGTAATTAATAGTAGAATATTAATATGTAATATCTTCGTGTGAAAAAAATATTGACCATATTTTTAGGCCTTATCATATTTTTTACCTTTAATTTCCCAATTCAACTGAACCAATGTGATAAATATTTACTAAGGTAACTATTCATATTGACTAAAACTAAAAGGGACATATTTACCAAATTCAAACCTCCTGATTCAAAATATAGTATCAATATAAAATAAGATAATTTATGCTTTTTGAATAAATTGATTTTAATATAAATATTTAAAACTAGAGTAGAATTAGTACTTTATAAATATGTGTTTTAGGAATAAAAATGATTTATATCAAAATCTTAATTTTTTTTGTTAAAATTAAAATTTATAAACATAAAATATTATATAAAAAATTAATAGTGTGTCCAAAATATGTTGTGACCTTTATAAAACATGATTTGATTAAAAGTAAGGACAATATTTTAATAATAAGTATTTTTTATTCTTCACAAATTAAAATTTGAGAAATACCAATATTTCACCCATATTTATTTTGATATTCTTTTCCCAGATATTAATAAATTTTATGTAAATAAATTTAAAATTTCTATAACATAGATTTTGGTCACATTCACTAATAAAATAATGTGTATTATTCTATTGTTTATTTAACAATATAATCTTACTATAATTAGAGTTTGGGCATCACATTATACCCTTCCTAAAAAAGTTTATCCTCTTAATTTTCATGGATAATACATTTTAAACAAATTAAGTTGTTTCTTCTTCATAATATCCTTAGTTTCCCATGTTTCTTCTTCTCATTTATTCTTTATCAAAATTTCCATTACCATTTGAGTTGTTCAACTTCACATCACTTGTTATTTGGTGTTTAGAATCTATATAGGATCAATACAATAAGATAGAACATGATCAAATTCCATTTCTTTAGAGGTGAGAATATGCACAAGTATTCTCATTTACTTCCTTTAAAATGATATATGGAACAAACCATAACCTTTATGGAGACCTGATAGAATTTCAAAATTATATTCCATAACCCCGATTGATTCTAGAATTTCATAGGATCTAATATACCTAGAACTCATTTCCCATTTCTTAACAAACCATATAACACCCTTCAAGGGCATTAATTTAAATGAAATGAAATATCCATCTTGAAATATAAAATATTTTATCTAGACATCACCATAAATCATTTCCTATTTTTATTACCTTTAATATTTGTTTGATTAGTATTTACTTTTTTCACTGTTTCCTTAAAAAGTTATCATCCAATAAGCTTCATTTCACCAACTTCATCACAAAAATGTGTATTTTATAAAATCTTACGACATAGTACTTCATATTGTGACATTTAAATTTTTGAATGTAAGATATTGTTTTATAAAAACACTTCCAAAGGTAATAACATACCCCACAAATTGTGAATTTCATGTGAATATGATCACTAAAAGTACTCTATTGTGTGAAAAGTAAATTAATACAAACAATTAAATTTAGGATGAGATGTTGTTCTCAAATGATTCTCAATATCAAGATCCTTATGAATTATTTTAACAAATTTTTTCATAAGTTATTGAACATGATCAAATATAATTTAATGAGGTGTGAAATGAAGATTTAAAACATAATTAATAAATATTAGTGTAAATTTCTCCTATGGTAAATCATTTCTTTTAGAAAGGAAGTTTGAAAATTTGTTTTTATGGTTAACAATAACCCATATTGAGTGGTTATTTCTAGGTGTCTTTGGTAATAAAATGAAAATTTCTATAATAATTTCATCCAATTTCAACATTTTAATAGAAAGAAGTTTCACAAAAACTCAAGGATGTTTTCTCTTAGCCATAACCTATTCAAAAACCATGCATCGTGGTACATAATGTGGACTTTCTTTCATCATATTATATTACAAAAAAAATCATTAAATCCCTTTACATATTTTTTCTATGAGAGTGTGTTGAGAAATTTGAGATATGAGAATCACCTATAAGTTACAATTTATATAAGGGATATATGGAACAAATATCCACTTTTAAAATTTCAAATCCCCATCTTCATATATAATATCCTCTAATTTACCATTATTACAAACATCAATTTGTTTTTAAAATTTTTTGTCTTCAAACTATGAAATTTTTTTCTTTTACAATAAATATAATTTTTAAATCATGTAATCAAATTTTTATGTTTCCCTTACATAATAATCTCCATATATATCTTCACTAAATTCAAGAAGATATGATCCTCATAAATCCTCTATTTTTTCTGAACACTACAACCATTAATGTTTAATGAATATGATACATTATTTTCTATACATAGGTCGTATTGTATTGAATAATAATAACCATTGAGTAGCTCAAGAAATAAATTTTTCATCATATTGCGGTATTTCTATGAAGATATTTATTTTATTCTATTTTGAAATATATATATTTTACATCCTTTACCATTGAGATAATGAATCCATATATTCAAAGAAAGGAATACATATTATAAATTCAGATCATCAATTTAGTAGTTTTATTCAGGAAAAATTAACTAAATTAAATCATAGTAAATAAATTTATTATTATAAATAGGGAAAAATAATTTCCATCATCGATGGATCACTATGAATCAAACATACACCTTTTTATGATGGTCTAGTCTAAATGAGAGCATTGAAAAATATATTTTTCAATTATAAAAATCTATCTTCACATTCCTTTGGCCATATAAACAAAACCTCTTTACATGTAATATTAGTTAAAGGGTTCTCCAATTTCCCTAAATTTTTTACAAGTCGTTGATAGTATCCTTACATAATAATAAAAATATGTACCTTAGATATGTTCATTTGTGTAGGCCATTCATTTAATTCTAAGACCTTTTTAGATCAATTGTGATTCCATCCCTAGAAACCAAATGGCCAATGAAAAACATCTGAGTGAAAAATCATATTTTTTAGTTTCCCACATAAATATTTTCATCTAATAGTCTCAATAATGTTTTTAAAGTTATTCTCATAGTCCTCATTGGTTTTACAGTACACCAAGCTATCATCAATAAATACAAAAAAATTATCAATATAATCCTTATATAATAGAATCATTAGATCAATGAAAATAAAGGTCCATTAATCAATAAAAATTAATTACTATAAAAATTCATGTTAAAAACCTCATTAGAAAATTTTTTATTTATAATATCATACTTATTTACACAAAATTGATGATTCTATAAACAAAGGTAAATTTCTAAAAAAATATTGAGCTTAATGGAGTAGATTGAATAATTCATCAATAATAGGTATAAGATATTTAGCCATTATGATAATAGAATTTATTTTCATATAATAAATGAATAGACACCTAAATACATATTTATTATTAATGAAAATAATGGGGTATCCCCATGATGAAATTGTATGGATTATAATCAAATTTCACACAACTTCAGTAGACTATTTTTCAATTCCCCTAATTCATTAGTAAAAATTATATAAAGGATCCATGATATAGGTATCACATTAGGGATTAAATTAATTTATGACATAACTTAACATTATAAGAGAGTAAAAGTAATTACTCAGGAAATACATTTGTGTATTCCTATATAACAGGTATATCCATAATTTGAAAATTACATTTTTCATCAATTGATTGTATTTTCACTTCTTCCATAATAATCTCATTTATATGTTCTGTTGGAGGTGGATTTAGACATGAAACTTATGAAGAATTATCCCCTAAAGATAATAAATTACACATATTCTTTATCGATCATAATTTCATTCCCTTTATAATAATTTTTTTCACTCTATTGTGAAATCCAGGCCATAAAAATTATTATATCAAAGTCAACCATTGGAATAATAATGAAGTCTATAAATAGAGAACATTTATGTGTCATAATGGTAATTAACTAACAAATCCTTCTTGAGGTTATATTTTTACTATGAGTACAGATGTAAAATACCCTACTTAAGGTGACAGGGAAATATCTATTTTCATAGAAGAAAGAGTATATATAAAAGAGTGTTAAGATCCAAAATCAAATATATAATTAGGAAAATTTTAGGCTATGATTAAATTACACAACACTAAAAAGTTAGTAACATCAACTTCAATTGTAGTGATCACATTATTTTGAAATAATTCATTTATCCTTCTTTGTAGTAAGTTCTCTTCAGGAATGGGATATTAGTTAGAATAACCCCCACTTATTTATGGATAAACAACTTGATTTACATAGTTTATTTATTTCCCATGAATTAATTATCTTGATGATCCTTATCTCCAAACTTATTATAAAATCACATGGAATTCATGAATTTTCCAAACATTTCATTTGATAATTTTTGTAATATGAAAACTGATTCAATCTCTTATTCTTATTTGACGAGTTACATTTTTCTTGATTTTTCTGCATCCTATTATTTTTTTTATTTTTCATGAACATATATGAATTTAAAAATTCATTCTCTATTTTGATGGTATATAATTTTATTTCATCAAATGTTGAAATGTTTTTAGAAACAAATACCCTTCTATGGATTGGATTAATCCATTGAAAAGACTCATAAATATTGTTTTTATAATTATGTATATAATTCATAGAATAAAAATCTATTGATATAATGTATCCCACATAATCTGAAACTGTCTATTCTTTCTTTTTCATTAATCGATGGAACAACCTCTTAATTTGGGTTAATTGATAATTAGTGAAATATTTCTAGAATTATGTTACTTTAAAATATCTCTATTCCATTTGGTCTATTTCTTCTTACATTCTATTATTCTATATCAAAAAACACAAATGAACAAAATTGATTTTTTTATAATATATTTCATGTATAATATTTAACCTTTCATCACATTCCAAAGAGATAAATATCTTTTCACGGGACTTAATTCATTGCTCAATTTCCACTAAAATAACCATTACACTAAAAGAGAGATGCTTCCAGTATATAAAATGATCCCGCATAGGTGTATCATGCTCTTGAAGATCATATATCTCTATATGTGAACGGTTATTAGACATAAACTGGGTCAACTAACCTAATATATCCATGATTATCTCGATTCCAATACTAGTAATATAGGATTTATAAATAGGGTGATCTCTACATTTTCCATGTGTATTGATACGATTATTTCTATATGGTATCATTTAAAAAATTAAATATACTAAATCAGCTCATAAAGTTTTTATTTCAAATAATAAAATATCATTCTAAATATGTTATAAAACATAATATAATTTAAAAATTTAGGCATTCTTAATTTCAGAATCATAACCATGGTTTCATTTGGAGTATCATTAAATAATAATAATATTATCAATTTATTCATAATGGTTTGTAAATACAATTTTAATTAACCGTGAATATCCTCCAAGAGTTTCAAACCTAATGGGTAATAAGGAACCATTCATTGTGAATGAAAATGATGGATGTGATAAACTCAGAAAACTATTTTTAGGGTTTTCCCCCCATATGCATTTTGTCTCATGAGACATGTCAATACATAGAGGATCCATTTAAACTAATCCCCATCCAATACTAAATTTATAATGAATTCATTGTATATTTAATTTTTAATATAATTATTAAATGTTAATCCTTATCAACATATAACTATATTGATCAATGAATTATAAATATCAATATATCTCAAGTTTCTCAAATAACATTCAATATAAAACACCATATGCGGAAATGGTTTATAGTTTAGGAAATAATCATATAAAAGATAAAAGGAATATATATATATATTTAAGTTAAATGTGATGTACAATTAAAATTTATCACATGAATTTATTTTTTTAATATAATGTTGTCACATATAAAATAAATTAAAGATTACATTCAATCCATATGAATTATAGGTTATATAGTAATATAAGGTATTTTGGAAAATTGAATTTAAATGCTAAAATAAGATTTCATTAAATATTTTTCTATTAATAAATATGGAAAACATGTTTATGAGTATAAATAGTATAAAATAAATTTAATAGTGGGGAAATCTATTACCATTTTATAAGCTAACAAAAACAATGATTTTGACTTTTTTAAAATGAGATCAAAATGAGCTCTTTGAAAAATATTACATATATTTATTTGAAACCTTTTATAATGACTTAGATAACATAAAATTTCATTCCTAAATCATTTTATTAAATAATATGTAATTTTGAAAATTAATTTTAAAAAATATTGATATGGGAGAAAAATACACCCATTCATAATAGAAAAAGAAGGGATTTTGATTGAATATTTTCTCTTGAAATAATAAACTAAATTAATAATCTGAAATAGATATATTTTCAATATATATATCTAGAATGCTTATTTTATAGACCACATTAAATAAAATTGTTGCATGTACCGAATATGATTCAATGGAGGGGAAATTGAGACGATATCCATTACCTCACACTTCCCCTTAGATGAATGTCCTTTAAACTCTTATATAGTGGTCTTAAACATCTTATAAGTTTTTATCAGTACTATATTAATATTAATAATAAAATATTATATCCAATCATATTATTTTTTCATCATCTCTTCAATAATCATTTATTATTACCCTTGTTTTTTTTGTGTAAACTATTTTATTTTCTCATATATGTATGATAAGGGATGTTCTTTTTCTTTTGAATAGGAAATACTTTCATCATCTATATAATGATATTAATGTTATAAATAAAATATTTTAACATTAGATATATTTTTAGAGTCATTATTAAATGGTGTATATAAAATTTATATCTGGTCATTCATGGAGACAGTAAGCCTTAAGTACACACGAGAAACTATAATATTTTTAAATGGGAGAATGTGTAATGAAGTAGATGATATATTAAATTACAAAAATAAATAGTATTTCATAAGTATTATTGATAAGTCTAATATTTTATTAAATATTTCATTTTTATATCTTTTATTTAATCACTTAGATTTAATAATTTTATCAAATTACCACTATTTTAGGATTTTTGTTGTGTTTTGGGTTAAAATTTGAAAATTGAATAATTTTGGGATTTTAATATATTTTTATCACATTAGTATTTCAAGCATAAATTTTAAAATATTGATTCAATTAGAGTGATTAATTTTCAATTTAATTCCTTTGTTTGTGTGCTTCAATGACTTCTTTTGGACCCTAAGTTAATTTTAACTTTCACTGGCCAAAAAAATAAATCAAGTTCAATAATATTTATGGACAATATACTGGACCCCACCTTTATAAATGAGATATAACTCATGCCAAATAACTCCAAATTATGTAATTAAATTTTTATTTGAAAGAGGAATCAAATAATTTTGTGAAAATTAAATTTCATGGGTAAATTCACATCATACGACTGCCAATAAAGTCACTAAAAGTAGAAGAAGACAAATAGTATCTTCAGCCCAAAAAGTGTAATTATTTAATTTTGTCATTACATATAGTATACAGGTCCAATGACTTGAAAAATTGGAGTATTGAGGGAAAAAAATGTTGAATCAATTATAAGAAGTATCGATGGAAATTGTTTGTTATCTGAACCACAGAATCTAGGCCAAATTTTGGAGGACATGTTCCAGAAGATAATTTTTATATTATTTATTTTCCCTATTGTATTCTCCTTATATTTGTGTTGTCTTATTATTCTCCATTCTTCTCAACTACCCTTCACATTGAGGGGTGAAATGTTACATGATTGGGGAAGGGGAGGTTTTCTCTTTTTTAATGCTTTAGTTATTTCAAATTATTGAATAAAATTTATTTCTCTCTTATTTGAAGTTTCATTAAATTTATAATAGTAGTTTATATAATAATATATGATCATATATTTTTTTATTCTATTTTTGATATTTCATTGTTTTATTACTACTATCTCCCTATACTAGGTTCTGGTTTAGGTATGATGGAATAGACCAAGTATTAGTTGTTTAGTACTCGATGATTGTTCGTATGTGTGTGTGGGCAGAGTATTGGATATTATTAAATTTTTTTGGATAAACAAGACCCAATAAGGTAATTCCTATGTTAATTGGGATTATTCATTAAAACACTTATTTATTATAATGAAAGAGATTAGAAAAACTATGCAATTGGAAAGGATAACTCTAACTATCACCACTTGATCAAAGGAGTGAGATAATGTGATCATGGAATATCACTCTCATAAGATTAGTAGAAGAGTTTTTGATAACTTAGAATAATGAAATCATTAAATTTTAAAAACTGACCATATTTGATGTCTGTTCTCATATCATAGTTTTTCATCACTTTATTTGTAAATTTTTATTCAATAATTTTCTTACATTAATTATTTTGATATCAAAATTAATCCATTTCCTAAAATAGACATGTTTTCTTATATTTTGATGGTTCCATATTTATTGTTGTGGTCTTCTATCTAGAGACAACCTAGGTTGACCACATTCTTTAATTTTAAATTAGTAAATAATTTTATTTTCTACAACCCATGACATGTTCATGTTATAACATGGTACCATTTTTGCGGGAAGTAGAGCTACCTAACAACTAAAAAAGTATCATTGAATGAATTTATTTTCATGAACTCAATTAATTTATTTTGGACATGAAATTTATTTAGAAATAAACCAATTAGGAAAAATAAATTTTGAAATAGAATTTGAAGAAATGTTTATTTCAAATTCAAGTGATACTTTCAGTGTTCATTGTAAACATGACATAATGGTTTGAAATCCAAACCTAACTATTAGGGACATATGCACTGTTCAATTCACTAAATATTGTGACCAAATAATTTCACCTACATGAAGTAAATATATATTTTTGAATTATCTTGATTCATATTTGAATTAAATTACAAGGCCTTGTAGGAGAAGACCTGAACATATATATTCAAGAATAAACATATATAGGCTAATAGATTAGGTTGAGAAGAGCACCTGAAGACTAATTCTAGTTGAGAGAATTCTATTTATCAATTTATGGAGTAGAGAAGAATGGATTCCTGATATACAACTACTAGAGTTCAATGACTATGAATAGATCAAGAGATTATTCTTAAAAAATCCCCTATATCCTGAGCTGTAGTAATCAGAAAATAGATCTACACTATCATACATTAAAATTTAGAGTCTCTATATGAATATTGTGAGAGGTTCTATATTCCTTTTTAAATATTCCCATATTAAACTAGGGATAGACTTTAATTCCCCATATTCATCTACTAAGGACATCTCGATAATGATAAAAACCGACTCGATGACTCATGTAGAGGGATCATGATTGAAAAATCCATAGAAGAATCTAGATCTATAATTGAATGATTGTTTAGAACTCCCAATAATTATTAAAAAGTGGTATGATCACTAATGAAATTCCTAAGGTAAGAACTACAAATTATTTTTTACATTTACTAGAATATACACTCAATGAAACACAATATTGAGACAAATGGTTGTGATCCCAAAAAATAGAAAACATTCCATGCATCATGTATATGATCTATATTATTTAGATTATCATTACACTAACTAGTTTCCCATGATTCAAGGGATAAATATCTATATAGTAGCTTCAATGAAAAGGTAGTTCCATTAGAATCATCCATGTCAACCATAGTTTTAATTAGGATTTTGAAACCCCAAAAACAAGGTAAGATATTTTTATTATAACTAATACCCTAATAAACCTCATTTACATATGAAATAACATAAGAACCCACTAACCATACAATAATCCTTTAAGACATCATTACAACTGAAATCCCTTAAAACATCAACAAGTTCACAGTATGACCAAAACATAGAACAGTATGACTAGATGATGAGTTTGGTAGATAAGATAATATACATTGATGAAACTATTTTATATTTTTTGACCAAGAATCTGGGAAAACTTTCATCACAAATACACTCAAATCCTCGATATAGTGTAAACATGATGAAAGTAGAAAGCGTAAATGATATTATTCTACTAGAAAAATGTTTGGATAGTGATTTTGATCAACCTTCTATAAATCAATTCATGATTACAAAGGATGGGGAACAAAAATAAATAAATATACAAAATTATTTTTATAAAGAAATGTCTCTAACACCCTTAATGTTCTATTAGAGATAAAATAATTAATCAGGAACCATTACCAAATTTGTTAATTTAATCGCCGAATTTTAATGAGGGGAAACTATAGAATAAAATTATAGAGACATATAAAGAAGTTGAGATCAATATCAAACTATTAAATGAAATCCTATAGATCATAAAATACATAATGTTTCTTAGGGAACTACACATCAATATAAGATGATTGGGTGGAAATGAGAGAATATGCTTGGAAAAAAGCATGTTAGTCCTCATTAGACAACTGAAACCCTAAAAATGTTAATATCCATATACTTAATCAGTTACATATACAATTAGATACATAAATATCATGGATTTTTTTTGTTACTTATGTGCTTTGACAAACTTCTTAGATCACTCATTATTAAAATCATCGTAGATTGGAATATTGAAACCTACCAGACTGGTGGTCCAAATCACAAATATATCAACCATTTTACTAGTAGGTGTTTTGTAAGTTGTTCTTGTGAATTTCAGTCAAATAATTTCCCCATCTGATATCTATATTCTAACTATGGATGAAGATAGGAGTTCATCACACCCTCCCATCCTTTTTAGGAGGCTATTCTTGAAGACAATAAATACAATATTTGATGTACATGATGTAATAATTTTAATGGAACTTGGATATAGTTGAGAGAATTTAAATATACATAACTCCATTAAAATATGTTAAGAAGACATTCAATAAATGAAATCTAAAACAAATAAGGTATAAGATCAAATGATGAATCAGGTATTCATAAAAGAAATTTTCCATTTAAAATAATTTTTTCATTGAGAATAATGTATAACATGGATGTGGCTGAAAATACAGTAAATCTAAATTAATTTATAAAGAAGATATAAAATATAAATTCATTAATAGTTTATTAATAGAAATTCTAGAATAAAAATCAAAATCAAGTGTTGATATTGATAAGTAAAATCATAAAAAACTCTAAAATGAAATTAATATCATAGTTCCCAAGATGGAAGTAGTTTTAAAGGAAGAAGAATTATATGATATTCATTAAAAATGAATAACTATAAAACATGAGTTGAAAAAGGTTAGGGAATACAAACTTAATAATAAATATCTAAGTAATGGATCTTTTAAGACCAATATGAATAAAGGGTTAGAAGAGTAATGCGAATCTTTACAAAATAAAATTAAAAAAAAATCTATTTCATCTAGTAATAAAAATATAAAAACCAAAACCATGGTATTATGGGTAAAAAAATTGGGGTGAAATATTCATATTTAATATAATATAATAATTATAATAGAACATCATAATTTATAATGATATGTGAGGTTCATCCTTCAAAAAACCCAAAAAAAATATCTAGAATGATTTGAAATCATCACAGAAGAAAAAAATTCATGGTTCTTGTAGGTTATGTACTATGAATGGTAAAAAACATTCTATTATTTTTAGTTTAACTTATATTTACTCGAAAATAGAAAAGAATAAATTGGGGAAATTAAAGGATATGGGAATGAAATGTCTGGAAATAAAGGTTTTCTATGAGGATAAGGGAAGAGGGATCAAATATAATTCTGCGGTAATAATTTCTAAAAAGTGTGCCAATTATTTTGGCCATAATAATTTTAATTTTACAAAAAATGTAGGAATTTGATGAATGGTTAAGAACCATCAACATTGATTACGCTTCATTAACTTGATTAGAAATGAAGACCCACTGGGTTTTCAAATCCCATTCCACAACTCAATGTTTTTATATATTAAATCTCTTTCCTATGAGGATTGTGAACCCTTTTTTCTAATTATTTTCATTCGCCTAACTTCTTGAGAGAACCAAACCATTATTTTATTATCCAAATTATAATTTATTCCTATAAAAATGTAAGGGTTTTTGGTACTTATGTTTTGAATGATTGAATAATTTCTTTGATTTTAAATCCCAATTTTCTAGAGAATAATTTTTATTCTAGAATTAAATATAAATTTAATATTTGTATCCCAATGAACCCTGGAAAAAAATATTAGGTTATCCTCATTACAATCCAATTTTCCATTTCCAACCTCCTCTTGAAGAAATATTGCATAATCAAGTATAACATAAGTATAAAGGTTATTCTGTATTATATTGTGATACATAATTTGGAGTTACCTTGGATGTGAAATAAAATTATGAAGGAATTTTTTATCAATTAAAAATTCATTCAATTGAAATATATTCCTTATGATAGATTTCATGTTAAAGAAGTCTTTCCTGTATAGAGCTTCCAATTGAGATTGAAAGTTGCTTCTATAGTGATTTTTTTTAAAGTAAACATGAAATTTTGGAAACTAATATCTATGATATATGTGAATAAGTAGAGACTATACATCCTTTCAATGATATTTCTTTTATATTTTTTGGAGATTATTTTTTTCTATAGGGAGTGATTAGGGGAACATACTTGAGTGAAAATTATAATTATGTACTTTTTTATTCAAAAAGATCCATGCCCTCCTATTTGGACATCAAAATGTAAAAAAAATCCAAAAAACTGAAATTCATAGAAAGAAAAAAAATATACCCATGAAAAACACATATCATGACTCAAATTTGGTAGAGATAAATAAAATTTTAAGGCCTTTTCTGACTCTTGTGTGGGATTAGTTTATAAAATCCATTTTAAAATTGACATTTATGAGATGAGAGAAATTAATTTGAGGTTGTTGTCATTTGTACATGGTATTAAAAACGAAATAAAAATATATTTAATGATCTAAAAATAGAAATTGAATTAATGGTTTATTGGACTCATGATATATTTTTGTTATAGTTCAAAAATTGTTCGATCTTATGAGTGTGTGTGTTGAATTTTATTTTATTTTATTTTTATGATTAGCTGTCATGGATTCAATTTTAAATGTTTTGGGGATTTGATAGAGCTACAAATTTAATCATTTTTCATACGTATGTTAATTATTTAATCCCATTAATGTTTTAAATTTGATATTATATGCATCACTTTCATATTTTTAGTGTGTTTTGGGATAATATCTGAAAATTTCATAATAATAAAATTTTAATTGATTTTTATCACAACGGTATTCTGATCATAAAATTAAATGTATTGTTCTCGTTGGAGTGTTTATATGTAATAAGATTTATTTTCCATGGGCTAAAAGTGCCACTTCTATAAACAGAGATAAATCTAACTTCCATAGGCCCAAACAAATCAATTAAGATGAAAAATCCTTCTGGCCAAAAGAATAAAACCCATCTCAATAAATGAGGCATAACTCATGATAGGGAACACCAAATGATATTAGTATAGGTGAATTTGAAATATTAATCTAATCCTTTTGGGAAAAGAAAATATCATAAAGACATTTAGTCATTAATACAGCCATTTAATGCACCAAAATATATGATTATTAGAATATATTACTCCAGAAAAGGTGTAGTTCATTAATTTGGTTATAAATTATTTTTTAAGTTTTTAATGACTAGGAAATTTGGTGGTTCAATAGAAACGTAGACTTTAAACAACTTATAAGAAGTGTCAATTTCATTTTTTGACCATCTATTAGGTAGAATAGTATCTAACTTTTGGAGGATAGATTTTGGAGGAGAAAAATTCTATTATTTAGTTTCCCCATTTAATTTTTCTTACTTTTTAATTTAATCTGCTTCCAATATATTATCTTTTACCCTTCACATTGAGGGGTAAAATTATGAGAGACTACGTAAGGGTGGGATTTCACTTTTTAAATTCATGATTTATTGTTTTTTATTGAATACAAAAAATTTCTCTCTAATATGAAGTTTCTTTAAATTTATAATAGTTATTTTTATTATCTAGTATGTTTGTATCTAGTTTTTGATTATGTTGTTAGTTTGGATTTGGAAAATTATCATTATCTCCCTATTATGGGTTCTAGTTTATATATGATGAAATATACTAGTGATTAGTGGTGAAGTACATGACGATCAATAGTAAATGTTGGAGTAGTTGTGAATATCCTAGTTTGTTTGGGATAAAAAAGATCTGATTGGGTATTTCCTTAATAAATTGAGGATATTTGATGAAACTCTCTCACACAAGGAAGGAGAGTAGAAAAACTGAGATCCCAATAAGGTTTACTCTCACCATAACCATTTTTTCTAGTGAATTAGAATAATTGATCATGGAATATCACTTTAAACTTTTTATTAGAAGAGAATTAGGTAAATTGGAACTATGAGATCATTAAATTTGGAAATCAGACCATGATCTAATCACCTATATCATATAATAGTTTTTAATCTATTTTTCTCTAATTTATTTCAATATTTTTCATAATTTATTTTTTATGATTTATTTATTTAGTTTGTTTTAATACTCATATAATTTTAAAACACCCACATTCTCCACAAATTTATAGGTAACAAATTGATTATTGTTTACTACTCTCTAGAGATAGATTGGATTTACTACATTACGGTATAATATCTTTTGAAAAAATTGTTTTTTACACACCTTATGATAGGATAATTTAGAAACATTATTCCAATCCAATTTAAAAATTTGATCTTATTTGCATAATTTTTGAATTTTTGGTATGTTTTGAGCTAAAATGTAAAAAATGTCTAATTGGGGAATTTTAATAATTTCTATCACTTGGGTATTTCATGAATAAATTTTACATTATTGATCTAATTTGATTGATTTTTTTAATATTTTATACCTTTTTTAATGTGTTATCATTCTTCAATTAGACCATGAAATAATTATAACATTTATTGGAAAAAATAAACCATGATTAAAAATAATTTATAGTTAACAAAATGGAACCAACCTCCGTAAATGAGGGAAAACATAAGATAAACACATCCAAATTAGATTATTCCTACTATATTTAAAATAGGACTTGATGTCATGGGTGAAAATCGAATTTCAAAAAAATATTCTCTAACCAATGCAACCATTGAACACACCAAATTGTAGAAATATTTAGGGTATCTTCCTTAAGAAAAATTATGATTAATTAAATAGGACAAACCATCTTTTTATCTGGTCTAATAGCTTTTTAATTTTAATGGTCAAGATAATAATAAATTCTGAAAACTTATATGAAGTACCCTTCAAATGTTTCATCTATATAGTGGGTAACAATAGCCAACATATGGAGGAATAATTCTGGAGGAGAAATTTTTTTTTCATCATTTTCCCTCTTTTCTTCTTCTTGGTTTTATAATTTATTATTATTCCCACTTCTTCTCAGTTACCCATCTCATAGAGGGGTTAAATTATTATTGATTGGGTAAGGTAATGTTTTATCATTTTTAATTTTTGCATTCTAGTGCTTTACAGAATAAAAATAATTTTTTTTCATCAATAAATTCACTTATCAATATCTAATAATGGTTTTTATTATCATACAAGGTCATAATTTTTATTTGATTATTTTATTAATTATTCTTTGGATAATGATATTTATCTCCATCCATGTAGTTTAGGTGGATATATGATCGAATATAATAGTGATTATTGGTGATGTTCTTGATGATCGTCAGTGTGTGTGGGAGGTGTAGTAAATATTTTTGATTAATTGTTATTAAAAGGACCTGATAAGGTATTAAAAATAACAATAGAGATTATTATCTAAAATAATCTATCACATATAATGCTAATAGACCATTCTGGGATTGTCGAATGATTTAATTTCACTAACTCTACTTGAAAAAGGAAGTGAGAGGAATATATCAAGGCATTTCATTTTAGTCAGTTTAATATGAGAGGATTTCGTAAATTTAAAAAATGATATCATTGCATTAAAAAAATTGACCTCTTCCTGATCACACGTCTCATATCATAGTATTCAATAACGTGCATTTTTCATTTTATTTTAATACTTTTCTAAATTTATTTTTTTTTTCTTTTTTTTTCTCCAAAATCAAACAAATTCAAAAACAATGACATTTCCCTTGAATTTATAGGTGATGACCTGATAGTTGAGCGCTCCCCTCTAGAGACGTCATTGGTGACCATATTACAACATTTGATATTAGGAAATAATTTTTCTTTAACACCACCTAAAAATATCATGTCAACTGTATATATGCATTAGTTTTATCATTATGAGAATCCATGTGAGTTGGTGATGGAAAACAAATTACATCGGTTTGTGGTGTGGTAGTCCTTCGTACAAACGAGTGAAGACATTGTTTTACATTTTATAGAATGATAAGTATAAATATTATTCCATTAACATAATGATTTCCATGTATATGGTTGGTAATTCTGTAAGAATATTGGAATTTTTAGTACAAAATTGAATGTGGTAAAATAATAAGTTAAAAGAAATATCTTTTTTTAGACGGTAACATTCTCATAGATAAACATCCATTGGATCACATCATAAAGAACATTAGGTATGACTTTTTGGAATACCAAAACCTATAGAAGTTGGAAAATGATGTTGAAAATAGGTTTTGGGAGGTTCTGGTTGAACCAAGAGGCTTGATGCAGTGTATAAAAGATAATAAAGGTGGTCCCTTTTATAGGGAATGAAAATAAAAGAATGGAATTAATAAAAAAAATTAAATATAATAAATTAATTTTTATATTAAAGTTTTATAATTAGAACATAATTCAGATGATAATATTGGATATGGATTAAATATCCTTAACCAATAATATATGGAATGGGTAATGTTTTATTCTAATCATTATCTTTCAGTTTACCCCCTTTGTAAATCAATTTGAACCTTAACCATAGTAACTATGTTTTTGATCAAAAAAGACATATAATTTTTCTTTTTAGGTATGATTTTTTTCATAGAGGACCATGGTGTGGATTTTTTTAACATTTCTGATAATATCTATCCTCTTTCATGACTTTTATAGTTTTTCTTATAATTTAGAAAATATTAATTTTCATAAAAAATTAATAATGCAGTTTTTGGAATAATTTATTTATTTAGAATTGGAAGGCAAAATGAAAAATATTTCATTGAAATATATAGTTTTAAAACATATATATTATTTCCATCATATATATGAAATTTAGGGGTCACTATAACATGAAAAAATATTACTTTCACTGTTTTTATAATATTTTAATTTAGTTTTCAATTAATTAAATAAATATTGTGTTAATCTTGCATAAAAATTTCATGTAAATAAACAATCACAAATAAATTAAAATAAATTACCCTGATAAAAAATAAATTTTCCCTCAAATAATTATTACTGACTAATTATAAATTGTTTTTAACCTGGTCAGAAAATAGTGTGGATATTAAAATTAAGAGTGTGTATTTTTTAATTTATATATACATGAAATTATAAAAATGTTATAATAAATTTAATAAAGAAAAAAATTACAACTTAATTTAATATTTAATAGTAATTTTTTTTGTAAAAATTAACCAATAATAAATATAAATGTTTTAGGGGGAGTTTTAGGCTTTATCACATTATTTTAAACATTAATTACATGATTTACTTTTACTATTGTGACAAATATTTACTATATTTACAATTAATTATTGGTAAAAATAAAAGGAATTTTTTTACAAAATATGAATCTACTGATACCCAATATTCTATTTCAACATTTTTCTAAAATTTATTTTAATATAAATATGTTAACTATAGTAAAAAATATTTTTTTGAAAAAATGTTTATTCAGGCATAAAAAATAACACATATCAAAATCATGAAAATTAGTAAATAAAATTATATTATTATAAATGAAATGTTTTATATATCATAGTAATACCAAATTAAAAATATAATGTGTCTTTTCAAATAATTGATTTATTAAAAAAAATAATAATATTTAAATAATAAGAATTTATTACCACTCAGTAAAAAATCAATTAGATAAAAAATATACCAAAATTTTACCCTAAGTTAATATTGATATTAAATTTTAAAAAATTATATTTACTTATGATAAATAAGATTTTGAATTTTTGAATTTAGGTTTTAGTTTTATTGTTGAATAAAATAATGTTTATAATTTTATTGTTCCATTCAAATAACTTAAAATAATTAGAACTCATATATCACACCAACAACAAAACACACCTCAATACTTCTTCTAATAAAGAATATTTTTGATATATATTATAATTATTTAGTGCTACCACCACATTACAGTGTCTTACCTTTTTGACTTTGATGAACTAATCGCAGAAAACTATAGTTCCATGCTTTTCAACTAATCACTACATCCATTCCCTCTAATAGAACTTGTCGAAGAACATAGGTCCATACTTTAGATCCCTTCATCGAAAGAATACAATAAATATTTGGAAGGAAAACAACAAACATAATTTTAGAATATTTCATAATGAAACAAAATTTTTATACTAGGAATTCTAATCACCCTAGACATCATACCATGTCATCTCACCATCTGGTTCTAGTCCTATTATTATTCTCTATTTTAGAAATATAAAACTCCAGATAGCCACACAAATATTCTGGTACAAGCACAATTTCAATAAAAAATATATATTATAATTATCATAACATTTCTTCTAACATATATAGGAAAATAGTGGTACTTATTCCCATTCAAGGAGAAGTTTGGGTTATAAAGACACTCACAACTTCTGATAACACTATTAAAACAAACAAAATATGTCTGACTAATTTCTATACATGATTATTATTTGGATACACTCCTTCCTACCAACATCCTTTTTTATCCTCAAACACTTCCATTGGATATCATGTCTCTAGAACTTGTTTTAACCCATTATATGTTTCTCATAAAAGGATTCACCTCGCCCTTTTTAGGCCCCATAAACACTCTCTAGTAATACTAAACGCAAGTTATCTAATGGAATTTTTAGAGAGGGACATCACTGGTCTCCCTATAGTCCCAACCATCCAAAACATATTAGTATCCATCCATTGACATGTGAGAATTATGATTGCCTTTATCAATCACCACCTTAACCACCAACACTTGTTTAATAGTGTATCTCACAATCCAAACCACCCACTAATGTTTCACTATAATACCTGGTTCCAAAAACATATAATGAGTTCTTACTGTCAACCATATTTAGTTTCTTCATGTGGAATTCACATTTTTACAATAATTTACCAAAAAAACATTAAGAATTTTCCTTTAAAATTATGAAAAAACCTCATTCTTGTTCTCCACTACATTACTCTAGAACATGGAAAATGATATTTAAGCTCATCCATAAGATTCCCCATGCAGTACATAGATTCCATCATACACCTTATCCATGATGGATTCTTCCCCTCACACTTCCAAAAATCATAGATTACAATTCTATTTACAGTGAACTCCCATTCAAAAATTCTAAACCTCAAAACTCTATTCATTTAGCTTTATTCAATTATAGATATTTCACTAAACTCATACTATAAATACCATGATAATGGTGTAATGTATCTATCCAAGTTATAATTTATTTCATTCAAATTATATACTTCTATAATTTGTCATTCTAGACTATTTCCTTATAAAATTCCAAAAAAAGTCCCTATAAAAAATTATCCTACCAAATAAAAAAAGTGTTTTTAAGGGTTCAACACTGGAATAACATGATTGGCCTCTTTTTATTATTCTATGGACATCATACATCATAATAATTCTATCCCAACTTAGGTTCATCCTCCTTCTATGCACCATTAGTCGAAAAATCCCAAATTAAATCTATTGAAACTAAATAACCAGTCACAAAAGATAACCGTAAAGGTCAATTGAAACCAAAAATTCACTTATAATAAAATTATCATAAGAAATCTAGAAAATCTCATAAAAAATTACATGATTTGGATGAAGGCCTCATTTAAAGAAATGGGCCTTTAAATAACCATTTCATAATTTCTAGGGAGGGAAAGCTATAAAATTTGGGAAAATATTAGAATAGTCTGTGTGTAACTACTGACCTGTATGAAGTCTCCTGAACAAGATGGTATTCTCTTTATTAACTTCCCCAAGATAAAGACATTAAATAAATTCTATCCAGAAAAATTACCAAAACTAGTCCTCATATAGCTATGAATGAACTATGGCCTCCAATATATTTTTCTAGGTCATTAAAATAATGTATCAATGGAAATCACACTTTAATAAAAAATTTCAACCATTCCATAAAAATAATATTTCAACATACACATGAGAATAGAATAAAAAAATCACCCAAAACATTCCATCATGAACGCAATAATTAACAATAAAACCACCATGGATTCATCTCAAAAAAAATTATGGAAACTATCACAAATGAGTTGAGATAAAAAATAGGTATAGAAATAATTAAAAATTGGTGTTTTGTAGTCTATAACCAATCCATATGATTTTTTGACCTTGTGTTATGCATTTTGTATCCTGATAAAAATATAAAATCATCAGGCATGATATCCACATGATATTGCATAACATTTGAGTTATACAAGTAACTTTTTTGTCTTTTAATTTTCACCCTGAATCCAATATTAATCTTAAAACAATACAAAAATTTTCATGAACTATAAAATAATCCAAACTAAAATCCAACTCAAACCTAAAAATCTAATTTCTAAATGAAACACAATATTCTTCTCAAAATGTAGTGATAAAGAAACTACCTGTGATATACCTCTTTAGTCTCAACAAAAATAACAATCTATCTACTACCAAGATACATTGATTTATCAATTTGTTATTTTATACCCTGTTATAAAAATCAGCCGGAATCACCTCTAAATTGGGAACCAGAAACATTCTGTTGAATTTCCAGAGGTACTTTATTGATTTCCCCTTTTTAGTGACAAGCTCTAGGGATCAAAGCATGATTAGTAGGAATTGATCTCACCCTTAGAATAAATTAATCAGATAATGGTTTGGGCCTACATGACACATATTAGTGCCTTAGGGTCATAGGTCATTTGGAGCACCATTGGCCTTCTGTTCACAAGGCCTTCAGGCCTTGGGGCCTTCAGGCCACAATAGGCCTTCAGGCCATTGGGACTTTAGGATCTAATGCAGTCATGGTGGGATCACACATGAGCAGTATATTCAAGAGGAACCAAATCAAGTATCAATAACTAGAGAAAATATAACATAATTTAAAAAGGTGAGAGGTTATGGAAACCGTCATCCGTACCAGGCACCACGCAACTCCTCACGGGGTAATTTTATCTCATTATCCATGAATGGTGAGAATCTTGGCACCATTAATGATGTATATGCCAGTGTGAGGAAGTTTCAATGTAGTTCAGTAATTGGGCCATTACCTCTTGTACTGGGCCTTGTACCTCATGGCCTTTAGAGCATATAAGGGGTCCCCATAAATCAATTAAAAAGGGATATTATATTAAAAACCAATAAAAATTTGATGGACTTTAGGTAGTGTTGAAAACCCCCAACAAACAATATTTCATAAATAAATAAAAAAACAGAGTAATTAAGTTAAAACCGGATATTATATAGGAATAAAAAACAAATAACGAGACCCATGTAGAGATGACCATGCCCATGTGACCCCTTTTTCACTCCACAACCTTTATAAACAAACACAAACTATACTGAACACCAAATAAAGAAGGGATCATAAGAAATGGAGGTAAAAGGAAGGAATGAGTGATGTATTCACTAAATGGTTTGGGTTTGTTGTGGTAAAAATAAATCCATTTTGGGAACCACTAATGACAATATGAATGTCCCTTTAAATTAAATATCATTTTTAATCATTTGAAGTAAATATAGATATTTTTTATGTAATTATGTAAACAAATATGGAACCATGGACTAATTTTTAATTTTAGCTACATAAAAATAAAGTTTAAATATAAACTTCCCTATGAACAAAAAACAATTTTAAAACCACATTGAAAATTAACTTTTTAATCAATTTTAAATAATTAATTCAAAATGAAAGGATAATAACACACAACACTAATTATTCATAACACTAGTAGGATGAAATTAAACAAGATGCATCAACATGTAACATATATATCTATATAATTGAAATAAGGAACACAAGAAACACGGGTTCCCTTTGGGAATCATTTAATATCCTGGGAAAATCAAAATGTTTTATGGTAATAGGGTCTTAAACATTACCAAATAATATACATGATTGACAAAAGGATTATGTCTTCTAAAAAAAATCCACTCAATTCAACTCGCACAAGATTCAATGTTAGCAAGTCCCAATAATAGATCCACGTGCACTATGGGGTAGTAGATTGCATGTTCCCCACACAATTCCAGTATAAATCTAGACTACTCTCTTAGTCCCTACGATTCCCATGAATCAAATTAACAAGATGTTAGAAACATTGAAAAAAATCATTATAATGAAAAATAATATTATTTAACATGTAAGGTATCATATCACCACCCTCACCCTAATAAAAGACTTTCCGTTTCTCATAATAAATATAAAAAACATAATGAATTATGAAAAAAGTGGCACATTTGAGTGTTTTATGTTTTAAATAATGAATATTTTATAAGTTTATAAATTTTTAATTTTCAAAATCTGAGATGGGATTATAAGACATATTCAATCATTTTAAATATTGTTTAAAGGATTTATTTATGACATACTTCTACAAACCACATTTAATATGATATAAAAAATGCCATTTTCCTAAAAAATAATTTGAATATTTAATCCATTTAATTCCTTCTAGAAAAATTCAATGTAAACCTTATTTACATTTATTTCACGATCTAACAAAGTTCAAATCTCTTTTAATGTTGAATACATTGTGAATAAATCCACTAAAAAATCTTCTGATATACATAGCACTCAAAACAGCACTTTATAAATTGAAAAACTATTTAAGATCCTTTGTTCAATTTGATGAATAATTTAAAACATTTATGATACCCATTACAACTATTATATATTAATATAATTTATTAATCGTGGTATTAAAAATCCAATATCATGAAATGAAATGTCAAATAATGGAAGTAAAGAAAAACAACTACATCAAAACAATAATGAAACCATTCCATTGAGTTTAAAAAAATTATTTTAAGCGAGAGATCTAAAATGATCAAGAAGGATCCCTCTATAATCATTAGATATCAATATACCCATAGTTAGACCAATTCTAAATACTATATGCATCCTATACATAATTAGGTTTTGCAGGAGATAAAAAAATCAAACAAAAAGTAAGATGAAGGAATATGGAAAATTAATTTAAGAATGATGTGGGATTTACCATGAGGAATTACTAGAACCTCGAGGTTCAAATTTTCAAAATCAAATAATGAAGGAGGTAGAGATCTCTAGCTTATTTACCCCTGTTATTCAAGAAACATGAGGAATGAAGGAGGTGAAATTGTGTAAAAATGAGTTGGAATTGGATAATAATGTCAACGTTATTACAAAAAGGGAAAAATAAAATTTACAACATGACAATGGTTTTTTCGGTGAAGATACAATCACAGAAACCCCGCTATAGTGTATCCTCTATGGCATGTGATATGTTGGTTCTCTCAAATCACACACCAAGATTCATCATTTAGGGATGTGTCATGGTTCCCACAGATTTGGAAGAGACAATAACCCTACAGCTAGACATTTTGGAATGAAATCCAACTATGATAAAAGGGGAATCCCGATGATTTAACCATGTTAATTCCATTTGGGGTCCTTCCACAACACAAAAAAATTCACGAGGCATGGTTCACCCTTCCCAAAATTACAATAGTTTAGCCGCACCCATTATTGTGTGAAAACCATCTCATGTAATAAAATTACATAGAAAAATAGTGGCTAATATGTGACCACCCATGGTTATTATGAAGTCAAATATAGCTAGGTGTATCACTCTCGAACCATCTAAAACACAGAAAAAATAACATGGAACCCAAATCATAAAAACGAGAGAAAAATTAAATAACTAACCACAATAGTTACAAGAATATGTTACAAAGATTTCACATCATTGTATCTATTGTGATAGACTTCCAACATGAAAATATATAAATCATGCTACAAAATAGTTTGTCATGTTAACAACATATTTTAATGAGTTCTTATTCATATATTCATCCGTTCCATTGACATATGATTTCTATCATTAAATATAACCCATCACTATAGGGAACTATTAAAAATGAATTTTTTGTCAAATTTTTTTTTTATAATAATTACTATATAATTATTATTAATTTACCCTATGATAATTTCTTACAACTATTAATTATTAAAATTTTCAAATTAAAAATTTATTAATAAAATATTAAAAAATGTCATTTTTAATTAAAATTTAATTTTAAAAAAAGTATTAAATAATAATTGAAAATAATAAAGTAATCAAAATAATAATTAATAATTAATAATTAATAATTAATAAGAGTTTGGGATTAATCGTAGTGGTAAAGATGCTCCGTAATCCTGTATGGCACCTAAGATAAAAACAGAGTGATAAAATATTTTCAAAGGGACTATAGTGGAACTATAGTTGTGTATGTACAATAGTAACTATTGTACTATAGTGCGGTAGAAAAAATACTATTTACCCAAATTGGGATTTTGGGTCATGGTTTGGGCCTCCTAACCAATAGGCCTCCGGGCCATCAAAGTTGGGTGGTCTAACTAAATTGGAGAATATATTGAAATGTTTATATTGAGTTATAAGTACAAGATAGGGTGAAAGATAATGAAAAAAATTGGATAGACAATGTGGACACATCAATGGATTTAAAAAATCTGCCTTTATATATAGGTAAAAAGAAATCCAATATCATATTCAAGTGGTGAGCTAGGAATATAAACTGAATAGGTGTTTGGGAGAGGTTTTTTATATACACTCACATGTAATCCTGGAATCTAAGCCATGTTAAGGTTCCCTCTCAACCTAGTAAAAAAATTAGATTTTCTAATAAATAAAAAATCCATGGAATTCAAACACAGTAGAATAATAGTTACTAGTTACTAATTAATAATTCATCCTTAATACTTTTTAATAATTAAAAATTAATAATTAATGAATATTATTTTATAATAAATTTATTTTTTAAATAATTTGGAACTAATTTTTATAAACTAATAATAATTAATGCTCAATATTTAATAAAAAGGTGAAATAATATATACATATATATTACATAATAATTGGGCATTAATTAACTATTAATTATTAAAAATGAATTTTAATTTCTTATAATAATTATTATGAATTAATACTTATTAACGATTAGTATTTTCTTTATGGTTTTTTAAAATCCCTCATTAAAATTAAATAAAAAATTCAAAAAACTTAGCTTTTACTTATTATTTAACCACATCCGAAAAATAATTTATAAATATAATTAATTTTCTAATAAACCATTGTGAATGAGATATAGTTTTTTAAGCCATCACTAAAATAATAAATCGTGACAATATATGTTTTTTGAAAACCATCACTAAATGATATTATTGATGTAGTGTGTGATGATTTAATAATTTGATCAAAAATTATGTACAATTTTAAAAACCCTCATTCATCCTTGCTATTTATCATCAAAGCCCAACTAGCCACAAACCATTAACACATGGACTTAATTTCATCAAACGCAATATAACAATTAACAGAACAATTTATATGCATATCCACATTTCTTCTATTGTGAATCCACTTCACATGTTTGAATTTTGTTAATTAGAAGGTTTTTTTGGCCAATATACATCCAAAAATTATAGGTTAACCAAAAGGAATTTATGACTTTTTGGGTGTTCTATGAAAGTATCAAATGTTGAGTTCATTAAAAGAATGTTGTGTCTACAATTTAATCACTCTATGATTTAAGCTTACTATAAATGAAAGGGGAATAATATAACTATACATTTACACATGATTTGTGTTGGTGTTGGGGAAGGATAAAATGTAACAAATTGGGTTCTCAGTCACGAGGTTATTATAAACACACAATTCATTCCATAATTAATTTCATAATTAATATCTAGGTAACATTCAAGGATTCACCTATAATGTGATTTTCAATTGTATAGTCCTCGAGTGAAGGGACACACACCACCCTGACATCCTTCCAATCCTTTAATTAAAAAAAATATTCATCAACACATATATTAATTATTTCCAAAAATAATGAAAACCAAAAAATAATTTTTGGGAAATGAGATACCTTAACAAATAGAAAAATGTGTGTTCATCCTTTTTGTATATATTTTAGAATATACATGTAAAATTCCCTTACTATTATATTAATTTAACTATAATGTAGTGGAATCATCACTAAATCGCCAATCAAGGTCCAATAATTTAGAAATAAGAATTTGGTGACCAAATGGAGAAGAAATCGATGTGAAACGTATAATTTACTTGAACAAATGTATCGGATCAAATTTCCCACAAATTCATTAAGAAATGTGTAAAATATACATTTTTGAAGAATAATGTAATGATAGAAGAATTTATAGTGAGTTCCATGTGTAAAAGTCATAGAAATAGACAAATTCCACTACCAAATGTTTTTCATCATTTATTTAATATTGGAAAATTCTAGATAATACATTTATTTTTGAAAATTTATAAATTATGGACCCTACCAAAACATATCATATGTACCATCCCTTATTAGACCATACATAAGATAGATATTATATTTTATATCTATTTGTTTTAATATATAATTATATTTCTCATCGTACATAATATTTTCAAATCATATGTTTGTTCCTTCAGTTGAAATTTTTTGTAAGTAAGATAATTACCCCTTATATAGTGTTTTATCTATGAGATAAATACATGGATAAAAAATTAAATGTTTTTGAGGTTTTTCCTTTTCAAAAAACCAACACATAACATATTTAACTCTTTCATAATATATTGATATAATAAAAAATGTTTTTGTCTTTTTTAAAAACATCTGAAAAATATTTTTTCAGAACATAATATATTTCCTATGGTAAAGTGTGTACCTTATACTAAATTAGTACATAAGACAATTCCCTCAAGAAAATTTATTCATATGTATAATTATTATTCAATATTCAATATAATTATACAAAGGATATGGTTTTTTCCTAATCCAATAATCTAAAATATAAAATTTTCATTTCATACATAATATATTTTTCTCACATATGATATTTTCCTTAGGAAATTTAAATAAGAAATATATAAAAATACATTCACTACATAATTCATCATACCTGATATATATTCCCTAGTGAAATATTGATACTTATTTTCCTTAGGAAAAAATAAGACGTAAAATATTCTCATACGTAATATAAATGCATTTATCAAAATTATTGTGTAATATAATTCTCCCCTACATGTAAAAATTTTTATAATACATATTGTATTTTACATATACTCTAAATCCATACATAATATATTTTTTATCATCTCTTATAACTCGTATGATATTATTTTTTCATGACAAAGAAAAAATTTCATACGTTATACATTTCTTCCAAACATTATATATTTAATTTATACATAAGTATTTCAAAATTTAAGAAATAACATACGAAAAATATTTTATAATGTCTTAGATATTACTCTCTTCATGGATACATAATATAGTAATCTCATATTTAGGGAAATATCATACCTTCCATAAATTAATTTCCATATATAAGGCATCACTTCTTTCTCCCTGTTATTTTAAAGTTCTACACTTAGAGAATTTTTTTGAAAAGAATCCAAAACATAAAAAAATGAAAATATTCCAACATTAATCAGAGCACATGAGGTAGCCCCAGACAAGAAAAGATATTTAAAAAAATATCCCAAATAAATTATATATCATAGATTCTTGATCTAAATAGCAATTATGAAAACATCCCCCTCCCAAGGAAATATAACTAAAAAAATTAAAATTCTAATTAATTTCACTAAGAGAAAACGACCAAAGTCATTAAAAAAGTTTCTATTTTGAAGGGATCTAACAAAAATCATTTTGAATGTGTTTTTATTTCATCAACATATATCATTTTACTCAATTTATGTATGAATTCTTTTAGTGATTTCTTTGAATAATATTCCTTTCACCAAATTAATATGTTAAAACAATATTGATTTGAAAAACTTTACACAACTCATAACTTTTGTTACTAAATGATATTAAAAATAAAATACATCCATACATTATAAAAATATGTCCTAGGAATTAGGTTAATGAAACATTTTTCTTCAAAGTATTTTATTTATATAAAAATAAAAAATTACCCTATGTTCAAGTCTCAAGCCAATGATAGTGAACCCACACATTCCTAGAACAAGACATAAGCCTTTGGGAATGTAAAAAGTCCATCCAATTGTCCCTCTAGAAAGAGATACTTCACTCAAGAGTGAATTTCATTCAATGATAATTCTAAGACCAAATATGATTAAATTATAATAAACTACTTAACTCTAGATCACACACATGCACACACACACATATTTATACAATTTAATGTAATGTCAGATTAAAAAAAATCTATTATCTAACAAACATGTATCTTCTTGGTTTCATGAATGATATTTTTTAAGATAAATTTATCTATATTTAATAAATAATACAAACATTCATAATATAAAAAATTTACAAAAACAAGGTGGTGTTGCAATAGTTTATTAAATAAAGTAATCATCTGTTTAATAGGGTTGAGAGGGAACCCATTACATAACATACATATTAATATGAAAAAATCAATTAAAAATATATATTAAGTCCCAATAGGAAAATATTTTAATTTTTTTTATAATGGGAATAACATTTAAGTAAATGAAAAATTCAAATATTTAAACATGAGATAAAAAAATTTATTTGAATATTTTCATTACATTTATCCCCCACCCCGGACTGATGTAAATAATTCATAAATAGGGATATTTATAAACACATTATAATTTTAGCATACAATATAGTGATTCAATAATGGTTATATATAAAAAACTATATTACTTTTCCCTAATATTAACCATTTCACATTTTCATTAAATTTCAATTACATTGAATATATTGATTTAAATTGAGTATAAAAAATTTTATATTACAACTTATATCATATTTTTTTTACAAAATAAAAATATAAAATATTCAGTTATTATTTAATCATTGATCAAATCAATCATCAAAACTAATTTTTATTCGGTTTAAATGATTTCTCAAAAATAATTCTATTTTTAAACATTTAATTTGATAATTGTGAGAAATTAATAATCTAAATATAAACACATAATAACATATCGTATTTTTGAAATTTATATTTTTCTTATAAATTATCATTATAATTTACATTTAATAATTTTATATCCAAATTATTAGTTTTTTTATAATATTTAAAAGGTATTTTGATATTATCACTTAATATTATAGATTAATTATTAATAAATGTTACATAAACATTTATTAAATTAAATATAGAAAGTTTTCAATAATTAATTTAATTTTTTTATAAATTAATAAATATCCTGAAACAATATTTACTATATTTTATAATATATTTAATAATTATATACTTCATCTCATAATCGATCTTTAAGAAATAATTTTTTTGTTCTCGATTACTATTTAATGATCTTATGAGGATTATATAATAAGATAGTCATGGTTGCAATGACTAAATTTTATTAATGCTATCAGTCCTATTTTACAATAGATGATCATATAAATTCTTATGCTAATTACTGTGTATAACGTTTTTATCATCAATTATAATGGAAATAATAATATTTATTAAGGAATGACCCATTCATATTGTGGAAAAAACCATATTTACTAGTCAAATTCTATGATTATCATCAATATTTATAAAGTGACACAACACTGTATTTTAAATCCATGACACAGTGCTATCATTTAATATGATATCCAAATTTCATATACATTGACTAATAAAAAAGTATAGGATTTATACATACTAATTTTCTATTATATCAAATATCATATTTTAGACTCAATCACGAAGAAAAATACTCAACGCTATTTAATGATAATTAATATTGCAACCATTATGAATTCAAAAAGTTTATTATTAGAATTATTTACAAAATAAAAATCAAGGTAATGATATAAAACCATTAATGGAGTTCAATGGATCTAACAAATCACTTTAATCATATATGAAGCAGTAAAGAAACCAAAATCCATGATCGGCCATATAAGAAACTAAAATCATGTACATTAAAAAATAATAAAACTATGTGAATTTCACTTAAGAAATAAACTATATTTGTTTTCATAGAGTTTCCTTGATGAAAATCGCATTAAGGGAAGACAAATGATATACCTCCCCAATATATTTTTCTCGATTGTTCTGAATCACTCCATATATGAGATTCTTCTACCCTTCATGGGATTATAATGGTTGGTAGTGTAATGAATGTAGGATAAGAGGACTATATGATGAAGATATTTGGACAAGGACTTATTAAGATTTCTTAATAACCATCACAGGGATAATTTCAATTGGTGAATACCTTGATAATGCTTCTCTAGTAAACCTACATTAACTCATATGTTTGAGTTATTTTATGCATCGGTTGTAACCCCCATCTATCTCAACTAACCCACACATTTCATGACATGAAAATTTTCAATTAATGATAGACAGTCATGGATTTTCCCAAATTATGACTACTATTATCCATATTTCATGATCATAGGGTGAGTGTATATATTGCTCTTTATGATTGCAGTTACAAGTCACATATGAAATCAATAAATCGTGCTTTATTATTGGATAAAGTCATGGAGTGATGTCTTAATTTCATGACCTATGATATACCAAATAACAAACTATGATACAGAAATAAAGAATTATATATATATATATATATTATGTAACATCACTATTATATCCTTAATAATGGATTATCATTTCCAAAAAAATATTACTGAAAGTACCTTGTAAATACCTTAAAATAAATTTTATCCTTGTTTAGTGTTATATTAAAAAATGATAATAAATAGAACACAACACAAATATTGAAATAAATATATGGTCTAGTGTCAAACATATAATACATGATATTTATAAAACC
Source organism: Viscum album (assembly GCA_963277665.1). Taxonomy (NCBI): domain Eukaryota; kingdom Viridiplantae; phylum Streptophyta; class Magnoliopsida; order Santalales; family Viscaceae; genus Viscum; species Viscum album. The sequence goes on from OY728158.1 coordinate 816,330,038, forward strand.
TGACCTATATGGGAAAATTCACATATATTCTTGATACACCATAGTTAATATGGTCTAATTTATTTGAATTAAATGGATAAAAATGGAGAGCTAGTGTGTTTTGATATACACATGTCCAATATTTAAATAATTGTATTAATAAATAAATATCGGGATATCAAAATTCTACAATTCTTTATGTAATGTTTATTTTTCATGTGAGGTATATTTAGAACATCTTGTATGTTCATTATATATATATATATGAAATTATTGAATGAATAACCATGAAAAAAAATTACAAATTGAAATTCATAATTTTATATGGAAAATAAAAATTGGAAAATACCACTAGTATAGGGATGACCGAATACTATATTTGAGATGGATATTTTATAGAATTTCTTGTATTTATATAATGATATATATAGAGGATCATTTGCACACATTAGTGTAAGTGTTTTACCATAACTAATAGAGAATATATTCTCTATCATTAAATGGAACAACAAAGGGGTGTCGACTATTAATGTGTGAGCATGTGTGAACTATTAGAAAATTGCAACACCCCGACCCCAGTTACATAGAGTCAGTACATTATTATGTAACTTTGTCATGATCACAAAAGATCAAGTATTGAAGGACCGATTAGTTTAGTAGCCTTGGAAACACTAGATATATTCATAAATGTTACGTTACATCATAAAATAAAAAATCACAATAACATAGTCTCCATAGTCCACACTCATATCCCATTCAGACTATCCCTGTAGGTCAGTCATAATATATTTCTTCACATCCTGGGAAAATAAAACATAGATAAGGGTGATCTCAGATGTTCAGTAAGGATAATAATATAGCAGAAACTTTCAAAAATAAAATAAACATTTAAGGCAATGTATAACTAAACAAAATCCTATTAAACTTGAACTTCAGCATAATATGGAAAAAATAAAATGATTTAATTTGATTTACTTTTTCACATGGACATTATACTAGTCAAATAACCACATGTAATATCAATAACCACTTTCATAATGATGGAATGCATAATGGAAGACTATCATAACCACATAGCCAAGGACTCGTGCCAAGACTACAAATAAGAATTTGTCCAGGCCTCGTGCCAAGACACTAGTTTGTCTCATGAGACCTACCGATGCATCTAGAAACTATAGAGGGCTCCACCTGTCACTTATTAAGTCCAATGCATTCCTTATATGAAAAGGTTTAAACATATCATAAACAATTCCCAAGAACCATAACATAATCATATCACATAAAACATGCATAAAGGAAACATAACATTTCCACATTTTAATCACAAGATATCAATACAATACATTAATATAATCAAAATACTATCAAAACCATTTTCAATACCAAAATAAAAGAAAAGTAAAACATGGTATTTATTTTTCAATTAAAAAAAGTTATGGCTTGTAGAGGAAACCAAAACTCAAATAATGGTCACGGAGATGGAGAAGTTTTTGTTGCCGCATACGTCAAAAAATCATTCCTTTTATCATTTAGTAAAAAAGGCTTCATATAAAAAAGATTCCTTTTGAATTAATGTAAAATTCAATGGGTTTATACACCGTATAAAAGAACGTTGTGTATAAAAAAATATGCCTCGATGAAAGAAGATTGAGACGAAGTCCCTTACCTCTTGTATGAATTGACTCGATCATTCTTTATCCTCCTGAATAATAAACTAGAGTTAATTTCTACTTTCTTCAGAATATTTTTCAAGTTAATTATTCATTTTATATCACTTATTACCATGTTATGAACATTATGTAATTATTTATGTTAATAATGGTCATTTTGTCGATCTTTGCTACTTGAGTCAAAAATAAACTTCTTATAATTAAAATTTGTTCATGTGGTAAAATATCCATTATAACCAGAATTATATTCAGGATGTATATATAATATATTTCATACATATACATTATATACATTCATTTATAATATTACATAACATTTAGAGGTAAGAAATGAAATCCACCGTTCATGGAGACGGTAAGTCGTACGTATGCATTAATGCTACTTTCATTCCTATTTAGTATTTAATGGAATGAAATCATAATTATATAAAGGTATATTATAATTCCAGTATAATATCATATATAATATCATTTACTCCATCCTTTATACATCCCACATATGGCATTAATAATTCAAATCACTTTGAGGGGTGGTAGTCTGCACTTCCTAAAATGAAATTATCGCGTTTACCCATAATGGAAATCATAAAGGTATGCCATAAATGAAAAATACAGAATCATAAGGAAAAATAAACATAATATATATCATATATAAATATATTGACATCTTAATGGCCACCATGAGAGGTGTTAAAAGAATATTGAATAATCATCGTTTCGTGAGGCAGTAATATTCCACCCATAGAAATAGTATGTTCTTTAACCATTAGACGGAGGTGTGTGTAAGTGTAAATAAAATCCTTCTCATAAAAACATCCTAGTATATTTTAGATACTGGTTTTGTAACAAAATAACGGAATAAAAAGATTTTAAGTGGTTGGAGAAGAAATATAAAACAAAAGAACATAAGAGAAGACATTACATTAAAATTGGGTAACTCTTTTTGATTTGAGCCAAAGGCTACCTTGGAAAGACTTCTGCCCAAAGTGAGGCTTATAGGAGTAAGAGAGGGAATTTGAGAGAGTATTTTGGTAGTGTTTGGCCAAGCCAAATGGCTTTGATGGTGTGAATAAGGTGGTAGTGGTGGAGGTCTTTTATAAGAGGAGTGGAGGGGCACTCTTGGAAAGTCATGAAATGTTACATTATTATGAAAAGATTTTCGGATTTTAATGGTCCCACAGTGATATATTTCTAGGATGAGGTGATAATGGTTCGAAATACACCCATAAAATAGGTTTTAGACAATTGTAAGTCTTATATTTTAACTTATCTTTTCATTTTATTTAAATCATTCATTAATGAGGTAATTGCTGCATCATCATGGTGTCATAAATAAATTTTTTTATTTAATGTCTAAAAATTATAAAAAAATTACCATGATGTAGGAAATATTTTTAGATTTACAATGAATATTTATAGTTTAAAATTTAACTTATATAACCCTATGTAATAATTGTTTTAGTAAAACAAAACATGTTTGTGATAATTTTATTTTTAGATTAAATAAAAAGTTATTAATGTCATTTTATTACCCAACTGGCTCCATGGGGTCACCAAGTTGACCCATGTATTGTCTTGGTTGGCCATCACTCATCAAATAAGGGTAGGAAAAGTTTAAAGTAAATTTAATATTATTATAACATTATATTTACCTTAAATTACACTAATTACCTTCAATCGCGATTAATAAAACTTAAAAGTTACTATTCACCAAAAAAATATTTTCATCACATTGAACCACATTTTACTTATTAATAAAAACCATTTATGTAGGATTTTTGAAATTTAATTCACATAAGTGTTAAATTGCCATATAAACGAAAAACTAGTTTTTTAACTACCACTTAGTGGTTTCACTATTTATCAAAAAACGAAGCTTTTCAGAAAAATATGAAAAATTAAACCTAAGCTATATTTTATATTCCTAATTATAAAATTATTTCTATTTTACAAAATTCTAAACATATAAGTTGAATTAATTAATTTAATAATTAATTCCTACTACCACAACAAATAGCGTGTTTTTAAAAAACAATATATATCAAAAGATTGACAATTTTTTATGTTCAATTTGAAAGTGAAATTAATTATAATGACCACCATTGGATAAAATGATTAAAATTTATTCTAATTATAATTTAAAACAACCCAATAATATAATTTTTCACTATAAATTATTTTGACTTAAAAATTTGTTTTTAAGTATTTTCACTATTCATTGAAAATTAGAAGTTCTCAGAAAAATACCAAAACTTCAACATAGGTTAATTTCAATATTCTGAATCCAAAAATGAAGTCCATTTTGAAATATAAAATTTATATAATTTCAAAAAGTGGGTATTACTATTCATAACAGCTATTTTGATTGGTCACGATGTGTTAGAATCTCGAACTTGCGTATAATGCAAGCTATTGCATTATTGAAAGGGAAGTATATCATGAAAGCTTGGGGTGTTACAAAAATGATTCAGGTTTTATACCAAAAATATCCACATTGATCGGAATTGTCATCATGATATAGAAAACATCCAATTCTAGAATCAAAACTCCACCTCTACCACTGAAGACCCTTTAGACAAATATTGACAAGAGAGACCAACCATGTTCATGCAATGATCAAACATTGAAACATGTAGAGACTTTAAACATATCTATTAGATTATCATGTGGTCTATCATTTCTAAAAAATATATAACAATGAGAAATAAAATCTGTAAAAAAGGATATATCAAATCTATGTGTATTTTCTACTGATGTAACATCAGATCCCCTGTGAGAAATATAATAGATTTACTATCACAAAAAAGTGAAATATCTGAAAATATATACTGAGTTCAATAGTCAGTACCCTTAACATAATATATTCCATAATTTCCTTTGTAATATCCATGTATATATCCTTGATGGTAGATAGATAAATAGTATTTTGTAGTATTTTTTTTCTAACTAAAAGCACACCAGCCAATGGTAAATATATAACCCATAAACGATATTCATCAATTAAAATACCCAATGAAATAAAACTCAATTGAAAAAATCACACCATCATGTGATTTCCCAAAATAATAAAAATCAATAGTAGTTCCATTTTGATAACTAAATATCCACTATACATCATTCCATGGATATTCACCTAGATTATCCATAAATCTACTAATCATTGTAACTGTATGGTCTGAATCTAGATATGTGAAAACCACTATATACCTCAAATATTCAACTATAGTAGATTATGGTACTTGAGGAATATACTAAACCACAACATCTGAATTGGGTCTTAGAAAAGAAGAAGTTATAAAATGAGTATCTAATTGATTATTTAGAAGCTTGGAGTTCCTCATAATAACCCTATTAAGAATGTTTTTAATGTATCCTTTATGAATCAATTAAATGGGGATCAAATTTCTATCCCTATGTGTCTCCATGAAAATAATATTCCTCACAGATTGAAAATATTTCATTTAAAATTCTAAATTCAACATATCATTGACAATTAAAATCTATTTCTTATCCATATCTATAATTAACATGTCATCAACATAGAGAAACAGATCAATGAATGATCCATCAAAAAACATTATATGATTAATGTGATGATCATAATTTCACATTGAAATACCATGTGTGGTCATAAAAGAGTAAGTCCTTGTATACCACTATATCTTGGTTATTATTTTAATCCATAAAGAGATTTATCCATTGAATATACATAGTGTACCTTACCTAAAATTATAAAACCCTTTGCAAACTATATATACATATCCTATTCCATCTATCTATAATGAAAAAATTTCATCTTATTTTACTACTTTAACTCGAGATTATTCAAAGCTAAAATAACCTAAAAACTCTATTAGATCTATTTTTTAAAACATGAGAGAATACATCTATGATGTCATATCCTATAAACAAGATGCATCTTTTAGAAACTAGCCATGATTTATATCGTATTCCATAACCTCCCGAAATTATTTATTTATCATTGTGCACCCATTTTCATCCGATGTATTTATTAACCATAGGTAGTTTTAGCAACCACAATAATGATTTTTAAAGAGATATTATGAATTATTTTATTGTAATAATCTATCTACATAAATCAATAAAAGTAACTGAATTTGACTAATTCATAGGTTCTTCCTTTGCATCAAAACCATAAACCACATTTAGTAAATAAGAAACCTTGTCTACATCAACATACCTCTGTGGAGGTTTAATATTTCATCTTGGACTGTTATTTTTAATATAATATTATGATTTTTGAGTAGGAGGATATAATTACTAAACATCTCAATGTTATCATGAGATGATGATTTAAAGGTAGAATATGTCTAAAGATCAACAACAAAATGATTTCTATAATTATATTGTCTCAAATAATCAAAAGTTGAGGTACCTAACAAGGAGTTCAATTCATATATTACATTCCTACAAGAAATAAATTTTTTGAAAGAAAAAACATTATCCTTTAACATGTAGTTTATAACCAAGAAGGATACATGTTTTTATTTCGTTTATAATTTTACATTATCTACCAGACCATAACATATAAATCTATGTATTTAAAAATTATTGTATAATTCCAAATAACTAAAAAAAATATCATCAAAAGTATTTATTATAATATCAGTTAAGGGAGGATGATTAATCTACTTAAATGAAAATGTAGTAGCATCAGTTGAAGGTGAATTGGGTGAGTGTCAGTTAGAGAGAATACAACAAACTACTACTATCGATGTTTTATTCATGCATTATACCACACCATACTATTGTAGAGTACTGAGAATAGTCAAATGACTCAAAATTATTTTTACTTAAAAAAACTAAATTCATCTAAACATAATTCAAGGCTATTATATGTGTGAAGATGGTTCACTTTTTTTAAATTTTTCTTTTCAATTATAAACTTCCACTAATTAAATGTTTCAAGGACTAATTTTCTCAACATCAATAATAAATCCACAATATACTAGATAAGTCATCAATAAGGGTTAACATATAACTCACACTTCTTTTAGAAGGAACTCCACTTGTACCCTAATGATTAAAAATATATATTCTATTGTCCCCTTTTAATTATGTGTTCCCAATCAAAATCTATTAATTTTATATATCCCAAATATTTAGTGGTACCGAAATTCAAATATTATGGTACCCTATAAATCCAAAATACTTCTTCAACTCAACTTAATCATTAATTTGTTTTATCATATAACAATGTTTCATATTCTCTAATTTATAAATATCATCATCAGAAAAAATATTATAAGCATATTCAACACCAATTTCAGTTGAACCATGATTAACATATAACCTACAATTTTTTTCACTTTATTGAAAAGTAGTGATCCATTACTAATATCCAAAACACTACACTTTTCAACGTTCTTATATCCATTTATATTAAGTTTACTCTAGGAAATTTAATTTCATTTCAGATCACATACATGCTACACAATAGTAAGAGTTCTTAAAATAGAATCAATATTTTTAATATTAATGGTTCTAATTCCTACAATATTAAAAGTGGTGTTATTTCCCGTAAAACATAACAATTTTAATAATTTTAAAATTTCAAATATAGTCATGATTGATAAATATATGAATAGAACATGATGAATCAATAATCCCATCATCATATAATTTATGTTAACTATCAAAAACAACCTAGTGTTCCCCATCCCTCTGTTATCCTCTACGACATTTTATACAATTGAAGTTTATCTTTTGTTTCCATTAAAATTAACATGTATCTTATTAATTTCAATAATTTTTATCTGGAAACATTCATATTATATATTCCATTTCTTCTTTCTATAATAAAAACATTTATGTTTATTTTAAAAAATATACATTCCTTTTTAAGTATTGAAAAAACCATTTTAGTTGTTATTCATTTAATAGTAAAACCATTTGTCTTGGATTCATAACTAACCGCAAGAAGTTTTATTTTCTCAGTTGATAGAATAGCCTCACAAACCACATTAAGACTATCTATATCCTCACTAGTTGGATTAAATTAAGAAATATGCATCCACAGGTAACATATCCACAGATCTAATTTAAATAAGGAACACAATAAACAAGGGTTCCCAGCCAGAATCATTTAATGTCATAGAAAAATCAGTATGTTTTTTATTAAGAGGGTCGTAAACTTTGATAAATAACATAAAAATTTGAAAAAAGGCATGTGTTGTCTAAAACTAAAACGTTACACATGATTCAACTAACACAAGATTAAATGGTAGCATAACACTATCATGGATCCACTCACACTATGGGGTAGTACAAAGAATGTTCCATACATAAGTCTAGTATAAATTGGGACTACTCTCTCAGCCTGTATAGTTCACATGAATGAATAGAACTGGATGTTAGAAACATTTAAAAATCAAAATCATTAAAATGAAAAATTATATTACATAATAGGTAAGGTATCTTATCACCACCATCACTCTAACAAGAAACATGCCTTTTCACATAATCAATACAAAAAACATAATGAATATTGAAAAAGTGTCACATTTTAGGGTTTTAAATTTTATATATCAAATATTTTATTAGTTTATCAATTTTCCTTTTCAAAATCAGGCATGGGATTATGAAACTTTTTCCATCATTTTAAATATAGCTAAAGGGATTTATTTAGAACCAACTTCTAAAAACCACATTTCATATGATATAAAACAAAACCCATTTTCCAAAAAACCATTTGAGTAATCATTCCATTTACTTCATTCTAGATAATCCCATGTAAACCCTATTTCCATCTATTTAATGATCCATTAAAGGTCAAATAACATTCATTATTTAATACATTTTGAGAAAATCCTCTAAAAAATGGTTTGAAATATATAACACTCAAAACAACACTTTAGAAATTGGAAAACAATTTAATATCCTTTATTCAATGTAAATAATTGTTTAAAACATTAATGAAACCCATTAAAACTATACCATATTAATATAATTCAATAATCACGGTATTAAAAAGCCAAAAGCATGAAATTACATGTTAAATAATGGAAGTAATGAAAATAAAGTACATCAAATCAATCATAAAACCATTCTATTGAGTTAAAACATTATTTTGAGGGAGAGATCTAAAATGAGCACGGAGGATCCCTCTAAAATCTTTAGATATCAATATCCCCATAGTTAGAACCATTGGAAATCCTATATGAATATTATACATAATAAGGTTTTGTAGGAGAGAAAACAAATCAAACATAAAGCATGTAGGAGGAATATAGAAAATTAATTTAAGAATTTTGAGGGATTTACCATGAGGAATTACCAGAAATTCAATGTTAAAATTCTCCAAATCGAATAATGAGGGAAGTAGAGATCCCTATGTTATTCACGTCTCTTATTTATGTTAAATGAGGGAGGAATGAGGTGAAATTATATAAAAATGATAGTGAATAGGATAATAATTACACCATTATAATAAAAAGGGGAAAATAAAATCAACATCATGGAAATGGTGGTTTCGGTAAAGCTACATTCACAGAAACCCCACCACGGTGTAACCCCTATGGTATGTGATGTGGTGGTCATCTCAAATCATGCAGCATGATGCTTCGATTAGGGATGTGTCATGGTTCCCATTGATTTGGAGAAGACCATAACCCTAGGAATAGAGATTTTGGAATGATCTCCCCAATGAAGAAAGGGGAATTCCCAAGGTTGAACCATGTTAATGCCATTTGGGGTCCTTCCACAAAAAAACCAATTCATGCGGCATGGTTCAGCCTTTCCAAGACTAACATATTTTAGCCACACCCATTATTGTGTGGAAACCATATCATGTAAAATAAATTCACATAGACGAAGAGTGGATATGATGTGACCACCCGTGGTCATTATGAATCCTTTTATGACTAGGTGTATAACTCTGGAACCACCAAAAACACACAAAGATTTACAAGAAACCTTAATCATTAAAATGAAAAAAAAATTGAATAGTTAAAAACATTCGTTACAAAAGGATGTTACAAAGACATCACCTCATTGTATCTTTTTTGATACAATTCCAACATGAAAACATATAAATCATGATACGATACAGTCATTCCTATTAACAACATATTTTAAGGAGTTGTTGCGGATATATTCATACATACAATTGAAATATGATTTCTACCATTAAATTGTACCCATCACTATAGGGAACTATTAACATTGAATTTTTCATCATTAATAACTTTAAATAATGATGAGTATAAAATGATTGATAATTTACATTATGATAATTTATTACAGCGATTAATTGTTAAAATTTTCTAATTAAAAATTTATTATCAAATAAATAAAAACTGTCATTTTTAATTATAATTTAATTTATAATAAGTTTTAAATCATAATTGACAATTATAAATTAATAAAAATATTAAATAACATAATAGTAATAATAATAATAATAATATTTTTACAATTAATAAGAGTATGGGACTAACACAAGTGGCGAAGATGCTTTGTAATCCCACATGACACGTAAGATAAAAATAGGGTGATGGAATATTTTCAACGTCAATATAGCAGAATTATAGCGGTGTATGTACAATAGTAACTATTTTACTATAATTTTGTAGCAATAATACTATTTACCCAAATTGTGATTTCGGGTCATGGATTGTGCCTCCTGGCCAATAGGCCTCTAGGCCATCAAAGTTGGGTGGTCTAACTAAACTAAAGAATCCATAGGAAATGTATTTGGGTTGTAACAATTAGCCGGGGGAGATGACCACGAACAAAATTTGATAGAATATGTATACACATCATTTCGTTTAGAAAATGTGGTCCACTTTGTGGGGAAAGTGAAATCAAAGAACATCTTTAGGTTGTGAGTTAGGAATATACATTGAATATGTGTTGGGGAGATGTTTCTTTTTTGAACTCAATAATAAAAAATGTATTTCCTTTATGCCTTTGGGATTTTGTGACATGTAATCTTGGAATCCAAGCCATGTAGGTTTCCTCTCAACTAAGTAAAAAAAATATTTTCTAATAAATAAAAATTCTAAGGAATTCGAGCATAAGAGAATAATATTTCATAATTACTAATTAATAATTAGTACCTAATAATTAATAATAATTAATAACTGATAAATACTGAATAGAATTTAATAAATAATTTATGTTTAAAAAAATTTGGAACTAATATTTATAAATTAATAATAATTAATGTTAAATATTTAATAAAAATTTTAAATAATAAATACTAAATATTTATAATAAATAAAAATTTTGGATTAATTAACTATTTATTATTAAAAATTATTTTTAATTATATCTAATTATTAATAATTAGTTCTTATTAATGGTTAATTTTTTTATATTTTTTTAAAAACCATCATTAAAATTAAATAAAAAATTCAAATAAAATTCACTTTTACCTATACCTTAACCATATATAATAATTAATTGCTAAATATATATAATTTTTTAATAAACCATTTTCAATAAGAGACAGTTTTTTTAAAACCATCACTAAAATAATAAAATGTGACTTTTAATTTTTTTTTTGAAAACCATCACTAAATTATATTTTTCATGTAGTGTGTGATGAAAAAATAATTCAAACTAAAATGATGTACCATTTTAAACAACCCGCAATCATCCTTCCAAATTCCCATAAAATCCCAACCAGCCACCTACCATTAACACATGGAGTTAATTTCATCAAATTTAATATAAAAATTCATAGTAAAATTTATATTCATATACACATTTCTTGTATTGTGAATCCACTTCACGTATTTGAGTTTTTTTCATCCTAAGGTTTCATTGGATGATAGAATTCAACAAATAATAGGTTAATCAAGAGGATTTTATGATTTTATGGGTTATCTGAATAAGTATAAAATGTTGACTTCATTGTAAGATTTTTGTGTCTACGATTTAATCACTCTATGGTTGAATCTTACTAGAAATTAAATGGGAATAAGAGATTTATTCATTTACCTGTGATTGGTGGTGATTTTTCGGAAGGCTATATTGTAAAAAATTAGGTTCTCACTATAGTAGTTATTATAAACATACAATTCATTCCATAATTAATATATAGGTAGTATTAAAGGATTCATCCAGTGAGTGATTTCACACTATCTTATCCTAGAGTAAAGGGATTCACACCATTATCAATATCCATCTAAACCTTTAATACATGAACCCATTATTTATCAACACATCTATTAATCTTTCCCAAATAATGAAAAACAAAAAATCATTTTTGGGAAATGATATACCTTAAAAAATCTACACAAAAACAAGTGTGATCATTTTATATGGATCCCTTTCTTCATAGCCATGTAAAATCCCTTACATATTACAACAATTTAACCATAAACTAGTGGAATCATCACCAAATCCCTAATCATGGTTAAATAATTTAGAAGCAAGAACGTGGTGACCAAAATGGAGATAAATCAATGTGAAATGTGTAATTTACCTAAAGAAATATACCAGATCAGATTTCACCCAAATTCATTAAGAAATGAGTAAAATATACCTATTAGATGATGAATGTAATGATAGAAGAATTTATGGTGAGTCCCATGTGTAAGAGACATATAAATACACAAAGTCCACTTTTAAATGTTTTAAATCATTTTTTAATATTTTGGAAATTCTAGATAATCCATTTATTTTTTAAAATTTAAATATTATGGAACCTACTAAACGATATCATTTGTACCACCCCTTAATAGCCCATACAGAAGATACATATTATCTTAAACATCTTTTTTACTTCAAAAATATTTATATTTCTTGTCATTAATAATATTTTCAAATAATCTGTACGTGCCTTCAGTTGAAAGTTTTCATATGAAAGATATTAACCCCTTATATAGTGTTTTCTCTTTGAAATAAATCCATGAAAAATAAATTTTAAATTTTTGAGATTTTTCCTTTTCTGAAAACCAACACATAACATATTTCACTCTTTTATAATATATTTATACAATACATAATGTTTTTGACTTTTTTTTAAAAACATGTGTAAAATAATTTTTTAGTACATAATATATTTCCCATGGTAGTGTGTATACCTTATATAACTTAAGTACATAAGATAATTCCTTTAGAAATTTCTTCATATGTATAATTATTATTCAATATTTAGTATAATTCTAATAAGGAAATGGTTTTATCCATATCCAAAAATCCAAATATATAAAATTTTAATATCATACATAATATATTTTTCCCACATATGATATTTCCCGTATGTAATTTCAATAAGAAAGATATATTAATCCATTCATTATAGAATTCATCATACCTCATATATATTCCATATTGAAATATTGATACTTATTTTATTTAGGAAAAATAGTACGTAATATATTCTCATTCGTAATATAGATTAATTCATCAAAATTAAAATGTAATATAATTCTCCTCTCTTTATAATATTTTGGACAATACATATGGTCTTTTACATATAATCTAAATCCATATATATTATATTTTTCATCATCTCCTATAACTCGTAAGATATTATTCTCTCATAACCAAGAACAACATTCATATGTTAAAAATTTCTTCCAAACATTATCTTTTTTAATCATACATAAATACATCAACATTGATGGATTAACATTCGTGACATATTTTCTAATGTATTGGATATTTCCTTCTTCATAGATAAATAATATATTATTCTCATCTGTTGGGTAATTTCAGTCCATTCATATAGTAATTTCCATATGTAAAGAAAATTGTTTTTCCTCGCAATGATTTTGAAGTTCTACACATGGAGATTTTTTTTGAAAAGTATCAAAAACATAACAAAACCTAAGAATAATTCAACATTCATTTGCGCACAAGAAACACCCCCAGACCCAAAAACATACCTAAAAACATATATCAAATATATTATATAGCATAGACTATTGATCTAAATACAAATTTGGAAAAAATCCACCTCCCCAAGACCAAGAATTAAAAAATTAAAATTCAATAACATTCACTAATAGATAAAGACACATGTCATTAAGAAAGTTTCTATTTTGAAGTAATCTAAAACTAATATTTTGGAAGGTGTTTTTATTTAATAAATTGATATCATTTTACTCAATTTATATATGAATTCTTTGAGTAATTTAGTTTTGAAACATATTCCTTTCACTTGATTAAAATGTTAAAACTATAATGATTTGAAGTATTTTACATAACTCATAACTTATGTTACTAAACCATATTTAAAATAAAATAAATCCATAAATTACAAAAAATATTCCAAGGAATTAGTTCCATGAAAAATTTTCATTTAAAGGATTTGATTTATATGAAATTAAAAATCCATATATGTTCATGTCTCAACCCAAAGATAGTGAACCTACACATTCCTAAAACAAGACATAAGCCCTTGGGAATGTGGGAAGTCCATCCCATTGTCCCTATAAAAAGAGATACTTTACTCAAAAGATAACGTAATTAAATGATAGTTTTAAGACAAAATATGTTTAAACTATAATCAACTACATAATTTTATATCATAAATATATAAAATTCAATGTAATGTTATATTACTAAAAAACCATAAGTTATAATTAATGCAACACCTTAGATTCATGAATGATATTTTTTAGGAGAAATTTATCAATTTTTATTAAATCATTAAAACATTCATAATATAAAATATTTATAAAAACAAGTTGGTGTTAGAACCATTTATTAAATAAATGAAACACCTTTTTAATAGGGTTGATAGGGAGACCATTACATGACATACATGTTAATATGAACTAAACCCTTTAAAACATACATGAACGCCCAATGGGAAACTATTTTATTTTTTTATAATGGTAATAACTTTTGTATATATAAAAAATTCATATATTTAGTCATGAGGAAAATAATTTTATATTTGAAATTTTCATTATATTTATCCCCACCCCCAAACTATTGTAATTAATTCATAAACAGAGATATTTATAAACACTTTATAATTTTAGATAAACATATAGTGATTAAATAATTATTTTATGTAAAAAAATTAAATTAATTTTCTCTAATATGAATAATTTCACATTTTTCATGAAATTTCATTAACATTGTAAATATGGATTTAAATCGAGTATAGAAAATTTTATATTTCATCTCATATCATTTTTTTGCAAAATAAAATTATTATATATTTAGTTATTATTTAAACCTTAGTCAAATCAATCATCAAAAAATTATTCAGTTAAAACAATTTCTCAAAAAAGTATTCTATTTTTAATAATTTAATTTGAAAATTATGAGAAATTCATTATCTAAATATAAAAACATAATATCATGCCATATTTTTTAAATGTATATTTTTATTATTAATTATCATTATAATTTAAATTTTATAATATTATATATAAATTATTAGTTGTTTTAGATTATTTAAAAGGTATTTTAATATTATATATTTATATTATGTAATAATTATTAATAAATATTCCCTAAACATTTATTGATTTCAATATTTTAGGTTATAAATAAATAATTTAAAATTTCTATTATAATTTAATATATATCCAAAATCAATATTTACTATATTTTATAATCATTTTAAAATTTATTTAGTTCATTTAATTATTGAATTTTAAGAAATCATTTTTTCTCCTTAATTACAGTTTAATGATCTTAATGTAATTCTAGATTAAGATAGTCAGGTTTGCGATGATTAAACAATTTATTGTTATCAGTCCTATTTTAAAACTGATAATCATATAAATTATGATGATAATTAGTGTTTATAATGTTTTTATCATCAATTGTAATAGATACAATCATATTTATTATGGAAGGATCCATTCATATTGTGGAAAAAATCATATTTAATAATCATATTTTACGATTCTAACTAATATTTCCAAGGTGACACAACACTCTATTTTGAATCCATGACATAGTGCTATCATAAAATATGATATCTCAATGTCATAGACATTTAATAATACAATCCTAAAGAATTTATACTTACTCATTGTCTATGATATCAAATATCGTATGTTTATACTCAATCTAGAAAAAAAATACTCAATAATATTTAATGATAATGAATATTACATCAATTATGAGTTGAAAATGTTTATTCCCAGCATGATTTACAAATGAAAAATCTAGTTAATGATCTGAAACCATTGATGGGTTTCAATGGATATAACAAAACAATTTAATCATATCTGAATAAATAATCAAAGAAAAAATTCATAATAGACCATACAAGAAACTAAAATCATGTACACAATAAAATAATAAAACCATGTGAATTTCATAAATGGTAGACAATATATTTGTTTTCATCCCATTTCCTTGATGAAAATCACACGAGTGGATGACAAATGATAACCCTACCCAATATATTTTCCTAGGTTAATCTGTATCACTCCTCGTATGAGTGAGATTCTTCCACCCTTTAAGGGATGGTAATGGTTCGTACTGAAATGGATGTTGGAGAAGAGGTATATGTGATGGAGATATTTCGATAATTTTTTTTAAGATTTCATAATAACCATTATATGGAGAATTCTACATTTTGAATACCTTTATGATTCTTCTCTAGTAAACCAACATTAACTCATTTGTTTTCAGTTATTTCATTCATTGGTTGTACCCCCCATCTATTTGAAGTAACCCACACATTTCATCACATGAAAATTTTCAATTAATAATAAATAGTCATGGAGTATTCCCAAATTAATGCTACTACAATTCATCTTTCAATATCATAGGGTGTTAAAATATATTTTACCTTATTATTGTAGTTACAAATCACATATGAAATCAACCCTTCATGCATTATGATTAGATAAGGTCATGAAATGATGTATTTATTTAATACCATATGTTATACTAAATAACTATATATTATATAGAAATAAAACATCATATGTATAATTATTTGATGTAACATATTTATCATATCCTTAATAATGGATTTTTATTTCCAAAAAATATTATTACTTAATGTGCCTTCTAAATACCTTAAAAAAATTCGATCGTTATTTAGTGTTACATTATAAAAAATGATAACAACTAGAACACAACACTATTATTTAAATAAATATATGTTCTAGTTTACACCATATCGTACATGGGATATAAAACCACCCATTTATGAAAAAATTCACATTTTTTCTTCATACAACTTAGTTAATATGATCTTATTTTTTTCAAAAATGGATAAATAATGGAGAGCTAATATGTTTTGATATACTCAGGTCGAATAATTAAATAATTGTATCAATATATAATTATTGATATATTGAAATTAAACATTTATTTATATAATGATTTTTTTTCATTTGAGATATATTTAGAACATCTCTTATATTTATTATATATATTTTGGAAATTGTTGAATGAATAACCATGAAAAAAATTAAAATTTGAAATCTTGAATTTTATATGGAAAACTAAAATTGAAAAAAAAACACGAGTAGAGGGAGGACCAAAAACTCTATTTGAAATATTGTTTTTATAGAATTTCTTGTATGTATATAATTATATATATATATATATGATCATTTATAGACATTAGTTTATGTTTTTTACCATCATTAATAGAGAATATATTCTCACGACACATGAAAGGTGTTTCGACTTTTTATGTGGCACTATGTGTGAAATTTTATAAAATTTTTAAGGTTTTATATTGAAAATATCCACATAGATCTTAATTTTCATCATGATAAAGAACAATGAAAAATCTAGAATCCAAAATCCACCTCTACCACTAAATACCGTTGGGAAAAAATTGTTAAAAGAGACCAACCATGTTCATGAAATGATCGAACTTGGAAGTATGAAGAGACTTCCTACATATCTATAGGATTATCCTGAGTTCTATTATTTCTCAAAAAAATATTACAATGAGAAATTGAATATCTAAAAAATGATATCTCACATCAATGTTCATTTTCCACTGAAGAAG
This sequence comes from Viscum album, assembly GCA_963277665.1. Lineage (NCBI taxonomy): Eukaryota > Viridiplantae > Streptophyta > Magnoliopsida > Santalales > Viscaceae > Viscum > Viscum album. The sequence goes on from OY728158.1 coordinate 816,347,609, forward strand.
CATATGATCTTCTATGAGAAATATATTTGATTTACTATCACAAAAAAGTGAAAAAATATAAAAATATGTACTGAGTTTAATATTCAGTACCCTTAAACAAATAAATTCCATAATAACTCTCATAATATCCATGTATATATCCTTTATGGTAGATAAATAAATAGTATACTATAATTTTTTTTCCAACAAACATCAAACCCGCCAATGGTAAATATATAACATGTAAAAGATATCCATTGGTTAAAATATCCAATAAAATCTGATTCAAAATAGGAAATGACACCATTATGTGATCTCCAAAAATAATTCAAATAAACAGTAGTTAAATGTAGATATATAATTATCCATTATAAATCCTTCAACATATCTTCACATATAATATCTATATATCTACCATCCTTAGTAACTATATGGTCTAAATCTAGATAGGTGAAATCCATTCAGTAGATCAAATGTTCCACTATAGTAGAATATAGAACTTGAAGTATACACTCACCCTCAACATCTGATTTGGGTCTTAGTAAATATGTAATTAAAAAATTAGTAGCTAATTAATTATTTACAAGCATCAAGTTACTCATAATTATCCTACTAAGAACATTGTTAATGTATTATTTCTAAATCAATTAAATGGGGATCAAATTTCAAACCATATGTATCTCCACGACAAGAATCATCATTGCAGCATGAAAATATTTCATTTCAATTTCTAAATTCAACCATTCATTGACCATTATAATTTCATTATGATCAATATCTATAATGAACATGTCATCAAAATAGAGAAAAAAAATAAAAAAATGATCCATCACAAAATTTTAAATGATAAATCTGATGATCATAATTGCACATTGAAATAACATGTGATATCTTAAAAGATTAAATCCATGAATACCACAATATGGGATATTATTTTAATCCATAAAGAGATTTTTTCCATTGAACATACCTATTATACCATAACTAAAATTATAAAACCCTATAGAAACTACATATACATATCCTCTTCATGTGATCTATAATGAAATTTTTTCAGCATATTTAACTACTTTAACTCAAGATTTTTAAAAGCTAAAAAATACCCAAAAATAACTCTATTAGATCTTTGTTTTAAAACTAGAGATAATAAATCAATGAAGTCATATCATAGAACCAAACTATAACCTTTAGAAACTAACCAAGATTTATATCATATTCCTGCACCTCCGAAAATACTTTCTTTATCATTCAACACACATTTTCATCCTGCATCTTTCTTAAGCATAGGTAATTTTAGAAACCCCAATAAATATTTTTTAAAGAGACTCTATCTATTTTTTTTGGAATCATTTATCTACATAAATCAATAAAAGTATCTGCATATGAATAATTCATAGGTTCTTCATTCAAATCAACAAAATAAGCCACATTTAGAGAATATGTAACCATGTCTGCATCAACAGACCTCTATGGATGTTTAATATTTCATCTGGGAATATCATTTCTAATATAATATTATGATTGTTGAGTAGGAGGATATAAACACTTGACATCAAAAAGTCATCATGAGATGATGATCTCAATGAAGAATATGACTAAAGCTCAAATTCAACATGATTTTGAGAATTTTGTTGTCTCAAATCATAAAAAGTTGAGGAAACTAACATGGAGTTCTATTCATATATTACATTCCAACTAGTGCTAAATATTTTTAGAAGAATAAATATTTTATTCTTTAAAATTTTATTTATAACCAAGAAAGATACATTTTTAGATTTGGTTTTAAAATTTTACAATAATTACTAGACCATAGAATTACTTCTAAGTATTTTAAAATTATTATTTAATTTAAGATAACTAGACCAAATATCAACAAAATAATTATTATAATATCATTTAAGGGAGACAAATAAATCTATTTAATTGAAAATGTAGTGTCATCAACTGAAAACTAATTGGGTAAATGGGAGTTAGAGAGATTACATCAAACTACTACAATTAATGACTTCTTCTGGTGTCGTACCACACTGTACTATTGAAAAGTACTAAGAATAGTCAAATGAATCAACATTATTTTTACTTAAAAAACTAAATTAATCTAGACATAATTCAAGGACATTATATTGGTGAAGATGATTCACTTTTTTATATGTTTTCTTTTCAATCATAATCTCCAACTACTTAAAAGTTTAAAAGACTAATTTTTTCAACTTCAATAAGAAAATTGAAAACATACTAGATAAGTAATAAAAATGGTTAACATATAGCTCAAATTTATTTTAGAAGGAACTTTATATTCAACCTAATTATTTGAAAAAATATTTGTTTAATCTCACCTTATAATTGTGAATTACCAATATAAATCATTGAATTTTCTACTTCCAAAATATATAGTGGTCCCAAAATTCAAACACTATGATACCCTATAAATCATGAAGTCCTCTTCAACTCAACTTAAGAATTAAAATTTTTATCATATATAAATGTTTCATATTCCATAATTTTTAAATATCATAATCATAAAAAAGACTATAAACATCTTCATCACCAATTTCAGTTGAACCTTGATGAACATATAACCTATAAATTTTTTCTCCTTTTATGCAAAATAGAGATCAAAAAATTAATATGAAAAAATCTACCTTTTAAATGGTAATATAACCATTTATATCATGTTAACTCAAGTAATTTTAATCTATTTTCATATCACATACATGCTTCACATATGTAATATTTCTTACAACACAATCAATATTTTTAATATTAATGCGTCTAATTCATGCAATCTTAAAAATGCCTTATTTCCCATGACACATAACCATTTTCATAATTTTAAATTTTCTAATCTAGTCATGATTGATAAATATATTAATATTACTTGATTAATAAATAATCCAATCATCCCATAATTTATATTCACTATTATAAAAAACAGGGTGTTCCCCATGCCTCTATTATCAAATATGACATTGTATACAGTAGAATTTTATTCAGTATTTCCATAATAATCAAAATGTAGGGTATTATTTTCCTTAATTTTAATATTGAAATATTCATATTAAATATTTCATGTATTCTTTCTATAATAAAAAAAATTATATTTATTTTAAAAAAACACCTTCCCTCTTAAGAATTAAAAAAAATTCATTTCAGTTTTTCTTCCTCTAATAGTAAAACCCTCTGTCTTGGATTCATAAAAAACCACAAGAATTTTTATTTTACCATTTGAGAATAAAGCCTCACAAACCTCATTAGAATTATGTATATTATTACTATATAGGGATATATCTCTGATGGTCAAACAAAAAGGAGGAATGGAATAAAATAAATAATCCCAAATCTTCATCATCCTATGCAACCTCCATATTTTATTGATAAAAAATATTTTAATTAAAAACATAAAAATGTTTTTTCAATATATGTAACATCAATCATGTTATTGGAGTATTTAATTATCTTCCTTGGTAACCTTTTAATAGTACTATTCTTCATATCTATTCCGATCTTCTCCAATTTTAGTTGTAACACTGTAGTAGTTTTCTCTCTCAAAACATCCTCTAAAATATGATTTGATAGATGTTATAGGATTTATGAGAGAGTCTTAGAATCCATTTTTTTTATTTTTGGTAAATGATATTGGAATATTTTTTAATTCCAATAATTCATAATCTAGATCCATATATGTGGTGAATTATCACATCTTATAAAACCATAATGGAAATCTAGTTTTCTAATCTGAATTCAGATAGGAAAACTTATCATTTGACACTATAAGAAATAGAAATAAGATCATGAAGGTATATCAAATCATTAAAACTTCTTCATATCTAAAATACCTTATCAATTCTTGGTTTAATAATTTTTCGGAAATGATAACAATTTTTTGTAGTAATTTTTGAATTAACAATCCTGAAAAACTGAGAAAAAAAGAGAGAACACTAGAATTTTACATGTGAAACCGAAATCATTAAAACCCATAGGCATATGGAGCACGAGAAACACACTATGAGATAATTTTTCAGATAATTCCATATTGGAATAAAAAATACATATATTCATTGGAATATTTACATTCCTTAATTGAGATACATTACCATAATTAATAGAGAATATATTTACAACAATAATGGACATAATAAAGGGGTATTGATCAGATTTATGGTTGCATGAATGAACCATCGAAAAAATAATCTGGTCAAAACACCGACAATATGAAAATACATATTCAACACATTATTTAAAATATTAATATTTGTGATATATAAACTTATAATCAATATGTCATCCATGTAAAACAAAATAATAATGAAATAATAATTGTAAAACCTTTTGATAAAATCACATTTATCATTGATCACTCTCCATCACACATTTTTTCATGAATGAGTTGAACATATTCTATCATTTATTTTGTTCCTATTTGAGTACATATAATTTTCTACTTAATTTTATAAACCATAGTTTCTTTATTTTAAACTTTTAATCTTTTATGTTATTCCATTTATAACTTTACATCAATATGACTATATAAAAAAATATCTTTTATATCAATTCGTTATAACTCTAGGTTGACGTTAGTTTTTAAGACGATGAAAACTATTATAAAATATCTTTTTATACTATGTGAAAATATTTCACCAAATTCAAAACATTTACTTTTTCTAAATACATTCAGAAAAAAATTGAGATGTTTTGATATATCATCTTTAGCATTTCTTTTTATAAAAAAATTGTTTATTTACAACAACTCCATACTGTAACTCAATCAAGGGGAATTTGTGGTTCGTAAATATATTTATGAATTCCTTATTTATATATTTTAGTTTCTATATTTTATCATCACTAATAAATATAATTATTTTATTTACCCATGTTAATGAACACCACAACTTCATGTGGTGACTATCAATGACATGTTATCATTTTATATTAGATATCATTAATTTTATAATAATGAAGATATATTATAGAATATCAAATTACTATTATATATTGTTTTTGGGAAAAATATTACACTGTTGTGACATACAATAAGTTTCATGGATATTTTCCAAATTATTTTTAATTGTGGGAATGAAGAGTAGTTTTATTTTTTATTGTAAAATATCCAAGAAACAATATGGTGGGATTTCAAAAAACCCTCCCCACTATGTATATCCCTCTTAGGACGGAAATTTTATAAGAGTGATAATGACCCCCCCCCCCCCCGAGTCCCACCTCCAGTAGGGCCTAGGTTGGTGACTAGAATAGGGGGTATATCAGAAACACAGACTGGAGGCATTACCATCTAAGAGAAACATGCGAAAGAGAGGGATAAGATTGAAACAAACCAAATACTAATTAGAATAAATTATAAATGAAATCCCATGTACATATATTTAATTTCATGCAAGAACAAATATAATTGAATGGGAAGTGTCAAGTACCAAAACAATGTAAAACATCAATAACCATGAAGCCCAAACAACTCCTTCAAAACCCCCAAGCTTGTAATAACTAGAATAATCCCCAAACTGATCCAAGTGATATAAAAATAGTTTTTGTAATATAGGGTTACTATAACTATATACTCAGAAGGATCCTCTACAAACCCTCTTGTTCAAAAAAAAAATAATTAATTCTAAAGAACAGTGACCGACAAGTGAAACCAACACATCACATAAAATGGTATACTATTTTCCCAACCTTACTATGGATACTATCGATAAGTATCATATAAAAAAGTCTATAATATTAATATGAATATCAAGGATAACCCGCTACAACTTCCCCACTAGTTGGAAACCTTTCCCAATGTCGCACGTCCAGTGCATCTCTCTCAAAAAGGCTAGCCCAATGACACTAGGGTGTAGCAAAACTACATGAACCTTCTGTATCTCACCACCACAAACACACATCCAAAAGTAACCAAGTATTTATTGGGTTCTCCCATAGACCTCATAACGTGTATAAAACCCTGAGTATTATACCTCAATCCACAACAACCCATACACCGAGTAAGGATCCTCAAGACATCACAACTTATACACATTATACCTATAATAGAACTTAAGAAACTATATCCAAAATTTGTTTGTGTGAAATAACCAAAATCCATTGCAGCCCTCTACACACATATATCCAGAAAACTAACCACCATAAATACTCATATAAGTAACTACCAATAGAATAGAGCATGGACTAAGGGGGAAGTCATCCATCCATCCTCCCACCAAGATTTTGGGGAAAAAAACCTCTCAAGGGCTCAAAATCCCATGGGTGTAAGTCTATCTAACTAAAAGGATGGGGTAGCATATAAAAACACAAAAATTACTTGATATAAAATTTCCCACATCCATATTATGGGAAAATACTAGTCCTAGAATCAACTGTAGCTAACGTCTCTCGGACTCCTGGCAGCCACTGCTAAGACTAGATATCCTATAAGCACACAACCATTCAAAGAGCTATATAAAGTTACTTACCCTCTTTATCAGTTTTTATTTATTTTAATTAATTATTTAAACATTAATTACACATTAAAATTTACCACATTACCTTTTTATATCCATTACATCCAAGATCCATGCCCTTCAGGGATAACCACATCGAGATCATTGATTCTCAAAATTATAACCTCAGCATTGCATTCCAAGAAGTTCCAACACCATGGGTTAAAAAATAATTCATTCAATAATTTATTAGTAACATCTTAAAATTTCATAATTTCTAGCATTCTAGAAAAAACTTCTATGCTTCCAAACACAATGTTCTCCACATAGTGTGTAAATGGACTACCAGTCGAGTCTTTTCCACCTATAACATGAGCGTACATCCATCCATCATTGGGAGGATAAACACAAGAATCATGTTTCATACACATATCTTATCAATCTATTTAAAAATGATGGTAATCCAGACCTGCTTCCTCAGGAAGTGGGGAATGTAAAACATATAAAAAATAGGTTCTATAGAAACCACTTCCACCTCGACGGGTAATCCCAACATCAACTCATTCCATCATCCCTAATGTCCTCCCAGACACCCACATGCATAAACCAATGCACCATATAACTCCATGAATCAAATGATTACACCACAAAATATAGGCCTCCTTATCCCCAAATACCATAATAGACTTCCTACATCATCTATCCTAGGCACATATCGAAACACAAGAAGTAGGAAACAAACAACAGAGAAACTAGGCTATTGGCCCTAGAAAAGGCATTCAACCTTCACACTCAACGAGTGATCTTATCCCCAATGAATAAGAATATTGTCCCATAAAAGATAGAGAGTAAATCATAACCCTACATGGAATTGAATATATCACACAAATTATTCTTTATTCTTTATTGAATTATCTAATTCTTTTAAACATGCACAAATGCATCCATTTGATTATTTTCAAAGAACAAAAATACCAAATGGAATTGTTAAACATGCCTCTTTATCTTGGCCTAATTAATTTAAAATTAATATAAACATTAATTTATTTACCAATTTATATACATAATAACATTATAAATATGCAAATCATCGATATCACACTATTTAGAAAATCAAGAGGAAAACATTGCAAGGTATTTTATATGAATTCTTTAATCGGGTTAAAATATCTGTTATATCAATTTCATTATGATGTAGTCGGATAAAATAGGGTAATACTATGACTACATGTAGATATAATAGAGAAACCATGAATACCATACCACAAAATTTTTCATACATTCTTTGCATGTGAATGGACCAACACAGCGGATCACAGTCACCTCTCCCACAATGGCTGCATCCACCTGAGGACTCCATGACACAATCACGCCAACCAACAACTGAGAATTCTATATTAGAAAAACGGAGATCACATTACATCATATGGAAATGAGAAATAGTAGGAAAAATATTGAAAAACCCAGTATAACAGAGGTAGAAGATACCTTATCTCAATGATAGATTGACACTTCCTGATTGCACAAAAACATGGGGTGCACATGCGGTAGAAAAATCACCAAGGGGAAAACGATGCAAGGATAGCACAATCACACAACTCCTTAGAAAAAAAGGATCAGGTATACTCAAACTAATATAAAGGATAAAAAAGAACAAGGGAATAAGTTATCTCATCCATTTTAAAATATAAACAGATCAATGGTTTATTATGGGGTTTGGTTTTTCAGTAAATACAGATTTGATCAAGACGACGTGGTTTAAACATGTTAATGCCCCCAAACCATTTGGAAAATTAAGATAGTAGTTATGGGAATTGATTCATCCTTAAATCAGATAAAAAGGTATTTGAATTTGTTTTATGTCAAATATAACATCAAAGGGGAGAAACTATAGGAAGTTACAAACACTATATACCTTCTAACAGATGACCTACCATCAAAGAAACATTATTAAACCTACTGATAAATGAACTACCAGTCCTAGAAACATTGTTCAACATAAAAATAGATGACCTACCATCTTGAAAGCACTGTTCAACTTCCCGATAGATATCTGACTGATCCTGGAACAACTATTCAACCTACCTATAGATGACCTATCATCCTGGAAAAATTGTTCAACCTACAATTAGATGACCTACTGGTCCTGGAAACTCTATTCAATCTACCGAGAGATGACCTACCATCCTAGAAAAAATATTCAACCTTTTGATAGATTACATAATGATCCTTGAAACATTGTATTATCTACCTATATACGACCTACCATCCCGGAAATAATGTTCAACCTACATATAGATGAACTACTAGTTCTTGGAAGCACTATTTAACCTATAGATAGATGAACTATTGATCCTGGAAACACTGTTCAACTAATGGATAGATGACCTACCATCATGGAATCATTGTTCAACCTACTGATATATGACATATGAGTCTTGGAATCACTATTCATGCTACTAATAGATGACCTACCATCTTGAAAACACTATTCATCCTACTGATAAATGACCAACTAGTCCTGTAAACACTGTCCAACCTACTGATTGATGACATAACCTCTTGGAAATACTATTTTAGATACTGATAAATGTCTTAATATCCTATAAACACTATTCAACAACTGATGGATGACGCACTATCTTGGAGACATTGTTAACAGAACTAGAAATTTTGAAAGGTGTTAGAAATAAGTCTCATTGACTTCCCAGAACACCTCAAACACCTTATTTTCATAAAGGAATTGGATGGAGAGGTCTTAACCATTACATCAAATAACTCATAAACCATTCTTTTCTGAGATAATAAACAACTAACCTAGAGGGGAAACATGAAAGGGTTTTATGGAACATCCACCCTGTGAGATGCTACTCAAGGCTCTTTCCAATGCATGATCTCAACTGATTCATAAAAATAACAGTGTGTAACCATGAGACAACCACAAGTATCGTTTAAACAATAACCCATGAGAGATAACACTCAAAAAAGAGAAATCTACAACAATAAATAAGAAAAAATCCATATGATAAATGAAAAGGGTATACAACCCCCAAACGAACAATGTTAGAATATAAAATCTAAACATCAAATATCATTGGATACTAAAAATGTATCCACAATTCATGTTCCCAAGTACTCTCCTCTACACCACCATGCCACCACCAGACATGAACTAGGGGGATATAATTCCCATGAAACACCTTATCCTTACGATCATGGATCTCTATAGGATGCATCTCGAAGGTCTGATCATCTATAACATCGATATCTCCCTAATCGATGACATCAGAGTTATCATGAAGATTATGACAGAGCTGTGACATGTGAAGAGAATCATGTATATTCTTCATCTATGGGGTAATTACTTCCCGAAGATCCATTAATCTAACCAAAACATACCCTACAAATGGTCCAAGAAACATGGGAGAGAGCTTACTTCCACATAAAAAAACTTCGCTGCCCATAATGGGGACTGGCCTTCTAGAAAACATAATCCACAAAACCAAAATCATATGGTCTTAACCTATGATCAGCATATGATTTGTTACAATTCTGTGCTGTCTTTATCCTCTCATGAATCACTTGAACCATATATTTCATATTATAAACTAGTTTTGGCTTGTGAATTGATAACTCTCTGACCCTAGTATAGCACAATGTAGAACGACATGGTTATCCATACATGTCATCAAACGACACCATACCGATGGTGGAGTGGAACCAATTTTTGTAAAATAACTCTTCAAAGGGAAGGTGCCTCATCTTTGAACCTCCAAAATCTAGGTCACAGGAGAAGAACATGTCATCAAGAGTCTAGATGGTCCACTCTTTTGGGCCATCTATCTGTGGACGAAAAGTGGTGATAGGGAATAGTTGATAACCAAAAGTATTCTGGAGACCTCTCTAGACCTAGATATGAAATGCATGTCTTGATAAAAAATTATTATTCTCATGACACCATGGATTCTCACTAACTCCCCTAAATATTTCATCCACAAACCCGACTTTGAGTTTGACTCCATGTTTTCTATAAAATGGGATTATTTTTCTCTAACAATCTACTACTACTAATATAGCATCATATCCTCCCATAGACTGAGGTAATCCAGTAACAAAGTTCATTAAGATGTCCTCCCACTTCAACTAAGGAACAAATAACAGATGGAGAAAACAACTAGGAAATAGTGCTCAAGCTTCACCTTCATGCAGACTAAGCATCAAGACATAGTCTCTCCAACTACATGATTCAGCCCAGGCCCCCAAAAATGACTCCTCAACGCTTGATGCATTTTTTGTCATGCTAGGATGTATAGCTGTGGGTGAACTATGGAACTCCTATTGAACCATCTCATGAAATTCCACATGAATGAAATTTCTCCCTCAGAATGACACTATGGGTTATTCATCCTCAGACCAACCTTCTAAGGCTTCACCACAAACAAATCGTTCTCTCCAAACCTCCACTTCAAGATCCCCAAACATGGAATATTTTACCTACTTCACTAGAGATGATTTCACCATAGTCATGAAAAGAAAACATCTACCCTTAAATTCTCACATATCTACACATAATTAATAGATTTAATCTACCACCCTCTGGGAATAACTAGATTCACACTCTAAATCACTATGTGACGTCCTTCTCAATTTGTCAACAATAACATTCCTCTTTTTGGGCGTCTATAGAATCCCAATGTTTTAATCCATTAGGAACTCCATGCACAGATTCTCTCACATGTTCAAGTCACATTGGAAGAAAACATACCTTAGGCTCCAATTATCTGTGAAGACCACAAAATGCTTGCAAGTAAGGTAGTGTTTCCACAACATTCGAGAAAACACCACTATTTCCAATTATATATTGTTGGAGGATAAGTTACCTTATTGGGGAGGAAACTACTGAAACCCATATGAAATTACCAATCTATGATACATCATGAAATAACATAAAAAAATATGTATAGCATCATAGAAAACCTCAAAATGATCTTATTCTACTTGAAGAAAAAGAACTGGAACACTGAACAACCTCTCCTTAAGTACTTGAAAGTTGCATGACACTGATCGGTCCACATGAACACTTGATCCTTTCTATTCAACATTGTGATAGGAGTTTTGACCTAAGGAAAATTGGCTATGATCCTCTTATAATATCTTGAGAGACTAATGATGCTTCACACCTCTACAACAATATTGGGAGATTCCAAAGACACAACTTCTTATATTATAGACCGATACATAGCTAATCCCTTATGGGATAAAATATTGAAAATTAAACAAAATTATCAAACCCAAAACTCACACTTCGAAAACATCCCAAAAAACTTCTCAGGACAAAGAACTCCTAAAACAGCATGAAGATTCTCCACATGATCCCCCTATGTTGTAGAGTGCCCAAGTATTTTATTGATGTAAACCACCAAAAACTTATCTAGGAACTCACATAACACAATGTTCATCAACCCCAGAAACCTAGATACAATATTCGTCAAACTAAATGACATCACGAAAAACAAATAATGCCCACGATGACAATGAATGGTAATCCGCGAAATATCCTCATCCTTCACTCGTATATGATGATATCTTGACCGAAAATCGATATTCAAGATAAAAAATTCACCCTCTAGTTGATCAGATAAATCAGCAATCCGTATATGTTGATAGTGATTCCTCACTTTCATTTGTTTATGTGATATTAATCGACTCACAACTATATAAATTTGTTAGCATTAATTAAAAAAATCTGGTTCACCCCAAGGTGACGAACTCATCTAAACAAAACTGCTCTATAATAAACAAGAGTTTAATATGAAACTCCTAAAACATAACAGTATACATCCTATACCAAGACATCAAGAGAGAAGAAGTGATTGGTTGTAGCTCAATCACAAAATTGATCTCTCATCGAGGGTGTAAAGCTACAACCACTTCTAAAAATAAATCAAATGATTCTTCTACGAACCAAAGGAAAACTAATTTTTGAACCTCCAGCGAACTCAGATTCAGCTCAACCATCAAGAATAATAAGTACATAACATTCCTCTAACTCATATGAAGATCTCGGTCACCAAAAAACACCACTGACTCTCCGTAGCATCAATGAAAACCACCCGCCTCTTAAATAAATCCATGATAGCCTTCAAAAAATACAATCAATCCATGCCAAGAATGATGTCATATTGTTGTATCAAAAAACATAGGAAATATCCCTAAGAGTGGTGTTTCCCTAACACTAGCTCACAGTCCCTACATATATCAAAGAAGTCAGTTCAACGTCCAACTGGCATAGTCAATGATAAGGGCATTGATTTCTTCTCAACCTCAAGTCCCAAAGCATGGACAAGGGTAGGTGATATGAAAGAGTCTATCTCCCCTAAACTAAAAAAGGCATGTACCCAAGTAGACAATAGTAAATGGGTACCTAGAACAATTTCAGGATCTATTAGGGTTGGCCATTCTAACACATGAATTTGACCATGAACTACTCCACATCCTCCATTACCCTAACGACGACCACCTCCACTACTGGTCTCTTATCTCTGAGTACAAGGAGTATCCTAGGTCCATCCTATGCCTTCCCCATGTTCTCTCTTCTAATACTAAAATAATAAAAATTGATGCAGTTGCCTCTTCTGGAACTCCATCAATGGAGGAACCTAAAGCAGAACACCTATCACATGTTGACTCCTCAAAAAGGTTGGGTACTATCACTGCTGGTGACCTCGACCTCTATAAGAAAAACAAGCACCTAATCCACTAGCATAGGTATAAGAGTCGCTTCCCCAAGAGAAAAAAGATACAGAGGGATGGGACCTACCCCAACTGAATTTAAATTTTTTTCCGTACAAACTAGGAACCCTAGACCGTAGCTCTACTTCATGAGGAATCATGATGAGTCCCCTCTCACAATGATCATGTTCTGGCTAGCATCCCATCGATGACCTCTTCCATCATGAGAACCTCGTGATATGTTGCTAGCATAAATGTGGTGACCTTGCCCTAGATCTCTGGGAGCAAAGCCTCCTCCAAATGACTCACCATGGCCTCTTCATCTTGAAATTGTTCTGAAGTATATTTCAAAAGCTTTGTGAAATAGACCCCGAACACAAGCACATTAGACCTTCCCAGCTGATGGGTAAGCACCTTCTATTTACTAGCCACCATTATGGCCGAAGAAACAAAGTTGGATCTCAAATTATCTAAGAAATTATCTGAAGAGACATCTGACTCCTCATGATCCCTAAGGAACAAGAACCACCACTACCGCTCTATAGACAAAATATCATCATAATGAATGAAACCCAGTTCTTCTTCCATGTATGGATCAAATTGAAATCTATCTCAAAATCATCCAAATAGAATTTTGCGACTTCATATGAAATGAATATATCATACATCTTTAGACTTTGAGGGTGTAAATCTCAATGTTTCTTCCTGTAAAAGTCATTTTCATCATCCTATACTCTCGAGTGATCTTCTGGAACAACCTACTAAACATATTTTGTATGAACCTGATGAAGGGGTCAACCAATAGCTATACAATAAATGGAAAAAAAATTAGACCTCTTAAAAATGGAATATGAAATCCTTTAACATTAATTAATTGTATCATTTTATTCATTTTAGGGTAACATATCCCATGTTCTACCAATTAAAATATAGGATAAAAGAATAATGACGTGTGATCCTTTCATAGATATCTACGATATAAAAAGTATCAATTAGTTAGTATCCAATGTATTGATAAGTTTCTATGAATCATACCATATGGGTCCCTAAATACCTATGTCTTATATAGTCTACTATGATTATAGTGCTTTCTATACTTACCTGACATCGTTTCCCAACCAACCCATGTAAACTAACCTATTCCTAACTCGAAACTCCATCCTATCCAAAAACCATACCTGTAATACCACTATGTCATGATCCACTATTGAAAAAGTATACCCCTCACTGACCGAAAATGAGAGAAGAGAGATAATGGCCCCTAAGTCCCACCTCCAGTAGGCCTGGGGTTGGATACTAGCATTGAGGGTATAACAAACACATATATGGGAGGCATTACCCCATAAGATAAAACATACAGAAGAGAGATATTTTATAGACACCAAACAAATCCTATTTAGAAAACAATATAAATGAAATCCTGAGTGCACATATGTAATGTAATTTGATAACTACAACAACTGAAATGGAAAATAAAAGTAACAAATTAATGTAAAATGGAAGTGACCATGCATCCCAAATAGCTCCTGTAAAACCCCCAATCAGGTAATAACCATTATGATCTCCAACATGCTCAAAGTGACATAAAAGATAGCTTATATAATGTAGGGTACATATAACCTTATACTCAGAAGTATAATACCCAGAGCATCTCATACAAAAGTAAATAAATCAAGATATTGAACATTGAATGACAAATTAAACCAAATCCTCACCTAAAAAGTTATACTATGTTCCCAGCTTCACCACAGATACTCTCACCAAGTATCACATTCATGAAAATATATATATATATATAATTATTAATATCAACTGTACCCCACTACCACCATCCCACTAGTTTTCTAACTTTCCCAAATGTCACACATCCTGAGAATCTCTCTTCAAAATTGATTTCCCGATGACACCTGGGCATAGCACCACAACATGAACCTCGTGAAACTAACCACCACAACCACACAACCAGAAGTAACCAGGTAGTTCCAGAGAACAACTATATCCCACATAACGTGTATTAAACGTCGTGTATTATAACTCAATCCACTACAACCCATACATAGAGTAAGGATATTCAATCCACCATATCCTATACACATTAAACCTATAGTACCGCATAGGAAACTCTATCCAGAAGATATGTTTGTGAAATAACCACAAGCCTTATAGTCCTTTATAGACATATATAGGGAATACTAACCGCCATGCATACCAACACTAGTAACTAACAAGAGAAGAGAGTGGGGGCAAATGGGGATGTCATCCATCAATCCTCTCAGAGGTATATTGGGGGAAAACAACCCTGAGGGCTTCAGATCCCTAGGGCGGTATTTATCCAAACCGACATTTTGGGGTAGCGTATAGAAATAGAAAAGGTACATGATATAATATACCTCGCAACCACACTATGGAAAAAACATAGTCTCATACTCATCTATATCTAACGTATCTTAGACTCATGTATATCCCTTCTAAAAATATATTTCCTATACACAATCAACCATTTAAAGAGATAAATTAAGTTAATTATCCCTTTTTATCAGTTTCTATTTGTGTTAATAAATTATTTTACCATTAATTTACCTTTAAATGATTCCAATTTACATTTTTATAACAATTCAGACCATGATTCATGACCTCCAGGCATATCCAAACCAAGTCTATACCTTCTTAGAATTATAACCATAGAATTGCTTCCCAGAAAAAACCTACCTAATTAGTCAAACATTAATTCATTCAATCCTTTATTAATAAGATATTCACTTTCCATAATTATAGGCATTATATAAAATCATTTTAAGCAATCAAACACAGGAGTCTCCACAACGTGATTAGATGGACTACCCATCGAGTCTATTCCACATGTAGCATGAGAGTAGATCTGTCCATCATTGAGAAGAAAAATACAAAAAGCATATAAAATACCATATTTGTATTTGCCTATTTAAGAATGAGGTTATGTTGGACCAACTTCCTCAGGAAGTGGGAAATTAATGTAGACAAATAATCAATAGGCTTAATAGAAACCACTACCACGTTGAACGGTAATCCCAGCTTCAGCCTATTCTATAACCCCTAGTGTCTTCCCTGACACCCACATGCATAACCTGATGCATATCACCAATCCAAGAATAAAATAATACCACCACCTCCACTAGGCCTCCCTACCCCCACATACCACAACAGACTTATAGGCTTAGCCATCCCAAGTGCACACCATGTGTCCTCCTTCCTTTTTAATACATTACATTTCATTACATTTTAGATACAGAGGATCTATAAGGTCTAGTGTCTTGGAAATCAAAAACAATAAATCATGAATACAACATAAAAAATTCTTCTAATAAACTTGTAATTATTCATCATAAGATCATCCTAAGTACGATTACTGCCTATCATATCCTAGAGACATACATCAAAGGTAAAGAGTGATCCGAAGGCCCAGTAATGGTAAATAAGGGAATCAATGTACTTGTGATATCAATAAGAACAAGAATAACAACATAAATATATGAGAAATGTAAGTATAGGAATATAATAATTAAAAGAACTTGAAACATAACATTAATATGTGGCTACACATCTCATTTAGACATTCAAGAACATATCACCAAGGTCTATCCCCAAGGTGTTATAAAAATTACCAAGGTTATTCACCAAGGTATCAGGAAACATGTCATCTCAAGAGATTAAATATTTAACTAATGCATTGGAGTGATATTATGGTGCACCATTAATATGTATTGACTTACATGTGAGCCACATAGATCATAATCAAACATTTCATAAATAACCCAAATAAAATTAAAGTAATGGTTCTCATTTCAAAATCGTGACGTGTTAAAAGCTCTTGAAAATAAGATCATTATATCATTTATAACCCATGGGAAGGGAGTGAGGGTTATATGTATGTAAATACCAGAATAAAATATATCATATTTATATATTTATGTACAATTATATAAATGAAATAGGTCTGGGTAATCACATAAATAAACAAGGGGATTTCTTGAGTGAAAGATATATAGATTTTGAGATGAACGTTCTGCAGCATAACAGCTATATAACATGGTTTTAGAAAACATTGAAAAGAGAGGGGACAAGGGTCACCCAATAATAAATAATTCATAATACATTATTGGTACTAAATAATATCATGGTATGGATATTTTAATGACATAACATATGAAAAGTAAACATGAAATAAAAGAGAAGATTTGATTTCTTTTACGAGAAATTCGGCAGCCTAATGACGTCACATAAAAATTAAAAAAACAAATTGATGAGAGAAGAAAGGGAATATAATCATTTGTACATAAAATGGGCAATAATAAGAACATATAATAACATGCCCTAAACATAAAGAGATGGATAATATAATACACAACATGAATGAAGTCATGACTTAAAAGAGGAGGGTGAAAGAATCCCTTACCTTGAAGAGTAACTTCGAAAGTGTGAAGGTCAAGACCTTGGGAGGCTTGAGGGAACCTTGGGAGGACTCCTTGGGAGGTAAGGAGACCATAAAATCGTTTTTGAGGATTTGGAAATGAAAATAATGAGGGAAATGCTTGGTATTTATAATAGAAGTGAGGGGACAAGTCATTAATGACCAAGGGACACCTCATCGGTGGTATTGGCAAAACCATGGGCATGCCCATGGTATTTTCCCATGGTATTGGTCACTTGGAACACCTCATACCTTATCTTACCATTCATATGTTGATCAGAATTATTACAAAATTATTACACACTTAATGATGCCATTAAACACCAGAAACTAGAAACTGTATTTTCACTATTCACCGAAATTCCTTTTTTTCAGAAAAATACAAAAAATAACCTTAATCTGATATCGATTCTATGAATTCAAAAATGAATTCCATTTTATAAAAAATAAATTTCTAAATATTTTTAATTAAATTTTAAATTAAAAAACATTATTCACCCGAAAAAACTAATACTTGACTAATAATTTATGAAACAGTTATTTACCTATTTTATTGAATCACATTATTTAATCAAGGTGCCTAAATTATATTAATACTTTCCTTAAGTGAGATTAATAATCCATTTGGTCACATTAATAATCCTAAGTGTAAAATCACTATTCATAATTTACTATTCACAAAAAAATATGTTGATCTCATTAGATTCTAAATTTCTTACTGAACACATTTCCAAAAGACCATTTTTTGAAAATCATTACACGTCATTAATTATTTAATTTCTACATAAATATTTTAAAATATTTATTTTTTCCAAAATTCATTAGTATAGATCCTATACATATTCGAACATCCGAAAAAAATACAAACTTCACTATAGGAAGAAATCACAATTTTATTTATCTCAAAGGATTACACAAAGTAGCTAGGGTCTTGTTATAGAGCCCCTTATAACCCCAGCATAGGACCTAAGTGTAAGGACTACTATGGTGAGAGAATCTGAGGGCGGCTCGACCAACATTGCCAGAGTAGTTATTTCTATAAGCTTGAACTTCTCCCGAAGTCGATTCCGATCTAGCTTCACACGATGAAGTTCAGCTTGGGTTTGGTCTAGAGCAAAGCCCAGTGGTGCGACCTCCTTCCCAAGTTTCATCATATGGGCATCAATCGGCATGAGCCTACTGGATGAGGCCATCAAATCTTATTTATGTTTCAATGAACCAAGATCACTTGTATTTAGAGACAACAATCACAACATGTAGTTTCCAATGGTCATATTGATCAATGGTAATATAACAGTCGAATCCCAATGGTCTCATTTTAATTATACTCACATAATTAATTAAAGAATATATTTTTGTTGAGTATAAACTAAAATAACACACAAAATTATGAAATAAAAATTCTTTCATAATTTAGGGTCGTTACATTCTTCCACCCTTATGAAATTTCGTCCCTGAAATTTTAACTCATACCCTCAGAAAAGAAAAGGTGTGGGAACGTATGCCTCATAGACTCCTCTAGTTCCCACATGGCTTCTTTATATTTGTGGTTTCTCCACAACACCTTAACAAGGTGGGTAGTCTTTTTGCATATAACCTTTTCTCTATGATCCAATATCTCCACTGGATGCTCTTCATAAGAGCGGTCGTGTTCCAGTTGTACCAGCTCTAGGTTTAGTACATTTGAAGGGTCAGGTATGTACTTCCTCAAGAGGGATACGTGGAATACATCATGACCTTGTGCTAGATTTAGAGGAAGTGCAAGACAATAGGCCACTGCTCCCACGTGATCAAAGATTTCATAGGGGACAATGTACCTAGGGATGAGCATCCATTTTCACCCAAACCTCATGACTCTCTTCCAAGGTGAAATTAGAAGAAAGACCTTTACACCAACATCAAACTCCAAGCCCCTTCGATTTTATTCGGCATAGTTCTTTTTCTGAAACCGAGCAGCCTTAATGTGTTGTTGGATGGAAAGGAATTTTTCTATCATATCTTGCAAAAGATCAGGCCCAAGAAGCTTTATCTCACCAACTTCATCCCAACAAGTAGAATTTCTACATCGCATCCCATATAGATCTTCATAGGGTTCCATTTGAATGCTCAAGTGGAATCTGTTGTTGTAAGAGAACTCAACTAATGAGAGATGTTGATCCCATCCACCCTTAAATTCCATTGAAAACGTTCTCCGCATGTCCTCGAGTGTTTGAATAGACCTTTCAAATTGACCGTCAGTTTTGGGGTGATAGGTCGTACTAAAATTCAATTCAGTTCTCAGAGCTTGTTCCAGACTTCTTCAAAAAATTTCTGTGAACCTTGGATCATGAACAGATACGATAGAAAGTGGAACTCCATGCATCCTTACCACTTTCTTCACGTAAATCCCAGTGAGTTGATCAAGATAGAAATCTTCTCAGATAAGGATAAAATGGGCAGTCTTGGTGATACGGTCCACAATAACCCATATCGCATTGTTTCCTTTGGAATTTCTCGGAAGACCAACAACAAATTCCATAGTGGTATTGTCCCACTTCCATGCTGATATGGGTTGTGGTTGAAATACCCCATTAGGAAGTCGTCATTATGCCTTCACTTGCTGACATACCAGGAACCTTGATGTGTATTCAACAATCTTCCTTTTCATATTATCCCACCAATAATGATCACGAAGGTCCTTATACATTTTTATGCTTCCAAGATGTATAGAGAAAGTAGATCTATGAGCTTCATCCATCAGATCATTCTTTTTTTTCTATAATAGATGGAACACATAGTATTGTATGAAATCTCAGTACACCTTCTTGATCAATATTGAACTCAGGAAACCTTACATCTTATAGAGCCTCAAACCTCTCTTGTAACAAAGTATCTTCTTTCTGAGCCATCATGATCTTCTCTAGTAATGCCGGTTGATAAATTATTTGGGTTAGGGTTGATAATGTCCCTTTCCTTATAATTCCCAACTCCAACTTTACTAGGTCATTGATCAAAGTATATTTTTGAATCCTTATCATGGAAATAAAAAATGGGTCTTTCCTACTTAATGCATCAGCAACTTTGTTTGCTCTTCCAGGGTGATAATTAATTGAAAAATCATTGTGTTTAAGAAGTTCCAACCATCTATTTTGTCTCATGTTCAATTCCTTTGGTGGGAAAATATACTCCAATCTTTCATGGTATGTGTATATATCACATTTCTCCCCATTAAGATAGTGCCTCCAGATATTTTAGAGCAAAAAAGACCACAACCAGCTCCAGATCATGCGTAGGATAATTATGATCATGAATCTTCAACTATCATGATGCATAAGAAATGACCGTGTCATTTTGCATGAGGACTCACCCAAGACCTTTTAGAGATTCATCACTAAAAATAATTAATCCTTCTCCCCTTGAGGGTAGAGTTAACATAGGTGCAGTAACCAATCTCTTATTCATCTCTTGGAAACTTTCCTCACACTCCTTTTCTAGATGAACTTGACACCTTTTTGAGTTACCTTGGTTAATGGATTAGAAAGTTGTGATCATTTTTCACACACCTCCTATAATATCCTGCTAATCCATGAAAACTACGAATCTCTGTTACTCTTGTAGATTGAGGCCACTCCTCTACAAATTTTGTCTTTGCAGGATCAACTATGATTCCTTCATTGGTTACAATGTTCCATAAGAAAGCGACTAGTTGTAACCAGAAATAGCATTTTCTGAACTTTCCAAAAAGTCTCTCCTTCTGCAGTGTTTGAAAAATAACACTTAGATGATCTTCATGCTCCTCACGAATTTTGGAATATATCATAATATCATCAATAATAACTACCAAAAAGTTATCAATGTAGTCCATAAAGACTCTATTAATCAAATCCATAAAAATAGAAGGTGCATTAGTCAGTCCGAAGGGCATAACAACAAACTAATAATGCCCATATCTTGATCGGATGGAAGTTTTTAGAATATCTTCTTTCTTCACCCTCAATTCATGATAACCAGATCAAAGATCAATATTATAGCAGAATTGAGCCCCACGAAGTTGGTCAAATAAGTCATCAATTCCAGGAAGAGGGTATTTGTTCTTTACTGTGATCCTATTAAGTTCTCTATAATCAATGCATAGCTGCATCGATCCATCATTCTTCTTACCAATGAGAATAGGTGCTCCCCAAGGAGACACACTTGGTTAAATAAACCCCTTCTCGAAAAGATATTGTAATTGTTTCTTTAATTCCTCCAGCTCCACATTTTCCATCCTATATGGGGTCTTTGATATCAGATGTGATCCAGGTATGAGTTCGATGGAGAACTCTACCTCTCTTTCTGGGGGAGGTCTAGGAAACTCCTCCAGAAATACATCAACATATTCCTGGATGATTGGGATATTTTCAATCGTCAAACTCTCATCTCCTTCTTCTTCTTCACTGATAAAATCCATAAATAAAGATATAGGGGGTTATTTTAGAAAAAGATGAAGTTGAGATATCTCTCCTTGGATGATAATTGTAGGTTTTCCATTCAATACTAATGATACTTCCTTTCTTCTGTAATTGGTCTTAGTATTATACTTTGAGAGCATGTCCATCCCTAGTATAATCTCGAATTCCATCATGGGATTGAATACTAGATATTTGATAAGATTTTGCTCACTAAAGTAAATAATAGAGTTTCTAAACACTGATGATGCTTGGATAGTCAAAATTGGAGTCTTGACTGAAAACTCTACTTTTAGTAATTCGGGGGTTGATTCTAAATTCCTTGCAAAAATGGAGGAAATAAATGAATGCGTAGAACTATAATTAAACAAATTACTTGCTATATTTTAGAGGACAACAAATTTACCTTCTACCACATCATTTGGAGCATCGACTTCCACTATCATGATAGAAAAATCACGGTCTTGATCCCTTGGACTTTGCTAAGGCTGATGGTGGTTCCCCATCACTACACTTAGATTTGGACAGTGATAGGAAAAGTTCCCATGTTTTCCACACCTGAATCAATGAACATAAAGTAGGGCATGTACCATCTTCCCCTTGTCTTTTTTGTTTGTAAGTTAAGGTTTCACCTCGCTATGACAATTCCTTGCAATGTGGCCATATCTGCTACACTTGTAGCACTTCCCACTCCCGAGCAGACATTTCCCTGAATACTTCTTCCCACATTTGTTACATGTGGGATGTTTAACTTGCTTTCCTCCTCTTCCCTGATCAAAATTCCTCCCTAAGATGGGCTCCATAAATCTCTTCTTGTCGATGGATTTATGAGACCACTGTGTCTCACTAAACTCTAGCTTGACTTTCATCGCCCTCTGCACGATCTCTTCATATCTATCATAATATCAGTTGGATGGATTCTTCCACAGATGAGGTATCAGTCCACCAAAGAATCTATCAACCTTACCATTTGGATCCATGACAAAGATAGAGGAATATCATGAAAGCCTTGTGAAGTTCATCTCATAGCTTCCCACAGATTCATTCTCCTTTTGCTTCATCTCGAGAAACTTCTTCTCCATTCTTGTTCTCATGGAACGAGGGAAATACTTACTAAAAAATATCCCTCTGAACTCTTACCACTCCATAGCATTAACTTACACTCTTTGCCTAGTGTTTTTGATCAGTTCCCACCACTTATCAGATTCTCCCTCAAAGCGATAGACATCCAGGGTGGCCTTCTTTTGATCTGAACAACGTATCATAGAAAAGATCTTCTCTCTAGAGCTGATCCATTTCTCAACAATAAATGGGTTAGTCGATCCACTAATGCTTGGTGGTTTTTGGTGCATAATGGCTAAATAAAATGTTGTTCCCTTTGTGGTGAGATCAGCCTCTCAGCTTGATTCATGATATTACTCATAACTTGAGTCACTTGGTTCATCATTCGCATGATTGTTTCCATTATGGCTTCCATCGGAGGGCCATTAGCGCGTGGTCTATTGTGGTCACCATTTGCACGGTTCCTCCTATTTCCCGCCATTTTCAAAAAGGATAAAATCCTAGTGGGAACCTTGTTTAATTTATGAATCTTGTTAACTATAAGGGATTCTATATCTTAAAACTTCATTCTTAAACAATTATATTTCTCTATAATTCATTCATAATGATTCATAAAAATATTGCGATTAACCAAACATGTCCCCCAGGAGTGTTGTAACCAAGAGTGCATCAAGGCCCATTATCGTTCCCCAGTTCTCGTTCGAGTCTAGCTCAAACGGTGTTTTCAGGTTTTACCCCTATGTACATATGTTCCAGAGCCGCCTCTACCTGCTCGTATCCATACAGGGATGTATTTGTTTGATAAACCACGTACTCAATACTCACCAAAATACCAGAAAGTTTTCCTTATATTTAAACATTTATATAGGGTTTTTCCTAAAGTTTTCATAGCCTAATTTCTATAAATAACTAAACTATCCTTTGATACCAACTGTGGTATCCCGCCTTTTTAATACATAACTTTTCATTACATTTTACATATAGAGGATCTTTAAAGTCTAGTGTCTTGGAAATCGGGAATAGTAAAACTTGAATACAACATAAAACATTATTCTAATCCACTTATAAGGCTTCATAATAAGATCCTCATAAGTACAATTATTGCCTTTCATATCCGGGAGACATACATCAAAGGAAAAGGGTGAGCATAAGGCCCATTAAGGGTAAATAAGGGAATCAGTGTACTTGTGATATCAATAAGAACATGAATAACAAATAAAGATATATGCACTGGATTATAGAAATATCATAATGAAAAAAACATGAAACATAACTTGAAAATTTGGCTACACATTTCATTTATACATTAATGAATGTATCACCAATGTCTATCCCAAAGGTGTCATAAAAATTACCAAGGTTAATTTCCAAGGTATCGTGAAAGTTTTCATCTATATAGATTAAATCTATACCAAATGCATTGAAGTGCTATCAGGGCACACCCTTAATATGTATTTACATATAGATGAGCCACATATTTCATAATCAAAAATTTCTTAAATAACCCATAGAGAATAAAAGTAATGGGTTCCATTTCAAAATCGTTACGTTTTAAAATCTCTTAAAAATAAGATCATTATATCATATATAACCCATTGAAAGGGAGTGAGGGTTATATGTTTGTCAATTACAGAATCCAATATATCATATTTATATACTTATAAATACCCATATAAATGAAATATCTCTGGGTATTCACATAGATAAACAAGTGGATTTTTAAGAGAAAGAGATATAAATTTTGAGACGAAATTTCTACAGCATAACGACTATGTAACATGGTTTTAGAAAATAGTGAAAAGAGAGGGGACAAAGGTAAATCACACATAAATAATTTATAATACAGTATGGGTACTGAATAAGATCATGGTATGGATATTTTAATGACATACCACTTGAAAATGAAACATGAAAGAAAAGAGAAGATGTGATTTCTTTTACGAGAAATTCAATAGCCTAACGGCGTCACATAAAAATTCCAAATACAAATTGATGAGAGAAGAAAGGGTCTCTCATCATTTTGACATGAAATGGGAAGTAATAAGAACATATAAGAACATACCCTCAAAATAAAGAGATGGAAAATATAAGACACAACATGAGGAAGTCATGATTTAAAAGAGGAGGGTGAAAGAATACCTTACCTTGAAGAGTAACTTTGAAAGCTTGATGATCGAGACCTTGGGAGGCTTGAGGGAACCTTGGGAGGACTAATTTATAGGTAAGGAGACCACAACATAGTTGAGGAGGATTTGGAAATTAAATTAATGAGGTAAAGACTTGGTATTTATAGAAGTTAGAGGACAAGTCATTAATGGCCAAGGGACACCTTGTCGGTGGTATTGGAAAAACCATGGGCATTACCCTGGTATTTTCCAATGGTATTGGCCACTTGGGACACCTTATAACTTATCTTACTATTCATAAGTCGACTAGAATGATTAAATAATTATTATATCCTTAATGATGTCATTAAACACCCGAAACTAAAAACTGTATATTCACTATTCACCAAAATTCATTTTTTCAGAAAAATCCCCAAAAATCACCTCAACCTAATATCGATTCTCTGAATTAAAAAAGGAACTCTATTTTATAAAAATAATTTTCTAAATAATTTTCATTAAATTTTTAATTAAAAAACACTATTCACCTGAAAAACTAATACATGACTAATAATTTCTGAAACTGTTATTTACCTATTTTATTGAATCAAATTATTTAATCAAGGCAGCTAAATTATTTTAATACTTTCTTTAAGTGAGATTACTAATCCATTTGGCCACATTACTAATCCTAAGTGTAAAATCACTATTCATAATTCACTATTCACAAAAAAATTAAGTTGATCTTATTTGATTCTAAATTTCTTACCAAACACATTTCCAGAAGACCATTTTTTGAAAATCATTACACATCATAAATTATTTAAGGTTTACATAAATACTTTAAAATATCCCCTTTTCCGAAATTCATCAGTATACATATTATACTTTTTCGAACATCTGAAAGAAAACCCAAACTTCTCCATAGGAAGAAATCACAATTTTATTTATCTCAAAGGATTAAACAAAGTAGCTACGGTCTCGTTACATAGCCCCTTATAACCCCTACATAAGTTCTAAGTGTAAGGTGTGCTAAGGTGAGAGAACTTGAGGGTGGATCGGCCAACATTTCCCGAGTAGTGATTTCTATAAGCCGGAACTTCTCCCGATGGTGATTCTGCTCCAGCTTCACAAGATGATGTTCAGCTTGGGTTTGGTCCAGAGAAAAGCCCAGTGGTGCCACCTTTTTCCCATGTTTCGTCAGATGTGATTTGATCGGCCTGAGACTACTGGATGAGGCCATCGAATCATCTTTCTGTACTAATTAACCAATATCACATGTAGTTAGAGACAATAATCGCAACATTTTGATTCCAATGGTCATATTGACCAACGTTCATATAACAGTCGAAAACCAATGACCTCATTTTAATTATTCTCACAACATTAATTAAAGAATCTTGTTTTTTGAGTATAAACTAAAATAACTCACAAAATTAGGAAAAAAAATTCAGTCAAAATTTCGGGTCATTACACACCACAACACAAGAAGCTGGAAACAAACAATATAGAAACTGGTCTCTTGGCCCTAAAAAGCAATTCATTCTTCCCACACAATAAAAACATGCAACTCTAATGCTAAATAACATGGAAATTATAAGAGAGTGGGTAACATAGAACCCTAAAAGGAATTATATTTATCATACAACTGATTCTTTATTCAATATTGAATTAAACAACATGTTTATACATTTTTAACTGCATCCATTTTATTATCATCAAATAATCAACAATAACAACCAAATTCATTAAACCTACCTCTTTAAATTTGGAAAATTAATTTAAAATCAATCCCAACACTACATTCAGTACCAATTTCCATCAATAATGATATACTAAACAAGAAAAGTAAAGATATCCTACTCTCTAAAAAATAAAGAGGCAACACATTTCAAGAAAATTGATGCTAATTCATTAATCTGGTTAAAATATTTATTTTTTCTATTTCATTATGATTTAGTGATCTGAAACATGATAAAACTACTACTACATGTAAATATAATAGATAATACATGAATCCCTTATATAAAATTGTTTCCAATGTTCATTTTAGGTGAATGGGCCAACACACCAGATCACGATTACCTCTCCTACAATGGCTGCAGCCACCCGAGGACACCACCATACAACCACACCAACCAAAAACCAAGAAAGTTCAATTAGAAACATGAATATCACCAATCATAATAAGGAAATGAGAAACCAAAATAAATATATCAAGGAACCCAAAAGAATTTAGGTTGAACATACCTTATATTAAAGATGAATCGACACTTCTGAGTTGCACCAAAATAGGGGGTGCACATGCAGTAGGAAGAACTGTAAGGGGAAAAATATATAAGGATAAAGAAATCACACAACTCATAGGGAACAATGGTTCGTGTCGCCTGAAACCAAGATAAAGGATATGGAAGAATAAGGGTGGACAGTATCTCAACCCTTTTAAAAATCTAAACAAATCAATGACATTGATACGATATAGATTTTCCATTAATGGTGGATCTGGTCAACACTAGATGGTTTGACTGATTAATGCCACCTGGACCCATAGGTAAATTAATATAGGAGTTATGGGATTTTAATCGGCCTTATATACCTTAAAAATGTATTTTTAATGTGTTTTACTTCAAAGATAACATCAATGGGTTGAAACTATAGAAAGATGGAAACACTGTACATTTACCAATAGGTGACCTACCATCCTATAAACATTGTTCAACCAACCGATAGGTGACCTAGTAGTTTTGGAAACACTATTAATCCTATCAATAGATGACATACCATCCTGGAACCATTTTTCAACCTACTGATATATGAACCCCAATGATGGAAAAAGATTTCATGTAATTCACCAACCACAGTTGCCTAGAGTAAGTTCCTTATTCTATGAAATTAGCATATTAAAAGGAAGAAAAATCCAGAAATACCACATAGTTTAGTTGTTTTGGAAAATAGGTTACATACATAAGTTCAGCATTACAACTTGAAATGAAATACAACATATAAATTCCATTGGAAACATCCATAAATCCCTGATTATCCCTAAAAGGAATTCATAATATACTTCTTATCATCAAGGGGAAAAATAAAACATAAAAATTGGGTGAGTTCAGATGCTCATTATAGTTTTGTAATACAATGGAATTAATTATGAACATTAAAACTATTCATAGTGAGAAAATAAAAAGACATTTATTTTAATTACTACATTAGCGTAATATGGCAGGAATAAAAGCTGAATAAATAATGTCATAATAAAACATAACAATGGATATTATACTAGTCAAATAATCACATGGACTATAAATTTACTTATTTCATAGTGTGTCCCAAGACCATACATAAAGTGGTAAAATGTAGAGACTCAGGTTTTTGGCCCTGTCAGACTTTGGAATATTTCTACGAATAATTCCAGAGCTAGGCGCGAAGACGGCGTGCGATTCCGAGGCCCGGTGTGCCCGGAATTAATTTTATAAAAATATTAAGTATTTTTATACTATGCACGTGGCGGGGGTGTGATATCTCCTAAACGGTAGCTCAGAACGGGAATCTGAGGGCACAGTTGCGTCCGGAACGTGTCGTTTACCCTAGGCAGGCTGTAATCATTGCGGGCGCGGGCCTGCGGTGAGAAACGCCACCAGGGGCGTTTCCGTAAATAAGTGGCAAGTTTGTGTGAGAGCGTCGGCTCAAATAACTTTTGAACGGAGTCTCGGATGGAAAATATGAGACCACCGTTGCGTTCAAAACCGCGCGTTTACCCTAGGGGTGACCTTACTTTTGTTCGCATCGGGCGTCGGGTCCGAGGCGGGTTTGGCGTCGGCGGGCCGCTGATATAAATATCAGCCCCCCTCCCCCTTTTAAGCGTTCTTCGTCGTTATTCACCATTCTTCGCCGCCACTCTGCCGAATCGGGCCAACGGAGCGCCCACGAGCTCAGAATTCGACGGCGGACGTTCCAGGAGCACGCAGCGGAAGCTCTGGAGCGCGGATCTGAGGCAGAACGTCGGCGTTTCGCCCGCGAGGTAGGCGGTTTGAGTTTTACAATCCCGGATCCCGTTTCTGTGTTGTTTTTCTTCAAATTTTCATATGGGTTGTATAGTTCGGGTCTCGAGCTTTCCAAAACATGTTTCGGATCTGAATTTGGAGCACCGGGGTGCTCCCGGTGGCTCCCGGAAGTTTTCCGGCGAAAACCCGGTTTTCCGGCGGCGGCCATGGCGGAATCCGGCGACGGCGCGGCGGCGGTTTCCGGTGGCGGCGGCGGCGGCGCGGCAGAGTCCGGCGGCGGCGCGGTTGTTTCCGGCGACCCTACGGTGGTCCAGCCAGTTTGTTCCGGGGGTTCTTTAAACCCCCGTAACTCGCAAACCGTAACTCCGATTTGCGAGCCGTTTGCAGCGACGCACTCCTTGCATCGAGACAGACCTTTTGAAATAACTTTGAGAATTTTATGGTTCGGGATCGTGGCCTAGGAGTTAGAAACGTTGTATAAAATAATATTATTTTATTATTTTACGACTTCGGGTCGTTGTAACTTCTACCCGGAGCGTCCGTTTGACGTGTCGTCAGTGGCGTTGGGACCCTGATGGTGTGACGGACTTTTTGAGATGGTTTCCGGGTGTTGGGACTGCGAACGGGGTGCGGGCCCCACGAGGCCGGGTTTTGGCGTTTGCGGGGAAACGCAGCTTTTGCACCAGGAGTCCGATTTTTGCGGATGAATAGTCGATCCTGTGTGTTTTTCCGAGAGGATCGCAATGGCGTGATCCATTTGACGAGTTTCGGAATCCAGGCGTGGGCCCCACCTGAATTGGCCTTCGGTGAATAGTACCTTTTTCACCGGGAGTCCGTTTAGGGCGAGCGAGTAGTCGATTCCGCTTGTTTTTCCGAGGGGATCGCCGTGGTGTGATCCGCTCGATGGGTTTCGGGATCGGAGCGTGGGCCCCGCGCGAGCTAGCTACGGTGAATAGTGCCTTTTTCACAAGTGCTCCGTTTCGGGCAAGTAAACAGCCTATCCTGCATGTTTTTCCGCGTGGAACGCGATGGTGGCCTCGGTTTTGGCTTCGGAGGTGCGCAGTGTGGCTTTGGGGCGAGTCGCTTGGGTTAGCGACGTTTGGACCAGCAGTGGTTGAGGGTTCTCCCTTGGTTCGTTCCTACGAGGGTTCGTGTGGTATCACAACCTTCGTATGGGTTTTTGATCCTCTCGATGAGATGTTTAAACTGTTAGAGTTGTGGTATCCCTCCGGTGGGCCCGGAGTGGATCCTCTAGCATCTTTACCTAGATCGGGTTCTTGGTATCGCTGTGACCGCTTATGTACGGGCGGTGATCCCCTATCTAGTAGGTTAACCCCGTAGGGTTTGTGGCATCATCAGACATATGATCCCCTACGCGGTGGGTCGTGCACAGTAGGGTTGTGGCATCGTCGGGTTTACGATCCCCTACTCAGCATGATGTTTATAGTAGGGTTGCGGTATCGTTGGTTATACGATCCCCTACTCAGCGCTTGGTGTCGGTAGGGTTGCGGTATCGTTGGTTATGTGATCCCCTACTCAGCGTGTGGTTTCGGTAGGGTTGTGGAATCGTCGGTTCGATCCCCTACATCGCGAGTTATACCAGATAGGGTTCCGGTATTGTCGTGACCATCTTTATATGGACGATTATCCTCTATCTGAGTGTGAAGCTTCTGTCGAGTGCAGATCGAGTTGTGGTATCCCCCAGCGGATCCTGGGTGTGATCACCTATATGTGAGTACTACGTATGCCAGATCGGGTCGTGGTATCCCCTAGCGGACCCTGGGAGTGATCCCCTATCTGTGAGCTACGTATACCGGAGTGGGTCTTGGTATCCCCTAGCAGACCCTAGCGGCGATCCCCTATCCGAGGAGTTTGGTGGTTATGTTGTTTCAGCGATGTTTCCTCAGTGATGTTATCCGACGAGCGTGGTCTCTCGGGTGAGCGTCTGTGATGTTTGTGAGTATCTCGATGGAGTGTATCTCTCGGATGAGTGTCATCTGGTATGATAGTGTTCGTGGTGTACTCTCCCTGTTGTGGACAGTTGCTGGTGATGAGGTCGGTACCTCTTGTGGCTTTGTGGCGTGAGCTTGTATATCTGGATTGTTCAAGGTGTATGTATGGGCATACACCTGAGCTGAGCTGACTAGTTGTGTTTAGCCGAGGATGGTCACGAGATGGAGTTTCTCTCTCGTCTGGGTTCCCTCTGGCAGGGTTGAGTGGACTGTTGCCTTTCAGTTGCTCCCTTGGGTTTTGGGTTTTTGGGGTGCCTACTGAGTATGTTTATACTCACCCCTGCACGGGCTTTGCCCGCACATGTTTGTGTCTTGTGCAGACCACAGGCCTTTTGACGGAGTCCCAGGAGGACCCGGAGCAGGCGGAGCTTAGTGAGCGTGTTGACTGGGATGTTTACCGGAGCTGTGCCGAGGGAGCTTTCCGGCGGGTGTTTGTGGCAGCGTTTCCCTTCTTCAGAGCAGGTTGGACGCGCTTTGTAGTTTTCTTTTGGTGGGCCCTGTTTTGCCCTTGAACTTTTGCTGTTGCACTCTGGTTTGGGATAGATTGTATGCATGCATTTACTTTTCAGTTTCTATATCTCTGCACTATTGCATGGAGGTGTTTGTGGGTGCGTGTGTACAGGTACCTTAGGCTAATGCCTCCCATGTGTGTGATAGCCTACTCGGCGCTGGTCGCCAGCCCCTGGCCTATTGGAGGCGGGCTTGGGGATTCGCGGCTCGAGCCCCATTGGGTCGTGTCGTGACAGAGTGGTATCAGAGGAGGTTCCACCTTTGGGATATCAGAGCGTAGCTGGTCTAGCTGTGAGTTTGGTTTGGGTTGCATAGCGGCAGTGTTAGGATGTTTTGAGTTCGTCTTTCAGGCCAGGGACTCCAGTGTTGGTGCGGCGGTCGACGTATCCATACACCAGGACTCTGATAACCTGCCTTTCGACTTGGGACATTCGTACACTGGTCGCGGGGACATAATGGTACATGCATCATATAGGACTGGGTTTTTGGTTTTTCCTTGTCCTTCTTGAGTCAGCTCTCCAGATATAATCTTTGACTATGGTGCGTCTTGAATGTATTTCAGGATGCCTCCACGACGACAGCCAGCGAGGGTTCCGCAGCAGGATTGTGCTGATGAACCGCCCCGTGTAGTGGCTGTGGAGCAGGGCGCAGGTTCTGAGGTTGCACCTCCAGGTGGTCTTCCAGTTGAGCCACCACCTGTCGAGCAGCTGGTTGTGCCGGCGGGGTAGGACGAGGTTGCGCGCAGGCTGAGTGCGTTGCACGAGTTCCAGAGGCAGCGACCTCTGAGTTTCCAGGGTGATCCAGACCCCCAGGCAGCTGATTACTGTCTTGAGGCAGTCACCCGAGTTTTTCGCCTAGTGAGGACACCTCCAGATCAGATGGTGGTCCTAGCGGCGAGCCTTCTGCATGGTTCTGCCAGGCGATGGTGGAGTTTGGTGACGCAGTCCCATGATGAGGAGACGCTCACGTGGGCAGAGTTTGAGCGGCTCTTCAGGGAGGAGCCTATCGCGCTACTCCCTGGATATGGTTCGAGACCTGTTCTTTAGGGCTCGGACCTTCGAGCAGGGCTTACGCAGGGATATCCGAGGAGGTGTGGTTTCCTTGTGCCTGCCCACCTATGCTGGAGTGCTGGAGCGAGCGCTGGTGGTGGAGAGCTTTCTGGCCGAGCAGATCTCGCCTGTTAGTGCTGGGCACTCGAGAGCTGAGACTTCGTCGGTCGGATCGGCATATGGTAGCCGACGACAGACTCAGGGGTCTGGACGTGGCTGATGTTTCAGGAGGCAACCCCAGGATAGAGGATCCGAGCCTCAGGGCTCGCAGACCAGTTTTGGTCGGCCGCAGGAGAGGCGGTGTTACGCTTGCGATGGTCGGGGACATCTTGCTAGAGATTGTCCGACCCGACGTGCTGCTGAGAGGGAGCCGGTCGATGGACCGTCTTGGCAGAGGCAGCGTCTCGAGCAAGGAGGTCTGCAGGGCGTCGGACGTGGCGTCGGGGCTGGTGCAGCGGGAGGTGGTGGTAGACAGTACCAGTTGCCACCACCCCCACCCCCAGGTGGTCCACGCCAAGCTCAGGGAGCTGGTGGTCGAGGGCGAGGACAGCTGCATGCCCTGGAGGCAGTCGACCCAGAGGCACCACAGATGGATAGAGGTACGCCTTGTGTCTTTTCTACTTACTGCAGTAGTTTGTTAGACACGGTTTAGTGGTACTCTTTCCTTTTGTTGCTTGCTCGAGTTTTGTTCAGGGCGTTGGTAAGACCCTGAGTGGTTGTTGTTGGTGAGCTCGTTGGTATGTGAGACCCAGTTGAGAGTCCAGTCGCTTCCCGTGTGCTTAGGGCTTTTCGGGGACGAAAAGTTCTAAGGGGGGGAGGATGTAGAGACTCGGGTTTTTGGCCCTGTCAGACTTTGGAATATTTCTACGAATAATTCCAGAGCTAGGCGCGAAGACGGCGTGCGATTCCGAGGCCCGGTGTGCCCGGAATTAATTTTATAAAAATATTAAGTATTTTTATACTATGCACGTGGCGGGGGTGTGATATCTCCTAAACGTAGCTCAGAACGGGAATCTGAGGGCACAGTTGCGTCCGGAACGTGCCGTTTACCCTAGGCAGGCTGTAATCTTTGCGGGCGCGGGCCTGCGGTGAGAAACACCAGCAGGGGCATTTCCGTAAATAAGTGGCAAGTTTGTGTGCGAGCGTCGCCTCAAATAACTTCTGAACGGAGTCTCGGATGGAAAATCTGAGAACGCCGTTGCGTTCAGAACGGCGGGTTTACCCTAGGGGTGACCTTACTTTTGTTCGCATCGGGCGTCGGGTCCGCGGCGGGTTTGGCGCCGGCGGGCCGCTGATATAAATATCAGCGCCCCCCCCCCTTTAAGCGTTCTTCGTCGTTATTCGCCGTTCTTCGCCGCCACTCTTCCGAATCGGGCCAACGGAGCGCCCACGAGCTCAGAATTCGACGGCGGACGTTCCAGGAGCACGCAGCGGAAGCTCTGGAGCGCGGATCTGAGGCAGAACGTCGGCGTTTCGCCCGCGAGGTAGGCGGTTTGAGTTTTACAATCCCGGATCCCGTTTCTGTGTTGTTTTTCTTCAAATTTTCATATGGGTTGTATAGTTCGGGTCCCGAGCTTTCCAAAACATGTTTCGGATCTGAATTTGGAGCACCGGGGTGCTCCCGGTGGCTCCCGGAAGTTTTCCGGCGAAAACCCGGTTTTCCGGCGGCGGCCATGGCGGAATCCGGCGACGGCGTGGCGGCGCGGTGGCGGTTTCCGGGGGCGGCGGCGGCGGCGCGGCGGAGTCCGGCGGTGGCGCGGCGGAGTCCGGCGGCGGCGCGGTTGTTTCCGGTGACCCTGCGGTGGTCCGGCCAGTTTGTTCCGGGGGTTCTTTAAACCCACGTAACTCGCAAACCGTAACTCTGATTTGCGAGCCGTTTGCGGCGACACGCTCCTTGCGTCGAGACGGACCTTTTGAAATAACTTTGAGAATTTTATGGTTCGGGATCGTGGCCCGGGAGTTAGAAACGTCGTATAAAATAATATTATTTTATTATTTTACGACTTCGGGCCGTTGTAACTTCTACCCGGAGCGTCCGTTTGACGTGCCGTCAGTGGCGTTGGGACCCTGATGGTATGACGGACTTTTTGAGATGGATTCTGGGTGTTGGGACTGCGAACGGGGTGCGGGCCCCACGAGGCCGGGTTTTGGCGTTTGCGGGGAAACGCAGCTTTTGCACCAGGAGTCCGATTTTGGCAGATGAATAGTCGATGCTGTGTGTTTTTTCCGAGAGGATCTCAATGGCGTGATCCATTTGATGAATTTCGGAATCCAGGCGTGGGCCCCACCCGAATTGGCCTTCGGTGAATAGTACCTTTTTCACCGGGAGTCCGTTTTGGGCGAGCGAGTAGTCGATTCCGCTTGTTTTTCCGAGGGGATCGCCGTGGTGTGATCCGCTCGATGGGTTTCAGGATCAGAGCGTGGGCCCCGCGCGAGCTAGCTACGGTGAATAGTGCCTTTTTCACCGGTGCTCCGTTTCGGGCAAGTAAACAGCCTATCCTGCGTGTTTTTCCACATGGAACGCGATGGTGGCCTCGGTTTTGGCTTCGGAGGTGCGCAGTGTGGCTTTGGGGTGAGTCGCTCGGGTTAGCGACGTTTGGACCAGCAGTGGTTGAGGGGTCTCCCTTGGTTCGTTCCTACGAGGGTTCGTGTGGTATCACAACCTTCGTATGGGTTTGTGATCCTCTCGATGGGATGTTTAAACTGTTAGAGTTGTGGTATCCCTCCGGTGGGCCCGGAGTGGATCCTATAGCATCTTTACCTAGATCGGGTTCTTGGTATCGCTGTGACGGCTTATGTACGGGCGGCGATCCCCTATCTAGCAGGTTAACCCCGTAGGGTTTGTGGCATCATCGGACATATGATCCCCTACGCGGTGGGTCGTGCACAGTAGGGTTGTGGCATCGTCGGGTTTACGATCCCCTACTCAGCATGATGTTTATAGTAGGGTTGCGGTATCGTTGGTTATACGATCCCCTACTCAGTGCTTGGTGTCGGTAGGGTTGCGGTATCGTTGGTTATGCGATCCCCTACTCAGCGCGTGGTTTCGGTAGGGTTGTGGCATCGTCGGTTTGATCCCCTACATCGCGAGTTATACCAGATAGGGTTCCGGTATTGTCGTGACCATCTTTATATGGACGATGATCCTCTATCTGAGTGTGAAGCTTCTGTCGAGTGCAGATCGAGTTGTGGTATCCCCCAGCGGATCCTGGGTGTGATCCCCTATCTGTGAGTACTACGTATGCCAGATTGGGTCGTGGTATCCCCCAGCGGACCCTAGGAGTGATCCCCTATCTGTGAGCTACGTATACCGGAGTGGGTCTTGGTATCCCCTAGCAGACCCTAGCGGCGATCCCCTATCCGAGGAGTTTGGTGGTTATGTTGTTTCAGAGATGTTTCCTCAGTGATGCTATCCGACGAGCGTGGTCTCTCGGGTGAGCATCTGTGATGTTTGCGAGTATCTCGATGGAGTGTATCTCTCGGATGAGTGTCATCTGGTATGACAGTGTTCGTGGTGTACTCTCCCTGTTGTGGACAGTTGCTGGTGATGAGGTCGGTACCTCTTGTGGATTTGTGGAGTGAGCTTGAATATCTGGATTGTTCAAGGTGTATGTATGGGCATACACCTGAGCTGAGCTGACTAGTTGTGTTTAGCCGAGGATGGTCACGAGATGGCGTTTCTCTCTCGTCTGGGTTCCCTCTGGCTGGGTTGAGTGGACTGTTGCCTTTCAGTTGCTCCCTTGGGTTTTGGGTTTTTGGGGTGCCTACTGAGTATGTTTATACTCACCCCTGTACAGGCTTTGACCGCACATGTTTCTGTCTTGTGCAGACCACAGGCCTTTTGACGGAGTCCCAGGAGGACCCGGAGCAGGCGGAGCTTAGTGAGCGTGTTGACTGGCGTGTTTACCGGAGCTGTGCCGAGGGAGCTTTTCGGCGGGTGTTTGTGGCAGCGTTTCCCTTCTTCAGAGCAGGTTGGACGCGCTTTGTATTTTTCTTTTGGTGGGCCCTGTTTTTCCCTTGAACTTTTGCTGTTGCACTCTGGTTTGGGATAGATTGTATGCATGCATTTACTTTTCAGTTTCTATATCTCTGCACTATTGCATGGAGGTGTTTGTGGGTGCGTGTGTACAGGTACCTTAGGCTAATGCCTCCCATGTGTGTGATAGCCTACTCGGCGCTGGTCGCCAGCCCCTGGCCTATTGGAGGCGGGCTTGGGGAGTCGCGGCTCGAGCCCCGTTGGGTCGGGTCGTGACATAAAAACCCAAACTAGTTTGTCTCATTAAACCTACCGATTCACCGAGGGGCTATAGCAAGCCCCAAAAAACACATACTAAGTCCAATTCATTCCACATATGAATGTGTATAATCATAAGAGGAATAAAAGATAATATTGAAACTAACATATGAATTGTAAATAGATTTCCCCAATCATTAAATATGACCATTAACCATTCAAAGTAATATGGTGAATAGTATCAAGATATCACATCCAAAATAAAACTAATCTTAAACCATTCAATAACATATGGTAGATTATATCATAATATAATAATCCCAATTCAACATATTAATATAAAATAGTGTTTAAATTGATAAATATACTCATATAAAATCTTCGAGTAATTAGTAAGATAAACACTAATTTACTTTGACAATAAGAGTTCTTTTGGAAAAATATTTTATAAAAATAGAATTGAATTAAGGTAGTATTTTCATAATAAACAGAGTAATTTTATAAAATTAATGGTTCATAAAAATATATTATATATTTCCCTTTGAAATTTGTAATAATTCGAGAAATTCCCTTGAAACAGACATGTATTTCAGGAATAAATTTTAAATGATCCTTTTAAAACACAGAAATACTGATAAAATAAATAAGGAGTATGGTCGGTTCAAATATATAGAATAGTCATAAATAATTTAGTAGGAGTAAATAATAATAAATAATAATTTCATTGAGGTAAGTAGAGAATAAGAATAACCTGAATGAAAATTGATGTTCGAGTACAAAACCCTCACCACTTTGTAATCAATTGAATCATATAACCTGAAATAAAAAGTCAACTAGTGATACATTCTATGGAATAAAATAAATAGATTCATGATATGATACATCAATGGTTTGTTTGAGTACACCATACATAATAAATAGTTGTGAATAAGGAATGTCTCACAAAAATTGAAGTGAGATGAGAAAAACCATACCTTATGTTCGAACACGTTATTCTCATAAACATAAGCTCCCAAATTATCAAATTAAAAAAAATAAATAAATAATTATTAACCTCATATACATTAATTTGATTAATTATAGTTATATTATTTACTTATTAATAAGTTATATGATTGAATTTTATTGTTCTGGTGTGTTCATTTCCTTTATTTCATTATCATTTCCCTTGATTATATGTAATGGAGTTCATGTGGAATGGATATAATTCTCCAAAATTGAATTTATGTATTATTTATGAACATATAGAAATTTAAATGTTCATATATATCATTTAATTTCATAGTGTGAGATTGAATCATTAGATAATCTATTTTTTTATAATCGTTTCGATTATTACAATGGTTATTGATCATAACGAACACATCTTGTTTTATTGTTTAGTATTATGTTAATATGTTTCTTATAGAACATAAATAGGGTTATATTAAAAAAATATACAATATTTATAAAACATTAATATGGTTTCATGAACATCTTTGAAGAATAATATGAAGAACAAAACTTTGTCATCTACGAAGGTTGTAAATTTGCACCTCCCAGATGATAATTTCATTTATAAAATAAACGAAGCAGTGTAAGGATGTTGATAATGGTTATTAAAATAACATGATAAAATTATATTATATAGATGGTACTAGAGTTATAATGATCAATTATAAAGATGAAGATAGGTGATAATAATAAAATAAGATGAATTTAAATGAAATTAAATGAAAAATGAAGAGGATTTACCTCTTGAAACACCCTCCTTGAAAAAAATCTTAAGGGACATGGTTTTAGTATTTTGGAAGTAAAAAGGGATATTGAAGGTGGTTAAAGACTAGGGAAGATTATTTTGGAATAAATTTGAGAATATTCAAGTATAATAGGAGTTATGAGAAGAGGGAGTGAGGGGCTGTTTTTATAGTCGATGAGAGGAGGGTTTTTACAATATTTTTTTATTTGGGCTCAAGACATGCAATAATTTTTTATTCTTATGACTAAAAAATTAGGAATAAGTTCATGTGAGTTATAAATGATGTCAATTTATAATATCTATGACCCATTAATGGTTCATGAATTTATTTATTTACCATATTTATCAGATTATTGAATTTCACTATTCAGAAAAAAATAAAATATTTAAGAAAAACCCCAAAAAGTCACCATAACCATTTTTAGATGAGTAGAATTAAAAAATGGACTCCATTTAATAAAAATAAGTATCAAAATATGTGGAATTGAATGGTTATATAAAATCATTATTTACTTGAAAGATACAAATTTTAAATTTAGAAATTGATTTTATAATACTTTCAAAAGTTATCTTAAGTCTCGTAAAATTATCCTAAAATCATAGGGAAAAAAATATTTAGGAATTAATTTCATGAAAATTAATTTTATTTTAAATAAATAATTTTTTTATAATTTTAATTAAATATTTATTTCTTATAAAGATATCAACATTTAATTATGAATTTTTAAATTATCCACTCTCATTTATATGGTGACTAAATTTTATTTACAATTACATGGGTGAGGTTTATCTTCATAAGGGTACATTGCTATTCATAAGGGTAAATTTCTATTTACAAAGAGACATTACTATTCATAAGGGTCAAGTAACTATTCAACAATAATTATGTTTATCCTATTATACGAAAAATAATTTACTGATCACAAAAGTGTATTCCTTCTTTTGAAAATTCAAATCACAAAAGTGGAAAAATTAAGATTAACTGTTAGATTATGACTATAAAAAAAAGTTTTGTTTCACAAAGGCTCTATGTTGTGTTCATATAATATATCAAATGAATTAAAATAATTTATGAAGAAATATACCATAATATTTGGGTTTGTCATATTAATTGTGAATATATTCTTAAATTAATTTATTATTTATGAAAATAATTATAATAGTCAATATATATTATCCATAAAATATTTAATTAAATAATTCAATTATAAAAATGAATCAAATTCATGTTAAAATATTATTTTACACAAAATAATACCGTAAAATAGTATGTTTTTTTTAGAACATTAATTAATTATTTTAGAAGATATAAATTATATTTCTTTATAAGTATTATTATTAATTAAAACACTTGGATTTAAATTATTATTTTTCATAAGAGAATTTATTTAAATTTATAAAACAAATTAATGGGGTGTTGGATTATCCCCCCTTAGAATAATTGCCTCCTCACAATTCAAAATTTCACATTGAAAGTTAAATGTTGATACTTGAAAATTTCCTTGTGGGAATCGAACATCAGGAATAAGATTAATTAAATATACTCATGAAAATTAGTTTAGGGGGATGAGGTTGTCACTGTAAAAATTGTGATTTCAAATGGGGTGACATTAGTTGGATGTAAAAACAAAGCTATAGATGAAAAATAAAACTATGACATTCGGATGGAAAGTGATAGATAACATTTTAAGATTAAATTTGATTACTACAAAACTATAAACTGCTATATAGGAAAAAATTCATTGATATTATAAAAAATTATGATAATATGAAATCATTTTATTCATGACTCTTTTCCTTTATTAGAGGAATTATTCCACTCTAGAAGAGTATAAATATATGTTTCCATTTCATAAACACAATATTACACTTGTATTATGACTTGAACTATCTATACTCCATCTCTTAGAAAAGGATGTGTCATACGATGAAGTGATACAATATCCTCTGAACCCTCATACAATGATCAACTTAAACCATTTATAAATCATTAAACATTATAGAATATAATTATTCAACACTTTATAAATAAGCTCTCTGAATTTCCAAGAGGATATTATCATTATCCTTTAATCAACATGAAGCAGGTCTAAATTTTCATGTTCCAAACAAGTGAATAACTTCATCATGTGTCCCCTTGAAATATGGTAATAACATGAATTACCATAAAACCAATTTGGAAACATGAATTATTATATATTACTTATGTAAGATGAATGATATTTGATATATTCTTTAAATACAAAGGTATTGTAAACTCTATCGATTATAGCATAGAACACATTTCAACAAGTCATTAATATGTTCAAATTTTATCAATACTTATCCAAATCTATCATTTTTTCAATATTATCTCTACATAAAAGATATATTAAGCCTTATATTTCCCTTAATCACATGTTTTCCAAAAATTATAACGTTCTACTGATTTTTTTTCATGGTACCATTCGATATTCGGTATCAAATTCTTAATGAAAATTTACTATATTACAATCCCCATATATTCAATAATTCATATAACCAGTACATTGAGGATAAAATATCAAATGGAAAAAATCATAAAAAGACAAATTAATTATTTATAATCATACTTTGTAGTAGAATAACTTGATCATTATCCAATATAATCATTTGGGGTATTTTTTGACACTTGGGACATTGATTCGCATAATATCTCATATCCTCATAGTTGAATCATTGTACATTGAAACCCTATTTCTTATAGTTGGAATCATTAACTTAGTTTCCTTTTTCACAAAACTTATAACAAACTCTCATTCCCTTAAAGAAGTTTCCAAGGTGAATCTTTCCATAGTTAACACATGTGGGAAAACCCTTCATTACCTTCTTCCCTATATCCAACTTTTTTTTCTGTCATCCTTTTCTTCTCTTCCTTCCCTTTAAATCTATAGTACATGGGTAATTCATTACACATCTTGTTATCACGTGATATTATTTCATCATTTGATGAGGATACCCTAGAGACTATTTCCTTTCAATATTTTGGATAAATACCATGAAATATTTGATCATTATAATTATTTTCATGACATGCGTTGGTGGAGTTTTCATTCCTTATACTAGGAACTATTTATAAACAATAACAAATAATATATTAGCTCTTAAAATTATGAACTTTACATAACTCTAAAAATTGTATAGAACATAACATATATTTATGAATCTTAAATTCAAGAAACATATACTTTGGTTACATTTGAAGCATGAATCATTCATATTGGTATGTAAGAAAATTTTGAATTGTCTTAAGAATAACCCCTAAGAGTGTGAAAATGGGTTTGTGGTAATGAATATTATCATGTATTAGGTTACCTCGATTCAGTCTTGGAACACCTTTTTGGAGATGTTACTTATAGGTACATCTATTCCATAACCACGACCACTTGTTGTATCCAGACAATATGTATTTTCTATTAAGATAAACCTGACATATTCATTCACAAAATTATAATATTTCATTGTATGATTAACCTCAAATCCTATATTAGGGTTTTGTTCAATAATCTAAATTTTCAAAATCCAGTTCCCATGTTTTCTATTAAACATACTCTTATACCAACTATAACACCCCAACCCCAATTTCCCAAAGTTGGTGCCTGATTTTTTTACATTGGAATATTTAAAGGAATACGAATCTCGAAGGAGAAAATAGTTTATTAGTTTTGGAGAACAAGATATATACATAATTACAACATTGGGACTTGAAATGAAATACAGCAGATAAATTTCAATGAAATCATCCACAACTCATACATTATCCATATAGGGACATCATAATATACATCTTGTCATACTACAGAAAAAAACATTTGAAAGGGGTGATTTAAGATTCTCATTAAGGGTATGTAATACAATGTAATTAATCATAAACATGAACACTAGGCATGGAGAGAAACTAAAAACTAATTCCTTTAAACATATACTTGAGTATAATATGGAATGAATAAAAGATGAATAAATAATTCCATAATAAAACATACCCATGGATATTATACTAGAATAATAACAACATGGACTATCACTTACCTGATTCATAATGAGGGAATGCATAATGTTTGACACCATAACCATTCTATGAAGGCATTATTCCAAGACCATATATAAACAGCTACAAACCCAAACTAGTTTTCTCACGAGACATATCAATTTACCAAGGGGCTATAGCGGGCCCAAAACAACATACCAATTCCAAACAATTCCTCATATTAATAGGTATAATCATAAACAACATATACATCTATATTGAAACAAACATATGAAATGTAAATAACTTCCCCAATCATTAAATATGACCACTAACCATTCACAGTAATATGGTGAAAAGTCTTGAGATAGTACATCCACAATCAAAATAATAATAATCCATAAAAAATGGTATATTAAATCATAAAATATTAATCCCAATAGAGCTTATGATACAACAAGAGTATTGAAATAGATGAAAATACTCATATAAAATCATCGAGTAATTCTCAAATTAAATATTCCATGACTTTGAAAACAAGAGTTTTCTTTGGAAAAGTCATTGTATAAAACCAAAAATTAAGTAAGCTATTTTTATCATAATAAAATAAGTTATTTTAAAAAAATAATGTTTGCTAAAGACATATTATACAGTGACATTGATAATAGGTAATAATTAGAGAAATTCCTTTGAATCGGGCTTGTATTTCCGGATGCATTTTTTAATGATCCTTCTAGAACTTGTAGATACACATAAAATGAAGAATGATTATGGTTAGTACACATTTAAAAAACATTCACAAATAATTTATGAGGAGTACATAAGAATAAATAATAATTTGTGTTAGGTAAGTATAGAATAAGAGTAACCTGAATGAAAATGGATGTTTAAGTAGAAAACCCTTAACAGTTTATAATCAATTGAATCATAAAAACAAAATTAATTATAAAAAATGATAAATTTAGTACAATGAATATAAATAGATTCATGATATTATAAATAAATGGGTAGTATGAATACACCATAAACAATAAATATTGGTGAATAAAGAATGTCTAAAAAATGGAAATGAGATGAGAAAAACCTTACCTTATGTCTGAACGTGTTATGCACTTGACCTCAACATCCTGGATAATGAAATTAAATCCATTAATTAGTTAATTAATAACAATATATACTTTTATTTTATTAATTATATTTACATAATGTTCATTTATGGAATTATTGATAAGTTATACGATTGAATTGTTGGAGTTGGTGGTCTAGAACCAACTACTTTTTACATTATTCATTAAATAAAAGCCATATCACATCTTGATTGTTCTTTTGTGTGACATGTCATGTGATAATTTCCTAAGGACAGCTGTTGCATTAAAGGGTCGTAGCGGATCCCTACTATGATGAGAACCCAGATGTGCCATAACACTGTTCTTGAATGTATGTTATATGGCCGGATGATATTATTTGAGGGACAAAAATAATACAGGTCATTAGGGGTGAGGACTCATAAAACGTTGAGGCACATTCTTATGGTGTGCACCCTTGGTAATATCCAGGAGGATATTATGAGGACGAGACCCGCCAGTAGGAAATCCACATTTCATAGTGTCATTGGATGTTCATATGTACGGGCGTGTGTATTGGTCCTTAGATTTTAAGATTATTATTAATGGGTATTACAACTCTCGCACTTATATTTTTTGACGAAAACTGTGGCGACACACTATTCGCATAGAGGTAGGATACGTTGGGTGCGTCACGAGTAATACTGCATTAATAGATAATGCGAGAAAGGATTTTTCCCTTCTATTCCATAACGGAAGTAGATATCTCAGACCC
The DNA here is from genome assembly GCA_963277665.1 of Viscum album. Taxonomy (NCBI): domain Eukaryota; kingdom Viridiplantae; phylum Streptophyta; class Magnoliopsida; order Santalales; family Viscaceae; genus Viscum; species Viscum album. The sequence goes on from OY728158.1 coordinate 816,392,163, forward strand.
TTTGATAGAATTTATATAGCCTAAATAAATCCATGGCCATGGTAAGGTATGGGAAAGTTCAATTCCGGGAAGTCAAAGAAAGAGTAATCAAGCACATGGGTTGATGGCACTAGCATGCAATCGTCTTGATTGGAGATATCGAGACAGAGGGATTATATTACACGGTAAGAGTTCATAGGAGGTGACACGTCATTACGGCGTTAACTTCATTCTCTATGGGTGCCTCGACGTGTTGCTAGATGCTAACCTTGGACTTTAGGCAGGCTCAGCCTAATGCCCCTGAGAAAGAGGCCTAGAGGGTCACACACTAAGTGTGTCCATGTATCTCATATAAGTATTAATTTAAAAAATTAAATAAATATTATTCTCGACTATGGTTTAATAATAATTTAAGGATGTCTGATCGCATTTATTTTGACACTAGTTATTCGAGAGAATATATTGTGGATGAAATAATATATTTATTAGAGAGTAATGCAGTTACATTTATTTAAGAAATAAATAGTCATTACTCAAGGTCTAATAAATGTGGTGGAGAAAAATGGAAAATAAAAGTACACGTCGTGTATATTAAATATACACGCCATGTAGTTTTATGGAAAACCAGTACACGTCGTGTAATAATTATTACATGCCGTGTAGTTTTTTCAGTTGGGATTTTGAGGATTTAATATTGTTTTAATAAATGATATTTGTTATAATCAGCGTGGGCGCATGTCATGGAATTAATAATTCGACATGGGGGTTTTCAATAAGAGTTAATGAAATAAATGAAACGCATAAAGCATTTATTTATTGTCATAACTCTATTAACCTCAAACCCGATTATAAATATCCTTGCAACCGCAACTTTTTGTAGAGCCATTGTTGTGCACAACGGATTTGGAAATACTCTCAAGCCAAGAGATAATTCCCTTTCCACCAAGAACGCCCTCAAGTTACGAGAGTAAGATCGTCCACCGGATCAATCCGGTCGAAGGCGGACATCGCAAGCAAAGGTTCATCCATGCTAGCACCCGGAGATCCCTTTGGTGACGTCCGAAGATACGTGACAAACGTGTGGATCCCTGCTAGAGGAATCCCACACATGGATTCTACGATGCAACGACAGTTCACCGAATCGTGACCGGACACATCAACGAAGAAAGAATTCCAACGATGTAATTCTTATGCATTAATTAAATTAATTATAATCAACATATGATGATCCTCCTCAAGGGTTCCAAGACTCTTCTTTTCTTTTCATTCTTCGTTCTATTCTAAAGATTCGACATTTTATATCGTGACAAATCTCGGATTGAACATTTTTTAATGTTAAAATTAAAGTTGGGAAAACCCATCAACGCACTTCCGCTGCGCCCGGAAGCTACAAGTGGTATCAAAGGGGGTCATATCGTTGATTATAATCATTTAGTTTTTCGTGGGTAATTTACACATTTAATAATTTAGTTATTTCAATTCATGTTTAATTATTTTGGAAATCTGAATATCGAGATCTATTCATCTTCCCTCATTTCTTGTTCACCCCACAAAAACGAATTTTTCTTTTAATTTTGATGAAAATAAAATAGTGGAACTCATCCGGATGAGCCAAAAATTTCTGGCCTTATAACACCAGAATACACGACGTGTATTCGGAAGTACACTCCGTGTAGTCTAGGTTCAATGCATTGACTGATCCGCCAAATCAGGACGTGTATTGGATTCTTTCTAAGAATTTAAGACATCGTGTGTTGACCAGAAACAGGTGGAACACGGTTTCCAGAATACACGTCCTGTGGTCCAATGAACACGGCGTGTAGTCCTTTCTGGTTAGGGTTGGGTCGTGTACTCCGTACATGGCCTGCCTGGCTGGAAACCGTGTAACGCGGAATCTACACAGCGTGTGTCCCACTGTACACGCCGTGTACTCCGAAAATTTCTGAAGAACATTAACACGCCATGTCCCCGGGCGTGTACTTAAGATAGACGGTGAAGAAAAGTACACGCAGTGCAGTTAGAACTACACACCGTGTACTCACCCAAATTACGCAGATTTATTAAAATTTATTATTATATTATAAAAACCCTTGATATGTGTACCATGGTGCAGGCGTAAAGCTGAGGCACAACATGTGATATGTGTTTTATATATATGTGTTTAATTTAACATCTACGTAATAAATGGGAATTCACCGGGTTTCCTCCAAGGTACAAGTTACATACAAGGATAATTTAAAATGAATTTATTTGTTTAAAATTTTGATGGATGAGAATCTCAAGGAAATTCAGAAAAATGATTTAAGATAAAAGGATTGATTAATTAAAGATAAATAATTGATTCGAGCATGATTTATCTTAAACAAGAACGATTAATGAATTGAATGCTAGTTTTATTTATGCGTAAATATCGTTGCATGTAGGGATGATCATGAGATAGACCGAGACCTTTGTATGTGAATGGTTACTTTTAATTTATTTATTTAAACTTAATTTGTTGGCCTGCGAGCCATCTCCTCATTAATCTGTAGGGCCTGCACGCCCAAGGATTCTTTTATGTAAAAAACCCCTTTTACCCCTCATCTGCATGTGAGATAAATGCATATGTAATGGATGGAGCTCTCAAGCTAGTGGAGGTGGCTCAAGTCAAGAGCCAAGGTGAAACCAATCCAAGGAGATACAATGGTGGATAGGTGGAAAGCTGTAAACATGAACCCGAAAGGTTCAAGGTGTTTCTCCCCTAGGTCTTGGGTTAGTTTTTCAACTTCTAGATAAACTAACAAATAGAAAAGCTCATGATCATACCATTAATTTTATTTATTTTAGTTTCATTGTTTATTTATTGTGGGTGTGTTGTCACGATCACACAATTAATGAATTAAACGAGCATGCAAGATGGAACTAAAATAAAACCGTCTTATATGTAAATATTATCTTATACATGGTTAGTCACTTAAGTATATCCCACTTAATATTAACAAGCATGTAATCTAAGATAACAAAATGGAAATTTATGTATTAGGATAAAATCCCTCAAAATAAATACTATGTCGGCATAGCCTTCCATAATCTTGGTTAGAATCGAACCATAGTTCAAAGTGCTTGACATACCCTAGTTGGGGTGCTTTAAATTATCAGGGAATTCTAGTTCAAGGTTTTGGGTTGACTTGACTTGGTTCGCATCAAGGGTTGACTGCCACAGCAGGACTTGGTGTGACCAAGAGGCAAAGGATGAGGAAATCCAAAAAGGATTTCAGGGTTGGGGAGTGCACTCAGTGGATCAAGGAACTGCGAGTTAATGTAGTTGGCATTTGGAATGCCTACCTAAAAACCTTTAAGTTGCTTGACCAACACTAGTTGGGGTAATGCGAAGGGCAATATGTATCCTTACCACTATAATATTCCGGAGTCAATGGTGAGGGCTATTGGATTTTGATAAAATAGTGGGAGACTAATAAGTATTAATTTATTTATTTGTCTCAAATTTTTTAATAAAGTACTAAAACTTTGCTCATCATAATTTGTAGAAATGGCAAGAAAATGACATCAAACATATCATTGCGCACCATACTCTAAAAATAAAACCTTCTCACTCGCACCAATTTCCAAGAGTGGCAGAGACGTTTACGCGTCTTCGTTCACCACAAAAGAAAATTATATGTACTGGAAGAGCCTATTTCAGTTGCACCTGGGAAAGAGGCTAGTGATGAGGAATTATCTCTCTATATGAAACACATGGATGATTCCACAGATGTCCAGTGTTTCATTCTATCGGCCAGGTCTAATGATCTCTTGAAGCAACATGAAAACATAGACGCTTATAGCATGATGTCTCACCTTAAATATCTCTACCAAGAGAAGGCGAGACAGGAGAGGTATGACATCATTAATGCTTTGTTTACCAAGAAGCATGGAAATTCTACGCTAGATGGGCCTCATGTAGTCATGCTTATTGGCTACATTGAACGCCTGGACATATTAGGGATTGAATTCATGGATGAGTTGCGTACAGATCTCATCCTATCATCACTGCCCAAGACCTTCTCTAGCTTCATTGTCAATTATAAAATGAGCAGCAATGAGAAGAGTCTATCGGAGCTTCTGACCTTGATTTTCCAGGTAGATAAGGACATGGGGCATGAAAATCCCACAGTCCTTATGGTGAACAAGAAAATGAAGTACAATTCAAAGGGTCCAAAGACTTATAAATGGTCTGAAGCCCCCGAGCACCGTCCCTCCAAGAAGGGAAAGATCCAGAGGCAGGGAAATGAATGAAAGGCAGTGTGTTTTTCATGTGGCAAGAAGGGCCACTGGAAGAGGAACGCACCCAGAAGTGTGGGGATGCTAAAGGTGAATTTGTTATTGAGTGCAGTCTTTCTATTTCTACACATTGGGTATTAGACACAGCTTGTGGGGCTCACATCTGTATTCAAATGCAGGAACCAAGTAGATTTAGAAAGATCTCCAGAGGAGAGGTGGATCTTCGAGCTGCCAATGGCGCAAGGCTAGCTGTGTTGGCTATTGGTGACTACCACCTTTCATTGCTGACTGAGATGATTTTGGTTTTACATAACTGTTATTATGTGCCTAGTGTTACCAAGAACATAATTTCTGTATCTTGTTTGGATATGGATGGATTTGTTTTCAAATTTGGAAATAAGGGTTGTCTCTTTTATAAGAACAACATATGTTATGGTACGACACATTTAAATAATGGTTTGTATGTATTGAATTACTAAAACCAAGTGTTGGAAATCGATAACGAAAAAAACTCACATGACTCATACATCACCCAGTTATAGCATCACCGCCTTGGTCTTGTGAACGAGAAGCGTTTGACAAAGCTCTGCCAAGATGGCTATTTAGACTCTACTGAGCTAAAACCACTTGATAGATGTCACTCTTGTATACAAGGAAAAATGACCAAGCCGACTTTTGGTGGAAAAGGTGAAAGGGCCACAGAGCTTCTAGGATAGGTACAGACGGATGTGTGTGGGCCATTTCTAGTAGAAGCAAGAGGTGGATATTCTTACTTCATTACTTTTACTGATGATTTGAGTAGATATGGCTATGTCTACTTAATGAGGTATAAGTCAGAGTCCTTAGAGAAATTTAAGGAATTCAAGAATGAACTGGAGAATCAGCTTGGTAAGAAGATAAAGAAGCTTCGATCAGATCGAGGTGGATAATATCTAAACAAAGAGTTCATCGATCTTCTACGGGAGTCTGGGACTCTATCTCAGCTCACTCCTCCTTATACACCACAGTGGAATGGTGTTAGTGAAAGGAAGAACCACACCTTGTTGGACATGGTGAGGTCGATGATGATTCATGTGGATCTTCCATTATCCTTTTGGTGATATGCATTACAAACTGCAGCATACACATTAAACCAAGTACCAACTAAGGCGGAAAATGGAATTCCATCTGAGTTATGGAATGAAAGGAAACCCACTTTGTCGCACACACGTGTATAGAGATGTGAGGCATTTGTTAAAGCCTTCTTAGGAAACAAACTAGCACCCCGGGGTACGAAGTGTATCTTTATAGGATATCCCAAGGAAACGAAAGGATATTACCTATATAAACCTCGAGACAAGAAAGTGATTGTCGCCAGACAAGCCGTCTTTCTTGAGAGGGAGCACATCCTAAAGAAGGATAGTGGGAGCAAGATTGACTTCGATGAAGTTAATGCTCAAGATACACAGGAGTAGGTACAGGAACAAGTTCCACAAGTCCCTGTGGAAGAGGTTCCAGAAACACAAGTACTGCGTAGGAGCTCAAGAGAGGTAAGGGAACCAGAGAGATTTGGTTTCCTAGTCACCGAGGATGGTGAATCATTATTGTTGGACAATGATGAACCTCTCTCCTACAAAGAAGCAGTAGAAAGCTCAGAAGCAGCAAGATGGCTAGAAGCTATGAATTCTGAGATGGATTCCATGTATCAGAACCAAGTTTTGGTTCTGGTCGATAAGCCAGTTGATGTAAAGCCTGATGGATGAAAATGGGTATTCAAAAGAAAGCAGGACATGGAAGGTCAAGTTAGCACCTATAAAGAAAGGATAGTGGCTAAAGGATTCAGACAACGTCAAGGAATTGACTATGATGAAACCTTCTCTCCAGTTTCCATGTTTAAATCCATAAGAATCAAAATTTCCATAGCAGCTTACCATGACTACGAGATTTGGCAGATGGATGTCAAAATAGAATTCCTTAATGGGAACCTTCAGGAAGATGTCTATATGACACAACCAGAAGGGTTTGTGACACCAGGTGAAGCCAGGCGGGTTTCCAAGTTGCAGAAATCCATTTATGGATTGAAGAAAGCATCCAGGTCATGGAACATTTGATTTGATGAATCCATAAAGGAATTTGGTTTCATTAAGAACGAATGTGAGCCGTGTTTTTATAAACGGTTTAATGGGAATACAGTCGTCATCCTAGTGGTATATGTTGATGACATATTTCTTTTTGGAAATGACGTACTAGCCTTACAGTCAGTAAAGGACTGGTTGAACAAGTGTTTCTCTATGAAGGGATTAGGAGAAGCATCCTACATTCTTGGGATCAAGATCATTTGTGACAGATCCAAGAGGCTGCTTGGACTATGTCAGGGTACATACATTGACCAGATACTAACGAGATTTAGTATGAAAAAATCCAAGAGGGGATTGGTTCTAGTGTCACATGGCTTACATCTTTCTAAGATAATGTGTCCCCGGACACAACAAGAGAAATATAGGATGAGCAAGATCCCATATGCTTCAGCTATAGGATCCATCATGTATTCCATGTTATGTGCCAGGCTTGATGTTGCCTATGCACTGATCATGGTAGGCAAATATCATGCAGATCCTGGAGAACAACGTTGGACTGCTGCTAAGACTATCCTTAACTATCTGAGAAGAACTAAGGATATGTTCCTGGTGTATGGAGGAGACGAGGAGCTTGTCATCAGAGGGTATGCTGATGCTAGTTTTCAAAAAAAAATCATAATGATCTGAAGTCACAATCTAGATATGTTTTCTGTCTCAATGGAGGAGCTGTGAGCTGGAAGAGTTCAAAGAAACCAGTTGTCATCGATTCTACCATGGAGTCCAAGTATATAGTGGCTTCTGATGCATCCAAAGAAGCCGTCTGGATTCAGAACTTTGTCCAGGAGCTTGATGTGGTGCCTAGCAGTAAAGATCCCCTTATATTGTATTGTGATAATACAGCAGGAGTGGCTCTTGCAAAATAACCAAGGTCACATCAACGAACAAAGCACTACTCAGGAAGTATAACCTCTTGAGGGATTTCTATAAAAGGGGTGAAGTTGCAATGAGCAGAGTGTCCACAGAAGAGAACGTGGTGGAACCCATTACTAAAGGCATATCTCAATAGAAGCATGAATATCATGTGAGATCTAGTGGGTTAAAGGTTGTTAGCAGTTGTCTCTAGTCCAAGTGGGAGTCTGTTGGAGTTTGTGGTCTAGAACAAACTACTTTGTACATTATTCATTAAATAAAAGCCTTATCACATCTTGATTGTTCTTCTATGTGACATGTCATGTGATAATTTCCTACGGACAGCTATTGCATTAAAGGGTCGTAGCGGATCCCTACTATGATGAGAACCTAGAAGTTCCATAACACTGTTCTTGAATGTATGTTCTATGGCCGGATGATATTATTTGAGGGACACAAATTATACAGGTCATTAGGGGTGAGGACTCATAAAACTTTGAGGCACCTTCTCATGGTGTGCGCCCTTGGTAATATCTAGGAGGATATTATGAGAACGAGACCCACCAGTAGGAAATCCACATTTCATAGTGTCATTGGATGTTCCCATGTGTGGATGTGTGTATTGGTCCTTAGACTTTATGATTATTATTAATGGGTATTACAACTCGCACACTTAGATTTATTGAAAAAAACTGTGATGACACACTGTTTGCAGCGAGGTAGGATACGTTGGGTGCGTCACGAGTAATACCTCATTAATAGATAATGCGAGAAAGGATTTGTCTCTTCTGTTCCACAACGGATGTAGATATCTCAGCCCCTTTGATGGAATTGATATATCCCAAATAAATCCATGGCCATGGTAAGGTGTGGGAAAGTTCAATTCCAGGAAGTCAAAGAAAGAATAATCAAGAACATGGGTTGATGGCACTAGCATGCAACCTACTTGATTGGAGATATCAAGACAAAAGGATTATATTACACAATAAGAGTTCGTAGGAGGTGATACGTCATTGCGGCATTAGCTTCTTTCTCTATGGGTTCCTTGGCTTGTTGCTAGATGCTAACCTTGGACTTTAGGCAGGCTCAGCCTAATGCCACTGAGAAAGAGGCCTAGAGGGTCACACACTATGTGTGTCCATGTATCTCAGTTAAATATTAATTTAACAAATTAAATAAATATTATTCCCGAATGTGGTTTAATAATTATTTAAGGATGTCTGATCGCCATTATTTTGACACTAGTTATTCGAGAGTATATATTGTGGACGAAATAATATATTTATTAGCGAGTAATGCAGTTACATTTATTTAAGAAATAAATAGTCATTACTCAAGGTCTAATAAATGTGGTGGAGAAAAAAATTGAAAATAAAAGTACACACTGTGTATATTAAATATACACGCCGTGTAGTTTTATGGAAAACAAGTACATGCCGTGTATTAATTATTACACGCGGTGTAGTTTTTCCAGTTGGGATTTTGAGGATTTAATATTGTTTTATTAAATGATATTTATTATAATCAGAATGGGCGCATGTCAATGAATTAATAATTTGACATGGGGGTTTTCAATAAGAGTTAATGAAATAAATAAAATGCGTAACGCGTTTATTTATTGTCATAACTCTATTAACCTCAAACCCGATTATAAATATCCTTGCAACCCCAACAGTTTTTAGAGCCATTGTTGTGCACAAAGTATTTGGAAATACTCTCAAGCGAAGAGATAATTCCCTTTCCACCAAGAACGCCCTCAAGTTATGAGAGCAATATCCTCCACCGGATCAAGGCGGTCGAAGGCGGACATCACAAGCAAAGGTTCTTCCACGCTAGCACCCGGAGATCCCTTCGGCGACGTCCGGAGATACGTGACACACATGTGGATCACCGCTAGAGGAATCCCACACTTGGATTATACGACGCAACGACGGTTCACAGAATCATGACCGGACACATCAACGAAGAAAGAATTCCAACGAGGTAATTCTTATGCATTAATTAAATTAATTATAATCAACATATGATGATCCTCCTCTAGGGTTTCGGGACTCTTCTTTTCTTTTCATTATTCATTCTATTCCAAAGATTCATCATTTTATATCGTGACGGATCTCAGATTGAACGTTTTTTAACATTAAAATTAATGTTGGGCAAACCCATCAACGCGCTTCCGCTGCGCCCGGAACCTACATGAATTACATCGTTCCTGAGTGTTTGTTTCCTTGATTTCATGATCATTTCCTATAAGGCCTTAGCCTTAAACCTTACTTAATATTGAATTAAATGAATAATTCACATTGAGGATCTTTTCAGGTTTAGAGTTTTAGTGAATTAGATCATGAAACTTGCATTACATTCCACATTTAAACAAAGTGGTTACATAAAAGACAGTATTCATTTTTCCCATCAACGGAAACATATTTAAAATAAAAAATGGATTCTTTCTTGACACTTCCTTGACACTATCATCACATCATGTACCTTCCCTTGACCTGTGAAAAACATTTCAAAAACATGGGATGAGCATAAAAAGCTCAGTAAGGGTTATAAAAAGTATGGAAAGGAAACATGAGTACATATATACATAAGAATGAAATCATACTTTACCCATAATGCATATTCACTTTAACATACCTCATAAAATCATGATTAAATCATAGAAATCATAAGACATAAAAGGTAACTTGAGGAATTCATAACATTCTTAGGTAGGTAGTAACCCTCTTGGTTACATTTGGAATACCCACCACAGTATATTCCCTAAATCTCTTTGGAGAAACCTTATCATTTCACTCCTTCGAATTACCCAATGCATTGGAGAGCTATATCGGGCTCACCCGCCCTTAGTTTATCACGGAACCACCTGTCTTCATAACAATGCCCAAGAACCATAACATAATCTTATCACATAAAACATGCATAAAGGAAACCAAACATTTCCACCTTTAAATAACAAGATATCAATACAACACATTGATATAAAAACATTTTGAAAACCATTTTCAAAAACCAAAATAAAATAAATGTAAAACATGGTATTTATTTTTCTTTTAAAAAGAAGGTATGGCTTGTAGAGGAAGTCGAAACTCAAATAATGGTCACGGCGGCGGAGAAGTTGTTGTCGCCACATACGTATGACAAAAACATTCCATTTTGTCATTTAGTAAACGCTTCGTATAAAAAACATTTCTTTTGAATAAACGTAAAATTCAAAGGGTTTTATACACCGTATAAAATAATGTAGTGTATAAAAGAAAATATGCCTCAATGAAATGAGATTGAGACGAAGTCCCATACAAAGACGGTATCCTTGGATTAAGGATAAATCAATTACATAATTATGTGTGACAAACGAATACACGAAATAGAAGTGGGTATTAAGTGTAATACAATCAAAGGATATTCACACATAATCATAGAACGACATATTCAAGGAGTATAAGTTTATCCCAAATAATCAAAATTGGGTTAAGAGGTTCCCTTGCAAAAATTCTACAGCCAAACGGCGTCACTTCAAAATTCAAAAAAAGAGTTGATGAGAGATAAAAAGCGTATCTCATCACTTGGTCATAAAATTTACATCAATAAGGATATATAAGAACATATCCCAACATAATAGTATGTGAATTAAAATACATAACAAAATAAGTCTTTTAAAAAGAGGAGGGTGAATGGTTCCCTTACCGACATGGGTATCTTTCAAGACAAGCACCCTGTGAATGAAGGACAATACAACATTGATGTAAATACTCATAAATGAAATTATGTTACACAATGAGTAAAATAATGGTCATTACATACACCACTCAAAGGAAATTGTGGAAAATGTAGCATAAATCTCACGGGAATAAAAGTTAGAAGAAAAACCCCTTTCGAAAACTCGGCAGCCTAACGACGCCACTTAAAACATCCAAAAATGGATTTATGAGATCAAATAGGGTCTCCCATAATATGAACATAAAAATTAAAGTATGAGGAATATAAAATAACATCCCCAAACATAATAAAGATGGGCTTAAAAGAAATGACATAAATGAGAGTACCTAAAAAGAAAGAGAGAGGTTGGATCTCTTACAAAAATTCGGCAGCCTAACGGCGCCACTCAAAACATCCAAAATGGATTGATGAGAAATAATAGGGTATCTCATCATATGAACAAAAAAATTACAGTATTAGTAATATAAAATAACATCCCAATCACAAGAAAGATGATCTTAAAAGTAATGACATAAAAGAGTGTACTTAAAAAGAAAGAGAGGGGTAGGGTCCCTTACCTCAAGTCCAACTTGTCCTATTCGTTTGTTTATATTCCTAAATAATAAACTTTAGTCAATTTATAATTTCTTAAGGACCTCCTATAAAGATTATTATTCAGATCATATCACATATTTTAGTGTTATAATAATTGGTTAATAATATAATTTCATATCAGACGTTTTTGTCAATGTTTGGTACATGAGTTAAAAATTGAACTTGTTGGAAAATAATTTTCCATGTAGTTATAGGTACATCATATCCATAATAGTATTGATGTTTTAAATATCATATATATCAAGTATATATTCATTTTATACTATTCCATAGCATTTTAAGATAAAAATTAAAATCACCGTTCATGGAGACGGTAGGACATACGTACGCATGAACGCTACTTTAATTTTTTGACATATTAATGGAATTAAAACAAAATGAGATTTATATATATATATATATATGTTATAATTCCAGAATGATATCTATATTTTAGATGTAATATATTACATATATATCCATTATATATATGTACTTATAATAGTACATAACATTTTGAGATAAGAAATGAAATGTACCGTTCATGGAGATGGTAAGTCGTACGTACGCATGAACGCTATTTCAATTTATATTTCATATTTAATGGAATTAAAACATAATGATACATAATAGTATTTTAATTCCAGGATGGTATCATATATAATATCATTAAATATATCCTTTATACATACCAAATATGGTATTAACGAATCAAATCACTTTGAGGGGGCGGTAGTCTGCACTTCCTTAAATGAAGATATCACGTTTACCCATAATGGAAACCATAAAGGTATGACAAAAATGAAAAATAAAAAAGCTTATGTAAAACATAAACATATTATATATCATATATAAATATAATGTCATCTTAATGTCCACCTTTGAAGGTGTTAGAAGAATGTTGAACAATCATCATTTCGTGAGGCAGAAATTCGCCATCCACAGAAACAGTATGTTCTTTAATCATTATATGTAGTTGTGTGTAAGTTTATCTCGAATACTTTTTATAACAACATCATAGTATATTAAAGATACTGGATTTGTTACAAAATAAATTAATAAAAAGAGTTTATGTGGTTGGAGAAGCAAAATGAAACAAAAGGACACAAGTGAAGACATTACCTTAAAATCAGGTAACTCCCTATGGTTTGAGCTCAAAGGATTACTTGGGAAGACTTTTTCCCAATGTGAGGCTTCACGGAGTTAGAGAGGGATTTGGAGAGACAAAATCGGAAGGGGTTGGCTGATCCAAAGGCTTTGGAAGTGTGGGTATGGAGGTAGAGGTTGGGGCCTTTTATAAGAGGAGGGGAGGGGCACTCTTGGAATGTAAGGAAATGTTAATTTATTTTAGAATGAGTTTCGGATTTTAATGGTCCCACATTGATTTGTTTCGAGGATAAGGTGATAAGGGTTCTAAATCCACCCATCCAATAGGTTTTGGACACGTGTAGGTCTTAGATTTTACATTATCTTTCCATTTTATTTGAATCGTTAAATAATGAGGTCTCCGCTGCATCATCATTATGTCATAAATAATTTAATTTATTTAATGTATAAAAATTATAAAAAAAATACTATGATGTAGGAAATAGTTTTAAATTTCCAATGACTATTTATAGTCAAAAATCTTACTTTTATAACATCATGTAAAAAATATTTTAGTAAAACATCTCATGTTTGTGTCATTTTTACTTTAACATTAAATAAAAAGTATTTATGTCATTTTCCAACCAAAGTGGCACCATGGGGTCCCCAAGTTGACCCATGGATTTTATTGGTCGGCCATGACACATCCAATGAGGGTATGACATGTTTCTAGGTCATTTAAATTTATTAAAACATTATTCTTACCTTAAACTACACTAATTACCTCTAATCGCGATTAAAAACTTAATAAGTTACTATTCACCAAAAAATTATTCTAATCCCATTGAACCACATTTTACTTCTTAATGAAAACCATGTATGTCAGATTTTTGAAATTCAAAACACAAAGATGGAAAAATTTCATTTATACCGAAAAATCAGTTTTTATAAGTACCACTTAGTGGTTTCACTATTCATCAAAAATTGATGTTTTTCAGAAAATTACCAAAAATTCACCCTAAGCTATATTTGACATTCCGAATTCAAAAATGATGTCTATTTTACAAAATTAAAAACATATAAGTTGAATTAATTAATTTAATAATTAATTCCTGCTGTCAAAACAAATAGCGTGTTTTTATGAAACAAAATGTATCAAAAGATTGACTCTAGTTTAAGTCCGATTACAAAGTGAAATTAATTCCAACGACCACTATTGGATTAAATGGTAAAAATATATTCTAATTTCACTTTAAACCCAATTAAAAAGATAATCTAATCATGTAAATAAATTATATTAAAAAGTGGGTTTGAATTAAAATACGACATTTTTCACTATTCATTAAAAATTGAACTTTTTCGGAAAAATACCAAAAATTTACACAAAGTAAATTTTGATGTCCCGATTCTAAAGAAGAATTTTATTTTGTCAAATATAACACATAAAATTTTCAAAAAGTGGATTTAAAAGAGGTTCGCCACCAAAAGGCGGTTAATCGACCTTTTAAAGAATATTAGAATGTTTACGCTTAAAATTGGATTCCTTTACATTTTTAATCCTCTAACATTTATTGTAAAGAGTAAAAATATTTGACAAACATATATAATCATTTCGTAGTTAGTTCTGTTCATTCCCTCCATTACAATGGCTAGGCGTTAACTACCATTTAAAATAATATTATTTTATTATTAGAATGCAACGTATGATTTCAAAGGAACTCATTGTTGAATATTGGGTAAGCCATTGTGCATAGCGTTCCCTTCAAAGTCATATTAATATTTTATTCAAAAATATGGATAAATGTGAAAATTTCATACTCTTTATTAACCTGGGGTGTTACATCCTTCCCCCCTTTTGGGAATTTCGTCCTCGCAATTTTAAAATTGAGCTTGAAAACATCCTTGAAAGTCCCACATCGGAACAAGAGTCAGTAAAACAATCAATTTAAAATAAATGAATATAATAACAGAGGTCACCCGAGTTAACCTATACTAGGATTCCATGTAGGAAAACATGTACATGGAGGAGAAAACATAGGGTCATGTTCTGATGGAGAGTGATAGAAAACATGTTTAGGAGAAAGTTAACCACAAGAAAATCACAAACTTGTGATGGGTTAAACAGTATTAGATTCCCCAGTAGGAAAAGTTAATAGCCAACATTTTTTTAAGCTACTCTTCATTGAGGAATTTATTTTTGATCTTAAGGAAACATACTTACTTGTCATGTTGACTTTCAAATTTTACTATATTTCTTACACAAACTCATACTTTCCCCAAAATACGAGTATTTAGGAAGACTTGTTCACATTAAGAGTATTATAATCAACTTCTAGAGGATCACCTAATCCACAAAAGAGAACTATATACTTCCCATATCTTTAGACCTTAACCAAAAACAAAACCAAAAAGGTTAGTACAAGATTAGATAATACCCAAAAAGGATAATCCTTTAAAAAAACAAATCTATTCTAAATCTCCAAAATTTATCAAACAATACCCAAAGTTCAACAATGACCATTCAATAAACAAATTGTCCATAAAATACATCAAAGTAAACCAAACTAAGATTGAAACCCAAATATTTGAAGGATTTAGTCACATAGTCTTCCAAGTTAAATCGTAACATTTATCTCCAAACAATATCAATTGCTCTTAATGTCTCGTATTGAAAAGTAATTAACCTAATCAGATATCCTCCATGATAGCTTAATAAATTTACATAGATAACCCCAAATCAGGATACTCTTAATTCATAAAATCATCTAACTAAAAAGAATTAGTCAAACTAACCAGGGACTTCACGTAGTCCAGTGGTAGGCGATAAATACCAGTTGCACTTTGGTTGTGGGTTCGATTCACACAACATTGTCCGACGCGACGGTTTGTCACACGGTCTGCGTGTTTTCCTTTTTATAAAACTATATAATTCTTAAAACATTCCACAAAATGAGATAAAATCTTCAAAAATAATCATAACATATTTTAACCTCATGTTTATCTCATGCCTTTCATTTTCCATAATAACATATAATTACCCATAATTACCTCAAAAGTAAGGATCATATAAACCCTATTGGTTACCATTATAATTATTACCTGAACTTCCACATTGATTGGTCATCTCGTACATGATTCCTTACAGAACATACCGAGGTTCAAGTGGTTGATTATGACTCCTTGATAGTTGGCTTAGAACAACCACGAGTTTCCTCATTGAATCCCCCATTTCATCGAGTCTCTTGATCAGAGAACCACCACAGCTTCCTTCAAACCTATTGTCACTTTGGTGCCTGCTAGATCCATCCATTCACTAAAAACAGAAATTTCAGTGTTAGTATATCAACAATACCATCATGTACTAATGAGGAAGGTAAACACTAAGATATACTTACTCATTCACTTTATCTAAAACTAGGACTCTTTCTGAAATCCTATCCATTATGGTACTGTCACTTATGCTTAAAGAATACCCTAACCTCTAAAGTTATCTAAACCGACCATTGATACCAACTATAAGGCCCTATCCTTAAACCCTAATTAATATTTAATTAAATGAATAATTCACATTGAGGATCTTTTCAGGTTTAGAGTTTTAGAGAATTAGATCATGAAACTTGCATTACATTCTACATTTAAACAAAGTGGTTACATAAAAGACAGTATTCATTTTTCCCATCAATGGAAACATATTTAAAATAAAACATGGATTATTTCTTGAAACATCCTTGACACTATCATCACATCATGTACCTTTCCCTTGACCTGTGAAAAACATTTCAAAAACTTGGGATGAGCCTAAAAAGCTCAGTAAGGGTTATAAAAAGTATGGAAAGGAAACATGAGTACATATATACATAAGAATGAAATCATACTTTACCCATAATGCATAAGAAATTTAACATACCTCATAAAATCATGAATAAATCATAGAAATCATAAGACATAAAAGGTAACTTGAAGCATTCATAACATTCTTATGTAGGGAGTAACCCTCTTGGTTACATTTGGAATACCCACCATAGTATATTCCCTAAATATCTTCGGAGAAACCTTAACGTTTCACTCCTTCGTGTTACCCAATGCATTGGAGAGCTATATCGGGCTCACCCGCCTTTAGTTTATCACGGAACCACCCGTCTTCATAATAATGCCAAAGAACCATAACATAATATTATCACATAAAACATGGATAAAGGAAACCTAACATTTCCACCTTTCAATAACAAGATATCAATACAACACATTGATATAAAAACATTATGAAAACCATTTTCAATACCAAAATAAATGAAATGTAAAACATGATATTTATTTTTCTTTTAAAAAGAAGGTATGGATTGTAGAGGAAGCCGAAACACAAATAATGGCCACGGCAGCAAAGAATTCATTGTCGCCACATACGTATGACAAAAACATTCCATTTTTTTGTTTAGTAAACGCTTCGTATAAAAAATATTCCTTTTGAATAAACGTAAAATTCAACGGGGTTTATACACTGTATAATGAATGTTGTGTATAAAACAAAATATGCCTCAATGAATGGAGATTGAGACGAAGTCCCATACAAAGACGATATCCTTGGATTAAGGATAAATCAATTACATAATTATATGTGACAAATGAATACACGAAATATAAGTGGGTATTAAGTGTAATACAATCAGAGGATATTCACACATAATCATAGAATGACATATTCCAGGAGTACAAGTTTATCCCAAATAATCAAAATTAGGTTAAGAAGTTCCCTTGCAATAATTCGACAGCCTAACGACGTCACTTCAAAATTCAGAAAAAGAGTTGATTAGAGATAAAAAGGGTATCTCATCACTTGGTCATAAAATTTACATCAATAAGGATATATAAGAACATATCCCAACATAATAGTATGTTAATTATAAGACATAACAAAATAAGTCTTTTAAAAAGAGGAGGGTGAAAGGTTCCCTTACCGACATGAGTATCTTTCAAGACATGCACCCTATGAAAGAAGGACAATAAAACATTGATGTAAATACTCATAAATGAAAGTATGTTACACAATGGGTAAAATAATGTGAATTACATACACCACTCAAAGGAAATTGTGGCAAATGTATCATAAATCTCACGGGAATAAAAGTGAGATGAAAAATCCCTTTCGAAAACTCGGCAGCCTAATGACGCCACTTAAAACTTCCAAAAATGGATTTATGAGATCAAATAGGGTCTCACATAATATGAACATAAAAATTAAAGTATGAGGAATATAAAATAACATCCCCAAACATAAGAAATATGAGCTTAAAAGAAATTACGTAAATGAGAGTACTTAAAAAGAAAGAGAAAGGTTGGATCTCTTACAAAAATTTGGCAGCCTAACGGCGCCACTCAAAACTTCCAAAATGGATTGATGAGAGAGAATAGGGTCTCTCATCATATGAACATAAAAAATAAAGTAGTAGTAATATGAAAGAACATCCCGATCACAAGAAATATGAGCTTAAAAGGAATGACATAAAAGAGTGTACTTAAAAAGAAAGAGAGGGGTAGGGTCCCTTACCTCAAGTCCAACTTGTCTTGTTCGTTTCTTTATAATCCTAAATAATAAACTTTGTTCAATTTATAATTTCTTAAGGACCTCCTATAAAGATTAATATTCAGTTCATATCACATATTTTAACGTTACAATAATTGGTTAATAATATGAGTTCATATCAGACGTTTTTGTCGATGTTTGGTACATGAGTCAAAAATTGAACTTGTTGGAAAATAATTTTCCATGTAGTTATAGGTACATCATATCCAGAATAGTATTTATGTTTTAAATATCATATATATATCCAATATATATTCATTTTATACTATTCCATAGCATTTGGAGATAAAAATTAAAAGCACCGTTCATGGAGACGGTAGGCCGTACGTACGCATGAACGCTACATTCATTTTTTGTCATATTAATGGAATTAAAACAAAATGAGAGAGAGATATATATGTTATAATTCCATAATGATATCCATAATTTAGATGTAATATATTACATATATATCCATTATATATATGTACTTATAATAGTACATAACATTTTGAGATAAGAAATGAAATGTACCGTTCATGGAGACGGTAAGTCGTACGTACGCATGAACACTACTTCCATTTCTATTTCATATTTAATGGAATTAAAACATAATGATACATAATAGTATTTTAATTCCAGTATGGTATCATATATAATATAATTAAATATATCCTTTATACGTACCACATATGGTATTAACGAATCAAATCACTTTGAGGGGGCGGTAGTCCGCACTTCCTTAAATGAAGATATCACGTTTACCCATAATGGAAACCATAAAGATTTTCCATAAATGAAAAATAGAGAAGCTTAAGTAAAACATAAAAATATTATATATCATATATAAATATAGTTTCATCCTAATGGCCACCTTTTATGGTGTTAGAAGAATGTTGAACAATCATCGTTTCGTGAGGCCGAAATTCGCCATCCATAGAAACAGTATGTTCTTTAACCATTAGATGTAGGTGTGTGTAATTGTAGCTCGAATACATATTATAACAACATCACAGTATATTGCAGATACTATAATTGTTACAAAATAAATGAATAAAAAGAGTTTATGGGGTTGGAGAAACAAAATAAAACAAAACGATACAAGTGAAGACATTACCTTAAAATCGGGTAACTCCCTTTGGTTTGAGCTCAAAGGCTTCCTTGGGAAGACTTATGCCCAAAGTGAGGCTTCAAAGAGTTATAGAGGGATGTGGAGAGACAAAATGGGTAGGGCCTGGCCGAGCCAAAGGCTTTGGAAGTGTGGGTAAGGAGGTAGAGGTGGGGGCCTTTTATAAGAGGAGGGGAGGGGCACTCTTGGAAAGTAAGGAAATGTTACTTTATTTTAGAATGAGTTTCTGATTTTAAAGGTCCCACATTGATTTTTTTCGAGGATAAGGTGATAATGGTTGGAAATACACCCATCCAATAGGTTTTGGACATGTTTAGGATTTATATTTTTCATTATCTTTCCATTTTATTTAAATCATTAAATAATGAGGTCATCGCTGCATCATCATGATGTCATAAATAATTTAATTTATTTAATGTCTAAAAATTACAAAAAAAAAATACTATGATGTAGGAAATATTTTTAGATTTACAAATACTATTTATAGTCAAAAATCTGACTTGTATAACCCCATGTAAAAAAATATTTTAGTAAAACATCTCATGTTTGTGTCATTTTTACTTTAACATTAAATTAAAAGGTATTTATGTCATTTTCCAACCAAAGTGGCTCCATGGGGTCTCCAAGTTGACCCATGGATTGTATTGGTCTTACATGAAACATCCAATGATGGTATGACATCTGTCTAGGTCATTTCATTTTATTAAAACATTATTCTTACCTTAAACTACACTAATTACCTCTAATCGCGATTAAAAACTCAATAAGTTACTATTCACAAAAAAATTATTCTAATTCAGTTGAACCACATTTTACTTCTTAATGAAAACCATGTATGTCGGATTTTTGAAATTAAAAACACAAAGATGGAAAAATTTCATTTAAATAGAAAAATCAGTTTTTATAAGTACCACTTAGTGGTTTCACTATTCATCAAAAATTGAAGTTTTTCAGAAAATTACCAAAAATTCACCCTAAGCTATATTTGATAATCTGAATTCAAAAATGATTTCTATTTTACAAAATTAAAAACATATAAGTTGCATTAATTAATTTAATAATTAATTCCCGCTGTCAAAACAAATAGCATGTTTTTATGAAACAAAATGTATCAAAAGATTGACACTAGTTTAAGTCCGATTTCAAAGTGAAATTAATTCCAATGACCAATATTGGATTAAATGGTAAAAATATATTCTAGTTTCACTTTAAAACAAATTCAAAAGATAATCTAATCATATAAATAAATTAGATTAAAAAGAGGTTTTGAATTCAAATACAACATTTTTCACTATTCATTAAAAAATTATATTTTTTTCGGAAAATACCAAAAATTTACACAAAGTAAATTTTGATGTCCCGATTATAAAGAATAATTTTATTTTATCAAATATAACACATAAAATTGTCAAAAAGTAGATTTAAAAGAGGTTCTCCATCAAAAGGCAGTTAATCGACCTTTTAAAGAATATTACAATGTGTACGCTTAAAATTGGATTCCTTCGCATTTTTAATCCTCTAACATTTATTGTAAATAGTAAAAATATTTGACAAACATATATAGTCATTTTGTAGTTATTTTTGTTCATTCCTGCCATTACAACGGCTAGGCATTAACTAACATTTAAAATAATATTATTTTATTATTAGAGTGCAACGTATGATTTCAAAGGAACTCGTTGTTGCATATTGGGTAAGCCATCGAGCATAGTGTTCCCTTTAAAGTCATATTAATATTTTATTAACAAATATGGATAAATGTGAAAATTTCATACTCTTTATTTACCTAGGGTGTTACATTTCCCTTAATTATAAGTAATAGAGTTCATGTGGAGTTGAGATAATTATTTAGAATTGAATTTGTATATTATTAATTAATAAACATAAGTTTAAATGGTTACATATATAATTTTCTAACGTGTTATGTGGATGAATCATTAGATAATACATTTTTTGATACTCGTTTAGATTATTACATCGGTTATTGATCATAACGTACTCAATTTTTTTGTAATTATAAATAATGTAAATATGTTAATTATAGAAAAAATAAATGTTTTTATTATAAATTTTACAATATATCTCCTCCATTGATGTGGTTTCATGAATAACTTTGAAAATGAATTTGAAGAATGAAACTTCATCGTCAACGAAGGTTGTAAATTGGAACGTCCCAAATGATGATCTCATTTATAAAATAAAAGGGGGAGAGTAATGATATTGATAATGGTTATTAAATTATCATGATATAATTATATTATATATATGATACTATAGTTATCATGATAAATTGGCCAGAGGTGGTTGGGAGAGAATATGAAAAGAAGATAAATTGAAATGAAATTAAATGAAAGAGGATGGGGATTTACCTCTTGAAATAACCTACTTAAGAACCTTCGTAAGGGAATGATTTTTGGTATTTTAGAAATCTCATGGTCTACTAGATGTGATTATAGGCTAGGGAAGAGTATTTGTGATGAAAATTGTGAAACTTCAAGATATAGAGGGGCAAAGAGAAGTGGGAGTGATGGGAGGTTTTATAGTGGAGGAGAGGAGGGGTTTTCCATTATTTTAATCATTACATAATTATTTTTGGATCAAGAATAGAAATAATGTTTGATTATTGTGAATAAAACAAGTATAAGTGCATGTGAGTTAGAAAAATGTACATTTACATCATCCAAGACTCAGTCCCAATGGAAAAATTCATTTATTGTTCATAATTTGTTTATTATCGAATTTCACTACTCAAAAAAATTCAAGTATTTTAGAAAAATACCAAAAATTCAGCATAACCATTTTGGGATGTTTATAATTAAATAATGGACTCGATTTAATCAAAAATATTTTATAAATATGTGCAATTTAATTTTTAAATGAAATCATGTATTACTTCAAAAATACAGATTTTAAATTTAAAACTGATTTTTTAATAATTTCAAATAGTAAATGAGATCTCCTAAAATTATACTAAAATAATAAGAAAAAAAATATTTATTTAAGAATAAATATTATGAAAATTAATTTTATTTTTAAAAATATATATAAATTTAAAATTGTAATTAAATATTTACTACTTACAGAAAAATATAAATAAATTTTTATTAATTTCTAAAATATCTACTATCATTTATGTGGTGAATAAATTTTATTTATACTTATATGGGTGATGTTTCTATTCATAAGTGTACATTAATATTCATAAAGAAAACATTACTATTCATAAGGTTACATTACTATTCAAAAGGGTCAATTTACTATTCACAAAAAAAATTATGTTGAACCTATTAGACACTAAAAAAACTGATTGCAAAAGACTATGTCTATTTTTTAAAATTGAGATCACAAAAGTGGAAAATTTTTGTTTCACAGGTATGTTATAACTATAAAAAATAGTAGTTTTACATAGACTCAATGTTGTGTTCATATAAGATATCTAATGAATTGAAATTATTTAGGAAGACATATACCACAAAATCTTGGTTTTCCATATTAATAATCAATATATTACTAACATAAATTAGTATTTATGAAAAATAATTATAACATACGATATATATATTATTATTAGAATATTTTTTTTAAATAATATATTGATAAAAATTAATCAAATACATATTAAAATATTCATTTTTACAAAATAACATTGTAAAGTAGTATTTGTTTTTTTAGAAGTTTAATTAATTTATTTGAGAGCTATAAATTATAATTATATATAATTATTATGATTAATTAAAACAAATAATGTTAAATTATTATTTTTATAACTTTATGTATTTAAATTTATAAAAACATTACTTGGGTGTTACAGTTCAACCTACTGATAGATGGCCTACTATCATGAAATCACTGTTCATCTTACCGATAGATGACATACTGGTCCTGGAAACACTATTCGACTTAATGATAGATGACCTAACAATACTATAAAGACTATTCATCCTACTGATAGATGACCTTCCAGTCCAAGAATCACTATTCAACCTACCGATAGATGACCTACCATCCTAGAAAAAATTACTAACCTATCGATAAATGACATACAGATCCTAGAAACAATGTTTAACCTACCGATATATGAACTTCTATCTTGGAAACAATGTTAAACCCACTGATATACGACATACCATCCATAAAACATTGTTAAAGCTACTGATAGAAGACATACCATCCTAGAAACACTATTCATAGAGCTATTTTTTTTTAAAATTGTTAGAAATAAGTCACTTTGACGTCCCAGAACACCTAAACCACCTAATTTTCACAAAGGAATGAACCAGAGAGATCCAAGACATAACATAAGAGGTTGTAGTGACATTATGTTTTTACACGTATTGTTATAAGATTTTATGCACAATTATCCATCAAGTACAAAAAAGGATTATAATATCTAGTGTCTTTGGTTGATTATCTACATAGAACAAAAATCATAGAACTATAATAAATAACATTATATTATGCTTCCATAAAGATATACTAACATAAATTAATATCCTATATCTCCAAAGGATAAACTGAGGAATATATATACAAATTGTATGAGCAAAAAATATTATTAAGGGAATAAACATAAGAATAAAGTTATGATCATGGGATAGAAGGTATAAAATATTGTCATAAAGACGCATAAAACATGAATAATCATAATAGAAGCATAAAAAATAAACATGCTTTCATATTATCATTTAAATATAGGAATGTGACAACTAAATACAACCTGAAATAAACATTATTCATGTCTAACAACCAAGACTATATCACATGGTGGACAAAGTCCCACAATAAATTACGTTTACTCCCAAATCCTATATATGAAATCTCGTGAGAATAAAAATTACCCAATTTATTGGAATTCTAATTGAAGAACCAATCATAACATGTTGATGCATATGTTTTCCACATGAAGAGTCAACAAAATTGGATAAACATAAGGATTACTGATGGAAATAAATTTGTATCGTAATCATGTCATATATCATAAAAAAGCGGCATCTAATGATGGTATAATAGAAAGAATTGATTTAAATCAATAATCATAATTCAAAAGGGAATATAGTTGTATATAATGATAAATAATGTACATATAAGTCAAAATATATAACAATTATGTTTATTAAACTTTCAAAATGAGTTACTTTATTACTGTTTAAGGAAAAATATTAAAGAACCATTAAAAAACAAAATGCATAATTAATTCTATAAAATAAGAAATGCACTAAAATATATTTTACTATTGAGATAAATGATTTTATTATAATAATTAAGGATTAATATATATTATGGTGTGTAGTTTAAAAATGGAAAGAAAAGGAAAATTTCTTTTCAATTGAGCTTTCATGTTAGGAGGAATTGAAAAGGGATCCTTATAAAATGTGTATTTCACCCAATCAAAGAAAGAATTATTATTCTAGGTACATATGTATGGAACATAAAAATATAATTTTGGATTATAATATAATATTATTTAATAAATACATTGGGGTAACAATATTTAAAGTGTAACTTGAATAGAAAATGGATGTTCAGAGAGAATCTTGTACCGTATGCCCAAAAGTGTTCAGCAATTACACATAATCTCATGGATAATAAAATTAGATTAATTAATAATTAAATTAAGAACCTATAAAACATATTTTTGATTTATTATAATTTTATTAAGTTTTTAATGACTATTTCAATGAGTTATAATGCTTACTTTTGTTAGTTTGGGAGAAATCAAATCATGGTTTTCTGGTTGGTTCCCTTGAGTATATTTATCTGGATTCTTTTCAAATTGATAAAAAACTATAGAAGTGGAATTATATTTCAATAATGAACATAAAAAAGTTAAAAGTTTCCATATATAAATAAATATATATATATATATATATATATATATATATATTTAAATAATAGTATGATTCATTTGTTAAAATTTTAATGATAAACATTTTGTTTTCATTTACAGGTTTTCAATAATTATGAACTAGTTAGGTATTATTATTCAAAATAATGTATATAAATTAGTACAAGAACATAAAAAAGTGGTTATATACCTTTAAAAACTGTTGGAACCACAAAACTGGTTTTATGACAATCTAGGAAGGTGGGATTGGAAAAACAATCATCGTCTAAGAAGGTGATGGATCTATATAACACAGAAACCATTTTATTTTTTAAGATAAATATTATGATGCATTTTTGATGGGGGATATTACATTATCAAAATAAAAAAATTATATATATATATAACACTAGAGTTGTCATTCTATTTTGGATAGGGGTGGTGATCACCTCGAAATCCTAGATGAAAAATGGGGGTTTAAAACCCATTGGGCACATGTACTGTAGCAGTACTATATTGGAATTGTAGTAGCGGAGGCACTGTAGATTAGTGGTACTATAGTGGAGGTAGGACACTATAGTGGTGGTGGTACTGTGCATGTACTGTAGCGGGTGGGTTACTCTTCACAGAATGGGCATTAGGGAAAATATTTGGGCTTACATGTTATGTGATGGGCTACAAGCCCACTGGGCCTTCAAGCTATGTAATGGGTCTCCCTCTACCAAGTTATAATAGGTCTTTTATTTTCTTTAATAATAAAATGAGGCTTCAGTCCCAACCTTTAAAAAAAGAAAAAAGGGGATTTTTTCACCTATTTATTACCTCCTCGAGAACCTCCCCAATGAACCTGAAATTCACCTTTTTTTAGATTAAAAAGGCCGAGGTAGAGAGAATGGTTTTTGGAGGGTAATTAGGTATATTAATAGAAATATAAAAAGAAATGTGTGAGGGGAAGAGGTGATAAGGGGTGGTATTTATAGGGGATAAGGGGATTTTTGATTATATTATTCATTTATTTTTTATTTTGGGTGAAGAATATAAATAGAATTGATAATTATCACTAAATAAATTAAATAATGAATTCGAGTTCTAGATAATTTTTCTTAAATCATTCATGATACAAAAATGCATTTATTTGGCATAAAATGTTAAATACCATAAATTACAGTATTTCACTTTTCACCAAAAAAGAACCTATTTTAGAAAAATTCCAAAAAATCACCTTAAACATTTTTCAATGTTAATATTTCAAAATTTTAATTAACTTTATGAAAATAATTTTCTAAATAATTTAAATTAAATTTTAAAATTAAAAATAATTTATTCAAAATATATAGATTATAATATTATAATTGATTTTATGACCCTTTGAAAAATTAATCTATGTCTTATAAAATTATCATATAATTAGAATAAAACGTAATATTAATTTATGAATTTATTTTATGCAAATAAAATTTATTTTAAATAATTGTATTAATTATGAAAGTGAAATTATTCATTCTCTTTTTACAAAAAATATCAATACTTAATTTATCATTAAAAAAAATATCTATTTATACTGTGATATTGTTTGATAATATATTGATTTTCAAGATTCGTAAATTTTAATTATATATCTATTTGTTAGGATATTATTCTTTTGGCTATATTATTATTTACAATGGTCATATTACTATTCAAATGGTTAGGTTACTATTACATAAGTTTGGGTTACCTAGTGTCTATAAGTACCACATATTTTATTATTAGTTTATGAGAATAATTTTTTTATTGGGTTCCTTATGTTATGTATTTTCATGGTAATAAATCACTTAATTATAAGAATGAAAATTTAATTGATAAAATTCAGGATTTTTACATTCTCTTCCTTTATAAAATTTCATCTTTGAAATTTCATTTTATATACTAAGGAAAAAAGGGTTTGGGTATTTCTATATCATTACTCCCTCTAGATCTTATGTCACCTGGTTATAATTATGATTCCCCAATAACAATTTGACAAGATGAGTCATCTTTTTGAGTAGTACTTTTTCTATATAATGCAACATATTTTCTATATTATCTTCATATAATATTTTTTTCTCTATTTCTTCAACCTCTAGATTCAATACATGTGAGGGGTCAGTTATTTACTTTATCAGGAGAGATACATGGAACACGTCATGAACATGACCCATATTTAGCGGAAGTGAAATTCAATAGACTACTACTCTTATGCTATCAAGGATCTCAGAGGGGCTAATATACCTTTTACTAATCCTAACTTTCAATCTAACTAACATGACTCTATTCCATGGTGATATTCAAAGGAAGAGTTTGTCTCTAACTTCAAAATCTAAATCATTTTGATGGTTTTTATCATAGAACATTTTCTGACATTGAGAAACATTTATGTTTTGTTGGATGGATTGACCCTTCATTGTAATATCTTTGAAAAGATCAATTATAATAAGAATTATTGTACTATCTTTATCCCAGTAAGTAGGAGTTCTACATTTCTTTTCATATAGAGCTTTATATGGATCTATTTGAATACATGAGTGGAAACTGTTATAGTTTTTGAACTCAACCAATTTGAAATGGTGATCCCATATACCTTGGAATTATAGTGAGAATGCTATCAACATATTGCCAACCTTCTAAATATCCCTCTCATATTGACCATCAGTTTTTGGGTGATAGTCCATGCTAATATTCAATTTAGTACACAAATAGTGTTGAAGTATTATCAAGAATTTAGATGTGATCCTTGGATCTCAATAGGATAAGATTTAATGGGGAACTCCATGAAACGTCATCTATAGATATCCCTCCTCAAAAAAAAATATATCTAGTGTCATGCTCCAATTTCATTAGCATAAGATACAACTAATATACTAGTCAAAGGATGGAAGAGTTTGGTAGTCTTGTTAAACTGGATACATACATGAGACTTATTTTACAAATGAATACCCTAATTAGAACATAATTGTTTTCAAGTTTAACTTTATTCGATCTAATATATCATTTTATATCATTTTTATTACACTATATAGAATCTTTGGGAAATGAAATAAAATAAGTGTGATCTCAAATTATATATAAGGATTTATCTAGTTGAAGAAATAATGAATCATTGATAATAATTAATGTGGAAGGGTATATAAATGAGCACATATTCCATATAATCAACAAACTGAGAGGGAGTGCATAAACAATGTGGAATGGTAAATAAATGAATACACATTCCATTTAAAATAATTGGATAAGGTATAATCAATACTACCTGGTAAGTAACTAAATACTAGACCATTTAATCAATAAAATGAGAATTAAATGCATCCTTATATTTTGATATAATGAAACTATCATGGATAATAATAACTGAATTAAAATTCAAGAAATTATTAAGTATTTTATGCCATCATTCATAGTCACATGTTACCCTTACTATAAAAACCATTCACAATAATGTTTATAAAAAATTCGGTGAAACCCAATTAGTATAGGCTAGACATATGATTCATCGCAAAAGACTTACAATGAATTGAGGGGGTATTTATAATTAGTCCTTGACCATGTCATACCTATCAAAATCATTCCTCATATATTAAAAAATTGATTTAATTAATTAACAATGTTCCTTATCAAATATCCACATAGAGTAAATGTTGAATATTTATCAATATTTCCCCAGATATCAAAAACATTCAATGTATAAACTATATGTTAAAATGGTATATAGTTTATGAAATAATCATATCCATGGTAAATCATATGGATATTTTAGGAAATTCAACATTAAATGATCATAAGAAATTGAATATTTCAAGGGGTGTAAAATAAAAATCATCGAAGTAAATTTAAATATTTTCATTTTTCAAATGAATTATCAACCATCTTGAGGATGATTTATATGGTATCAATATAAAATATCCTATGTAGAGTAAAATAAAGGGGTTTTTCATTGATCAATGTTTTTTCAATAAAAAGGTCCCTTAAAAAAATTCATGAGTAAAATATCCTTATAATTATTATTATTTTTAAACACTTTTCTCTAAAAATCAATTTTTGAAAACATTTTCTTAATAATCCTTTTAAAAATACAATGTAATATTCAATAAAATGAGAGAGGTTAATTTCATTCAAGGCATAAAACGTAAAAAAAGATTACTCATTTTGATAGGTAAATGCTTAGAAATGATCCTTTTTTGGAATGTGGTACGAAGATTCCACTAAAAACATTTGTAAAATAAAAATTGATAAAAATGTTTCTAATAAATAATTTTCTAATTGCTAAAAAAAATTTGAAAATATTTTTTGAAAACAAGGGTTTTATAATATAAGATGTTCTTTGATTAGAGGAATGAAGTCAGGTATTCTTAAAAACATTTTCTAAATCATTTGAGTACTAAACTGTAGAAAAAAGGTAATATTACATATAAATGGTCAATTATAACCATGAGAGAATAAAATTAATTGATTTTTCAAAAATTAATCCAATAATTTATTCTAATGGAAATTTTGGTTTAATCAATCCCGAACAAAGTGAGATTGTGAACTAAACCCCTAAAAAGACTATAACATTGATTTGAGAATAAATAAATGAATAGGTTATGTGTTATAAATGTAAATCCACCTAAAGGATGTGTAAATAAATAATTATAGAGTAAAAATTTATTACAAACATATTCATATAATATTAATGAAAATGAATGAAAAATATTACCAAATGAAAAGGAATCGGGTTATGAAATTCATTATAGCTTGATAAATTTTAACTCAAATACCCTCATAAGATATATTTTGAATTGGAATTAAAATTACCATGAATATAAAATAATAATTATATAATATCTAAAAAATGAGAAATATATACATTGAACAAAAGAAGAAAGTGGTGAATATGGAATCAATCTCACATATGTAAAAGGTTATATGAAAATTCCATACCTCATTTTCCCATTTTTGGTGAACATACACTAAACTCCTATATAGTGGTTTTATATATGTCACTAAATTATATCCGAACCAGAACCATATCCTTAGTTATAATCTCAGATATTATCTTTTTTATAATATCTTATAACAAATTTTTCAATAATCATTCATTATTTTCACTATTTCAGTTGTTAATTGACTCAGTGTTCTTGTATGTTTTACTTGTTAAATGTTTTTCTTATAATTAGACCACGGTTTAATCATCCCCAAAGAGTAAACCATGATTTAAATATCAAATATATTCATTATACTTTTATTTATAACAATCCATAAAATATTGAGAGGGGAAATGAAATGCAATACTGATGGAGACGGTAGGCCATACATACACACAAACACTGCATTTATTTATTTTTCATTTTATAAAATTAAAATTAAATGATACATATGTAAATTATAATCCTAGAAAAATATCTAGTTCATATGTGTCACATATTGTTATTAAAATAATCCTTTATACATTCCATGTATAGCATGAACGAAACACATTACTTTGAGGAGGGGGTAGTTCACATTTCCACAAATGTTGGTATCATATTAACGCAAAATGAAATTCATGAAGATATGTTTTATATAAAAATTATTTAATTATAAATAAATTATAAATATCATATTTAAAATATAAAAACATTTTATATAGTATAATTCCATCCATGTGAGTTAGTAATGTTATAACAAAAAATCACCATTTTGTGAGGCAGTAGTTCACCGTACACATGAATGGTAAGTTCATTAACCATTAAAAAGAAGTATGTGTAATAATAGGTTGAGACCTTATGGTAAATAAATTTCATTATATTTTGGATTATATTGTTTTTATAAAACAATGGGATAAGAATAGTTCAGGGGTGGAGGAGGGAATAAAATTAAAGTGATTGTTGAAGCATGTTAAATCATTTTCATGTAAATCCTTTTGGAATATAAAAAAATCAATCTTCTGTAGGATATATTCCCCATGAGAGGATTTAAGGATGAGGTAATGATATTGGGAGCTTATTTTAGCAGTTTTTTGGTGAGCCAATGTGCATGATAGGTTTAATTAATTGGGAGACGTGATTACCTTTTCACGGCGAAGTAGGAGTGTCATTCTTATAAATTGTCGAAGATGGAATTCCACCCACATTTTTTTCAAGTAAATTGGATCCAATAATGATCCATATTTTATACGAGGTATTATAGGGTATAAATAAGAATATAAAATGGCTTCTATACATTTTTCAAGGTCTATTAATGTCTTATGTTAAACATTTAGTACTTTACTAAGATAATTTTTCTCTTAATCGTTGTAATAAATTTTAATTACATTAGGTAATTTTTTTAATAAAATTATAAGTTAAAATTATTATAGATTATATATTATTTTGATTCAAAATATGGTTTCCATTTTTCCAAATTACGATCTCATATATGGAGGAAGTTAATTTAAAATTAACCCCGTGGATAAGATTATAATCATGATTTTTTTGTATTTTCAAATAAATAAATTTATGGTATAGTGAGAACAAAAAACGTCATCCAATATATCATAAAAAAGTTGTTAGGGAATGGTTCCTAGACTAATACAAGACCCTACCCAAAAGAACCAAGGGATCACATCATGTCTCGAGCACCCATCATGTTGTTGCGTGCATGCACCCTCACCACCCATCCCATCACCACTCAGACATCAGTACCTATGTCTACGGCCAACACCACACAGGAATATAGTAACCTAGTGAATGAGATAATCTTTGGAACACCGCATTCACCAAGTACATTGAAAAAAACACCATAGTAGAATCCAAAAAACAACAAAACATGACTGATCCAAAACACCGTCACTGACATGATCATAGAAATCACCATCAGAACACCAAGAACCAACGATAGAGAATAAAATATGGGGAAGAATGTAAAGACCTATATTTTCCATGTATTGTTTTAATTATATAGAATTATTAAGTGTCTGTGAAAATTTAAAGCACATGATTCTGAGACCCGATGATCTCAGAATGGATTTCTGAACTTTTTTTAAGAAATGTTTAGTAAACACACGATCGGCGTGTTCTAACTTTTGAACCAGTGCTCGGAAAAAAACATGAGGGCATCTTTGAATCTGTAGCACCATGATTTTCTTGAGGGAGGATTCAATTCGACCGTAGTAGACCTAGAGAAAAAGTTAGATTTTTGTAATTTTTATAGGAGATTAAACAAAATATCTTAGTTATTTTATTCTTTCATACCTCCAAAGGACAAGCGTTAGCGTGGGACCAGCGACGTTTCAAGGCATTAAATGGATTAACCTTCCAAAATCAAAGTAATAGTGTCATTGAAATGACGAAGGTTCTTAATTAATTAGCCCTCATAAATCCCATGAGAGTTAGACACCCTCCCCCTCTCCTATTTATATATAGCTTGGGGAGAGGTATCAACACTACTTCACCATGAAACGTTGTGTTGACAATGTTCTGAGATGCCAAACCCTTGGAGGATGGAGCATGTTCCAGTGGGTGGTGATAGGTGACATCGAACCACGAACCAAAGGAAGGCATTCAAGCGACGTCATTGGAATCTTATTGCGGGAAAGACAAATGATGACACTTCCTTGATCATGGGAATTCTCCATCGTTCTTGAGGTAGGGTTTACTTTTGGATTTAATTTCAAGAGTTGTAGAATCCTTTTTCCTCTCTGGTGTTGTTTTCAAGCTAATGTAGAGGGAGTGGGCCTAACAAACCTAAACTGGACCCTCCACTACCTATATACCCTTTCATTATCTGTGGAAGACTCATAGCGCGACAGTAATGGTGACCGACACCAGTAGTGTCCAAAGTAGTGGATGAAACCAGTCGGCCGCAAGGGAGGAAAGGGCGCACTCGCGCTGCTGGAGGGACTGGTCATGGCTCGTCAATCGTTGTGGTCGGAGGAGGTGGCCGACACACCGGCCGGCCATGGAAATGGAGGGTGGCATGACCAGCGCACTGCCGGAGGATGCAGGCTGTGACTTGTCAGTCATGGAGAATCGAGGGAAGAAGCTGGAACACTATCCAGTCATGGGTGGCGGAGCTGCGAGCCGTCACGCACGCTTGAGATAGTGACCAACATCTGCCGGCCGTAACGGGATGCAGTAATAGCTCTAGTGAGTCCTGTGTGACACATGGAGGCACCATGTGGCGCTACCGCTACGGAGGAAACCAAAAGATCCTCGCAGGCATTCGAGAAAACCAGGGGTCACACCCCCAGGTGGAAGCTACAGTGGGCCCCGCCACAGTGGGCTACTCAACCCTACCATGGGCCATGCCTCAGGCAGCTGGGCCACTTTACCTGCAGATAGCCAACCCAACAGGCCACCTGCCCAGTGGCCTGCCTGCCCAGCATGTTGCGCCCCCTTATAGGTCGATTTGTGCCCCCCTGAGAACCGGGCTGGGATGCGGCCCAGCCCCGACGGGTTGGACTTGGACTAGTTTGGGTCGACCAAAATCAGAACATGTCAGCCCAGGTCGGGTCAGGTCAGTTTGTTCTGACTGGGTCGGACCGGACCCAAGTCCAACCGGACACAAAAACACTTAAAGGGCCATAACATGAAATCCAAGAGTTCATTTGATGAACCATTTATGACGCTGGGAACCTTGGAGTGAGATGGTCATTTTGGTATAATCCACATGAGTTTTGAAAATAGTTGAAGTATGTCCATGTTGGATTGAACCCAAATCCAACTGGGGCCTCGGAACTAAAACGCTTATTACTCACAGTCTGAATATCCAATTGGAGCTTAGTGGTGGTCGAGGTAAGTCTAATATCTCTTTGGGATGATTCTACAGAACCCAAGTGCACTGGGTGAGAGGAATCATGTGACAGGATTTAACATTAAGAAAGAACATCGATCCTAAGTGGGTCATCATCTAACAGTCATGTGTCGGTCAGTATCTATCACATCCTATTTGGGTCAGGGCTCAGCAATCCTATGTGGGTCATCTCACTCTGATTCTATGTGGTTCAGATCCTATGTGGGTCAGCGGGGGATATTATATATCGATCTTGTGTGGGTCAGAAGCAGTACCTCTTAACCGAATAAGATTATCTAGCTTACAACTATTCATATCTACTTCTATACTTACATTATACCTAAGTGTGACATGAGTCTTTTATATAGCATCCCAGCCTTTTCACACATTACTATTACATCATTTCAAAGATAAAAAACATAATAGTATTAAACATAGAGGTTCCAAAGGTTTAGTGTCTTGGGAAAACTAGGACAACACATAACAATTACAACATCAAGCATAATCATTTATTTAATTTATTCTTCTCTAGATTCTTATTGGCACTTGTACTATCCTTAGTACATGTAGACACCTGAGGATATACATCGAAAGGGGTGAGATAGAATCCCAATAAGAGGATAGATAAGAACAATATATCATGGGGGGGCATAGTCATAACATAGGCAAAAGTTCATGAACATGAAAGGAGCATAAATAAAAGACTTGAAATGTGGAAATGCATAAAAATGAAACATCATGTCATAGTGGTTAACTAACACACATACATGTGAACCAATATAGAATCTTGTTCACACATCATTTCACATTTACTCATGAGATTCATCACTTTACCCAATGCATTGGAGCACTATATAATTCCAGGAACACCCATCACATTTCAACATTCATATTGCTCTATATAATTCTAGGCGCACCCATCACATCAAAACATTATCATTTATCATGCATGCCACAGTGAAATTAAAATAACTAACCCATCAAAAGGAATGGGTTTCTTCTCATAAGAACACATTCATAAAATTTGGTTTCCCAAAAGAATGAGGGAACAACATACTTGATACAAGAACCATCATCCTTGAATGAGAGGTAAATGTTGAGTTCTTAAGAGAAGAGTTCTTTCGGAAAACATTTGGATTGACATAAACGTCATTAGAAAACATGTATATCCCATAATAGTAAAGGCAATGTTGAAAAAATGATCATTATGTAGTGACCATATCAAAAATGGAGTGAAAGAGGTAGAACCCGAAGGATGAAAGTTGGGTTCGAGAATTTCCCCTTACCTTGTACTTGAATGCCTCCATCTCTTTAATGTCCTGTATAATGACATTATATTCATTAATTAAAAATTATATAACCTTTTATACATTAATAGGGTTCATTATGGTTTAATTATGTCATATTATGTTGCTTTGGATGACTTATAGTGTTTAAAAACATTGTTCGGGGATGTTCATTTTTATGGTTTTCTTGAGTGGTTCACTTGTATTCTTAAATTGAAGTTTTGGTAGAACATGGGTAAACATATAGAACAAATATTACATGTTATTAATGATATTTCAGGAGTTTTTATGATCTTATAATGAATCAAATTTGATCCATGTGGATGAATCATTGGATAATAATTAAATGATGGTTATTTGGGTCAATTTGGGCGGTTTATGGATCACAACGAACTTGTTTTAACTTATCACTTTGTAATGTGGCCATAGGTTATTTCCAGAACTTTAAAATAGAAAATAATACATATAACATATTCTGGTTCAAACATAAAAATGGTTTCATGACCAAATCTAAAGGTACAAATGGAAGAATAGAGCATGTCATTTTTGAAGGTGATAAATTAACACCTCATGAACAACGTTCTCTTTTATAAAATAAAAGGAAGAGGGAAAGGGTGTGGGTGGTATAATATCCCATTAGAATCATAAAATTACATTATATGTATAATACTAGAGTAAAAAACAATTTGGATGAATATAGGTGGGTAGAGATCAAGAACGGAACTTGAACTTGAAAGGAAATTAAAATAGAATAGGGAGGGAAATTAACTCTTAAATCTTCCTCTTGAGATCCTCCTTAAAGAATCTAGTCATGGTCTTTTGATTAGACCATAAGATTTTGGACTTGGGGGAGGGGCTAGGGAAGATGTTTGGGCATATTTTAGAGAAGGCATGGAGCTTGAGAGGGGTGAGGAAATGAGGGAGTGAAGGGTGGCTTTTATAGTGGAGGGGAGAGGGGTTTCCATAATATAAAATTCATTAGTGTATTAATTTCCCCTAAGACAAGGAATAGTGAGACTTGGATGACCAATAATAGTAATTTTATAATTTAATCCCGAACCAAGTGGGATTACATCAGCAAAACATCATCGATGACTCAATTAATACATTATTTAGCATTTATTGTGAATTATCAGATTCTACTATTCATAAAAAATTCAAGTATCTCAGAAAAATCCCAAAAATTTACCCTAACCATTTTTTGATGTATAGAATTAAAAAATGAAGTCCATTTTTCAAAAATAATTTTCTATATATTATTAATTTAATATTTAATTAAAATCATAATTTACTTAAAACAGTTTTTAAGATTGAAAATGATTTTATAGTTCCTTCAAAAATTACGTAGGGTCATATAAAATTACCTAAAAACTATTAGAAATTGATTCAATAATTTATGAATACATTTCAGGGAAATAAATATTCTTTTAAATTAATTAATTATTTATAATTAATTATTTATGACTTCGAAAATACCAAAACGTTTACTAAGGTCAAATTGTCACATTCTAAGATGACTAAATTTTATTTAATTTTCTATAGGTAATGTTACTCTTATATTGGATGACTTACTATTCATAAGGGTCATATTACTATTCATAAGGGTATTTTAATATTCGTAAGTGTAGGTCACTATTCACCAAAAAATATTTTTGTTTCATTAGACTCCAAAAATAATCTTGAACACAACCGTGTATGTCAAATTTTCAAAATTCCAAACCTATGGGTGACAAAATAATGTTTAAAGGTAACTTATCACTTAGTAGTTAATTATTTTTTGTTTTCATGTTATTTTATTACATAAATATAAGAAGTGAATTTTCATTGGAAAACTTTGGGTCGTTACATTCTTCCCCCCTTATGAAATTTCACCCTCCAGAATTTCACTTTACACAAAAAGGTGAGGGTACTTCTTGTTCATTGCATCTTCTGGTTCCCAAGTTGCTTCCTCAAACTTATGGTTCATCCACAACACTTTGACATGATGGGTTGTCTTGTTGCGTAGAACCTTGTATCTCCGATCCAGAATCTTTACTGGCTGCTCCTCATAAGAGAGATCATCTTCCAGCTGCACCACCTCTGAGTTTAGTACATGTGAGGGGTATGGTATGTACTTCCTCAGTACTGATACATGATACACATTATGAACTTGAGCCATATTCGGTGGAAGTGCAAGATGATAGGCCACGACTCTTAGGCGGTCAAGGATCTCAAAGGGGCCAATATACCTTGGGATTAGCTTCCCTTTCTTCTTGAATCGCATGACTCTCTTCCATGGAGATATTCGAAGGAAGACTTTATCTCCAAAGTCGAACTCCAAGTCCCTTTGATGGTTGTCAGCATAGCTCTTTTTCAAACTTTGAGCAGCTTTGATGTGTTTCTGGATGACTTGAACCTTCTCGGTCATCTCTTGAACATGATTGGGCCCAAGTAGCATTCTTTCTCCAACTTCATCCCAAAAGGTTGGAATTCTACATCACTTCACACAAAGAGCATCATACAGAGCCATCTAAATACTTGAGTGGAAGCTATTGTTTTATGAGAACTCAACCAATGGGAGATGCTGATCCCAACCACCTTTAAATTCAAGAGAGCAGGCTCTTAGCATATCTTGAAGCATCTGAATAGTCCTTTCAGACTGGCCATCGGTTTGGGGGTGATAGGTCATGTTGAAATTTAATTCAGTACTCAAAGCATGTTGAAGGCTCCTCCAGAATTTAAATGTAAACCTTGGATCATGGTCAAAGGCAACTGAGAGTGGAACACCGTGCAGTCTCACCACTTCCTTCACATATATCTTTGCAAGTTTTTCAAGTGAGAGGTCTTCCCGAATAGTGATAAAATGGGTAGTCTTGGTGAGTCGATCAACCACAACCCATATTGCATTATTTCCCTTTGATGTCTTCAGGAGACCCGTGAAAAAGTCCATAGTAACATTTTCCCATTTCCACATGGGTATAGGTAATGGATGCATCATACCTTTGGAATTTTTTTTCTCAGCATTAACTTGCTTACATACCAAGCACCTTGATATATATTCTGAAATCTCCTTCTTCATGTTATCCCACCAGAAGTGTTCTTGGAGATCACGATAGATCTTGGTACTCCCAGGATGGATAGAGAATGTTGAGCTATGTGCATTATCCAATAGATCATTCTTTATCCTGGGTGATGAAGGAACACAAATCCAAGTTTCAAACCGAATCACACCATCATCATTGATATGGAACTCTTGTAGCTTCCCTTCCTTTACTGCATTCACCCTCTTTTGTATCTCCACATCATCCCTTTGTGCTTCCTTAATATTATTTTGATGGATGGTTGTGCAATCATTTGGAAAATGTAGGATGTATCCCCTGCCCTTACGATTCCCAAATCCATCCTTTTCACATCCATTAAGATAGGGGCTTTCTCAATACGCAACATGGAAAGAGTAGGAGGTTCTTTTCTGGTTAGAGCATCAGCTACCTTGTTCTCCTTTCCCGGATGATAGTGAATAGAGTAATCGTAATCCTTGATTAACTCTAACCATCTCCTTTAATTGATTTTCAACTCCTTTTGAGTGAATATATACTTTAGGCTCTTGTGGTCGGTGTATATGTCACACTTCTCACCACAAAGGTAGTGTTGCCAGATTTTCAAGGCAAAAATCACGGCCGCCAGCTCTAGATCATGCGTTGGGTAGTTCTTCTCATGGATCTTCAACTGTCATGAGGTGTAGGCTATCACATTATCATTTTTCATGAGTACACAACCCAAGCCTTTCTTTGAAGCATCATTGTATATCACAAAACATTCTCCACTTTTCGGTAGTGTGGGTACAGGTGCAGTGATCAGCCTTATTCTCTTTAGCTCTTTGAAGCTTCCCTCACATTCTTCTATCCAAACATACATTACCCCTTTCCTTGTTAAATTAGTTAGCGGGCTTGAAAATTATGAGATGTTTCTCACAAAACGTCGGTAGTACCCAGCTAATCCATGAAAACTATGGATTTCTGTGACACTAGAGGGCCTGGGTGATTCCTCAATCGCCTTTTTCTTTGAAGGGTCCACCGAAATTCCCTCACTTGTGATCAAATTGTCCCAAAAACGTGACTTGATTCATCCAAAAGTCACACTTTCTGAACTTGGCGTACAACTTCTCATTTCCCAATGTCACCAACACAATTCTTAGATGTTCTTCATGTTCCTCCTTTCTCTTGGAGTAGATGAGAATGTCATCGATAAACACTACCACAAATTTGTCGAGGTAATGCCTAATGACTCTATTCATCAAATACATGAAGATTTTAGGGGCATTAGTAAGTCCAAAGGGAATCCCCAAAAACTCATAGTGCCCATACCTTGTACGGAAGGCAGTCTTCTGAATATATTCCTTCTTCACCTTTACCTGATGATATCCAGAATAAAGATCCACCTTTGAGAAGTATTGAGCTCCTCTTAACTGATCGAACAAGTCATCAATCCTTGAAAGGGGATACTTGGTCTTTATTATTATCTTGTTGAGTTCCTGATAATTGATACACAACCTCATTGTCCCATCCTCCTTCTTCACAAAGAGCACTAGCGCACCCCAAGGTGATGCACTAGGGCGTATGAACCCTTTGTCCAGATGCTCTTGAAGCTACTTCTTTAACTCCTCCAGTTCGATAGGATCCATCCTATAGGGGCACATCGAGATAGTATTAGCTCTAGGTATGAGTTCAATAGAGAACTATACCTCATGATCTGGGGGAATTATGGGTAACTCTTCAGGAAATACATCGACGTATTCCCTCACAATGGGCATTTCCTCAAGGTTGGAACATTCCTTCGACTCAACCATTTGGGAGAGGTATGATTATTCATAGGGGATCAACACCCTCACTATTGAAGTATTTTTTAAAGGAGATTCATGATATTACTTGCATTTGTAGAGGATCATGGTATGGTTCGGAATATGAAAAGATATTTCCTTTTCCCGACAGTTGATATGTGCTCTATATAACGAGAGCCAGTCGATTCCCATTATAGCATTGAATTCCACCAAGGGAAGTATTATGAGATTTTCCAGAAGAATATTCCCACATACGTCCACAAGAGAAGAGTCAAACACTTGGGGTCACAATTATTGCACCACTTGGTGCTTTTACAGATATCTCTACTTCAAGGTTTCGGGGCTTCGATTCTATAGTTCTAGCAAACTTGCAAGATATAAAGGAATTCGTAGAGCCGGAATCAAATAAGACTTTTTCTATTCTTGAGTGAATAGAAAGTGTACCTTGTATGACTTCAATATCATGCTCCACCTCCGTAGTAGTGATGGCATAAGCCTTCCCTTGTTCCTTGGTCTTTGGTGGTTGCTGATGCTAATTACCCTCGAGAGCTCGAGGATTAGTGCACTGGTTTACATAGTATCCTAGCTCCCTACAGTTGTAGCATTGAACCATGGGTGGTTCTCTCCTTTAATCGGCTACATTCTCCTTCCTTTGAATGTCTTTTCGACACTCTTGAGCATGGTGTCCTTCTTTCCCACACATAATGAATTTCCCCATCCCTTTGAGTCAGTTCCCATTGTGCAGCTTCCCACATTTTTGGCATGTGTGTCGTTGATTTTTCTTCCCACCTTTATCATTAGATCCACCAGCTTGAAACTCCATCCTTCTTTTGTTATCGCCATAGCCATGGGACCATTCTCCATACTCCATATACACATTGAGAGCACACTGAACAACTTCTTCATAACTCCCAACGTCTCGAATTGCAAGATCCTTTCGAAGGTGTGGTTTTAATCCACTAAAGAATCTATCAATTTTGATATCATTGTTGATAACAAAAACCGAAGCATAACTTGCGAGCCTTGTGAAATTCGCTTCATAGGTTGTGACAGATTCTCCTTCTTTTTTCTCAATCTCTATGAATTCTCTCTCCATCTTTGTGCGAAGAGTTCTGAGGAAATACTTGTTAAGAAACATTATCTTAAAGTCTTCCCATTCCATCTCTTCAATTTCCTATCCTGGATTGGTGTTCTTAATCAAAGACCACCATTTATCAGCTTCTCCATCTAGATGATAAAAGGATACATTAACCTTCTCCGTCTTAGAACAGTGAAGCACAAAAAAGATATTCTCCATGGAGTTGATCCACTTTTCCGCAACTAGTGGCTCAGAAGATCCACAAAACGTCGGTGGTCGTTGCCGCATAAAACATTTGATAGCTAGTTGATCCCTCTTTGGTGAAAGAGTACATTCCCAATTATTATGGTTATTATTCATAACCTGAGATAATTGTGTATGAA
This sequence comes from Viscum album, assembly GCA_963277665.1. Classification (NCBI taxonomy): domain Eukaryota; kingdom Viridiplantae; phylum Streptophyta; class Magnoliopsida; order Santalales; family Viscaceae; genus Viscum; species Viscum album. Next base: position 816,433,568 of record OY728158.1, read on the forward strand.
TAGACATAAAGTTTTGAAGTCCACCTCCCAAATCATTTGGGATGTCATTCGGGTAATCATTGCATTGGCCCTTGCACGAGTTGTTGGCCATATTTCTCCTGGTTCCCACCATTTTCTAAAATAGAAAAGGCTAGAACAAAACATAAGTAGACAAGTCAGGAATAACTTATTCATCTATACAATTATACCAAAAACATAACATATGGGATCCCTAGGTTTATATCTGTACTTAGTCTCATGCTATAGGTTTCCTCTAGGGTTCACTAATCCCAATTCCCATATTAACTAAACCTTGCTTCTGATACCAACTATAGCATCCAGGACTTTTCACACATTACAATTACATAATTTCAAAGATAAACAAAAAAATAGTATTACACATAGAGGATCCAAAGGTTTAGTGTGTTGGGAAAACTAGGACAACACATAACAATTACAACATCAAGCATATTCATTTATTTAATTTCTTCTTCTCTACTTCTTATTGGAACTTGTCATATCCTTAGTAAATGTAGAAACCTGAGGATATATGTCAAAAGGGGTGAGATAGAAACCCAGTAAAAGGATAGATAAGAACAATATAGCATGGTGGAGCATAGTCATAACATAGGCAAAAGATCATGAACATGAGAGGAGCATAAATAAAAGACTTGAAATGTGGAAATGCATAAAAATGAATCATCATGTCTTAGTGGTTAACTACCACACATAATTGTGAACCAAGATATAATCTTGTTCGCACATCATTTCACATTTAATAATGAGATTAATCACATTACCCAATGCAATGGAGCTCTATATAATTTCAGGAGCACTCGTGACATTTAATCATTCATACTGCGCTATATAATTCCGGGCGCACCCGTCACATCATAACATTATAATTTATCATTATTGCCAAAATGAAATGAACATAATTAACCCATGGAAAGGAATGAGTTTAATCTCATAAGAACACATTCATAAACATTGGGTTCCCAAAAGAAAGAGGGAAAAACATACTTGATACAAGAACCATCAACCTTGAATGAGAGGTAAAAGTTGAGTTCTTAAGAGAAGAGTTCTTTCGGAAAACATTTGGATTGACATAAACTACATTGAAAAACATTTATATCCCATAAAAGGAAATAAAATTTTGAAAATATTATCCTTAAGGAGTGACCATATCAAAAATAGAGTGAAATAGGTAGAACCCAAAGGATGGAATTTGGGTTCGAGAATTTCCCCTTACTTTGTACTCGAAAGCCTCCTTCTCTTTAATGTCCTATATAATGTCATTATATTAATTAATTAGAAATTAAAGAAACATTTATACATTAATAGGGTTCATTATGGATTCATTATGTCACATTATGTTCTTTTGGATGACTTATAGAGTTTAAAAACATTGTTCGTGGATGTTCATTTTTATGGTTTTCTTGAGTTGTTCACCTGTATTCTTAAATTGATGTTTTGGTAGAACATGGGTAAACATCCAGAACTGATATTACATGTTATTAATGATATTTAAGGAGTTTTGATGATCTTATAATGAATAAAATTATATCCATGTGGATGAATCATTAGATAATAATTAAATGATGGTTATTTTGGTCAATTTCTGCGGTTTTTGGATCACAACGAACGTGTTTTAACTTATCACTTTGTAATATGGCCATAGGTTATTTCCATAACATAAAAATAGAACATAATACATATAAAATATTCTGTTTCAACCATAAAAATTGTTTCATGACCAGATCTGAAGGTAGAAATGGAAGAAGAGACCATGTCGTTTTTGAAGGTGAAAAATTAACACCTCATGAACAACATTCTCTTTAATAAAATAAAAGGAAAAGGGAAAGGGTGTGGGGTGATATAATATCCCATTATAATCATAAAATTACATTATATGTATAATAATGGAGTAAAAAACAATTTTTATGAATATAGGTGGGGAGAGATCAAGAAAGTAACTTGAACTTGAAAGTAAATTAAAGGAGAAGAGGGAGAGAAATTACCTCTTAAATCTTCCTCTTGAGATCCTCCTTAAGGAAGATAGTCTTGGTATTTTGATGAGACCAGAAGCTTTTGGACGTGGGGGAGGGGATAGGGAAGACTTTTGGGAAGATTTTAGAGAAGTCTTGGAGCTTGAGAGGTGTGAGGAAATGAGGGAGTGAAGGGTGGCTTTTATAGTGGAGGGGAGAGGGGTTTCCTTAATATAAAATTCATTAGTTTACTAATTTCCCCTAAGACAAGGAATAGTGAGTCTTAGATGACCAATAATAGTAATTTTATAATGTAATATCGAACCAAGTGGGCTTACATCAGCAGATCATCATCGATGACTCTATTGATAAATTATTTAGCATTTATTGTGAATTATCAGATTTTACTATTCATAAAAAATTCATGTATCTCAGAAAAATCCCAAAAATTTACCCAAACCATTTATCAATGTGTAAAATAAAAAAATGAAGTCCATTTTTCAAAAATATTTTTCTAATTATTATTAATTTAATATTTAAATAAAATCATAATTTACTTAAAAAAACAGTTTTTATGATTAAAACTGATTTTATAGTTCTTTCAAAAATTACGTAGGGTATTATAAAATTATCTAAAAACTATTAGAAATTGATTAAATAATTTATGAATAAATTTCAGGGAAATAAATATTCTTTTAAATAAATTTATAAATTATAATTAATTATTTATGACTTAGAAAATACCAAAACGTTTACTAAGGTCAAATTGTCACTTTCTAAGATAAATAAATTATATTTAATTATCTATAGGTAATTTTACTCTTATATTAGATGGTTTACTATTCATAAGGGTCATATTACTATTCATAAGGTTATTTTACTATTCATAAGGGTAGTTCACTATTCACCAAAAATTATTTTTGTTTAATTAGACTCCAAAAATCATCTTGAATAGAGCTGTGTATGTCAAATTTTCAAAATTCCAAACATAGTGGTGACAAAATTATGTTTAAAGGTCACTTGTCACTTAGTAGTTAATTATTTTGTGTTTTCATGTTATTTTATGAAATAAATATAAGGACATTTTCCATTGAAAAACTTTGGGTCGTTACATTTTACCTTTGTGATGTTTACTTCGTGGTTTTACCTATGTGTAACACTATCTCTGTAGAGTTACCTGTGTGGTACTTAAATCTTCATGGTGTTACCTGTCTGGTACTTCTACCTTCGTGGTGTTGTCTTCATGGTGTTACCTATGTGGTACTTATATCTTCTTGGTGTTACCTGTTTGGTACTTATACCTTCGTTGTGTTTCCTTTGTGGCATTCTTCCCTCATATATTAGATGATTATATCTTGATAACTTAGGTATTTGTATGGGCATATACCTAATTATAGTTGATGACTGCTACGTGCTTTGTGATTGGGGTCTTTCTTTGTGGTATTTCCTTTGTGGAACTCTGGGATACCTATGAGGATCTCAGGGTCCCTACTGAGTATCATTATACTCACCCCTATACCAGTTATGCCTGAACCATGTTGTGTCTTGTGCAGACGACATACAATGTTTATTGAGGCAGAGGGAGCCAGGACTAGATGGTACCCAGAGGTGGACCATTTAGCATGGTGTGACGTAGGGACTACTGTTTGTGAGATGTAACTTCTCTTCAGGTAGGATCCATGATGGATAATCTTGGAGCTGTTTGGTACGTTTCAATTGTACTTGTACTTTTTCAGTGGAGCTTTTATTCCATCCCCTTTGCTTTGAGCACTCTTTTACTTTTAGTACACTTTTTACTACAATATTTTACTTTGAGGTTGCACCTTATTTCATTCTATTCTATGTGTTTATATAGGTTAAAATGAAATTCCTTCCTATTATATGGACACACCTTTCTGGTGCTATTCACTAGCCCCTGGCCTTTCGAATGCGGGCTTGGGGTAGTCACGACATGGGCCCAGAGGGATGGGTCATGACAAAGTGGTATCAGAGGAGTTGGTTATACCGAAGAACTAGGACATTGATCTTTTTTATGTAGAAATAGTGTTAAGTGTTATGAGTGTGGTTTTTAGTTTGGGGAATCTAGTTTTGGTGTGGCGGCCGTTGTATCCATACACTAGAACCATGAAATCTGATTTCGGACTCAATGCATGAAAACACTGATTGCATGTGTTTTCGAAAAAATTTTCTTATGATTTATTTAATTCATCTCACCATGTATAACTTATTGAATATGGTGCACCTATTTCCTTCAGGATTCCACCACATAGACAACCATCTATAATTCCTGAGATAGTACCTGACGATGGCCCGCCGAGCATTTAGGCCTCGGTGTTGGGCACTCTTATGGTGTTATCACCTTCGAGTGGTGTACCAGCAACACCACTACCCATTGGGGAATTTTTGCCACCAGCCCCACCAGTATATGGTGCATGCTGACTGAGCGTGTTTCACGAGTTTCAGTGGCAGTGGCCTCTATGGTTCTGAGGTGACATAGATTCGCAGGTGGCTAAGGACTGGCTAGAGGTTGTGGCTAGAGTTTTTCTCTTAGTGGGGACACCAGCTGATCTGATGGTGATCCTAGAAACCAGTCTCTTCCAAAGAGCAGATGGGAGATGGTGGAGTCTGACACTCTAGATACACGACTAGGTTACCCTCATCTGGGTAGACATCATGATCATTTTCAGGTTATAGTTTTTTCCAGCGACTCTACACTCAGTGCGTATACAGGAGTTGCTGCACTTATAGCAGGACAGCATGACTGTGGCCCAGTACTCGGTGAGGTTCACTGATCTCTCCCTCAACTCCACCGATATGGTACAAGACCCTTTCCTCAGGGCCCAGACCTTTGATAAGGTTCTCTGATGGGAGATCATAACATCAATTATATCTCTCAGCATTCCGACGTAGGCTGTGGTGTTAGAGAGAGCACTTTTGGCAGAGAGATTCCTAGATGAGCATGCACCAACAGCGAGATCCACCACCGAACATTACGTAGCATATTCATATACATAAGGTCGTAGGAAGATTAAATTGGGGCCGAAATCTCCCTGACCTTCTTGTTGACGACATTAGGATACAAGGTCGGTGGTGTGGGGCTCATGGGACAGAGGATAGCAGATTAGAAGCAGGCAGTGTTACTCAAGATGTAGGTTGCGTCACATAGAACTCGAGTACCTAACTCACCATACGAATTACTAGAAAACAGTTGAAGGACCTCCAAGGTAGAGGTATATATTCGATCAGGTAGGTCCACAGGCAGTAGGCGAACGTGGAAGAGGAGTTGTCCATGCAGCAGGCGGTGTGTGGTGATTTGAGGTTCTACCGCTGCCACCTCTCGGTAGTCCACCCTCACCACAAGTAGTAAGTGGATAGGGATGAGATAAGCTCTAGACAGCTAAGTCCTACAACCACAGTACTTTGGATATGATTAGAGGTATGATCTATGTCAACTCTACCTTAGCTGTAGTACTTATAGACATAGGTTCCAATCACTCTTTTATTTCCACGGCCCCCGTTCGGAGCTCGAAGATTATGGTGGATCTGTTGGCTCGATCCTTATAGCTAGATACTCCTATGGGATAGGATGTGATTATTATAAACTAGTTTTGGTAGTGTGAGCTTAATCTAGGAGGCGTGATCTTCAATTAGGATCTTCTAGTAGCATCGTCGAGGCCTTACGACATCATCTTGGGTATGGACTGGTTATCCACATTCCATGCTTAGATTGACTATATTAGGCGCAAAGTGTGGTGTTTCCATAAGGATGGGACCATTTTATCCTTCACCATAAAGAATATAACCTTTGCAGCATAGGATGGACTTACCCAGTGGAGGGTGCAACCGATCACACATCAGTTGGCCAGCCTTACCCTCAGGGAAGTCAATGTTGAGAGTCCGAGCTATCCTGTTGCAGTGGTCCAGTATGTCGATGTCTTTCCAGATGATGTTATGGGACCACCTCCATGCAGATTGGTAGACTTTTACATCAACATGTACCCTAGGAAGACACCAATATCTACACCATCATATCAAATGGCTCCCATAGAGATTCGTGAGTTACAAGTATAGTTGGTCGACTTGTAGAGGAAGGGGTACATAATACCCATTGTTTCTCCAGGGGCGGCCCTAATTTTGTTCCACAAGAAGGAAGATGGGTGCTTGAGACTCAATGTGACCTACCAGCGCCTGAACTAGGTGACCGTGAAGAACAAGTATCCACTTTAGAGGAATGATGGTCTTTTCGATCAGCTGAAGGGAGCTCTCTGGTTTTCAAAGATATACCTTAGATCAATCTATCATCATCTCATGGTACAAAATGAGGATGTGTAGAAGATGGAGTTTAGATGTAGGTATGGACACTATGATTTATTGGTTATGAACTTCAGCATGACCAATTCCCCAGCAATTTTCATGGGACTCTTGAATAGGATCTCTTATACATACCTTGATCGCTTTATGGTGGTCTTCATCAACGACATCTTGATTTACTCAGCGATGGAGGAGGATCATGCCTATCATCTACAGATAGTTCTGGATACACTCCGAAAGAACAAGATTTATGGTAAGCTCTCGAAGTTCTAGTTCTACATAAAAGAGGTCCACTTTCTAGGACACGTTATCTCAGAGGCTGGAGTTGCAGTGGATACGGTGAAGATAGAGGTTGTACTTGCTTGGGATCCAACTAGGAATGTGACTAAGGTGTGGAGATTCCTAGGTTTGGCTGGATAATACCAGAGATTCATGCATGATTTTTCTAGACTTGCAGAACCCTTGTCATCTTTGACAAAGAATAGATAGCCCTTCGTATGGATGGAGAGATGCCAGCAGAGTTTTCATGAGCTGAGGTGGAGACTGACATGTGCCCCCATCTTTAGGATACTAAAATAGGGTGTTGGGTATATAGTCTACTGTGACGAATTAGGGACCATACGTGGGTGTGTCCGGATGTAGGAGTGAGTATTGATTGCCTACAGATCACAAAAGCTAAGGAATCATGAGAAAAAAATACTATACTCATAACCTGGAGTTTGCATCAGTGGTCTTCGCCCTGAAGATGTGGAGACAATACTTGATGGGGGAATATTTTATAGTCTAATCTGATCACAGGAGTCTTAGGTATATCTTATCTTAGAAGGACCTGAACATAAGATAGTAGTGATGGCTTGAGTTCCTCCATGTCTATGACTTTGAGATAATCTATATTCCTTGGAAGGGGAACATGGTAGCAGATGCACTCAGTAGGTGGTTTGGTCTACAGTTGTTGAGTGAGGTGACAAAGAAGCTAGCCACGATGCAGATATCTTTCATGGATAGATATGCATCAGTACACCTCCAATCTATGAATTTCACTCCCCCACTCCTTCAGCATGTTAGGGAGGTACAACTTGGGGACATTGATTGTGAGGCTCGATGTGCTCTGATATCCTCATGATAGGCACCTGGATGATTTTATGAAGGTGGGGATCATGTCATCCTCTTTAGAGGACGTACCATGGTACCTGTGGCACTACAATAGGAGGTGTTGAGGGAGTTCCATATATCCCCTCTGGAGGTGCATCCATGTGTGGTGAAGATGTACTATGACCTCCGACATCCACACTGGTGTCCAGGGATAAAGAAAGTAGTGGCAGAGTTTGTTTCAGGATGCCTCAATTTTCATCAAGTGAAGGCCAAGAATTAGGTTCCAGCAGTCTTTTTGTAGCCACTAGAGGTGCCCGAGTGGAAGTGGGATGGTATCTCCATGGGATTTGTGATAGGGATTCCACATACGACTAGGGGAAATGATTCTATCTATGTGATCATTGACCGAATCACCATGTCGGCCCACTTCCTACCTATCTGAGAGAAAGGATCAGTAGAGGGATTGGGACGCCTCTACATATAAGAGATTGTGAAAATTCATGGGTTTCCATCGATGATTGTCTCTAAATGTGACACACATTTTACTTCCTGGTTGTGTAAGGGATTATAGGAGGCATTTGGGACTTAGTTATGTTTGAGCACCTCCTTTCATCCTCAAAAGAATGGCTAGACTAGGCGGACCATTCAGATATAGGAGGACATGTTGTGTGCATGCTTCCTAGATTTTTTCCATGGTTGGGATGATCACTTGTCTTTAGTGGAGTTCGCATAAAACAACAGGTATCACTCCACCATCAGTATGACACCATTTTAAGTCTTGTACAGTTGACCTTGCAGATCCCCTCTTTGCTAGATAGACCCAGGGGAGTCAGCATTTATGGGTCTAGAGCAAGAAAAAGCTACCACTGAGAAGGTTCATATCATCCAGGTTCAAATGAAAACTACACAGTGTAGCAAGAAGTCTTATGCTGACAAGAGGTAGAGATCTTTGGAGTTTGAGGAGGGAGACTATGTCTTTCTACGGGCCCCACCTCGAAGGAGACTACAAAGATTTGGCCGAGGAGGCAAGTTGTTAGTGAGGTTTATTGAACCATTTCTGATACTTTGAAGGATTGGTGAGGTGGAATACCACTTGGAACTTCCACCATAGTTGGAGAGGGTGCACAAAATCATCCACATATCCCAGTTGAGGAGATACATGCATGACCCATCTCACATCATCGACCATGGGGATCTGGACTTTGATGATGGTGCGATGTTTACATAGGTTCCAATAGAGATTGAGGATCGATTAAATCAATTCATTGATATGTGGTCTATACCACAAGTGCACATTTAATGGCTGCATGGGAACCTCCAGAAGAGAACTTGGTAGTAGGAGGCTCAGATACATGCTCATAACCCTAATTTATTTTATTAGTCCATATTGTGGATTTTGAGGAAAAAATCCCTAAGGTGGGGAGAATGTAAAGACCTGGATTTTCGATGTAATTGTTTTTAAAATTATATGGAATTATTACAAGCCAGATAAAATTTATGGAGAGTGATTCCAAGGCCCAGTGTGTCAGAATGTATTTCTAAACTTTTTTTAAGGTTCGTTCAGTAAGCGTGTGAGAAGAATCTTCTAACTTTTGAACCGGTGCTCGGATTAAAATACAAGGGTACCATTGAATCCGCAGTTCCAGGATTCCCATAAGTGAGTCTTCACTTCAACTATAGAAGGCCTAGTGAAAAAGGTAGATTTTGGAAATTTTATAAAAGAATAAATAAAATAACTTTGTTATTTTATTTTTTATTAACGTCCAACAGACAAGAGACAGTGTGTGACCCACAATGTGCCAAGCCATTATATGGTTTGACTTTCCAAATCCTATGTAACAGCGTCATTGGGAATGGGGAAGGTTCCTAATTAATGAACCATCATAAATCCCATGAGCGTTAGACACCCTCCCCTCTCTTATTTTTGTGGAGCTTGGGGAGAGGTATCTGCACTGCTTCACCAAGCAACGAACTGTTGAAAAAGTGTCGAGATGTAAAAACCTTGGAGAACTGAGCCAGTTACAGTGGGTGGTGACGGGTGAAACTGAACCTTGAACAGAAGGGTTATGTTCGAGTGACATTGTTGGAATCTTGTTACAGGAAAGACGAACATCGACAATTCCTTGATCGTGTGTGTTCCCCGTCATTCTTGAGGTAGGGTTTACTTTCGGATTTAATATCAAGAGTTGTAGAAACCTTTTTCCTCCCTCATGTTGTTTTCAAGCTAAACTGGAGGGCTCGAGCCTAACAAACCTAGCCTGGACCCTCCGCTACCTTGCTACACTTTCTTTCTCCATGGAAGACCACCTGCACGGTAGTACCGGTGACCAGCACCAGTAGGGACCATGGTGGCATCCGGCACTGGCCAACCGCGAGGGTGGAGGAGGTGC